>CAXIVR010000013.1:10984622-12427122 GCA_964035755.1 Teleogryllus oceanicus | reverse complement strand
GGATCACAGAATTTTGAAAATGTGCACACAATTCACTTTTCCCCATAGCACGTCATACCAGTTTTTAACTGTTTTTTGACGTAAAATAAATAAATAAATAAATAAATAAATAAATAAATAAATAAATAAATAAATAAATAAATAAATAAATAAATAAATAAATAAATAAATAAATAAATAAATAAATAAATAAATAAATAAATAAATAAATAAATAAATAAATAAATAAATAAAAAATAAAAAATAAAATAAATAAATAAATAAATAAATAAATAAATAGATGGAAATGTGCGTTTTAACGGCGTCAAAGACATTTAAAAAATTAATGTAATTGTGTAATTTAAAAAAAACAAACAAAATACAGCAAATATGGCGTTTATGTCATCAGATACACTAACTTTACCAAACGTTTAAAGAAATAATTTGGAGCCGTTTTTGAGAGAGTCTTGTTTTTGTAACTTTTTTAAAATTTCGAATATTTTACGCTCTTTTGCACGAAAACTACTAAAATGTTCAAAAAGACGTACATGACCTCAATGAAAGAACTATTGATGGACAACAACTTTAATTTAACGGGATTATCTGTATCTTCAATTTTATACTTGTACGAAGACACGACAAATCGTGTGTGTGTATGTGCGTGTGTGTGTGTGTGTGTGTGTGTGGTGTGTGGTGTGTGGTGTGTGTGTGTGTGTGTGTGTGTATTACCGGGAGCGGTAGGACAGTGTATTAACTGACGTCACTGCAACGCCTCTGACTGGGAAGTTCTAGGTTCGAGTCCTGACGGCGACAGGATTTTCGACACTAGCCTTTCAGCTAGGTCGAATTCAGTCGCTGTCTAGAGGAGAATTCTAGCTGCTGGCTGCTCTGATCGGTAGTTTTCCGTGGTTTCTCCGATCAACACCAGGCGAATGCCGGAGCAAGTACCCTAACAAACGGACCACGGACCGCGCGCGATCTGTCCTTCCTCTTCCTTGTCCTATCCTCTCCCCTTACACACACCTTACACTAACATGCACTACACTACCACATATTCCGGGTGACCGGTCAGGAGCTTAGAGCTTGTCCCGGCTGGGGCAGTGCCTCGCTGGTGGGAGAGTCCTGGTTAGGGGGAACCCATTAGTCGACGGTAGGTCGGTGCCGGATCTCGCCATCCAGCGGGGGAAAATCACTGCCATCTTCCGAGAGAAAGCAAGCACTACACTAACGGGACTAATGACCAAAGCAGTTGACGCGCCCAGAAACACGAAAAAATCAATCATAAGTGTATTATACACTATTCTTACAACAACAAAAAAAAAAGAAAGAAAAAAGCGTTTGAGGAAATTTTGAAAATGTCTGGGAGCAAAATATTAAAGAATGTTTTTCAAAATTTCAAAGCTTGAACTAGAACCAGTTGGACAAGTGTTTCTTCAATTTGGGAAAGATTGCAAGCATGGTTTAGGAGCTAGCAGTGTTCACAGACGGACGGACGGACGGACGGACGGACGGACGGACGGACGGACGGACGGAAGTTTTGAAAAAAACAAAACAAAAAGAAACAACTTTTTCGGTATAAGTATACCCTAAAACGTGTATTTCCGTTGAAATCTCGAAATCGATTTTTCGCAGTATTACATAACTTTTTCTATGCTACGTATATTACTCCCGTATATACGTATGTACACGAGATAGTAACTAGAGGTGCTACAGAATGGCACAGACTTTCTCGTACCAAATTTTTCTAATTTTCTTGGTGTGGTCTGGCTGTAACCCTTCTGTAATCGCGCTCAGAATTGGAACGCGAGTGGTCGCGTGGATTACAACTGTAATCCATTAAAAAATTCTTGTCAATAATATTTTATAAAAAATCGCCTCTTAGTTCAAGTACGGACGCGTAATGGTATCTGAAACACGAACAGTTACAAAATACAAAATAATTTATTAGAACGTTGACTTACTACGAATTCTGTAAAATGCTACACAAAAACACATGTATTACGCCTTTAAACAAATATAATAAAACATATGCCAGCAGATATTTGTTTTTGAAAATTGTTGTGCTCTATACGTGTTGTGCATTTGTTATTGTTTGCATTACGATTATTAAAAGAAGCAGTTTGACAAAACTGTTTAAACATCTAAAGCCTCTATTCTCAATGTGTTTGAATGTCAACATCATATAAATATCCTACAAATTTCTGAATGTGGTACATCCACTGGACACAATTTTCGCAGTATTATCGAGTGCTCTTGTTTGTTGACGTCCACAGAGATAACAACATCCCACGTTGCCCTGTGGTGACTCCGCTGAACCCACGGCCCATTGTCGGATTCCCAGTAGACGTCTCCCGCGAGTTCTTTCTGCTGTCGGCACAGATTTCTTCTCGATCTTCTTTTTCACTTCTGGTTTCATAAAGGACAAAGTATGATCCTTTAGAAATCCCACTCTTCCTTCCATCCTTCATCACAACTGTTGGAAATTGCATAAACATTCAGAACATCGACTACTGCGATATTCGTGTTGACAGCTAGGTCAGAAATTTTATAACGAGCGGTCGCGTGAATTACAATTGTAATTCAAGTTGATTCCGGCGCTTCTAGCTAGTGTGGCAGATATCACTTAAGTGATATTTTGCTATAATTCGAAAACTGAGGCCTTCTACGAATGGTACTGAAAAGCCCATGCCCGAAGTTGGTCAACTCTCGTTGTAAACAGCGAATGAATACGACTGGATTTCACGTAATTTCAAGTAATCCACGCGACCACTGAAAGGTTAAGGTCATCTTCCATTCTCTCACCAGCTTCCATCTATCGTCGCCCAAAGTACATTTTCTTGACAATTTCTCAATTTTTTTTGCTAATAGTACAATTCAATCATTATTTAAGAATCTTAAAGAAGAGTAAAAATCGTCCTAAATAGAAGTTTTTAATTGAAAAATTCGCTGTCGTTTTTAAGAAAATGGCGATTAAGCATTACTGTAAATGTGAAATTTAGCTTGAAAAATAGCGTGAAAAATAGCTCCAAATTTTTCTTCAAATGTTTCCAATGGATAGTGCTAATTACACTGTTTAATATGACGTAAAGTTAATTTTGGTGTATTCTTTTTTTTTTCTTTCAAAAATTACACAAATATATTTTTTAAAATATCTCTCACGCCATTAATGGGCACATTTCCATTAATTTGTATACATTATTGAATTTTTAGTGGAAGTACTTCAAATGACTTCAAATGAAGTCTTTCGAAAACGAGCTTCAAATTTCGCATTTTCAGCAGTAATGCTTTAATCGTTATTTTCTTAAAAACTGCTTCAAATTTTTCAATGAAAATTCCTATTTAGGACGACGTTATAGCCTTCTTTAATATTCTTAAAATTTAATTTAGGTCCTAAAATTTAGAAACAAAAAAAATTCTTTTTTGTCGCAATAGATACAAGCAGGCAAGGACGGATAAGTCTACAGTACCTACACCAAGGAAATTAGAAAACTTGACTACGAGAAAGTCTGTGCCATTCTGTAGCTCCTCTAGTTTATTCTGTGATACATTTTCTTTGTGAACAAATATATTCATTTTTTGTAAATAATAAACAATTTATATGTTTCTGGAGCACCTATATGTTTCTGTAATGCAAAGTTTTGCATAGAAAGTAATTTTTTAAACCAATTTTTGAGTACTTATTCTCAGCTCAGTCATTCGGAATATCCAAGGACGTTATGAATCATTAAAATTTCTTCGTGGACATTTGTAATTTTTTTCCCGACTTCACTAAAGTTGAATATACAAGTCGTGAAATCTTGCTCTCACTTGAATATACAACTTTATTAAACGTAGAGAACATTCTAACACTTAAATATCCATTGCTGTATTTTTCTTCCATATTACATATCAATTTCCTAAGTGAGAAAACCTAATTGGGCTAATTTCAATTAAGAGTATTTTATATTGACGCTATATGACGCAAATTCAAAATTATCGGCCCATTTCTCTTCTATCAGTTTTTTCAAAAATATTAGAGAGACTTTTTTACGTACGAATGGAAACCTTTCTCACTAAACACGACGCTTTCAGATTGCCAACATGGTTTAGAAAATCAAAATCAACGGAAACAGCTATATTTTCTTTTCTTAAAGATGTCCTTATCATTGGATCAAAACGAGGCACCTATTGGATTATTTTTAGATCTCTCAAAAGCTTTTGACGTCATTGATCATGACATTTTACTTTCCAAATTACCTTCATATGGAATTCGTGGTATTGCTCTAGATTGGTTATGTTCGTACCTTAAACAACGATCTCAGAGTTGAAATACCTTACTGGAATGATGGAACATTACGTACGCACCTTTCCGACTCTTTGCCCGTTGCATGTGGAGTTCCTCAAGGATCGATTTTAGGCCCTACTCTGTTCCTACTTTACGTAAACGATATGCCCTCGACGATTCGAAACGGAAGAACGGTTCTCTTTGCGGATGATACGAACATCCTTTGCAATAAAGAAACCGTAAATAGATACAATATCAGATGTTTCAAATTGGTTCCGAAATAACAAATTAATAGTAAACGAAAAGAAAACGGTTTTAATGCAGTTTTCCATTTTAAATAAACAATTCTGTGCTCCATTGAAAATGAACAGTGTACCATTGACTGATGTTAAGGCAACAAAATTTTTAGGTCTCTCAATTCAGTCAAACCTTAAATGGAACGTCCATTTAAATGAATTGAACACAAAATTAAGTTCATTATGCTACGCGTTCAAATTCTTGCAAATTCAGTCAGCCTTCATACTGCTCGTTGTGTATACTTCGCAATGTTCATTCGCCTGAGATATGGCATAATATTCTGGGAAATACATCTTATAGCTCCCAGACTTTTAGATTACAAAACGATTGTACGAATAATAACCAAATCCCACCCACGTGATTCATTAAGCCTCTCTTCATTAATCTAGGAATTCTACCATTACTGTGTCTTTTTATTACGAATCAGTGGTTTTGTAAAAATGACTTGCTAAAGGGCAGAATATATTTTCAGAAAATGCCGAAGTCTATTACTATAACACTCGACGTAGAAATCATATTCATCAGGTAACAGTATCAACAGCTCATTACAAAAAATTCACATACAATACATGTACATTATTTTACAACACTTTGCCAGATGACATTAAACGATTATATTCAATAGAAAAGTTTAAATCCCAAGTGAAATCGTTTCTGCTGCAAAACTGTTTCTATACAATTAGATACTATACTGAGCATCACAAGAGAAGGAACATTAATTTTAACAATAATACATAATGAATTATTTACCATTTGGACTGTATAAATGAGTATAATCAACTTTAACAACTATTGTACTACAGCTTCGGGTCAATGACCCCATCTCGATCAGGTTTTCGTCCAGTTTCCTGATCCATTGAGCAAATGCTGAGATGGCCCTTGTTTTCTTCTGGACATAAATGTAACTTCATTTTCTGTGCGTCTTCTAAATTCAGTGGGAAATACAATTATTCAAATTATCGTTTCCATGTTGTCGCGCAGGAAGTAATAAGAGCCAAAATTTATTGCTTATTTATCCTTGAAAATAGATTTTATTACATGGGAGTTTTTTGTTCTTTTTCTTCCTTTCAAAATTCAAAATTTATTGCTTGTGTATCCTTGAAAATAGATTTTATTACATGGAAGCTTTTGTTTTTTTTCTCCCATTCAAAAATTCAAAATTTAAGTAGTATTAGACTTAGTGTAGGGATCACAGAATTTTGAAAATGTGCACACAATTCACTTTTCCCCATAGCACGTCATACGCAGTTTTTAACTGTTTTTTGACGTAAAATAAATAAAAATAAACAATGGCCTTATTACATATTGACACTGACTCAAACTAACGCGGGAAATTCGAATTTACCACTTTTACTTTCGTATACATACGTATATACGGAGTAATATACGTAATATAGAGAAAGTTATGAAATGCTGCGCGAAAAAACGGCGGATTTTCGGCGGGAAAAAATTCAGTGCCGTGGTCTGGGGGCGAAAAAGTGGATAAAACCAGTTTGCTAAATTAAGAGAAAAAAAATCCTCTAATACGTGGTGTAGCCAGAATCTCTGTTTTGTGGGTCCTTCATGCCGAAAAACCAATTGGAAGCAAAACGCACGAACGCACGAACGCACGAACGCACGAACGCACGAACGCACGAACGAGCGAACGAACGAACGAGCGAACGAACGAACGAAGCGAACGAACGAACGAGCGAACGAACGAACGAGCGAACGAACGAACGAACGAGCGAACGAACGAACGAGCGAACGAACGAACGAGCGAACGAACGAACGAGCGAACGAACGAACGAACGAGCGAACGAACGAACGAGCGAACGAACGAACGAGCGAACGAACGAACGAGACGAGACGAACGAACAGAGCGAACGAACGAACGAGCGAACGAACGAACGAGCGAACGAACGAACGAGCGAACGAACGAACGAGCGAAGATTGCTCTGTAGAGAATCGCTGAACTACATCCAGACAAGGTGAAGGCAGTAAGAAGTAAGACACTATATAGAGCTCTATAAACTGTTTATATAGCCCTAGTAAGAAGTGATCAGAAGAATTAAATTAAATTTAGAACGAAGAATGAAACGGTATACATAAAGCTGCGTGATACACACAGGACAGTACATACGTTGGACATCTACAAATTTAAAAAAAGCGACAATGAAGACCGAGTTACGAACTTAATATTTTTTATTGTTTGAGCAATAAAATATTTGTCATGTAGTGTCACCCAATTTGGATCAGACCTAAAAACACAGAACATAAGCAATAAAAACAAAAACACTCCACACTTTTACACAGCGGTCAGCCCACACAATTCACCTAAATTCGTAAAAATAAAAATATATTATTTATTTATTTATTTATTTATTTATTTATTTATTTATTTATTTATTTATTTATTTATTTATTTATTTATTTATTTATTTATTTATTTATTTATTTATTTATTTATTTATTTATTTATTTATTTATTTATTTATTTATTTATTTATTTATTTATTTATTTTATTTATTTATTTATTTATTTATTTATTTATTTATTTATTTATTTATTTATTTATTTATTTATTTATTTATTTAACGTAAAACAGTTAAAACTGCGTATGACGTGCTATGACATCTATTATTATACAGTATTATATTTGTGAGTGGAAGTGTTCCGAATGAGTTTCATTGAAGTTTTTCGAAATTTCAGTAGATTCCTGTGAAAAAGATCTTCAATTTTCGCATTTACAGTAATGCTTAATCATCATTTTCTTAAATACGGCTACAATGTTTTTTAATAAAAATAGCCATTTAGGAAGGGGTTTTACTTTCTTTAATATTCGTAAAATAATATTTAGGTTCCACTATAAGGTAACCAAATGTTGAGATAATGGGAAAAAAAAGAAAAAAAGCGACTTTATGTGACGATAAACAGCAGCTAGCAGAGGATGGGGCAAGTGCGTAAAGCAAATCTACACAAGGAAATTAGAAAATGTTGCTAAGAAAGTCTGTGCCATTCTTAGCACCTCTGCCTCTACGTTTCATTATTATTATTATTAATGTATGTTGTATTATTTATTATTATTATGTATGTAATAATAATAATAATAATAATAATAATAATAATAATAATAATATTTATTCCACATTTTGGAAATACAGAGTGCGCCGAACATTTCATCACTTTCTTTATCTTTTGTTAACTATGTGGAAAAAAAGAAGAAATATTTGTGTTATATCTGAGAAAATTATTGTTCATAATTTAAAAATTGCCTGTGTATGACGCCAAATTACGAAAAGTACTCATATTTTCGGAAAATTGAACATGACCTTATTTAAAGATCTGTTTTTTATTTTAAAAATTCATTAAGAAAACGTTATCTTTATAATTATAGTTGTAAGAACAATCAAAAAGTTTTGATTCTTTGGAAATTTTCGAAAAATCAGGGATTTTAACAAAAATTTGACCTGGATCATTCTCTTACGTATCTATTTCGCTATCCGAGGTCAAAATGTAGTAAAAAAATGTTGTCCGTTCTTGAGAACAAAATATTTAAACATAATTAAAAATTACCTATATTTCAAACAAAATTACGTGAAAAGTGCTCAAATTTTCGAAAAATTGTACCTGAACTTATTTCAAAATGTCTTTAAAGAATAGATTTCATTAAGGGAAAAAATCTCTATTTCACTATATTAGTTGAAAGAAGAGGCCGAGAGACGGATGGGCAGATATTTTTCTGTCAATCGATATTTTGGTATCAAGGACCGACAAACACGGATTCTGGCTACACTACATGTTAGAGGATTTTTTTTCTTTACATTACTTTCTCTACGCAGTGGCTAAAAATTAAAATTCAGTCATTATTGAAAACGAAGTTGTCGGTTTGCGTTACACATTACTTTTACTTTTTGTGAATAGGAGGGTTGACACAAGTGTTATGTAATTTTTTTTTGGGGGGGGGGGTAACTCGCGTTACGTAAGGAGGGAAGTGTCCAAAATACTCCAAATTTACTTTACTGCGTAATTTATGGATGATCCCTTTCTGAGAATACAATATTACTTTTATTACATATTTATATTTATATTTTATTACATGGGAGTTTTTTGTTGTTATTTTTCTCCCTTTCAAAATTCAAAATTTATTGCTTATTTATCCTTGAAAATAGATTTTATTACATGGGAGTTTTTTTTGTTTATTTTCTCCCTTTCAAAATTCAAAATTTATTGCTTGTTTATCCTTGAAAATGAGTTTATTACATGGGAGTTTTGTTTTTTTTTCTCCTTTCAAAATTCAAAATTTAAGTAGTATATGACTTAGTGTAAGGATCAAGAATTTTGAAAATGTACACACAATTCACTTTTCCCATAGCACGTCATACCAGTTTTTAACTGTTTTTTGACGTAAAATAAATAAATAAATAAATAAATAAATAAATAAATAAATAAATAAATAAATAAATAAATAAATAAATAAATAAATAAATAAATAAATAAATAAATAAATAAATAAATAAATAAATAAATAAATAAACAAATAAATAAATAAATAAATAAATAAATAAATAAATAAATAAATAAATAAATAAATAAATAAATAAATAAATAAATAAATAAATAAATAAATAAATAAATAAATACAGCAAATATGGCGTTTATGTCATCAGATACACTAACTTTACCAAACGTTTAAAGAAATAATTTGGAGCCGTTTTTGAGAGAGTCTTGTTTTTGTAACTTTTTTAAAATTTCGAATATTTTACGCTCTTTTGCACGAAAACTACTAAAATGTTCAAAAAGACGTACATGACCTCAATGAAAGAACTATTGATGGACAACAACTTTAATTTAACGGGATTATCTGTATCTTCAATTTTATACTTGTACGAAGACACCGAACAAAATCGTGTGTGTGTATGTGCGCGTGTGTGCGTGTGTGCGTGTGCGTGTGTGTGTGCGTGTGTGCGTGTGTGTGGTGTGTGTGTGTGGTGTGTGTGTGTGTGTGGTGTGTGTGTGTGTGTGTGTGGTGTGTGTGTGTGTGTGTGTGTGTGTGTGTGGTGTGTGTGTGTGTGACCGGGCGTGGACAGTGTATTAACTGACGTCACTGCAACGCCTCTGACTGGGAAGTTCTAGGTTCGAGTCCTGACGGCGACAGGATTTTCGACACTAGCCTTTCAGCTAGGTCGAATTCAGTCGCTGTCTAGAGGAGAATTCTAGCTGCTGGCTGCTCTGATCGGTAGTTTTCCGTGGTTTCTCCGATCAACACCAGGCGAATGCCGGAGCAAGTACCCTAACAAACGGACCACGGACCGCGCGCGATCTGTCCTTCCTCTTCCTTGTCCTAACCTCTCCTTACACACACTTCACTAACATGCACTACACTACATATTCGGTGACCGGTCAGGAGCTTAGAGCTTGTCCCGGCTGGGGCAGTGCCTCGCTGGTGGGAGAGTCCTGGTTAGGGGGAACCCATTAGTCGACGGTAGGTCGGTGCCGGATCTCGCCATCCAGCGGGGGAAAATCACTGCCATCTTCCGAGAAAGCAAGCACTACACTAACGGGACTAATGACCAAAGCAGTTGACCGCTAGAAACACGAAAAATCAATCATAAGTGTATTATACACTATTCTTACAACAACAAAAAAAAAGAAAAAAAAGCGTTTGAGAAATTTTGAAAATGTCTGGGAGCAAAATATTAAGAATGTTTTCAAATTTCAAAGCGAACTAGAACCAGTTGGACAAGTGTTTCTTCAATTTGGGAAAGATTGCAAGCATGGTTTAGGAGCTAGCAGTGTTCACAGACGGACGGACGGACGGACGGACGGACGGACGGACGGACGGAAGTTTTGAAAAAAACAAAACAAAAAGAAACAACTTTTTCGGTATAAGTATACCCTAAAACGTGTATTTCCGTTGAAATCTCGAAATCGATTTTTCGCAGTATTACATAACTTTTTCTATGCTACGTATATTACTCCCGTATATACGTATGTACACGAGATAGTAACTAGAGGTGCTACAGAATGGCACAGACTTTCTCGTACCAAATTTTTCTAATTTTCTTGGTGTGGTCTGGCTGTAACCCTTCTGTAATCGCGCTCAGAATTGGAACGCGAGTGGTCGCGTGGATTACAACTGTAATCCATTAAAAAATTCTTGTCAATAATATTTTATAAAAACTCGACTCTTAGTTCAAGTACGGACGAGTAATGGTATCTGAAACACTGAACAGTTACAAAATACAAAATAATTTATTAGAACGTTGACTTACTACGAATTCTGTAAATGCTACAAAACACATGTATTACGCCTTTAAACAAATATAATAAAACATATGCCAGCAGATATTTGTTTTGAAAATTGTTATGCTCTATACGTTTTTGTGCATTGTTATTGTTTGCATTACGATTATTAAAAGAAGCAGTTTGACAAAACTGTTTAAACATCTAAAGCCTCTATTCTCAATGTGTTTGAATGTCAACATCATATAAATATCCTACAAATTTCTGAATGTGGTACATCCACTGGACACAATTTTCGCAGTATTATCGAGTGCTCTTGTTTGTTGACGTCCACAGAGATAACAACATCCCACGTTGCCCTGTGGTGACTCCGCTGAACCCACGGCCCATTGTCGGATTCCCAGTAGACGTCTCCCGCGAGTTCTTTCTGCTGTCGGCACAGATTTCTTCTCGATCTTCTTTTTCACTTCTGGTTTCATAAAGGACAAAGTATGATCCTTTAGAAATCCCACTCTTCCTTCAATCCTTCATCACAACTGTTGGAAATTGCATAAACATTCAGAACATCGACTACTGCGATATTCGTGTTGACAGCTAGGTCAGAAATTTTATAACGAGCGGTCGCGTGAATTACAATTGTAATTCAAGTTGATTCCGGCGCTTCTAGCTAGTGTGGCAGATATCACTTAAGTGATATTTTGCTATAATTCGAAAACTGAGGCCTTCTACGAATGGTACTGAAAGCCCATGCCCGAGTTGGTCAACTCTCGTTGTAAACAGCGAATGAATACGACTGGATTTCACGTAATTTCAAGTAATCCACGCGACCACTGAAAGGTTAAGGTCATCTTCCATTCTCTCACCAGCTTCCATCTATCGTCGCCCAAAGTACATTTTCTTGACAATTTCTCAATTTTTTTTTTTTTTTTGCTAATAGTACAATTCAATCATTATTTCAAGAATCTTAAAGAAGAGTAAAAATCGTCCTAAATAGAAGTTTTTAATTGAAAAATTCGCTGTCGTTTTTAAGAAAATGGCGATTAAGCATTACTGTAAATGTGAAATTTAGGTTGTTTTTCACTGGAATCTATTACGTTTTCGAAAAACTTTATTTGAAGGTCCTTTTTTTAAGCACATGCACTTACAAATGTAATAATGCCTACAAATAGTTGGAAGTGTCCATATTAATGGCGTGAGAGGCATTCTGGAAGATTACATTTGTGTAATTTTTGAAAAAACATATGAATACACAAATTGAACTTTGCGTCATAACAAATTTAAAATTTTGAAGAAATGCCATTTTTGAGAAAATGAGGTTTGAGCGCTTCTGAAAATGCGGAATTTTGAGCTCATTTTTACAGAAAACTGTTGAGTTTTCGAGAAACATTTAACAATATTTAAAACACATGTGCTTATAAATATAATAATGTGAAGAAATCGCCTTTAACGTAAATTTTACAGACGTGACCGCTGTAAAAGCAAAAAAAAATCATTTTTGAATTTTTTGAAAAAACAAAAGAATACATCTATATGGCGTTTATGTCATCGTATAGGGTTCATTTGGCACTAACCTTAAAAAAAGTTTAAAGAAGAAATTTGGAGCCGTTTTTTGAGAAAATCTTGTTTTTGTTATTTTTAATTTGCAAATCTTGCACGCACTATTGCACGAAAACTACTAGTTTCCAATAACTCTACGTGACCTAATTAAGGAACTATTTATGCACAAAAAATTTCATTTGAAGGAAAAATCCATGTCTTCAATTTTGTAGTTGTGGGAACAAGCCGAAAAAATTCAAACTTTTGCAATTTTCGAAAGTTCAGAGTTAACAGTGAAATTCTCACCTATACCACCTTTATACGTGTATTTTGCTCTTATCTTACAGGAAATTTAAAGAAAAAATTGGAGCCGTTTTTGAGAAAATGTTCGGGGGACGTCATGTAGAGTACCCTGAAATTTTAAAGAATGTTTTTCAAAATTTCAAAGCTTCAACTAGAGTCAGATCAACATAGGATTCTTCAATTTGGAAAATATCGTACTTGTGGTTTAGGCGCTAGTTCGTCGTTCGCTCGTTCGTTCGTTCGTTCGTTCGTTCGCTCGTTCGTTCGTTCGCTCGTTCGTTCGTTCGCTCGTTCGTTCGTTCGCTCGTTCGTTCGTTCGTCGTTCGTTCGTTCGCTCGTTCGTTCGTTCGCTCGTTCGTTCGTTCGCTCGTTCGTTCGTTCGCTCGTTCGTTCGTTCGCTCGTTCGTTCGTTCGCTCGTTCGTTCGTTCGCTCGTTCGTTCGTTCGCTCGTTCGTTCGTTCGCTCGTTCGTTCGTTCGCTCGTTCGTTCGTTCGTTCGCTCGTTCGTTCGCTCGTTCGTTCGTTCGTTCGTTCGTGCGTTCGTGCGTTCGTGCGTTCGTGCGTTCGTGCGTTCGTGCGTTCGTTCGTTTTGCTTCCAATTGGTTTTTCGGCATGAAGGACCCACAAAACAGAGATTCTGGCTACACCACGTATTAGAGGATTTTTTTTCTCTTAATTTAGCAAACTGGTTTTATCCACTTTTTCGCCCCCAGACCACGGCACTGAATTTTTTCCCGCCGAAAATCCGCCGTTTTTTCGCGCAGCATTTCATAACTTTCTCTATATTACGTATATTACTCCGTATATACGTATGTATACGAAAGTAAAAGTGGTAAATTCGAATTTCCCGCGTTAGTTTGAGTCAGTGTCAATATGTAATAAGGCCATTGTTTATTTTTATTTATTTTACGTCAAAAAACAGTTAAAAACTGCGTATGACGTGCTATGGGGAAAAGTGAATTGTGTGCACATTTTCAAAATTCTGTGATCCCTACACTAAGTCTAATACTACTTAAATTTTGAATTTTTGAATGGGAGAAAAAAAACAAAAAGCTTCCATGTAATAAAATCTATTTTCAAGGATACACAAGCAATAAATTTTGAATTTTGAAAGGAAGAAAAAGAACAAAAAACTCCCATGTAATAAAATCTATTTTCAAGGATAAATAAGCAATAAATTTTGGCTCTTATTACTTCTCTGCCGACAACATGGAAACGATAATTTGAATAATTGTATTTCCACTGAATTCTAGAAGACGTGCACAGAAAATGAAGTTACATTTATGTCCAGAAGCAAAACAAGGGCCATCTCAGCATTTGCTCAATGGATCAGAAACTGGACGAAAAACGCATTATGTATTATTGTTAAAATTAATGTTCCTTCTCTTGTGATGCAAAAACCTGATCGAGATGGGGTCATTGCCCGGAAGCTGTAGCACAATAGTTGTTACAAGTTGATTATACTCATTTATACAGTCCAAATGGTAAATAATGCATTATGTATTATTGTTAAAATTAATGTTCCTTCTCTTGTGATGCTCAGTATAGTCTCTAATTGTATAGAAACAGTTTTGCAGCAGAAACGATTTCACTTGGGATTTAAACTTTTCTATTGAATATAATCGTTTAATGTCATCTGGCAAAGTGTTGTAAAATAATGTACATGTATTGTATGTGAATTTTTGTAATGAGCTGTTGATACTGTTACCTGATGAATATGATTTCTACGTCAGTGTTATAGTAATAGACTTGGCATTTTTTGAAAATATATTCCGCCCTTGAGCAAGTCATTTTTACAAAACCACTGATTCGTAAATAAAAGACACAGTAATGGTAGAATTCTAGATTAATGAAGAGAGGCTTACATGAATCACGTGGGTGGGATTTGGTTATTATTCGTACAATTCGTTTTGTAATCTAAAAGTCTGGGAGCTATAAGATGTATTTCCCAGAATATTTATGCCATATCTCAGGCAGGAATGAACATTCTGAAGTATACACAACAGAGCAGTATGAAGGCTGACTGAATTTGCAAGAATTCTGAACGCGTAGCATAATGAACTTAATTTTGTGTTCAATTCATTTAAATGGACGTTCCATTTAGGTTTGACTGAATTGAGAGACCTAAAAATTTTGTTGCCTTAACATCAGTCAATGGTACACTGTTCATTTTCAATGGAGCACAGAATTGTTTATTTAAAATGGAAAACTGCATTAAAACCGTTTTCTTTTCGTTTACTATTAATTTGTTATTTCGGAACCAATTTGAAACATCTGATATTGTACTATTTACGGTTTCTTTATTGCAAAGGATGTTCGTATCATCGCAAAGAGAACCGTTCTTCCGTTTTGAATCGTCGAGGGCATATCGTTTACGTAAAGTAGGAACAGAGTAGGGCCTAAAATCGATCCTTGAGGAACTCCACATGCAACGGCAAAGAGTCGGAAGGTGCGTACGTAATGTTCCATCATTCCAGTAAGGTATTTCAACTCTGAGATCGTTGTTTAAGGTACGAACATAACCAATCTAGAGCAATACCACGAATTCCATATGAAGGTAATTTGGAAAGTAAAATGTCATGATCAATGACGTCAAAAGCTTTTGAGAGATCTAAAAATAATCCAATAGGTGCCTCGTTTTGATCCAATGATAAGGCGACATCTTTAAGAAAAGAAAATATAGCTGTTTCCGTTGATTTTGATTTTCTAAATCCATGTTGGCAATCTGAAAGCGCGTCGTGTTTAGTAGAAGGTTTCCATTCGTACGTAAAGAATGTTCTCAGCAATGGATATTTAAGTGTGGGCCAATTTTAATTTAAAAAATTAACCAATTAGGTTTTCTCACAAAAAAAAGGATTTAAGTGTTAGAATGTTCTCTACGTTTAATAAAGTTGTATATTCAAGTGAGAGCAAGATTTCACGACTTGTATATTCAACTTTAGTGAAGTCGGGAAAAAAATTACAAATGTCCACGAAGAAATCGTCTTAACTTTAAAATAAGCTCTTAAGACAATTTTAACGATATTTTGTCTCATAACGTCCTTGGATATTCCGAATGACTGAGCTGAGAATAAGTACTCAAAAATTGGTTTAAAAAATTACTTTCTATGCAAAACTTTGCATTACAGAAACATATAGGTGCTCCAGAAACATATAAATTGTTTATTATTTACAAAAAATGAATATATTTGTTCACAAAGAAAATTATCACAGAATAAACTAGAGGAGCTACAGAATGGCACAGACTTTCTCGTAGTCAAGTTTTCTAATTTCCTTGGTGTAGGTACTGTAGACTTATCCGTCCTTGCCTGCTTGTATCTATTGCGACAAAAAAGAATTTTTTTTGTTTCTAAATTTTAGGACCTAAATTAAATTTTAAGAATATTAAAGAAGGCTATAACGTCGTCCTAAATAGGAATTTTCATTGAAAAATTTGAAGCAGTTTTTAAGAAAATAACGATTAAGCATTACTGAAAATGCGAAATTTGAAGCTCTTTTCGAAAGACTTCATTTGAAGTCATTTGAAGTACTTCCACTAAAAAATTCAATAATGTATACAAATTAATGGAAATGTGCCCATTAATGGCGTGAGAGATATTTAAAAAATATATTTGTGTAATTTTTGAAAGAAAAAAAAAAGAATACACCAAAATTAACTTTACGTCATATTAAACAGTGTAATTAGCACTATCCATTGGAAACATTTGAAGAAAAATTTGGAGCTATTTTTGAGAAAATGGCGTTTGAACGTTTCTGAGAATGCGGAACTTAGATCTCATTTTGACAAAAACCTGTTTAGTTTTCGAGAAACTTAATTTAACAATATTTAAAGCACATGTACTCATAAATCTAATAAGTGAACAAATCGCCTCTAGTGTGAATATTACAGACGCGAGAGATTTTTGAAAAACAAAAGTATAGAGCAATATGGCGATTTTGTCATTGTATAGAGTTCGTTTGGCACTAAACCTACCAATAAATTTAAAGAAAAAAATTGGAGCCTTTTTGAGCAAATCTTCTTTTTGTTATTTTTTAAATGTGCAAATTTTGCATGCACTATTGCTCGAAGACTACTAAAATGTTCAAACAAATCTACATAATCTTTATGAAAGAACTATTTATGGACAACAAATTTCATTTGAAGGAAAAATCTTTGTCTTCAATTCTGTAGTTGTAGGAAGACACCGAAAATAATTCAAACTTTTGAAATTATCGAAAATTCAGAGTTAACCGTGAAAATGGGATACATGCCAACTTTCTAAGTGTGTTTAACTCTATTCTTGCAAGAAATTGAAAGAAAAAATTTGGAGCTGTTTTTGAGAAAAGTTTGAAAATATCCGGGGGCTTCATTTAAAATACTCCCAAGTTTTAAAGAATGTTTTTCAAAGTTTTAAAGCTTCAACTAAAGCCAGATAGACGGAGATTTCTTCAATTTGGAAAAGATCGTACGTGTGATTTAGGCGCTAGTAGTGTTCACAAACGGACGGACGGACGGACAGACGGACAGACAGACAGACGAACGGAAGGACGTTTTGAAGAAAACAACACTTTTTCGGTATCAGGGGACCCCAAATCGTATATCCTTTGAAATCTCGAAATCAATTTTCCGCAGCATTACACAACTTTCTCTATACTACGTATATTACTCCGTATATACGTATGCATACGAGAAAGTAACTAGAGGTGCTACAGAATGGCACAAGCTTTCTCGTAGTAAAGTTTTCTAATTTCGTTGGTGTGGTCTGGCTTTAAGGTCTTGCTCCATTCTCTGGCCCCCTGACATTATCGTCGCACAAAGAACATTTTTTTGAAATTTTCTCAAGTTTTTGGTTTGCTAGTAGTACAATCGAATTATTACTTCAAGAATTTTAAGGAAGAGTAAAAACTCGTCCTAAGAGAAATTTTCATTGAAAAATTTGAAGCGCTTTTTAAGAAAATGGCGATTAAGTATTACTGTAAATGCGAAATTTGAAGCTGTTTTTCACAGGAATCTATTGACTTTTCGAAAACGTTCAATTGAAGTCATTTGGAGCACTTCCACTCACAAATATATATAAAAATGAATCGCTGAATTCCTTGCTAAGCGCAAATCTCGAGAATGGCTGAACCGATTTTGCAAATTCTTTTTTTAGAATATTCCTAGAAGTACGAGGATGGTTCTTACGGAGAGATAAATTTAAAAAACTGCATGAAAAAATCTAAATACAACACTTTTCTATACTCCTATACAAATATTCGTAATAATACATAAAAGCCAATTTGAACTATAATACCATACCATAAAGTTCAATTATTAGTGGAGAGTCAGGGATTTCAAAAAATTGAGTGACGTTAGTATTGTATCAATATTTATATGATGGTAACATTAGACAAACAAATTGTCTATGGTAAAATGTCACTTCAATGTAAACGTCTCTTTGATGTGTATATGTTGAAATGCTGGGATGTGTAAACGTCTCTTTGTTGTGTGTTTGTGGCTCTTTATACTCGACATGCCTCCTATAAGGCGGCGGACAAATTTAGGCAGAAGAACCCGAAATCCAAAGAATCAAATTAATTATCTATCTAATCGTATGCCCAGGAACGTGAAAATCGCAATGAACGTGAAAGAATTCGGATAAGACAGATCCATGAAGTGCGGCATTCGACTAATAATGGTGCAAGTTTGAATCGAGCTGCATTCTGTTACGATATGTCAATAGATTACAGTGCCTACAACTGTGTTGCTATTGGATATGAACTCAGTTTCCGATATTGTAAGGCATTGAAATACAAAACCGAAGTCAATGGATTGTGTTGCGCAAATGGAAAGGTGAAATTGATACCATTGCTTCCACTCCAGAGCCATTGTACTCATTGGTTTTATGAAAAGGAACAGATTCCATACACTTTTTTTAAAAGAATATTCAACAATACGACAATTGCTTTCAAATGACTTCATTTGTAGCAACAAAAGTAGTTCAGGAAAATTTCATGCTAACTTTTAAGATACAAGGTCAAATATATCGCAGAGCAGGTTCTCAGTTACCAGTGCCAGATAGCGAGTACGTTTTTGCAAATTTATTTCATGGGCAATTCTCCACAAGAAATCAATCTACGTAGTGCAATATAACAATTCAGTGAAAAGGTCAATAGTTGAACAATCACAAAACTTATTTCATGAACACAATCAATTGATTATATTATTTAAAAGTGCAATGGATATGATGCCATCTGATGATCACAAAATTGTTATCAGAGCTGATAAGACTCCTGTGGGCCAACATGCAGGACATTTTAATGCACCTACTATCGATGAAGTTGGAGAAAATTTGGAGTCACGTGATATTGTTTTACATCGTCGAAATAATCAATTACAACGTATTAAGGAAACACATTGCTCATATGATGCACTGCAATATCCCATTTTATTTTGGCAAGGATGAAGATGGCTACGATTTCTCAATCAAGATGATAAATTCCATTACAGGATCTGAAATCAACAAAAAAGTTAGTTGAGCTTTTATTCATACCGCCTAATGATCAGAGAAAATGAAGATAATCTCATCTTGAAATGCCAGCGATTATGTCACAGATATGTTGTTATATGTTGTAAAGATTGAAACCGAGAGATTAACATTCATCAGATTGAATCAGACCAAACTTCGATCTGAAGAGTATATTCACCTTCGAGATGCAATTAATTCTGATGGAAAGAGAAAATGTTGGCCGGATGACTATTCTTCCAGCAACCTACATCGGAAGTCCTCGGCATGTGCATGAATATGCTCAAGATGCCATGTCCTATGTTAGGCATTATGGCACAGCAGATTTGTTCATTACATTTACATGCAATCCACAATGGATAGAAATTAAACAAGCGTTATTCCCTGGCCAATCACCTATTGATCGTCATGACATTACAGCAAGAGTCTTCAGACAAAAGTTGAAATCTTTAATGGATTTAATTTTGAAACATTGTGTGTTTGGTGAGACACGCTGCTGGATGTAGAGCTATTCTGTGCTGGACGCTGCTATTCTGTAGAGTGGCAGAAACGTGGATTGCCGCATGCACATATTTTGATTTGGTTGGTTGAAAACATTAGGCCAAATGAAGTTGATGAAGTCATATCAGCTGAAATCCCGATAAGAAACGTGACTGGCGTAATTTCATGAAGTAGTTATCAAAAACATGATACATGGTCCATGTGGAACACTTAATCAAAATGCACCGTGTATGGTAGATGGTAAATGTTCAAAGCGCTATCCACGGACATTAATATCGGAAACAATTACTGGAAATGATGGTTATCCACTGCATCGTCGGCGATCACTAGCAGTCAATGGATGATCAACAATTGTCAAAGTAAATCAACAAGATATTGAAATAGATAATCGTTGGATTGTTCCATATTCACCGATTTATCAAAAACTTTCAAAGCACACATCAATGTTGAACCTTGCCATTCAGTAAAATCTATCAAGTACTATGTAAATACCTAACCAAAGGAAGTGATATGGCTGTGATTGGATTTGGCGCAGATAATTTAAATGATGAAGTAACCCAATACCAAATGGGCCGTATGTTAGCAGTAATGAAGCATTTTGGCGATTTTTTTCTTTTCCAATTCATAAAAGACACCCCACAGTTTTCACTTAGCCGTGCACTTACAGAATGGACGAAGAATGTATTTTACAGCTCAGAATGCAATACAGAGAACTCACCAGCCACCATCTACCATCTTAACCAGTTTTTTCGAGACGTGCCAAAATGATCATTTTGCACAAATACTGCTATATTCTGAAATGGCAAAATATTTTACTTGGAATCAATCATCAAAAAAATGTATGCGAAGGAAACAAGGAAAACCAATTCCAGGATACCCAGGTGTATATTCAACCGATGCAATAGGTCGAATTTATTCCGTTCATCCAAGCAACGATGAATTAATTTATTCCTTAGCTGGCGGCGCTAGCCGAGTTCGTTTATTACGCTCCGTGAAGTCACGAAGGTTAAGCGAATTCGAGACTCACTGGTTCGTGGTTGGGTGACCGGCAAGGAACCCCGGGATCTAACGGCGTTGAGCCCCTGGCCGAAGGGATAAAAGGCACTGACTGACTGCGACGTGACGAGACTCGACAAACACAATAATTAGTAATTAAACAACAACAGTAAAGTAATGATAGTAATTACTTGGTAACGGAGGATTACTCCAACAAAAGCGCTCAACGCCCAACAAGGGTTTAGAGACGCGTTGCGTCAACAACGACGCAACAAATTAAAAAAGTTTGTATTTACGGCTGTTATTAGTCAATGTACGTGTTCCAACATCATTCCAACATTTACGAACAGTTGAAGGTGAATTGTGTGGATCTTACAGAGAAGCCTGCCATCGTTTGCAACTGTTAGAAAACGATGCACATTGGGATCAAACTCTCAATGATGCTGTAACTTCATCACAAGCTCATCAAATACGAACATTGTTTTCCATTATCATATCTACATGCTTCCTATCAAAGCCAATTGATTTGTGGGTAAAATTCAAAGATAATATGTGTGACGATATTTTGTTTAAAAGACGCAATAGAACAGGGAATCCGAATTTACAAATAAGAGAAGAAATTTACAATGAGACATTGATTTCCATTGAGGCTTATGCTATGTGCTTGATGATGTCAAACAAGCTATTATGTCAATTGGGGATGGCCACGCCCAATCGCCCAATGCACGATGCTTTTGATGAAGAGTTACGACGTGAAAAATCGTATGATCTCAATACTTTGAAAGAATCGATTCAAATAAATCTTCCACTGTTGAACGAAGAACAAAAGTATGTATTTGATACTCTGCCGCCTCACAATCTTCAATTAAAGGTTGGATCTGTAGTTATAATGTTGCGAAATATTAACCAACCGCGACTTTGTAACGGCACACGATTAGTGATAAAAAATTACTGAATAACGTAATAGAAGCAATCATATTGAAAGCAAAGTATAAAGGAGAAGACGTTTTGATATCCCGCATCCCAATGATTCTGACTGACGTACCATTCGAGTTTAAACGACTGCAGTTTCCAGTACGGCTTGCTTTCGCTATGACTATAAACAAATCCCAGGGGCAGTCATTAAGTGTTTGTGGTATTAATCTAGAAAACCCATGTTTCTCGCATGGTCAATTGTATGTTGCCTGTTCCCGTGTTGGAAAACCATCTGTTCTATTTGTTTACGCGCCAGGTAATCAAACAAAAAATATCGTGTACTATAAAGTACTACAATAAAAAAACTTAATTTAGAATACGTAAAAATAAAATGAAATATAATAAGTAGATTTAAGAGTAGAGCATTCGATCGTTAAAATTCTCCTCCAGACCAGCTGAATTCGACCTAGCTACCGTCGGTAATCGAACCCTAGAGCCTCCCAGTCAGAGATACCTCAGAGACTGGCAATATTGAGCTTAACCCAGTCGGTAAGTAAACTATATCCACCGTATTATTAACAACAACAATAACATCATCATCATCATCATCATCAACAACAACAACAATAATAACAACAACAACAACAACAATGGGGCGGCCCGCGCGGGGAGGCCCGCGCGGCCAACTGCAGCGGGGAGGCTGCAGGCTCGAGTCCTGTAGGCGTGGTCATATTTCTGATTGCCCTTCACTCCTCATCATCCTATCACCTTATAATTCACACTTCAAGGCATAGAAACCTTGTCGTACCGAGGGATACAGATGAAAAGCAGATCCTAAAAGTTACACACGTTAATCGTCTAACATGGCCAGAAATGGCCGATACGCCAATAATGATAATAATTATAATAACAATAACAACAAAACAACACGCCAATAATAATAATAATAACAACAACAATAACAACAAAACAACACCTAGGGTATTCATGACCTTGACGGTGGTGGAGCCTGAATTCCTCCGTGACTGAGAGTTATCGCGGCGTAGCGTAACTCTGGGAGGGCCTCCTTTTCCTGGCAGTTCGAAGGGGGGGGGGCGTCGGACGAAATCTACAGAAGACGACTTCCGACGCCAGAAGACCCCAGAAAGGAAACTCCAGAAGATTAAGCAAAACAGACCTTTGAGAGAAAGAATTTAACATGGCAGGGAGCACGAAGAGTTTCTCAACCCAACCCCACCACCCTTACAGCAAAACTATAATATAATACACAGACGAGAAGGGGGACCAGTATCCGGATGATGGTTCGGAGAAGCGCCCCTAGATTTAGGAGTTAGCTGCGAAATGAGTAGGGAAAACCTGACGAATATGCAGCTCTAAACAAACAATAGGGACTGTTTATCCTTGACCGGTTACCTGTCTAGGAGATGGACACAGGGAATTCAAACCATTTCTGGAGCAGTGTCCCGTGCAATCCGATATGACGAAATTGACAAATAGATAAGTAAATACTGCAACACTCGACACGCAGGGTTATCAGGAGCGCTTTCAGCTTTTAAGCCTGTTTTACACGGTCATTTTTTCATCCTTTTTTCATCATTTTTCTGTACAGAAACTGGATGGAAAAAGGACGTTCGGTTCTATGCGTACCGAAACTGGATGAACGTGATTCCAACGTTTTACACGGTCATTCCTGGTCTGTACGTAATCGTGATGAAAATACTTCCTTCAAACGCCGCAAAAAGCGCTGGAAGTTTAACAGTTGAACATCGCATTTACAGAAACAAATTAAATTAGCGGGAAGAATGATCAGATAGTTACGAATTCGCAGAGTAAGGAGTAGAAAGATGTGTGAGGTATTGTGGTTTTATTTGCGAGAGGGATCACTGAACGCAAAGACTCAATATCACAAACAACACGTGCCCACGCTACGCACCAGATATATATACTCCCTGCCGGAGAACTCACGCAATCGAAGAAAGTTCCATAAAGAGACACAAGGGGCGCTGTAGTCAAACAGGATGAAATCTGTACGGAAAAATGAAGCATGCTTCATTTTTTCGTACAAATTACATCGTCTGTTCCGTATCGACGGGAAATGATGAAAAAATGACCGTGTAAAACAGGCTTTAGACAGAACAGCTCCGACAAGGGAGCTTCAATGTCCCGTCGTCACCATGGCGAACGCAGCGCGGGCCTCCGAGGTGGGTCGGCACCACGTGCACCCGCTGTTGCAACACCCAACATCACCGAGCAAGCACCGAGTAGAAGCAACCAACATCACCGGGCTTCACCTGCCGAAAGTGTTTTCCCGAGCACTCAACTGACAGCCACCAAAGCAGGCCTCATTCGGTTGTATATCAAAAGGTATACAATCTTGAATAAGGAAGTCATTCGCGTTTCATGAGAGTTACGACCCATATAACAGGCTACAGAAAATAAATGAACACGCAATTTTTATTGCTTCATCCAGAATTTGCATCGCTCATCACTAAACAAAATCTTGTAGACGAGGAAAGAACTACACCAGAGATTCACCTTTTATCATCACACGAAATCAGCGGTACTAAACTAGATATACTGTAAGAATAATGCGAAAAACAATATAGAAGTTACGCAGCGGTGGCTGACGGAACCCAAACCATAATTTTGACAAACGGGCGTACAAAACAATTCTTCATTACAATTCAATAAATGTAAATGTCAATGATATACAGAACTGAAAAGTACAATTCAACATGACTTTTACCCCTGTTACACTAACTTTCACGGCATAAACCCTGCTGCAAAAACGTTGGCAAAGTACAGCAAAAATGTCTACAAAGCAAGGAAGACCATTAAAATACTGAATACAGAAATTAAATTTTTCCCTAATAATCAAAATGTGTCAAGAGAAGAATTCTATCATGTTGTATATTGTGAAGCCTTAACAATAATTAATCTTATGCTAGCATTCCGTAATACGCCAGCAATTTCAAATTAACAGAACTAAACACTAAATTAAGCTCATTATGTTATGCATTCAGAATTCTTTCTAATTCTGTCAGCCTTCATGCAGCTCGTTGCGTGTATTTTGCAAATGTACATTCCATGGTAGTCGCCGATACGGAGACGGGCAAAAAGTAGTTCCTCACGCCTTGCAAAGCGGGTTGAGCAACACCAAGGCTTCATTGAGTCCTTAATAGCCCTTAACTTGAAACGATGTTGTATCACTCTCTCTGCCATGCATTAATTATGGAACGTTTCAGATAGGCCTTTAAATCATCGTGGGACGCCAAGAGAATTCCAATATTCTATTTCCTAGTCGCTAATTTTGCAGCGCAGTAAGCTAACTCATATCCATCGATTCGCACTTGTCCCGACATCCAACAAAATACAAGATCGAAGTGGCCAGACAAAATACGGTGGATCAGGTGTTGTATTGTTGTCGCCAAGTGGGGGAATAGGTTAAAAAGACTGAAGTGTACTTAGGGGGCTACTACACACCACAACTAGTCGAAAAGAAACTGATTCGATGAATGTCAGGGCCTTCAATATAGCGAGTAGCGGTCCCACAATGGAAGGCCTAGCCCCTGAAGTCATCAATGGCAGAGCCATCGGCCTAAATGAGCTCATCAGGTTTTAGATGGGAAGGGAGGTGTACATGTAGATTCTCCAGCAATCTCCGAAAACGCATACCTGGAGGTTTGGGTAGTGATGGCATCAGAGCATACTGTGAATGGTGGTTACCGCGCCACGTTTGAAATGGCGGACACCCGCGATGGTTTCCGGACGTTCGTGCATGGGGTTCCGGTTCGTTGTCGGGGCGCATATTAGAGCTCGTCTCATTGCCCCCCAACCGGTAAGATATTTTTTCGTAATCTTGACTTGACAAGGTACTGGAAAAACAATCTTGTAACGGACCCTCTTCTCTCCTTTCATCTCTTGTTTTCTTTCCTCTTCCTTTTAGCATGGTTTAAGGTTAAATAAATTGTATGTGCCCACGATTTGATTATCATGATCCATTAATTCTGCCACATTTGGTGCCACCATTCTATTGATGGTGTAAGATCCTTCGTAGAGATGGAAAAATTTGGAAAACAACTTTAGTCTTGGGATTGAAACTCTTGGAGTTCGTAACATGATTTTTTGACTCACTTGAAAGGAATATGGTCTAGCCTTCACTTTTTCCTTTCTTTCTTCTGCCGCCTTTACTAGTTTTTCCATGATTTGTTGTTTTCCCATGATTTCCATTTTGCTGGCGGAGGTTGCTCCTCACCTGTCAGCTCCTCCCTGTTCATGTATTCAAGGATATGAAGTGGCCGTCGTCCAAATTGGGCTTCATAGGGGCTCATGCCAATGCTCTCTTGTGAAACATAATTTAGCCATTTGTTAATATGCGGGATCAGCTCGCTTCAGTCGTCGTGCTTCTGGTTGCAGTACGTGCGGAACAACCTGGATAATTCTTTCATTACCCTCTCGCTGGGGTTTGATTGTGGGTGTCTGATTGATGAGTAAACTGGGGTCATGCCTTTTTCGTTCACGGACCGCTTCAACTGCTCCCTCGTGAACTGCGTCCCGTGGTCACTCAACACCCTGCGATACTGTCCAGCTTTTGCCACATATTTCTCAACCTGTCACAAACATTGGTTAGCGCTGGTCTTGTTAATGGGGTAAACCTGTGTGAACTTTGAGAACAAGACGATCACCATTATGTATTTGTTCCCGCGCCTAGATTCTGGTAGCGGCGCATACAAGTTGACTGCGATAATATCATTTTTCCCATCGGGGATTATCGATATCATTGCTCCCGCACAAGATCGATTCGGGAACTTTGTCCTCATGCATCTCACACGTCTTGATTACTCGTTTCACATCCCTATCCATGTTTTTACAGTAGCACAGTTTGCTCATAATATTTTTAACTTTTGCGAACCCGTAGTGCGCAGCCCTGTTAAATTTGAAAAATTTAAGTAATCTCAGGTACTGAATATCGGCGTGTAAACACCCAACAAAAGCCAACAATCATCCGAGAAGACCTGCTGAGAAGATTTTACATCCATAGTTTATAAGGTTTTCTTATGTAATTAGATTTACTATGTTAGTATATGGGTAACTTTTCATCTTTAATTTTCTCTAAAAAGGTAATCTTGAACAGGCAAACTGTGATCTCATGGCCATGAGAAGGTTTCAAAAACCTAAGAAATTGTTACTGAGAGCTGGTTTTTTGCCTTATTAAGTTCTGAGAAAAAATTTGTATTGTGTGCAACAATTTTCTCAAGTTTAAAAACAGGTTTTTAATTATTGTAAGAAAACCACTGAATGTAGCGGGCTCTAATATCAAAATCCGCAATTTACATCAAATTTAGAGTCATTTGGACACCTCATTTGCCTTTGTAGCTTCAAAATTAAGGTTTTTACACCAATTTAAAAATTATTTCTGCATCTTGCATGCAGTTCCTTGCTTTTCTGGTAGAGACCGCCACCTCATCCGGCGTGCTTCGCAGGTTGCCGATCTTGGCAGGCGATAATCTTTACGCTCTTAGGCAAAGAGGTTCATAATACTGGATCGATACCTCCCCGCTACTGTACCCCCCCCCTCATGCCACACTGTTACCCCTTCAGGGGACGGCTTGCCTCCCTTCATGCTATTCTCTGCTGTAATATCGTAGTTGCTTAACAAGCGTTGGAATGATTCGATGTCAGGCGGTGCTATGCTTCTGATCAGATTCTGTATGCCATATGGAAAATGCCTTGTCAACAAACAGTTTCCTTGTCTTTCATAGTCGGCGAACATAATTTGAGTGCGGCGATCTTCCTCGCAGAGTCAACGTGCATGCTGCCAAGCGTCGGCTTGTCATACGCGTTCATGACTGTCATCTTGTGGTTGATTGAATTTCCGCGCTCCAATATCTATTTAAACATTGTATTTTAAATTCTTGGATCGTTTGAGGAAATGGTTCCAGAGTTTCTAACCAAGTTCTTGCATTCTTTTGTAAGATCTGATATAATAAATGAGTTTTATACTGCTCCGGTAAACGACTGAGAGCCATAAAACTATCCAATGCCTTCGAAAATGAATACGGGTGTTCTTCCGGAGATCCCGAAAACTTCAGAGTAGGTGGCACATTTAAGTTTAGAGGGTGCGTTGAACCTAGGCATGGTATTCGCCGTTGCTTGTAAGTCGTTTGGTTTCGCTTGCACTTCCAAACGCACTTCCTTGCGCGCCTTCTTCCCACCCGATCTGAAATTACCTTCAATTCTTGCACGACCTTGTCTTCATGTCGTTTTGTGCGAGCTTCGACGAAGTCGATTACTGAATCTATTCTAGTGTTCATTTCTTCACACTTATTTCGTACAGTTTCTATTGTCTCCACCTGTTCTTCTAACTTCTCCGCTTGTGCTTCCAACTTCTTATCGACTTCATTCTTCAATTCGGTCGCCCAGGTTTCCTGCGCGCGCTGAATAGCTTCGACCTTGTCGTTGACCGTATTTATTTTGGTCGTCAAGTCCGTGGCTAAAGCATGATGTTGTTCTTTCAGCTCCACAGATAACGCCTGGTTTTGTTGCCGAATTTTCTTGTATTTTAATTTTTTTTGAATGTCGCGTTGAACGTTTTTTGTACCTTTTTATCATTTTCTTGTACATGTTGAATTTCCCGTTGAACATTTTCTTGTACACGTTGAATGTCTTGTCTTATTTCTGTAGCTATTGCGTGATTCTGTTGTTGCATATTCTCCATTTTATTTGTAAGGGTTGTATGGAAATTGCCCAACAGTGCCCTCATTAGGTTTAGCATGGGGTCATTTGGATTGACTGGTGGTGATTCCACCGCCCACACGTCCGGGGATATTTCTGGGTTCTCCGTTCCGCGAGCTGATTCAGTCGGCGTTCCCTCTTCCTGCGGCAACGCCCCTACTCCGCGGCCCCGTCCTTTCGAATCCTGATCTGAATCACTGCTTACAGGATTTTCTCCTACCAACCCCCTAGGTTCCATAAATCTATCCGCCATCGCGAGAAGCTGAGTACCCGTTTACAAGCAATAAATATTTACACAAGAAATTACCTTGTTCTCTATGGTACCCTACGCTTACACAATGTAGCGAAAGAAATATGACCGATGGACTCACAATACAACTTCTCAAAAACACTGTAAATGCTATACACTTTTAAAAATAACAAAGATTACAACACAACACTGCCCTGAATAAATACAATAAATCACTGCCGACAATAAAAACAATTCACCACAATGCTGTACAACAATGTCTCATTTTTGCCACTATGAATTGTAACCTTCCTGTATTCTGCCCAATAGCTGTTAATTGGAATAGTAAAAATGTTACCCATTTTGCAAATAAGTAAGAATAAATTTAATTGGTTATCACAATTTCAATTTGGAAAAATGCAGGTCTTGGAAATAATAAGAAAAGAAATCTCTTTCAAAATATGCGCGTCCGCCAAATGACTGACGAAACACGCGTAGGAAAAGACCTACTTACTAATACCCGCGTGGGTGCTACGGATGCACGTATATCGCGCTCCGTAGAGGACGCCAAAATTTTGTTACGTTTCTAAGCGGTGAATTAAAAGTCTCGTATTATTTTAACAAAAACGTTTATTTTGTTTCTTAACACAATCACTGAAAACACTTGATTATTTATTTACACTACACTTCTCTTGATTATTTATTTACACTACACTTCTCTTGATTATTTATTTACACTACTCTTCTCTTACACACTCGCACAGTCCTAAGCACTGGCCACAGTTCACTGCACTGATCACAGTTCGATGCACTTGGTCACAGTTCACGTCACCGCCACAGTACGAGCACTGACCATGGTTCACGTCACTGAGCACAATCACTGCACTGCTATTCACCGCGATGCACACACTTCACAGTTCAGCTTCCACTGCGGACTCAAGCTGACTCGCGGTCGCCGGCTGCCGCGTATTTATACTCGGCGAGTGCCTTCTTCTGGAATAATCCGCCGGCAGGTGATGCAACCCGCGCTCACAGGCAGGCTCGTGGTAGCGCCGGCAAATGACGTAACCCGCGATCACAGGCAGCTCGGGGTGGCGCCGGCAGACGACGCATTATTCGTTACAATATGAGTCCCTTGTGTGCCAATTTTTGAGCCCTGAACGTTGGGCGCCAAATTATGTGACGGAACACACGTTGTAGACCGGCTTCCGACGTGCCGCACACAACGCAACCTTGTTTTGACCAGGGGTCGTTAACCCTGAGGGTGGAGAGCACCGCTCGGGCGTTACCAGCTTCACGCGGCAGCCTACTGCCGCTCCGACGCCAGGCCTGTCAGGTTGTTGAATCGGTTTGCCTCGGGGAGGCCAATATTGGGTGTTGTGGAATGGATAGAACACAGGCCGGTTCAAATTCAAAGGAAACACTTTAGTGACTCTGGTAAATATGCTCATGATTCTGAAACTTTTCTAGAGACGAACACACACTTAAATACAAAGCAAATGGCGATTCTATTTACACTTAAATTTGGACAACAATTTCGTGTTCTTTACCGAGCGACAAGCCGGCTCGTAACACCTCGTTGCTACCAGTATAAGCAACGCAATGAACTAGGCTTGAAGATAAATAAATAAATTCCCTTCTCGCACTTTGATCAAAACTATAGTCACTACACCAATTTGTGCAAGCAATGCCTCTGTCTTAGATACACAAATAGTTGCAACTCAGTCTAAATTATTACAACTGCATCAACTTGTGCAAAAAAGAAAAATAACATCCCTATCCTAAGTACACAAACATCATAAAATTCTAATTTCAGAAATCAAAGTATTTTGCTAATTAATTAAAGAACTTGAACAAGTTAATTGTTCATGCAAATCTTACAACTTTTGCACTCAAACGCTTTCTTTCAGTTGACTCTGGCCCACGATTGTGGGTCGAATTGAATATCATCGAAATGTTCGACATGAACTTTCTAGTCACACATTTCGAATTAAATTTTTCTGAAATATTTCGTCTTTGTGGTCAGCATACCGCACGGGTACTCACGCTTCGGCGATTGGGGCACACGTAACCCGACCTCGGCTAATGCAGTGCACGGGACCTCGGCGGCTTATCGCTGAGAACGGCTGCCCGCTCCGCGGCGAACTTCGGCCTCGTGTCGCGCTGCTCGCTGCGCTGCACACCGGCGCCGTTCCGGTCGGTGACCCGCGCCTCGCGCGGTGCTGCCTCCGTCCGTCCGTGAGCTCGTACAATCTTCTTCGGTCGCTACGTAGAACGGCCGCACCCCCACGCCCGTTTTCCGGTCCCAACACACTCGCTTCTCTGGCCGTGCTGTAGAAGGGATGTCGCCTCAGCCTTCCACCTCAGCGATGCGCCGTAACGATTATACGAGGGACGCCGTGTCCGGATCCGTCGTCCTCACTGGACTTCGTGGCTCCCTTCCGCTCGTGCGTTTTACTCCACCGTCGGTGAATCTCGACCCATTGATTAGATCTTCCTTTCGTGAATGTAGCGCAGTGCTTCTCTCGCGTACAGTTCTTAGAAAAATGGCTCGGGAGCAGTTTCTTCCCCGTCTCCGTCGCTTCCGCACGTTCAGATTTTACTGGTAGCGCGTCCTCTCTTCAAATCTGTATTTCTCGGAGATTTACAAGCAACTCTCCGATCTACATCACTCGGAAGTTTCTAGATGACTCTGTTATCTGCAGCTCTCGGAAATTTCAAGATGACTGCGTCTTCTGCGGCTCTCGGAAAATTTCTAGACGACCATTCGATCTGCTTCCTTTGAAATCTCTAGAAAAACGTGTCTCCGGTCAACGGAAAAACTTTCCCCCGGAGACTTTTCCCTCGATTTTTAGAAGTTGTCCAATCGCAAGATTCGGTTTCCAATCCTTATCTTCTCACTATCCCATTGGCGACCACTCGTTCCGACCACGCGCGCGCGCGCGTGTGTGTGTTTAACAGATGTTGAATGTTTTTCAATGTATATTTTCTTCAATACGTAATTAATCTGACACAGTACCTGGCTGCTGTGGCCAGCTAGTGTTCTGCAACATGATTAGGCTTGATGAGGCCGACAGGTCCGTTTATGCAACATCAACCTCTCAGAAATCACAGGCCGGTTGGTCCATCAAGGTCAGCAATCTTAGATGCTGTTGTAACCAGGAAAGGGAGTAAAGCAACAAGGTCTCTGTTTCGCATACGAAGGTTTTGTGTAACTATTGAAACCTTGTTTGGATTTATGGTATCCTTTTTTCAGTGTGCACAGTAAAGGTAATTTTCTTTTTCCTCGCATTAAAACATAATAGAAAACAGTTTCATTTGTTTTAATCACCATGCTTAACACAAATGTAACTAGTGGTGTTACACAAGTACACACTTTTTCGAATTATATACAAATATTTCAAAATTTGAAATTTTCAGAAAATCAGAGAAATTCCACAAAAAAACTCGTTTAAAAAAATTATGCTTAACCTGTCTTTTTATCTGATGTTTTAGAACATTCCATTTACGTCAAAAATCTTTGTATTCAATATTGTACTTTTGCAATGGTAACATTTTTGCACTTTTAGAAAATACAAAGTTCGCGAAAACTGGAACCGGTATATTAAACTATTTACTTTTATTGCTCAGGATATGTAATTGATGCATAACGTATAAATCTAATATGTGTAAATAAATATAATATTGTATTGTAACTACGTAGATTTTGTTTCATATTTTAAATTTGAGTACTATGTATCATAAGCGTATAATAAATGGGAAATACTCCTTTTCACTTTCCGGCTACGGAGTAGAGAGAAAGTTATGTAATGCTGCGCGAGAAAACGGGGAACTTTCGGCAGAAAAACTCATATTACAGGACCGTTATCGAAAAGTGGATAAATCCAGTTCCTAAATTTAGAAGAAAAAAATCCTCTAACTTGCGGTGTAGCCAGAATCCATGGTTTGTGGGTCCTTGATACCTAAAAATAGAATGACGGCAAAACGTATGTCTGTCCGTCCGTCCGTCTGTGAACAACGCTAGCGGCAAAAGCGTTCAGGCGATTTTCTCCAAAATTGATATTCCGTAATCAATTTGGTTTGTAACCTTTATTTTAATTTTGTGATGTACTTTACATAAAGCCCTTGGGACATTTTTCAAAATAAAAAATGGATCCATCGTTTTTTATTAAATTTTGTTCTTGAATAGTGTGAAAGACATTTTAAAGAATGGAGCAGGTCTCATGTTCGTTGAAATTCACAAATTTTCGAAAATTGCGAAAGTTCAAATTTTTTTCCTACAACTAAAATATTAAAGATACAGATTTTTCCCCTTAATGACATCTGTTCCTTAAAGATAAGTTTTAAAATAAGGTCGGGTACAAATTTTCGAAAATTTGAGAACTTTTCGAGTAATTTTGCTTGAAAGTATGGGTGAGAAAGTATGTGCTGTTTTAGCACCACTAATTGAGAGTTAATTCGAGTGTTACGATGAGCCCAGAAGTTTGGAAAAATGCCTTTTTGTTATTATTACTATTTCAAGAGTTCTGTTAATAGGAATCACTTAATTCTGTATCTGGAGTTGTTGGTTTAGTATATTTTTATTTTATTTTTTTGTCTATTTTAACTTTTGATGCCTTGTTTTTGTCATTGACTTACTTTTACCTTTTAAGTCATTGTTTTCCTTTTTTTCTCTCCTGGCACCAATCTCGATCAAGCTGGATATATACCTGCCTGGACAATATGAAAGCATGGTCAAACAGAGGCTGTGTTAAAATTTCGAATGAAACAGGAAGATGATATCAGTGAAGTTTTTAGTTATTTTTTTATTGATGCCAAAAGCTTTGTTTGCTCACGAGGAATCCCATCTTACTTCTGAGTGTGGCCTCTGATCCCTTTTGAAGACAGAGCCTTTTTTATAGACTCTTCTCAATGCCAGCGAGTACACTAGTGCGAAGATCGAAAATATAACTCTGTTTTCCTTCGTGCCATTTCAAGAACCAAAAGGGAGTCCACACCATCATTTTAAAGAGATTCATACCTATCAAACTTGATGGTCATATAGAATCAAGTTTACAAAGATCATTTCCTTACATGTTAAGTGCTAATTTAAATTTTATAGTTAGAAGATAAATGCAAATCATTTTCATAATTAATCTTTTAAAATTATTCCTTTTAAATGTGATTATTCATTGACACATGCCTTTTCAACCCATGTTTTAGCTAGAATAAACGCCTTTTTATGCACATTTTAGTGCAAATAAATGCCTTTTTGCTAGCCTATTTCAGGTAAAAAAAAATGATAAGGTTAAAAGCAAAACATAATTGAAAGTTGATTTATTGATACTTCAGGTTATTCACAGAATAACTGAACATTATCCTGGGCATTTTATAATACTGTACTAAAGTTCATCAATTTATTAATGTAGGTATGTTATTAGCTCAGCTTAATAAAATTATTGTTAGCATAAGTGCAACAAAAATCAGACATGAACCCTTTTTATAAGCAAACTTTGCACTATCCAGGGAATAATAATATTATAATAATAAGAGGAGAAGAGGAGGGGAAGAAGAAGGGGAAGAAGAAGGAGGAGAAGAAGAAGGGGAGGAGAAGAAGAAAAATAATTGCAGTGGTTTTTGAGAAATTCTTAATATTTAAATTGCCTTTTTTCACGCAACAGAATGCAACAACTATTCATTTTTGAAAAAAATGTGCATGACCACATTTAAATATCTAATTTTGAGGAATATACTTACGAAAAATCTCTTATCTTCAATATTTAGTTGTAGAAAGATACTGAATTTTTTTACCAATTTTGGAAAATTCATAGAAAATCGAACCTGCAACATACTTGTAACTGTACTTTGCTCTATCAGTTATAAAAGAAATTCCAAAAATTTGGAGTGATTTTGGAGAAAATTTAAGACTGTCTTTGAGGTTTATGTAAAGAACCCCAAATCAAGATATAGTTTGAAATTCATGAATTTGCAGATCAATAAATTTTATATTTTTAGAAAATCTCTGATTTAATTCTTAATTTTTTCATTGAAAGTTAACAATTCTTGTTTGGGTTGAATAACAAAACTATATTTTGAGTGTGACAGCTCTATAGCTTCTCTGTTTCCCAATCTAGAGTGGCTTAATGGTATTAAAAAAATTTAGATTACCTTTACCAGGGTGAACTCAAAATAATCTTCATCTTTTGCTTAACTTACTTAATCATTGATTAGTCAAAACATAAGTAGCTTTGATGATATTTTCCATTCTATGGAGAATGTTGGTACATAGGACAGAAAGCTCAATGAAAAGCAACACAAATGAAATAATACAAATCTTATTCAATATTTCAACAATATACAAGATTTCAACAGCAGTAGAAAAATCACAATTTCACAATACATTCATATCTAATGTAACAATATCCAACACTGTCAATCAAACCATATGTGTTCAGAGTAATACTCTCCTATGTCTGATGACACATTAAACCACACGTCGCAGATGGTATGTATGTACAACATAAATTACACTCTGATAAAAACAAATATGAAATTCACACTTGTATTTAACAACCAACTGTAGTGATCAAATAATTGGTTTTATGTTGAGCACTGTCCTCATCGTTTCCTTTGAATTTGGTTGAGCATTCAAAAAATCAATTGTTCCAATTTCTTTACAAAAAATTAAAAACTGCTTAGAGAATTACTTAATGTAGAAAAATGTACTCTTGTCATTCAAAATGTCATTAATTCAAGGATTAATTTGAAATAACTGAAACTTCTTGGCTCGATAAGCAATGAAATCTATTGGGCACTGATCCACAAATTACTTGCAACCAGTGGTGGTACGTGACAAAATCAAACAGCTGTGACAGAAACACCAAAGCATCAATTTTTTGATGTGGTAAAAAGTTCTCATATTTTGCCTTGAATACCATAAAAATTTATTGGTGGAGAAACTCAGAATATGAATTATTTTAAAAAGTTGAAGTTAACAAAACTACTCTCAATGTCAGATCATTCAAGCACAGTGATAACTCAGAGTTGTGAACTCTCCTGGACACTAAAGACATATTTACCCACAGCACTCCAAGTGATATGCTTTTTTGCTCACTTGGGTTTCTTCAGTTCATGCCGTCAGGGTGCAGACTCAGCCTTCAGTTTTGAAAACAGACTCAAAATTGAAGAACATTGTCAGCCATCTCATGAATGGTCGTAAATCACTTTTAATGTTGCTCACAAAATTCTAAAGGAGTTGGATACTAGAAACAAAATTTGTTGCAGTTAATCTCAATTTACTGAAAACAAGTACAAGTCAATACATCACATGCCAAAGAAGTAAAAATTTGTTTCCAGTATCCAACTACTTTAGAATTTTGTGAGTGAGGTTAAAAGTTAGACAGGGCCATTCGTGAGATAGCTGTTGACATGTACTATAGAAGTATATATGCCACATTATATTAATAGTTCTCATGAATTTTTCTACAATGGGAAGACACTGTCTACTTTGTCTCTCCTCACAACCATTCTCTTAAACATTACTGCAAAAAGTTTAACATTCATTTGTGCTTGGTTCCTGTTTAATGTAACCTGACTTTAAATCTTTTTCTACTCTATCATGCCCTTGCACCAGGTTCATAACTCACACTTAGCCAGATTATGAAAACTTTAAATTATGGTACATTTGCAATTACCTGAGTTAATCGGGTTCAAAACTACTTGGATACAAACAATTCCATAATCCAGAGTTCATTAAGAAGTCACAACATACAATGAAACCTGCTTTCATCAACTACTGTTGACTCCATGAAAAAGTGAAATTTAAATGACTGGTTGCAGGGAGAAATTTTTTTAATTACTAAAAATGTTAATCATTATTAGCCCTCGTATGTTAAGGAAAGTGTCTATTTAACTCTCATGAACATATTTAAAGGTTTTTTATATAAATATGCATGAGTTATGAAAAATGAATCATATCGATGAAGTTTTTTATTTTGCCTTTTTGCTATTTTGATGTAAATGCTTTTTTTGACAAATGTTATCTTTCTAAATATCTTTTTAAATGCATGTAAAAAATTATTTATATCTCCCTTTTCTGTTGGTAAAAAATAAATATTAATTAATTTTTTGTTTTAGTATCCCAATACTTGTCTACATCTGACAAGCTCCATTTTCTTGTCACACTCAATATTTTAAGAGCCTAAAGCCCAAAGGCTCACTTTTCTAGCATTTTTGGCACAATTATAAAAATTATCAAGCGATAGGTCTCGGGTGAACACTAGACTCAGATTTCGGACACAACCCAAACACTCGTGTGCCAGAAGGGAACCCTGACTTCTGACAATGATATTCTACTGCACCGGATGTCTTTCCCGAAAGGTAACATAAGGAAGGTTTTGTTAATTCAAAGAATAAAATGTAAGGTCGTAACCACTGTCTCGGTAGAATGAAACCGAAATGGAGTGAGCAACCATGGTACCATATCAGTGGGCACGGTGTACTGTTACATGATTTCAAGGCCCCCCTCCCCGATTTCCTCAAGAGTTGAAGCTTAGGCACAAATGCCTTTTTTTTTTATTTTCACCAATTTTCATATTAACTACTAAAAATTTGGTGTACTGAATTCTTAGAATTTTCCTGAAATAGGTCACTTAAAAAGTGCAAATTAAGAAAACTGCTAGTAAGGGGCGGGTTGATAGCTGGGGAGAGAGGTGGTCTGTTAACAAGAGTATAATTTCCACGTAATACGAGGGTTTCAGTATCTGTCAAAGAAAAGTCAAGTAATTGAGAGGTATTTCAGAGAGGTTTCCCTGTACATGAATGAACTTGATTAATGCAATCACAGAGAAGCAATTGAAATGAGAGTGGCCATGGCAAATGACAAACACGCTGGCTTGCTAATACCATGCATCTAACTTATACACTTCTATGTGGTATTTTGATGCTTTCTTCTACTGCCAGCCTTGGAAAACAAACACACACAAATAGTATACGCAAGAGTAACTGCAATACTGTATGATCCTAACACGCATCACCACTCAGTGTGAGAGAATATCTTTTCTTCCATTTTTCTTATGAATAAAATTCCAAAGATACAAAATTTTCTTTTTGTTTTTTGTTTTATACTTTTGTTAAATTGGCAAATTTATTAGGAAGGACATAAACAGTAAAGAATAATAAAAAAACTACTAATCTATGAACTGATTTAATTAAATTAAAGTATTTGGACTGAAAATCAAATAACAATTTTCTTAGAATTTGAGTTTTGAAGTGTTCACCCTTTAGGTGCAGTTGGATCTAAAGGGTGAGGAGGACAAAAACATCATTTTGACAATAATGAACATAAATCTAATAATTTAACACTACTTCAATAGTAAAGGGAAAGTTGACTGCTTCAATAATAAATACACCTTATTTTTGGTAAAATAATGCAAATTAGTTGTCAAGGAGGTACCTAATACATTTAATACCTAACTTTTTATACTCTTTTAGTATTGTCCAAAATGTGATTGTCTCTCTCCTTTGACAATGAGAAGAGTGAGGTATTTTCCCCAAGGCAGACGCCGTGAATCTTTCTGAGGATATGCACCAGCAATCATTCTTGTAAATTCATGCCAATTTAGGTGCTCCTTCAAGCCCTTCAAGCTCAAACTGTAGAAATATCAAGCATTTTGATCTGCCATGTACAACAAAAGTACAAAACATCGAGAACTGTGTTTTTCTTTACATTCATTGGGAGTTTTGACCCTTTCTAAACATTTACAATATTCATGTATCTTAAAATAAATGGCTTTTGCAAGTTAGTCATCAATGTCTTAAGCGCTTAGAACTAAATGAGATGCTAAGACATGGAGTGGAAGAAGTCATTTACCCTCAATTTTACAGCACAGCACATTTTGCCACATGGGACATTTAGTAATTATGTTTGACAGCCAGAAAGTTCAATGTATGCCACTTTGTTTGGGGACCTAATCACCCAGTACAATCCAAAAATAGAATAATTGTGTTTTGAATGGAATGGTTCCAGTTTCATGCTGAAATCAGTTTGGAACTACTATGTGGATAATTCAAAATTATCTGTAAACCCCCTGATACTCCACAAAGCAACTTCAAGAGGATCCGCAACAAGTACAAAACTGGTCTCACACTTGGCTTTTACCACAAAATAATTTAAAGTGTAAGGTCCTACAATTAGGAAAGGACAATCCCATTCTACCTTACACCAGGGTAAATCATGTTATTGTATCATCAGAATCACAAATGGACTTTGGAGTGAATATCACCCATAATCTGAAGTGGGAAGGCCTAGCCCAAGTTGGGAGAAAAACAGCTAACAAGTCACTATATCTGAAACAGAGGCACATTTGCTGACTTGGACATGGAGATGGCTCATAATGCCTATATGGCTTTCTTAAATCAATGCTATGATATGCCAATCTAGTCTGATCTCCTGGTTAGAAAAAAAATATATCAAACATCTTGAAAAAACATGGAGGGTGTTGCATTGAAGAAGATTTGTGCATTATCAATGTTGTTGTTATTATTATTATAATAATTGAATTGTTGTTTTTATTCCTGATCCTTGAAATGAGCCATCTATCAGCATTATTATTATTATAAAAAAATCCAGGCATGTCACTGGCTATGTTTATTAGTTCCATAAATGTAGTGCATGATTTTATCAGTGGAAGTGATGATCTTCCCCCGCTAAATGGTGAGATCTGGCGTTGGCCTACATGTCAGTTGGCAGAATTTCCCTCAACCAGATATCTCCCACCAGTGGGGCACCTCACCAGCTGGGACAAGCTCTCAGCTCCCGACAGGCTTCCTAATGTGTGTGTCATAAGTGTAAGTGTGTGTAACAAGGGCTGAGAATAGGACAATGAGATTGTGTGTGGTCCGTGCTGCTTGTTAGGGCACTGATCTGCCATTTGCTTGGTGTTCATTGGAGAAGCCATGGGAGGCTTCTAATCAGAGCAACCAGCTGCTAAGACTCTTCCTCTCCGGACTGAATTAGCCATAGGAGATCTGCAATCTCATTCACCTTTTCACACTCAATCTGACAAAGGTATTTTACACCCTGTTATTCAATCCTAATGTTTCCACATCGAAACATTCTATTTTACAAGTTTATATCTCTGCAGAGTTCAAAATTACTTTTATCATAAGTAGACGAAAAGTAAAATACATCTCCAATATACTATTAAACAAATAATGTTTTACAAATATAACATAAAAACATTACAATAAATATCCTGGGAGAGGCTCAAAACCATTGCAATGCGCACATTCTATTGCGTATTTTCTCACAAAGATTCAGAATCAAAGCATCCAGAAATATAATTATACAAAAATTTTTTTGTAATGCAGCAAATTTGATGTATGTGTAAAGCAGTTCAATTTGATGCTACAGAGCATTGAAAATGAGCCTCATAAGGAAACAATGGTTTTAAATGGATTAAAATGTTGAACTACTACTACAGCCATTACAAATCAAACTTGATTCTTGCTAAGGTTGAAAATGAACTACATACATCTGTTAACAGATTTTCATGTTGTTCTTGATGACAGATGCTTTACAATTTTTTTAACAAACTCAATGGAAGAAAAAATATTATCTCATTCTGATTTGTAATATTGCTACTTACATCTGTGTAAACTTTGCCAGATACACAACACAAGATGACTCTTCCCATTAGAATAGCAGTACCTTCTTTATTTCCATGAAAACAAATCACTCCTGACAACAGACAGTCAGAATCTCCTTTTTATTTCTATCATGAGTCAGAATAATTTCATTTCACAATATCTGACATTTTTTGAATGAGAGATTTCATCTTAGGATTTTGTTTTTTTTTAAACTCAAATCTTTTGTTTCTTTTTGAAAAATTCTCTAAAAAAATTAAAAGGTTTTATAAACACTTGAAGCAAATTAAGTTCTTAAAATAATAAACTAATAAATAATATATAACTTGGGATCGTGCCTAGTTAATAATGAAACTTACATTAAAACAGTTTTCTAAAAAGGCAGTTCAACAATATGTGTTAATTTTTAACTTCAATAAAATAATAGTTATTTATCTTACAGCGCAGTCCCCCAAGAGTATAAATTACTAAATGAGCACATAATGGTTTAGCCACATGTAATAAACAACTTATCTTATTCAATTGCCTTTTATATATTTTGACCTATTGTCTAACTGTGTGCCTATATGATTAATGGTATTATATTGACAGTAAGGCAATACCCCTTTAAACATTGGATATACTAATGAGCCATTTAATCTATTTCAAACACTTAACTGTAAAGGCATTCAAATAAGATAATATGTATTATTAAATAAATGCTATTATTTAAAAAATTACAAATATTCCTCATAATAAAAATCCAAAAGCAGCACCATAGCAAGTATATTATTTCCTTTTTAGTGTGGCTCTCACTATGAAAGCCACAGGATACACAGTTATAAATTCAATTCAATGAACACCACTCCTCAATCAATTCAAATTCACATCATTTAACACAGCCTTTACATAAAATATAATAATAATTAGGCCATATCCCATATGATGTAACAACACATGTTCAAGAGTATATCCAACATTTACAAATACACATTGAAACCTTTTGAAGAGGATCTTTCCAGACAAATTGATAATTTAAAAGCATTTCAATTAAAGACTTCAAAGTTCAGAAGTAGTCTCCACAAACTAAGCTACAATAAATAAAATGTATGGTGTATTAATAAGGAACAACCAAATAATGTGAAATGCCTTCAATTCAAAATATCTGAAATAATTATTCATCACAAATACTTTAATTAAAGTATGTTCTCTTCTTACACGTGAATAACTTAGCAAAATATACAAATTGTAGTTAAAATTTCAATGATATCCATTTTTTTATTGGAAGGATACAATAAAAAGATTGCACGAAAGTACATAGGCTGGTAATTCATTTATTAATTATACTTTCTTGTCAACCTCTCGTAACCAAATGAATTATAGTCCGAACAATTTTCTTTCCTCTTTCATGAGTCAGAAGGTCAAGGCTTGGATCTTCAATTTTTTTTGCTAATAAATCTACAAACTCACTGCGAATCATCTTGATCAATTCAGCCACCTGTGACAAAAAGTAATTGAAAATATATCTGAATTTTCGTTCTCAAAATTGAATTTTGTTCTAGAGAATATAAGCACTTAAAAAGAAAATACTGATTATAATATTACAATAATTTTTGTATTCATTTGAAATTCAAAATATTAACTCCCCCTTAAAGAGATCAAACAATACATTGAATACCTTTTGAAATTCTCATCTGTTATTATGAATTCTACATGTTAGAGAATTCTTTAAATTTTTCAGTTAAGTACAAAAATGATGATTGTGTATTACACAATGGCAAAGATATCATGGAAATATGAGTTTTCATTTTATTGACAATATTAATTGTAATTCATTTACCAACGTACCCATCTTTTTTATGCTTGCCATGGAGTCACATGACAATGATGCCAATGGTAATCTAGCAAAATGCAACAGCAGCAGCTTCTCTAATGGGTAATCTAGCTTATGCAATTATCTGAGAATGGACAAATGAATGAAGAGATAAATGCCAAACTGTAGCTGTAATTACTGATGCACTTTGTATTGATTGAGAAATACTTTGTATCATTTGTCACAGTCCAATAATAACTAATTTTCTGTTAATTAGTATTACATTTTGCTGTGATTGATATTTGCTTTGCCACAAATAAGGGCTGGACATTCAGATGGGATGCATGTAACAGAGGTAAAGTGTGCCTATAATGTTTCTCTAGAGGCATAACTGTAAAGACACACAGAAGTTTGGTATATGGTATCATGTCCTAAAATATCTTTGACAATGTCATGTGATACACATTCAATGTTATGTATGGATAACGCAATTCAAATCTTACTGTAATAATACATTACGTAATCATAGATTTTCTCTTTCCACAACAGAAGCCAATTACAACAATAAACTGGACGAGTCACTTTTTATTTTAAAATAAAGAATTATCTTGAGATTTTCCTCATATTTTTTCCACAGAGAATAATATGACAAAAAGAGAGAGAGGAGAGAGAGAGGAGAGAGAGGAGAGAGAGAGAGGAGAGAGAGGAAGGAGAGAGAGAGGGAGAGAGAGGAAGGAGAGAGAGGAAGGAGAGAGAGAGGAAGGAGAGAGAGAGGAAGGAGAGAGAGAGGAAGGAGAGAGAGAGGAGGAGAGAGAGAGGAGAGAGAGAGGGAAGGAGAGAGAGGGAAGGAGAGAGAGAGGAAGGAGAGAGAGAGAGAGAGAGAGAAGAAGAAGAGAGAAGAAAGAAGAGAGAGAGAAGAGAAGAGAGAGAAGAAGAGGAGAAAAAAAAGAAAAGAGAGAGAAGAGAAGAGAAAAAAGAAAAGAAAGAGAGAACTAATGAAACATTACCATAGAAAAACATGAACTCACATTATGCTTTTCTACAAGGAACTTTATCCACCCATCAGCAAGGGCCAATACAAATTCTCCCCTGCTCAACTCCACAGTTAAACCACATCCTGAAATATAAATGTTGATTATAGAATAACTTCATTGAGAAACTATTTTTCTATTTTATTACTTCTGTTTCATTGTCCAGCAGTTGGATCAATGTGAGAATACTTATTAGGGATGCGACATCGATGTTGATGTTTGAAAACCATCGATGTTTCTTTTAAAACATCAACATCAATGTATTGAAGCCAAAGTTTTTGGACACCGGTATTTTGTGCTTGATGTATTCTGTTTTCGATATTTTGAGCATGGATGAAAAATTCCCATACTCTCAATTTTGTATAAGTTAAAATATGAAATAACTGATGGTACCCTGTTTAAGTGTTTGAACGAAATGAATGCGGTTTGTACTGCCATCGAGTAGACTACCCTTTTCCCGAGATCATCCTAATGTCCCAATATTTCCTTCATCTTTCCTCACATTTAGCACATGAAGAGGCTAACTTTGTTATCAGTTATTTTAATTATAACTTAATATACACGTCCACTGTCAATTTTGTTTTTGAATACGAATTTCATGTTTGAGTTTACCAAACTAGTCTTGAAACCTCAATGAATTTTAGTTGATGTTTTTTATCGACTTTTCATATTTTTATTGATTTTCGACACCAAACTTTCAATTTTGAACATATATGTTTCACAACATCATTGTTTTGTTGTTGATGTTGCACCACTAATACTTCAAATCTAGATATAATCAGATTTTTCATCCACATCTAATTTTTTTTTAATCAAAATGCAAACAAGTCATATCAAAAGTTGACAAGGTTTGCTGCAAAAGGCTTGAAATATAAAATGGATTGGGGCAGTAACATAATAAACCACAACTACAAGTCTGTCGTTACTCATAAATGGTAATATCTAAATTCTGATGTGGGCATGGCTAATCTTATGCCTTGTTTATTCAAGTTGTTCAGGGAAGAAGTATTGAAAATTGTAAAATTAGCTCTTAAAACAATTTTAAGCATATTTTGTCTAATAAACTACTTGGATATTCTGAATGGGAAAGTTACTATAAGCACCTAATTTAACAATTTGACTACTTTTTTATTTCTGGGTTAATTTTTCTTTCTGAACAAATATGTTAATTTGTTAGTAAATAATAAACAATTTACATGTTTCTGGAAAGTTTCTTTACTTCTGCAATGCACATTTTTGCCTAGAAAGCATTTTTTTCAAACTATCTTTGCCAAGTGCTTATTGCGGCTCAGTCATTCAGAATATCCAAGTAGTTTATTGCACAAAATATGTTTAAAATTGTCTTAAGAGCTAATTTTCCTATTTTTGACATTTCCTTCCCAGACATCCTGTATTATGAAGGGCTTGGGGCAGTAACAGGATAGGACTCACTTCCATCAAAATCAAGAAATTAATATCCACAAATAACAAGAGGCTTGGCATGGCTCGTGTGGCTAAACTTGTTACTGTTCCAAGCCCTTCATTTGTATGTTGTTCTTTTTGCACCCTTAGTTATTAAAGGGTTAGTAAACTTTAAAAAAATGTGTTTATTTGTTTGCATGCAATGTTCACTGCTGTTTTTTAATTTCTCAGTGAAAGAGGATAATTTCTTGTTGAATTGCAATTTCAAGGTTGAAGTGCTGGCAAAAACAGTGACATTCTGACACTAAATTAATTTTCAAAGTTCAACTACAAATTTTTAAATAACATCCATGGGAAAAAAATTAAATTTGATTTAAGTACTGTATTTACCCAAATATAAGATGAAGTATTTTCTTAAATATCTCGTTTGAAACAACAAGGGTCATCTTATATTCACAGATTAAGCCAAGTCATTTGGGAACCATGTACTTACATTGTCGTTCCTTGTCAAGAAACTCAAATGCTGATGTAACGAAAAGCTGCGAAGGTGAGAAATATCACAAGTATCTATAATACCTTATTATATCAGCAGACATATACCACAGGTATAATGGCATTCACCATAGGTAATCCAGACAAATATTTTTGAATGAATTGGTAACAAGAGAATTTCAAACTAATATCATTGTAGTAAGTGAATCAATGTGAAAATGAATAAAAATCATTGCTGAGATTTTGTTACACGATGTTGATTTACACAATTAAAAATGAACTGTTGAATATTCGCAATGTACATTACAATGGAAAAAACATTCATACCTTACTGTAATACAGGCCAACTCCATTCACATAAGGATTTGTGTCATGGTTTCTCATGACACTTTCTCCCCCACTGATCACAAGAACATTGCCACTCTACATCTTGACCAGAACATTTTTTGGTAGCCAAATATGAGAGACCATTAATGTAGCCAACCACAAGTTAAAAGATGAAAATGCATTAAAAGAAGGAAAAACCCTTCTCATTTTATTGCTATACAAATTAACACAGAATACAATACAACATCTATTTTTTCAATCCAAAATATAATACAGTAAAGCCCCATGTTTTCTCAGTATTTACATTTCTTGTTGATCCAATCAGTTTCTCTATATTCATAATGTTATACCGAATACCTGAATGTAAATCAACTTTGAATATAAGACGACCTCTTAATCTTAAAGAGGCCTCCTGAGAATTTTTTAAAATTTTTTACAAATTTTTACTATTTAGTCAAAATAAAATTCAAAATTGTATTAAGACTTGAAAATTTGCTTTGTTGATGAGAATGTTAAAATTTATCGCTGCACTATAATTTTCTTGTTCCTTAAAATTACCATTAACATGATTTTTGTCACTACCCCCATCCTCTTTACATGTATCAATCAATATTTCTTTCTTTTTTGGTCCTCCTTCCATACTGTGACATCATCTGACATTTTAGGCCCCTCTAAAAGTTTGGTGCATTGAATTTGTTTCGTTCTAAGTCTTTCATCAGACATTACCTAAGAATATTCACTTCTATGTCACCTGAATTTCTATCTGTCCCGCACTAGTTGATGGGCTCTGTTTTTTAAACAGTTCAAAAAAACAGATTTGCACTCCCTTGGCTTTTTTTCCCCTTCTTTTCTTTTTCCCTATAGACTTTTTTTATACATTTTTTTCTCTTTACTGGTTACATACATACCTTTATTTGAACTGCAATTGGTACAAGCAATTAGTATTAGCAAATATTATAACAATTATTTCAACTCTATCATAATATCCAATAATAATATGTTGGTGATGCTAAAATTTAATACAAGCTACATAAATATTGGCTAAATTAGATTTTCTTAATTCATTGATCATGTTCACTACACGTAACTGCACTGCACTACACTACACTGTTTTTGCTTTGAATTACACTGACCAGTACTTCACAGCACTTCACCGCACTTACTCATTTAATATCTATTACTCTCATATTGTTCTAACTTAATTCTAAAACTTCGGACACTTAGAGGAATAGCTTTGAAAATTGCTGGGGGTAAACTGTTCCAATCTTTAATTGTTCGGTTACAAAAGGAAAATTTCCCCAGATCTGAATTTTGTTTCCTTGTTCGAATTTTGTGAGTGTGATCGCTTCGACCGACATAATTTTTTTCACTGAAAAACAATCTGTATCAGTCTGAATTACTGAAATTGTAGATATGTGCCATGTTTTTATCGTTTGCAAGTTTCATGATGTGAAATGGCAATGTAAAAACTTAAACCCTAACTGACTAGGCTTAATCTGCGAATATAAGATAACCTTGCATTTTTTGACTGAAATATTTAGTCTTATATTTGGGTAAATACAATAAATACCCCCACTTTTACCATTTATCACAAATAACATTGCCCTCTGTTCATCCAACAATGAGTACATTGTTGCTTTGACAAAGACTTCCATCAGAGGATGGCAAAGACTCTGATATGACATTTAAAATTCAGTTGTTTGTATAAATTACAATTCAATTCAGTTTTGAAGGAAAAAATCCCCTTATTTACACTTTCTGCAATTTACACAATTTCCCTTACGGTTCCACGAAAAGTTTAAAAGAGGGGTTTTTCTGTATGGAGCACATAAGTCAATATAACACCAAACGGAACTAAAATTGATTCTTGAAACAGAAACAAATATAATAACGAATGTAATAAAATTCAACAACAACACAGATCTGACACAATCTGTATCACAGCATTAATTTTTCTAATGTATGAATTAAATTATAAAAAACTTTCCGCTCAACTACACGTCATTTCAATGTTATTACATTTACATTAACAACATAAAAATGGAATTGTGCTATGTTTTATTATAGTAGCCAACAAAAAACTAAATTCTCTGGGAATCTTGTAAAAGTTTAAACAAGTACTCTAATGGCAAAAAATTAATCACAAAGATCAATGTAAGATGGTGTTTATATGTCTGTTATTATAAAGCAAATTACTAAAAAACATACAATATGGTAATATAAATTTTAAAAAATAAGAACAAAGATTAAAATTCATTAGTAACACTTAAGTCGTAACCAAGCACATAGAAACTACTTGAGGAACAGTTATCACACTATTTATTATATTATAAACCTCCAATCTTTCTGGGTAAAATGCAATATAATAAATTAATTTAAATTACATTAAACACACAAGCAGATACATATCATAACATTAAATAATTATGTAAGTATTTACATATTATTTAAATTTAATAAATTCACACAAATATTGTATAAAACGCAATGAAAAGTATAATCTCAAAAATCCGTGAATATCAAATGTTGATTGCAAAAATAATTATTATAGTACTGTATTGTTTTGTGTGTGTGTGTTTTTTATTATTATTATTATTATTATTATTATTATTATTATTATTATTATTATTATTATTATTATATCATCATCATGATCATTGTTATTGTTGTTGTTATTGTGGTTATTGTTGTTAGTATTGTTGTTGTTGTTGTTATTATTATTATTATTATTATTATTATTATTATTATTATGGTAATAATACAACGGATAAGCTTGGTCTTCATGCTTATTCATTTTCATATTTTAAATAAAAGTTGACTATATTTCTCATGTAGAATGGTGAGGATCTGATGGTAAGTGAGAAAGCATGGGTCATGGGAAACCACCACCTAAATCCTTATGCAAGAGGAGTTGGACTGAAATACATTAAGGTAGTTGAGATAACATTTTCCATGCTTTTTACCCCCTCTACATTATTTACATTATATGTTATATATACATTATTAGCATCTTTGTAACATCCCATACTAGTCTGTAAGTCGTCAAGAGAACAGCCAAAACCGTTGTCAAGAGGACAGCCCTGAACGCGCCTCCTATACGCATTCCTGCATCGCTACCCAGCAACCAGAATTGGGAAGGAATTAGGAAAGTGGTAGGGTTTAGGATGCTTCACAGGGGTTGAATTAACTCTCTGAAGCAGGTAAACTCATTTTATGGGAACAAATTTCACATGAGTTGGTCTTGGATTGAATCTGGGTTTCCTTGGTGAAAGGCAAGCTCCTTTGCTACGAGCCATGTTACAAGTCTGTTTTTAATTTTGTAAATTGATTATTGTTTCCTAACAGTGTGGTTGTATTTGATTGTAAACTATTTGTTTTTATGGCTCGATGAAGAGTACTACATTCCGAAACTTTGGCAAAATAACTTAAACATATATTTTCATTTACTTGATCAAAATCAATTTGCCTACTGAGCAATATTGACAACATTGGTCATGTATTGCAGCATACATATGAATATATTTATTCTTTACTTCTATTTACTGAGTGTATACTTTACTATTTCAAACAATTTCTTAAATATAAAAAAATTTGAATTTTGGAAATGAAGATAGAGATAGGAAATTGGAATGAAATGTAACGTTCATTTCATTTTCTTAAACAATTAAAATTAAATTAAATTCCAAATTTGGGAGAACTTATTTGCAAGCTGGAAACAACCTTTATCTCATCTTCGAAGGGCCTGTATTATCACCTTCCATTAAGTGCTGGTTAATTAACTAATGGTTAAGTTATCTTCAGGATAAAGAAGGAGTTTTATTATACCACTGCACGATAATTGAGAGTGGAGAGTACTTCACTGTGGAATTTGCGTTGGTTGGCAGTACTTTCGAGGTCCCAATTCATAGATTGCAGCAGTTTGAATTTGATGTATTGATGGATTTTCGGGCTACGTTCATTTCTCTGCATGCTTGTAATGTTCTCTTAAGCTAACCACTACAATTAGAAATCATACATGATGTTGGGAATTTCGGAATTGTATAAAAATATGTTTGTGAAACACCATTCTCTTTACTTCTTTATTTAATGCCAAATCAAATACCTTTCCAACTTGAATACCTTACCAGGTACAAATAAAATATATTGAGAAGCATCTTTTGTTGCAAACTACACTGAAACACTTTCTGTTATGAAATGCTTCAAAACCATTTTGATTGGAAATGAAATAAACAGAATTTTTATTCAACCCATGATATATACTCATAAGTATCATTTTAACATAAACTTACTTAAATTGCAATTCACAACTTGCTACATTGATGTCACGGAAGAAAGAGAACTACGAAGAATTCATGGTGTTTCCAGTATTCAAAACTATTTCACTCGGGTTGCACATGGTTAGCTTATTTTTGCTTATTGTAATGCCGATGAGGATTTGATCCTCAGAAACTGTTTTGGCATACCTAGGAAGAGCCGTCATTTCGAAAAGGACTCTGCCAGTTAACCAGCAATTAACGTGTTACCCGTTACTTCATTTTCCAATTATCTTATCTTTTAAATAAACCTCCTGGTATACTTTAACCAGCAGTCACAATATGATTTTTGATTGCAAACTTCCAGATAATTCTCACTGGAATTTTAGCCAAAGCGTGGTAATGCAGGCCCAACATGAAATTATTATACAATGTGTATTTTTATCTTATTAATTTTGCTAACAATATGTCTGAATAACACAATGTGAGATGTGTCAAGCTGCACCAAAAGTACATCCATTTATGGAATACCATATTGTGGTGAAATATCACATCATTCAAACGTAACATATTTTCTCGAAAAGAAAATATTTTTACAGGAAAACGTCAACAAATAAAATTTGAAAATCCTTCATGAATATACTATTTTTAAAATTACCAGAAAACAGAACCAATGGAAGTAGGGGCACCATGGATGTGTCTCTAATGAAAACACGGCTTGTCTTCACTTTCTCTTGATACACAAGATACGGGCTGGTGAAATGAGTTACAGTGTAATTGATGGAGGATGGATGCAAAAACACCTGCAAGTGGAGAAACACAAAAAGAAAATCATTTTTCAACATTCTCAATGTCTTTCTTCTATTCCAAAAGATATGTTTATAAAGTTTCACAATTGAGGGGTTTCTTACAAGAATCAAAGAAGTCCAATATTCCATATTTTGAGATACTTTACATGTTATACCCTACAACTCTTTCTGCTGGACATTTCCTTTTGACAAGTGTCAAATGCATTGAAAAATATATGGCTGGGAAAAAGCATAAATTCATTACTATGCATGTCTATGCTATAAAGTTTTTGGTACCTCCAGAAAAATCTTGAATTTGGACTAATTTTGTTCTTGCACGAAACCCTTCAAATCTTTTATGGCATATCATTCATCAGACACTAATGAAACTAATTTCAAAAACCTTAATTGTTTAGTGTAAATTGCCAGTGTTTAAATGGAGTTTTATTTTTCATTTCTGTTTCATTTCTTATGCCAATATGGAATTTTGAAATGTTACAATTTTAAGAATGATGAATTTTTTTTTTTTTAATAAAATTTTCTTTGCCCAAACTTCACAACAAAATTCAATACATTTTCATTACTCAAAACAGTGAAAATCTTAGATAGGTGCTTTCTACTGCAAAATATAATATACAGGTATTCTGTTAAAAAAATCAAATAATAATGAGAGGAAAAGAAGGAACTACTAGAGCTTCAACAGCATACACTTTCTTGTGTTATTTGTAACCGAAATACAACCACTTCTACATATATATGCATTCAGTAGTAAATAGGAAAACTAACCAAATCTCCTAAATGGGTAACTGCTGGAAAGAATTACCAACATTACAAATATTTAAGACAAAAAAAAGTGTGTGCCTTTTTTCTTGAGCTCCTGAATCCCTTCTCAACATTTTAACTATAAATAGTTGGAAGCTGAATAAAAGTTAAAATAAGTTAAATAATGTAGTTTGCAGATTATTGTAATTGTACTACTATATTACTATATTACAATTCAGTATGCCTCCTTTTTTGCAACTACACCACTGAGCCATCATTTGGACACGGAATGTATAGGGAACAATATGGAATAATGCATTGAGCGATGTGAAGTAATCCTCCATCTTTTGTCTCATAATATTTACTGGTATTTATGAACACACATTTATAAATCTTATTATCTTTATAAATTTTTTAACTGAATTTGAAAAAATGGCAAATTTCAGATCACATGAGAAAAATTGATACAATCATTATATTACCAATAATAAATGACTTTACTGTGTTGCTTTCAGAGGCATGGGTATCCAATGAGAAAGTCACTTGCACATAAATAACACAAATTGAGAATAAAAATGTACTGCAGACAAACATTTTCAGATTGTTCTTATATATGAAGATTTTTCTCTTATTTGCATATTTTCCCTCTAGGGTATCTCGTCTCTCGAATGAAGTTCACATAATTATTTGATAATTCTGATTTAAAAACTCATGCAACTTACAAAGCCATCATCTCTGGTCTTGAAGCGAAGATCAGCAGCTTTCGGTTGCTTGGGTACAGCACCTGTTGCACTGGCAGTATACGATTTCTCTGGTGTTAGAACTTGTACCACTTGTGGATAGAGAGCAGCACAAAGAATGGCCACCAGCAACTGGTTGTTTTCTCCATTGGCATTCAACTAGAAAGCCAGACCATAGCCATTTTTATGAGCAGCATTCATTCATAGCTGACAATTCTTTGACAAAGTTGCTGGTAAGTTTGGTCTACATAATAATTTAGTCTAGAGTATACGAAACAGTTACATAAAATTTTTGTTTGAATAATTTTCACCAGCTTGCTTTGGAAATACATCCTTTCCAGATAAGGATATGTTGGATCTTACAAATATTAATAAAAAAGTATGATGATTTATAGACAAGATACGAATTTTCATAATTCAGTATAGAAACAAGTGCCAAAAATTAGCCACTTTGTATTTCTGGGTAAACGTTGAGTAACTCACCTCGGGCCCAGTTTGGGCCAGAACTATGTCACTGCCAACTCTCCGTCGCCTGACAGTGTCTGGGGACACAAAACCAATGCTAGCAAGCAGCTCCAGAAACTGCTGTTTGATGTCTGCCAACATGACAAGTGTTCGCCATGACAAGAAGTTTTCTTGCACAAATGCTTGCCCAGCCAACTTGCTCACATTGCACTGCTTTTGCCATGCCTGCTCATGAAACAATGACATTTTAAAACCTAGATTTTATTTATAATGAAACTCGGATACTGTCAACAGAAAAATTTCTGGAGACATGACTACAAGGCACTTCTGAGATCGACAACAATGCAATCAAAAAGTGCTTTGATTAAGAAATAGAGTGACACTATCAGAGTTTCATTACATTAAATGCAAGGTATCAAGAACAGCTAACAATTTAATGATTCGTATTTACTTTTAACATAGTCAAATTGCCCAGACATATTTTGCTACTCTCAAATTGTTTTTCAAATCTACCAAACTTTCTAATCAAAATGTGACTAAAATATATTTGGAAAAACTAACCTCTGGTTACAATCCCTTCAAGGAATCAAAATTGGCCAAATAACATTTATTTCCTGTTCAGACACTTCTGTGCAACCTGAATTTTCTTTCATTACAAATAGAAAAAAATGTATTTCAGAGACTTGGGGATTGTTCAAATAAACAACAGGCCTTTTAAGGACTAAAATTTTTTGTAGTCAAACAATAACAATTTCTCTGTAAAAATTGAAACATTGAGCTTGGAGTAGGTTACCATTGACAGTATCTTCTCATAGCAATGGGGGGGTTTTATGAAGAATCTAAAATAACAAGCAGAATGCTTTGCAAGGTCATGGAGACTATTGCGAAAGATTCTCAGATCCACAGGATGGGTTTATGCGAATATACGCGTGGTATGCTAGATATATTAGCAGCAATAACTTTGAAGTGGTGAAGAAGTTATTACTAGTGAACTGTAAGACAGAAATCTTGAAAATGAATTGTTATTTCTTTGTTATCAAAAAATACCATTATTTTCTCAAAGAATTGATGGGAAGTTAATGATAATGTAACTGTGTCGCTTGACGATTGAGATGTTACAGATCAGCCCTTTATCTCAAATTCGAGCAATTGTCATTAGGTGGAAGATGAATTGCTATTTCATGGACAAAAATCACCATTTATTTTTATGGAATAATGTTGTATCTACCAGTCATTAGTGAACTGTTTAAGAGGCATGTTGCAATCTTTTTATCTTGCTATTTTAGCAACATATTTCTAAGGAACATTTTAATGGACTCCTTTGTATTTTGAGTTAAAAGTTTTGTTTACTGTGAATTAAGTTGCCTTATGGATCTTTTGTGAATGAACTGCACAAGTTCCTTATTCAGGGAAATGCACAAAATGTAAACAAATTCATTCAATTATTAAAAAATTGAGTCAAAGATCTCTAAAAAGTGGATCTTTATAAACAAATTCCCAGTGGTTCAATGTACTACAATTGGCACAGAACACAGGTAAGGCATAACAAGCAAGCCATTAAGCTGACTCATACAAATTTCTACCAAATTTTAAAAACTTTGCAATGTTCTGAAAAACCTGGAAATTAAACTACTGATGGTAGGGACGGCAAACAAATGTACTTTAAGAAACTGTGCAGATCTGGAAAAAACTTCACATGTATTAACCCTTTATTGCATAGTGTAACTCAGTACTAACATAATGTTTTTCAGGTCATAAACGCATTCTAACTAGTATTTAGATATGAACTATTTTATATTACTCACAAAGTACATCTTGCTTCAATGTCACCCCATGCATTGTTAGGGGATAAACATGATAAGATAATGAGTCGAAGTGACAGTAATTAGTGGCGTTGTGAATCGAAACTTCCTGTACACAACCTACACACACTCGATTTCCGTATATAAGAAACGAAACATTTTTAGAAAAATAATCAAACAAAAATACGAATAATTATTGCTTTATACTTATTTTATTACATTAACAATTTGAAAAGTTTTTTAAACCATGAAATATAACATGTTTTGGTGTGTAACTCACAAGCACCATCATGCATATACGGTATGCTACCAAAATGTACTTGATCCTGTCGTATTATGATATAGTTTTTATTTTGAACTTGCTTTTTGTAGTTTAAATAATTTATTTTCAGATGAAATGATGAAAACTCTTCTTTAGACTTTAGAAGAATTTATTGGAACTGGAAATAATAAATCTTTTGAATATACCATACGACAATGAGGATGAATTTGTAGTGTTAGTAATTTGTGAAGATAAATGGATGACGTTCTGAAAATCGATGAGCAATTTATTTTAAAATAAAAGGTTCTCTTATTTCTTAAACTTTGGATGATACCGAAATGCCCGTAATACCTGAACAAATACAGGAAACTTACGAAAGGAAAAATCAACCCATGCAGCAAAAAATTGTTTCCTTCAATTCCACACTTAAAATTTCTTCAATAATATCCAAATACTCTCATGTAAATTTATTATAATATATTCACGATAAAATTAATCTGTTTTTTTTTCCCATTTCAATATTATTGATCAATTTTTCTATCTTCTGTGTAATCTAGAAAAAATATGCAGGGTAGCAGAATTTTATATCCTTACTGCATGATGTAATTCAGGAGTAACATAATTAATTCTCAGTTTTTCTCAAGCAATATTCACTTCTTAATACTTTTATAATTTTTCCATTAATTAAAATAAATAAATGTTATGTTACATAATAACCGCAAGTAAAAATAAAAAAATGAATAAAGGGTTACAATTCTTGCAAGAAAATTGAAGAACAGGGTTAAGCAAAACTGTTTTCAAAAACCACAAATACACGATCCCCATCCAAGCAGAGATCAGGAACTTGTAGATAAAATAATAATAATAATAATAATAATAATAATAATAATAATAATAATAATGTAACAACAACAAAATAATAATAATAATTATAATAATAACAACAGAGCGTTACTACCTTTTTTACAACAGTTTGTAAATGTTTAAGTAGTTTGACCAACAATGGAAGGAGAAAATCCTTCATTACAAGACTAGCTGAATCCATGCGAACATTCCACACTTTATAAACCTTTCTTTTAAAAGAGAAAATAGCCCAACTACAAGCTAAATCCTAAACTGTACTTTGAAACACTGTAGACCTGTCATGAGGGGCCTATTCAATTCAATTTAATTTAAATTTACATAATTTAGAGTTTCTGCTCGTTTCTGGGCACTCTGCTAGAGTAGGGGTCACCAGAAGATCTATACCTTTGCTTAATTCATTGCTCCACCTAACCCTGCATGTTTCTCTACATTATCCCTAACATGTTCTCCACATGTTCATGGCATGTTCACCACGTACCTACACATGTTCCTCACATAATCCCCAATATTCCCTCTAATGTTCCAAAAATGAAAACACTGGTAACCAACCTTTCAGCATTTCTGGCAATTCATACTTTAGAGCAATTGAACCATCAAAACATGTAATAGAATGTACCAAAATCGACTCATTTTGTAGATTATGGTATAGAATACATAACTTGTATCCCACAGAAGGTACACAAAAAATTGTTTGAAGTCTCTAAGATACATCATTTCCATGATAAAGTATTTTGTGGTGTAATGTGTGTTACGGGTTGGCCTGTCAATTCCCTTTAATAAACTTAAAAAATATGTAATCCACTTTAATAAATTAAAAAAAATAATAGAATAACACAATTTGTATGTAACTTGCAAGGCAATAGCATCACTTAATCGAAAGCAAATAAATATACGGGAAAATTAAATTCCTCCTTGTATAAAACAGGTTTTTAGTATTACAATAGTATTCTGTAAAAGAAATGATATGTGACGGCAATGTAAGCCTGTAACTATAGAAAATACAAAAATAATTCAAAGCTCAAATAATACACATAGAAAGTTCAAATCTTCATCTAAACCCCTCATCCTTGCCATTTAAAGACCTTGTCAATATGTTTCAATACTTAACAAATATATATTTAAAATTATGTTAAATGTGAAATAGTGGAGACCTAGCTTAAGCCATTTTCTATGGAAATTGAAATATTTTATATACCTTGTATGCTTTGAGAACAGTTAACTGATCACTATTTCCAACAGCAAATGTTTTCTTCCTACTATCAGCCTGTTCTTTCTTCCCAAATGGAGCCACAAAAGGAGATTTGTGAGATAGGCAAGCTGCAATTGTCAGGGATGAATCCACACAACAAAAAATAGCCCCATATATAATAAGCTTCCCTATCCTGAAAAACAGATGTTAATTTCAATCAATTTGAGAAGCAATAAGAAAGTCTGAATTTTCTCAAAATAATTTTGAAAAAATTCTGAAAATACAAATTGTAACAACATCACTCATTTTCTTCTGCTTAAATGCATGTTTACCAATTGCTGAATGAGTCCTGCTCCAAAAACGAGCAAGTCAAAAATGCACTTTAATATAATCTTCACTTGAAAAGTTTGTTCAAAGCTAACATTAGTTTCGCATGATCAGTTTATATTTCTCTAGAACATGTACTTACAGTGACACATGATATTTATTATGAAACGATATTTCACATGAGCATCATCTGACTAAATTCATTAGTTCAAATCACAAGTTAAGTTGTGTTATTGTTTTTATCCAATTATTTTTTATACCGGGTATCAAAACTGAAAATAAGGTTCATTTCATAACAATGGCACTAATGAATTAGTAAATCTGGAATATTTAATGTCAGGTAATTTTAAAAGATTCAAATGCCTTTAACAGTCATTAAAATTCTTCCGACTCTTTAACACCTATTTATTTATTGCGTGTTTTGTCCAGTTTCCTTTGATCCACTGAGCAAATGCAGAGAAAAGCTCTTACTGACATGAAAAATAACTCTCTTCTCCATTTTATAATAAATGACTAAATAAATATAGTAGAACCTTGCTAATCCAAATCCCGCACATCTGAAATTTTGGAAAATCTGAACAAAATTCAGGATGGAGGAAAAGTAAACAGAACTAAAATGCTTATTTGTAGCATAAGAATGAATTTTATAATTACTGTAGAACTGGACAACTAATTATTGAAACACAAGTTGTCGAAATCAAACGTTCACTGCACTGCTAACTACAGCGTTTATCATATGTTTATGCAGCAGTAATTTTAACTTAGAGGAACTTGCAAAATCAGTAATCTTCTTTTGCCGTAAGGAACTGAATCTGCTTGGTGATGTGATGTGATGATGCGATCGCTATGCTACATTGCCATTTTCTCATATTGTATGCTACGTTACATTGTCTGGTAATCCTGTAGATGTATTGTATATGTACGGTACATATTTTTGGATAATCTGAACATTTCTGAATCCGAATAGACCATGCCCCCACTTAGTTTGGATTACCGGGGTTCTACTGTAAAATACTTTTTTAAAAGCACTATGTATGTTCTGTACCTGACATCCACAGGCAGAGCAGCTAAGTGCCTTCCAAGTGCAGTCAGATTGTTCTGAAGGTCCATTGCCCCAACGTCCTTTAGCCGCTGCAATGCGCTGTCTATGCTGTCAGCAGGTGGAGGTTCCAGAGTTCGACCTACCATAATCATTTATTGAGATGGAATTCGCATCATTATATAAATACTTTCTATATATAATAATATATAAATCTATATCTTCTCCCTCTTCGTAAATAAAAGTAGTTTTCATGTAATTTTGCAAGAAATAAAGGCAATTTTTAAACAATTATTTTTTCAAACAATGGATTCAAGTTTATCTATAAATTTTCCTCCGCATCTGCAAAGGATGGTAAAAAAGCGGCACTGGCCCCTAATATGGTGCTCTCTTTGCATTTTCAATAATTACAAACAATTAACACCGTCAAAGAACAACATTGATAACCTTCAACAGATGAGAATTAATTTTCATCCAAAATTTTGAAATTTTGAATTTTTTACTCCAACTACTTTAGATTAAGCCCCCAAAAATGTTAAAAAAATTATTCCACTTATCAGTGAAGAGTGGGAGGGTGTGACATATTCATCACACTCATCCTTTGGAGGTGATAACTTGTACAAGGATGAAAGAGAGAAAATATTCAAGAAGACAAGCATAAGCACTTATTCGGTACAATGACTACTATATCAGTAGCAAACAAATTACACTTCCCTATTAAGATTTTTTAAAAAGTTTTACGATGTCAAAAAAATAGAAAAATTGTATTCACTGTTTGTATATTGCATTTCAAGCACAAATCAACATCACATTTTATGCACATTTCATGCACATGGAGCAGGTGAGGGAGTGATGAATGCAAAAGTATCATTACATCAATACGTATTGATACTTTTGCATTCATCACTCCCTCACTGCTCTTTTCATTCTCTACTTTCTCAAGTAGATGATCAGCTTGATTTAGGGAATGTCGTCCAAAACTCGCATTGAGCAATTCTACGACAAAGCACTTGGACCCACAGATTTGACAGCTGTTTTATATCTTTTGATATGTGATGGCAAAGTCTCTTCTGAATTCCAGTTTAGTGATTTTCCTTCCTGTCTTCTTGTAAATCTGCCAAGCATCATTTAACACTGCAGCTATTAACTACATCATTATTGTCTAGTACCATTTTTTATCTGTAATAGATATCCGATACTGATTTATATCTTCATCCATTCGATTAGTACTGCCCATATTTCTATTGTATATGCTAATAATTGCATTTATGTTTTTCTCTTTTGATGAACATCTCTTTACATGCTTGACTGAAGATTCTCCTAATTGATGCAACTGCAACCACACTAGCAATAAGTTTTCTGTTGAAAATTCACTGATTCACTGTTTTCTGGTGCACAATACTTTCGCTTACAAAATAAGAGAATGAAAAATTGAGATTTTCAAATAAGGTCAAGAGAAATTGAAAAATCGAGTAGTTTTCATGTAAATTCAGCTTGAATTTAATGCTATTTAAATAATTTTTCCCTCAAAAATGGAAGTTTTTTCCTTTTCCAAAGGACAATAAAAAAATTGGGTTGATCTTATTTTTGCTTAAACTCTCTGAATTTTCAAAAATTGCAAAAGATAGAAATACAGCAAGGAACCACTAATTTTCTAAGCATCAGGAAAGCTTAATGATTGGTGGTTTAGCAGAAATATGCATGTTGAGTGAAGGATGGTCCTAATGGTATCATATCCCTGGCTATCTTCACCTATCACCACTCATTTGTGTGATGTGGTTATCTCATTCTTTTTTCCTTCTTTTCACATATCTAGAAATATTAGTTATTATACACTCATTTCTTTCATCCTTTTTCTTATCATGTCCCTCCTGATCTTTCCTTCTATCAATAGCATTTCTACTGATTGATATAGTTGTTTTGTTTTCTTTGAATCAGCTCCATAAAAGTCTTACCATTGTCTAATACATTTTTACTTTACCTTCTGCACCAAGATATTTATTTTTCCAAGTTACATCTCTTTAGTATTCTGATATGCAAGCACCTTTCATGGCCACTCTCTAGTTTTCATACATAGCAATCAGTGGAGATATCCACTCCTGGAAATTGAAACTTCATCTCTTACTGGATGACTTTGCCTTCTATTTCTAATTTACACCTAACAGGATAAATTGATTTGGTTTTCTTTTCAATTAGACTGTTGGTGATGTAGATACCTTATTAATTCAAAGTAAATAAAACAGATGTTGTCTGGTATCAATTTTTACATTTCTGCTTAAGATCTTTTCGATCGTGTAGCGATCATCGTCAGAGCTTGTAGCTGCTGGGCGGAAAACAAAGTTCTGCAGACCTTCGGTATTTACTTTGGTTTTCTCTGTTGAAACTATCATATTAACTATCAAATTTTGCTGTGGTGGTAAAAAAACAACTATCAAATCTTGCTGGTTGGAAATACCTTTTCAGGTTCATGTAGTTTAATAATCTTGTGTAGCCTTTACAAATTATGGGAGAAAGTATGTGCTGTTGTAGCAGTTACTTGCCTTTTTTTATTAATAAGTTTTTAAATTACAAAAATGAAAGATGTAATAAGTAATTTCAAATTGACACCAATTCAGTAAGGTTGTAAATTTAGTTTCAAGAACTAAGTGAATAAAGGCCAAGATACTGAATGCCCTAGCACTTCTATAATCATATTGCTGTTGATCCATACTTGTGAGACTTCTCAAGAAGCAAGAGTTTAGTTCAAAGAAAAATAATTTTAGCCCTCAACATCATCCAAAACAAACGAAAGAATTATATATAAAGAAGCATACTTGCCTAAGACAGAATGAACATCTAAATGTGAAAACAAGGCAAGAGTCTTAATTCGCAGAATCAGTTGCTCCAGTGGTACACGATGCAATTCTGGAACAGGCTGCTTAAGGAAGTGAAACTCGAATCTATGCTTCGTGAACAGGTGAAAGCACACACCCGCCATTACGCGGCCAGCACGACCTCTGCGTTGTTGTGCATTGGCTTGAGATACCCACACCAACTCCAAACTCTCCATATTGCGGTTGGAGTCAAATCTCTTTTCTTTCATTCTTCCACAGTCCACAACAAACACGCAGTCATCAATAGTTACTGAAGTTTCAGCAATGTTTGTTGACAAAACTATTTTGCGTGTACCACCTTTTGGTTTCCTGCAAAGGGAAAATATGTATTATTGGAAACCATAGCATAGAAAAAAACTATAAAAAATAGAAATAAAATCAATGCCTCTTTATGATGTTCACATTCCTAACAGCAATTAAGGTTATCTATTTCCCTAAAAAAAATTAACAACATATTTACTAGAATATAACAAAATATAAATAATAAATAAATTCAACATCTGACAAGATTTAATTAGTGGAACATAAAGGTGCACAATATTTAAAGAAAGTAAAGTAAATTTAATGAGGCCAGAATTTTAGATAGATAGATATTTATTATTCTGCAGATAGGTATATACAACCTGGTGGAAGAACTCTACAATTAACATATTACTAATATTAAATTTAAATTACTTAACGTAACATTAAATTCTTTAAAGACATAATAATAATAATAATAATAATATGCTAACAATAATAGCATTAACTACATTTTATGGTTGACCTGCATTTTCTCTAGTAACTTGCCAAAAAAGCTTAACATTGCCTCAAATTGCTTTTTCCAAATCGTAACATTTATAACTGTACCTAAAGATACTTAAACAATGATTTTAATACAGATTGTGCAAATCCCTAAAAACATTTTTGACCACTCACTGATTTAGGTGCAAAATTATTTCAAACTAATAGTGCTTCAATCACTTTCAAAGTACATCTTTTATTATTTTCACACAAGAGACAACAGTTCCTAACAATGATATAACAACAACATAATCCCATATTTCTCTAATATATAATGGTGTTCCATTCGTATTTTAGATGAGTTGTATGTCCTGAAAGTTTCTGGAATGATTTTTGGTAGTTGGCCACGTCGGCTGGCTGGGCAGAGCATCGGGCAGAGAAGTTGGTGGGGGATCTAAGCTTTGAAACGAGACTGGTGTCAGTCATCTGTGAGCAGTTGTTGGGGCAGGGTCAGGCTCCGTGGAGAAGTATCCACTACACCATCGTCGAGTTAAAAACAGATCCACTTTTTGAAGCAATGTTATGCACTCAAGTTCTGTTTGAAAGTGGGGGAAAACAGTACAGAGCTGCTTGAAATGCTTTGAAAAGTCTACAGTGATGGGGTAATGAAACAAAGCCAAACTTTCATGTGGCACAAGAAATTCAGGGAAGGTCGGGAGTCTGTTAATGACAACAACCACTTGGGATGCCTGTCGACATGGCATTTCCTAATTTTACATCATGGTTGCGAGTTCTACAACGGTTAATTTCTTTCTTTCATTTCTTTATTTGCAGTAGCTGAATGATGAATGTACTTTTACAATTTTTCATTATGTTAAAATATTCCAATTCTTTCCAAACACAAAGCATAACTGTTTTCATAGCTAGCAACATACAGCAGCATTTTGAAGCACCTAATTTAAAGTAAAATTGATGTGACTGCAGTCTAACAAGTCTCATACTCACTTAAAGACAGCAGCCTGCTCCTCACTGCTGAGTGAAGAATGGAGCGGCAGCAGTGAAGTCTGGCCTCCTCTTGACCCCAAAATAGGGTTGTCATTAATCTGGTCATACAAGGTTTGAATTTCTGCCAAACCAGGCAAGAACACCTGTTGCACAACAGAAGTTGTTTAAAGCGATTTACAAAAGAGTATTTTCAACACAATGAACATTCATTAATGGGTATATTTTTCTCACACATACAATGTGACTGATCTAAAGCATAATGGAATTAATTCCATTTTAGAAGCTCAAAGAAATCATTAATTAACAGAGATTAAATTACTTTAATTATTAAACACTGAAATGGATCTTTGGAAGACTGATTATCTAGTACGAGGAAAACTATACCAGGGATACCTTAGGTATCAAAGCCTTGCTAGACACACAGAGGTACCTTCCTGGCATTATAATATACTCATTATTTGAACCCACAAATCACACAGGAGTAGAAAGTGGAATCCATTTAATGGGATCTCATATTATACTCTTTATTAGCACATCAACCAAGTCACACACAAATTATCAAGCAATTTATTTTTTTAAACTGTGGTTTGAACCACCTTCCTTTCTTAGCAAATCAGGTCCCAACCAATTGAGCAAAACGTTCAGCTACACATTTCAAGATGAACAACATAAGTTTTAAAACTTTCTCTCTCCCCCTCCACCCACACTTATTTATGCTAAATATTTTTATTGATTGTGGAGATCTGCAAAAGCCCAAATATTCTTTTCTTTAGCCCAGCTTCAGTCTTTTATTCTAAAAATGAAACAGTACAAAGCTAAGTTGAAAAATAAACTCCTTTGCTACCAAATACCACTTCCTTCAATGAAATCCATTTTTAAATGATAGATTTATAAATAAGGTCATGTACAATTCTTTGAAAATTTGAGTACATTTCACGTAATAATACATGCTGTTTTAGCACCACTAGTTTAAAATAATATTTATTATTATTATTATTATTATTATTAAAAAAAAATATTTACCAGAATTGTCCCACTGCGAGGGTACTTATGGGTTCCTTTTACAATCCAAACAAGTAGACTCTCAATTAAGTCATAATTGATCTTCTCTGCATCCATCAGGTAGAGACATTTTTTGGTGAGGACGCTGTAATCTGTGGAAAATATATTACATCAAAGGCATTTCACAATGCAAGAGGCAAGGATTAAAAGCAATCACCAAGAGGCATGGATAAAAATGAATGTTCATCTTACCGTCATACCGATAATTCATTTGAGATATCGTCAAATGTTCATCTCTTGTGGCTGGATTGGGAATGACTGCAGTTTTCTGATCAGCCACAGCCATCTCCACTTCAAAAGATTCCGAATCTGAGAAAGGCTTTTTGATGTCTCTGCAATATTGGGAGTTCTCTTCAAGTGCATACTCAATAATATCAAGTGTATCTTCCAAGAAGTACTGTTGGACTGGAAAAGTTCTCCCTGAAACACAGTTGTGCATTTGCTTTGAGTATAGCCATCTTTAAAAACATTTGGGTATGGAGCTGAAGTAATGAGAAAGCAGACCTAATATAATGGGAAGCAAAATAATTATAACTTAATTTGTTTCAGGCAGAAATATTACTTAGAACTGAGCAGGCCCTAGAACACCATTTTAAGAAATATGTTTTGGCCCAATTCAAGAACACAAAAAAAAAAAAAAAAAATAAAAGAGAATAGAGAATATTCTACACAGAACCTGGCATTTCAACTTTGGTAAAATGCAAACAATTCAGCTGGCTAGAGCACCAGGTAAGATGAGAGAAAATTTCATTGGTAAAGGTTATCTGGTAATAGAATTCCGTTCAGAAGGTAAAACCAGCTTACAGTGGAAAAACCACGATTACAAAGACTTGGAACAAGTGCAAAGAAGAGTAAAATGGTGAAGTGATAAATAGACAAAATGAGGAAAAATTAGAGAATGAGGCCAAAACCTAACTAGAATGAATGCCCAGAGATGCAGATGATGATGCTACTAACCTGGAATTTCAATTATGGGCACTTTACCGAAATACTAGAAAACAACTTCGCATTCAGTGTTGCACTCATTAATACCACTTTCAAGTCCTTTCTAACTTGTAATAGGTCTCGCAGAATCATCAACAGGAAGTCACTGAAAATATTACTTAATTAATAAAACACAATGACTAAAAATTTTTTAATTTAAATTACCAATAAATGTAATTTTCCAGCTGTTGTAGTGATTAAGAATCTTTGACTGTTGAATTACCATGTTGCCTTTCATTTTATACATTGAAAAATAATTGGATTTATTTACGTCATCATGGACACAAAATCAGTCTTGCCTCTTTGTCTTCTTGAGAAGAATGCTTTTTCCTTGCCCATGCTTACCTTTCTTCACTTCGTTCATGGACTTCATCCACAATGATATGTGTAATTGATGACAAGTTAGGATCGCCCTCTAGCCTTCTGAGCAGAATACCTGTTGTGCAGAAAAGTAGCCGGGTTGAAGGTGAGGTTTTGCTTTCCAGTCGTATCTGAAAAAATTCTGCACTAAGATTTTCACTTTTACTTTCAGTAATTGCAGGTGCATACTCTGGAACCCACAGATCCCCCTCTTACCTTCCGTACACCCAAGATGTGTGACATAAAATAGCATGCGTTTAGTAACAATTCACATTGACAACTTTCTCTAATACTACTCTATAATACATTGTATAGTGTATACTCAGGTGTGTATGTGCATGCATGCGTGTACACGTGTGTGTGTGCACACGTGCATGCGTGTGCGCATGCGTGTGTATGTGTGTGGTGCACGCACGCATGTGTATGTGCATGGTGTGTGTGTGTGTGTGTGTGTGTGTGTCGTGTGTGTGCATGCGTGCATATATTTTTGTATCCCAAACTGTACCAAATCAACCAACAACAGAGGGGTCATCAGCATGTCACATTATACATAACGTTGTGAGTCACAACCTTCAAAACTGATCCATTGATTTCTTTAGTTCGATTACAAAGCAAATATCTTAGTACCTGGTAACCAACGACCCCCCCTATTCTGTCCACTCGTTCATCAGCCACTCGCTCTGCCACTCCAATGGCTGAGATACGTCGTGGCTGGGTGCAGACAATCTCTCTGTGCTCATCTTCGCATGCACCTGTGAGCCACTGGTCTAAGAGGAACTGGGGCACCTGCACACACACACATACAAGTCTAAAAGTAAAAGTTAAAAAATTTTGTACTTCAAGATTCGACAACATATTTTAAAAATTTGTGAAAGTACAATTATGTCAGCTTTACTGACTGACAATGTTGACAACAGAATCCTGGTTGGAACAGTAGCACTTCTACCCTAGATGTGGTATCTCATTCAAAATCACTGCTACAATAAAGCCTGATTTTTACTACCTGTAAATCGTGAAAAGGGCAACATGCTTATGTGCCAACGTTTATCTTTTTCATTACAATCCCTTTGCAATGAAAGAAAGATACTGAATGAAGCAATTGTAATCTACATGATAACCAACCTGAGTACTCTTTCCACAACCTGTCTCGCCACTAATGACAACCACTTGACTTCCATCAATTGCAGATAATATGTCTTCACATTTATCCCACGCAGGAAGTTTAGCGCGGGCTTCCACCATTTTCTGATATTTAGGGCAACTATCTTGCATGTCAAAAAACTTCTGAATAATTCGAGAGTTCTCTCTGAAAGAGAACAACAAATTGTAACTGTATTGTTAGTAGTCACTACCAGTTCAGCATCACTGCTCTGCTCCATAGGCTATTCCATCTTCATCTTCATTACTCCACATTCGGTTTCCTCACATTCCATGAAATTCCATTGTAAGTCAGTGATAGTGGAAAACAATTTATTAGCAGGGTGGACAAAAACATTCATGGGCCTGACATTCCCTGACTTTTAAGTTACACATCCATAACATTTCTTGGCGAGGTTACAATTTCCCTCTTTCCTTACAACAGTAATTCACTGTTCGATATACCATTTTAAAAGTCCTGTTAGTCCCATTTCCTCAAATAAAGTTGAGAAATTAAAATATTAATTTCCCTTCTCCTGCTCAATGGAAGCACAATGGTGAACTATAAACACTAGTTTATCATGAAAACAACAAAACTCCCTAACATTTCCATGCAACACTGAATTTCATAGCTTTCCCTTTCTTTTCCAGCTTTTCAGACCTGAGGCCCGACCATAGGTCGAAACATCAGCCACAAACAAATTATGCAACATATGAAATTCTTTCTTTCTACAACCGACCTAAACCAAGAAAACCCAAAATTGTATCTTTAAGAAGTTAAGAAATACTATCAATATCAAATACCATTATCAAAATAGTACATAAAGTGTGCAATAGAAACAGCTTCAAAGCACTTTGGACTTTAGCTGAATGAAATTGATATTAGCCAACACAAGGTGGCTAGTGTAGGTGAAGTGCCAAGGAATAGCATGAAAAAGAGGGATAGAAGTGGGAAGTTTCTAATGGAAGTGATAGACCAAGTGTGAAGTTTCAAGTTGCTCTCATCAGTCATTTCTATTTGCATGATACCACCTAACCTAATCTCATTCAGTTGACACATTGCTACATATTTCCAAGTTGGCAATAATGGTCTGGTATTTGCAATTTACATAAAATAACCTTAAGTCTATGTTATAAAATTTCCAATGCATTTTTATTCTTTCTGTCTCACACTCAGAAAATCACCTTACTTCAGTCACTAGCCAGTGGCTGCCAACATTAGCAAGTTGAAGTCTAAAATAATCAGTTCATCATTCGTTGAACATTACCCACATTGTGTGACTAACATGCAAATTAATGGGCCAATTCTAACTTGCCATATTTTGGACATTAGCCATAACATATACATTACATTAGAAAACTAGTCTATTCGAAAAAATTAAGGAATTATCCAAAATTAAACCAGAGTTTCATCAAAAAACTCTTTGGATTATTTGTGAACTCATTTTTACTCATAACCTCATATATTACCTCATAACTTCTTTCATGTTCTGTTGACTCTTTCCAGCTCTCTGACCTCTTGAATTATGGCCAAAATTGCTGTCAACTTGCATTCCATTCAAAGAACTCTTCTTACCCTTCACATCTGGGAACAACTTCTCTTCAGACAAAGGAAAGTCACCCTTCCAAACTTTGAGTATCTCCAGCATTTCCTCTTGCTTCTCAAGTAGCAACTGTGTCACAGTATACACACACGGCTGCTCTGACTGGGAGCAAGTCATGGCTTCCTGTTGCAATCGTCGCGCCAAACGCAAACAGGCATCCGCAGGAACTTTGAGACAGTTGGTACTCAGATAGATAAGAGGGGGCTCAGCTGGGTAACATAAACCTAGAGCCAAAAGAGTAATTAATGAAACAGATAAGATATTGATCAAAACAAGGCGGAGAAACAAGGGAACTGCTGAGGGCCTTAACTCAACTTTTTTTTCAATAAAAAATTTGTCATCTATTCTTTAAACAATGATACCACCTACATATCACAATCTTTTCACTTTGTATTGTGTTCATTGATAAAATAGTAAATTATAATGTGTGAATAACAAATTTACAATTTATCAAAAATTGGAAAAAAATAAATGGCATTCTCAAAAGACAGAAATCATACCTTCTGGAAAGCGTATTTCAAGATTGAAAACAAATTTCTCCTCAGCTTCAACTTTTTTTTTCGCTGTGGTTGTAGAATTGGGTAATTCATGAGAATTGCGACACCCAGTAGCAAATTTGCAGTGGCCTTTGGCAAAAAATCTGCAAATCTCTGCTTCCTTCTTTGGTTTTCTTTGCTCCTTTCCCATTTCGAGACATTTTTTTGGTTTGACATACATGTCTATTAGGTAAGGTATTTCTAAGTGTAGGAGCCACACTCTGTTGATGAAAAATATCAAACATTAATTTCAATTTATTTCATGTTACTTAATACAAGAATATGTGCATATACGTATGTATACTAAACATAACATCACTGCACCTTGCTGAGACAAATTAACTCAATTCCAACTTTTACATTAAAAATAGTATCAAGTTTTAAACACAAAAATTTAGGGGAAAAAATACAAAAAGGAGAAATAATTACAATAGAAAAGAAAAAAATACATTTGTTGCCACAAGTCAGAGTGAAGGAAAAAAAGGCTTTTCCTATTTCGTCATAAACATCCTCTTTGCTCAAGTATACCAACTATTTCCTAAGTAGCACTTATTATTCATATTTGAACGCTTCAGATTAAAAATTATACAAGCAACATACACACAGCTTCTCCTGCCTATGTCTTTGTTTACTTTAGGAAGAGTGATAACGAGCACTGTCTTTATCGTGACTAGATTCATAGAGGTAGAAAAGCTGTACAGCAGTACCTGTATGAATACACGTAGGAAAGTTGTGTAGCAGCAATTTTTCTAAATAAAATTTCCCAATGGAAATTAAATCTTTTTCTTTACATAAGTTTTCTGAGGAGTATTGCTGGTCTTTACCAAAGATTGTCGAAATAATTGAAATTTATAAAGATCAATTAATAAATAAACATTATAATTTATGTTGGTTGATTTCAAATTAATGATTAAAAAACAAAACTAAAAAGTTGATTTAAATAAAAGAGTCTGTCTATTATACACCCATTCCATGTATATGGATGGGACATTTCTGTTTCTATTTTCTACAGGCAAAATCATTTGTTTAACTATTAATAAATAAAATATGTTTTAATGCATTTATTTTGACTTCAGGTTGGTTATTTATTCTCTTTTAAAAGTAAGACTTTTTGAAATGTGTTTAACAAATTATTTTTCTATTACAACAGAATACATAGCCAGTAAATGTAACTCTCAGTTTAACTCAATATTTCTGTGATTAACAATGGAATTAATACCTGAATGCATATTATGTTATTTCTTGAATTCATATACTATAATTCAGAACTTTTCAAAATAAGTTACTGATTTTCACTATTTAACTGATAAATAGAAAAAAAGTGGCTTATTATGGAAGGGACATTTTGCACAGAACTGTTTGATTAAAGATTAATATTCTTGAGGATCCTAATTTTTCTTGTAATTACTAGAAAAGTGAATAATAAAAGCTAAAATACAGGAATTCAAATTATTTTTGAACATACTATATTGAAAAATTTCACATACAAAAATATACATTAACCTCTCATAAAGAAAACCACACTATTTTATTACATTGAAGGAAGGTGATACTTTCAAACTAATAGAAAAAACTCAATCCTTTCTTTGCATATTTTGGTTGGGGAATACTACCAGAATTTCAGGTGTGTGTGAAGTTGGCATAGTGAATTTTGAACATCTTAAATATTTTGAGTTGCAAACAAAGAGTTCTAGATTTTTTGAAAAATTTTGAATAAGATTCTGCAAAAATTCAGAAACCATCACAAAAAGTTTAATTCAAAAGCAAAAAAAGGCCTGTGGGCAAAAATTCGAAAAATCAAAATATAATAATAGTTCCCATTGGTGCTCAAAGAGTTCTAGAGTTATGAAAAAAATTCAGAGAAAAAGTTTATTCAAAGTTTCTTTAGAGCTCTCCACTCATGACCAAGAACAACCAAGCAATTTTTATACATCCAACTCAACAAAAAAAGAGCTAAAGGTGGATATAGAAGTTTTCAACATAATGTTCACTTGGTTAAGAGGTTAAAATAAATAACAGTGTAATATTTAAACAATAAATTTGTCTAATATTCTTTATTAATCCAAAAAAGGAATTATTTTTATAAATTAATATTTATGAAAAAATTTACATTTTTTAAAAAGTGAATAAACCTTTTATATTTTTCCCTATTTAAAATTAAGTTAACATTATAGTATATTAAGTTTATTTTTAAAAAATTTAAAATAATCATCAGGCATAAAAATTCCTTAATATATATATTATGCTTCTATATCTGATCAACTTCATAAATTATTCAGAAACATACATTATTAATGTAAATCTTATTTAAATTTAAAAAAAAGTTGATTAAAATAATCAAGATTTTTAATCCTGCACCAATAGGAAGAAAACGAGAAATATCAGTTTTTTGTTAAAAATTAGCTCTAGACAAATTTAAAGTACATTCTTGGTAGCAGGCTGTGTGCTGTAGAGCCAGGAAAACTTCAAAATTAAAGTAATTTACAGATTTTGGTGCTTGTTGTGAGTAAGAAATATGACATGTCAAAACTTTATCCCAAAAAATATTGATGCATCATAAGTAGACATGGATGTTTAGGCACTAAAAAATAGTCTTCTAGGTGCCTAAAAAGGCAATGTCTAGAATAAGGAGAATAAAGGCACTGTCATAAGTTACATACACAATAAAATGAAAATTTTTTTGTAGTTTTTGTCTATATTATTTTGTAAACTTGTACAAAACAAGCATGTACATTTTCATGTAAAACTAGATTTACACATTTACAACATTGTATTCTTAATAGTTTGCATTGCATTTACCCAGTAACTTTTCAAGGATCACAATTTCAAATTTGCGATGATGGAGTAACAAAATCAGTTTGAATGCGGAGAAGGATCTTTTAACATCTACTGATGTGACTGGCATATATTTTAGAAGTCAAACATTAGCAACACCGAGACCTTCTAGGAATTTACATTTACTTCCATTTAAAATTTCAGTGCCCTCGGTGTATTATCAATCAACCATATAATCCAAACATGGCTGGTATTTATGAAATTGGGAAATGGAGAAAAATCAGTTGGTATACTTTCAGGAATTCTCTCGTTTTTAAAATACAAAAACCTGAATTGAAAATTTCGTCAGAATGGAACATTGAACCATGCCAGTTTCTGATATCTAGCATTGTATATAAAAATAATACATAAAAGACAAAAAATGTTCAATAATTCTAAAAAAAGGTTTTGGGGAAAAAAGGTTTAAAAAAAAACAAAAATAAGCATTATAAAACTTTGTCATATATTTGTCATGATTCGTGCACAAATATTATCTGTCTTTAAATAATCTTGCAAGAATAAAATAGGCATTTCCGAAACATCCGATGTCTGATCATAAACAATTTCATTGCTATTGCTATTGGATACTGTCAGTATGCAAGGCAGATCTAAAGCAGAAGCTATCATTACCTGTTTGCTATACGTTCCTCAAAGAGACTTTCGTATATTGATTCTAACACACATTTCTCTTCTTTCATTTGTTCCACGGCTGACTCCAATTCACCACTGGAATTAAGTTCTTTACCTTCTTCATCCTCATCCTCTTGAAGTTTTTTAACATTTGGAAATCGAGTTTGAACTCTGAAGTACTTTGATGCTAAGACTTCCAATGCGGTTCCTACATCACCGTCTGTAATTTAAGGGAAACAATGTTTTAAAACCAAAATTAAAAATATGAATTGAATGATATTTAAAAAAATTAATCAAAAAAAAAAAAAATAAAAATTTAAGATACATTATTAACAAGGGTTTATACATTAATTAAGACAGGGGAAGCACTGCATAATACCAATATTTTTATTACAATTCCTTGAGAGTGTCAAGAGATTTAAAGGTCATATAAATTTATACGATATAAAAATAGTGGAATGTCTTATGTGTGTGCCCAAGATTCAGGTTTGGGGGCTCTTTGTGCATACTTTTTGGCCCTTATTACAAAAACGTAATGTTTTACTATATCTGGAAAATTCACATAGCCCAGTCTTCTCTAAAATTTGAAAAGTTCCACAAATTTTTCCTCTTTCTTCTCAGCAAGAAAGGGAACTAGGGTCAAATACGTTTAGGTATCAAATATACCAAGAATTTTTAATTTATTACTAATGATGTACATGTAAAAAAATATTTTGAACCACAATAACAGGTAATTATTTCCAATATATTATATATTGAATTGAAATATTCTGCGATTATTTTAAGAAGAAAATAAATTAAACATAAAATTAAAAAAGTATTGCTGTATCATCATACCCTTGTAGTCGGGCCAATGCAAACTTATTTACTTGATCCTTCAATGACACGCTATCCTTTGGTTTTGAATAATCGATTCCTCCTTGAACAATGAGGTGCCCTCGATCCATCCAGTAAAGTTTACTAATTTTCCTTAAAAAAAATTTTTTTGCCTCAATAAATAAAAAGAATGACAAAACAAAGTTTACATTTTTTTCAGAATTGACATACTTATTATTATTCTCATTGGATGATAAGAACTAATAATGTACGAATTTTGGCTTACATTTTTAATGGAATGAATGCAGTAAAAAAAGTAGGTAATGATAATTTTGATCAATAAATAATAATAATAATAATAATAATAATAATAATAAAACAACAATTATACAGAAAATTGTAAAAAAACAAATACATTGTTTCATGTCATTCAGTTCTTGTACTTGAGGATTAATGAAATAAAGGAGACTTACAAATTATGGAATGATTATTAGATAATGATGGAATGGTGACTATGAACATGAATTCAGAATTTAAATATTTTTCTGAAAATGTAATTGAAATGTTTTATACACACCAAAATCTGTACATGCATGTTATAGTGAACTATGGCAAAGAAATCCTACTGTCCATCTTAACTTAAAAATGGAATGCATCACATATGATTATAATCAATGAAAATTTTTTGTGAAGTGTTAAATGTGTCAGACAATTGTTGGTCACTGCATTTATATACACTCCCTGATATTTGCATCTAAACACATTCAACAAAACCTAAAAAAACTTGCTTTTTTTTCGCCAACTATAACCACACACTCGCATGTTTGTTCTCGAGAAATGACTAAATGTAGACAACTTTAAATAGATTGATTACAACTTGTACAATGAAATAATGAACAAATGACAGCAGATAAGCACTCATTCTATTAATTTAAGATGTTATTCAAATGTAAATTTATACTATAAAATCAGTTTATAAAGGCAAGTGATAACCCATCTAGGGGACACCACCTTTCAATTAAGGAAAAAATCAAGCAATTTGGTTGAGTAGAAAACTCAAATTTCTTCCTCAACCAAAACCCTGAGTATTTTAAATATGAAGATTTTGTAGCTTCTAAAAGATCCAACTAACAGGACAACAAAATTGTTAAATTTTTAGTAATAATTAACATTAATACTAATTTAACTCATAATAAGGAAATTAGTAAAAATAGCAAAGTTTCTTACAGTAGGAATTGTTACATTATCTTACAATAATTTATGATAAAAATCATAATACAAATTACACTAATTTTTAGCTTAGAATCAATTTTTTGCAACATATTTTTATGTCCAGTGTGTAGTGAGAAAAGTTGGTACGTTAGTTCACACAGATTACAAAATGAAAAAATATTGGTTGCTCTTTGTATGATTTAATGCTTGTGATATTATTTGGTCAGTACATAAATTGTGATTTGTGGAAGGCTTAACAAAACTAAAGAGTTTCAAATTTTCTGAACTGTTGTTTTGTTTGTGAGAACTAAACTCAAGAATATTTCCGCTACCTTTCAATGTAAGCCCACTTATCCTATTTCAATTAATTAAACAGGGAGATATCTTCTTTGCAATTTTGAAGTTACTTTTGAAACTATTTTTGATAATTCCCTAATGTTTGGGAGACAACTGAACAACAGTAAGACATTCTCAAACACTGCTTCTGACATTGCTTATTACAGATTTTGCACAGTACATCATGTGATAGTTCGGGTATTTTAATGTCATATTTTCTCGTTTTGAATAAAGTGTACAATAGTACTGTTTCTCATTAGCAAAATTACACATAAAGCACATAGAGCAAGTTCCATAATTTTTGAAATATTTTTTGTAGAAATTCCTCCAGTTATGATCTTGTCCATGTTTCTTTTATATGTTGCTCACCATGTTTTTTCCATATTGAATGTGCTTTTTAATACTGTAATTAGCATTTTCACTGTAATACCTTAAAGGATTTTGCACGATGATGATGGAATTTTGTGAATAATATTAGCATGTTCGTTATAGGTTACATTATGGTTGATGTGAATTCCAAGAAATTTGTGACTTTGTAATTGGTGTATATAATGTTTTTTTTATATCAATATTTCCATTGCTTTTCTGTTTTGTTTATGATACTAAATTGTTCCATGTGTTTTGTTTATGATTAAGTTTAGGTTGTAGCTCAGATATCTGGAAAAGTGATGCATTGCAACTGCTGTATTTTGTTTTAATGGTGTTCTATTATCACTGTTACTAATTTATGTTGAGCAGATGAAATTGGGGTTACCAGCACTGATACACGATTATACTACACAATTCCTGCATTAATGAAATTAATTATTTTAAAATCCTGTGTAAAATATTGTTGTTACCATTGTCATTATTATTATTATTATTATTATTATTATTATTATTATTATTTAAAAGTTACAATCATTTTTGAAGACTGGAAAGTGAAAGTTCAGCAGTTTTTACTCCTGTTAAGAAATATTTGACTATTTGCAAAACTTTTAAGGATGCATTTTTTGTTGTTTTCAAGAAGTTACAAATTTAACAAATAAAAATGCAATCTGAAACTAGATTAACATTTTAAACCTTTAAAAGACTACAAAAATTATTTTAAAAGATATTTAGAATGCCATTACCTCATAGACACCATATCTGCACAAAACACTAAAGAGAGGTTGTCAGGCACCAAGGTTTAATACATCATGAATAAAGACTGCAACTGCAGAAAGAGTGGATTTATTTTTTCTGACGAGTTAATATGTTGTTTTTTCCCCAAAAAAATTATACATTATACAAAAATATTATACTTCAATTTCTTTTTCAAGTACAGTCTCAGATCATGACACTAGGTTTACCGGTATGTAGTTTTCAACTTTGACAATACTATTAATGCATGTAAATGAATGCCCATCATTTCAAGAAAGGAAGGTAATATTTCAGTTCGTGTGATTAATTTTCTAATACTTTTGCATGCTACTATATCAGAACTTAAACACTTTTCGGTACAAATTCATCGAATAACTAACTTTAGATTGACTTACATGAAGCAGAAGCTGTAGGAAACATTCAAAACGGGAGAGAAGAAAAGTAATCATATCCAATGAAGGAGATTAAATAGAAGCATGTCATGAATTTAAATATTTGGAAAAAATTATAAGAGAAGAAGGGATTCCAGAAAATATATTTTTTGAGATTACCCAACAATGACAAGCTATAGAAAGTTAAATTTGCTGCACTGGAGAAAAGAAAAATAACTCCACTAAGAATAGACTCTTTGACTATCAAAGTATAGTGGCTCACAAACATGGGAAATTAAGGAAATGAGAAAGAGATAAACTAATGAGATTAAAAGGTTTTTTGAGAAAAGAAAGAAGGGAAAAAGAAACAATGGCCAAATGGTTTGATCATGTGAAAAGGTTTAATTGTGGGAGATGGCTCAGAGAGGTTTCTGAGTAGTTCCCATTATATAGAAGAAAAACAGGTAGACCCAGAGATAATGGCAGAAAATGAGTAAATCAAAGTAATTTAAAAAACAGTAAAATTAATTTTTTCAGTTTAATCAACTAATAAAAAAATAAAGATACATGAAATCACCTTCCCATGTAGTTCTTTCATGGTGTCTAATAAAAGATCTTCACTCTCTTGAGACATGAAGAGAGTTTTCATTTCAACTTTGAGTCTTGCCCTCCGCTCTTCCCCATCATTGGAGCTGTAAAATAATGAAATATTATGTAGCAACTGCACACATTTGAAATTTATCTCATAGGGATTGAATTTATATTTCTAGGAAACCTTTTGTGACTGTTCCTTACACTTGCCATCAAGATAAAGCTGACATGACAGTTGTCAACAACTCTAAATACATACATAAAATATACAGCAACACTTAGGACTTAACCAAATCTCTAATTTGGAAGGCATTTACTAGATACTTCTGCAAAAGTGGTAATGCCACCTTGTGCAATAGTTTCAACATATGAAACCATGATTTTATCAGCATTGCTTTCGCTTTTCAATTACCTTGATTTATCTCCTCCGGCTTTTGTGACGACAACCACATCTCCGTTCTGAACGGAATCGGCATTCTTGCTTTTGGTAGACTTCGAACTAGATTTTTTAGAACTCATAGTTACTGTACAAACTTACAATTTCATTGAAATAAAAATAAATTAAAAACTTCAGGTGTTGTCAAGTGACGACGCTGAAAAACTCGACATAAAAAAGAATATCTTCTAAACAAAACGAAACATGGGAATTGGTACCATAAAGGGAGGTGGCAAATAACATAACCTCAACTTACTGCAAAAGACAGAACTCACCGGAACTCACGCATCTTGGCCACGATTCTGGATCTTCGAACGCTATTGGCCAGCCTAAAAACAAATGAATGTTGGTACGTCTTGTGCTGCGAGTAGTGCACCTAGAAAACAAATGAGAAATATTATTTGCTAACAGATAGCGTTGTAATACAGAAAACAACTGATACAAGACACGCTACGCAAAAAGTCTTTTTTTCTCCTACATAATTCCCAGATGTAAAAAAATTACAATTCTGGTCTAATGCGTACCAATGTGTAATATACCAATGCGCTGTTTTATAAATGAACCGCAAAGTTTTCAAATTAAAATATTTATCAAATTCTCTATTTTTTTTTAATATTCAGAAAATCTTTTAAAATTTTAAAAAAAAAATTTTTTTTTCCCAATTCTTATTTCAGTAAGTGTAAGGGTTGTTACAATTTTCACAATGAAGTTTTCAGCATTTAGCTGAAAACATTTAAATTAAAAGTTAGCTATTTTCAAACACAATCAATGTCCGCCGAGAACAAAAGTATGTAATTTTCGTATAATTGCTCAAAATATAAAATGAGTGGTTCTCTAACAATAAGTACTTTCTCGCATTATTTGTTCAGTAATAGTTACGTCATACTGATAACTGAATTACAACAGATTTCATTTAAGACAAAAACCTCTATTTTCAATTTGAACATTTTCAATGTACCTTTTCGCAATTTTCGGAAATTCAGATTCGACGAAAATGGGACCTGCACTGTTTTCTACTGTTCTTTGTTAGACAGAGGGGAACATTTAAAGAAAATATTGGAAAAATATTGAAAACCGATATTTTTATGTTCTTTAAGGAGAGATGTTTAATTATTTATGATCTTTAAGGACAATTTTGAAATAAAATCATGTACAATTTGTCTAAAATTGAGTTTTCGTGTAATTTTTTAAAAAGTCTCAAAAACGGCCCAAAGTTTTTAATAAATTTTATAGCGTAAAGGATGCTTAAAGTACGTGAACACCTGATTTTTCGAAAATTGCAAAAATTCAATTTTTTTTTCGGCGTCGTCCTACAACTACCGTTATGAAGATAACTTTTTTCTTAATGAAATGTGTTCATCAGAAACAGATCTTCAAAAAGGTCATTAACAATTCTTCGAAAATATGAGTATTTTTATTTAATTTTGCGTGAAACGTAACAATTTTTAAATTTTAAGCAATTATTTTCTGAGAAAAGGCGGCAAATTTTTTCTTTAATTTTTTTTTCACTTATGTAGTAAAGAACGGTAAAGAAAGTTGTGCTAGTCTCATTTTCGGCACTCTTTCTGTATTTTCGTAAAGCGGAAAAAAATCGAATTTTCCTTGCTTCGTTTGAGGGGGTGTCAATCTGTGGTTGTAATTTGACAAGTGCTTGGAGTTCCTTCGAATCTTGGAAAGAAAAATTACGATTATAATATTATTTATGTATTAAATCTATTCTAAATTGCGTCATTTAATTGAGTAAATGTGAAGACGAATGGATCGTTTCACTTTGCATGGTAAGGTGCGCGAATCACGTGTAATCCTTGAAGAAGAAAAAACAATATTATATTTAATTATTATATATTTTTCTATCCATTGGCATTTCGTAGCTAGCCGTATCAAGAATGCTGGTTTGCAAACTGTGTATGCCATGCGAATAAGCGGCCATTGTTGCTTTGACAACATCGCACTGATAACAGAAAGCAGTAGTGATGGCTGCTGTTGGCTCGCGTTATTATAAATAAGAATTTTATTTACGGCTAAAATATCGGTCATCGTTAGCACATTTAAATAGTACGTGAATAAACTGAATTTAAGGGCAAAAAGCTATTTTGTTTTAAACGTTCGAATAAAAAAATTATAGTATTTTCATGCTTCGTTTAAGAATTCATGTTTAAGAATTTTTCAAATGCTAGTTGAAGTGTAATACACAAATTGTCACATTATATAACCATTAACAATATAGCAAGAAAGTACGTGCCGTTTCAGCCCCACTAGTTCTATATAATTCCCTTGGACCTCAGAACACTTTAACCACTTTTCCTGTAACAATGTTAACCTTTCTGAAAAACAATCTTTTGGCTACTCTGCAAACCAGGCTGACACTGCTACCTTCACTTCTTCATCGCACTGAGAAACATACCTCGAAAATTTGTTTTCATTATTCGAAAAATAATCGGAAGGAGCGATCAGACTGTAGATGGATGTCTGAATTGCTGGAACCCTGAGATTCTGCTTGAGATTTTGTTGACATCTGCATCGGTGCGTTGTTTTGAAAGAGGAGCACGAATCAGACATCGATGCTGTAACCAAAGTCTTACTGCCAAAGTTATAAAAGCACAGAACTGAAACTACATACCCGCCGTGCCATGATACGACATACTCATTCAACTTGCTGTGCCATGACATGCCCAATCTGCACGCGGAACTCATTGAGCTCAACTGAGCCGCGGAGCTCCCGAGTGCCATCTTGTTCTCGGTGGCACCCATGACCCTACACCGCTCGAGCCCAATCGGGACGCGAAACTCAGTGTGCATCCTGTTCTCGGCGCACCCACGCCCCTTTACCACTTGAGCCCAATCGGGATGCGAAACACACGTGTGTCATCCTGTTCCCGGCGGCACCCATGCACCTTCACCACTCGAGCCCAATCGGGACGCGAAACTCACGTGTGTTATCCTGTTCCCGGCGGCACGCATGCTCCTTTACCACTCGAGCCCAATCGAGAAAATACAGAAAAATAAATAATAACAACAATACTCACTACTACTACTACTACTACTACTACTACTACTACTACTAGCTACTCTACTACTCTACTACTCCTACTACTACTACTACTACTACTACTACTACTGCAACCACTCCTCCTCCTCCTCCTCCTCCTACTACTACTGCAACTACTACTCCTACTACTCCTGCTCTCTACTCCACTACAACTCTCTACTCCACCACTGCTGCCAATACAGTTCCTTGCTCCTGCTCCTCCTACTCACCTCGACTACTACTGCTTCTACTCCTGTTCTGCTCACCACTGCTGACTGCACTCTACTGCTGCCACTAGCTGCCACTGCTGCCACTGCTGCCACTGCTCCCTACTGCTGCTACTGCCACTGCTGCTGCTGCTGCTGCTGCTGCTCTCTCTGCCTCCTGCTCAGCCACTGACTGCCTCCTGCTGCTCTGCTGCTACTAGCTACTGCTACTGCCTGCTTTGCTATCTGCTATTCCACTATTCTGCCATTATCACTACTGCACCACTATACTCACTACTAACACCACTGCTACTGCCACTCTATACTGCCACTGCTCCACTCCCAGCACCAGCCCCGCCACTGCTGCTGCTGCTGCTGCTGCTGCTGCTGCTGCTGCCACCTGCTACTGCTCTGCCACTACTGCTACTGCCACTGCTCTCTGCTACTCCACCACTGTGCCAGTACAGTTCCTCTGCTCCTGCTCCTAACACTACTACTATTACTACTACTTCTACTATTACCACTATTACCTACTATTACCACTACTACCACCACTAATACTACCACTACTACCACCACTACCACTGCCACTACTACCACCACTACACTACTAATACTGCCACTACTACCCACCACCACCAGCACTACTACTACTACTACTCTACTACTACTACTACTACTACTACTACTACTACTACTACTACTACTACTACTACTACTACTACACGAACCTGCAAAATTGCAAGCAGCAATTCTTTTTCCGTTTTTTCCCTGTGGTTAACGCTATCGCCTAGTTCAGCTCCATTTCTCCAAAATTGATATTCCCCGATCGATCTAAATTAATTCGAGACTTGGGTAGTTTCAATGAGGGTACTTCACATTGAGCCTTAAAACTTTTTCAAGATTTTCCCAAAAATTACTACATAGTTTTGATGAAACTTTGTTTTCGGATTGCGTAAAGGACTATTACGAGAATGGTACAGGTCTCGAGTTAGTTGAGACCCTAATTTTTTGAAAATTACAATATGCATTTTTTCGGAACGTCATCCTGCAACTATATTGAAGATAGAGATTTTTTGCTTAATGAAATCTGTTCCTTAAAGACATATCAAATAGGTTCATGTTCAATTTTTAAAAATACGGGTAGTTTTCGTCCAAATTTTCGCGAAATATAGGCAATTCAAAAAATTGTCTTAACAATTTTTTTCTCGCTAATGCTTACACAGTATAAAGAAAGTTTTGTAATGCTGCGGGAAGGAAATGACAAATTTTTGACAGAAAAACTTTTTTTGCAGGATACTGGTAACGAAAAAGTGGGTAAATCTAGGCTCTATTTGTAGTAAATTACTTCCTCTACCACTGAGGCGTCCGATGTCGCCCAAGGTCTCGATGGGCGGGGTGGGGTGGGCGGAGGTGAAATGGGGTGGTGGCTATATGGCCACTGATCTGAACAGCATGGTTCGGCATCACGATAATATCCATAGTGATGTCTCCTTAATCTCCAAATGCAGCAAGAAATACAAAGGTAAGTTCTCCACTTTGAGTCATTTCCCTAAATTTCCGGGCCCGAAAGCGTCTAAAGGAGACTTCGTATGCGCGTTACGATCCGCCTACTTTGCAACTAAATCAGGGCTCTCGCAACATTTGCGTCATGCTCATCCAGACGCAGCTAAGAAATCTCGAGCTGCCAAGGCGCAACATAGTGGTAGAACTGCTGTGCCTAGAGCAAGCAAAGTCTTCTCTTCGGAGGACATTATGAAAATGGCTGCATTGGAGAAAGAGCAACATAAGGCGTCGAACGAGAATTTGGCTTCGCTGCTGGGTAAGTCCGCCCGACAGGTGGGTGAGAAAAGAAGAGAGGTTACATATCGAAGATATTTAGCAGCCATTGGAGCTGTAGTTACTGTGACTGCAAAATCATCATTTTCCCCATCTGGTGGTCGGAGGTCCGATGATTCATTTAGACCTGCAGTGCTGCTGTTATCGCATCGCCTCCCAGGGTTTTAGCCCTCCGAAGACTCCCTATGCAGATTTCTTCTTCTCCCCTGCATCGAAAGCCTAGCCTCAAGACTGGAAGAAAGTCTGTGATCCCCTGTTCTGACACTCTTCCAAAAGAGGCCAAAACGTCTTTAAGGTAGAGATAAGCAAACAGCCTTGTGCCGATTCCCTTCCAAAAAGTCGGCCCACAGACAGTGACCCGGAGGAACTTGCAAAGGTAGACATTACCTCCCAAGAAGCAGATAGGGGGCGATTCCCTAACGAGGAAGACGCTACAGTTTCAGAGATGTATCAGGAGCTTTCGGGTGTGCCCGTCCTCTTTGATTCTGTTTTATCTGCTTTTGACACGACCCGTTCCGACACTGCTGGTCGGTTAGGACGGGATCAAATTTTCATTGAGTCTCCGGCTGCTATGACGCCCGGTGACGTAACTACTGGAACTAGTCTTAACAGGGACACTCCAGATGCCACACATAACTGGAAAGGAAACATTTCAACTTGGATATGGACATGGAGTATTTCTCAAACTAATGTAGATCAAGAACTCGTTGAGGTGGGACATGAACTCAAAAGCAATATTCAATCCCAGGGCCAATTGAACAAGACCTATGTCAAATTAGTGGAGATTTTGAGCGGCTCCTCTGTACCCACCAACACCAGGCCTAAAAAGCCCCGTAGGCATGGAGGCAAACGCGCCTGGAAGCGCTTCTCTTATGCTAGGGCGCAGGATCTTTTCAAGAATGATCCAGTGCTTTTGGCAAAGTGCATTAGAACGGGCATTGACTATATTAGTGTCGATCCACAGCTCATTAACAAGGATGAGGTTAATGACCTGTACAAATCCACTTGGGGTAATACGCCCCCGATTCGGCTTTCAGAATTAAGAGAGGATGATAAATTGTCGACACCTGAAATGGACCCAGAAACAATTCTATACGCGGTGCAAGTTGCCGAAATTAAAAGTCGTCTGGCAGGGATGAAAAATGACACGGCTCCAGGACCAGATAAGATAAAAGTTAACAATATATCTTCAGGAGCAAAAGTTGAAATATTGTCCTTACTGTACACTCAAATTTTATACAGTGGCTTTGTGCCTTCTGGGTGGAAAGCAAATCGCACCATCCTTATACCAAAAGAGGGTAAGGAAATACGTATTCACTAACTATCGCCCAATCACAATTCATTCCCAGCTGTGCAGAATCTTTTGGGGCATCATGGACAAACGCATTCGATCCATGGTGAAGTTCAATCCACGTCAAAAAGGGTTTATCCCTGAACCTGGCTGTTTCGCCAATGTTCAAATTCTTCACGACGCAATCAGTGCCATGAAAAAAGTAGAGGGTGGTGTCGGCGCTGTGCTAGACATATCTAAAGCATTTGACCCTGTTCCTCACGCGGCGATTCGGTGGGCTCTATCCAGGAAAGGGATCCCCGACGCCTTTACCAATTTGGTAATGGACTCTTACACCGACGTTTCCACAGTCATTCAGCACCCCTCGAAAGGCATTGAGGTGCCAATTCGTAGAGGAGTAAAACAGGGGGACCCCTTGTCCCCACTCCTTTTTAACCTCATTATGGAGTGCTTACTTGCGAAATGGAATAATACATATGGATACCCTCTATTGGAAAGGAGTGTGTTCGTATTAGCATTTGCTGACGATCTGGTGTTGTTAGCAAAAGATGCCCCAGGAGCTCTAGAATTGGTTGATATTGTGGTGGAATATCTTGGGGCTCTCGGAATGACATTGTCCGTCGCGAAGTGTTCATTTCAAATTTAAACCTTTGAACGATCCTGGTTCATTGAAGACCCCTGTCTGGAAAGGTTGGGGAGAGAATTCCTCTAGTCAGTGATGACCAGAGATACTTGGGAGTGAACTACTCTATTTGGAACGGCTTCCCATATAAAGCATCCATATAGAATTTGATGGAAGCAGTGACGAGGCTACAGAAGGCGCATTTAAAGCCCACTCAGAAGCTGGAATTACTTCACATCTACATAATGCCACGTTACCTCTACCAGTTAGTTCTATCGATGCTCAGGGAAGCGGACTACCAAATCAGAGTGGCAGTCAAACAGATCCTAGACCTCCAAGAAAGATGGAGGACTGGGATTGCTGCGGCTCGCCCAACACGTTCCTAGAGTAGCGCTGAACTTAGGATTACACTAGAAACATCTGCAGATCCCATTTGCAGATGGCTGAGCTCCTGTCCGAGTTTCTACCAACGGACATTTAAAATCGCTAAAGCATTGAGACTCAACTGGCCCTATACTGATCAACATTTAAGAGCTTACAAGAAGAAATGCCCCGATGACGAGGTAGCCGCCTGGGAGAAGCTGGGATCCCTAGGGAGAGCGGTTAAGGCGCATATAAACGATCCGATTGGAAATGCCTTTCTGAAAGATTACAATCTTCTGAAAACTGGTCTTTTTACCACAGCACTCCTATTGCTATTTCCATTGGCTCCGCTGCCAATAAAACTACTCTTAATAGAGGAAAGCTCAGAGACAATGTATACTGCAGGAAGTGCAACACAGCGGTAGAAACTATGAATCACATCTTCGGTCAGTGCATTTTTACGAAACCAGCAAGAATAAAGCGTCATGATGAGATAAAGAACATTATAGAGGGGAAGATGCTCCGGAAATCAGACACTGTGGTGTCCACGAAAGCCACTTTCTCCGTTGCCGAAAGGTTAAACTCAAACCTGACCTGGATATAAATAGCCGGGAGGGGGTCCACGTGGTCAATGTGACTGTCCGCCACGAGGATGGGTCTAGCCTTCTAAAAGCAGGGGAGGAAAAAGTGGTAATGTACCAACCAGTCATTCCCCTGGCAGCCCAACTTCATAGAGTTGTTAACGCCAGAATCCTGCCAGTGGTGGTTGGAACCTCTGGGGCTATGCCACGATCAACAGTCAGTGCCCTCAAGACGTTGGGGATCATGTCTCGGGGAGATTTACTATCTCGTTAATTGCTCTCAGGAGTTCTATTAAAGCTCTACACACAATTTGTAAATTACGATGGAGTAATTTAGCATTGCTGGTAGTAAATACAGAAAACTAACTTCTTAGTCCCGTGGGGACGTCTAGGAGACCCAGGGGATTCGAAAATGCCTAGGATTTACCTAGTTACAACGACTTTAAGTGGGAAGTGTATGCTATTTAATGTAGCATATAGAAAATTGTGTCGTCAGAACCCATGCATATTTTTTAACATCGAAAATTTTACAGGGAATTCAAGTAAAGTACATCCCAAGATTACAATATCGTTTTCAAATTCAAAAGGCCGCGACATCACCCAGATCGATTTCAGAATATCAATTTTGGAGAAAAAGGACTGAACAGTTTAGGCAAAGCGTTGACCACAGGCGGACAGACGGCCGTTTTGCCGTCAATCAATTTTTCGGTATGAAGGACCCACAAAACGTGGATTCTGACTACCCCACGTGTAAGAGAATTTTCCCCTCTATTTAGCAACAGGATTGATGTGTCCAAATTCAACACACACAAAATTCAATAAACAATTTATTGGTTGAAAACAGGTACAGAGCTACAGTGCCGAAAATCCAGGAGAATGTACAGTGAAACGTAGCCGAGTTATCGTAACCAGAAGATGCACCACAAAATTGCCGAGTCGCTAAATCTCCGTAAAGGGAAGTCCGTTGTCGCAGCACTGTCGTCGTAATCACAATCTTCACACCGTACTATCTCGTATCACCAACTCGTCACTCTTACTCCGCCGCTCACTCTCTGTCCTCTCTCCGGGCCACGGCCGGCTTATATTTGCCCCGGACCGTAGGCTCGCTGACTGGCAGGCGTAGTAGGGGGCGGGGGTTGGGCCTCGCCCCGCTCGCTCAGGCGTGGCGACCGCACACCGTCGAGCCTCGCTGGCCTGCGCTTGTCGCTGGCCGCTGCCGCCAGGGGCGGTAACGCCCTACTGTGGCGGCACATTCAAATCTGTGCGGCCGGTCACGACAAGGATTTATTTTTCTTTATTCCAGTTTCTCGTTTCCAGAGCCCGGCAATAAGAGTTTTTGTGTCGAAAATTCGCCGTCTTCCGGCGCGCGATTACAATACTTTCTCTTCTTACGAAGTATCCTCGTAAGAATGAAAAAGTAAAAATTGGAGCCATTTTTGAGAGTATTTCGAAAATGACCCAGGGGCATGTAATATAAATCCCCAAAAGTAAAGAATGTGATCTAAAATCGCATGTTTGAGTGGGTCCAGAACGACCGGGAAGTATTGAGTTTGGAAAAAATCTTACGCATAGTTTAGGCGTTAGTGTTGTTCACATACGACCGACAGACAGACGGAATGACGGACGGACAGTCGGATGGAATGACGGACGAACAAACGGAGGTTTAAAAAAACAACAAAAAACATTTTTTCGCTATTAGGGAACCCCAAACCAATAGTTCTGTTGAAATCTCGAATTCGATTTTCCGCAGCATTACATAACTTTCTACGAGTATATATTATGTATATTACTCCGTACATGTACTTATGCATATTACACATACGTATATTGCTCCGTACGTATATGAGAAAGTAAAAATTGTGGCATTCTTAAAATATTATTTCCTATTTTCCTATTCTCCTCAAAATTCTACGAAAAGTAGTCATGTTTTGAAAAAGGGGACAAGACAACAATTTAAACATCTAATTATGAAACAAATGAATTCAGAAAAACGTCTTGAGCAACGTAGTTGAATAAAGGTTAAAAAATGTAAACGTTTGCTCTTCTTCCGTAGGTTATCCATAGATTTGAATGGAAATCAGATACCCTACACGTTTCAGGTAAACCTCTATGGCCGCGTGCTCGTAACAGCCTTCTGGAAATTTTACTTTCGAAATTCACTCGATGTAGGTTATTGTTATTTGCTAGAGCTTTCAAGAAATTTCAAGGTAACGTCTGACCCAAAGTTTCTAGGTATAGAGTGAAAGTAAATGTCGCCTTTCCATATTACAAGACATTCCAGTACTTTCTCTGGCCGCATTTCAAGATATATTTTTGTTGTCTTCCCGAGATGTGAGCCTCTCTCATTAATTTTCTCCCTTCAGAATTTGATTCGAAGGCCAGCGGATGAGCGAGAAGCGTGCAAATTGATACTCCCACTCCGAGCCCCCAGGAGATAACAAGAGAACGCGGGTTTTCAACCACTGAAAATCGACGTCTTTTGTTCTCCCCTCTGCTCCTGTTGCCGCCCTCCCCTTCTTCTGTCAAGTTCACATTTCGGTTACGAAAACGCATTCTGCAAAAAAGACGATCGTCACCATCGGTAGCAATGAGTGGGAAATTGGAAAAGAGGAAAATTAAACAGGAGAAATGTGTCTCCCGGTTTTCTCATTAGTCATGCGATCGTTTCCCTGATGATACTTCAAACTCAGTAATTGGTGTCATATTGGGAAATTAGTTTTTTAGTGAATGTGTAAAATGTAGATTCGAATTAAAATTGCCTTCATTTTAAGTAGCAGACTTACCATTCTATCTCGCCAATGAAATGGGATGACTGGTTGTTTAAAATTACCAATTCTAAGCTTTAACGAATTCTTTTACACAACCCCCAATTATGCCTAAGAGCCTGGAGCAACGTTTTGCTCTTTTTTCCGAGAGGTGTGATGCACGAAGGTCATTGTCCAAAGGCCATGCACGTGTCTTAGAGTAATGGGGGACACTTAACCTTTACAGATCATGCTATAAAGAATCAAACAAACCATAAGTATAAAAACGAGTGATATTTAGTGTAACTATTTCATGAATTAAGACGATGACTATGACTCGACATCAATCGAATGGATAGTTAAAATCACAGGAATTACGAAAAAGAGAAATATTACTCAAAATTGCTCCCGAAAAACGTAAAACTTTCATTCAGCTTCGAGTTATTACTGTCTCCTGGAATAATTTATAATGAAAAATATAAATAACAGTTTAATGCAGAAAATGATTTTAAATGTGTTTCGATTTTAAGGTAATAAACCTCTCAAAAACAATTATAACAAAGCTACTTACAAGAACATTTATTAAAAACACAATTATTAAAGTTGTAGGAAGTTGAGTTTTCCATGTCTTGGTATTTCGTGGAAGTATTTGAAATGGAAGATGTAGTACATGCTGAATTAGCAGCGGGATTTGTCAATTTCGAATAGGTTGAATACACGTGTATACTCATTAAACTATTTTTCTGAATAATTTGGGTTGTAACGTTCCACATAGTTTTGATAACGTATTATTTGTTCTCTTCACCGTCTAATCGTCTTCATTTGTAGTTTATGCTGTCCATTTATATTTTCTTTCTTCACACAATTCTTGAAATTGCTTCCTCACATTTTCTCTGTTTCTTTTGCTGTTTTTTAGCACTGAATTTTAATAATAGATTATATTTCAGAGTTTTACATATTACCAAAACGACACATTTTAATATTATATTGATGCTCACAAATTATTATGGACCTAAAACATTTACTATATTTATCTTAAAAAGGTAAACAAAGTGATTACAGCGCAGAGCAAAAGATAATCACTTGGTGATAGACACCTGGGATCGGTTTTATTTAAATATATTCTTGCTCAGCATTGGTTGCTTACGACACGGCCAGACATGAGTGAAATAGTCTCCTAAAGACGTTAACTTATTTCATCATATTTTTAGTGGAAACCGTAATAATTTCAGGCAGTCAAGTATCCCTATGACTGTATCGTTAATTATTCCCGTTCAAAAACAAGTAAACCATTTATAATAAACAATGCATGTATACATGTATAATGTACCATGTATCAACGTAGGTACTCGTATCTATATAACATAGTTCCCCCGCTGGGTACTGAGATCCGGTGCCTCCCTACGTCGGCTTGCGGAGATGTTTCCGAACCAGCTATCTCCTACAAGCGGGACAAGCTCTAAGCTCCGCACTGGATTCCCGACAGGTGTGATAGCGTAGTGCAAGTGAGTGTAAGTAAAGGGAGAGGATAGGACAAGGAAGAGGAAGGAAAGATGGCGCGCATTCTGTGGCCCGTTTGGTAGGGTACTGCTCCGGCATTCGCCTGGTGTTGATCGGAGAAAGCACGGAAAACTACCGATCAGAGCAGCCGGTCCCTAGAATTCTCCTCCAGACAGCAAAAGAACTCGACCTCGCTCTCTAGCTAGTGTCGAAATCCTGCCACCGTCGGGATTCCAACCTAGGATCTCCCTGTTAGAGGTACTGCAGTGACATCAGTTGACACCTTTACCGGTGACTTTACAAGTTACAGATTAAAAAGTTACATGTTACAGATTTAAAAAAAAATAGAATATCTAAAATAAGTATTGCAACCGTAAGTATACGTGAAAAAATGCGGCAGAAAAGCGACTTTCTCTCTGGTTGAAGGAATACAGGGAGGGAACTCCTTTCACACGAGCTGCGATTTTGCTGCAATAAAGTAAAAAGAGATGGACTGCGACACTTAAAGTTAACAGCATCCGACTAAACTGTACCCTTTTCAGCAGCAATTCATAAGTTTTGAAATTCTTTCCAGACATTTAAATGAAAATACAATGGATTTTGTAATTAGTTTTAACGAAAAGAATACGAGAGCCAAACATATTTTATGCTCATCAGTTTTTGAAATTTCTGAAATTTTACTGAAAATTGGACTTGTGACATATTTATTAGCGCAAATTTGTTTATTCGAACAAAAGTATTGCTCTAATAAAGCTCTAATAATTGAAAAATTTAAAGTAACTATGACAATAATAAATGCCATCCCTGGATTATAGCATATCCAAGAGGGCTATCACTGATAATATATTAAAGTATACTACATTACCTTGAGAAAAAATCCTTAAATGTCTCTTAACGGTTTCGAAAGTAGCATACCCTAGTTTCGGGATAAAGAAGGTTCCACCCTTTTAGTTGTATTAATTAAACACAATTCAGAGCCCAAAGAATGATCTTTCGAGTCTCTCCACACCATGGGAACAACAAATGGAACAGGACGAGAACCGTTTGCCCGCCCTGTTAAATGCCTTATACAAGATGGCCCCTTGTTTTGCTTCTGGACATAAATGTAACTTCATTTTCTGTGCACGTCTTCTAGAATTCAGTGGGAAATACAATTATTCAAATTATCGTTTCCATGTTGTCGCGGCAGGAAGTAATAAGAGCCAAAATTTATTGCTTATTTATCTTTGAGAATAGATTTTATTACATGGGAGTTTTTTTTCTCCCTTTCAAAATTCAAAATTTATTGCTTATTTATCCTTTAAAATAGATTTTATTACATGGGAGTTTTTGTTTTCTTTCTCCCTTTCAAAAATTCAAAATTTAAGTAGTATATGACTTAGTGTAGGGATCACAGAATTTTGAAAATGTGCACACAATTCACTTTTCCCCATAGCACGTCATACGCAGTTTTTAACTGTTTTTTGACGTAAAAATAAATTAATAAACAAGTAACACAACAGACATGAAGGACCCGATTATTGTCCTGATCCCCTACTCCACAACCAAAATAAATAAGATAACACTTTAGAAGAAAAGGAGTGAGGTTTCTTCTTTGCTGTTTAGGCAGGAAAACAGGAATTCTCTAGTACACGAAGTTGTACCCAATGATGCAAGACAATCGTGCACCTCTGAATACTTTTCTAAATTTTGATTTTTCTTTGACGAATGGAAAATGCATTGTATGTCAGTCATTTGAAGGTCATTCGATACAAGATAAGATTCTTTATATAATGATATGAAAACATATTATAATGATTTGAAAACACGAAAAATAAATAAATACGACTTAACTTAAAATGAATAAAATATTGAGAGGTACATCATGTCCCCTAGGTGCTCTGACCTCTACAATATTAATTATTTAATTCATAATGTAATACTAAATGTTATCGATTTTCAATTTGGAAATTGACACTGAAAATGGGTAAGAAATGTCTTAGAATTAATTTAAAACATGTATAGGAATAAAATATGTAGCACTATTCTTAATTTGGAAAGTTTCGCTGGGGTGTGAAATCAACCCTTGAGCAGTAACACAAACACATTGATAATCAGAGGCGTTTATAGGAAGAGGGATCTAAGTTAATATCTTGTGAGAAAAGTTTGGTTACGTGATAATACTGTTCAATAGTTTCAGTTAAATTATGAATGCATATGATGTCTTACATATCATCTCTCGCGCTTTTTCAATTTTTTCTCACATAACACAGTGAATGTTGTTTTAAACGATATTTCACATTTGAAACATACCTCTGTAAGGAAAGACACACGTGATTATTGTAAGTAAAGTTCGATCATTCTACAGTGATTTTATGTGAAAAGCAGAACATATCTACTACTGTTTTTTACAACTCAACGAGAACAAATGTACTATAGCTTAAAAGATGTCGCACCAAAGCTGAGATATTAAATGAAGAACTTTGAATCTAATTAGTACAGGAAACTTTCTATTTATGTATAATTATCTTCAATAATCCAAGGAAAATTTTAAAAAGATTAATCCAAATCTACGTCTAATTGATTGAGACACATTTCAAGATTACGAATTAGGTTTTTTAATTGACGAATCGTATCGAGCGTATTCCAGGAGTTACAAAATACATTTATCATAATTCTTACAATTATCTTATTCTTACTTTAGTACGTAATGGTACAATTGACTTTGTGACTTGTGGAATCAAGTTGTCACATGTTTTACAAATATGCAGGCATGTAAGTATCAGAATCTTGTGCATATATCAATGAGTTAATATGCAAGTTATAAACTTCATTGTGCTGTTCTTGTTATACGGTGCAAATTATGCTGAAAAGACTTGCTATTCATTCTTTACATAATTCTAACGTTGTGTCTGACAGTTCACACTGCAAGTCTCATGACAATTATACTGATTTATTGCAGTAATGCGTTCTCATCATCACAGAATTACATTTTAAATTCTAGATAGACAATGTGACGATGGAGTTCATACAAGTATTAATAAAATTCTCATATTTTTACTACTGATACGATTTTGAAGTAGATTTAATTGTCATTCTTACCATAAGGACGTTGTTTCATGATTGTATCCACGTGAGCTTGGTACGCAAGTGGGATACTTGGTCCCAAACCCAAGCATTCTTTTAACTTCCATCCAATCGCAAGTATACTCTGCTTATTTCTGGCATCTTTAGTCCAGATAGAAATCTTATCAAAGCCAGAACGAATATTAATAACAGCTCCACAGACATCTGCTCCATGATTAAAGAAGTCTTCTCCGATCATTGCTATTAGAGTTTCTTCCCACAATGTGTCCAGTTTACTGGATCTGTCAGCACGTGGTAATTTCATAACCCACCTTCCACCTCTTCGATTGGCCTTATCTTCCCACATTGGGGCTATACCTTCTTTGAAAACACAATAATCACAACCATCGGAGAGTTGGCTAGCTGGCTTCACGTGTGTGAACACTCCCCAGAAATCCTCAACGGTATGGAAATTAATTACAGGTCTCAAATTCTCGTCCCATGATCTAGATCTCTCTGTCTTGTGAAACCACAACGTCCAAGAGTTCTGCAATGGATGCTTACCAGAATCAACAGATGATGTTCGTTTTTTGATGTCTTCTGATGCTCCTTGGCCTCTGATAACTCTTGGTGCCATCATCTCTGATTAGCTTTCAGTACCACACGTACACAAAGTTTCACCAACCCCAAAATCCACGGCACTATAACCCGATACAGTTAAACATGAAGGAAGATTTTTGTTTTGTTTACTTCATTACCAAGGGCAACGAGTTCTATTTGACATGTAGGTCATGTCTCATATTACGTTGTTTGAAGGACACGTCACTACTGGTGTCTGGAGACAAGTAAACAAAATTACATGGTGAAAACACGAGATGCCTGCATAACGGTAAACTGAGGGAAAGATTTGCAATACAATTTCATTACTCCTTTAAAGAAATCAAGTTTGATCATATTACATTAAAGAAAGTTTGCACTTATGATCACCAAAATAAATAGATTTTATTGTCATGTGATTTTATTTTCATGTCAGTCAAACTAACATTTGTAATGTTTTTTAATGATATACTATGAAGGCAAGGTGATACGGGAAAATGTTAGTAAACAGTACTGAGCACGTTTTAAAAGGCATGTTAACATTAAAATCACAAAGCAAATGTAAGAATTGTAAGAATCCACCAATTTCCTTCTCGTATACTCATAATGTGCGCGCATTATGTCGCGTGAAATGTCTCTTTGGTGTTAATAAAAATAACAATCATTTGGATAAAGAATATTATAGTGGTTGGCAAAGAAACGTTTGGGCCGCTAGCATACGTAAACGAAATGACTTTGATAGCTCAGGAGAGGTACGTTATAGGTGATGTAAAGTTTAGAGATATTCTTAGGATTTAGATGAATGGAAATTTACGTCGGTAAAAGTAAAATGACGCCTTTTAGAAAAGAGAGGAGGAGAAAGAAAGACTCATAGTAGGAATAGAAAGGAGTCAAAATTTAAAGAATATATGTAAATTCGAGGTATATTCTTGAAGAGCCAGGGATCCAAGTCAGATCTTCTATTAGAGAAAGCTAGGAAAAGAACCGTCGGGATGAGGGAAATGTAAAAAAAGTTCAAGTTACGAATTTTCAGACGCGAGTGGACCTTTTTCTGAAAAACTGCTCCAAATTTTTTTCTTCAAATTTTTCATGCTGATAATGCTAAATTCACTAAAACAATAACTAACGCCGTTTTGGGTTTTACTTTCTCGTGTACGGAGTAATATAGTAGTAAGAGAAAGTTATGTAATGCTGCGCGAGAAAACGGATTTTCAGCGGAAAAAATTCATTGTCGTGCTCTGGAGGCAAACGTGATAAAATCAGTTGCTAAATAAGAGAAAAAATCATCTAACACTGGTATAGCCGGAATCCCTGTTTTGTGGGTCCTTCATGCTGAAAAATCAATTGGAAGCAAAACGTCCGTCCGTCAGTCCGTTCGTCTGTCCGTCTGTGAACACACCTAGCGCCTAAATCATTCGTGAGATCTTCTCCAAATTGATGAATCCCCTGTCTATCTAGCTCTACTCGAAGCTTTGCAATTTTTAAAAACATTCTTTAAAATTTGGAGGTACTTCCATGAAGCACGAGATGGTTCCTCTTAATTTAGCAACTAGATTTATCCACTTTTTTGTTTTCACAGCTCGACAATGAATATTTTTCTGTCGAAAATCCGCCGTTTTTTCGCGAAGCATTACAAAAAGTGACTAGAGGTGCTACAGAATGGCACAGGCTTTCTCGTAGTGTAGTTTTCTTATTTCCTTGGTGTGGTCTGGTTTTAAGGTTTTGCTCCTTTCTCTGGCCAGCTACCATCTATCGTCGCCCAAAGTACATTTTTTGAGATTTTCTCAACTTTTTGCTTTCCTAGTTGTATAACCAAAATAGTACATCAAGAATATTAAAGAAGAGAAAAAAGTCCTATATATAAATTTTCATTGAACAATTTGAAGCCGTTTTTAAGAAAATGGCTATTAAGCATTGCTGTAAATGCGAAATTTTAAGCCTTTTTTCACAGGAATCTATTGAGTTTTCGAAACTGTTCATTTGAAATCACTTAATGCACATCCGCTCACAATTGTAATAATGCATACAAATAAATAAAATGTCCATATTAACAGAGTGAGAGGTATTTCAAGAAAATTATATTTGTGAAATTTTTGAAAAAACAAACAAATGAATACTCCAAAATAAACTTTACAAACAGCGCACATAGCATTATCTATTATAAAAAAATTGCAGACAAATTTGGAGCAATTTTTGAGAAAATGGCGTTTGAGTGTTTCTGAAAAAGTGGAATTGTGAGCTCATTTGTATAGAAAAGGTTGAGTTTTCGAGAAACGTTATTTGACATTATTTAAAGCATAAGTACTCATAATAATGTGAAGAAATCGCCTCTAGTGTAAATATTACCGATGTGAAAGACAAATAAAAAATTATATTTTTGAAAAAACAAAAGAATAGACAAATATGACGTTCTGCCATCGGGTATGGTTTGTTTGGTACTAACTGTACCAGAAAGCGAAAGAAAAAATTTGGACCCGTTTTTGAGAAAATCTTGTTTTCCAATTTTTTTTAAAATGGCAAATATTGCACTATTGCACGAAAACGACTAAAATTTCCAAAATAATCTGCATGATCTTATAGAAAGAACTATTTATGCACAAGAAATTTAATTAGAAAGAAAAAGCTCGGTCTTTAATTTTGTAATTGTAGGAAGACGCCGAAAAAAATTCAATCTTTTGCAATTTCCGAAAAATTCAGAGTTAACCGTTAAATTCTGATCAGTGTCACTGTCTGTCAAGTGTATTTTGATCTTATCTTACAAGAAATTTAAAGAAAAAATTTGCAGCCGTTTTTGAAAATTTTGAAAATGTCTGGGTGCTTTATGTAATGTACCCCTAAATTTTAAAGAATGTTTTTCAAAACCTCAAAGCTTCAACTACAGCCCGATGGACAGAGGTTTCTTCAATTTCGAAAAGATCGCTCGTGCGGTTTAGGCGTTAGTAGTGTTCACAGACGGACATAAGAAATTACAAAAACAAGATTTTCTCAAAAATAGCTCCAAATTTTTTCTTTAAATTTTTGGTAGGGTTAGTGCAAAATAACGCCTATATGATGGCATAATTGCCATATTGCTATATACTTTTGTTTTTTTTTCAAAAATTACAAAATTGTTATTTTTAACTCGTCTCTTACGTTGGAAATATTTACACTCAAGGCGATTTCTTAACTTTATTAGATTTATGAGTACATGTGATTTAAATAATATCAAATCGAGTTTCTCGAAAACTCAACAATTTTCTATCAAAATAAGATCTAAATACCGTATTTTCGGAAACGCACAAACGCCATTTACTCAAAACAATGGCACCAAATTTTTTCTTCAAATTTTTAGTGCTAATTCTTGCTTAGTGCTTAGTGCTTAGTGCTATGCTTTAGTGCTAATGCTTCAAATAGTGCTAATTGAACTGTTTAATACGACGTAAAGTTCATTTTAGTGTATTTTTTGTTTTTGAAATATTTCTCACGTTATTAATATGACATTTACATTGATTTTTATACATTATTACATTTGTTTCTGGAAGGACTTCAAATGAAGCTTTTCGAAAACTCAATAGATACTTGTGAAAAGCTTCAAATTTCGCATTTACAGTAATGCTTAATCGCTATTTTCTTAAAAAGGGCTTCAAATTTTTTGATGAAAATTGCTATATAGGACGACATATCCTTCATTAATATGCTTAAAATTTAATTTAGGTTATACTATTTAGAAACCGAAAAGTTGCGAAAATTTCAAAAAAATTTTCTTTGGGCCACGATAGATGGAAGCAGGCAAGGAGAGATAAGACTACAGTACCAGTCTACACCAAGGAAATTAGAAAACTTTACTACGAGAAAGTCTGTGCCATTCTGTAGCACCTATAGTTACTTTTGATTTTTTAAAATTTCACAATTGTAATTTTTTTTTAAATATCACTTCGTTAATATTTACATTGCAGATATTAACTTTATTGCATTTGTGACCACAGGTGCTTCAAATGATTTCTAATGACGATTTTGGAAAACTCAAAACATCTTGGTGAAAATGAACACAAAACTACGCATTTTCAGAAACGTTCAAACGACATTTTTTTTCAAGAATGGCTCCATAGTTTACTTTCTTGCACTTACTAACTTAAGAAATATTGCAATCGGGTGCCTGGAAAGGGCGAATTTTCGACCCAAAAACTTTTATTGCTCGAGTCCTGGTAATGAAAAAGTGGATAAATCTAGTTGCTAAATTTAGAAAAAAAATCCTCTAACACGTGATGTAGCCAGAATCCAAGTTTTATGCGTCCTTCATGCCGAAAAATCGATTGACGGCGTCGTCGAACGTCTTTCTGTCCGTGTCTGACGCTAGCGCATAAATCGTTCAGCCGATTTCTTTCAAAATTGTTATTCCCCAATCGTTTTTGTCTGATGTTCCGTCCCCTGGGATTTGAAACCGATATTTTAATTTTGGAAGGTACTTCACATGAAGCCCTTCGGACATTTTCAAATTTTTCCAAAAAATGGCTCAACATTTTTTTTTATTAAATTGTGTTGTTGAATAGTGCAAAGGACGTTTAAGAGAATGACGCAGATCTCGTTTTCGTTGAAATCCCTGATTTTTCGAAAAAAAAATTAAAACTACAAAATTGAAGATAGAGATTTTTGTCTCAAACTCTGTTGCACAACCGGGAGCGGTAGCTCAGTGCGTCAACTGATGCCACTGCAGCGCCTCTGAGCGGGAGGTCCTAGGTTCGAGTCCTGACTGTGGCAGGATTTTCGACACTAGCTTTCCAGCTAGCTCGAATTCAGTCGCTGACTGGAGGTGAATAGTTCCGTTAGTGTAGTGCATGTTTTTTTCTCGGGATATGGTGGTGATCTTTCCCCGCTAGATGGCGAGATCCGGCGCCGACCTACCGTCGGCTAGCGGGGATTTCCTCTAACCAGGACTCTCCCACCAGCGGGGCACCGCCCCAGCCGGGACAAGCTCGAAACTCCCGACCGGTATCCCGGAATATGTGGTAGTGTAGTGCATGTAAGTGTAAGTGTGTGAGTAAGAGGAGAGGATAGGACAAGGAAGGGGAAAGACAGATCGCGCGCGGTCCGTGGCCCGTTTGGTAGGATACTGCTCCGGCATTCGTCTGGTGTTGATCGGAGAAACCACGGAAAACTACCGATCAGAGCAGCCGACCGCTAGAATTCTCCTCCAGACAGCGTCTGAATCTAAGTACTCAGTCTACCCCCTGAAATAGATTAACTCTTCTATTAATTTATATTATACAGAAAGATCTAGTGTAATAACAAAATGTAATCCTCATGAGGATTATTAAAATAAAATTAGAAATTGTTTTGTTCTTCACGCCATAAGTTGCTTATGTTGTTAAAACAATGAAATTATTATTCTGCTTCATGACATTTATTGTATTTTTGATGAGTGAGAAAAAAATATTTGAAGTGTTTCCAAATGATTCCAGCTCAGTATTTATGTAGTTCTTGTAAATAAAGTACAGCTGTGCAGGGCATCATTTACTTTGTTGATTTCATCAGTATAAACTAGTGTTAGTTGTTAATATTTATTCTTGCTGATGTATGTATACACTGAAGAAAAAATACATCGTATATAACATAAACCATTTGTTTAAGTTATTAATACAATGAAATACTAGTTCTGCTTCACCATTGTCTTCTTGATGAGCTAACTTCTCATGTAAATAGTGATGTCACTGCAGCGCCTCTGACCGAGAGGTCCTAGGTTCGAGTCCTGATTTTCGACACTAGCTTTTCAGCTAGGTCGAATTCAGTCGCTGTCTGGAGGAGAATTCTAGCGACCGGTTGCTCTGATCGGTAGTTTTCCGTGGTTTCTCCGATCAACACCAGGCGAATACCGGAGCAGTACCCTACCAAACGGGCCACGGACAGCGCGCGATCTGTCCTTCCCATTCCTTGTCCTATCCTCTCCCCTTACACACACATTTACACTAACATGCACTACACTACCACATATTCCGGGAGACCGGTCGGGACCTTAGAGTCCTGTTCCGGCTAGGGCGGTGCCCCGCTGGTGGGAGAGTCCTGGTTAGGGGGAAACCTCACTAGCCGACGGTAGGTCGGCGCCGGATCTCGCCATCCAGCGGAGCAAGATCACCGCCATCTCCCGAGAAAAAACATGCACTACACGAACGGAACTAATGACGAAAGCAGTTGACGCGCCCGGAAACACGAAAAAATCAATGAATCAAATCAATGTAAATAGTGAGAAAAATATTTGAAATGTTAATAAAACGAATGTTTAACGATTCCTGCCCAACACTAATGTACTTCAAGTAATGCAGATATGCCAAGCATCACTTTTGTTTTTGTTATTTAAAGTTGCATCAACATGTAGGTCATTAGCGAGCACTATTGAAGTTAACGTTATGGTAACTGTGAGGATGAAACGATATGGTGGTGATAAGAGGAGAAAGGACGAACACAAATACAATGCCCGAGGCGGGACTCGAACCCGCGACCCTTCGGTGCAAGATCGCCACGACGCGTCGCGACGCTACTGCCTTCGCGATCTTGGCCACCGGATCGTCATCGCTTATTTTGTTACGCATTCCAAGTACCTCGTTCTATTTTCACAACGTATATTTATGATATATGTTCATAGAACGCTCGTGTAATATAGCATGTAGGAATGTGGTACTTCGTGCTAACAACAGCTGTTTCAGTAGCCTTTCTTTTTAACTGCATAATAAAAATTAATTTTCAACAATAGTATATTATGAAATTATAAAATTTGAATTTATCAGTGGATTCAATACATTCGAGGGTTAGGGCAGAAGTCATCGCAACTATTTCTTTTCTGAAAAAAATCTTATCGGTTCACAAGATTTTATTTGTCGCGTGAAAGAAATGTGTGTTCACAAGAACAGTTGGATCTGTGAGTGTTTCTATTAGCACAGAGAGCAATGTGAAATCAGTTGTCTGATTGCCGCCGTGAGAGGTGAATTTAACCCGTTTCGAGCAACGCACCTCCTGCAAGGTAACCGTTCTCCATGGGAGAAATGCCATCATGTGGGAAATGCCCTCCGTGGGAGAAAAGGGTAAATGTCACTTGGCATTGGTGGAAGCTCTTGGGAATAAAGCCTTCTATTCCGGACAGTCGTGAGATGGCCAGGAGAGTTTCTGCAAGGACGCATGGCAACCAGTGATCGGCTACTCATATATTGCTAAAATGCTTTGGAACATGAAACCAGTACTATAATTATTAAAAACATAAAAGCACATACTTTCTCGCATTTAGTAATAGTTATGTAATATATTTATATCACAATTTCACACCAACATCTCAGTCATAATTTTTTGTAAAACTCATTACAAATCGTCAACATTAGGTGCAAAACTAGATGTTTACAAGCAAATATCAACACAAATTTGACAATTATAACCGATTTTCATACAGGTAAATCATGTCCCAACAACAAGTCGTAATTCACAGAAATTAGCCCCCTAGTCATTGTTGCCGAGCTATTGATGCATTCCTATCTGATATTCCCTGAAGGCTAGTAATTTTTATTTCATATTTTCTAAAATAGGTTTTAAATAATTTCTGAAAGATTAGTTTGTGAATGTATAACAAATGCTCGTATGTAAGAAATGAGCCAAGAAATAGGAAATAGAATACACACATACGAAGCATACAACTGCTTAGAATTGTGTTGACGAAGCACTGTAAATTCGGAGTGGGCGACTATATTGTCGCCAAATTACGCAAAATACTCATATTTTCAAAAACTCAACATGACCTTATTTGAAGACTTCTATTTGATGAACACATTTCACTAAGAAAAAATTGTATCTTCACAATTGTAGTTGTAGGAAGACGCGAATTTTTTAAAATTTTCGAAAAATCAGGCATTTAATAAAAATGAGATCTACACAGAACTCTTAAGCGTCTGCACGCTAAGTTCTAAATTTAATCAAAAAATTTTGTGCGTTTTTAAGAAAAAATGGTTATAAAAAATAAAATTGCCTACTTGACACAAAATGTCCCCAAAAATACTAATGTTTTTTAAGAACTGTAGGTAATATTATTTGTACATATGTTTTTCATGAACCCATTTGATAAAGAAAAAAATGTTTCTCTTTATAACTGTGGTTGTTGGAAGACGCCGAAAAAAAATTTCAAACTTTTTCGATTTTCGAAATATCAATTTTTATATGAACATGAGACCTGCATCATTCTCTTAAACGTCCTTCACACTATTCAAAAACAACGTTTAATCAAAAACGATTGAGCCATTTTTTTCAAAATGTCCCATGGGCTTCATGTAAAGTACTCGCCAAGATTAAAATGTTGGTTTCAAATTCAAGGGTTCACGTGATCAACCAGATCAAATCGGGAACATCAATTTTGGAAAAAATGAGCTGAGCGGTTTGGCTGCTAGCGTTGTTTACAGTCAGACAGACGCTTTCCCTTCATTCGATCTTTCGCTACCACGAACCTCCAAAACATGGATGGTCATGTGACAGAGGATTTTTTCCCTAAATTTAGCAACTGGGTTTATCCACTTTTTCTTTACCAGGGCCCTGTAACAAGAGTTTTTCTGCAGAAAATTCACTGTTCTTTGGAGGAACATTGCATAACTTTCTCTCTACTCTGGAGGGAGAAATTACAAAACATACATAGTATATCCGCTCGAAAATACTACACATTATAGATATCTACTAAAATTATCTGAATCAACACTTTTATTCTCTTGCAGTGTTTCTCGCCAACATGAATAACTTTTACTTCGACTAAAAGAATAAATAGTAAGTGTAATTGATTTGAACAACAACAACAACAACAACAACAACAACAACAAACACACACACAAAATCCCTCCTAAATGTTTGTTCATTTTCTTTTTAACACAACGGCAACGAATAAAAAACCTGAAAACACACAACGTGTTTGAAGCATGAACGAAATTAATTATTACGGTATTAATTTCAATTAATACCGTTAAATTAATTGAATTTTGAAATTTATTAAGCAAAGAAGGTTTTTTATCATTAATACTCTTTTATTTATTTATTTATTTATTTATTTATTTGCGTCAAAAAAAAACAGTTAAAAACTGCGTATGACGTGCTATGGGGAAAAGTGAATTGTGCACATTTTCAAAATTCTGCGATTCTACACCAAGTCAAAAACTCCATGTAATAAAACCTATTTTCAAGGATAAACAAGCAATAAATTTTGAATTTTGAAAGGAGAAAAAACAAAAACTCCCATGTAATAAAATCTATTTTCAAAGAAAATAAGCAATAAATTTTGGCTCTTATTACTTCCTGTCGCGACAACATGGAAACAATAATTTGAATAATTGTATTTCCCACTGAATTCTAGAAGACGTGCACAGAAATGAAGTTACATTTATGTCCAGAAGCAAAACAAGGGGCCATCTCAGCATTTGCTCAATGGATCAGGGAAACTGGACGAAAAACCTGATCGAGATGGGGGTCATTGACCCGGAAGCTGTAGTACAATAGTTGTTACAGGTTGTTTATACTCATTTATACAGTCCAAATGGTAAATAATGCATTATGTATCATTGTTAAAATTAATGTTCCTTTTCTTGTGATGCTCAGTATAGTCTCTAATTGTATAGAAACAGTTATGCAGCAGAAACGATTTCACTTGGGATTTAAACTTTTCTATTGAATTTAATCGTTTAATGTCATCTGGCAAAGTGTTGTAAAATAATGTACATGTATTGTATGTGAATTTTTTGTAATGAGCTGTTGATACTGTCACCTGATGAATATGATTTCTACGTCGAGTGTTATAGTAATAGACTTTGGCATTTTCTGAAAATATATTCCCGCCCTTGAGCAAGTCATTTTTTACAAAAACCACTGATTCGTAAATAAAAAGACACGGTAATGGTAGAATTCCTAGATTAATGAAGAGAGGCTTACATGAATCACTCTCCTTACAACTACTGCTACCCGTGAGACTGTTCTGTTTCTCTCTGCAAAAATATATAAATATAATTTAGGTGTTTCCATACTTCTAACAGTTGTTTTAAATGAGCAATTTTATTAACAATTTTACATTATAAGAACAAAAACATGAAGTGATATTGTTTATATATTGCAAAAATATCTTTTAACAGAATTTGTCGTTTAAAATAATTTTCGGAATAATTTGTAATTATTTCTAGTCAGAAAGTTTCTTTCTTGAATATTGGAAGGCAGGTTAACGGGGCTTGGTCGTAAGTAAATACGAACTATAAGTTGATTGTTTGCTGCCGTAAATTTTGCGAAACGTCGGCAAACAACCAACTTATTGTTCGTGTTTACTTATGACTAAGCCCCGTTAACCTGCTTTCCAATATTTGATCAATTGGTCGTTAAGAATTCTTCATGTTTCTTGAATATTCTGAATTATATTTTGATCAATATGATCTGGTGGGGGAATCTCCGCCAAAGAAGGCGAAAGTGTGCCAGTCGACGATGATGATCATGGCGACTATTTTTCGGGGTAATGAAGGAATTTTATTGCTTTATTTCAAGGAAAGAAATACTACAGTAAATGCAGAATACTATGGCAACTTGATCATGAAACTCCGAGACGCCATAAAAATGAAAAGACGCAGTAAACTTTCAAGAGGCGTGAGGTTCCTGCACGACAATGCCATGACTGCCGTGCATGTGAAGGCTATTATTAAAATAGGCGTATTCTTCGAACTCCCTCATCCACTGTACAGTCCGAACTTGGCCCCGAGTGACTATTCTTTGTTTTCAAAATTGAAATCTGACCCTCGTGGATGTAAGTTTTTCAATGATGAAAACGTCCAAGTAGCGGTCCATTAAACGTTTTGACATCAAAAATAAAAAATATTTTTCTGACGGAATAAATATGTTAATTCCACGTTATGAAAAATGCATCACAATAAAGGGAAGTTATATGGAAAAGTAATGTACGTATTTCATTCATTGCGTGTTCCTTCCTACTTAGACCGGGAACTTTTGGACCTACCTCCGTATTTTGTTTCATACGATCATTTATCAGAAGTAATTTGAATACTTCTTCAGACAACTTTAGACAATCTTCTACAACTTTAAAAACGATACTTAATGTTTGAACAGAACTCGTTACTTCTCACAAGGATCACAGCTCACAATTCACAGAAACTAGTTTCTTGGCTAACTTCAATATGGTGACGCCTGTAATGAACCGGCACGCTTTTACCGCGCAGACGTATGGGAGTCAGCCATCCAGTAAGTATAGAGATAATAGCTTCTTTTTTTTAAAATTTATTTCTATCTGCCCGACCAGGTGATCCTACAGAGTTGAGAATACATACACATAATTCTTGGAAAATTTCCTAAGTTGATTGTCTTATTGCGATGTTAAACCACAAAGAAAGACAAAAATTGATGTTTTATGGTGAGATGAGAAAGGAAGATAGTTTGAGATTGATATTGTTAAGGTTTGAAGGGGGTGATAAATAAAATATTCTGAGAGGACATGTGGGGAGATTTGAATCAGGGGGGTCTGAAAATATCTTTGGGAAACGAGATTTTATTCTCTTAGGAGTATTGGCTTGTTGGCCAAGGTGGAAAAAGGAAGTGCTTGGGCAAGATGGAAGAAGTGAATAAAATTTAGAGGATAAGCTTATTAAATAGTCAGAGATGTAAGGCATTTGAAGTTCACGATGAATTTGACTGTTAGGAATAAACCAGGGTGCGTTAACAGAGATAATAGCTAAGTATAGAGTCCGAGTTGTCTAGCCTGACGCTGAGGCATGGCCGAGCGAGATACTCTTTCTCTCTCTCACACACTCCGCTAATCACAGTGCAACGTACTACCTGCACGAGACCTAAGGGCGACTCTGTTTATCACGATCAATGAAATTCAATTCAAAGTAATTACATATCTTGATGATAACGAGGGGGCGGATTTTGATGACCTAAAACGTCAAAAATTATAGTAAAAATATAATAAAATGCTCTTACAATGTTTTAAAAATCTCTAAAAGCAAAGAAAAATGACGTAATACGTGATCAAAAACAGTTTTATGACAATCATTTATTTCAGCAATTGCACAACGTTTCGTAACTAGTTTTGTTACATCATCAGGTGCTTAGTGAGGGAACTGCTATCCCATTGAATTACCTCTGCAGTAGAACAATCGAGGAAACATTACGAAATTAACTCACACTCAATACAGGTGATATCAGAATCAAGGTAATTCAATGGAATAGCAGTTCCCTCACTAAGCACCTGATGATGTAACAAAACTAGTTACGAAATGTTGGGCAATTGCTGAAATAAATGATTGTCATAAAAAACTTCGGATACTTTTATTTGTAAACTTTTGGTATGGACTGTTCTTTACCAGGATATCTGTCTTTAGTTGTCCCGAAATCGTTCGAACCGATGGCGTTGATAGACGTCACAGGAACCTTACATTGCACACGAAGGCTGTCATTACAATTTCTGAGCAAACAAATCGAAGCGGCTACTAAGTAATTCTGTGTAGAACATTTGTTGAATCTTGTAAATATTATTTGAAGCAAGTACCATCAAAATATTGAAATCGGTGAAATTGTAAAAAAAAAGTCGTGAAAGATTACTGAAAAAGGTAAAAAATGACTTATTAGTCGAAATCGACGAAAATGCAAAAAATCGTCGTTTTCTATTGTCATAAAATTAATTTCTATACTAAACGACATTTAATTGAAATTCGCCTCCTAATGATAAAAATTTACAATCATTTCTTGTGTGAACAATGTTAAAAATAAATCATTCAAATAATTAACTAAAGAATGTAATACAATGACAATTGAATCCATTGACGAACTGAGATCACGTTTTCTGAGTACTGAAGAGCAAAGAACCAACCGAACCCACGGATATATCAGAAAATCAAAGAGATTAAAATTAGATGTTGATGATGGAAACATGAAACCAATACTTCACGTCTCTTCGACACAATTTATACTGCACGAAACACCAATATGTTCCACAAATCTCGAGGAAAACGTAACAAAAAAATCTTTAAGATTCTATATCTTGTATGCATTTGAAGTCTTCACGTTGTTATACAAACAATCTCATTGTCAGTCAAAACTTCACGTGACATTGTTAAAAGCATCTCATGTTTCATGCAGGTGCGCATCGATAGGTCGTTCTTTGAGGGGAAGGAATTCGAGCACAAATTTGTGAAGGGTCGTCATTATTTTTGAAACGTTTGATCGTGAAACATATATCATTGCCGGAAGATCAGGTGATAGCGACAGTTGTTAAGGCGCAATGTTTTCTGATTTAATATTCTTCCCAAAAAGTAATATTACTCTCGTAGCGAGGTTTCATCGACGAGTGAAAAAAAAAACAAAAAACAATTCGGCAAATTGTACCCCAAAGTTGTCACCGACAATCAGGACCGTACTCATGCGATATTGGATACGAGGACAAATTCTATTGATTACGGGCTAACAATCTAGGAAGGGTGTCTGTGTGTGGGAATAGACGATCAACAGATAGAACGCGTTCACGTGCAAGTTGTCATAACGATTTTTGTCTTGTCGCCCTGTCGCCATTTTCTGTTACGGATCTGAAAACAGACTGAGCGGTCTCAAAAGGTGCGGAAGTAATTTTTTTTTTAGACAGCCGCTAGTAAAAGCAATTCTTTCAGGCATGTACAGCGTGCTAAAAGTTCAATTTTTAGCGCTAGGGATAAAACTGAGACGATGCTCAACTGTTTAGATAAATCCGTGAATGGAACAAAGAACGTAATAATATCGGCTGACCGCATCACCTGCTGTTGACCTTATTTTACCATTAATTGATTTATAAACTTTAATTTAAATAAAATGAAAGTCAGTATAGAAGTATAGTATAGTGTATGACATACTGGTAAAAGTGACCTTTAATTTTGCTTGTAAGATTGCACCACTTGGTGTATCAGCTTTGGCATATCAGCGCCAGCACAGAATGGAACAGTCTTTATCGTAGTCAAATTTTCTAATTTTTGTGGTGTGGACTGGCTTTAAGGGCGTGCCCCATCCTCTGGCCAGCTGTCATCTATCGCGGCCCAAGTACATTTCTTTTACATTTTCTCATCATTTCGGTTTCCTAAAAGTAGAACCTAAGTATAACTTCAAGAATATTAAAGAAGAATAAAAGATCGTCCTAAATAGACATTTTCTTTGAAAAATTTGAAGTAGTTTTTAAGAAAATGCCGATTAAGCATTACTGTAAAGGCGAAATTCAAAGGTCTTTTTTACAGGAATCTATTGAATTTCGGAACCTCTTCATTTCAAGTAATTTGAATCACTTTCGCTTACAAATTAAATAATGTATACAAATATGTGGAAATGTGCACATGCGTGGGAGATATCTAAAAAAATACATTTGTGTATTTTTGAAAAATCAAATGAAAATACCAAAACGAACTTTACGTCATATTAAACAGTGCAATTAGCACTGAATGTTGGAAAAGTTTGAATACAAAAAAATGGCGATGATATTGAGAAAATGTCGTTTGAGTTTCTGAAAATGCGGAATTTTGAGCTCATTTTAACAGAAAACTATTGAGTTTTTGAGAAACTTTATAAGAAATTATTTAAAGCATATGTACTCATAAATCTAATAATGTGAATATTACCGACGTGAGAGTAAAAAAAAATTGTAATTTTTGAAAAAACAAGAATAGAGCAAAATGGAGTTCATGTCATCTTATAGGGGTCGTTTGGCACTACCCGTGTGGAGGCTGATTGTGTGGAAAGGTTAGAACATAAGAAAGGTAAGATAACTTTGGCTTAAAGATGGCTAGAGCACTATCCAAGTACTACATAGGGCTGAATAATCCGATAATGCTTTTCAACAACGTACTATTTCGTTACAATTGGGAAAGTATCACATAAAACCCTACACAATATATAAAATTGAAGCTCTTGTTTGGCAGTGCCTTCTCGCTTAACTCACCAAGAACCACCAGAAATATATTATATCAGACTTTGAGAGACCATTTTTTAATGAAGTATATTTACACATAGGATTTACAAAATAAATGTAGAAGTGTAAACAAAATATGTAGTTATTGCTTAGGGAAAATGGGGTAAAAGTAAGGACTTTAGTACCCAAGAGATGTAAGAATGTAGTGAAATTGAGAATTGCAGTGTGTATGTACTGGTGGGTAGAATGGGCAATCGACATAACGTACAAGCAAAGTCCACCAAATTAATTCATTTTAAATATCAGAACCGCAGAATGATAAAACAATATATTTTTAGAGATAATGTTATCAAGATAGACTTACCAATATTACAATGGTGGATCATACATTCCTATTATGTTGCCATTCTTACACGAAGTGCAACTAAGATTTTAATTTAATTTTCTCATTTCTTTTTTTTCTTAAAATGTCATGTTGTAAAAAATATGTCAGCAAGATTTTATTTCAGTCTGTTGATAAAATATGTAAACGAAAAGAATATTAAAGTTATTGACGATATTCTGCGTTACTCTCCTTGTGCAATCCCAATACAAAGAGACAGAACGAATATCTTCATTTCTCGAAATGGGCCTTGGAAATTGAAATGAGGTTGATGGACTTCCTCAGTTCACTTGCGCAAATCAATTAACAACATCCTGTTATTTAACTGACAAACTACAAAACCCCATGAGAATTGATGTACTTCATACCTCCAGTAATTGATGGGATAAAAATTACTTCAAGGTGGAATTGAAATTAAAGGCAACTCATAAAAACAGCAAAATGTTTCTACTGATCATAAATGTTAATAACTTCAATCAATAATTGAATTGATATTAAACAAAAGGAAATTATAGTAAGTCCAGTTTAGTTCCTAATAATGTAAATTATTAATAACTAAATTGCTTTAAAAATCTATAATTTGTTGTTGTAAACTAGATTATTTCATAATAACACATGTACGTCTTTAACAAGATTTAGAAAGGACTACAAAAAACGTCAATCAATGAGAATTGTAAACCAAATGTACACAACTCATCTCCAAAAATTAAATTCCTTTAAATATTCATTATTATTATTATAATCATAAAATATACACAAATAATAAAGAACTTGTTGCTGCTGGCACATCAGCTATTCACAGAATAACAGCACTTCATCACTCTATTTTAATCACAGGTTGGTTAGCTTTCCATGCAAAATATATATTCCATAAAACAGCAAATGTTTGTGTAAATAATACTTGATAATTAATAGGCACGATAGAAAAATTAACAATCATCGCAGCAGGCCAAATCTGAAAAAATAAAGACATTTATGATTAATTTCAAAATTAGTTTACTAGAAAATATGAACACTAATGCTTGAAAAATATCTCTATTTATGAAAATTCAAATGACTAACTTTATAATTTGTAATGAGAATGTCTTTGTAGTCCTGTTTTAATTTTTCCTTGATAGCCTCAGGTTTTTCTCCATTTAATCCCATTAATAATGTCAACATAGATGCAATAAATGGAGGAGCAAATATACATTGATCAACTAATACTTTCTTGTATTGTAATTTGTGACCACTAGATGGAAACATTTTGTCAAGTCTTCCATACCATACTCGTAATATTGGACCCTACACATTGTGAAACATTACTTGCTTGTTTCATGAATATCTTTTTTTCAAATATCACCACTTCTTTGGTCAGTCCATTGGCGGATCCAATGGAGAAGGGGGACAGAAGCCATACCTCTACCCCATCATTCTATTTGTATTTTTAATAAAATTATTCAAAAATAATTACCAAATTTAGATTTCATTACAGGTGAAGTATTATTATGAATATACTCGAATTTTTTATATCAAGCTAACAATTTAAAAAAACATTATTTCATACATTTATGAAGGGTCTGAATTGAAATTGACCTCCCCACTCCCAATGAAACACTTCCAGGATCCGCCCCTGGGGCAATCAGATTAAATTTTAACTTACCACATACACTAACCCCACTAGTGAGTAATTGAATAGCCTTTTAACATTAAATTCTTCCATAGATTTCTTTTCAATGCAAACCTGTGCAATCGTATCTCCTATACCCATTAATAACCCCGACTGAATAGCTTGTGAAGAAATTGGGTAAGTTTTCACCAGTATTTGATATTTTTTAAAAACAGATTTTAAACTATTCATAGTTATACGTCAACAGATCGCTTTCAACTATGGCTGGTCCACAAAATTCCAGGTTATTCCGGTACAAATATTTCGGAATCAAAGCTTCTGTGTCTTTATATCAGAGTTAATTGCTCTAATGAGTTTCACAAACAGGTTAGGATACTTTTTTTTAATGATCTTTTGATAGGTGTTATAAGTGTTTATGTTTTTGAGGTGCAAATATAATTCTGCAATAGTTTAATTTCCGAAATTCGTTTAATTTTTTTCTTTTAATTAATTGTCACATTCGTGGTAGTTCTTCGGTAGTTCGTCAGACTTCATCTCGTCTTTGTTACAGCAATGTCGCCAACACACGGTACTTACACGTGCACCAACCACACAAATTGGATTATAATCTCAGGAGCAAAACGGAGCAGAGAGTACAGATTCTTCACCTGTTCGGTTATATTACACTCAATTGTAATGTATCAAATAGTTTAAGTAATTTCCCACCCAAATACGTCGTATTTCATATTTGAAATATTTGTCGTATTTCATATATGAAATACGTGTTTTTTGAAAATATGAAATAGTATACTCTCTGAAATAAGTTATTCACGTGAATTATGGACTGAATTGAGAGTAACACACTTCATTGAAGTCAAGTAGCGATACTGCAGTGAATTAATGTTCAGGTTGATATTGTTATCTCAAGAGTTCTCGCATATTTATTACGATGATATTGTTTATGTTTACTATTTTTACCTTTCGTGACTTCTACATCTTGAGTGGAGAAACGCAAGAACGAAAGCCCCATTCATATACAGGGACATGTGACACATAAGGTGGACTCGGTTATCTAATTGGTTGCTTCGTTACCGCTTTAATTTGATATAGCGAAGCTTTCTATTGGACAACTGGTTCAAAGTTGATGATTTGTCAAAGTCACTATCTTTCAGTGGGACAAAATGTAATCTTCTTAGTTATTTTACGCTTTTGAAAACCTTGTTTTTTGGATCGTTTTTCCTGAGGTTCGTATTCCTATTATAGTTTCAGTAAAATCTGTGTCAAACCTGCCATTATTGGCAGTGCATGACTTTGACTTATATGCCCTAGGCTGTCAAATGTTTTGGCGCCGTTTTAATTTGCTTTTTTTTTAAAAACATTAATTAACGAAACGAGTGTATAAAGAGGGGAATAATTACATGAATTGTATGTTCAAGAAAACGAGTGACGATAGGAGCGAGTTTTCTTATATACTATGAGTGCAATTATACATCTTTAAGAAGTTATAATTATTTTTTTATAATATCTATCAAAAAAGTACTATATTAGCCTTTTGCGCTCCTATGCCGAGTGGGGCTCGATATCAAAATTTTTGTTTTACGTTGTGACATACCCATTTGTCACATTAAAATAAATTAACATTTATTTGTAGACAATATGGTGGAACATGCATTACGAAATATCACGAGAGCTAGAGCTTAGCAACGACCGTGAATAAACAATGTAGTTTTTGTTTTTTCTAAATGCATTGAGAGATGGCTTGGTGCCGAAAGTACAAAATTTGGGATTGGCGAAGAAGTTTAGACGGTCAAATGTTATGAAAAAAAATGAAGATAGTTTTAATACGAAGTCTTCGAGGGATGAATCATGCAGAAAGATTTCATTTCTGCTCTGAAAGGCGCTTCTGAACTGATCGTAGATATTTTCATGTGGAAGCAATATTGAAGTATAAATAGGAACTTTGTCGGGAGTGGTAATCAAGTTCGGGACTATGTCATAGGACGTAATCGGGACTGATAATTTTGATAGTTTGAGACCAGCTTGGATAGGGGCAGAAGAGGATTTCTTGGGACTTTGGACTACGGCAAGCTCGCAAGATATTTCGACTGAGAAGTCTACGAGGGACATCAACGAAGAAAAGATAAGTTAACCACGGTGTAAAATTGTAAATTGAAAGAGATCATGATCAAAGGCCTAACTTAAATTCATTAAATTGTTTGATAAAAAAAAAGTAAAAATAAACTTTGTTAAATTTTGTTCTATAGAAAAGAAAGTGATTTTTCATTTAGTCAATCCAAACAGAAATGAACTAGGAATAGAAACATTCTATTTCAGATTCCCAGCTGCGCTGTATAGTCGGCGGATCCTATAATCCATTACAGAGGTAATAAGGATTATAATTATATCGTGACCCATTGACCCAGCAAGCCGGACGCTAAGATCTTTAGCAGATATAGATGTAGAGAGAGAGGAAAATTTTGGTATATCTCAACGTTCCGATGTGGAGTCCAAGTCCCTCTCGACACGGCTTTTCTGTGCGTTTCGCGCATCCTAATGCTCCCTTCGTCTCAACACCCCGTTTTGTCTGTCAGATAGTGGCATCTAAAGAATAGTTGATTAATTAGATAGTGAATTTATCTTCGTGGAAGCGTTTAATACGCGTTTTGTTGATATTGTGTAATAACTTGAATTTTCGCAATCGCTTGTTCTTCGCGTGTTGCGGAGGAAATTTACAAACGGTTTGTTTTGATGTTTTGCACTAAAAAAATAATGTCACGTCAGTTATAATGATATCGAGCCAAGAAGAAATCACAAAAAGAAATATGATCATTGTTCACACATCACAATTTTGCGTTGATAGGTCCGATCACATTCTATCAAGCTACGAGCTTGTGGTGGAGTAAATTATATTTTTTGTTGTTGGAAGTTGCAATGGTAAACAATTATCTATTGAACAAATATAATAGCAACACCAACGATATCAGTGTTTCTTCACACAAATTGTTTCGCAGAAATGTTTTCTAACTTGGTGGGGGAAGAGCGAAGGGGAAGTCGGAAATGGTGGTACCGATAAACTTCGATTGATGAAAGCCTCAAGAGAAAATTACACGTAAGAAACAAATTCCCAGGAAATTACATTAGGACAGTGGCGTGTGATCACACGGGAAGAAAGGAGAAAGGAAAGAAACTGTATTTTTCTATGTAACATATTCCACAGACAGCATTACACCATTCTTTGCATCATGGTTACATCTAGAAGAATTCATGAAAATATATATCACACACACACATGAAATTAGTTTTAAACATGCAAAGCCGTAAAAATTCAAGGAACTTTCAAACAATTGAGATGTCGAGTCCGAGAGAATTTAGTTTTTAATTAAACGTGTCAATGATATTCCAAATCTCGATCACATTATTCAGTCGACCGCGCTTTGCGGCCGGCGGGCGAAATTTAAAGTTCTTGGGGACGAGCAGCGCAAAGCATACTGTAACGGGTGCCGGCGGCGGCGTGTCCGTACACCGGCCTAGCCCGAGCCCACCGTTGCGCGGCCACTTGTAATACTTTCTACAAGCCCGGCACGTTACACTGCTACTTGTAATAGATTGCCCTGCTCTAGCCCTTCTTATAAACAAACAAACAAACACTAGCCTCGCGTTGGGTTGCCACATATAATAATCTTCCCGTTCTTCTACTCACAATTGCCCGTCTGCTAGCTTACCTGGCCTTTTGATTCACCTGGGCGTGGTCTGCGGTGCGTCTGTACAGACGCGAGCAAGGTACTGCGCTCACGTGCGTGGATCTGTTCTAGTGCTACGTGAATGACTACGAACACATATTGATTTTACAAATCATGACCCCAAAGGTGGCCATGAAATTTATTCAAATTCCCTCTTTTCTCGTATTTTCCTTCAATTCACAATATCTAGTGCTGTAATAGCACTGGTGCCTCTGACGGCACACATCGACATAACCCAGCAACAAAAGAAACAACAACAAATAGATAATTCTCTTCCCACAATACACGAAACATGGACATATACTTTCTCATTCACACAGATTATTTACAACAAACAAAAAACAAATGCCATTCACACATATGATTAAAACCCCTGAATGCATTCTGTCGAAATTTACGTATTAAAAATCTATTAATCACATAACTTGATCTTCGACAGAGCGCTCTTCACTTCGTAAAAAAAACAACAACAAATGTTAAAATACTTGCTCACGTATGATGCTGCTTCCGCGAAGAATCCGGGTGTTTTGTGCGATTATCCACGCACAACAGCGCCTCCCGTTGTCGCCACCAGTTCCGGAACATACTCGCGTACGCATCACTGTTCACGTAACATGTCGGAATTCACGCTGCCACCTTTTTTCATAAATATTCCAAGTTATTTGAAAATCTCTGAGTCCCGAATTGAATTCCGCGCCACTCGTAAATGCAACGTCGCGCTTCCCGTAAATGCAACGTCGCGCTCCCCACCGTTGCAAAATTTCTCATACGGCCACGCTCATTATCGTTTGCTCTCGCGAGTCCAACGGGCGTTGCCGAATTTCACAGTAATTCCGAAAACCCCTTTTTTTTATGAAATTCTTTTTCACGGAACATTAAATAATTTACATGAAGTATTCCCAGTTAGTATTGCAAATTCTGTCCATTACTTCCGCACTTTAAAAAAAAATTTCCAAACATCGCCTACGCGAATACACGTCTTGCCTTCACCAAGTCTAGGCACGTTCTCTCAATTTTTTTTCAACTTAGCATTGTTATTTTTGCTTCAACACTTTTCCCGATCGCTTGATAACTGACGATCGCGTCACTTTGGTTCTCACAAAATATTTAATTTTTAACGTTTCCCGAAACACTTTATTTCCGTTTTTGTTTTAATAAAATTCTCCCGGCAATTTCCTAAAATTCGATGTTTTCCTCTTGTTTTCCTTTGGTCAAATTCCTTTCATTTTCCCTATTTTCCGTTTTTGGATGTGAAACGGAACGAACTGCAATTGTTCGCTAATCGCTTCTTCTTGCTAAACTTTTGCTTGAATTAATTTATTTGTTTTATTAAAATTTTGATACTTCCCGTCAAGATATTTAAATGGGATAAATTTTGCATCATGCCGCTAATTTTCTTCTTTTCCCCCCCGAAAGTCTGAATTTGATATCTTATCGCGTTCTCTTGCATTATTCGAAAAACCCTCTTCTTTATAAGCGTTTCATCGCTCCAACAATGGACTCCATTAATATTCTCCTTAACACAAATATACGAAATACGAAATTTTCAATCACTTCTTATTGCCTGACGCGATTTTACTGGGATAACTTTTAAAATGTTCCTAAATTAAAGCCGGATCTAATGTCTATGGTCAAAACTTGCACAAGTATCGGGTTCACTTTATTATCTTCCCCAATCGGTTTTTTTTATTATGGCGCCTTTGCTGTAAATGTTTTCAAATTGTTTACTATCCAAACGCATACTATCGGGGATCGTGTAAATCATTACAATACGGAGCGCTAAGGGTTAGAGTAGAATGGAATAAGAAAGCGATTTCCATTATTTCTTTAAATTAAGTATAATACAATACTAAACAGACTTGGTAAAAATATTAAAGAATAAATTTTTCGCCAAGGGGCAAAATTATCGAGATTAAATGTTTTTATATATATATTCCAGAAAATGCAAATTTTACAGCATGATAATATCTTTTACAAAAATGTTTTTTATCCCACTCTACTCTTTTTGAGGAAAGCATCCTGCTCTACTCAATAAAAAATACTTTAGTAGAAAGTAAATATCAAAATATTTCCAATAATTTACTGTGAACTGTTCAATAGTTAAATTTTATTTATAACAAAAATTCAATCTAATTTAGTTTTCGATTTTTATTATGTATTTGTTTTCTCTGTTAGCAGATTCATCAGACAGTAATGCCTTTAATAGCAGTATTGAACTAGGAGAAGCACCTAAAATTGCATATAGTCCGGCGAATAGCAGTGATATTTCTGATGAACACGGTTTAATGAATGCAGTGACATCTGAAACTGAATTTGATACGAACTCGATGGCAAAAGGAGCAGCAGAATTGTGGAATGATTGCTTCGACATCGAGAATGTAAAGAGTGATCAACTGAAAGCTTTAGATGATAACATGAAAAAGATAATCCTTACTTCTGTTTTGGTTCCTAAACAACCTTTTGTATTTCCAGTCACTGCAGTCAAGAAGCAAAACAGAAATTTCCAAGAAAAGTGGATAACTAATTTCAAAACTGGGTTTCCATTTCTTGCTTATTCCAAGGCAGAGGTTGGAGTTTATTGCAAAATCTGTTGTTTGTTTTTTCATGAAGGAGTAGGAAAAGGCGGTCATGAAAATTCAGGGAAATTAGTCATCAGCTCCTTCAGAGATTCGAAAACAGCAAAGGAAGTTTTCACAAAGCATATGAGTAGGCAATATCACAAGTTTCAGCAGGAAAATGTTCAGACATCGCGTCTCAATTAGATACTCAAAGTGCTATAGAAAAGGAAGAAAACCGGCTATTCGACCAATAATAGAAACAATTCTATTTTGCGCAGAACAAGAACTACCTCTCAGAGGTGATTGTGACAATGGACCTCTTGTTCTAGAAAAGCCTGCAAAAAAAGATGGCAAATTTCGAGCTCTGTTGCGATTCAGAGCAAATTCTGGCGATGAAGATATGAGAAAGCACGTTGTCAACAGCCGCAAAAATGCCACGTCTTTGAGTCCGGATACACAAAATGAAATAATTTAGATGTGTTCGCAAATAGTTACTGAAGAGATAATCAAGAAAGTAAACAATGCAAGTTGTTTTACTTTACGATACCATGGATGAATCAGGCATATAATAATTTTCGATCTGTATTAGATATGTAGACACAGAAAAATATTAACAAACTCCAATAATACGCAAAGATTGTATAGGACTTCTTACAATTCACGACCAGTCTTCTGAAAATCTAACCAATGTGATTTTGAAACGCTGTGATGAGGTAGGTCTTGACATGTCCAAGTGTGTTGGGCAAGGATATGATGGCGCAACACGACGGCAGGTCACATTAGGCAGGTCCAGTCTAGAATCAGGCAACAGCACCCGAATGAAATTTTGAATTTCAAAATTCAAAATTTATTGCTTATTTATCCTTGAAAATAGATTTTATTACATGGGAGTTTTTGTTTTTTTTTCTCCCTTTCAAAATTCAAAATTTATTGCTTATTTATCCTTGAAAATAGATTTTACAACATGGGAGTTTTTGTTTTTTTTCTCCCTTTCAAAATTCAAAATTTAAGTAGTATATGACAGTGTAGGGATCACAGAATTTTGAAAATGTGCACACAATTCACTTTTCCCCATAGCACGTCATACGCAGTTTTTTTGACGTAAAATAAATAAAAAAATAAAATGCAAGATACGTTCATTGTGCAAGCCATCGCTTAAACCTTGCGTTATCTAATACAATGTCAATTTCTATGGTTAAGAATTGCCTTGGTATGGCAAACGAAGTAGTGAATCTCTTTCGTAATCAGCCATTCACAAATAAAATTCTTCAGTCAGTGATTTCTACATATGCAACAGAGAGAAAGAAAATAAGACTTCTCCGTCTTTGCAAAACCAGATTAATCGAAAGACGTGACAGTGTGTTAACATTCGTCGAACTCTTCAACTGTATTTGCATTAGTTTGGCAGAAATTTCTAAGAACAATTTCTTCAACGGCTACAACTTGACTGGCAGCTACAGAAAAAAGTGATTTTCTGGTTAGTTTTCTCGTTTGTGAGAAACTTTTCAGTCTCACTTTACCACTGTCTGTGCTTCCTCTTCAAGAAAAATCTCTCAATCTAGTATCAGCCCAACAACATGCGAAAGAGATTCTCTGGACTTAAAGAAATCACTATAAAGACGCAGACAAAATCTTTAAAGAAATTTTCAACTCTCCATCGCAGCTTTCAGATGAAATGTTTAAAACAGGCCTGAAACTTCCACGACTTACAACGAAGCAGACAAAGCGCTCAAATCCACAAGTTGATTCGGTTGAGAGTTATTACAGAGTGACAGCCTTCATCCCTTGTCTTGAGAGTTTGATTCAAAATTTAACAGAAAGATTTACTTCAAATGAAGATATTGATATGAATTTGATATGATGTGATATGATATTGATATGATATGATATTGATATGATGAAGATATGATTTTCTCCCCCATACGTCACATACAGTTTTTAACTGTTTTTGACTAAATAAGTAAATAAATAAATAAATGAAGATATTCTTCCCAGTTTTCAGGTGCTTCTTTCAGGCTTTGCTTCCATCCATGAAATGAACAAGTTGGAAACTTTAGCTCCATACTTTGATACTAGAACATCATTCTCTGCTGTAAAAGCGGAGTACGAACTATGGTGTAAAAAAGCTCTCTCTCGATCAGGTTTTTCGTCCAGTTTCCCTGATCCATTGAGCAAATGCTGAGATGGCCCCTTGTTTTGCTTCTGGACATCAATGTAACTTCATTTTCTGTGCACGTCTTCTAGAATTCAGTGGGAAATACAATTATTCAAATTAATGTTTCCATGTTGTCGCGGCAGAAAGTATTATTGGATAAGAGCCAAAATTTATTGCTTAGTTATCTTTGAAAATAGATTTTATTACATGGGAGTTTTTTTGTTTTTTTTCTCCCTTTCAAAATTCAAAATTTATTGCTTATTAATCCTTGAAAATAGATTTTACTACATGGGAGTTTTTGTTTTTTTCTCCCTTTCAAAATTCAAAATTTAAGTAGTATATGACTTAGTGTAGGGATGACAGAATTTTGAAAATGTGACACAATTCACTTTTCCCCATAGCACGTCATACGCAGTTTTAACTGTTTTTGACGTAAAATAAATAAATAAATAAATAAATAAATAAATAAATAAATAAATAAATAAATAAATAAATAAATAAATAAATAAATAAATAAATAAATAAATAAATAAATAAATAAATAAATAAATAAATAAATAAATAAATAAATAAATAAATAATAAATAAATAAATAAATAAATAATAAATAATAATAATAAATAAATAAATAAATAAATAAATAAATAATAAATAATAATAAAAATAAATAAATAAATAAATAATATAATAAAAAATAAATAAATAAGATAAATAAATAAATAAATAATAAATAATAGATAAATAAATAAATAGATAAATAAATAATAATAAATAAATAAATAATAATAGATAATAAATAAATAAATAAATAAATAATAAATAAATAAATAAATAAAAAAAAAAATAAAAAAATAAATAAATAAATAAATTAAATGTTTTACATGCAAAACATTTGATATTAAGTAAAAAACACCATAGATGCTAACCTCGACGTGCTGAAAGTCTTACACAATGAATAAAACGAAATTGAGAAGAAGGAAACGTTAAGCTAGCTGACTTATGGAACAACATGAAATATTTAACGTGAATGAATTAAATGTTTTACATGCAAAACATTTGATATTAGGATTACGACTGTAAAAGATGTAAACGTCAGTTGTGTTGACCATGTGAAAAGAACACTATAGCAAAACTGTCAGAGGTGACTGTCTTTACTTTTCGTGGAAAGGGTTATTTCTCGGGAGGGGCTTCCAAAATTTAAAAAATGGATTGTACGAGATTTATTATAATATCTTTATCGGGTTTGTTTAAAAGAGATGTTCTTAAAAAATGAAACTCCAACATGATTTTAAACATTATTTCCACATAACTTTATTACGAAAGTTTAAACATAATATTTAATTTATTATTTTCTATTCCAATAATCCAAACTACAGGAGGTGTCAACTATAAAAGCAATTTTCTGATCTCCTTTCCAGCCATAATGTCAATCACTTTGTCTGGGTCCACAGTGATATTCCTATGATTAGAAATCATGGCTAGTGCATTGAGTCTGTTATCACGCATTACACTATGTATAAAACTTTTTACTCCCTTCATTGTAGAAAATTACCTCTCCACACTAACAGTTGTTACTGGCAAGGTAGCTAAGATAGTATCTAATAGTACGTAAAGATACTGGAACGCAGTTCTCTAACATGGCCCCTTGTTTTGCTTCTGAACATAAATGTAACTTCATTTTCTGTGCACGTCTTCTAGAATTCTGTGGGAAATACAATTATTCAAATTATCGTTTCCATGTTGCCCCGGCAGGAAGTGTTATTCCGAAGAACAACATGGATAAGAGTCAAAATTTATTGCCTTTTTATCCTTAAAAATATATTTTATTACATGGGAACTTTTTTTCTTCAAAATGTAAGTAGTATATGACTTAGGGTAGGGATCACAGAATTTTGAAAATGTGCATACAATTCACTTTTCCCCATAGCCCATCATACGCAGTTTTAACTGTTTTTTTGACGTAAAATAAATAAATAAATATGTAGTTTTTGTAGTAATACGTATTGAAGATTTTTGTTTCATAGCCAACTGCAAATATCTGGGTTATATTTTCTTAATTACATGATTTGGCTAAAAAATTTTGAATAGAAACTTACTAGTAAGGTGTGTACCGTTCAATTTAACTTACTAGTAAGGTGTGTAGTTCACATTAACTTTGCTTATATATATATATAGTATATAATTTTGTTTTGTTTTAATTTTTAAAATTTTTATTTTATTTGTTTATTTATTTTTCTTCATGTCTTCATGTATATTTTTTTTCGTTCATGGCATTTTTGTGTGAATACTAATGTTGTTCAGAAAAGTTGTCCTTATTCCTTGTGATTGTGTTTTTTGTTAGCCCTGATGAAGGAATTAAATATTCCGAAACGTTGGCAAACTAATGTTATCTCATTAATTGACCGATCCCGTGATCCATATCGTATTAACGGTCGTGAATTCTACAATAGATATGTAACATTTCGGAAAATTAGGTTTTTCAACGAAAATGTGATTTAGGCCTTTCTTTCATTACCCTTTACGCTATTCGAGGGCAAAATTTCATAAAAAAATGTTCTATTTCCTTTCAAATATTGAAAATGTCTCAGGGGATTCATGCACAGTACCTCCAAAAAAGAAAATATGTTTCAAACGATCGCGAAATCAGCCGGGTCGATGCGGGAATATCAATTTTGGTGAAAATCCTTCTTACGATTAAGCCGCTAGCGTTGTTCATTGACATATGGACAGCCGTTTTGCCGTCAATCAATGTTTTGAACTCAAGGACCCACAAAACATTGATTCTGACTGCACAACAGAAAAAAAAACATCGTTACCAGGGCCCGCAATAAGATTCTGTCGAAATTCGCCGATGTTCTGCATCATTACAACTTTCTCTACACTGCGCAAGCAGTAGAAAATAAACTAGTAGTTGCTACGATTGCACACACTTTCTCGCATTACTTCTAAATTTGGTTTTCTAAAATTTAGATTGTTCATCGACAATGCGACTCGCGCCAGTCTTTTAAGCGTCTCTTCTATCAGTGAAAAAAATGTACAGGAAAAATTTGGAGCGGTTTTTGAGGAAATATTTCTTATAAATTGCAATAATTTTAATCCCAAATTATGCAAAAACCACTCGTTTATTCAATAAGCTTTACACGACCTTTTTCCAAGAGCTGATTTTTGACTCATTATGGCAAAGACTCTCTTTGGCAAAAAATCACTATGTTACATTTTGTAGTTTTGAAATGATAAATTTTGACATTTTTCGAAAACACGGAGAGTTTGCCGCTAATGAAAGCGGCGAAATATTTTTTGCCATCCCTTGATACATACGAAGAAACAAATTAAAGAAAATATTTGGTGCCGTTTTAAAGGAGAAATGTTTTAAGATTTAAAAATCGCCTAGATTTTGCACAGATTACGTGAAAACTAATCTTACGTTCAAAAAATTGTTCATGATCTTATTTTAAGATGTCATTAAGGAGCAGGTTTTATTAAGGAAAGTAATGATGCTACCGAATGGCGCTTACTTTCTCGTACTAGTTTTCTAATTTTTTTGCTCGGGGCTAACTTTTTGGGCTTGCCACACATTAGCAGCTGCCATCTATCGCCGCCAAAGCATATTTTTTTTAATTTTTGTTTCATAAATGGAACAAAATATTACTTAATAAAAAAAAAAAAAAGCAATTTTCGTTGAAAACTTTTGAGCCGTTTTTAAGAAAATATCATTTTAAGCATTTTTGTAAATGCGAACATTTGAAGCTTTTCACAGAAAACTTTCCAGTTTTCAAAAACTTTTATTGGAAATCCTTTAAAGCCCTTATTTGTAGACAAATGCAATAATGTCTACAAATTGCTGGCAATGTGCATATTAACGGCGTAAGAGATATTTCAATACAAATACATTTATATAATTTTTGAAAAAAAAAAGAATATCACAAAAAGAATTTTATGCCATCTTAAACAGCGCAATTAGCAGTACCCGTACGATAAGTATAAAGAATAAATTTGGAGCATTTTTTGAGAAAAATTTGTTTTTAATTTTTAAAATTGCACATATTGCACGCAATATAGTGCGAAACAAACTAAATTTTCAAAACAATTGTTCATGACCTTAATGAAAGAACTAAGAAAGAAATTTTTTGAAAGAAAAATCTCTATCTTCATTTTGTAGTTGTAAGAAGACAGGAAAAAATTAAAACTTTTGAATATCAAAATTGAGGGTTAACAGTGAAAACGGAACTATCCAATTTTATAAGTATATTTTACTATATTATTTCAAGAAATTTAAAGAAAAATATGGAGCGATTTTGACAAAATTTTGAAAATATCTGTGGGGCTTCATGAAAAGTATCCCAAAATAATAAATGAATGTTTTCCATAATCGCAGAGATTCGACCCAGGCCAGATTGACAAGGGTTTATTCAGTTTGAAAAAAATCGTACCCTTAGTTTAGGCGTTAATGTTCACATACACCGGCCGGCCGTTTTGCCCTCTTTTGCCGCTTTGCCCGTTTCGCTCTGAACTGGCGGGGTAGAATCAAGAAGCGTCGAATCAGAAAAAAAAGTAATATAATATTCACAAACATCTCATCCTGTAGATTATGGCGTGAGGAACGTTTCTTTGAGGCACTCGGCCTCAAGATTCTAGTGTTTAAGTCCCTAAAACTCTTCGTTTAGGAGTTATTTAACGATAAAGATTCAAAAATCCGCCCGAGTGTTGGGGGTTCAAATATTCATTTGAAATGAATATTTAGATGCATTTTTTAAAACAAATACTTCATATTTTTAAAGCCAAAGAACAATTATTTACGTCTCCGTGAAATTATATTGCATTAGAGACCATTTATAAATATGATTACGTAGGCTTCCGCGGCCGGAGTTTGTCTCTTGGCTGTCCGGGACAAGCCGCGTCGATTTGCTCGTAGCTGACGTTTCGGCCAACATATTGTGGCCTTCCTCAGAGCGTATCAAATGGCTCTTTTGACAGCAGTACGCTCTGAGGAAGGCCACAATATGTTGGCCGAAACGTCAGCTACGAGCAAATCGACCTTGTCCCGGACAGCCAAGAGAGACACCTTATTTATAAAGATTGGTGACGTGTGAGAGCCGCAAAAGGTATTTATACCACTGAAATAAAATAGGAGACGATAAAGCTAAAACTATTGTGTGCAACTACCCCCCCCCCCCACCTGCGACGCCTAGAGTGGGCAGGTGCCGGCGATGGGAGCTCATCCAGTAGATTACATTGTGAGGATGGTTCCTTTGAAAAATGTTAGGTATAAGGCCCTAAAACGTTTCGTTTATGCTTTATTTAACGATGTATATAAAAAAAGTGCACGAGTGTTGCGAGTTGCATTTGACATGTATATTTAGATGCGTTTTCTAAAAGAAATCCTTCATTTTTGTAAAGTCAAAGTGCAATTCCTCACGTCGCCGCGAAATTCTCTTTCTTTAGAGTCCTCGTTTTAAAAGATTGGTGGCGTGTGAGAGCCACAAAAGGTATGTATACCACTGAAATAATATAGGAGGCGATACATTTTTTATCATCCGTGACGAACTTTATTACCTGAAAGCGCTCTAATGCAATAGGAAAGAGGCTGACATGTGCGTGGCGAGGTGTGCGGCTGCGCGTGCGAGAGGCAACAGCGAGCCGGGTGTAGCCGCGCCGCGCCGCGCCGTGTCGCCCTGCGATTACGCCTAGCCCGTCGCCCACCGCCCTGCTCCCGCGCCTCCCGCCCACACTGCCAGGAATTACATGAAATTTAATGTAGATTTCATGTACCACTGTACATGAATTTTAATGTATCTTGTCCATTAAAGGGAGATTAATGTACACGTACCTTGAATTTAATGTACACGTACATTGAAGTTACTGTAGGTGTACATTAAATTTAATTTACGTACTTGAAATTTACTTTCATGTACTTTAGAGTACAAGTAATAATGCAGAAATTTCTGAGAGTGCTGGGAAGCGAACACAGCTGATGGCAGCGGATCCATACGGTCATTGGGGGCATCATAGATTTTTGGTAAATAATAAACATTTCTTTTATATTGTATATTATTTTTACAATGTATACAGGTGTCTAGGGAAGAACAACGAGACTCCGGAAATAAGATGTTTTGACAATTTGAAGCATTTTTTTTAAATAAACGCTTTAGATGTTTCGAATGATTTAGCCGCAATGAACACTAAAACGTTGGTTTGAAAAAATACTTTCTAGGCAAAAAATCTGCATTTTAGAAACATGTAAACACTCCAAAAACGTTTAATTGTTTCCTATTTACGAAAGAAATGAATACATTTGCTCACAAAAAATAGCATAGAAATAAAAAAAAAGCAATTGAATTGTGTAAATTGGGATCTTTTTTATTTTTGGTTTAATTTTTCTTTGTGAACAAATATCTTGATTTATTTTGTAATTTAAAATTTTTGATATGCCTTCATCATCAGGCCTCTACAGTTTGTAAACTAGAAAAACAGGGAAATACAGTAATTACTTTGGCTTCTCTATATGTGGTTATATTCAATGTCAAATCCTTCTACGTTCGTTTCATTTTAACATATGAAAATTGCACTGCATGATAAAACATCAATGTATACCTTTATTTATTAAGAATTTCCGAATTGATATAATTAAACGCGAAATTATTATTTTAATAAACATTATATTTTTACGTGTTCTATAAAATATACTAATCAACTATCAATTTTTGTTTCGTAGTTTAAGAAGTGTAGGAGGATTAAATCGCATCATTCCGTAGTGTTAAGACACATATTTTTAGGACGTTGGGACTGAGTTCTGTCATTTTGAAAAGTCTCTTTAGTGACCTAAAATGTTTCTTTCGATGGTACTATAAACCTGTTTTTTGGGAATTTTTGAACTCTTAATTAGGTTCTTGTGAAGATGTGGACTAAAAATTGTTTTCAGTGTTTCTAATTAGCACAAAATTATGGCGCAAGATTTTCGAGTTTTTGAGTATGAAGGAGGTTACAACCAGTTACACCCCTATTTTTGAAATCTTAATTTCAGTAGGATTGCTAGCTTTACCACTCATTCTTGAAACCTTGGATTTAAGAGGTTCTGGGGTAACAAAATATTTTTGGTGTCACTAATGAGCCTCAAATTAAAGCGCACAAACTTTCGAGTGATGAGAAACTGGTATGGTTTATATTTTTCATATCCGTAATTCGAGGCAAGTTTCCGAATTTTGAAAAGTGTCCCGAAGTAGCCGAAAATTAGCGTGTTTGGATGGTATAAAATTTTGATTTTGAGAAAGTGGGGCTGCCAGCTTTACCAGTCTCATTTTGATATTTTATTTCGGGGTGTTGAGATGTAGCCCAACTTTGTTTTTGGTGCTTAAAATTAGTCCAGAATTATGGCGCAAGAATGTTTGTGAAAGTGGGGGTGGTAGCTTTACCGAGGTGAGAACAACCGACCAGATTTGAAGACCCCGGGATTTGAACCGATCGCGGTTTGAGCATCGTGCTTTGAAGCGGTCGGAATTTGAACCGGGCACTCAGGGCTGGGGAGCTGGCGCGGGGTGCGCCACGTTGCATGTCCCAGCATAGGGAGCAAGAGGAGCCCACAATGACAATTTGAAGAGCTGAATTGGCCTCTTTAGAGCGGCTCTGTGCTTCGCACCCGGGGTGCGGTGGGCCGGGGCGGGGCGGGGCGGGGCGGGGCGGGGCCGGGCGGGGTTGTGGCGGGCGGAGTTGGCTGTGCCATGCCGAGTGGCTACGAGGGGCAGATTAGGCAAAGGACAGGCTCCACAGCCACTCGGGGCCACCCCGGCAACGCAACAAATGTGGTCTGTAAACATCGGGTGAGAAGAATACAAAAATATATTTTTTATTACCTCTTCTCTAAAGATACATTTTAACCGATTGTTTAGCATCTTAAAAAACTTTTCATCTTTATGTTTTTAAACTTCTCATCTTTATTGATTTCTCTGTGATGAACTTGACCTTTGACATTATACTATTAGTATATAGTAGCCATGAGGACACAATTCACTTTTCCCCATAGCACGTCATACGCAGTTTTTTTAACTGTTTTTTGACGTAAAATAAATAAATAAATAAATATATTGTTGACGTTGCTCTTATGTTGCGGAACCTAAAATAATAAAACGAAATGTTACTTGATGGCCACTGTTACAATGTTCACTCCATTGCAACAATTTCCAGACAAACCAGACAAATAGAAACCTACAGACAGACAAACATACCTCCAGACAAATAGAAAGTTTTCTTAGTGAATGCGTCTTCTAGGTGCTCTCGCAACCAAACTCCAACCACTCCGGAGTCCCTCAGGGTTTCAGTCTCTCCTCAACCCTATTTACCTTGTACACCGCATTCTTATCTACCACGCCATCATCCATGGCCATTATTGCAGACGACACAAAAATCTACTATTCAAACCGCGGATTAGAAACTGCAATAATTTATCTCGCTCTCTTTTCCGATTGTGCTAAAAAATTACCCATTCAAATAAACGAACCGTCATGAGGACGTAATCTGAACCATCAAATCTTAACTACGAAAACCATAACATTGTATGGATTCTCATCACCACCACGGCCAAACAGCAGCTTCATGAAGAATTCGGTGTCAACCCCATCACAGTACATTTGTCTCTTCTATCGTCAAAATTCTACTGCGAAACTTCTCGAATACCGACAACTAAGGACTTTAGTATCGGAAAACAAAATCTACATTGGAAACTTATAGTATATAGTGAAAATTAACCAGGGAACTTCTTGACTCGCCTTAAACTCACTAGACTTTATTGTATTTCTTCAGAAAAATTCATTTAAACTTACTCTAATTATACTATAGTCGTGCTGTTGAGGGTAAACAGACCAAACTAGAATAAATTTAAAACCAGTGGTGCGCATGCATACTTGTTTACTTATTATACTTGTTTATTATAAGTGCACATACTTTTTTATTATTTGTAACATTTGCGTTTTTCGAAAATACAGAGTTCAACAAAAATCATAGCCACCTATTTTTGTAATCGTACTTCACACTATCCGAGAAAGGAATAAAGAAAAAATAAGAACAGATATTAGTAAGTAATTAACCACTATCTTGTAAGTGTGGGAAGACGCCGAAAAAAAATTATTTTTTAAAATGTTCGTAAAAAACTGAGAATTCAATGAAAATAAGATCTTCGCCATCGTTTTAAGCGTTCTTTTCTATTTTATAAGAAAAACTTAAAGAAAAAATTCAAGCCATTTTTGAGAAAATTCAGAAAATGTTGGAGCTGAAAACAATCCCCCCAAAATCAAAATAAATTAAAATTTTATCGTCCGCAACATCAGCCAGATCAATCAGGGAAAATCAGTCCTGGTGAAAATGTATCTACGCCTCAGCCGCTAGCATTGATCAAAGCGACGGATAGCCGTTTTGCGGTGAACCAATTTTTCGATATCTAGGAGCGTGGTATCTGACTACACAACACGTCAAAGGAAGTTATTTACTTTCTATAAGAGCAAGGATTATCTATATTTTGACCGTCTTAGGTGGTCCAAGGGTGATGACCAACACTGGTGTCACTGCAGCGCCTCTGACCCGGAGGCCCTTGGGTTCCACTCCCGACGGTGTGGCAGGATTTTCGACACTAGCTTCTCAGCTAGGAAGAACACAGTCGCTGTCTGGAAGAGAATGCTAACGACCGGCTGCTCTGATCGGTGGTTTTCCGTGGTTTCTCCGATCAATACCAAACGAATACCGGAGTAGTACCCTAACAAACGGGCCACAGACCGCGCGCGATCTGTTCTTCCTCTTCCTTGTCATATCCTCTCCCCTTACACACACACACACTAACATGCACTACACTATCACATATTCCGGGAGACCGGTCGGGAGCTTAGAGCTGGTCCCGACTGGGGCGGTGCCCCGCTGGTGGGAGAGTCCTGGTTAGGGGGAAACCCCACTAGCCGACGGTAGGTCGGCGCCGGATCTCGCCAACCAGCGGGGGAAGATCACCGCCATCTCCGAAAAAACATGCACTACACTAACGGGACTAATGACCAGAGCAGTTGACGCGCCCGGAAACACGAAAAAACCAAATCAAACCAAACCAAACGAATACCGGAGTAGTACCCTAACAAACGGGCCACAGACCGCGCGCGATCTGTCCTTCCTCTTCCTTGTCATATCCTCACCCCTTACACACCCACACACACACTTATGCTCTACACAAACACGCATACCGATAGTCCAGTAGGGAGCTTAGAGCTTGTCTCGGAAGGGGATGTGCCCTACTGATGAGAGATACCTGGTTGGAGAAAATCCCGCAAGCCGAAGGGTCCCACGGCTCCGGATCTCGCCATCCAGCGGGGGAAGATCACTGCCACCTGTCACGAAAACTTTTTCGGCTACACTTTGGAACTAATGACCGTAGCAATTGATGCACCCGTAATCGCTAATCAACCAAAATAACTTTTTTTCGATATCTACGTCTGACGAACGTTTCTGACAAAAAAATTGCCATTTTTGCTGCAGCATTTCATTTTCCCTATTCTACGTAAGTAGTTTGCGTAAGTATTCTGCGTAAGTAGTATATTTTTTTAACTTCTGAAATTAGAAAATTTGAAGTGATATAAAAATACGATTTCAAAGAATTACAAATAACTACTTATTACTTCGACCGTAAAGTTAAGTGTTTACGACTTCCTATTTCAACTGTTTGGCGAAATTCTAGCATCTAAAATCTTCTGCTTCGATATATTTCGAAAGTGGGACTTTTCTACATGGTATTAAAGGAAAACAAATTGGATCTTGATAGCCATTAACATACTAAGCAATGTTATTAGTGTTATTAATGCCGAGGCCAAAAGTTAAATTTTTTTAATTTGAACGAGGCAGTAATAACACTAACATTTCGTGGTACGTTCAACATTTTATCGGTCACCATAAAATTCACGAATTATGCGAAAAATTAACGACATTACTGCGATAGTAAACACATGAATTCTGTTGTTGCGGCACGTTAGTACGATATTATGGGCAGATCTATGCTTGCGACATATCTATATAAACAGTATTCGTATACCGTGATTCGAGAAAAATAGATGCAAATAATTCTCCTGGACCTAAAGATATCTAAAGAAACGAGGTTCGGTTAGGAAATTGACGCGTTGACGTCCAGTGCCGACACCTTCACATCGTCGGTAAAGATGATTATTGGAGTAGTGTTTCATTTGGTGGAATGTGAGGTGGTTAATTTACCTAATATACATTTTCTAATTGTACAATTAATGATATTACAATTAAGGATAATTATTCCCCAAACAAATTGAATTACTTTTGACTTGTTTGAATCTGAGTTGTTTCCTACATCACCATTCTTTTCTTAACTTCTAATAACATTTTGTAATTGTACAATTAATGATATTACAATTAAGAATAATTATTCCCCAAACAAATATGAATTACTTTTGACTTGTTTGAATCTGATTTGTTTCCTACATCACCATTTTTTTCTTAACAAACTTGCGATGAATCAATGTTTGTTTACGTTGCTAAGGATGTTAAACGTCTTAACATACAGGTGCACTTAACAACCCTGTAGAGATGCATGTTAACAGGAGATAAAGACGAATGTGACCGGTAAAACATCTTACGTCCTGTTTAACCCGTTTCTGGCTCAATGAAATCCAACGCGCATCTCTTATCGCTCGACGGCCACCGCAGCGGTGGTTGCTCGCTCGCTCGCCCGCCCGCCCGCCCGCCCGCCCGCCCGCCCCCCCGCCCGCCCGCCCGCCCCCCCGCCCGCCCGCCCGCCCGCCCGCCCGCCCGCCCGCCCGCCCGCCCGCCCGCCCGCCCGCCCGCCCGCCCGCCCGCCCGCCCGCCCGCCCGCCCGCCCGCCCGCCCGCCCGCCCGCCCGCCCGCCCGCCCGCCCGCTCGCCCGCCCGCCCGCTCGCCCGCCCGCCCGCGTGCCCGTCGCTCCCCTGCCCGATCTGCCGCCCGCACAAACCGCAGCAAATCGCCCCAAATGGCAGCGACGTGCTTTCCAGCGGTTTCGCGGACGTGCTCTGCTATTCGCAGACTCCTTTCCGCAGCTTCACCCTGCCATACTAACCGTATTCCACAACCATGGAGATTATTCAATAGTAAAATGTTTCGTTCATGTTTAAAATCTAAGGAACATATTTGTCGAATAACATACCTGATTAGACACGGTATTTGATTTCTTTGTAAGGTATACATTAGCAGGAAATATAATAAAATCCAAAGATCAATTTACGCACACAAAAATATATGTCTAAAATGCAAAGCAATTTAAGAGAAATAATTTTAAGAAAGTGTAAGGAACTTTTTAATTTGTTTTTCACCACAAATGGACTTTAGCAAGGAGGAGAAATGTGATAATATGATTTTATGCAATTATTACATATTATTACACAACGAAAAGGACATTTTCAAGAAAATAGTTCACAATTGATTTCAAATACGTAGTTTTTCTTAACCTTGAGAAAAAATTCTTTGCTTACGCAGAGTTAATTAATTGTGTTGGCACATTAGGTCAAATGTTTCCACTGTTCCTTAAATGACGAATATATTAGGTTTCTTGAAAATTCTTCCAAACGATTTTCAATATTGACGCAATGAACTATTTTGTTGGATTTGGGCTGGAAAAATATTGCTGTAGTTCCTCACCCCCGATAGGGTGATGAGTAAAATTTACTGTCTTGGAAAATCACCACTAATACAAATAAATGGCGTCACAATGAGGCATATCCCAAACTCACTTAAGATCATATTGCTCGCGGCTGGATTGACTTGGGATAGGGGCCCGGGAGGACAAAACAAACTAGTGGTGCTACATCAGCACATATTTTCTCGCATTATTTGTGACTATTGCAATAACTCAGAAAGTTCAATGCAACGTTGCGTCAGTTTTATGAGCGTACTTCGCCGTATACGATAATAAAGAAAAAAAAACTAATTGACTATTATAAAAAAATAAACTATTTTTAAGAGAAATTTTGTTTTTAACATTGCCATTATTTCACGCAAAATTACGCAGGAACATTTCCAAAAAAAAAAGGAATGGAACATTTAAATAATTAAACACATTTAAATAATTAAATTTTGAACAGGAGGTTTCTCATAGAAGAAAAATTTTTATCTTGAATATTGTGTACGTGCTAGAAGGAAGACGCCGAATATTTTTAACTTTCGTAGTTTTCGAAAATTCAGAGATTACAACCAAAATAGGTGCTATTTTGTAAGCGTATGTTCCTCTATCAGATAAAAAAAGGGGAGCCATTTTTGAGAAGAATTTCAGAATATCTTTGAGTATTCATGTAAAGTATCCTCCAAAATTACCCTTTCAATTTCACGAGGTAGCCAGATCCATTGGGGAATATGAATTTCGGTGAAAACCTTGGATCCGGTTTAGTCGCTAGCGTTTTTCACAAGCAGACTGACGGACAAACGTTTTGCCATAAATCAATTTTTCAGTGTCAAGGGCCTACAGAACATGGATTCTCACTACACAATTTATTAGAGGAAGTAATTTTCTACACATAAGAACAATAACTATCTTTTTCGGTATTAGAGTCGTACAATAGAATTTTCTGCAGAAAAATCACCGTTTTTCGTTGAAGTATTTTATTACTTTCTCTATAGCTCATATGTAGGATGCGGGAAAGGAAAAATAACGAAGGAGTAAACTTTACTCATTGTTAATATTGTAAGGTTAATACTTCTAACAAAGTTAAAGTACTTCACAGTGTCACCAAATTATTAAATTTCTATGTGCTACAAAATTAGAAAAATATATATTTATTTTTTCTTTGGTTGTTATAAAAATTCACAATGTTTGTATTATTCAATGTATTTATTACTTTTTTCAATGTTAAAAATTGTTCAATGACATTGATAAGTAAAATAATGAAATGTATAAATATTAATGTAAAGTGGTAAATGAGATTTTGATCGCTTATGACCATGCACTTCCACAGCGATCTAAAATAAATTAAATAAAAAAGTTAAAGTAAGTCGCCAACTGTGAGATGAGTGTAATGGAGAACCACAAGCCGCGGGTGGGTGCTCTTGCGTTTCAGCGGCCATGGATCCCACGTGATGTGCTGCGAAGAGTAAGGAGTGTAGGCAGCGGCGGATTTACAACTTTGTCGCGTGTAGGCACGCCAAAAATTGCCACCTATAGCTTTTTAATAAACGAAAAATTTGTTTAAAATAAAAAATATTATTTAAGTCTAAAAGTTGTTCACGTATTTATGACTAAATTTTCTGCACATCGCTAAAACTATTTTTCTCACAATGAATGCACTGAAAAAGTGCTAAATCTATTGAGATTTCGCTGATTTGGAAACAGTGACTACAGCAAAGAATTAAAAGCTTTAAGAATTCCGATTAAGATAACTGGGGTCGATGCAGCATGAAGACTCCTTTTCGGTGATTGTAATTAAATCTTAATTGGACGACCTGAAAATATAAACATATTTCTTTTGTCTTATCACAAGTCATAAAGCATAAGAGATATTATCAGCCTGTTAATAAATTCATTCGCGAGTAGGTACATTTTTTTTAATTCATAGAATACAAATTTTAAAAAAGGAGAAAAATCGCAGGCAAGGCAGAAGAGGTTCCAAAATCGCATGCAAAGAAAATTCCGCATTTTCAGAAACGCTCAAACGCCATTTTTACGACTCTTCTAATATATTCTTATAGTAATATTTAGGTTTTACTATTAGGGAACCGAAATGTTGAGAAAATGTCAAAAAATATACTTTGGGCGACCATAGTTGGCAGCTGGCAAGAGCTTGGAGCAAGACCGTAAAACTAGCCCACATCAAGAAAATTATAAAACTTTACTTCGAGGAAGTCTGTACCATTGTGTAGCACCACTAGATTTTTCCTTTCTGGCTACCGCTTACGCAGAAGAGAATCAAGTTATGTAAAGCTTCTGAAAAAAACAGCGAGATTCGGCAGAGAAACTCTTATTACATGGCCCTGGCGACGAAAATGTGGATAAATCCAGTTGCTAAATTTAGAAAAATATCCTCTAAAACATGGTGTAGCCACAATGAGAAATGAATATATTTGTTTACGCAGAAACATTAATACCGAATTATAAAGCAGTCGAATTGTGTAAATTAGGTGCTTTTTTACCTGTGTTAATATTTCTTTCAGAACAAATATATTCATTTATTTTGTAATAACTAATTCGTTTCTTTTGTAAACCAACTTCTGAGTGCTTATTACGGCTCAGCCATTCAGAATATCTAAGTTGTTTATTAGACAAAATATGCTAAAAATGATCTTAACAGATTAATTTTCAATTTTCCAAGATATCCTGTATACTAAGCGGCCTGGGCGAACCTGCCCCATCCGAGCGTAGTAAATAACATCAGACACGCAACATCCTTGCCCTGAGGAAGCCTGCGACATGACAGGTGAAACGTCGGCCTCTCAGCCTGCGACGCGGCGTCACCAGCGCAGCCAAGGTGCATTAGTACAAAGTCCAAAACAGTTTCTTTAATGTGCAAAAATTTATATACTACGTTACTCTGGAATATTTCTTGAACATTACTGGAGAAGTTCAAGAAAAATATCTGATTAAAAAAAACGAAAACGCCGTACATCCTGTTAACATTTTCCCTCGTGCCTTGGGAATAATTGAAAACAAGTATCTTTTTTTTTTCGTTTACTGCAGTAATCTAAGTTAAAGTGTAAATATAAACAAAGTGTGCATAACAAAAAGAAATGTTGTGATGTGTCATTAATAGCAACCCATTTGATTACGTCACAGTTTGAATAGATTCTTGGCCTCTGATTAACACTTAACTGTAAAAAAAATATTGCTTGTGTTTTAGGTCTGTATTTGGCGTTTACAATTACTACCTTGGTTTACATATAGTCCAATTGTTCCCGTTTCAACTCATTTTCCCATTTAAAATGATTTTCAAAGTGAGAAAATCGCACGTGTCAATAAAGTATTTTGAAAATCGAGTTCGTAGTGGCTAATCGTTTCTCCTCATAGTCTATGCGAGAATGGTCGGAGTTTTTCAAAGATTGTCCTCGACACCAGAAGAACATTCAGCAAAATACATTGTGATGGAAAGTATATTCGCAGAATTACACAAGGTGAAATACGCTTCCCATCATGACCACAAGTTCACTATTTTTTAAAACTAGCGGAACTACAACAGCACATTCTTTTTCTCTGTATTATAATGTTACCGTTATGTATATTGTCACAATTTTGGCCTACTTTACTCTTCAAATATAACTTCATCTCGTAAATAAACTAAGCCTGAAAAATATAATATTTTATTCAAAAGTATAAATGAAAAAATATTTCTGGGTTGAATTCAGTGTATTATGGTATTCAGTGTATTCACGGACATTTTTGATGCGTATTTTAGACTTAAAATATACTGCGTAAACAGTATGCGAGAAAGTAAAAAAATTAAAAGTTAATAAATAATACAATCCATCTGTGATGGGGTTCGCTACAGCGTGCCGATGCCAGCGCGGTGTCGATAAATCAACAATGGACGAATTTCACACATAAATTCAAGAACTAAAGGCCATCCAATATATCGCGTTATACTTTCTAAACGACGATATCGTTACCTAATGCATATCTATGTTTACCTTCTTTCCGACTTTAACAAATTGAGTATAAAATTTTATTGAACGTAGAGAACATTAACGTTAAGTAACTAAAGCCACCTTATCCAATCTATCTCATGTTGCCGTTCAACAATGAACATCTCAAATATCCATCCCTACAATAATGCCTCTTAATATCAAATTATCGTAATTAAGTTCGAACAAAATTATGGTACTCAATTTTTTCAATTTTTCGTTCATTTAGAACGTATTTTTAAGAGAGAAAACCTATCTGGACTAATTTCAGTTTAGGGTATAATATATTGCCTCTATATGACGCGACGACCTGATTATACCATGTTGACACCGCCTCAAACGTACAGACGGACCGACATTTTGCCGTCAATCGATTTTTCTGTCTCAAGATGCCACAAAACAAGGATTTTGATGTCACAACGTGTTAGCGGAAGTGGTTTACTATATATAGGGACAAGATTTGTCCACTTTTTCGTTTCCAGGGCAGAACAATAAGAGTATTTCTGTCGAAAATTTGCGTTGTTTCCCGCAGCATTACAATATTTTCTCTTCACTGCGTAAAAAGTAGCGAGAAAGTAAATATGTCGAAATGAAATAGACCCCGTTGACAGTACATTCTTGCTATTGCAATAGTTGTATTTTGGATGCAATATTGTTGATATATGTTATTGATAGGTTTGATGGTATAGAATTTCACACATTAATTTTAGACACACACACGTTTAAGAAATATTAGGCTTAGGTTTAAGAACCTATGTGGAAATAAGAAATTTAATAATTGAAGGGTTCAACATAAAAAATAATGTGAGTGCCATTTCATATTTTCGAGAAAAATGTGTTTATATATTCGTTGAACCTATTGTCACCTACAACTCGTGCCATTTATAATCATCCCGTAACACTATCAAGAAATGTGTCTGAACTTTGGTTCTTATGTTATAGGCTTAATTCATTCATTATTATTTGGTAATGGCTATTAACATACCTAGACATGTTATTAGTGTTATTACTGCCGATGCCAAAAGTTAAAATCGAGGTGGAGCATAGCGGAGCCGAGATTTTTAATTTGAACGAGGCAGAATAACACTAACATTTCGTGGTATGTTCAAGATTTTATCGGTCACCATAAAATCACACGAATTATGCGAACACATTACCACATTACTGCAGAAGTAGTAATTTATGAGATAGTAGTATGAATTCTGTTGCTGCGGCACGTTAGTACGATATTGTGGGTTGTTACTTGCGATATACCTATATAAACAATATTCGTATACCGTGGATGCGAATAATTCTCCTGGACCTACAGGTACCTAAAGGAATGACGTTCGGTTAGAAAATTGGCGCGTTGACTTCCAGTGGCGACACTTTCACATCGTCGGTAAATACAATTACCGAAGTAGTTTCATTTGATGAAATGTGAGGAAAATGAGGTCAATTTACCTAATATACATTTTCCTAATTGCACTATTAACATTACAATTAAGAATAATCATTCTCCAAACGAATGTGAATTACTTCTGAATTGCTTGAACCTGATGTTTTGTACATCGTCATATTTTTTCCTTAACAAACATTTGACTTGCGATGAATCAATGGTTGTTTACGTTGCTATAGATGTTAAATCACTTTGCTTAAGGAGGTTAAATATTTTAGCAAACAGGTAGGTACAACTGTACTTAACAAACCTGCAAGCTCGCATGTTAACAGGGGTTAAAGACGCATGTGACCGACAAAAACGTAAATTTAACAGAACCGGCCCTTACATCCTTTTTTATTTCAAGTCTTCAATTCTTCAGGGGAAGGAGCTCCCGTATTTTCGGCAAAGATATAGTTTAGTTTAGTTAATGCCTTATTTTACGTGGCGAGACTCGGGCCATCAGGCCCGCTCTTCCGTCTAACCACGCAAATTTCGATACGCTCCTTTCACCACCTAGCGGAGTAAGGAGGTATTATCTTGGGCACGAAACTGGCGGATCTCAATTTTGCTCAGAGGCTTCATTTAGGCTTGAGGATCTTTCACATGCAGTAAATCTACTACATGGGACAGCCGGCTTTACTTCCCCTCCGAAGGAAGGCGTACGAGAGATTTTTTCGCCCTTAAAAATCCACGGCTTCGATCGGGTTTGAACCCGCAAACTCGGGTACAATAGTCCGGTACGCTGACCGTTATACCACCGAATCCGAAGATATATGTCAACAGGAACGTGGCCTCAACGACTCTTCCAGAGGAGCCGGGCGTGCGAGCGAGTGAAGGGAAATCTGAAGACGACGACGAAGAAGAAGAAAAACAAACGAATTGGGAGGCGCGGTCTGCTTCCGGCAGGCGCGCGCACCTGGCCCCGCCGCGCGGCAATTAGCCCATTGGGGCGGGCGGCCCCAGCGCCCGAGACGGACAGCTGAAAGCGCCCTCGCGCCTCGGGCGACGCGGCCGCGCTGTTTGGACATCGCCCCGAGGCCCCCGGACGAGGGATTGAAGTGTCTCGCACGGGATGTTTGTTGTTGCGTGAGAAGTGTTGGGCAGATCGAATGACAGAGGGGAAGCGATGGTCTGCCTTCAGACACGGCCTCCTTGCCTCCTCCGTGCAACAGAGGCCGACGTCCAACCCTCTTCCAGACAACCATAACAACTATGGGAGTGATTACGCCCGACATCACCGCTTCCTCTCATGTGGTTCAGAATTGAATGTCTCCGTAACATTGCAACGTTTTAGTTTTACCTCGAATATTTGAAGCCTTACACAATCTGCCAATATTTTCCTTGAGTTTCTGTAAGCTAACAGAGAGATAGCGGCTGCTGATCTTCATTGCCAAATGATCTTTCCTTCATAACTTCATTCACGCATCTTCTTCATTGAAGAAAATGGAGAGATACTTTTCTGTATAAATTTACTATTCCAGAAGTTGTTTTCCATTCAGTTTTCATCATTTACATAAGTGCGTCAATAAAAAAATATTTTTTCGAAGATTTTTTAATTATTATAATTTATATTTTAACTCAATCTACAAGCATCTAGGATGGATTATGCGTAGCCTACTAGCTTCCCGTGGCGTGATCGCGGGTCCAATTCCCGGTCGAGGCGAAAATAGAGTTGTAGTTTTCTTTTAGAATCGTTTTCGTTTCTGCAGCTGTGTGACGAAGAAAAGATGAAGCAGGCGAATCTTGCTAGTGACTGTGAAGAGAATACTTCATGTGCGCCTCATGTCGCTCTTACCCCCAAGCACGGGAATTTAACTAGGCCCAGGAATCGTTAGCTAGCTGGCGGAGCTGGTAACTCCGCCAAAAACGTCCCAAATACATATAATTCTACCTATAGCATTGGCACATACTTGATCTTGACACCTACTGTACGCCCCGCATGCTTCGCTTCTTATTTCACCCCTGTAATGATTTGTGGGACTAGCCCGCAAGAATGCATGGAACACGGAACTTTTATGTAAGCAAAGAGGAACTAAGAATGAAACAAACAATAAACAACAGCGCCGCGTAATAATAATTATTAGGAAAGTAATAGAGAACATAAGGGGCGGAAATAGGCGTTATGAACAGTGAATAGAACCCAAATTTAGGAACATTTTAAAACAAGAATCACATTATTGAGAATCACATAAAATCAGTTGTTCAGATTAAGTGGAGCGAAAATTCAATGTAATTTGTTTAGAAATTCATGGAAAAACCCGCATGGACAGTATTCACGCAAGTTAGCCGCAGGAAACAGGAGCGTCGCAAAAGCTAAATACGTCGGCATCAGATAACTTAAGGCGGCGTCACCCGGACAGCCAAGAATGTAATATCGACTCTGGCCGCGGAAGCCTACGACTTCAAATAGAAGTAACGTTTAGGGAAGACGCGATTAGTGCAAAGAACAATAATCGTGGATGCATTGGTAATTTTTAAATGGACGAGTGCATCTGGGATCTGATGGCAGCTGACCGGGAACTGCGTGCCTGAAAAATGCACGTTACAACTAGCAACGACGGGCGCTCACAGGAAGTGACATCGCTGCGAAAAGGGAAGTGACACGAATTGTGCAATAACTGTATTATTTTTTGTTTGTTTACGCGCAAGTCCAAAGAAAGGAAAATTCTGTGGAAGACCAAATCATGATATTAGGTTAAGGATAGGATTATAAGAAGGTCACGACAGAATGCGCACTCTGATGTATGTATGAGATTTTTTGTATTATATTTTCAGTGTGCATGTTTGTATTTTCTTCTCCTGTGTGTTTATGTATTTGTGTTGTCATGTTTCGCAAGTCGGAGGGGCAGACTGTGCTTATGGATAGGATATCAGCAAAGGAAATCCCAAATTAAATGCATGAGCATCCCACATGGCTCATAATTGCCTTGAATCCATGTGTTTTTATTCAGTAGTTGTATGAAATTTGACCCAGGCACGAACGAAACGGACCCTTACCTCAACTCCGTATGGAGTGAGCGCGCGGACTACGACACGGTAGGAAATAAATAATGATTCGAGCTAGCAGAGGTACGGGTAACCGATAAGCGAAGGTATTGTGGCACCCAATTATAAGTTAGAGCTAGGGCAGGGCAAAGATAGTGCACGCAACGAATAGAGAATACAGCACCCGGTGCATTGTACGCCCAACGTGTGGGCGTGATTAAATATAGAAAGAGTAACCGGAGAGAGGATACACGCGGAGAATACGTTGCATTGGACGCCCAACGTGTGGGCGTGATTAGATAGGTTGCACTCGCTTTCCATAATTAAACTTATTTTGATGTTAAGATAGCCACCCTGAGTCACCTAGAGTCTAGTTGAGTAAAATGTAAAATCTGTTCCCGGGAGAAATTACTTTACACGTTTTGAACAATGAACCAACTGAAAATTTAAAAAAAATAAACGGGTTTCCAAATCTCTAACACTTTAAACCCTTCCTTCACAACAAACATTTCTTTTTACTTTCTAATTTTTTTTCCGCTTCGATTTAACCCGTGGCAAAATCATATTTCAGTACAATACAATTTTTCCAAATATTATGTTTACAAATTTGTTTTTAAACTAAAAGATCTACAGAAGTACTACTATCTAATCTTCGCGTAATGAGTAACAGTTATGTAAAATTCTAATATTATATAACATTCTACTAACACTTCAGCCATCACTTGCAAGATGCAAACGATGTAACTGAAAATTTCGGTACACAGTCATATTTTAAAAATAAATGTAAATGGATTGATTTAAAGATGCAATATTGAGAAATGTGCTTGATATGTATAATTATGTTAGCCAGCACAGTTTTTACTTTTACGTCATACTAAGTACTTACGTCGAAAGATAACGTATTGTAATGCTGCTGCAAAAATTCAACAGTTTTTCGACAGAAAAATTCATATAATGGAGCCATAGTATCAAAAAGTGGATAAATCTTATTTCTATTTGTAGTAAGTTACTTTCTCTAACATGTTTTGTAGTCAGAATCTACCTTTAGGGGGTCTTAGATTCCGAAATATTGGTTAACGGCAGTACTTCTGTCTATCCGACTGTCTGTAAACAATGCTAGCGACAAAATAATCCAGATTATTTTTTCCAAAATCAACACTCCCTGATTAAACTGGCTGAACTCACAACTCGGGGAGTTTAAAACTGTTATTTTAGTTTTCGGGGGCCCTACTTTCCCACTGTCCTTTCAACTTGCGCAAAGTAGCAGTTAGAAATGTGTGTCGATGAATGAATGAAGAAAGTCTATAGCGATGACTAAACGCACGAAATGGGGTTCCTGCTTCCCATAAGCTGCTCATTACAGTAGCAAATGCTCTGTCTTACCAGTAAGCTGGTGGTCATAGATAAGACAACAGCATGGGCATATTGGACAGTGTGGTGTCTCTGCGGGGAAGAAGTGACTGCTTCTGACATCCACAAGAGGCTAGTAGTCATATGTGGAGAGTCATCACGAAGTTGCAGATTCGTTGGTTGGTTGGTTAGTGATTCCGGACGCGTCAACAACTTAGGTTATTAGTCCCGTTAGTGTAATGCGTGTTTTTTCTCGGGAGATGGCGGTGATCTTCCCTCGATTTATGGCGAGATCCGGCGCCGACCTACCGTCGGCTAGCGGGGTTTCCCCCTAACCAGGACTCTCCCACCAGCGGGGCACCGCCCCAGCCGGGCCAAGCTCTCAGCTCCCGACCGGTCTCCCGGAATATATGGTAGTGTAATACATGTTAGTGTAAGTGTGTGTGTAAGGAATATGACAAAGAAGAGGAAGGAAAGATCGCGCGCGGTCCGTGGCCCGTTTGTTAGGGTACTGCTCCGGCATTCGCCTGGTGGTGATCGGAGAAACAACGAAAACTACCGATCAGAGGAGCCGGCCGTTAGAATTCTACTCCAGGCAGCGACTGAATTCGGCCTAGCTCGAATCGACCTAGTGTCGAAAATCCTGCCGCCGTCGGGATTCGAAGCTAGGATCTCCCGGTAAGACACGCTGCAGTGACATCAGTTGATACACTGAGCTACCGCTTCCGGTTACCGATTCGTATTTTGTTGGATATCAGAGTTTAAAGACGGCAGTGTCTGAGCTGAAAAACCCAAAAACTTCGGGCGTCCAGCAACTGCACGCCATCCAAACAATGCCCTACTCGTCAACGACTAGCTAATGACGAAAGGCGAATCACGTTTGATGAATTAGGGAAGACGACAAGTCTATCGTGAGGGCCCTCCACTATTTCATTCGTGAGGATTTGAAGATGAAGGTGTGGCCTCAATGGGTGCCCCATGTCCTCACCATTGATCAGAAACAGAAGCTTGTGGAGATGTTTTACAGTTGGGTAAAATCTGCTCGCTGGCAGATCCAGCGGAGATTTTTCGGAGACTGGTCACCGTTGGCGAGTGTGCGACTCCAGATCCTCCACATTAGCCGTACTGGCTCCTAGATAATTCAAATCCCATTCAACCACCAAAGAAACTTGCTATCAGAGTTAAAATCCTCATATAGAAAGGTACACTAATTATACTAGAAATGTATAATATTGCTCATGATAATAGCGAACCACCAATTACAGATATTAACACCAATATAAATATAGGATCGATAAATTCATAATTTTCCCCAAACAATGTATTCTTTTAAAATTGAATTCACCTACGCTGACATTATAAATCAAACGGAAAGTATATCACATTGTCAATCCAGCCGGTGGCACTAGCCGAATTCGTTTATGCTCCGTGAAGTCACGAAGATTAAGCGAATTCGAGACTCGCGAGTTCTTGGTTAGGTGACCAGCCAGGAACCCCGGGATCTAACGGCGTCGAGCCCCTGGCCGAAGGGATAAAAGGCTCTGACTGACTGCGACGTGACGAGACTTGACAAATATAGTAATTATTCAGTATAGTATACTCAGTAACGGAGGATTGCTCCAGAAGAAAGTGCTCAACGCCCAACAAGGGTTAAGGGACGCGTTAAATCAAACGACAGAAGAAAGAAAAAACAAAAATTAATAAATTAAAATATCTCATCAATCTCAATTCCAGAATTAAATCCTTTGAATAAATGCTCTATTCGAGGCAACGAGAATGGTCATGCGGGGTAGGAAGTTCACCAACAATGCGAACTTATGCAGTTGTCTAAGTGGCGCAGGCATAGGCGCCGCACGCGACGAATGGCTTGATATGCAAATACGGAAGCTGCCAGAATTAAGGGAGAGTTAGGTTAACTGGTCCACTCTTTTTAATTTGCTTTAAAATGTTCTTTACTTAACCTATGCACGTGAAATTTCACATGATCGCGTCCTTTTGCCAATTGCATTAAATCCACAGGAATTCCGTTTTGTAAACGTTTTCCCCTCCAGCAAAATAGGAAAAGCCGTTCCGTTTCCGTGTTGCACAGATACAGTTTTATGTTGTGTAAAGTGTCATGTACCGAGATCGCTAAGGCAGTAGTGTCGTAGTGATCTCGGACCGAAGGGTCGAGAGTTCGAGTCCCGCCTCGGGCATGGTTGTATTTGTGTTCGTCCTGTCACCCCTTTTCATCACCCTATCGTTTCATCCTCATAGTTACCATACCGTTAACAGCAATAGTGGTCGCTAATGACCTAAGATGTTGATGCGACCTTAAATAACCAAAAATAATAAAAAAAAAGTGCCATGTAACGTCATGGGTCCGGTGAAAGCAGGTTTTCGGCTTGTGCAGGTTCTGGTTTAGATAGGTTTTACTGTATTAATTTCTTTCTGTCTAATTTATTGTAATTGTGTAATGTCTCTCTCAACCTTTCTCTATCTACTTCCTTTCATACTGTAACATGACATTATGCTGAGATACTCAACAGTTTTTATCAAGATGCGATTTGGTGTGATTTGTGTGCATTAATAATATATAAAGGTTAGAACGCGGTAGAATGTAGGTATTGTAATGGCTTAAAGGCCTTTGGCCTAGCCACTTAGCATCAAGTTCTCTAATTTGTATGTAATAATTACCTATTAAATAAAAATAAATATTTTCTTCTGTTTATATCTGTCCTTGTTAAAATATTATCTTTATTTATTTTGTCAATTAAGACTGACGATGGAAACAACTGCTTTCTGAAACGTTGCGTTGTATATATCATGTAATATATATATATATATATATATATATATATATATATATATATATATATATATATATATATATATATATATATATTAATATAAAGCAATTACAATGAGAAATGTTCTGCCTTTACAATCAAAGACTAAAAAATCTACTATTTTGAAGAAAGACAACAACAATAATAATAACAACAATAACAACAACAGCAACAATGCAAGTCCGGATAGTCGAGATCGCTAAGGCAGTAGTGTCGTGACAATCTCGGACGGAAGGCTCGCGGGTTCGAGTCCCGCGTAGGGCGGGAATGTGTTTGTGTATGTCTATCTGTGTGTGCCGCCCATTCATCCTTCATGATCATCATCATTCCATCTTCCATCCCCCCAGGACTAACAACCCTGGGGTATAAAAATCGACCTAATGCTGATCCCCCTGATTAGTTACAAGCAAGACTTGCAACGTGATAAAATGTACTGAGCCCGTGCAAGTGCATGTCCTACGTGGCTCAAGATGGGCTATTTGCGAACAAAAAAAATTAAATAAATTTTAAATTAACCAAAATTATAAATTTTTCATATGAAAACATCAAGTCGACTGAAAACTCTCCTAGAAAAATCCTATTTGCGCCACTGCGCAAGTTAAAAGATTTATAAAATGTAGGGGAAACTTTTAATTTGTGTTTTCCTTAAAAAATAGTTAAAAGAAATGTATAATTTTCGCCAAATATTGAAGAAAACATTGTTAGTACTTTCTGAAACAATCGTTTCTGACACACCGTGCTAAAGTCTCCGATAATAACAAATTCTACCGCCAGAACATGCTCCTTTTGTCTAATTTCTTGCAGATTAACTAAATAATCTTTAAATTATTTTTATACCTTTCTATTTTCTACGTTAATGAACACTGCAATCATTCCTAATTTTCTACCAACGCTCAACGAGTCATTGACAAATGGAAATCCATTTAATGAATGTAAAACTGGAGACTGAATGTGTATATCTTTATCATTTCAAAGAGCTCAGTTTTTTCGTTTGCACAGATCCATATTGCGACAACATCAACAACTTTAGTCTTCTGGAAAGAGAGGAAAATTGCACTTCGCATTGTTTTCTCTCCTCCCCTGCGGTTAATCTTTCCCTTTGGAATGCAGCCCGAGAATTATCTTCTCTGTTTGGTTAATGTGAAACTGAGAGCGAGTGATTGTTCCCTGGGGAAACTCATCTCCATTTCGTGCACTGAGTGATTAAGAATCACTTCCAAGAGACAGTTTTCTTGGCAGCTTGAGAAACGAGGGAAGGCGGGGAGAGGGGGCGCAAAAATAACCAATAAGCGAACGCCACAGAACTAAAGCGAGCAAAAATACTAAGAAGTGTTTTGATGGCATCGTAAATTTATTTCGAGTTTCTCCATAAAAGATCTTAAGAGTACGTATCCTTTTAAGAGTTTGAGGAAGAATAGAAAAATTTAAATGCATACGTTTAGAAAGCAATGAAATACTTTTCGTTGTTGTGAGAAATTGAACCAAAACTTTTTTTTTTCGTTGGATCGCAGGACTGGGAGTTGAGAATTACACAAGGAGATGTCATTCAAAATTGCATGCTGATAGCAAGGGGAACAAGGAGTGTAAAATGTGAAACAAAGAAGGGTCTATCTCAGCCAAGTGTGTTTGTTCGTCAAGTTTAATGTATTTTATCACAGAATGTGCTTGCCATATAGCTAGACCACATGGCAGATATACAAAATAGAGTTCTTTAAACTTCTTAAAAACAACAACAAAAAAACATAACCCTCCCATAGCTCTACGAACAAGTTCATTGAAAGCACAAAAATTGTATATTGAAGGTGAGGCATGTTTGGATTTTCAAAAAAAATTGTTTCTCGTTTGGCAGAGAAAAAAAATACAGAAATGTAGGTTAGTACCTTGTTGACCCGCCGACTTCGATAATGCTTCTAATGAATAAAAAATCTATTGAGTTCATTTAATATACGACCTCAACACAATGCGCCAAAACCACGAGGATTGCTCGGAGATCGGTTCTGATGAGCGGTGTCGTTGATGCCATAATAATTTGAACGTTTATATTTTTAGAAATATTTCCAATTCAAAATATTTCCAATATTCATATACATCTAGAATTTTTTAAATAGTTTTTAAAAAACGAAAACCAAAGTTCGAAGGAATAAAATATTCACAATCTCTCTAAATAAATGACGCGCGTAGGAAAGTAGCGTTTATTGAAAAATAGATCTTCAAAAATAGATCATGTTCACGAGTGGGAATGAATACTCCTTGCTATGGATGGCCATATCCAAAATGTTATAGGTATATGTACTATTATCAAACTCCTCGAGAGACAGAAATGTCGAACTAGAAGAAATAAATAAAAAAAAAAAGAGTTTCTCGATTCCTCCAAATTGTTGGGATGAATGTAATATTTTATTATATTACATAATGAGAGGGATAAAACTGGTTTGAAAAGAACAAGCATGAATAAATCACTTTTGTATTGGATAATGGATTGTGAAGACATCTCTTGGAAATATTGAATAAATAAATCCATAGCACGGTCACATTTTCCAACAACATTCATACTACTTTAAAATGCTATAGAAGGAAGGCAAGCAAAGTTTTGTGCTCCAAATATCTCGAGAATGTTACGAGATAGAAGATTTTTTGATACGGTTTAAACGATTTATGATTTTTATATACGTCAAGTTCTAGTCTGAACAGGCTCATAGGGCACTTGATGTATACTGTCTTTTTAGTCTGTAACACCGTTACATTCTTCACAGTCACATATTCACATTTATAATTGAAGAATAAGAATAAAAATTTGAAGTGTGAGATCTACTCGTCACACACAGTTGACGTAAATAAATAAATAAAAAATAGACATACAATCTACCAGACCGAATCTACCCATGGAAATCAATTTTATGAAAATCTTGTTTAAGCGCTACTGTTGTTCATAGACAGAAGAACATAGATAGACACACATTTTGAAAAGAAAAAGTTTTTCGTTATCGAGGATCCATAAAACGTGGCTTCCGACCATTCTGCATATTTGAAAAAGTGATTTGCTTTATGTAGTACAATGTCTTCTGTAGCAAGCCGCTGTTATAGAACGATTTTCCTCAGAATGAGCCAAAGTGACAGCTAGTGCTGGCAATGTAACTGGTCGTTGTACCCTCGAGCCCATAGACTCCCTTCCTGCATTCGTTCGTTTCCAGTTGGCTAACCAGTAAATGGCTTTGACGCTTCTATTTGTGATTCCTCGTCCGACAAAAATATAGTGCGCCGCGAGAAATAATTGAAATTAGGAAGTGCAGTTTTATGTGTTCTCCTGTAAAAATTCTTTTTTCTATAAACATGACATTACATTTACTTTTTGTGTGATAAATATTATGTTTAATTTAAAACCGATACTTGAATGCGAGATGCGTATCGATGCACGTGGTTCCGGGCTTTATGCTGTTGTGTTGCCCGCTGTGATTGAGAGCTTTCTATTTACATTCGTGGCAGTTTTCCTTTACTGAGAGCATGTTCAGAGATTTTTCACACACGTAATTAAATTTAAATATTTCCCGAACTCGCGTACGTGCATATACCACAGCGAAACTCTTAGATTTCTGCATAGGGATATTTTCACAGAAGCCATTAGCACTTTACGAAGAGCCGTGGCTGAACAGCTGTCGCGGCGGAGGGATACTTCTCTGAATTACATGTGATGTTCACTTGTTACGCGAACTGTCACTTTGGCTCATCCTTAGGAAAATCCTTTTTTATACAACATCGCCAACATGATAATTCCGTATCTTCGTACGCATCTTATGTTTCTTCTTCTGCGTACTGCCTGTAGAATGTATCTTCTAATTCCGATCGAGCGTGCAACTGTCGATTTGTGGAAGCTGCATCGAAGGATAAGGTGACCAGACGTCCCTCTTTTTGAGTCCCTGTCCCGTATTCTTTTGGAAAGGAAAACGGGACGCCAGAATGTCAGGTTTTTGTGACAATGCCTAATCAGCATAAAGTACTGTCAACAACTTTAAATTCATCATAATGTATTCCGTTGGGTTTGCATTGGTTTATAAAAACGGAAGCGCGAGTAAATTATACGCTCGTGTAACACGAAACAAGAGTGTTTCACAGGCTATTGAAATCAAGAAGGGAGAGATTTAGTGGTGGTGCTCGGAAGGGAAAATGAACTATCGCGTTTTTCTGAGCTTGTGTATGTTTTATCACTATCGATAACGCTACCGAGAAATTCAATAATTCGAACTTTCTGCTTCTGTTAGTTTCTGTGCGACTTACCAAGCAATCTTAATTTAGGAATAGTATGTACCAACTTTCTAATGATGAAAAGTGCAAATTAAAAAACAATTTTTTCGTTTTTTAATATTCCATTCAAATCTACTTCTAACTTGCAAATATTGTATCACTTTTACAAAAAGTAATTTCTACAAACAAATACTTGAAATAAATTTGAAATTGTGGACTTATTTTCTTTTTATTCATGTTATTCATTTCCATTAATGTTTAAAAAGTGTAGTTTACTGCAGTGTGTAATGTTGCTTTTTGTTATGTCCATGTGTCTTGTTTTGTCCTTTTTCTAGTCAAGAAAAAGTCACAATATCCCATTTTTTGCTTTTGAAGCTTTGATCATCTCGGAGGCAAAATAAATTTGCTCGTCCTTGCGCGCCCGTTGCCCCCGTTTGTGGCAGCAAAGTTCTTGCGTCACCAATAAAGAGATCATTAGGGGGCGGATTTTGATGATCTAAAACATCGACAAAAATTATCAACAAAATTCTCTTAAAACCTTTTAAAAATGCCCTAAAAACAAAGAAAAATGACATACAAAATGGATAAAACCATATGCCATACATCACAACTGTACCTTTCTTAAATCAACATTCAACATTAAATACCAAATGCAAGATTCTACTATATAAAACTATTATTCTACCCGCACTAAGCTATGCTTGCCCAGTTTGGAGAGATGCAGCTCCTACCACCATACAAAAAATTCAAATCCAAAATAAAGTCCTTAGGAAGTCCATTAACGCTCCGAACCTACCGAACCATCAAATTCACAGAGAACTCCGAATTGATACAGTACTAGAACATATAAAAAATATGCAAATAATTTGTATTCTTGCCATCACTCATCTCTTCCCGCTCTGAAATTCCATCTAGGCCGAACAGCAAACACCCCAAGTCGAATCAAATCCAAATTTACCGAAGATATGGTTAAACCTCCCTAAACTAATAGTATGTTGAATTAAACTAGTAATATGTAGAAACTACCCTTTTCCTACTACCCTACATTTGGTTTGGACTAAAGAATAATCCAAACTAAAAGTTTGTTAGCTGAGCTACTACGAAATCTCTTTCTTTGGTCAATCGGCCGAATTGACAATTGCGCTGATTTTCATCATAGAAACCTTAGAATACATACTCACAAGGGCTGACATTACAATTTTTGAGCGTAAAAAACAACAACAAAAAACCAACAAACGAATGTGGAGAATTTTTGTTGCTTTGTTACTTTTGTAATCTTGTACTTCTTACTAATGGTACTTCTTACAAATGGTACTGATAACAGACAATAATTTGATAATTATTTTGTTAGATCCATTAAAGTGATTTTCATGTCATATTTTATTCGTTAGTTTCTTAATATCTCATGTTTTCAGAACTCAGCCGGGATTTATGGAGAGAGTGACGAGTTAGTCGTAACATAGCTTCCATCACCAAATCTCTTCATTTTGTTGAGACGGGATGAGCCAGGAAGGACCACAAGCGGTCCGTGGCCCGTTGTTGATAGAAACTCAGCACCCGCCTTGAACAGAGATAAAACTGAGATCGGTTCAGAGTCTGATGTTGTCGGAGTAACCAAGTAAAACTACCGATCAGAGCAATCAGCCACTAGAATTCTTCTCCAGATTGAAGTCAACCTACCTATCTAGCTAGTATCTAAAATCCTATCAACGTGGAGAGTGGACCCTAGAACCCCCGATCAGAGGCACTGCAGTGACATCATTGATATCTCACATCCAGCGAGGGAGGAAGAAGACCGGGATAAAAACATTCACTACACCAGGCTGTCCCAACACGGCCTCTCGCGGGCGCCCCGGAGTTTTGTTGTTGTTTACATGGGAGTTTTTTTGTTGTTTTTTCTCCCTTTCAAAATTCAAATTTTATTGCTTGTTTATCCTTGAAAATAGATTTTATTATGTGGGAGTTTTTGTGTTTTTTTTCTCCCTTTCAAAAATTCAAAATTTAAGTAGTATATGACTTAAAGTAGGGATCACAAAATTTTGAAAATGTGCACACAATTCACTTTTCCCCATAGCACGTCATACGCAGTTTTAACTGTTTTTTGACGTAAAATAAATAAATAAGTCAGGCGAAACGTGCATCGTGATAAAGAGCAGGACGCAAAACAACGATATTGCTGCAGAGTGCTGCTTTTGTACATCGTGCTTAAACCCCTTTATTTAAAAAAACGAAAAATTAGAAAAAAAAATCTATATTTTTGCAACAAAATATAGGCAGGAAACATCGAAAGCAAATATCGATGTTAATACATCGATGTTTCAGGTGGAAAACATCGATGATTTTTTGCCATCCCCACCCAGGTGCGGTGATGGTGTAACGGTTAGCGTATCGGACTGCTATACCCAAGTTTGCGGGTTCAAACCCGATCAAAGCCGTGGATTTTTAAGGGCGAAAAAATCCTTAGTACGTCTTCCTTCGGAGGGGAAGTAAAGCCGGCTGTCCCATGTTAGTACATTTACTGCATGTAAAAGATCCTCAAGCCTAAATGATGCCTCTCAGCTAAATTCAAATCGCCTGTTTCGTCGCCCAAGTAATACCTTCTTTCTCCCATGATTGGTGAAAGGAGTGTAACGGAATTTGCGTGGTCAGACGGAAGAGCAGGCCTCATGGCCTGAGTCTCGCCACGTAAAATAAGGCAAATTCAATTCAATTCATGTGCATTCGTGGCTAGCGCAGGAAGAGGTTGTGGTGGGGAACCGCTTTTATCACTGTCGCTTTGCTTTTCCTGGAAGCAACATGAATAGTGCGATGGCTGGCAGAGGAAGCCACAACCCGGTGAACACACAGAAAAACTGTCTCACCGGATACCATGCCATCGCCGATGCAGTTGGAGATAATAGTTTGCAGAAAACCGTACATCTAAAGGATAGATATTTTAACACCCTTCATTTGTGACGTTGATATCAGAATTTACATATAGAAATCATCCACAAGCTTCGTAAAAGACAGCTATGCTATGTTTGGGTCAACATGTTGTGAGCTGGATTTCTCTGCAATGAAAAGAATAAAAAACAAATAAAAAGACCCAACTTCAGATCGTCGAAGACCGTGTTATGCATCGCAACAGTCCAAGGACTGACACCAGATATTCCTTCACTCGTTAAGAACAATTACTTTAATAAATTATTGTTGTGTAATTGAATCGAATTTTAAACTTAAAGGTTTCTTTCTGGTTGTATGAGCTTCGGTTGATTGATTGATTGATTTTTTCGTGTTTCCGGGCGCGTCAACGGCTTTGGTCATTAGTCCCGTAAGTGTAGTGCATGCTTGTTCTCGGGAGATGGCGGTGATCTTCTCCCGTTGAATGGCGAGATCCGGCGCCGACCTACCGTCGGCTAGTGGGGTTCCCCCTAACCAGGACTCTCCCAACAGCGGGGCACCGCCGCAGCCGGGACAAGCTCTAAGCCCCTGGCCGGTCTCCCGGAATATGTGGTAGTGTAGTGTAAGTGTGTGTGTTAGGGGAGTGGATAGAACAGGGAAGAGGAAGGAAAGATCGCGCGCGGTCCGTGGCCCGTTTGGTAGGATACTACTCCGGCATTCGCCTGGTGTTGATCGGAGAAACCGTGATAAACTACCGATCAGAGCAGCCGGCCGCTAGAATTCTCCTCCAGATAGCGACTGAATTCAACTTAGCTGGAAAGCTAGTGTCGAAAATCCTCCCGCCGTCAGGACTCGAGCCTAGGACCTCCCGGTTAGAGGCGCTGCAGTAACATCAGTTGATGCACTGAGCTACCGCTCCCGGTACGAGCTTCGGTGTGCCCACCGCTCCCCAATGTAACCGCTCCCTGCTTCGCCTATCAGTGACGAATTGTCGCCTAAAGGCGGCTCCACACATTCGTTATTTGGCGAACACCGAGCAACCGCTCGCCGAATCCCGAATAGTGTTAATGAGTTGCTCGCTATTTGCCGAGTGACGAACATTCGGTATTCGCCCTACCCACCGAGTGTCGGTCGTTTGGACACATCAAAATGAGCGAACATTCGCCGAACACGTCAGCTGCTCGGGATTGGTCGAGCACTAGCTCGCTGCTGGGCGAATGCCGAATGTGTGGAGCCGTCTTTAGACCGGGGCCAACTCGCGCCCAGCGGGCTTATATTTCACCAGGCGCCGGCCGCGAGTGTTGACTGCAGTCTGTGTCCGCCGGTCTCCGCCAGTGCCCGCTTGCCCGCCCGCGGGCAGCTGAGTTGGAACAGCCTGCACTACACACACGGGACTAATGAACACAACAGCGGTCGCGTTCGGCACCGCTCCACTCCGCTCCAGCTGTCGCCGTAAAGAATGGCTACCTCGTCACTCGGAGCGAAAACGAATATGCTTGTGCCCAATTGTTTTCAAAGGGCGTGCATCGCATTAGTCGATTATGTCCTTTCGCTCGATGCGTCGCGAGGATAGTCCGAAATCACCGTGTCGCAAAGTGCACACGATGGCCTTCTCAATAAAAGGAAACGCTCCCTAAAGTATCCATACCACAACATTTTAGATCTTATCTATCCGGAGTACTATCCGGATTTCTATGTGGAGTACCACAAGGTAGTGTACTTGGCCCTAGTGTAAGTGCAAAATTGACATTCATTTCTATCATTGAAGTATATACTCTCAGAGGAGGGGTGTAATTACACATTCAATGGAGTAATTATATAAGTAGGGCTCGGTCTAGGCAATAAATACATGTTTTCCCCCGTAATCTTGAGCGATTAAAGTTTAATGGAAATTCAAGTAGAGCTCATATTTTCCATATAACACCAAATTGCATATCACCTAAAAATAAATATTTAAAGTTGCATAAAGATAACTATTTTCGTCAAAACAAATATTATTACATATTTTGCGAAATATTATATGAATAAGCTCGCTCGTGGCTCATAGCGATGTCGCTACCCTTTCACAACTGGGGTTCGGGTTCGATTCCCGTCGAATCTCATGTGAAATTTGTTTCAACAAAACGAGTTTGGCTGCTTCAAAAGGGCTAGTCCAACCCCTGTGAAGTGTCCTAAACCTTTTCCTAATTCCTTCCCAATTCTTACCGCTAGGTAGTGACGCTGGGGCGCCTTAAGTAAGAGGCGCGTACGCGGAGATGCTACCTGGCGGTCCTATTTGACAACTGACCAGACGAGACATAAAAATACAGCACCCTCTGGAATAGAGGGATAGACAATGGAGGATTACTCCGCGCTCAACGCTCGACCAGAGGCGAAGAGACGCGTTGCGTCGATAAGTTGGATTAAGGGCGCAACGAATTAAAAAAAATATTTTGAGTATTTTTAATTTCAATTCTTTGGAGGTGAAGGACGGTGAAAAGACGTGTTAGTTTGCAATGCAGTGCTTGGTCATCACGTGATACTGTGGGACTTCCCCAATAGAGTGGAGTGAATCTGAATCAATAAGTCATGTCAAAAAGTCTGAGGGCTATTTCTAACACTAGTGTCGACTCAAGCAATGACGCTCTGAGTGAACGTACTCTAATTACCCGACCAGCTCTCAAACTTCCGCAGATTTAGAGTCAAATGTGCACAATGTTGAAGAGAATAAGTCACGTTTTACGTCGTACACGAGACTTCTCTCGATATGGCTACTGGTTTTCATATGGGTAATAAATAACTACATCCATCGTTTTAACACATACTTTTCACTTTTTAAAAGTAAAAATAAATATTTTCCAATTTTAGCACCTAAAAGTCCTATCGCTATGTAAATATTAAAGTAATTGGAATGCGAGACAAGAAAAAATCAATGGTAGGGTAAGGAAAGCTAATTTTAAATAGGAGTATGTAGGCTTGCAGTATTTTTCCAGAACCTATCTGCCAAAATACCTCTCACTCTCGATGAGTGGTATCTGTTTGTTTGATGAATTTATTCCCCTTTAAACACAGATAAAGCGAGGAATAGACTTTTATTTGCACACAGTAAGGGAGACCAGATTAGTTGGCATCAGCTGTTTGTTTTAAATTTTGTTTACGGTACGGGTTAAGTTTAAGTTTTAACAAGTTTTGATGTATCAATGGAAACTACCCCTCATTATGGAATTTATGCTTCCTTATGGAATTTTATATTCGTGAATGTTTTCACATCAAACTTTCAGAGTCGTTTAAAGTCATTAAGTCAAAATACAGTCAAGACGTAACAAACCAACGTCACAAGTGGGATTGATTGGTGCAGGCATCGCAGTAATTTGGCACTAGCATGAGGTAGGTTGGCACACTACTCCGAAAGAGTGTGGAGTAATAAATAAATGTGAAAACGAAACATTTTCAATGTTTTATTTAGAGAAAGAAATGCACAGTAGTTTATCACCGTTTGCACTCTCAGAACAGCGTCGCATTAGTGACTACAGCAGTTCTTGGAAGTTTCACAATTGCTTATTACGTAACTGCATTTACAATCACAAAATAGTGATTAATTTAATTTAATCACTGTTTTACCCCTTTTTAATTGAAACGCTTTGTCGTTTTTGGGCGATTGCATAGGTAAACTCATTTCAATGTTTCAAGTTGCATGCTAAAGACAACTTAAACGTGGATACATGAGCAAGAAAAAGTTGCAGGATTAAGCTACAAAGAACGTAAAATACATCTCTATAAAATCAATGAATGATAACTCTTAGAAAATTAAATACCACCGGTTGATAAGCAAAACGTACTGCATTGTTACATTGACGTATTGTACATGAAACTTAATGTAACTTTGTTTATTGAAAAGAGCTTAATATATTTGTACATTAAATTTGGTGCATAAGTTGCAATCAGTGTAGATTTAATGCAGAGGTTCTCCCCTATCTCTCATCATTCATATCGTATATTCACAATTTCCAGTCTATCAATATCATTCTTTCCTTCCAGTTATGAACATAAACCTTTGTCTCTTGCAACCTAATGAGCATGTGTACATTAAAGTTAGTGTGTGATCATGATAATTATTTTAATGCAATTTACATTAAAGAAATACAGAAATTTCTGACGGTGTAGGAATACTCGTACAATGAAAAGGTTAATACTTCCTGAAAAGATATATTTCAGGTTTTCAAAATGTCGGAAATTATACAAATTTGTATTGTTTCAAATTCGTAGGTAGGTGTGGAGGGTAATTGTTCAAGAAGTGGCCACTATGATAGAAATTATCCCTTCAATAATAAAATTTGAAAAATAAGAACTGCTTCCCACTTTTTCAGCTTTGTCACTGCAGTGTCTCTGACTGGGAGGTCCTAGGTTCGAGTCCCGACGGCGGCAGGATTTTCAATACTAGCTTTCCAGCTAGTCCGAATTCAGTCGTTGTTTGGAGGAGAATTCTAGCGGTCGGCTGTTCTGATCGGTAGTTTTCAATGTTTTTACCGATCAAGACCAGGCGAATGACGGGGAAGTACCCTAACAAACGCAGCGGACAGCCCATGATCTTTCCCTCCTCTTCCTTGTTCTATCCTCACCCCTTACAAACACATTAAGATGCACTACACTACCATACATGTCGGGAGCTTAGAACTTGTCCTGACTGGGGCGGTGCCCTGCTGGTGGGAGATACCTAGACTAGGTTGAGATTTGAACAAATGCTTTCGGTATTACAAGTTTGTAATAATGAAATATATCTAGAACATCAGCTGACTATGATAGAGTTTGCAAAATTCGAGTATGAAAATGGATCATACATACACATATTTTTAAGCTGCTCGAGCTCCGTACCAGCGCCAAAACATAGACGAACACATGATCAAATTCATAGGTCATTGTGTCATGGAGAAATGGATAATAAAAGCTGAAACGTGGGATTTAAAATTGTGGTGTCGTTGTGATGCCGAAATAGGTATCTTACGTAAGTTTGATCTTTGCACTGGAAAGAAACAAAATCGGAAAAAAGATTCGGAGGAAGTGTAACATTGTCACTTAGTAAATTCTCTGAGGGGTTTAGGAGTTGAGATATTTTTTTAATAATGTTTTTAAAATTCATCTTCTCTTTTAATATGAACTTCTTCATTAACGTTTATACGTATACAATAGTTCGAGAAATAATAAAACAATTGTCCCAAAATATCAAAAAGACGAAGGTATGAAAAGGGGTGACATTGATTTTGTTGCCAGTGAAGATATTTCGCGTGGCAAGTGGACAAACAATTGATCTGTTTTATTGCTTAGGAATTACTTGTCTTTAGACAAAAAAAAGTTGAGAGATGAAAGTCTATGAACAAAGAAATAATAAACATTGAGTGTCCACCCATAGTACAGACGTACAAGTTGAAGAGACATAGTACTGCACGAATAAAAATTGCCATATACTCGTATGAAGTTGCACAGCATTCTACTGCGTAAGCGGTAGCGAGAAAGCAAACTCTTGCTGTTAAAACAGCACGTACTTTCTCGCCTTTTGTAATAGTTTTGTAATACTTTTTCCCCAATTTCTCTCCGAATTAACGTATCTCAGCAATAATTTGTTGTAAAACTCATAACAAACTGTACAACATTTGGAGCAAAAACTAACTAAATATTTTCAAGCAAATATCAACACAATTTTGACAATTATAACTACTTTTCATACAGGTAAAACACAGTGGCGTGTGGTGAAATTTTTTTCTAGGGAAGCAATTACATTTCAGATTTTTAATTTTTTTTTCAATTACTTTATTATTCTGAATGGTATACATGGTTCAGTTTTACACTACAAACTCTTTCACATGTTTTTGATGCTTATGATCTATTTTAAAAAACTAAACTATTGTTACTTTACAGTTATTACTTAGGGAGAGGAAACCCACTGGGCACCTCACAAGGAATCGTCTAAATCAGCAAATTGGATGTAAAATACATGTTTAGGAAATCTATTTTTTATTCTGGTGGGGTGTGTGGGTGCTTTGCCTAAATTGTAATTGGATAGTTGCGTAATTGTTGACATATTATTGTAAAAATTATTGGATAACTGGGTGATGTGGTGTATGATAGGTTTTATTTGAATTTCTTTATGAAGCTGTTTGTTTGAAATGAACCAGGGTGCTTTGGTTATTGTTCGAAGGAATTTGTTCTGTATGACCTGTATTTTATGTATATTGGTTTTTGCTGCACTGATCCATACCGGGCAAGCATATAGCATTAAGGGTCTAATTATGGCTGTATATATGAGTTTGGCATTTTCTATTGTTATTTTGCTGTGGTTGTTTATTAATGGCTTTAATTGAAATAGATTGACTTTTGTTTGTTGTGTTTTAATGTTTATATGTTCATATTTTTAATTATTCACATGGAAAAGTTTACAAATGGATAATTTAAACACTGAACCGATAAGCTCATGCGGAGCCCACCACGCGCGCTGTGAGTCGCGCTGAATGCAACTGGCCCATGGCTTCCAAAGACTCGACAGAATGAGCCTGCGCGCGCCCGCCACACGCGCCAGCATACATCTATTACTATAACACTCGACGTAGAAATCATATTCATCAGGTGACAGTATCAACAGCTCATTACAAAAAATTCACATACAATACATGTACATTATTTTACAACACTTTGCCAGATGACATTAAACGATTAAATTTAATAGAAAAGTTTAAATCCCAAGTGAAATCGTTTCTGCTGCATAACTGTTTCTATACAATTAGAGACTATACTGAGCATCACAAGAAAAGTAACATTAATTTTAACAATGATACATAATGCATTATTTACCATTTGGACTGTATAAATGAGTATAAACAACCAGTAACAACTATTGTACTACAACTTCCGGGTCAATGACCCCCATCTCGATCAGGTTTTCGTCCAGTTTCCCTGATCCATTGAGCAAATGCTGAGATGGCCCCTTGTTTTGCTTCTGGACATAAATGTAACTTCATTTTCTGTGCACGTCTTCTAGAATTCAGTGGGAAATACAATTATTCAAATTATCGTTTCCATGTTGTCGCGGCAGGAATTAATAAGAGCGAAAATTTATTGCTTATTTATCCTTGAAAATAGATTTTATTACATGGGAGATTTTTTTTTGTTTTTTTTCCTCCCTTTCAAAATTCAAAATTTAAGTAGTATATGACTTAGTGTAGGGATCACAGAATTTTGAAAATGTGCACACAATTCACTTTTCCCCATAGCACGTCATACGCAGTTTTTAACTGTTTTTTTGACGTAAATAAATAAATAAATAAATAAATACATGCTGATCACAGCATTCCCTATGAGGCGCTGGATGCAGTCAGCTCTTGTGGAGCGCATGCAGTGCTCATTTTGGAAAGATAAGATTGGATGCGCCCTGTTAGAACTGTTTTAACTTGGATTACAAATGAATTATATAAATTACTAGTTAAGTTGCATTAAAATGTAAGATATCCTTGGAAATGATAGGGGAAGCAATGCTTCCCTTGCTTCCATGGAATAAACCACTTGGTAAAACATGCCGCAACAATAAGACGTAATTTATAAAACAATAGCTTCCGAGTTATTACTGCCGAGCCATTGCTGCATTCCAATCTGTTATTTCCTAAAGGCTAGATTCTTATTTCATATTTTTACGTTTTAAATAATTTCTAAAAGACTAATGTGTAATTGTATAACAAATGGTCGAATGTATTAAACGAACAAAGAAATGTGAAATAATATACAAATTCTGACTTACAAAACATCCTACTGCCTAGAATTACGTTTACGAAGCAGTAAATTCGGAGACGGCAGTTATATTTGTCGCCAAATTACACAAAAAACACTCATATTTTCAAAACATTTTACTTGACTTTATTTGAATTTTTTTAAAAAAATTTCATTGAGAAAAAAATTGTATTTTCATAATTGTAATTGTAGGAAGACGTCGAAAAATTTTTAATTTTTTTCAACTTTCGAAAATTCAGGATTTTCAACCAACATGAGACCAGCACCATTTTCTTAAACGTCCTTCAGATTATTTAACAAAATTTAATGAGAAACAGTGGAACCTTTTTTGAGAAAAAAATGTTTAAAAGAAATTAAACATTTTCTTTATTTCAAGCAAAATTACGGTGAAAATACACAAATTTTCGAAAAATTGTACCTGACCTTATTTCAGAATCTATCTTTATGGAACGAATTTTATTAAGGTAAAAATCTCACACATTGCTATATTCTTTTTCTTTTTCACAAATTACAAAAATGTAATTTTTTGACTTGTCTCTCACGTCGTTAATATTTACATTAGCAGCGATTTGTTCACATTATTATATTCATGAGTACATGTGCTCTAAATAATGATAAATAAAGTGTCTCAAAACTCAACAGTCTTTTGTGAAAATAAGCACAAAATTCCGCATTTTCAGAAACGCTCAAACGCCATTTTCACAATAATTGCTCCAATTTTTTTCTTCAAACTCTTCCAACGGATATTGCTAATTGCACTGTTCAATATGACGTACTTCTTGCAGCAGCAGGCAAGAAGGAGGGTCAAGACTGTACAGTATCAGTCCACACCAAGGAAATTAAATTTTATTTTCTACGAGAAAGTCTGTGCCATTCTTTAGAACCTCTAGTTTAAAAAATGTCCCAAGGGCTACATGTAAAGTACTCCTCCAAATTAGAATATCGGTTTCAAATTCAAGGGGCCGTGACATCAACCAGATCGATTGGGCAATATCAATTTTGGAGAAAATCGGCTGAACTGTTTAGCCTCTAGCGTTGTTCACACGGAGAGACAGACAGATCGACAGACGGGCGGACGGACGAAGGAAGGACGGATAGACGGACAGACGTTTCGATCGATTTTTCGGTATCAAGGACCCACAAAACAAGGATTTAGACTACACTACATGTTGCAGGATTTTTTCTGAATTTAGCATCTATATTTATCCACTTTTTCATTGCCAGGGCCCTATAATAAGAGTTTTTCTGCCGAATGTTCGCCGTGCTTTCGGGCAGAATTATATAACTTTCTCTCTATCGCGGTAGCAGTAGTGAGAAAGTAATAATATTAAAAGTTCAAAATTATCTCCATGACATTCGTACAGTACGTAGTGAAAAATCTTGTAGGAGAATATTCAAAGAGAGCAAGATCAACACGGTAAACAACTGGGTCCCTGAAAAGAGAATCCATTACATCTGGCACAAAATCAAATGATAAAGATGTGCTTAATGCGCATAAAACAGTAAACAAATAGTAGAGCTACAAACAATATTTGTAATATTTGCAGGGTTCATTTTTGTTTCTATAAGACATTGAAATAGTATTCATTAAACCAAGACAAATAGTTCACAGTAAACCTTAACTAATATATTTTTCTTCTAAAAATCTTCCTATGTGGTCTTTAGAGAAATATATATCTCAAACTATATTTTATAAATGGTAAATGCAATGACTTAAAAAATCACATTAAACGACTTTCTAAGTTTTTAATTTGAATACGATAAATTTTCGAGAAACGAAATTGTATGGTTCACAAAGAGGGCTCATAGAATATTATGTAAGGCACGGAGGTATACTAAGAAATAAAGTCAGAAATCAATTAATTTGCATTATACAATATCTAATTACAAAGAAAAAACAGATATGAAAATAACACGCATCCTTACAAGAAAGTTAAAAAGGAACATTCACTAATTAAATGAACAATTATTTATGTGCTTAGATGGCAAGGTGTAAATAACATATACTAGGTATACGTAAGTTCTTCGTTTTTCGAACTTTCATTTATGTTTAGAAGGAGACAAAAGGTCGTAATTCTCTTGTATTCAAAGAAAAAAGGATCCTAAAAAATTGAAATAAGACAAAAGTCTCAGAGCAATTTTTCATGACATCTTGAATCTTAAAATTGCTTTCATGGAAAATTTTTAAAAAGAGACTTACAATTGTGATAAACCAAGAACCCTTTAATTTTAATGATATAAACGGCATTCAGCGTTAGTAATATCAGCATTGTTACAACCTCGGAAGTCTAAAAATACCCGTTGTTAGGAGAACCGATCAACAAAGTTTAATATTCCAATGCTTGGTGTCATAACGCTGTGCAGACGGACTCGGCCCCGAACACATTTAATGGAAAAAGTGTAAAGAGGGCGTTGGAAGCTATCACCTTGTAAAAGGATCATTCTCTAGAAAAATATTGTAGGGAACACACACAAGCGGTTGGTGAGCTGCGAACGGATTTTTAGCATAGGCTATGTATTATGTAAATGATAGCCAGGCGAGAATTTATGTTTTGTTTGAGGTTTGTGAGCTTGGTCTTGTGTAAATTGTAAAGTTAAATTGTAACTGGGAATTTTATTAATATAATAGTTGGAAGTTTGAATTAAATAGACTCCATGCTTCGAGGAGATGCATATTAGAGTAGCTCTGTAGATGGAAGGATTTTTTTAATAAGTAGCTGAATATAAATCAATATTTCTTCTTGATTGTCAATATATGTTTGTAAATAAAAGTATCCAAAGTTTTTTATGACAATCATTTATTTCAGCAATTGCACAACGTTTCGTAACTAGTTTTGTTACATCATCAGGTTGTTAGTGAGGGAACTACTATCCCATTGAATTACCTCTGCAGTAATGTTTCCTCGATTGTTCTACTGCAGAGGTAATTCAATGGGATAGTAGTTCCCTCACTAACAACCTGATGATGTAACAAAACTAGTTACGAAACGTTGTGCAATTGCTGAAATAAATGATTGTCATAAAAAACTTTGGATACTTTTATTTGTAGCTGAATATAGTTAGTCGCGAGTAGGTGTTTCATACGAAACACAGATAGGGAAAGTCCCCCGTATTCAATTTGTGGGAATATTAAGACCTTTTAAAAGGAATCGTTGACATCTGGGACATTTTTTTAAATTTAGGTAAGAATGCGTGAATTGGTGTAACAAGGATTTGGTGGACAACATTGTGCTAGTCAACCGAAAAGCCGTCTGTCAAGATATTATAGTAAATTTACGAACATATATTCGAACCCGTACGGTGTGTTAATGTTCTATATGGAAAAGTGATTCTCATGAGATCGAAAGAAATTGCAATACACATATAAGAATAAATGTTAAATTTTTATTGTTGAATAAGCAGATAATGTATAGTAGTTGTCATCAATATAATAATAGGTTTCAATCAATAGAACTTTCAGGAATCGTGATTCTATATAGAATTACACGTTCACATGCAACAGGTAAGGAATAATATGTTGTATGTCGAATCCATGGTTAAGTTGAAAGGAAATTTAATAATTTTGTTTTAACATAATATATGGAAAATAATAAAATTTCACTTCACATTTTGCCATCTTTTAACACAGATTTAAACTAAAACTTTAAGCTCGGCCAATTAAAAATGTTTGACATATGTTCATTTGAGGTTTGTGATGAAATCTTACAATTTCTTTCACTGCGGTCCTAACGACAATAATTTCTTCTAAAGATCTCCCTGTTTTTACTTTTCTGCACCTACTAGACAATACTTCGCACGATTAAGTATTGTACTCGTGCGCCGGGAAACTGCGATTTTTTGACAGAAAACTCATATTACCAAATCTTTTTAACGAAAAAGTGGATGAATATTCTTCATATATATATATATATATATATATATATATATATACTAGAAAATTATATAAACCACGGTGTTTAAAATTATTATTTTTAACGCAATTGGTTCAAATTTAAATAAATACTATACTTTTCTGTCATTTTATTTTACAACACATTGCTATGAAATTTTTGTTATCTTATGCACCGCTACTGGCCTCTAGCGTATAAATTTACCAGGACGGTACCAGTTTTGCTGGCTCTGGCGGAATATATTAGGAACCACGTGCTCTAAGCAGAGGCAAAAATGGTCGCGGTGCACCTACAAACATATTATTTAAATTATTTATACCCAACTATCCATTGATGGCAAAATGTCTGTGTCTCCCAAAATTAAAATATCTGTTTCGAATTCAAGGGATTACAATATCAGCCAAGTCAATCTGGCAATATCAGTCACAATTTTTATGTATAACAAATGCGCCGAACCCTTTCAGCCTTTAGCGTTGTTCGCGAACACATGGACAGTCTCTGCAAGTAGAGTAGTTTTTCTGTAAATCAATTTTTTCAGGAAATAAATTTTTGGTATCCACAAAACATGGATTCTGACTACACAAAGGGTTAGTGGACGTAAATTCATGCACATTGGAACAAGAATAATCAGTTTTATTTGGTGTCAGGAATATAAATTACGAATTTTTTTGACGATAAAATAATGTTTTTTCTGCAGTATTACATAACTTTCTCTACACAGCGCATGAGTATGAGAGTATGTAGTATGAGAGAATGTAAAAGTTACGCGAAATGAAATTATAAGTTTCCTGCATAGCAAAAGTCTCATAAGCGAATAACTGCACTGCTCCCTAGCAGGCGGAAATACGGGAAAATTTCTCTTGAATGTTAATGAAGAAACTTCGTAAACAATTATAAAGTAACGCTCGGTCAATCACGAAAATCCATTAGAAGAAAATAAAAAAAAATTGGATTTTCATAAACTCACTCATAAACGTATTCTGTCAATACGTTCGACGAATCGACGAATCAACGAATCGATGAATCGTTGTATCTGGTGGCAATCAATCCGTTTCTATTCGAACTTTCCGGGGCACTCAGAGTTTTTAATTCATGTATGAAAATGTAGAACAATGCCTCTGTTATTGTCAACACAAAATGCACGCTGACAAACTTCAACACTGTTCAGTGCAAACGCATGGGAATTTAACTCAGTAGCCCAGAAAATTACCGGGGTTGTCAGTGCTTTCAATAAATAGGTTGCAGCTCTAGAACTCATTAAATCCGAAGAAATTGCTATTGTTAAATCCAAGAAAATCGAAACGTATTGATAAGCTTTCGCAACGCCATGAACATGTCGAAGAAATCCTTCATAACAAAAATCAGGATAGCTAGACCACATCTTCCTTGGTGCGGTGATGCAAAACTTACGAACTCATAAAGACAGCACGTTTAGATGGACCACGCACGTAGATAAGAGATTGGGAAAAAGCCCTCCTAAAATGCCCCCCAAAACTATATTTATTATTATTATTATTATTATTATTATTATTATTATTCCTCTTCTTCACGACTAAAGATGTTATGAGTCGGTTGAATATGAAATGTACTGCAGCTTGCTTGTAACCTGCTTCCTATGGTGAAGTTCTAGGGACTGTCGGCGCCTCTACAATACTTTGCGCGAAATGTGGACTGTTCCCAGTAAAGCAATGTCTTGCCTTCCCAGTTTTTTCAATGACCTGGAAGTTTAGCCAAATTCTTACACGAATTTTGCGGAACAAATCCCAGAGCTGCTGTACCTGTCGGGGGACCTGTGCTTTTCTGTCCCATGTTCGCCTGATCTCGATTTCCAAACTCTTTAATTTAATCCTACATTTGTTACATATATGTAATAACATTTCCAATGAATTCGTATTTGGACATTGTGCATTAATTTTCAAATTGTATTCTTCAATAGACGGAGACATCCTGCATGAAACAGATATGCAAATTTTTTTTATTCTTGAATGCCAGATGTCGGTTTAGCCTTGATAGCTAAAGCATTGTATACTCCTGGGCAGGGTACACATATGACTTGCGTCGGTTCGATTGTTCATCAAAAACCGAGCCTAGCAGCTGTATGTCTGGGGTTAAGGCGGCGGGAGGGGCCGGAGTAAAGCAAAGCCAAAAACAATGAAAGTTGGGTTGCCGCGCAATGCTATTCTCGCTTTTAAAACAAAGTTTGAAAATGTTACAATTTTTGGAGATTGTAAATTTTTTGCGAAAAATCTTTGGGCTATTCCATTACATTTCTTAGGGTTTCTTCTCTCAGGATACTGAAGGTCATTCAGAACTTCCTGTTTCATCCGACAGGAAACCACTACACTATCCACCGCCATAATGCGTGAAACATATTTCGTAATAAAAACAAATTAAATTAATAAAAATATTAAATTTTAGAATTCACAATTTAATTTCCAGATTATTTGCGGTAACATGTGGGGAGTATTTAAAGAATACGAAGAGGAATTTGTGGAGGAAATATGTTGAGCCAATGTGGGGGGAATGTTTGGGAAACCTTTTGAAGAATATATAGTGGAGAACACGGTTAACATCCGAGAGAATGTTACGGAGAACATGCAAATGAATAACCAGTTAACACGCGGTTAACATCCTAGAGGATCTTATGGAGAACATTTGGTGCACATCCGACAAGCGAACGTGGTACATGTGAGACACATGTTACAAATACGTAATGAAACTGCGAGAAATATGTAAGGATACCAATTTTAAAACGAAAACCAATACACCAAACACCCTTCTAGTTGAAGACCCTTTAACGTTCTATTCTACATATTTAATAAATTTGAGAAATTGATACTAATCTGCAAGTTTGGGATTTCTACGATATTTATTTGACCAATGATTAAGATCAAACCTTTGTCATACATTTACGAATTAGGCCTTTTAAAGTGATTTGAAACCGGCATAATTCTATAATTTAAAATTTTATTGCAATATTCGGACATTATTGCCTTTGAAAATTATTCTAGGAATTCCTTGGTACAATTGAAAGTTGAGAATTGGTTTCAGGAGAAGAGCAGGATTTAACTCTACAATATATTACTTACATATAAATGGCCTTTGGCAAAGTCTGTTACCCAGGGCTGCTTTACAACTGAAGAGCCAGGGTATTCCCCTTTACTTTTGAAAATAGGTTTCTCGACGGAAGATGCTTCTCATTTCAAATAAGTTCATCTCTTTCCGTCCTAGCCAATTTATCTCGGCACAAGTTCGCTATTTGTCTTTTCAATTTTTACAGCTATAAATCTACCGAATGCTACGACTTCATACGCAGATGGCTGACCGATATTTGATTCTCGTTGCCCAGAGCAGTCCAACCACCGTTCTGGTTACCTCGATCCCTTCTTCGCACAGTAAACAAAGAGTCTTAGGAGATGTACTGGAACCTCCCGAACTCGCCCTGTCCAGGAGAGAATTATGCGATCTTCTATCACCCACATCTAGCATTCACGCATTACAATAGAACTAAAATAAAATAAATAAATAGTTATTTCATCATATAATGCGTTGAGATATAATGTGTTAAATAAAATGAAGCACATTGATTAGGTTTGGGGAAATCAATCATTTTAGTACCTTAACCCCAAATACGGTTAAATATATAATACAAGTCTTATTCGTACAGGGATATATATATATATATATATATATATATATATATATATATATATATATATATATATCCTAGTCTGAAAGAAATAAGTACTGTGTATTCTAATGCATTTTTAATTTAAAAAATAAAATGTTTCAACAAACTAGCCCAGACTTTCTAAAGTAAGTGCCACGGCTACTAATATTCCACATACGTCTCGAAATAAATACTCGAAATACCTTGGGCAATGTTAAGTTTTTAAAGTGTTTTAAGTTCCCTTTCGATAGGATATTAATTTCTGATTATAGAACTAATGGTCAATAATTGGTTTTTAAACGTTTAATCTGAACGTCTGAATAATTTTAATATAATTCACGGCTATAACACTGCTCGAAAGCCCTTGTCTTTTAATGCATTAACATCTAACTATATCACCTTTTTGCACAGAGATAACAAATTTCCTCTCCTTCGCAAACTAGAGAAAATAATCAAGAACGCAAGTAGTGAATGTTTCAATTGACAAGGTGGTTTATTTTTAATTACTGTATCGATACACATAACTCTTTCCCAAACTGTTCCATACAACGAACAATGTCTAGTTCCTAAACTTTTTATACTCACCGTCCAGGAAAACAAACCTTTTTGCTGAAATTATGCTTCGTGCTTATGATTGCTGAACCCATACGTTTAAATGATGTTCAATAAAATTTGTTTCAATGAAATACAGTTTGAGTGATACAATATTTTTAAATGAAAACTTTTTCTATATATACAGACGTATTTTCCGAAAAATATCGAGAGATGTTTTGGAACAATCTACTTAGTGACTAATATTTTTTTAAGATTTTACTCTTACACGTGCCTAAAAATTTAATACAACTCTACACAAAAATTTTCATTAGGACTGTGTTTAATGGCTATAATCTTATCAACTTATTAACTTTCATTTTATTGAAAAAATATTTTAAATATACCGTTTATGGAAGTCTAAAAGAATACAAGAATGAGGAAGAAACACAACGGACGCACTATTAAGCCAACACAGCAAAGTAAGCAAAGCATTTGAGGATATTGATGAAAGATAATTCAAATGGTTTTAAAGCATTGGTCATCGTACCAGTTCTCGCACACAGGCATTTATTAATTATACGTTCATTATTTTTGAGCAATTTGAATGATAAAATATTCGTACAACACGCTAACAGGGTGGATAATGAATGCCATTTTGTGAACGGAGGATATTTCTAACGAATTTGTCATTCAAACAAGATGATTGGGTGGTAAAAACAGATTATCTTTACATCAAATCTAGAGGGAGGTCGGACGTCTCAGTGAAGAGTTGAGAGTCTTCCCCAAGCCTTTCAGTGGAAGTTGATGGGGTTCCACAATAGACTCAAGCTTGCACACGCAGGACAAAAACGCTAATTCTTTGCTACTTACAGGTGGAAGTATAACACAATGTATGTCAAATATATACCGTATTTTCTCGAGTATAATCTCCCCATCGTATTTAAAAAAATGGACAACAAAAATATAAAGAAGCTTGCGGGTTCGGGGTTAGTGCTGCCGTTTCGACTATCATATCGTGGTCTTCTTCAGGGCTTCAGTGCACCAGATCTGAAGAAGACCGCGAAATGACGGTGGAAACGTCGGCATCATTGCCGTTGAGGCGGCGTCATCAGGACAGCCAGGATCATTTGCATGACTCTTGATCATTGATGATCATTGCCGCGGAAGGCTACGATTACAAAAATAGAGAAAGGCTATGAGTATTATGCGAGAATCTCGAGTACTATGTGAGAATGAATTTTCAAATGTTAACTCTTTATTTTTCACACAATATTGTAAAAGGGTGATACTTCCGACACTCCGACTGCAATTTTCTTAAGACTTGTTGAAAGAGAAAATTGGAGAGAATTACTGTGTTGAAACATTGCAACAAACAGCATAGATGAGGTTCAATGCATGAGATTTCCCCTCCCTTTAATTTTCATCCCAAAAATGAGGGGGTATATATTCGAGAAAATAAGATACTTTGAAATTCTTGTACTTAGCTTCTTTGGTGTCTGGTTCCGTGTACAGTTGTTTCTTCTGAAGAGATCGTCGCTTCCAATCTTGCCAATTGTGTGTTGGGAAGGTACGTCTTGAGGAAGACGCGGAAAAGCACTGATTTTCTAGCGATGGAAAAAGTGGAATCGTATGGGAAGGAAATAACTGCCCTTCAGCTGAAACACTTAAAGCCTCTAAAGTTGACTTTTAGACCACGTACGCTAGTCAATTGAATCTTGAATATTAGAAACAGGAAAGAATTGAAATTATTCTGGTTTTACGTTTTGCACGTATAGACTTGTCCCTCACTCTCCTCTTCGCTTGCATAATTATATTGCAAGTTAAAAGAACTACCTACCAACGGGCGTGGGCTTTGCCAGTTTCTCTTCTTAGCTATGCTCTATACGGCCTTTATGACATAATACGATTTAAACAAGTTTTACCGCCAAAACTATTAAAGGAAAAGCGACAGTAATAACGAAAGTTAAGCACTTTCCATGGCCCAAACCTAACCTGAACTACCATTGACAACTTTAATGCAAAACAATGCAGGAAAAACACACGAAAGTAAAGCATTGAGTTTCATAAGAAGATAACCTGTAATGGGTAAAATAGATACACGCGTTCACACGTAAAGAAAAAAAACAAACAAACCATTTAACATTAACACAAACCGTTGGCATTTTTTTCATTACATGAAGCCTGATATTTACGAGAGAAAAATTATTATCGGAAAAGACCGTCACCTGAGTGGAAAGTGAAAAACACGATTGATTCCTTCGCACTAGATTTTCTTGAGGTTGGCGTAGGAACAATTTTACGGATTCGGTGGTAAAACGGTCAACGTACCGGACTGTTGTACCCGAGTTTGCGGGTTCAAACCCGATCAAAGCCGTGGATTTTGAAGGGCGAAAAAATCCCTCGTACGCCTTCCTTTGGAGGGGAAGTAAAGCCGGCTGTCCCATGTAGTAGATTTACTGCATGTGAAAGATCCTCAAGCCTAAAAGAAGCCTCTGAGCAAAATTGAGATCCGCCTGTTTCGTCGCCCAAGATAATACCTCCTTTCTCCGCTAGGTGGTGAAAGGAGCGTAACGAAATTTGCCTGGTTAGACGGAAGAGTGGGCCTGATGGCCCGAGTCTCGCCACGTAAAATAAGGCATTAACTAAACTAAACAATCACACTGCGACCGGCGCAGGTCACTGCCTTGGACGATCGCGGGCGACTAGCCGCCCCAGCCGCAGCTCTGCTCGCGGGGCGAGTCCCACTCACGAGGACAAAGCCACAAAGGACGGAGCCAATCAACCATGAGATCACAGCCTTCGGGTCCATTCACAAGTCAACATCCAGTGCTTTTATTGGTGAGTATTATTGCAACCGGCGGCCATTACGGGTTTTCTGCGATTGGTCGATCAGAGGGTTAATTTTTATTGTTGTTTGTGGCTATGACCTATTATGTTTTGGGAAGCGGATTGTAGTTCTGTGAGTCTTGTCGAATGCCGGCGCCTGCCGTGAGTAGAACGCGCGCACAGGGAGGGAGGCGGCGGGGGAGTTCGATTGTTTTAGGAGAACAAAGCCCCCTGGCAACGGCACCCAATCGCCCGCACCTGGGGGTGGGGGAGGGGGTCGGCTTCCGGGCGCGGCCCACGGACCCGCGCTGCATTCAACACCAGACGAATGCCGGAGGAGTGCCCTAACAAAGCCCTTATGCTCAACAATGAGGCCTTGCAGGGATTCGCAGTATCATGCATTTTCACCTATTCGACGCTGTCTGGAGGAGGATTTTAGGAGCCGGCTGCTCTGATCGGTAGTTTTCTTTCGTTTCTCCGATCAAACCAGGCGAATGCCGGAGCAGTCCCTAACAAACGGGCCACGGACCGCGCGCGATCTTACCTTCCTTTTCCTTGTCCTATCCTCTCTCCTTACACACACACACACACACACACACTTACACTAACATGCACTAGACTGACACATATTCCGGGAGACCGGTCGGGAGCTTCCAGCTTGTCCCGGCTGGGGCGGTGCCCCGCTGGTGGGAGAGTCCTGGTTAGGGGGAAACCCCACTAGACGGCGGTAGGTAATTATTTTGAAAGATCAACCGTATTTCTAAAGTACATATAGAGTTTTGTGTTCTGGAGAGGGATTCATAATACGTTTGTGGTTTGTTTCAAAATCGGTAAGATCAACCACCTTATTTTCAAACGCAGAATGACCCACAACTTTAATTGTAAGATCAGTTACATTCGCTAGTAAATTTGTAATTCCAACAATTTGTAATCCCTCTCTATAATCTCTCCTTTAAATATATAATTATATATGGCACTGCAGAAGAAAATTGCGCTTCATTTCAATTCAATTACCATTCTAACTGCGCTCCACCTGAGCTTCGTTGTTGCTGAAGGTTGGAGTGTGACGCAGGGGAAGCCGAGAAGGTCAGGGCAGCGACGCGAGTCAGTAAGAGAGAGAGAGAGAGAGAGAGAGAGAGAGAGAGAGAGAGAGAGAGAGAGAGAGAGAGAAATGGAAAGAGACAGAGACACGCATAGATAGAGAGGCAAACAGAGAAGGGCAGAGAGACAGAGGCAGAGGGAGAGAGAGACAGAAACCGAGAGAGAAACAGCGAGGGACAGAGAAAGGGAGATAAATAGAAAGAGAGACAGAGACACGCACAGATAGAGAGGCAAACAGAGAAGGGCAGAGAGAGAGAGACGTGTAGAACATGGAAAGAGGGAGGAACACGTACAGAGACAGACAGATTGAGACGGACAGAGAAAAACGGAGAGGGAGACGGATGGCAGAACAACGTGTGCCGAGTTCCGTTAGTGGTTATATAAAACGTTAATGAAAATGTTGATTATCAGTCACTAATAATTCATGTATCGTGTAAAAATATCTCTTCATTAAACTGATTTTGCTTCACAGTAGGGGCAGCGGGAGTAATTGGGTCACGGGGTAAAGGGAGTTAGCGGTAAATTATCGATAAATATTGTAAACAAACCGTACTGAAAGGCAGCAACATATGCTTCTACCTACCATTAGTCATGACAACCATAGCCAGTTGATCTCCAGAGCAAAAAAACTTACATCGACGATTATCGCGTTCTTCCCAGGAAAGTGAGTGGTTGATGTTGAAAGTGCTCTCAGAAAATAGGGTCTTACGCACGCGGTCTGGAAGAATGAAACTTTTCTGGAAGGGAAGTACTTCTGCAAATCATTTGATACCAACTGCGAATAATTTTAAACATTAAATAAACGTTTATGAGTGGGTATGATAAAAATGTGGTTGTGGGGTAATGGTGGTCAGTGATTCTTATTATCACAGCGTGATTGCCGTTGCCCGAAACAAAATAATTTATTGATCTGAATGATTTTGAATGCCCCCTGGTGCTATTTACACATGTAGCAAGACCGGCTTCACAGATGAAGAATTCACGGAATGGCTCCAACACTTTAAAAGCCTTACTTGACCAACTACCCAGAATCTAGTGCTTCTCATCTTGAACAACCTTGGAGGTCACTTTACTTAAGACGTCCACAATTATTGTAAAGAAAATAAATACTGTTTGAAGTACCAATGTGTTAATTTTACTTCATATTTCTTTACCCACATGTTAGGGAAATGGGGGTCAAATGTTAAGTTTTGGAAATTCGATATTTGAGAGGATTTTATTGAATTTAATTTTTTTGTGGTGAAAATTCAAGCTTAATAATTATTCTTTGATATAAAGACATATTTGTTCATAGGAACACTTCGCACTGATTTATATTGAAGAAGCGAAAAGTGACCCTCATTATCCCCGATTCCCCTATACCACATCTTCTAAAATCCATTTTTATTGCACACATGACAAATAATGTGCTGCGCAACACTGAATCTATTTATCTCAGTGACATTCAACACTATTCAGCAATGATTTTCAACAATGTCTTGAGCTTTTGAACTTTCAACCGTCCTTTACGCTAACTAAAATCAAAATTCAATCATAACCTGTTTGTGCTGTTTAAAGAAAAAATGGTTTAAAAAATAGAAATTGCCAATAACTGACACAATTTCGCAAAAAATATTCAAATTTGTGAAAAATTGAAGATAGCATAATTTGAAGATCTATTTTCGAAGAACACATTTCATTAAGGAAAAAGGTTTATCTTTGTAATGATAGTTGAAGGAAGACACCGAAAAAATTTCGAATTTTTGCAATTTTCAAAAATCAGAATTTTTAACGAATGTCTTACCTCTCTTACCTCTCTTAAGCGTCCTATACGCAATTTGAGGCCAAAAGTTGGTCAAACTTGTTGACGTTGTTTTGGAGAGAAAAAATGTTTAAACCAAATTAATATTTGCCTTTATTTCACGCAAAATTACGCGAAAATCACTCAAATTTTCGAAAATTGTAAATAAACTTATTTCAAATTCTATCTTTAAGGAACAGATTTCATTAAGGAAAAAATCGGTATCTTCCATACTTTAATTGTAGGTGACTTCGAAAAAAGTTTGAACTTTTGCAATTTAAAAAACATGAGTTTTCAATCAACATGAGACCTGGCCATTTCTATTAAGCGTCTATTACGCTATCCGACAGCATAATTTAATAAAAAAAGAGTTTTTTTGAAAGTTTTGAAAATGTCTCAGGAGCTTTGAGTAAAGAACTTCCCCAAAATTAAAATAACGGTAAAAAATAAATTGGCAACTAGATTTATGCACTTTTTCGTTACCAGTGCTCGGAAATACGAGTTTTTTTCTGCCGAAAATTCGCTGCTTTTTCTTGCAGCATTACATAACTTCCTCTCTACTGTAAAAGCGGTAGGGAAAAGTAAAAGCGGCTAGTTTTTGCTTAATTTCTGGTTGAAGTTATGCAATTTAGTTTTTATTTCTGAAAACAGTTCCAAGCGGTTTTTTAAATTTTTTTTTCACGGATAGCGCGAAGGACGCTTAAAGATAGTCATTTTCTAAAAATGTTTCATTTTCGTTGATTGATCGGGATTTCCCAAAATTGCAATTGGTAGAAATTATGCGAGAAGATGTGGGCTATTTTTGTAGCACTAGTTTCCTCACAAGGGTAAATTTTGCGTTGCACTCGTGGCTAAACAGTTGAGTGATTAAGTAATTAAATGTATGTGATTTTGTTTTATTTTATTTTCTGCAAAATCATCATTATCGAAAAATAGATATTGTTTTATTTATTAAAAAAACTGAGAAACGAATGGATTCTTACACATTTTTTTGGTTAAAAACGAATTTTAAAGGCAAAATTCTTGACAATTCTGTTATGTTTTTAGTGGCTCGAAAAACATAGAAACTAGATACTATAAATACACTAAAACACCTTAGAGATCTTGCTGATGTCGAGAAACAGAGCGGCATTCAAGATGGGGGTTTATGAATTGATAACATCGTCACCATTAGGTAGTCGACAGATGTCTCGCCCGCACCTTGAAGATTCACTTTGTGTTTATGGATCTGCGAAAGGCCAATGACACCGGCCGGGCTCATTATTAAGTCTATGGATGGCAGTGGAGGAACAAAATGTGAATATACAATTGATTAAAACCGTTAGAGATTGGTACAGTGGTATTACAAGCATAATAAAAGTCGGAAGAAACGTTTCAGCATCATATTCAGTACATAAAGGCTTAAAATGCTGTGGATGCTGTGGGGCCCCGACTTTGCGAGAAATATATTTGAATGAAGCCTTGAGAAGATGGAAGAAGAAGAAATGGGTAGTATGTAATAGATGAGTAATGTGGGTATTAAAATTGGTAACTCAGTTATGCTCTCTAGATTTTAGAGATGATCAGGTAGTGTTTGCTGAAGATGAAGGTGTAGGTCTCTATTATAAGCTGCGGCGAATATAGAAAGAGTACTCGGAATGGGTTTTATTTATTTATTTATTTATTTTACGTCAGAAAAACAGTTAAAAACTGCGTATGACGTGCTATGGGGAAAAGTGAATTGTGTGCACATTTTCAAAATTCTGTGATCCTACACTAAGTCATATACTACTTAAATTTTGAATTTTGAAAGGGAGAAAAAACTCCCATGCAATAAAATCTATGTTCAAGGATAAACAAGCAATAAATTTTGAATTTTGAAATTTTGAAAGGGAGAAAAAAAAACAAAAAAACTCCCATTTAATAAAATCTATTTTCAAAGATAAATAAGCAATAAATTTTGAATTTTGAAAGGGAGAAAAAAAAGAAAAAAACTCCCATTTAATAAAATCTATTTTCAAAGATAAATAAGCAATAAATTTTGGCTCTTATTACTTCCTGCCGCGACAACATGGAAACGATAATTTGAATAATTGTATTTCCCACTGAATTCTAGAAGACGTGCACAGAAAATGAAGTTACATTTATGTCCAGAAGCAAAACAAGGGGCCATCTCAGCATTTGCTCAATGGATCAGGGAAACTGGACGAAAAACCTGATCGAGATGGGGGTTATGGGGTTTTGGAAATAATCTTTAACAAGGCAGAGTATATGGTTTAGCAAGATGTGCTAAAGAGCTGAAACTTGATGATGGTTTGGAAGTAAAATCCCGACAAACATTCACATACCTAGAACATAAATAAATGTAAATGAAGTACGCAATATATTGAAAACAGAATTGCGAAAGGCAGAGTGGCTGTAAGACAATTACTTCCCCTGATACCCTCGGGCTTTTTCCAGCCGACAGGCGATTACCCTTGGGTAATGGTCCCGATGGTAATGGGCGATTACCCTTGGGTAATGGTCCTTGGTCCCGATGGGACGCGTGTATGACCTACATTTTATGACGTGTATGACGTGTATGATGGAGCTTTTGTGATTTGGGGTCAGCAAAAAGCGAGGGCCTACGGAACAACACATATGAGACGCAAGGGACGAACAACCATCTCACTTTCTTAGCCACCTCGGCCACCCAGGTTGGTACAACTACTGAGACGCAAATACTGTTTTTAAAGGGTAAAAATAAAAAAAAAAAGGAAAAAAAAAAAAAAAAAAAAAAAAAAAAAATTTGGGTTTAAGGAAAAGAACAATTATAAATAAAATAAATTAGAAACAAAACAATGATAAACAAAGATAAATTAAATGTAAACCGCAAGTTAGCTTGAATATAATTGGCGCTATTGAAGTACAAATACTTAAATGGTATGCACATGCAAAAAATGAATAAAGATAGTTGGTCGAAAATATTATGAAGCAGATACCGTCGAAGAAGAGGCAGACCCAAACTTACATTTAGAGAAGTAGAAGAGCACATAGTGAAGAGATGTTTGAAGAATGAAGACTACAGCGATAGAGAGAAATGGTGGCTGGGATGCAAGAGGCACTCACAACTCGTCATACTACACCAAAACATTTGTGAGTTTGGCCGGACTGTTCTTTTTTCAACTGCATTAATATCATGGGAGGTTAGTCACTCCCCCTCCGGAAGGCAATGGTCAGACGAGGGCACAACATCAGACACACGAAGTCGAGGGAGTTGTACGATTCATTTCAAGTAGTATATGCTACTGACATATTTCATTTCATTCAGAAACATTCACCGGGAGCGGTGGCTCAGTGCATTAACTGATGTTACTGCAGTGCCTCTGACCGCGAGGTCCTACGTTCGAGACCCGACGGTGGCACGATTTTCGACACTAGCTCTTCAGCTTGGACGAATTCAATCGCTATATGGAGGGAAATTTAATGACCGGCATTTCTGATCGGTAGATTTCCGTGGCTTCTCCGATCAACACCAGACGAATACCGGAGCAGTACCCTACCAAACGGGCCACGGACTGCGCGCGATCTTTCCTTCCTCTTCCTTGTCCTATCCTCTTCCCTTACACACACTAACACTAACATGCACTACAGTACCGGGAGACCGGTCCGGAGCTTAGAGCTTGTCCCGGCTGGGGCGGTGCCTCGCTGGTGGGAGATTCCTGGTTAGGGGAAAACCCCACTAGCCGACGGTAGGTCGGCGCCGGATCTCGCCATCCAGCGGGGGAAGATCACCGCCATCTCCTGAGAAAAAACATGCACTACACTTACGGGACTAATGAGCTAATTTGTTGACGCGACCGGAATCACCAATAAGAAACATTCACGAGCCGTCACTGTGTAGTAGTACAAAAACGTTATAGTCTGAAAAGAAGTACAATCGTATTATAAATGATCCTAAAATTAGCGAGTAATAAATTGGAAACTTTTAAAATGATAGGAAATAACATGAAAAATCTGTTAATAAAATCACATAACAAAAAATATTTAATTATTTAATCTTCTTTTTTGTGTAGATACATTTCAAGAACATATTTTAATTTACCAAGTTTTCATTCTGCTTACAATTTAAAGTGTTCTTCTAAAACTAACAAAGTCTGTAACTTGGCAGCCTTTTCCCTGGCCTCAAGCTTTCAGCTGCCTACTGGAAATCGTGTATGTTTGCGCATGAATGTGTGTGTGTGTGTGTGTGTGTGTGTGTGTGTGTGTGTGTGTGCAACCCTGACTGGGTGCGTCTTTTGAATTCGTGATTCGTCGCAGGCTTCATACATAAATTCAATTTCCAAAATGAAATCACCGCACGCCACGACGAAGAGAGAGAGAGAGAGAGAGAGAGAGAGAGAGAGAGAGAGAGAGAGAGAGAGAGAGAGGCAGATAGAAGGAATGAAGGAAGGAGGGAAAGAAAGATGCAGAAGGATTTCAAGAGACCAAATGAGGAAGTGATTGGAGCATTTTTCTAGTTAATTTCAAATGATAACACGACGAACGTGAATTCATTTCGACTTTTAGAAAACTTTAGAATAAAGGATGAAAAATAGGTATACTTACATTTAAAAAATCGAAGTTGTGGAAATATGTTGAATGTTAAAATTTCAGTGTTACAAAGAGCTAAATAACTTATTTTCTCCACCATCTACCATAATTTGAATTAAATGGGTCTAGATACCTGAATGCCTTTCTCAAAATGTTTTCTTTTGCCAATTTAGCTACGAGAAAGTGAAAATATTTGTGACTTGAGAACAAATTAGAGAGAGTGGTATTTTATTTACTACATTTTATAGAAGACAATTATTTTTCTATAATAATGCTGTGAATCAAAAGTAATCAGTAATTTCTACGTTCTGAAGAATTTCAAAGTTATTTTTTAAAAATTATGTCTATAGTAGAGACGCACATCATGCTAATCCGTTTTGATAATTTTATACCCGAAACGATTTTATACCCTTTGTCAAGTCTATGAAAGCCGGTCGCAATAGTAGGGTATTAACTTAACTCTCTACACTCACATTCAGGGACTCGTTTTGGCGGGAGACTGTGGGTTTTTAAAGCGCAGATTCGCTTGATTGATTGATTTTTTCGTGTTTCCAGGCGCGTCAACTGCTTCGGTCATTAGTCCCGTTTGTGTAGTGCATGTTCGTTTTCCTCGGGAGACGGAGGTGATCTTCCCCCACTGGATGGCGAGATCCGGCACCGACCTACCGTCGGCTAGTAGCGTTTCCCCCTAACCAGGACTCTCCCACCAGCGGAGCAACGCCCCAGCCGGGACAAGCTCTAAGCTTCCGACCAGTCTCTCTGAATGTGGTAGTGTAGTGCATGTTAGTGTGTGTGTAAGGGGGAGAGGATAGGATAAGGAAGAGGAAGGAAGGATCGCGCGCGGTCCGTGGGTCGTTTGGTAGGGTACTGCTGCGGCATTCGCCTGATGTTGACTGGAGAAACCACCGAAAACTACCGATCAGAGCAGCCGGCCGCTAGAATTCTCCTCCAGACAGCGACTGAACGCAGATTCGCTTGAGTGTGCCGAGTTACGCTTATTGCATTTAAACGACCTTCATGAAAAACAACCCTGGCTGAATACCCTGCACAATTAAATTCTTTGACAATTACCCTCATAGATATTTTTTCAGCTAGAGAACGAACCAATAAATACAAGTGAGACCCTCGCGTCGAATGAGAGTAAAAATAGTTATGCGCCTTGTGGTGGAAAATTCGAAAATCCCCAGTGACGCCACTGACACAGGCAACACCCCAACACTTAGCCAATCAAATGGTACAAATAAGGGAAAGTTTTGGTGCAGTTTTGAAATTTGGTTTATATGTGTTTTTTGGTCGCTGAACAAGAATATTAGGTTTGCCAAGAAAACGTTTGGCCGGAAACACTTTTGTAAGGATACATTTGTATATATAATCATTTCTTCAGTTTTTTTCAAAATAACTCATAATTAATTCATTTTTCTTGAATATGGTCTTATATGAAATGTAAGAGATATAATTATCTACATTTAATGTCATTAAGCTTTGTCACTCGAAATAACGGTTTAGCTGTGAGACCACGCCGAAAATTGATGGAAAAACGGAGATTATCCTTCAAGACTATCCATTTTTCCAACATCCAAGACTTTAAAACTATCCATTTTTCGTAATTCTTTTGAATCAGTTTAAATTATAATTTGAAACACAAAAATAAGTAATTGCTAATGTGAAAAAGAAAATTAATATTTTCGAATTCGATGGACTGCAGCATGATCTACTCGTAGACTTTCCTGTTTTAGGACATTCGTGGACTGAAGAGTTTGTAAAGAAATTTTAGTGCATTTGATCTCTCGTTGATTAATCGAATTAAAGTTAGAGAGACCAATCCAATTTATTGATATCATTTAAATTTATTAATATTAATTAGAACTATTAAGGCCATATCGTAATTCAATCAATTTATGTTCCTATTAAAACAGAAAAAAGGGTAATTGAAACAAAGCGAACTTGCATAGATATCAGTGTCAGCTATGGAGAAAATTTAGGATGTCACTTCTTACAGTATTAACAGATTTCAAACTCTTATTTTTTTTCATTTGTTGCGTCCAAGTTGACGCAACGCGTCTCCAACACCTTGAGGGGGTTGCGCGCTTTTTGAGGTTGGGGAGTAATCCTCCATTAGCCACGTTATCAACTTCATCTGTCAAATGTCACGTCACGTCGCAGTCAGTAGCCAAGAGGTCCGCCAGGTAGCATCTCCGCGTACGCGCCTCCCACCACGCGCTCCCGCGACTCTACCCAGCGGCCAGAATTAGGAAGAAATAAGGATAGGGGTAGGGTTTAGGACACTTCACAGGGGTTGGACTCCAAACTCGTTTTGTTGGAACAAATTTCACACGGGATTCGACGGCAATCGAACCCGGACCTCAAGGGAGAAACGCAAGCGACTTCGCTATGCGCCATAAGCAAGCATTTATACTTTCCCATCATTTCTGACCTGTTATTAATATTATTATGGGTCAATTCCTGTTCAATTTACTGAAATTTTTCCGTTAACTTTTTTTTTTTATTTAAGGCATTTTATTTTCGATGGGTTTATTTAAGATCGCATATATAAGTTTTAGTTTTTATAAAAATGGTGGCAACAGGTATATATTTTACAATTCTTTTATTAAAACAGTTTATATATAATTTTTTTCTTAGGCTGATTTATAATAATAATAATAATAATAATTATTATTATTATTACGAGTAAATAAGAAGGTTGTTGTTAAATCTGTGATGAAGCTACCCACATCTTGTGTTAGGGAACTGTGCCTGCTCGCATTCGCTGAAGACATTTCCATGATGACGCCCCGTCAACGCGGGTGCTGTGGTGAGGGGGTGCTCAATGCAAGATGCGGCGAATAACGGGCAATCGATTTTCGATGGCCGTCGCTTTCAGAGGAAAGGCCGCCTTAATCTAATTTCACAGCGCAGCTCGCCCCACCGCCTCAGCGACGCCCCCCCCCGCACACACGCACGCACACACGCACACACACAAACGCATACACACGCACACGCACACACACGCAGACACACACACACACAGCGGTCGACAACCCGCTCCCCGTGCGAGGGCGAAATTCACACACTGCACAAGGGAAATCAGGTTCTAAAATCGTAGGATCATTGCAATATTATTGAAATGTATAAATTATACATATGGGGATAAGCATCCACAGCAATAAATTTTGTTAAACAATAAATTATTGTTGTGGTTGATTATCCCCATATCTATAATGGATTGCCACAAGATCTCGGCTACCACCACGGGAAATGAATAATATCGCAGGATGCAGAGATATAGCCAGTATTGCACAGCTTGCGACATAGTTCATTCAAGTAGCTAGATAGTGATATTGAATTATAAACTAATTGAGAATTGTACTCTGTCACAAATACTCACCTTACCATTTCAACACCAAAATAAAAAATAATGAATTAATGATTAAGATAAGCTGTCCATGAACAAACCAACGAAAAAACGCATTCTATCTAGCAAACCGCAAATACCTAGATATAAGATATCAAAATATTAGAATTTGGTAGAGAGAATTCAAAAGTAGTGCAATTGGGTAAGTTTTCTCACTTCCTCAATTATCTCAGGCGCAGAGCTTGTGACGGTCGATTTTCTTACAAAAATAAAATTATCAAAAAGGATAAGAAAAACCTCCAGAATGCTTTAAGTCTACAGAATTGGCTTATTGTGCACAAATTCTAAACTGAACAATAGAAAAAGAAGTTCTTCTCCATATTTTCTTACATCTGCCAAAACCAGCTGTATTATCTGTGTTCAAGTCATATGACTAGGTGAATTTTTTTCATAAAGAACCAATGTCTTATGACTAGGAAATACCATCATACCCCATGTTAAGTCATTGATATTAAGTCGTTTAGCATTTTCTGGAAGAGCACATTATTTGGGAAGCTTCTTATTTTCGCTGGCCTATGCAAAACCGCATCCAATGAATTTGACTCATTTGATCCAGTGACTCTGAAAATGGAGCAATTACGCTGTCAATACATGCCGGCGAATACATGCGGTGATAGAATACATTTTCTCTACGACTATAGCAGAATGTATTCATCTCTCCATGTTATCGGATGCAGTAATCATGCCAATTCCACAAGCCGTGCGAGAATATTATTCTAACACACCTGTCGACCAATCGCATTCTTCTTAGTTCATTACACAACGACTTAGGGTTCTCGCAGTCGCCTACAGAGGCGCTGCATGCTCTTCCGCAACTATCGTAAGACAGGTGAACCACGAAACAGTATGCGAGTTCACATAATTGTGGCCACTTTGTAAGGTTAAAACGCTCACATTGATTTATAAATATGGATTCTTCCAGCAGTAATAGTGATGAAGTCGTAGAGAAAGTATAGTCTTTTACTTGCGTAGAATGGCTATTATTCACTCGTGGAAATTCCGACACTCGCTCCTACGTCGCTCGCGTCGGAAACATCCACTCGTGAATAATAGCCATCATTCTACGCTCGTTGCAGAATATACTATTCTATCACTAAGTATTTGAAGAAAGATATTATGTGTCACCTGCCTTGGCGTTATTTCTAAGTTTCTTTGCCAATCCTCCCGTGGTTTATGTTCCCCACTTGAGGTTCATTCACGCTCGGTGGCGCGTGTCGTCACATAACACAATTTATTTATTTATTTATTTATTTTACGTCAAAAAACAGTTAAAAACTGCGTATGACGTGCTATGGGGAAAAGTGAATTGTGTGCACATTTTCAAAATTCTGTGATTCCTACACTGAGTCATATACTACTTAAATTTTGAATTTTTGGAAGGGAGAAAAAAAAACTCCCATGTAATAAAATCTATTTTCAAGGATAAATAAGCAATAAATTTTGAATTTTGAAAGGGAGAAAAAAACAAAAAAACTCCCATGTAATAAAATCTATTTTCATAAGATAAGCAATAAATTTTGAATTTTGAAAGGGAAAAAAACAAAAACTCCCATTAATAAAATCTATTTTCAAAGATAAATAAGCAATAAATTTTGGCTCTTATTACTTCCTGCCGCGACAACATGGAAACGATATTTTGAATAATTGTATTTCCCACTGAATTCTAGAAGACGTGCACAGAAAATGAAGTTACATTTATGTCCAGAAGCAAAACAAGGGGCCATCTCAGCATTTGCTCAATGGATCAGGGAAACTGGACGAAAAACCTGATCGAGATGGGGGTCATTGACCCGGAAGCTGTAGTACAATAGTTGTTACAGGTTGTTTATACTCATTTATACAGTCCAAATGGTAAATAATGCATTATGTATCATTGTTAAAATTAATGTTACTTTTCTTGTGATGTTCAGTATAGTCTCTAATTGTATAGAAACAGTTATGCAGCAGAAACGATTTCATTGGATTTAAACTTTTCTAATGAATTTATCGTTTAATGTCATCTGGCAAAGTGTTGTAAAATAATGTACATGTATTGTATGTGAATTTTTTGTAATGAGCTGTTGATACTGTCACCTGATGAATATGATTTCTACGTCGAGAGTAATAGTAATAGACTTCGGCATTTTCTGAAAAAATATTCCCGCCCTTGAGCAAGTAATTTTTTACAAAAACCACTGATTCGTAAACAAAAAGACACGGTAATGGTAGAATTCCTATATTGATGAAGAGAGGCTTACATGAATCACGTGGGTGGGATTTGGTTCTTATTCGTACAATTCTTTTTCGTAATCTAAAAGTCTGGGAGCTATAAGATGTATTTCCCCAGAATATTATGCCATATCTCAGGCGGGAATGAACATTCGAACAATTCATGTCGCCGCTAAGGATTTTCGATAATGCGCTTCAGCCCAATAGCCACTAACAGCTTCAAATTATGCGAAAATGTATTCTGCTCCGTATACAGAACGATTAGTGATCAGTAGCTTTTGCCGTCAATTTAAACAACGCAAGATAAACACGTCTTAATAAGAATTTAAAGAATGAGAATTCTTATCTGGGTGCTTGGGCGGTGCTGTGCCCTACCAGCAAAGCTGCGAAGTAGTTTCAAATATTGTATTATCTTGGTCGATTTGTTTTATTCTTTGAATCGGAATTGCCAAGTTTCTGAAGAAGAAAAAAGTGGATCTTGATGGCGCGATGTTTGAAGTGCACAATCTTTGCTTAATTTATACCCAGGAGGGCGTATAATTGTTTATTTGAGGTTAAGCGCCAAATTGAAATAAATTTCGGCGCAAAAAAGTACAACATTCTTCCCCGCTTCAGTAGAAGTTCGAACAGGTCCCCGATTTGACAATCCGGCAAGCCGCGGGATAGCTGCTTGATACTACTGGGGAAGTAATTAGTCACGTCAACTTTTGGTTTAGCTACAACATTTCTTGACTTATTTAAACTTAGGAAAAAAAACGAGATGCAGAGGCCAAGATAAATTTAAATATAGTTGCTAGCCTTGCTCAACCGAATGATTCAGAACTCCACATTTAAAAACGAGTTAGAGAAACTGACGTGGTCGTGGCGAACGAATTATATATTCGCCAGCAAATTTGAGAGACATACTTAAACGTAGGGAGAAAGAAAAAGAAGAAAAAGAAAGAGAATCAAAGACTAACAAGGGACCTTTCAAGAAGTTCAAGTAGAAATCTGACTTGGTTTTTTTGTATTGAAAGATATTCACTATTTATGTGTGTTGGGGAAAAAGTTAGCTGTCGTTAGCTGGTAACTGGAAGTTGCTGAAAGAAATAAAGAATTTGGTCAGTTTTGGCCACACTGTTTTCGCTGACTCCGTGGACAACCCTTGTTGCTGCGAACGACTCACGTAGTGCAGTCATTGCTCGCTAGGATCTCTACTTATCGGTTATGTCTGACAGTCCACTGGGAGGAAAACAGTAGTTCATTTCGGGTAACATTGTGTTCCCGTACACGAAATAAATGGATTTGTGTTTTTGATTCGTCAGTTAGTTATTAATCGCAATTAGGATTAATCGAAACTAGTACGACAATCCATTATTTTGTTCTAATAATACAGACCATTAAGTAAATTGTGTTTAGGTAAACGATACATTTCAATTAAAATGTACGATTCGATCATAATATATAAAAATCAATGATTGTTTGTTCATATTTTATGCCCTGTCGTACCGTTCATTTCATGGCGAGAAAAATTGTCAACTTATTTCTCGCATTTGAGCGAAGAATACAGGCATAATTCAATATGAATGTGTATATATGGGAATGTGTCTGTCGCACATAGGCGCAAAATAGTGGCGTTGTTGATGATTTTATATCGGGAGAGATGGCTCAGGGCATCAACTGATGTCATTACAGCCCCTATGACCGAAAGGTCCTAGGTTGGAGTCCCGAGGGTGGCAGGATTTTCGACACTAGCTTTCAGCTAGGTCGAAAGTCTCGCTGTCTGGAGGAGAATTCTAGCGGCCGGCTGCTCTGATCGGTAGATTCCCGAGATTTCTTCGATCAATACCAGGAACATGCTGGAGCAATACTCTAACAAACGAGCCACGGACCGCGCGCGATCTTTCCTACCTCTTCCTTCACCTATCCTCTCCCCTTACACACACACACACTAACATGTACTACACTAGCACACATGCCGGGACACCGGTCGGGAGCTTAGAGCTTGTCCCGGCTGGGGCGGTGCCCCGCTGGTGGGAGAGTTCTGGTTAGGGGGAAACTCCAGCAGCCCTAGTCCAGTAGCCAAACTCCGTCGGCTAGCATCAAGATGGGGGTCATTGACCCGGAGGCTGCAATACAAGATTAGATTGCACGGGTGCACAACCCCCAGATAATCGAAAATGATCTTATAATATCTTAGGAATATTCATTTCCCTTTTAATCGCATTCAATATACAAGATATTGCAATCATATCGTTGTGTGTGAAATCATTTCGAAACCAAAGAGTGTCCTACGGGCGCTCTCTCTGGCGTATGGAGCCCTCCCAAGTATTGTACCACTCTCTCGGCTCTGTTGCTAGGTTTACTAGTTTACTCTTTGGCTCTTCGCTTTAACACGCGTGAACATACGACCCTTGGTGTTGCAACAAAGTGAGTGGATGGGTAAGCCTTGTATCCGGCGCTGAGTGTGAGATCCAAGGCAGACCGAGGGGAATACCAATTTTTGGTCTTCATTAGACTCTAGCTGCAACTTTTTTTAAAATTGGTTATTTAAGGTCGCATCAACATCTTAGGTCATTAGCGACCACTATTGCTGTTAACGGTATGGTAACTATGTGGATGAAACGATATGGTGATGATAAGGGCTGAAAGGACGAACACAAATACAACCATGCCCGAGGCGGGACTCGAACCCGCGACCCTTCGGTCCGAGATCACTACGACACTACTGCCTTAGCGATCTCAGCCACCGGACCGACTAGCTGCAGCTTAATGTAATGAATTTCGCGTGTTATTGAAAGTAAACAAGTTCAGTCAATACTTGCCGATATTCAATACATTCTTTATATTTTGCGAAATTATTTTTATTCGATGTTAGGTTTGTTGATTAAAAATGTTCATTTGAAGTGTGTAGTTTTGTGTTTGATTAAAGTTTGTTTTGCGTAAACTTGGCCGTTGTGGAAGAACTTTTCTTCCTCACCCTCTTCTTAGGCATCGTGTCAGCAATACTTTTTCGCCGACACCACAGTCACTTCGTGAACTTATTTGTATGTAGAGAGTATAGAAAGTATGTGATGGATATTTTATTGTTAAGTGTTCTTGTTTTTATTGTTTTTTTGCTGCTGCCAGTAAAGGACACACGTAAAAATCTATGGCAGCTTTCTACATGACTGTTCTAGATTTATTTTTCTAAAAATGAATGCAGCAAAATTTTCTAAAAACTCCTTTCGGTATACGACTTATTGAGGAAAAACTAGAAATTGACTCGGAAGGCCAACTCCAAGACTTCAAAATTTTATTCACATAAACAGTAAAAAGATAATTCAATTGAAAATCCAAAAATGATTTTTATAATAAATGATGTGATTATGTGGGTGTGATTCAATGAAAGCTTTGTTTGCTTTCCTTGTATTTGGAGGCAAATATTGAGATATACCAAAATTTTCCTCTCTCTCTACATCTATATCTAAAAATCTTATTGTCGGCGGGATGGGTCACGATTTAACCTTTTCCAAGGGGCCCCGGGAATCTGAAATAGAATGATTCTATTCCTAGTTCATTTCTGTTTGGATTGACTAAATGAAAATTCACTTTCTTTTCTAAAGAACAAAATTCAACAAAGTTTATTTCTACGCTTTTAGCAAACAATTTAGATAATTTACAATTTTTTTAGGCCTTTGATCAAGATATCTTTCAATTTACAGTTTATACCGCGGTTAACTTATCTTTTCTTCGATGATGTCCCTCGTAGACTCTCAGTCGAAATATCTTGCGATCTTGCCGTAGTCCAAAGTTCCAAGGAATCCTCTCCTGCCCCTATCCAAGCTGGTCTCCACTATCAAAATTTCAGTCCCGATTACGTCCTATGACATAGTCCCGAACTCGATTACCACTCCCGACAAAGTTCCAATTTATACACCAATATTGCTTCCACATCAAAATATCTGCAATATCATTCACTGTCCTTAAAATTTCACTGATAACCCAATTCTATCTCGATTGTACTCGTTCCCTCTCACGAACATATGATTAGTTCAGAAGCGCGTTTCCGAGCAGAATGAAATCTTCCTGCATGATTCATCCCTCGAAGACTTCGTATTAAACTACCTTCATTTTTTTCATAACATTTGACCGTCTAAACTTCTTCGCCCAATCCCAAAGTTTCTACTTTCGGCATCAACCCATCTCTTAATGCATTTAGAAAAAACAAAAACTACATTGTTTATTCACGGTCGTTGCTAAGCTCTAGCTCTCGTGATATTTCGTAATGCATGTTCCACCATATTGTCTACAAATAAATGTTATTTTATTTTAACGTGACATATCGGTATGTCACAATATACGTGAAAAAAATGGGTTTAAAGATTTAAACCCCTTAATAAATGGATTGAAAAAACATGAAGCTTCGGTAACTCACGTAAAAAACAGTTTACAGTTAGAGTTACTACTTACAGAGAAACTACCAATACAGCAGAAAAATTAGATAACGAATTTAGGAGAAATATTGGAATTCACAGTGAACAAATGAAATAAAATAGATATGTATTGAGAGCAATAATTAATTGTATTCGTTTCTGTGGTGTTTTTGAATTAGCTCTAAGGGGCCACAATGAAAATAGAGAAACCAAAAATTCATGAATTTTTAGAGGATTAATTGTTTTCAATGCGGAACTAGACGATGCTTTAAAAATAATCTGAAATGTGGAATAGTGTATCTCGGGATTTGTAGAAGGATTCAGAACAAGTTGTTACAAATTATGTTAGAAGTATGCTACAAAACAATTGCAGAGGAAGGTAGGGAAGCAAACATTATAGGGATTATGGACGAAAAAACAAACGATGTGTCGAGAACATTTCAAAGGCAATGTTTTTAGAACATTGTTTACCATAAACCAGTTGAAAGATTTTAGATCTTCCTTAACCCTCTGCATCATGATGCAGAAGCGTTCGCGTCTTGCATTCTTGAAGAGTTAACACGGCACAAAATTAATGAATCTCCAAAAAACTTATCGCTCGATGTACGCTAGCGCTTCTGTAATGTTTAGAATTTCGAAAGGTGTTCAAATACTTGTTAAAAATATTTATCCAGATGGCAGATTCCTCCTGAGACTTGGATCAATAGAGAAGAGAGGAAGAAGAAGTTAGGTGACGTAAGATCGACCTGAGGGTAAACCAAACGGCTAAGAAGAAGAAATAGTTATCTTAATGTTTAATATGTCCAGTGTCATGCACATCATATTAGTTTAGAGATGATTAGAGCTGCATCAATAAATAGAAATGCTAGAATTTTCATTGCCAGTGTCACGATTTTTTTCACAGGCAGGGCCTGATTCAATGCATGAAAACAATTTTACATGAAAACAATTTGAATTTAGCATATGAGTTTAGCATATTTAGTTACATGACGTTTACAATTAAATAAACAAAATAACAGACGTAAGTATAAAACTTAGTTTTAATTAATTAACATAAATTGCTTGCTGAATAACGTTTTATTACCGTATATATTAGTGTTCTGAATTTTGGAAATTACATTTTCCTCATTCGATGCAGCTGCAACCCCTAGATTGTTAGGGCACAAATTAGATTGTTTTAAGGTCAGAACATTTTTTTGTTTTGTTTTTAATTTGTTGCGTCTATATATTGACGCAACGCGTCTCCAAGCCCCTTAAGGGGCGTTGAGCGCTTTGCGCTGGGGTAATCCTCCATTATTTTGCGCGGAAGTAATCCTCCATTACCTGTTTCAGTCATTTTACGTCAGGTCGCAGTCACTTGTCGAGAGGACCGCCATGTAGCATCTCCGCAACATTTACGTATAAACCGTGAACATGGAAAGCAGGCGTATTAAATATGACAGTTATGCAACAGATCTGTGAATAATTGGATGCAGCTTTGGAGGAGAATAGATTTAATTTAGTACTTTAATTATTATAAACAAATGTTTATAATAATTAAAGTACCACACTCTGTTGCATAAATACCATACTCTGTTGCAGTTCAATTATTCAGTTGGTAAGTTGACACGCTAGGATCAATTATCTTCGTCGTCGGATGCTGGTAAGAGGTTCCATTAGTCAATTGAGTTTTGTAAGTTGACTAGATGGGTGTTTACGTTTGGGATAAATTGTTTTATATTTACCACATTTGTTCTACGTACAGTTATTAATAAAAAATAGTGGATTTGGTGATACGATATATATGATGGACGAAAAACACAAATAAACTACGAATTCTCTTTTTCCTTCAAAATTACCGAACAATCAGGACAGTATTTTGTTTGAGGTCTGAGACCAAGATTCTTAAGATGTATCTACGAACAGAATATACCGGGAGCGGTAGCTCAGTGCAGTCTAGGTTCGAGTCCTGATGGCGGCAGGATTTTCGACACTAGCTTTTCAGCTAGGTCGAATTCAGTCACTCCCTGGAGGAGAATTCTAGCGGCCGACTGCTCTAATCGTTAGTTTTCCATGGTTTCTCCGATCAACACCAGGCGAATGCCGGAGCAGTACCCTACCAAACGGGCCACGGACTGCGCGTGATCTGTCCTTCCTCTTCCTTGTCCTATCCTCTCCTCCTTACACACACACCTACACTAACATGCACTACACTACCACATATTCCGGAAGACCGCTCGGGAGCTTACAGCTTGTCCGGACTGGGGCGGTGCCCCGCTGGTGGGAGAGCCCTGGTTAGGGGGAAACCTCACTAGCCGACGGTCAGTCGGCGCCGGATCTCGCCATCCAGCGGGGAAAGATCACCGCCATCTCCCGAGAAAAAAACATTCACTACACTTACGGGACTAATGACCAAAGCAGTTGACGCGCCCGGAAACACGAAAAATCAATCAATCAACAGAACACGTTGAATAATTCTATTGTATTCCGTTTACAGGATCTGCTAAAGTCTCTCTAAAACATGGATTGAATCCCAAGGAAGGGCATAAATAAAACATGCCTGCAGCTGGGAGGCGAGCGAGTGGATTTCGCCTAGTGGCAATTCTCCCTCCGCGCGTTGGCAGGCTCCTTCCAAACCACGCCCCCCGCCTAGCGAAATAAACCATTCGCTATTCATTTATTCATAAAAGAATTATAAAGGCGACCAAAGACTGTAGGCGAGGCGGTGGCTCGGTGAATGCTTGCCACGGGGGGCGAACCAACAAAAAGAAAAAAAAAAAACGTCACGCGGAAAAAAAGAAGGCAGAAACATTGAGTGAACGTCGAATCGGAGACTCGCGTGTTGGAGGGGAGCGCTCCTAGCGGAGGGAGTTAACACTTCACAGTGGGCCAAGTCGCCGCTGTAAGCAAAGGCGGAAACTATTTCGACCGAAAACTCTGTGGTGAAAAGTTTACAGTGAGATTCAGAAATATCTCAACTGGCTACCCGAGGTCGCCATGTTTGCAAAATGTTACCGGTGATAGATACAGTAGGAGGGTTTTATTATTCTTTTCTTCTTCTTCCAAAGCACTACAGCCAGATGTGGGCCAAGGCTGCCTTCACGATCTGCCTCCATTCCTCTCTTCTTTCAGCCTTCTCCCACCATCCAGTGCCTTTCATTATTTTCAGGTCATCCACAACATCCTGGATCCAACTTTTTCTGGGCCTGCCACGTTTTCGTACGCAGAATGTTATTTTTATGTATATGTTTAGGCATTCTTTCCACTCCCATTCTCTGCACGTGTCCCAACCAAGAAATTCTGCGAGATTTTATGAATCTAATTATATCTTGATCTTCAAGTATATTGTTTATTTCTTCATTAGATCTTATCCTCCATCTTTCTCTGTCTTTTACAGCTCCATATATTCTCCTGGTTTTATTATTAGAAAGCAATGAAATCACTGACAGGGGTGGCTTAGGGCACCAAATGATGTCACTATAGTGCCTTTGACCTCTAGGGTTCGAGTCCCGTCGGTGGCAACATTTTCGACACTAGATGCAAAGCTACAACGATTTTAGCGGCAGTTTGGAGAAGAATTCAAGCCGGCTGCTCTGATCGGAGTTTTTCGTGGGTTCACCGATCAACACTGGGCGAGCAATACCCTATGAAACAGGTCACGGACAGCACATGCTCTTTCCTTCCCTTTCCTTGTCTTATCCTCACCCCTTACAGATACACTTACACTAACATGCACTACACTACCACACATGCCAGAGACCAGTCGGGGACTTAAAGCTTGTCCCGGTGTTGCGGTGCCCCGCTGGTGGGAGGTAGCTGGTTGGCGAAAACTCCGCTAGTCGACGTTAGGTCGGCTCCGGATTTCGCCATCCAGCGGGGGAAGATCACCGCCACCTGCCGATAAAACACATGCGTCTGTCTCTGCGCCGTCTGTGAACACCGGTAGCGGCGAAACCAATTTTCGAAATCTTGCTGATTTTCTCCAAAATTGCTATTCCCTAACCGATCTGGGTGAGGTCACGCTCCCTTCAATTTGAAACCGACATTTCAATTTTTGCGGTATTTTATATGAATCCCCAGGGAGAGTTTTCAATTTAAAAAAAAGCTCAATCGTTTTAGATTAAGTTTTGTTGTTCGATAGTGTGAGGGACGATTAAGAAAATTATGCAGGTCTCATCTTCTTTGAAAATCCTGATTTTCCGAAAATTTCGAAAGTTATACGTTTTATCAGTCTTCCTACAACTAAAATATTAAAGACAGAGATGTTTACTTTCTGGCTACCGCGGTAGAGAGAAAGTTATGTAATGCTGCACGAAGAAACAGAATTTCCGTAAAAAAACTCTTATTACAGATCCCTGTCAAAGGAAAAGTTGATAAATCCAGATGGAAAATTAAAGAAAATCCTCTATCATGTGTAGCCAGATTCCATTTTTTGTGGGTCGTTGGCACCGAAAAATTGATTGACGGCAAAACCTGTCTGTGAACAACTCTAGCGGTTGAACCATTCGTAAGATTTTCTCCAAAATTGTTATTCCTTCATCGATCAGGCTCATGTCGCTGCCTCTTAAATTTTAAACCGATATTTTATTTTGGAGGGGGCGGTACTTTGCATTAAGCCCCTTAGACATTTTCGAAATTTTCAAAAAAATGGCTCAATTGACTCTGATTAACTTTGTTATTGGATAGTGAGAAGGTCGTTTAAAAGAATGGCGCAGGTCTCATATTCGTTGAAACGCTGATTTCTTAAAAATAAAAATAATCGTCGTCTTCCTACAGCTACAATTCCGAAGATACAAAATTTTTTATCGATGCAATGCGTTCTTCAAAAACAGATCTTCAAATAAAGTCATATTGAATTTTTGGAAAATATGAATATTTTGTATAATATAATATATATTTTAATGTGTAATATAATATATATTTTATAATATATTATACTTACTTTGTATAATATAATATATATTTTTTGTGAAATATAATATTTTGGCGTCAAACTATGTCGCTCGCTCTAAAAATCCTGAGCTTCTTGAACGTCATTTTCGATGTGTTTTGTGACAGGTGTATGCTACGTGAGTTAGAATGTGTTTATTATTTCATATTTCTTTGCTCGTTTCTTACATTTGAGCTTCTGTTATATATTCACATACTAATCTTTTAAAAATTATTTAAAACCTACTTGAAATATATGAAATAAAAATTGCTAGCCTTCAGGGAACGTCAGATTGGAATACAACAATGACATTCCGCGTCGCAACTCGCGAATTTCCACGAATTAGATATTTCTGTTGTGACATGATTTAGCTGTATGAAAAGCAGTTATAATTGTCAAATTTGTGTTGACATTTGCTTGAAACTCTTTCATTTTTACACCAAATATTCCACCATTTATAATGAGTTAAAAAAATGACGACTGATACGTGTTAATTCGGAGATAAATGAAGCTATAAATAGTATTACATAACCATTTCTAAAGGTGAGAAAGTGCGAGGGATTAGGGAAACTATGGTGTTTTAGCATCACTAGTTTCCGTTAATAAAATCTGTTCCTTCAATGTAGTTTTTGAAATAAAGTCATGTACACTTTCTTGCGTATTTGAGTGCTTTTTGCGTAATTTTGCGTGAAAATACGAGCAAGAAATTACGTGATGATTTAGCACTGCTGGATTTTAGGCAACCCTCAGTGCCCAGGAACATAAAATCCCTTTCATTGCGAGGGAACGGGACCTGCCGAACACATGCGTATATGGGGTTGCCTATCAATCAGGGGCAAATACCATATGTACAATTGGATATTGCCCTTTCAATGCAATTTCCATTATTTGTATGTTGTTTAATAACTGATCATTTTCGACCCTTCAATCCGTAGAAACTTACAACCAGGGCTCGGATTCGAATGACCTGAAAATTATTTGAAAATTGCCTACAATGTGACTTAAAAATAAGAGGAAAATTACTTATAAAATGAATTCATTGACAAAATTTATTAAAATAAAATTTTATTTAATATAAAGACTTTATTTTACGAGGAAATGTAATCCTTAGCTCTTATCGTCCAACTGTCAGGTTTGAACGACCGAGAAATTTTACCGAAGATGCGTAGTAATTTTGAGAGTTCTAAAATCTACTGCAGTAGTAAATTTCGTCATGAACTGATGATATACTAAATACTTGTCTGTCTTATCTGTCGTTTAACATTCACTACCAAAAAAACACGAAAAGGAATCAAAAGACATGAAAATGCCAAAAATGATGCAAAAACAATCTAAAATTAAAAAATTGCAAAAAATGACAAAAGAGACCCAATATCTGTTCGTTTCTGTCACCTGTATGTAGTGATAAACATTTGTATGTTATATATATATATATATATATATATATATATATATATATATATATATATATATATATAGCTACCGATATTTATAAGCGAGGTCTCTAAAGAAGGAGAATTTCACAGAGACGTCGCGAATTGTATTTGGACTTTTAAAATGTGAAGAATTTGTAAAAAAACTCAACCAAATATTCATGACAGAAGCAACCCGCAAATCTCGACAGCATTATCATAATCTATATAGTTAAATAACTCTTCAACGCATTCTAGGGTCTTCAAACGGGAAATTTTGGGGCCAAAGACCTGAAATGGGTAACCTACAGAATGAGGTAATACTAGATATTCTACTACATTTTTGTTGATCCGCTCAGAGAGAGAGAGAGAGAGAGAGAGAGAGAGAGAGAGAGAGGGGGGGAGAAATGAGAGCGAAAAGCTAAATGTTGAGAAATTGTATATTTACTTCAACAATACTGTTTTTAAGGCATTGTTGTGAATTGTTCCAAGACCATTTGTCTATATTACTAAATAAATATTTACTCAAATTTTGGTTCAAACATCAGCTTCATTATTTTTATTTGATATTTTATAAATACATCGGAAGTTTCCTTTATATATTTTCGAAACAAATAAAGACGTTTCATTAACTTCCCCTCTTAATATGGGAAAGGAAAGATAGTGGAATTAAGTATGAGAGAGTTCTCGCCCGGGTACGCTAGTACCATTTATTCTGATACACACTGAATTACAAAGAAGAAAAAAGAATAAATTAAAACCATTTTGTTGTACACCTCGTCTACAGAAGGCATAAGCTTTACATTCAGGAAGCTGAAGCAAGTGGAAAGTTTTCAAATGTTGTTCCTGAAGTGGCATTCTTCCAATGTGAAACGATGTTCTTGTGTGCGGTGTGGCATCGAAGGGGGGGGGCGCGGAGGATTTGCATAATCTGCGCTGAATCTTGGAAGCGGCAGGGAGCCGGTGGGTGCCGCAGAGGCCCAGGGCTGCCAACTGAAATTGCTGCGGGATTTGCATATCGTTTGTTCGCGGGCGGCTGGGAGCGAGGCGGCGTCGGCTGCGGAACTCCGCCGTGAGGGGGCTCCCTGTCCTCTGCGGCTGTGCTCTCCACGCATCACCACGCTTCCTTACTTTTGTGGACATCATAATTCTTTGGGCATCCTTAGTTATAAAAACACACGTTTGGGAAGGACAAGTAGCAATAAAGTCATTAAATAATAATGGTAATAATAATAATAACAATAATAACAATAATAACAATAATAATAATAATAATAATAATAATAATAATAATAATAATAATAATAATAATAAACTGGCAGCGAAATCCAACCTACAAGAAATGACCTGCCTATATTACAAAAATGTTCCCGATACTATACTTGAAAATTCAAACTTTAAGTTGTACTATGACAGAGAAATTATTACAGATAAAACTATTCACCATAACAGACCAGACATAACTTTCGTAGACAAACGGCAAAAGATTGGCTTCCTGTTTGACATAACTGTTCCACAAACAGCTAATCTCCAAACAGCATATGCAGAAAAAATAACAAAATATACAGAACGAGCAGCTGAAGTCAAGGCACTATGGCATCTCCAACAACTTCATATTGTTCCTCTGGTCATTTCGTGCACAGGAGTTATCAAATAACATCCATAAAAATCTGGAACTTATTCAAATACCAAAATATACCTATAAAATTATGCAAAAATCGATCATCTTAAACACATGCAGGATTGTTCGAAAATTCCTAAATTGCAACGAAACATGAATTGACCTGTGTCTTGGTTATTAACCCGACACAAAGTCAAATAAAAATCCGGTGAATACCGAGAAAAGCAATGTATAATAATAATAATAATAATAATAATAATAATAATAATAATAATAATAATAATAATATGATGATGATGATGATGATGATGATGATGATGTACAAAAGCAAATACAGACCAACGAAATGAAAATCAGCGATTGGAAAGAAAAGCAACTTCATGAACGCTACTCATACCAGATAGAGGGAGAACTGATGGACCGTTAGTCGTGATTTAAATGGCTGTGCTTGGGAGAACGTTTTGCTGAAACAGGGGGTTTCATAGTAGCTATTCACGACCAAGTAGTATCAACTAAAAACTACCGTAAATTACTCCTGAAAGATACTAACGTTCGTGATGACAAATGTCGGCTATGTGAAGAATATAGAGAAAATATAGACCACATTATCAGTGGATGCAGCGCTCTAGCAACCTCAGAATATACAAAACATGACGTTTGTAAAGTAGTTTATCAGCAACTATGCCACAATGATAACCTTTTGAAGGTTAACCGAACACCATACTAAAAGTACACACCCGAACCAGTCATTGACACAAATAATCACAAAATGTACTGGAACAGACCCATAATAACAGATAGGTCTGTATCATCTAATAAACCGGACATTGTATGACATGACAAGAAAAACAAAATGGTGTATCGGATTGATGTCGCGGTCCCGCTAGCTCACAACATTCCAAAGAAAAGTGAAAAAATTCTAAAATATCAACCTCTGGCAAATGAGATAAAGGAAATGTGGAGTGACGTGGAAATGGTGACGATTGTACCAATAATTCTAGGCGCCACTGATTTCTAAGTTTCTACATGAATCTGAACTGCAACTGAAGAAGGAGTTATACCTCCAGATGCAGAAGATTGTCATACTAGACTCATGTAACATCGTGAGGAAATTTCTGAACATTGATGGTTAATCCAGTGCTGATTATGACAGTTAGAACGTGTATCTCTTCTTCATGGTAACCGAGATGCACGAGTGGAAACAAGTTAAAATATGATAGTGATAATAATAGTAATAAAATAATAATAATAATAATAATAATAATAGTAATAATAATAATAATAGTAATAATAATAATAATAATAATAATAATAGTAATAATAACAATAGCCAGTTCGGATAGCCGAGATCGCTAAAGCAGTAGTCCCGTCTCAAAGATTCGACTCGTTCAGATGAACAGGGGTTTCTTTAATTTGGAATAAATCCAACGTATAGCTTTGGCGCTAGTAGTATCACGACGGGCAGAAAACTAATTTTTCAAAAATTAAAATTTTATCGGCGGCTTCCTAAAGTTACAATTATGTAGATACAGTTTTTCTTAATGAAATGTGTTCATCAAAAACAGATTTTCATATAACGTCATGTTGAATTTTATAAAAATGTGAGAATTTTTTGAATAATTTGGCGTTCTTTAATTGAGTTAAATGTGAAAAGCAGTAGATTGTTTCACTTTGCTTAATAAGATGTGAGAATAAAAAGTAATGTCTGTAAAAGCCGAGTAATTTTGATGAATATAGAAATATTATATTTTTTCTATTTTCATTTTCTTGCTGCCGGTATCAACAATGCTAATGGGCAAATCTATATCCTTTACGAATTAGAGATCATTGGTGCTTATAACCCATTGTTGTAACCCCGCACTGATAACGGAAGGCGGTAATGGCTGCTGCCTTTTCTTTCGCATTAATATAAACTACGAGTACTAGTTTTATTTACGGCTAAATACGCATCGTTGGTATTCGCGTAGTTTTGCGTGATCGCGTAAATTCGCGTACTTTTCGCGCATTTTTACTTTTAAATACGAGCGAAAAAGTACGTGCTGTTTTAGCATCAATATTTGAATGTTATTCATATTTACACGATTAAAACATTTTCAAAACAATTCTATTTGTGGTTCATCAGAGAGTACTGATGATGCTCTTAATATAGTTTTCCATTTTTATTTGGTTTTAAATTTTAGACAAAGATCGATTTTAAATTAAAGAAAAATTGTGTAAGTGAAAAAAATACAGATTTTTGGAAGTACTTTGTTCTTTCTAACAAACTGTCTGTATTGAACCCAATCTGAATAGAGGAATACAAAGAGAAAGAACTCATTAATCACATTCAAAACAAAACTTAATATCATCCAGCCCAATTTTTCGGTGTGAATTTACTGTGATAGCAATAAATTATTTTTTAATGTACTTTCTACTAAATAACTTTTATATCAGAACTCGTGTTTAATTTTTGCTGACATGTTTCCTTTCTCCTTAGTCTCAGAATCGAGTCTAAATAAACTGGGTACCAAAATCATAAATGCAGTTGATTTTACATAATACTCTTTAAGAACATTATATTTGAACTTTATATTGAATTTTATATTGAAACAATCATTTATCAAACGATATAATATTTGTGTAGAAACAATTTGCTAAATTTATTACAAATTACGCCTGTAAAGAGTTTGGCAAAAGGACAATCACAATTCTCTTTAGCTTATATCATTGATTTATAATTTTTTGTGGATATGAATTTCAGGCTCTGCTGCAAGTTTTAGTGCTGTCTCACAAAAATGTACACTTAATTTTTGATCCACGTTTACGTTTAAAATTTTATTTAAATTTTATTAAAATTTTATTTATTTAAAAATTGTATTTATTTAAAAATTTTATTTATATTTATATTAAATCCTACGTTTAAAATTTTATTTAAAAATTAAATCTAAAAAAATAGTTTTGCATGCATGGTATGGCATACCCTGCATGCAGAGGCGCATCCAGATATTCAGACGTCCACAGAAAGCATAGAATTTGCGCCCCTGTCGGAATACTTCAAATTAGTGTTGTGGTGATTTGTTTTAGCGGATATATTTTAAATAGCGCCCCTGTGCGGGCCTCATGTCTCGTACCGTGTCTGCCATAACGCAGGTACGTCAGAGCATTCATGAATCACGCGATACGCATAGCAAACATTCAAAATCAAAATTATATTACTGAGGAGAAACAGAACATGTCAGTGACTAGATCTCTTCTTCTTTGTTACAGATACCTCGATCTTGAAATTTATAGCCTAAACGCTGTTATGACATGATTTCTTTCTTCATAGTACAATTCGCCTTGCCTTAATTTCCAAAATTAAAAAAGTGCATTTTTGACTTGTTCCTTTTCTCCTCAGGCTGATTCAATTAATTTAGCTTACAATAAGAAAAGCAAATAATAGCTGTATCTTACAGAACCAATTATATAAATTACAATAAGTTACATTTAGGGTTAATATAGTGTGTAGTAATATGTAACTTGTCTGATCTTACATTCATGTGCTTTCATAAATGATAAATGATTATTAACTGTAGAACGTTGTTTCTCAAGGTCTGTGATTACTTTTCAAAATAAAATGTGGTAATGGCCCTCGAGAACTGTTGTTAAATGACAACAGGAAACAAAGCTTGCGTGTTAGATACTTTCTCAGCTTCTCAAAAAAATATATATATATATATATATATATATATATATATATATATATATATATATCGTAACGGGTGCCGGCGGCGGCGTGTCCGTACACCGGCCTAGCCCGAGCCCACCGTTGTGCGGCCACTTGTAATACTTTCCACAAGCCCGGCACGTTAAACTGCTACTTGTAATAGATTGCCCTGCTCTAGCCCTTCTTATAAACAAACAAACAAACACTAGCCTCGCGTTGGGTTGCCACATATAATAATCTTCCCGTTCTCCTACTCACAATTGCCCGTCTGCTAGCTTACCTGGCCTTTTGACACCTGGGCGTGGTCTGCGGTGCGTCTGTACAGACGCGAGCAAGGTACTGCGCTCACGTGCGTGGATCAGTTCTAGTGCTACGTGAATGACTACGAACACATATCGATTTTACAAATCATGAACCCAAAGGTGGCCACGAAATTTATTCAAATTCCCTCTTTACTCGTATTTTCCTTCAATTCACAATATCTAGTGCTGTAATAGCACTGGTGCCTCTGACGTCACACATCGACAGAACCCAGCAACATAAGAAACAACAACAAATAGATAATTCTCTTCCCACAATACACGAAACATGGACATATACTTTCTCATTCACACAGATTATTTACAACAAACAAAAACAAATGCCATTCACACATATGATTAAAACCCCAGAATGCATTCTGTCGAAATTTACGTATTAAAAATCTATTAATCACATAACTTGATCTTCGACAGAGCGTTCTTCACTTCGTAAAAAAAAACAAATGTCAAAATACTTGCTCACGTATGATGCTGCTTCCGCGAAGAATCCGGGTGTTTTGTGCGATTATCCACGCACAACAGCGCCTCCCGTTGTCGCCACCAGTTCCGGAACACACTCGCGTACGCATCACTGTTCACGTAACATGTCGGAATTCACGCTGCCACCTTTTTTCATAAATATTCCAAGTTATTAGAAAATCTGAGTCCCGAATTGAATTCCGCGCCAGTAATCGTAAATGCAACGTCGCGCTCCCCACCGTTGCAAAATTTCTCATACGGCCACGCTCATTATCGTTTGCTCTCGCGAGTCCAATGGGCGTTGCCGAATTTCACAGTAATTCCGAAAACCTTTTTTTTAATGAAATTCCTTTTCACGAAATATTAAATAATTTACATGAAGCATTCCCAGTTACTATTGCAAATTCTGTCCATTACTTCCGCACTTTAAAAAAAATTTCCAAACATCGCCTACGCGAATACACGTCTTGCCTTCACCAAGTCTAGGCACGTTCTCTCAAATTTTTTTTCAACTTAGCATTGTTATTTTTGCTTCAACACTTTTCCCGATCGCTTGATAACTGACGATCGCGTCACTTTGGTTCTCACAAAATATTTAATTATTAACGTTTCCCGAAACACTTTATTTCCGTTTTTGTTTTAATAAAATTCTCCCGACAATTTCCTAAAATTCGATGTTTTCCTCTTGTTTTCCTTTGGTCAAATTCCTTTCATTTTCCCTATTTTCCGTTTTTGGATGTGAAACGGAACGCACTGCAATTGTTCGCTAATCGCTTCTTCTTGCTAAACTTTCGCTTGAATTAATTTATTTGTTTTATTAAAATTTTGATACTTCCCGTCAAGATATTTAAATGGGATAAATTTTGCATGATGCCGCTAATTTTCTTCTTTTTCCCCCCGAAAGTCTGAATTTTGATATCTTATCGCGTTCTCTTGCATTATTCGAAAAACCCTCTTCTTTATAAGCGTTTCATCGCTCCAACAATGGACTCCATTAATATTCTCCTTAACACAAATATACGAAATACAAAATTTTCAATCACTTCTTATTGCCTGACGCGATTTTACTGGGATAACTTTTAAAATGTTCATCAAAAATTAAAGCCGGATCTAATGTCTATGGTCAAAACTTGCACAAGTATCGGGTTCACTTTATTTTCTTCCCCAATCGTTTTTTTATTATGGCGCCTTTGCTGTAAATGTTTTCAAATTGTTTATTATCCAAACGCATACTATCGGGGATTGTGTAAATCATTACAATATATATATATATATATATATATATATATATATATATATAATCAATCAGTAATTGGATATCATGCACTAACACAAACTATATTAATGTTATAATATTAATATTAAAATGACAAAGTTCAACTGATATATCTGTAATAAGAGAGTTGAATAAAAAGCCATTCTTGCAACTGGACAAGTAATTTTACTAATTATTGTCTTATTATTGACGGTATATGAAGATAAAATTACTCACTTGAACATTCAAAGAAAAGGTTTTTCTATTGCGGTACACTTGAGACACGTTTCCTCCTGGTGAATCAATTTCAATGTGTGATACATCACTACAGCCATGCACTGGTAATTCCATAGAATTTTTAATTTTTCGAGCTTAGAAAGGAACGTCTTAAGAGAAGGTTATGCAAAACGGCGAATTTTCGGCCGAAAACCTCTTTTTACAAGGCCCTGACAACGAAAAAGGCGATAAATACAGTCGCTAAACTAAGAAAAAATCCTCTAAGTCGTGGTGTAGCCAGAATCCCCATTGTGGGTTTTTGGTACTGAAAAATCGATTGACGTCAATACGTCCGTCTTAATGTTAGTCTGTGAACAAAGCTTGCGCCTAAACCGTTCAGCTGCTTTTCTCCAAAATTGATATTTTTCAATACATCTTACCGATGTCACGGTTCCTTGAATTTGAAACCGATATTTTAATTTTGGGGGCACTTTACATCAAACCACTGAGACACTTCCAAAATTTTCAGAAAAGCGGCGTCATCGTTTTCGATTAAATTTTGTAGTTGGATAGTGTGGAAGATGTTTAAGAGGTGTCCTCATGTTCGTTAAAAGCCCTGATTTTTCGCAAATTTCAAAATCATAATTTTTAGCAGCATTCCTGTAAGTAAAATCTTAAAGATACGGATTTGTTCCTTAATGAAATGTGTTTCTTAACGATCGATTTTGAAATAAGGTCATGCACAATTTTTTGAAAACGGTGCCTCAAAATAGGGCGAGAAAGTACGCGCCATTTTAGCCCCACGTTTCGTACGTGACCCTGAGACGCCGCTCTGAATAAATCGAAGTGTAGTAACTACCCTAGGAAATGCCGGGGGTGGAGTGTGCGGGCGCAGGAATTTGATTTCCGGTCATTGTCGCGCCGGAGAGGCAAAGTCGCTGGGGCGGTGGCGAACGCAGGGGCGGGCGCGGGGGCGACGGCGGGGGCGGAGGCGGACGAGGTGTTGAACGGTCGCGGGGGCGGCGTCGAGGGCGATTGTGGGGCGGTCGTGAATGCGAGGGCAGGGCAGGGGTTGGGGCGGACAAGGGGCGGGGCCGGCGCGGGGTGGGGTCGGGCAGGGCGGGTGCAGTTGCGGGGCGGGCATGGGGCGGGGTGTGCGCATGGCGTGGGGCGGGTGCGAGGCGGGCGCGAGGGCGGGGCAGGGGATGGTGTGGGAAGCGGTGGCGAACGCAGGGGTGGGCGCGGGGGCGGAGGAGGTGGTGGAAGCGGTGGCGGGGGCGAGGGGGAGCGGTCGTGGGGGCGGTGTCGAGGACGGTTGTGGGGGCGGGCAGGGGTGGGCGTTGGGCGTGGAGGGGCTGGCGCGGAGACAGGCGCAGGGGTGGGGCAGGGGCGGGCGGGGCGGGCAGGGGCGGGGCAGGGCGGGCAGGGGCGGGCGGGAGCGGGCGGGCGGGCGGGGCAGGGCGGGGCGGGGCGGGGGCGGGCGGGGCGGGCGGGGCGGGCGGGGCGGGCGGGGGCGGGCGGGGCGGGCGCGGGGCGGGGCGGGGCGGGGCGGGCGCGGGGCGGGCGCGTGGGCGGGCGCGGGGCGGGCGCGGGGCGGGCGGGGCGGGACGGTGGCGAACAAACCAATATGAATAGATTCGATTTGTTAGGGCGGAGGGGCTCCGCGCCGGGGGCATCACGCGCCGAGGGCGAGAGGCGCCGGGCGCAAAATTGCATAACGTCCGGAGAGTGCTCTTTCCCGTCCGCCTCGCTCCACCCACATGAAGTAAACATTAATGCACAAAACATCTTCAGGTTTAAAATATACCGTGTTTCATTTTAATGCAGGCTGTCTTTACTTTTAGAAAAATATTTTATTTTCGTTATCGGTACGGCCTGGAGTATTAGCAATTGTATGTTTACTTTAAATATATTTAAGACTTTCACTACCTATCATTCTTTTCTTATTCGTGCAAACTACGCGAATTTATTTTCCGAATTTTATCTTTCGGAACGTTTCTTCTTACGGATTTTAACTTATCCGGAATAGGTAACGTTTAAAATATGTTTTACTACCTTCAAACATTATGATCATTTTCTAATATACCGAGTGAGTCACGTAACTTTAACACTTTGTATCACGTTTGAACGGTTGAAGTTATTACAATGCAGTTTGCACGAAAGTGCATGACGGATTTTCTTTTCTTTATATTCTTCTATATTTTATTATCTTTATTTTACGAAATATTTGAGATAACTTTGTTTTGTTCAAATGGAACTATACATATTTTTTTCAGTCGATCATGACGAGTGTAAAAAGACGAATTCAATGATATACATATTGTAATACGGTAGATTTTTTGAGTAATTTTGATTTTTTTGCGACTCCGATATTGTCACGCTCCGAGCATGCACTAGCAGGGAGAGCTCTGTGCGACCTTGGTTGATACACTTACATTTAAAATATACGTTAAACGCGAGTCGCAAAAATCAAAATTATCAACAAAATGCTTATATAACATGACAAAATGTGTATGTTGGATTCGCCTTTTAGGCTTGTCATGATAGACAAAGAAATATGAATAATTCGATTTAAAAACACAAAGTTACCTTAATATTGTTCACGGATATGACAATCGATAATGTTTATCGGATATTTTGAATATAACAGTCCACCATGCAAGGTCACTCAGCGCTCCAACTTTTGAAAACTGGAATTCAAACTAAAATTAAAATTCAAACTTTCTTCGGCGTCTTCTACAACTACAATTAGAAGCTAAACATGTTCATATTTGATTGTAACAAGTTTCAAATAATGTTATATCAATGTTTAAAAATGAGTTTTTTGCGAAATTTATTTTAAAGGCAATTTTATTTTCTTTAAAGACATTTTCTTAAAAACGGCACAACTTTTTTTTATAAAATTGGATCTTAGATAGAGTAAATGACGCTTAATATAATGAAGCAGATTTCACGTGGGTTGAAATTACTGATTTTTCAAAAATTTAAGAAAATATAATTTTTGGCGTCTTTCTACAACTACAGTTGTGAAGATACAATTTTTCCCCTCAATGAAATGGATATGAAGTGAATCAGAAACATATCTTTAAATAAGGTCATGTTGAAGTTTAAAAAAAAAAGTATGTTTTGTGTAATTTGTCGTCAAATATAATAGTTCTCTTCGAATTTCCTGCGCTTCGTGAACATAATTTGAGAAGTGTTTGGATGCTATTGCTTTTCTTATGAAAGAAAGTAGATTGAAGGAAGGAATAAATTTAACTTAGAACTAACTAATACACTTTTACTTGACAAATTTTGATTGCTTATTATGATATGTTTCGTTTGTAAAAGGTAGAATGACTAGTGTTCTGGCTATCGAAATAAACGCAGGTATGGAACAACGTTTGAATTGGTTGGATTTGTATTATATTAGCATTGTTTCTAATACTTTACACGAACGAAAAATGAAAAAATTGAATTACATAAATTTGTCCGAAAACATTTTGACTTTAATTTCATATTACCAACTACACAGCCTTGGGAAGAAATGCAGTGATGGAAATTTCAGAAGTTCATTGTTAAGCGGTGACAAAAGATAATGAAATGTCTTGAACTCTTGAATGAATAATCATGAATGTCTAATATAATAATAATAATAATAATAATAATAATAATAATAATAATAATAATAATAATAATAATAATAATACCCGTGTGGGGTCCTGCTTTTTGTAGAACAGCGCCATTGGATCTCCGCCTGTCGTAAAAGGCGACTAACAGGAGTAGCTGTCCGCTGTCCCTCCATCTGAAATTGATCCATCTTTCATTCGCCATTCCTTTTTCAGCTGTTCCATCTATTCCTTTGCCAAAATGATACCTTAGCTGTTTTCCCGATCCTGTTCCCAAACTATCTCCTATCCACTTCACCCTTTTCTTTACGTCCTTCGAAGGCCAGCCCTGCGTGGACTGAGAGAACAGCTACGGCACGCGGGGGACGGCCAAAGGCACTTTTGAGTGTCGGCTATCAGGGCAATGGCAACCCGACAAATCGGATGCCTATCTCTTCTTCTGGAAGCTGGGACGTAACCTGTGCCCCCGGACTTCCGGAAAGGGATCGGCGAACCAACTGGCAACTGGAAGATGGGGTAGCACCCGAAATAGCCACCCCTGTGTTTTGGGGGATTTTAAGTGCCTGAGCTAAGCCCTTAGGGGTTAGGTGAACGTGCGCTGATGGAGCTCTGGCTCAGAGGCGAGAGGTGCTTCCACTCACGACTCGTATCAGGTCCGCCGGTGGTGAAGCAGTTATGAGAAAGAGTAAAAGGATTCGTGACGCATGCGACCCGCACTTGCAAGGCGGCGCTGCGAGTTCTGGCACGGGGCTTGCAGTGAGAAATGTGCTGCCTGTGCGAGTGGAGAGTAGTGGAGCCTCGTCATACCATCCGAGAAGATGTGGCGCTGCACCACTTATGGCGACCACAATACAAACAAGTACTGAGGGTCGTAGCTTCGGTAAGACGATAGCTTACCCCGCCCGACCCCAGAACGAACGCCAGCGCATGAAATGGAGTTAAATATCTCCTTTACGTATGCATACGTTCTGGCTATCAGACTTGAAGCGGACGTAGAGGGATACAGGACACGATTTCACGAAGATGGTTAAAGCTGCATCCGGGCATACCGGTATCCGAGCAGAGAGTGTGCGACCAGCAGCTCACCATCTTTGTAAGGAAATTTCTCTCAAATGCAGAGATAAATACCATTACGGAGAATGTAAGAGCATCCTTGGGTGATTCTTGAGAATAGGTATGTGACTGATGAAGGAAGAAATAATGAAGATCCACAAGCTAATCAGGAGTCTGTGGAGACGAATTCTGATGAATCCTGCCTCCTAGTGTCTGAGCAATTCTCTTGGGCTGTGCAATACGAAGCCATGATGACATACTATCATGGTATCCCCTTATCCTCCCGACCATGGATCCCACAAGTGGGATATGGCCCGCGTACAAATGCAGCGATTGCGGTCAATAACGTGAAGGTTGATGTGGAACAATCGACATCGCTTGAGGAAGTGATAAGCTATGTGTCTTGCACAGCCCTTGCTGTTGTACAGGGGCTAGGTAAACATGTAAAGGATCAATTGAAAACATCGAAAGACGCAGTACAGACTGCTAAACCCACCAAACCCCCATGATTGAGACGTATTGAATGCAAGATCGAAAGCTTCCGGCGAGACATAGGCACCCTGACAGCCTTCTTTACAGCTCCTGAGAACGCAACTAGAAAGGTCTCCAATGCAGTGAAGACGAAAGATGAGAATTCAAAGAACCCAGCCGAATTTTTAGGAGGCGCTTCGAGACAGACTTGAGTACCTGAGGTAGCGCGTCGCAGCCCTTGGATGTCGTATAAGAAGATATCACAAAACAATGAAACGAAGACAAGAGAATCCTATGTATTCAAGTGACCAGAAGAAATTGTTCAGGCAACTCAAATATCAAAGAATGTTGCCGGAAACTATTCTTAAAAGCTCATAAATGGAAGAATATTGGAGTAATATATGGAGAATTCCCAAGACCATGATGATGGAGCTTTTTGGATAGCAGAAGACGAAGAGAAGTGTTGTGATATACCACAAATGTTCGCCTAATACTACACGGAAAGATATCTTCAATTCAATCAGGAAGACGCAGAATTGGAAAGCACCAAGTACTGATAGGATACAAATCTTTTTGAGGAAGTATTTCCCATGTACTCACGCGGTCTTGGCCAGGTGGTTTTTAGCCTCATTCAACGATCCAAGTATCATTTCGGCGTCTTTTACTGAAGGAGTTACGTTTATGATAAGCAAGTCTAACAATTCTAAGGCTCCGAATAACTATCGACCCATAACTTGTCTCCCCACAGTATATAAAATTTTTACATCTGTGCTACCTAGTATGCTGAATACCCATCTGAAAGCCAACAATCTTCTGACACCAGAGCAAAATGGTTGTAGAAAGGGTGCTCAAGGTTGCAAAGAGTTATTGATAGTAGACAGTGGTGTAGTCAATCAAGCCAAAAAAAGATACCGCAACATTTCTGTTGGATGGATCGACTATACCAAGGCCGACTCAATACCTCATTCGGGGCATTTGTATGTCCTTCGCCTCTACAAAGTAAATGCCAACTTACAAAGTAAATGCCCACCATACCGAATGTATGTGAACCTAATTCGACACTGCATGCGAACTCCGCGTACAAAGATAAGTTTCATTTTCTGGAAGCAGCTATACCACCAAGGAACTGAAGATTAAACGAGGAATTTTCCAGGGAGATAGTGTAAGTTCCTTATGGTTCTCCCTAGCTCTAAACCCTCTCAGCAGAATGTTAAGAGATTTGGATATGGAATATGAAATCACCAAATATCCCCATATCCTCATTAATCATCAGTTCTACATGGACGATCTCAAGTTATACGCGAAAGATAAGAACCAGTTTTCCTCGCTGCTTGAGCTAGTAAAGGCCTTCAGAGACTCTATTTGTATGGAGTTTAGCATTGATAAATGCGCTGCAGAGCACGTGAAAAAGGGAAAAATCCTGGATCCGGACAAACTCATCCTGATGTGTGGCACCAATATCCAAGAACTTGGGCATGAGGATACATATAAATATTTAGACGTGCATCAACTTTTGAGCACAAGTAAAGCAAAGATGAGGCATGTTATTCAAAACAAAGTCTTGCAAAGAGTCGCAAAAATTTGTAAAACTCTTTTAAATGGAAAGAACCTCATGCCAGTTACCAACACGTGGGCAGTACCTGTGGCTGTCTATACATTTGGTGCTCTTCACTGGACAACAACTGCACTGCAGGACCTTTATCGAAAAGTCAGGACCACTCTTACCAAGTACCGCATGCAGCATTCCCACTGTTCAGTGGCAAGACTTTACAAATCTTGGAAAGACGGAGGTAGAGGTCTTTTGGATTTTGAGTCCCTTTGCGCGAAGCAAATCAACAATCTTCGCAAATACTTCCTTCAGAAAACGACGGTTGTGCATGAAGCAATTTGTGTCACGGACAAGCATTTTACTCTATTGAACCTCTGTGAAGCGAACTCTGAGAGTCTGTGTATCACCAAAGGAGATAGGCTGAGTGAATGGGCCCAGAAGCGTTTGCATGGCAGGTTTCCTGCTGAGCTCAAAGGGAACGCTGTGAACATTGCATCGTCAGTCTCCTGGCTAACAAAATCTGGCCTCTTTGCTGAGACAGAAGGCTTCGTAATTTCTATTCAGGACGAAGTAACCTCCACTCGCAATTACCAAAGGTATGTGATTGGGAATATGAGTGTAGAGGACCGCTGCCGGCTTTGCAATCAACCCGGCAAAACCCTCCAACACATAATGGGCGGGTGTTCTGCATTGGCACAAACAGAATATCTGAGTCGGTACAATGACTTTGCTTCGGTTGTCATCAGGCCCTGGCTGCAAAGTTAGAGATGGGAGAGAAAGACGTCCCATACTACAAGTTCAAGCCGGATTCAGTTCTGGAGACGAAACGGAGGAAGCTCTTGTTGAATGTTGCCATCACCACTGATCGCAGGGACGAAGCCAACAGACCTGACATAATATGGGTTGACAAGTTTTCACGGAAAGGGATTATAGTTGACATAGCTATCCCTCTAGACCGAAATATAGCCGCTTCCATTGCCGAGAAGAAGCGAAAATATCAGGCCTTGGCTATTGAACTGAGCGATGTGGCGGTTAGTATCTGTTGAAGTAGTTCCTGTGGTTATCTCTGCAAATGAACTGGTCTCTTAAGATCTAACTTCAAAGCCTGCAAAGCTTGGCCTTAAACAACTAACACATTTAAACAATGCAAAAGGCTGTTCTCCTGAGTACTGCACGCAACGTGAGGAAGTTTTTATTGATATAACAGCACCAGACTTCACCGTCGAATTCTGACCGCCCGAGTTTGCAAGTGAAGCAGGCACCTTGGTTCTCTAAAGGTTCCGATGTCGGCTGTATGGCACCTCGCTAGGCGAGAGACTTAAAAATATAATAATAATAATAATAATAATAATAATAATAATAATAATAATAATAATAATAATAAATGTCTCTTTGCCAAAATTCGTACAATCAAAATTTCTTTTTCGTACAAGTATGAAGAGAGAGATTATCCCTTAAAGAAATTTGTTCCTTAAAGATAGATTTTGAAATAAGGTCACGTACATCTTTTCCAAAATTTCAGTACTTTTGGCGTAATTTTCCGTAAATGTACGGGTGAGAAAGTACGTGCTATCTTGGCTCTACTAGTTTTCCTTGGAAAATGTGGCGGGTAATTTGACTTGAAGTTACTTCATATTTGCCCCTGAATGTCAGGCAACCTCTCATACACCAGTGTTCGGCAGCACACGAAATTCCTTCACATCTCTTGAACACTAACCCATGAGGGGATGCCTGACTATCGCGGGAAAAGTCACATGTGTACGTTGGTTCCCTGAAATTGGCAAAAAACTATCATATTAGATCCTCTTCATATCATAAGAGTTTGTAACATTTATTTTGAGGTACCTGTATACTTACATAATAGTTTCATACAAGCTGATCCCCAGCGATTACATCGCACAGACGAAGGAGCTGTAGAAAAGGTACGACAGAAAATACTGCATATACATCGATTTACATTTTGTCTTTACACATACGTATACACAAAGATCTGGCCTATAACACAGGCATTTTAGCATATAAAAACAAATCCTGCTACGAACCTTACTTTAATGTAATGACCGAATTCTTTATTGTCATCACTACATTTTTATACTGATAAAATAATATTTTATATTAATATTTTATAAATAAATGATAGCCACAATCGTTTTAGGTAGCTGTTTACTTGAGAAAAAAATTCTAGAATTTGGGATCTATTTTGTTTTCCCTTGTTCATTCGATTTCTTTATGCTTTTAGAGATCAATTAATTAAAAAATTCTATTTGTTTATGAATAGTTGGGAGAAATTCAAATTTTTACTTCAAACGTCATAACTCGACAACAAATTGATAATTTTGACAATTGTTTTCCTTAATTAATCACAATATATTATTTTAATGAATGAACTACAATGATTAAGGTACTGTGAAACTAGTCAAGTGTGAGTCAAGTTTTGATTATTGAGAAAAAACAAATGTTTATAGATTTATTTATATCTGGATATTTCATAAAACTGAACTTTTGGCGACAGATTAACTATTGTTGTTCATTCAGTGAAGCAAATTATGAGTTACATGCAGCAAAAAATTATATTATTATCGTTAATAGTTTATGATTTATGATATTTGACATGCGTGAATGTGCTGAAAATACTTCATTCGGAAATATGTTTCTGAAGATCACTCACTAAGGGATTGACAGTTGACATTCGCTTCGAAAAAACAATTTTTTCAAAAACTAAGAAACCCAAAAAGAAAAACATTCAATCATTTAAAATAGGATAAAACTGATCACACTACCCAATATTAATTGAAAACATTAAATTTCACGATTTTACATTATTCTCAGGTAGACAGATACCTTAAAGATCGCACAACACGATGTTCTCCAAATAAGATCATCTGCTGTTCGATTTTCCGCGAACTTGCCAAGTTGCGCATGACGCCATCTTCTCGTTTCCATTCTAGCCTCGTATATCAAATAACATCAATTTCATCTGTCTCTCCTTGGCGCGACAACCTGTTACGGGCCTGGGCCAACCAGTAGCATTTCGGCCTTGCGTACATAGGTTAAGGAGATACGAGTGGTTACAACAACAACAACAATAATAATAATAATATTTATTGAGTCACATATACAATTTCAATCGTCTATAATGAGTCCCTTAGCAGGAAGACGTCCCCACGCCGTAGTCTGGTCTTTTCCACCTGAGAAGTGACTTTTCTCAACGTCACACAGCAACAAATACTGCGACATTGTAAGGAAAACACACAATATAATCTTGCCCGGCCGGGAATCGAACCCGGGACCGCGTAACGGAAAGCTAACACGCTGACCAACGACCTACCCACAAGTGCACGCAAATTCCGTAGCTCTTTATTAACAGGGAAAAGCTGCGATGTATTCAATATGAGCGACCTCCACACCTACTTTTTTCTCCCTTTTTTTGGCTCCTCAATGGTTAGAAGGGACATGAAAATCGTTCCCTTTCAGCTTTAATAACAAGAGAAAATGAGTGTTGAAGCACGGTTAGTTAGTTCCTTGCAGCCGAGTGTTGTTGGACTTGGAGGTTTCAAATGCGCTAGGAAGCCCCGTGGCAGTAGCCAACGCGGCCGAGTTTCGCGGAGGAGGGCCAAGGGCCGACGGCCGAGGGCCGAGGGCCGGCGAGAGCCCTGGAGAGCCGGCCGCGAGAGCCCTCAGTCGCCGCGGAGGAGAAGAAACGCCCGGAGAGCCCCTGGCAAACTTCGCACCGCTACCTCCGCCCTCCCCATCCCCCTCCCCGCCGCCGCCATCCAGCGTCACCCGCCACACGAAGACGTTGCTCAAATGCGAAGTAGTGCAAAACCGCAAAGTACGTGCAAACTTTCAACGAACCGCTTGCAGTCTTTTGAGCGTTACTGACATTGCGTAATTTTCAACTTTTTTTACAAACGAAAATATTTGAAATTTCGAAATATCTCGTAAGAGATCCTTTGAAACATTTGGACTCATTGTTGTAGAAATAAAAATAAAATACGCAACGGGAGAAAATACTAACCACGTGGTAGATATTTAGAAAATGTATATTCAGTAATTTTGCAAATTCAAAAATTTACAAGAATATTTATGAACAAATATATTCTCATTATATATATAATTATGTATACACACACGTGTGTGTGTGTGTGTGTGTGTGATCTGATATTTGACTAGCTCCGAGTGGTGGAAGAGGCAGAAGTATGGTTGCTATAGAAAATAATAGTATAATAATAGTCCGATGTGTTGACGTGTGTATACTTTTTGTATCTTTGGGTGATTAACACACTTCGTTGCGGCAATTCGTGTCGTGTCCTTTTTCTGCTAGTCATAAATCATTGGGGGCTTGTCCGGGATCTACGAGAAAAGTCCGGAAAATATTGACGCAGATTGTCGGAACGTTTCAGAAGAAAATAGCTTAGCCGGACAGAATTGCGGCGGTTATACAAGGAACGAAGGCAGAACGAAAAAGTCATGTGTACAGCGAGGAGCACAATGAACAGTTTCTTTATGGTAATGTGTGCGACGAAAAACGGTGTCGAAAAATCGCGTCGGATTACGAACGAATAAAAGAGTGATCGATAGGAAGGAAGTGCGGCGGGCGACGTACGAAAGCTCGTGAGACGAAGGATCAGTGATCGACGTAAGCCTGGCAAAGGGAACTCGACTACAGGGAAAGGTAAATGGAGTCGTGATATTCCCGATTCCTTCGAGAGCAACGATAGTTTTGATCGCGAAGTACGTTGGACACGAGAAACGGAAACGCCATCCATGATCGAAAATTGCTCTAGTGACACCCGTGACGTGCACGGATCACGCGACAGACGTCAATGTGTCAGAGCCAAGCCGACCTTTACGACCGATTCGTAATGTTGAGGGTAGTCTGACAGAATTTTCAGGCGATGATATAGCGCACTTTCAACAATGGCTCTCCGAATTTGAAGATAAGAATGAATGAATGAATGCCTTATTTTACGTGGTGAGACTCAGGCCATGAGGCCTGCTCTTCCGTCTGACCACGCAAATTGCGTTACGTTCCTTTCACCTACTAGGGATGAAAGAAGGTTTTATTTGGGCGAGGAAACAGGCAATTTGAGTTTAGCTCAGAGGCTTTGTTTAGGCTTAATCTTTGACATGCAGTACATCTACTAACATGGGACAGCCGGCTTTACTTCCCATCCGAAGGAAGGCGTACTAAGGATTTTTCGCCCTTAAAAATTCACGGCTTTGATTGGGTTAGAACCCGCGAACTTGGGTATAACTGCCCGATACGCTAACCGTTACACCATCGCTGCCGAAGATAGCGAGTTATTAAAATGGCAGGTTCTTTCAAAAGAAAATCTATGCAAAATGCATACTCAGAGGTTACAAAGAAGTTTATGTCGACAAAGAAAATATAAACTTAGAAAAATTTCAACAAGGACCTGACAAAGAAATTTACTACCAAGCTTATCAGCGCTACAGTACACAGCCAATTGCGTGAACGTAAACGGTCACATGAAGAAACATGTAAGCAATAATGGAAATAACTCGTCAAGGAACAATTGAAGAGGAAGCCCCCAACGAGTATATCTTCGATGGAACTCAAGATAACGATAACTACGAAGGCATTGTGTACAGCGCAAAAAATATCAAAGAGCTCAAGAAATGTTTGGAGACCTACGAGAAGATGAAAGAGAAATAAAAAGAACGAAAGGCAACTGCACAGAATGAAGAAGGCAAGTACTGTAATAAGGAGACGAAAAATCGAAATATTTCAAAAAAGATCAAACATGAGGCTACAAGTATTTCAAAACGAGCAGCTTAGAATTGGTGTTTCAACTACGGATCGAAAGAACATGAAATAAACAACTGCACAAACCGAGATAAGGGACCCAAATGTTTCAAGTGCAACGAGTATGGACACATATCACAGATATGTACAGAAGAGAATTAGAGTGTGTGATGTATCCGCCCAAGGACGACAAGCTGTTATCAATTAAGGTGCGTGGAGGGAATTATTTTGCACTATTAGACACAGGGAGCGATATCAGTTTAGTGCAAGCTAACACCTACGATACGATATGTCGTCCAGAGTAGGGGGCAACCACGCGATGCTTTATCGGATTGGCGAACAAAACAAGGCCTGTTGGAACGATTAAATTAAACATCGAGCTTCAACGCTGTTCTATGTAGTTAAGAGGGGGTCCATGAGCCATGATTTAATTCTTGGACAAGAGGGGATTAAAGATGCAGAGATCATCATCAAAATAACAGTGAAACTAATTTCAGAGGGAGATAAAGAAGTATAAGACAATAGTGGTACATTGGTTGATTCTAGGAAGACAAATCCACGACGAACTGAAGGTACTCCAGTGCATAGCTTGGAAGGAAATTGTTGTTCCTGCCCTCTCTGAAACGAAGGTTTGCCAATTACTCGAAGATTACACACCCGCGAAGAACGTGAAATCCACCATCGAAACGGAGATCAAGCTCAAGGACAATGATGGAGTGTGACTACAGCCTCGCCAATTAGCATTGAAGGAGAAACCGGTAGCGATAGCTCAGTGCATCAACTGATGTCACTGCAGCGCTTCTGACCGGCAGGTCCTAGGTTCGAGTCCTGACGGCGGAAGGATTTTCGACACTAGTTTTTCAGCTAGGTCGAATTCAGTCGCTGTCTGGAGGAGAATTCTAGCGGCTGGCTGCTCTGATCGGTAGTTTTCCGTGGTTTCTCCGATCAACGCCAGGCGAATGCCGGAGCAGTACCCTACCAAACGTCCCACGGACCGCGCGCGATCTGTCCTTCCCATTCCTTGTCCTATCCTCTCCCCTTACACACACACTTACACTAACATGCACCACACTACCACATATTCCGGGAGACCGGTCGGGAGCTTAGATCTTTCCGCTGGGGCGGTGCCCCGCTGGTGGGAGAGTCCTGGTTAGGGGGAAACCCCACTAGCCGACGGTAGGTCAGTGCCGGATCTCGCCATCCAGCGGGGTAAGATCACCGTCATCTCCCGCGAAAAAACATGCACTACACTAACGGTACTAATGACCGAAGCAGTTGACGCGCCCGGAAACACGAAAAAATCAATCAATCAATCAACTGAAGGAGAAGAAGACACTTGACAATCAGATCAAGAGTGACTGGAAAACGGCATCATTCAACCTAGTGATAGTGAGAATGCCAGTCCGGTTTAATCGTGCCAAAGGAAGATGGTTCACGTAGAGAGAAAATCAAATTTCAGATAGTTAAACAAAAAGATTGTTAGGGATCGGTTCCCGATGCCATTAGTCGACTACAAAATATACAACCTGTTACACTTCTGCGTGTTTTCTATAATGGACTTGAACATTTTCACGTTCCTATGTCAAAGGATAGTCGAAAATACACTTCTCTTGTTACGTCAGATCATCAGTATGAATTTATAACGAGAACATTTGGTTTATGTAATAGTCATACCAGTTTTTAGGTATATTGATATTGTTTTTAAAGATTTAATGAGAAAGGCAATTGCGATTGTTTACATTGACCACAATTGTACCAGGGGTGAATTACGAAGGCACCTTCAACAACTTTGATTCAGGTCCTGAATGTAGCAGCAGAAAATGGGCTAGAATTGAATTCTATAAAAATTTTAATTTATCCAAACTTAAGTTGAATGTTTAGGTTATGTTGTCGAAAATAGCACGTAACACGTGCACCAACTAAGATAATAGCTGTACAATGTTTTCACGACCCTAAGACCGTTAAACAATTTAAGAACGCAACTTGCACAGTTCGCCGACGATACGGCAATATTCATATTAACTCGCACGCTGTCACATAGCAGTATAATAATTCAACAACATTTAAACAAAATAGACGAATGGGCAACAAAATGAAAAATTAAGCTAAACCGAAACATATCAAAATCAAAAATGTTTTCATTAAGACCATTCTCTGCTCCCCACCCATTACTATTAAACAATAGCATAATTAACTGGACACCATTGAATCAACCTATCAAATACTTAGGACTAAATATCAATACAAAACTCAACTGGAAACACCACATCAACATTAAAATACAACAGGCTAAAGTGAGATTAATCCAACTCAAACCATTACTGAATAAAAACTCCAAACTTCTATTAACAAATGCAATAACACTATATAAAACCATCATAAGACCCATAATGCTATACGCATGTCCCATATGGACAAATGTCGCACCATCCAACGTAAATAAAATGCAAATAATACAGAATAGCAATCACTAATGCCCCATGGTTCATTTCAATCAACAACTCCATAGAAAATTAAACATGAACCCAATCACCTATCAGATAGCACACCTGTCCTATAATTTCTACTCCAACATAAACTCAATAAATCAACTAAAAATACAATCTAGCGTCAACGAACAACACTCAGAGAAAAAAAAAGTTACCCGTTTGATTCATTCCTAAAAATATTCTCAAGCAATTGTGAATGGTAGGTACTCTCATAAGGAATTTACCCCAATGTATTAGCAATAGTAGAATTAGGTTAAGCATAGTATTAAGTTAGTAGTAAGTCATCATTACATATGAAAGAGTGTAAAACTCATCTAAGCAAAACCCAACAAGCAATAAATGAAAAAAAGAAAAAAAGACTGATAAGGTGCACCTGTCGTAGCGGTTGGGGCTCCCCAGAAGGCCGGAGGGGACTCTTGTTTGTTAATCTATATATTTAAAAAAATAAGGATTCTGCCATGGCTTCGTTTAGAGTTCTACTGAACCGATTGTAATATTTTTTTCCTTTAAATGAAAGAATGTGATCCCTAGATGTGTTATCAGATATTGTTTGTGTTGATTCACCAACATTTACGGTGTAAATTAATTAATTAAATCATTCTTTAATAGTACGCTTATAAATAGTCAATTGTTTTCTTCCAAAGGGTGGCTGTTTTAAAATTGATATATATGAGTCGATAGATGTGAGTCCCCGCCGCTTCATGGTGGCGCTACTTGATGTTTTGTTTTGATTGCTGAGATTTGTTCACAATTCGTCAAGGTTTTGTTTCAGTGTAATAATTGCATGGTGGCGTTAACAGTTTGCATGTATGTGCTTTTTTAGTGTATTTTGTAGAGAACATTCGGACAGTGGGTTTTTCTCGATTGTACTGAAGTAGTGAAGTTGTTCACAGGTTATGTCGAATTCCGAATCGTTGCCTATACGCCCCAAAAGACACAACCGTAGTACATTGACTGGGAGCAGGGAAAGAGAAAGTCAGCGTATGTGTCGTGATAGTGAGGTCATTTTGTTTTCTGTTGGGTCATTGTCTATGAAATGTCAGTTTTGTTCTACTTTGTACTTCCAATGTGAGAGAAATTATGTAAACGAGTTGACTCTGTGTTGCTAAAATGGGAAAATAAATTTACCTTCGAGCAATATTCCAGAAGAAATCAAACAGTTGTTTATAAGAGATTATGACACATCAAAAAACCTTTAGAAATAATATGTCAGTATAATGGTCCTCTTTCCTTTGTGTAATTTGGTGCCGATATTGCATTGACACCTGGTCATGGGCCATACGTGTTCAAAACTTTGGGAACTCCACATCACAGAATATTTTTGTTATATCCTGAAGATTCAAACAATGCAACATATTGTAAACATTAATCTGGGCACGGTATTTGACATTTATCTCAGAACATACCGTCAAATTTTGACGGGTTCTTACTAGTATCTATAAATATGTTATACTCTGTACAATTTCGCTCATAGTACAAAATAATGCCGAATTAACCGTTGTCTCGCTTGTATTGATCATGCGCAGCCATTCACGTCGCACGCTTCAGTCGCCATCTCGTTATGAATTAACACAGGAAACTGGTGGGCTAGAGTTGTCACGTGTAGTACGGACAGACATCTTTTACAACAATAACAACTCATTTAACAAAACAGAGATGTGTATGTGGCTTTTAATCCCCTCTGCCACCTTGTGAACTGTAAAGAGTTAATAAAAAACATATCTAACAACAATATGTGTTTTCGGAACAATCTAACGGCATACAATCACATTTTAAATGCCACAGATGTTCATACACATTTGTAATTTGTGCCCGAAATTAATTAATTAAATTTTGATTCCTATTGATAGGTTAGACTATTGCCTGGATCGAAGATCTATTCTAAGGATAGCAGAAAACCAGAGGCAAGGGGCCCCTTGAATAAAATTGACAAACAGGGCGCTTTCGTCACTGCTTCTTTAAATAATTAAAAATAAATAAGACTCTTTGTTCTTCTCTTTTCCTGGCCACTTACACCCTTACGTTAAATTGGTGAGTTATTCATACTGCCATTTACAAGAATAGCCTCTTGCGAAGGTCGTTTATCTGCCATTACAAGTGAATAATATCTTACACATAAATGACTGTGTTCCGCATTTACAAACAAAACATACTCTGAAAGCAACTTGTGCCAGCGTCAGAGGGCCTAATGCAATGAGTCGAAGCTCGCTTCGCCTTGTATGTAATTTCGCAGGTAGAGCGCATTGGCTGTCGCAGCCGACAGTAAAGAAATAGGCAGCGACTCTAGAAGCGGGGAGCCTAACTAAGACTTCGCACGTAGGCAAGCTTGGTATTAAGACGAATAGAGTCGGTGGATTTGGATGTCATAAATACACCCCGGGAATTTAGGAAAAATCACATTTTTATTTATGAGCTTCATAAAATGCTAATTATCAAATGCCCACAAAACAGGATCAAACGAACAGAAATTAGCATATTACTGCATATTTAGTGCGTTTTGTGTTAATGCATCATATTTCCATTATGTTTAAGTTATTATTCATATTTTATTGCTTTTATGTGGCATACTTACCTTGGAATTTTAATCAATATGCATATTTGTCTCCTGAAACCGAAATGTGTACTTCACATATGTGAATGCGAATGCAATTGTGGGAATGTCTTTCCTTCGTTGCAGCAGTATTTGTATAAACTTATTTAGGTAATGATATGGCGCTGGTACCGGAAATGATTAATAATAATGAGATAATTTATCTCTGATAAAGAATTTGTGGCATTGGAATTCGACGATGACACAAACGAACTCATTATATTTTACTATAAAAATGTCGCTGGAGTACAAAGTAGAGACAAAAATGGAAAATTAGGTGTTAAAATTAAACAATTTGTAATGGGTTTCATAGTTCTGTTAATTATTAGAGCATATTAGTTTAGGCGCGTACTTTACAAATGTTAGAGCATATTTGCTTTCCGAAAAGATTAATTTTTTAAAGGGGGCGGATTTTAATGAAATGTAAGTTTTTTCTTTTCACTTTATAAATATTCCGTTTAGTATAGAAATTCATTTTATGTCATGACAAAAGGAAATGACTCATTTTATAGGTCATTATTTTGCATTATTTGCCGACTTTCACTAATAAGTAATTTTTTACCTTTTTCGTCATTTGTAATGCATTTTTTGCTGATTTCATCGATTTTAATGTCATTTTTAGTGGCACTTGCTTCAAATAATATTTTCGAGATGCAAAAAATGTTCTTCACAGAATGACTTAGTAATCTATTCTATTTGTTCGCTCAGAAATTGTTTTGGCAGCCGTTGTGTGTAATTCTTTTGACGAAAATCAGCGCCATTGCTGGTTCGGCCGATTTCGGGGTAACTACAGACAGATTTCCTGGTAAAAAGCAGTCCAAACCAATAGTTTGCGAGCTGAGTTCACTCGAACGAATGGAAGAAGCCTTGATTACATCAGTAACAAGGCTACAGCTTGAGTTGTTCATCCGAACTGGTTTTGATAATATTTTTTATGTTAGTTTTATTTGGTTTTATGGCATTTTTAATGCACTTTAAGAGCATTTTATTGGTCATTTTTGGCATTTTTTCTTGAATATATTTTAATTGGTGATAGAAGTGGCGCAGATTTCACTTTCGTTGTACTCTCAATAAATTGCAAATGTTCAAACTTTCTTGGCGTCATACTATAACTATAATATTAAACATAGTGATTTCTTTTACTTAATGGCATATTTTATTCACTTTACTTCTAATTCATCTTATAGCAATTTTATATAAATATAAGTAATTTTCGCGTAAGTTTGACTGAAATAAAGGCGGTTTTAAAGAAACAGAAGATTTTCAAAAAAAGCGGCTCATTCTTTTTTCTTTTTTCTTTTTGAATAGAGCGAAATAGACCTCTAAAAATGGCGTGAAAAACGGATATTTCGGGAACTCTTCTAATTTCTGAAAATTTCAACGATTAATTTACTTTCTGCACCTTCCTTCAACTATAATATTAAAAGCAGGTTTTTACCTAATGAAATATATTGTTCAAAATTAAGTCTTTAAATAATGCTATGTAAAGTTTGCAAAAATATGAGTAACTTTTGCGTAATTTAGAATGAAATTTAGGGAAAAATTAAAAAATTTCAAACACTTCCTGGATTGGTAACACTTTTCTGGGATCAAGTAATATTATTATATTACGTACGCAATACAAAAATGCGAAAAAGTACGTGCGGTTGCAGCACCGGTAGTTCCATTCGAGAGCCCTATAACTTGACTACAGCGCTGCTGTAGTCTACACTGCTACAACTGCTGCTAGAACTCTCTACTTCTCGCCGCCATTGAGTGGGTGTTTTGAAGAGCTTGAATAGGTTAGTGTTTAATTATTTAAGTTACTGGCAATTGTGTTTTGCTACCGAAACCACTATTAAAATTACTGCAAAGACACTGCGAAAACCAACGCGTTTGCCGTGGAGATCAATAGTAAATTCCGCCAACAGCGACACACCAACATTACACAAGACATATTATCCGTAAATTTCAAAATGTAGCGAAATATAATGAGCTGTAATGGACAATTCAACAGTTCACCCAAACTAATGCACGAGTCCAGACCCCGCAAGAAGTAACCGAAAACCAAGAACGAAGGACGAAAACTTGTGAGGGCGAGGGTATTCTGCTCAAAGATTCTTTTTGTGGTGTGGGTAGGGTTTTTGTAAGAAATTGGTATAGTTGCGCTGCAACAGCACCTCCAATTAAAATATTCGATTTACTGTTCTTACTAGCTAACCATGTACGAAACACTCTTCCGAATCAAAAGAGAGTCTAAACGACACATCGTACGTGTACCGTCCGTATTTGCTCGACAGTCTTTTGTTGTGGCAGGTGAAGGGCGAATAATAGTCTTTGTGTATTGTGACAGAGCAGAAGGGAAATTCCCACAGCTTGTCACCACTTCACTGTCTCTCGAAGAGAAAGAGCAAAACCCTCTTGAAAATAGACGTAAATCGTTATCGCACATCAATTATGTCTATTTCCAACAACATATCTTTTTACTGTTCCCTTCTGAAATCATCAGAAAATCTATTATTCCTTCTATATCCTGCCTACCTTCACATATTGGGTTAATCACTTCAAGATCTAAGAATTGCCCCATATATTTGTGATTCCCTACGCTATTTAAAACAAGTCACCAATCTTTAAAAAATAATGGGAAAGGTAGAGGATTTTCTAATTAAAATTTAATTGGACAATTAATAATTGAGAATGTATAAGAATCGATTTTACGCAACTAGACAGCATGTCACGAAATGCCATTCTTAAAATAAGTTGTATAAAATTTACGACAAGATTCTCTTCCCTTTTATTAAATTGCATTATCGCATTGAAGCTTACGCGCTCATAGCAATATTCTGTTGGCACCAGAGCTACCAACGGTTGCAACAAAATTTATTCCATTTAAATATCTTCACTAGAACAAGAAATAAAATGGAACAAAATTTTAACATTTAAAAGGGAACGTGGCCGCTTAACGCGAACTTTACTTTTACGAAATACTTTTTTCAGAAAAGTTTGCAGAATATTTTATATAAAATTCAAAAATCTATTTTTTTAAAAAAATACTCAATTACCCCCAACATAACCTATCCGCGTAAGTTGTAGTGACGTTCTCTTAGCAACAGTAAATATTTCCTAAAAAGCCAAGAAGTGTTCAGGAAAACTCCATATCTTCATTCACAGGCAACTAAGAAACCTCCTCCCATTTCCTTTCATTCACTTCCTCCTAGTTTCAAAAATTCTCAGGCTAGAGACATGGCCACCGATATCTATACGATTGCCATGACAGAGACCATGGGGCTATGAATATAGGGAGATGGCACGACGTCACAAACTTGAAGTCATCTCCGCCATATTGGTGAGTCCAAAAAGCTTGTAGCATAGTCAAACTGCACGTGAGTGCTTTCAGGCTTGTAGCTGTCCTCTTATTCAATTGTGGTTTGGCATCGGTTGTAATATTTATACGCCTTGTTCAGATTTTTGTAAAAGTTTGTTATGGTTACTTGTGTGGCTAACGGCTGAACAAACTATACGGGAAAACGGGAAATTACTTTCTACAAGTAGCTACTCCATGTAATTTGGAACATTTAGTAACTTTGTAAGTTATTCGTTAATTTTGGCGATTTTTTCTTGAAGATTTCCTACAGATCCAAGGCGGAGAGCATTCTATATTAGAGGTGTACGAAGAGACAATTAGGAGCCTAGTAATTACAGCAGGTTACGTTCGGCTCATTTCCAAGAACACGATTTTGATAAAATCTCTTTATCGTGTATATCCTGTTTTCTTTATTGTGTGTGATACATGGTCATGGTTGGCCTACATACTTCTACGTCACAAGCAACTAATGACGTACTGTTAGGCCTGTAGTAACAGAAGATATTGGTTTGGCAGACGTGTTTTGGACCTACCAATATGGCGGACTGGCTTCACTTACTCAACAAGGAAGGGGTTGGTAACGGCACCTCCACGTTTTCATAGCTCCACGATAGAGACTCTCCCCAACAATGCCTGTTTTCGATATTTCCCCTCTCCAGAAGCCCTGGAGCGGCGTGAATTTATTCGTGTGTTGAGATACAGTTAGTGCTGCAGCTGATGACTTATGCAGCAGAGTTAGGGCCTATCTTAAAATTACAACTGTGCAGTGTACAAACGCCTCTTTGGGCAATCCTTGTTTTACTAGTATTTATAAATAATAAGTACTAATTTTTTAAGAATGTTCGTTTCTCTTCTTATTTAAAAAACACATACACACTCGCATTCATTCGTACACTATACATACAAACACATTCAGTTATTCATGCATGCAACACTGCACTACACACCATTGAACATTATTTACACGCCTAGTTTTCTTTTCAGTTCAGTTTTATATGGCCATGACTTCTTTGTGGAATGCGAACAGCGATGTCTGTTCTCCTGTGAGCGAATCGAAAAGTAAGACTTTCCTATCAACGAAGTAAAGGTACGTGCTGAGCATCTTTTTTTAAATTTTATTGAAGGTCGCATCAACATTTAGATCATCACCACTATTGGAGTTAACCTAATGATAACTATGAAAATGAAACGATTTGGCGAAGATAAGGAGTGAAAAGACGAGAGAAAAAAAAAAGCCAGAGGCATGACTCGAACCCACGACCCTTCGGCCCGAGGTTGTTACGACACTATTGCGTTAGCAATCTCGGCCACTGGATCGACTCCTCAACACGTCTATAGCATAACTTTCTATGTATAAGAATACATGCACCTTTGCATGGATTCTTGCATGAATGCATGCATGAGTGCCTATATTTTCGCAACATATTCTTAAACCATAAGTAATAATATGAAAAAGTGTACATCTTGCTGCAGTTGCTGAAACATAACAATAAAATAAAGGGGAGGCAGGAAATTGTTATATATTATACAATTAGAAAATAGTGTACACTTTTCACCTCTGTCAATCACCTCAATCAATACCACGCAAAAACTACTAATATTTCAAAAATATTAACATGAAATAATTTCAAGATCTTATATTGTGTACTAGATTGCATTATAAAAATTGTAGTATCAATGATGAAAATGAAGGAAAAACTGAGTGTTGAAAATTTAAATACTGTTTCAAATTCGAGGAATCGTCAAATCAGCAACCAGATTTATCTGAGAATATTTGGTGTATTGGTGAAACTCCTTAGCAAGGTTTAGGCGCTAGTGTAGTTCATAGACAGAGCGACAGACAAAATGCCGAAAAGGAATGTTTCGGTCTCAAGAACCCACAAAACGTGGATTTTGACTTCCCGACGTGTTAGTGAAAGTAATTTACTACATATTGGAGCAAATTTTTTTTTCGAAATTAGGATCAGAAAAAGAACACTTTTGGCAAATGGTGTACGAGAAAGTAAATTGTGAAGAATGGTACCTACTGACGTGGCTCAGGGCTTCAATTGATGCAAACGTGAGCGGTAGCTCAGTGCATCAACTGATGTCACTGCAGCGCCTCTGACCGGGAGGTTCTAGGTTCGAGTCCTGACGGCGTCAGGATTTTCGACACTAGCTTTCCAGCTAGGTCGCATTCAGTCGCTGTCTGGAGAAGATTTCTAGCGGCCGGCTGCTCTGATCGGTAGTTTCCCGTGGTTTCTCCGATCAAAACCAGGCGAATGCCGGAGCAGTACCCTAACAAACGGGCCACGGACCGCGTGCGATCTGTCCTTCCCATTCCTTGTCCTATCCTCTCCCCTTACACTCACACTAACATGCACTACACTGCCACATATTCCGGGAGACAGGTCGGGTGCTTAGAGCTTGTCCCGGCTGGGGCGGTGCCCCGCTGGTGGGAGAGTCCTGGTTAGGGGGAACCCCACTAGCCGACGGTAGGTCGGCGCCGGATCTCACCATCCAGCGGGGAAGATCACCGCCATCTCCCGAGAAAAAAAAAACATGTACTTCACTAACGGTACTAATGACCAGAGCAGTTGACGCGCCCGGAAACATGAAAAAATCAATCAATCAATTCAGTTGATGCCACTGCAGTGCCTCTGACTGGGAGGTACCAGGGTTCGAGTGCTGGCGGTGGCGCGATTTTTGATTCTAGCTAGATGCGTCAGCTAGGTCGAATTCAAACGTTCTGGAGGGGAATTCTAGCGACCAGATGCTCTGATCGATAGCTTTTCGCGGTTTCTCTGAACAACATCTGGCGAATACCGGAGCCTGGAGAATACCTTTACAAACCGGGTACGGACTGCTCGCATTCTTTTCTTCCTCTTCCTATCCGCACCCATGCCACTACCACACATGCCGTGATATCACGGCGGTGACGGATGTTCGAAATTTGTGGCGGTGTAATGGTTAGCGTATCGGACTGCTATACCCAAGTTTGCAGGTTCAAACCCGATCGAAGCCGTGGATTTTTAAGGGCGAAAAAATCCTTCGTACGCCTTCCTTCGGAGAAGCCGGCTGTCCCATGTTAGTACATTTACTGCATGTAAAAGATCCTCAAGCCTAAATGATGCCTCTCAGCTAAATTCAAATCGCCTGTTTCGTCGCCCAAGTAATACCTTCTTTCTCCCATGGTTGGTGAAAGGAGTGTAACGAAATTTACGTGGTCAGACGGAAGAGCAGGCCTCATGGACTCAGTCTCGCCATGTAAAACAAGGCCAATTCAATTCAATATCAATCCGGTTGCATCAATATCAATCGGACATCAATATCAATCATCAAGCATCAATATCAATCGGACGGTTGGTGAAAACTCCCCAAGCAAGGTGCAGGTAAGCGCCGATCGTATCTACGGTGAATCACCGCCACCTCTGGCGATAACAATGCTACACACTTACAGGACTAATGACCTTACACGTTGATGCACCTATAAACACTACTTATTCAATCAATTAATCTGTATTCTCACAGAAAATAATCTTTAGCCTATAAACAAATGAAGTGACAATGTTGAACAATTCAAGGGAGGAGAAAAAAAATCTGCTTATTTGTAGAAAATGCAGAAATATAATTACTTACAAGTGTAACCTTTTATTGTATCTCGAGAAGAGTGGAAAGGTGCCCCTCGAACTAAGACGATTTCTTCCTTTCCGTTTTAGGCCCGTACTGATCCCAGTAGCCTGACAAGCACGAAAGTCAGAGAAAAATTCGAGCGAAGAATGCATCTCATAAACCACGCAGGATTTGTATGTCACGGTGTCCGCTCACAGTGAGAGGTTATGAAAACGACCTAAGCGATTTTCAGCTGAACCATTATATCCACGAAAATTCCAATTTTGAAAGGGTAGTGTATGAACGCACTTCTAAAGATATTCTTTGTTTCTTGTCTGAGCCCTTTTCATCCTCTAAATTGTTTCGAAAACGGTCATATTTCTATAAACTGGTCTATTCACATGACACAGGATATTTACTGGTTCTAACCGTTCAGATATCTACAATTTAAACTACTCTTACATAACGTATCGTTATGTGATTAACGTATCGTTAATCCTGAGTGTTAAGAAATAGTGGGCTATCAACGTCTGGTTTTGTCCAGGCACGGCAATCATTTTCTCATCTTACACTGGCTTGTTCTCTTTCTCTCGTTATTCCCAAACAGAGAAGCCCTTAGCACGTTATACCACGCAATCAATAGCCCCACCCAAACTGCAGCACATTGCTGATGCGTAACGTTTCTCATCCCTTGGAGGAGCGCGGCTGACATCTTGATTCTTCGGAGGGCGGTGGCCGTGGAGAGCCCTGGAGCCGCCCAGCAGGAGCCCATCACGGCCGCCTAAACGCATTGCCCATTCAAAATTGTGCTGACTGACGGTGGCCGTGGAATAGGATTCAGGCCCGACGCACCCCTCCGAGGATGAACGTTCATCAACATGTTAATGGCATTCATAGACATTTCACTACTTCCATCGGGGTGGGAAGAAGAGAAAAAAATGAATTGAATTAATAGAATAATACAATAATAAGGCCATAGTCCTACAGAGCCCAACGCAACATAGTCCAACGCAAGCCACTATAATGAAAGATTATATAATTTCACAAAACCCTCTCTTCTATTATAAAGCATCTTCCTTGGTTTAGGGTCAATCAGAATTTACTTTAGTTAATGGTTTTTATTTTATTAATTCAATTTAAAAATATAAAAACGAGTTTCAAAAGGTGTTTTTTTTCTTATGTTATAGCAGTTATATTTGTCATTTAGAGTATTTTATTCACATGTATTTCATTAAGTTGTTTGTACACAAAGTAATTTTCTTGAAAATTTCCAGTATAAGTCATCTTTCTCTTGAAAACTTTAGTTGAAATTTTAAAAAAAGATTGTGCATATAGTACAAAACGCATTCTAGACAAAGAGAATAGAAACCGATGCACATCGATTCTTTACGTATGTCTTGAAAGTAGATTTAGTTGTTGATTACCACTAAAAATACAGAGGCAGATATTGATTCTTCGGCATTAAAAATTTCGTTTTCGTAGAGCTTACGAGTGCTGACGCCGACTTTTCATATATCCCTAATTGTTTATAATATTACTTGGTCTCAGAACTGGCAGATTGTTCATTCATAATTTCGTTTCCTTGAAATATTAGCCACAGTCCACTTTCTTCGAAGTACTCACAAAGACAATAAAAATAATCACAATCGGAATTCATAAATTAAGTGAAAAGAAATTGAAATATCTTTATTTGATGAAATTGCAATAATAAACTAAAATAAATTCTTGGCAACAGAAATATTGTGTACTATTGTACTGATTGTTGTTTTCCGACACATCAACTGCTACGGTCATATTCCTGTTAGTGTTGTTACATTGGGGGAAGTGTCGGTGATTAGTGAGATCTGGTGCCGATTTATACGTCGGTTTTTGCGGAGATTTCCGCTTCCAGATGTCTCCGCCCATGACGGCAGCGCTCCAGGCGGCACAAGCTCTAAGTTCCCGGACCGGGAGCGGTAGCTCAGTGCATCAATTGGTGTCACTGCAGCGCCTCTGACCGGGAGGTCCTAGGTTCGAGTCCTGACGGCGGCAGGATTTTCGACACTAGCTTTTCAGCTAGGTCGAATTCAGTCGCTGTCTGGAGGAGAATTCTAGCGACCGGCTGCTCTGATCGGTAGTTTTCCGTGGTTTCTCCGATCAACACCAGGCGAATGCCGGAGCAGTACCCTACCAAACGGGCCACGGACCGCGCGCGATCTTTCCTTCCTCTTCCTTGTCCTATCCTCTCCCCTTACAAACACACTTACACTAACATGCACTACACTGCCACATATTCCGGGAGACCGGTCCGGAGCTTAGATCTTCTCTCGGCTGGAGCGGTGCCCCGCTGGTGGGAGAGTCCTGGTTAGGGGGAAACCCCACTAGCCGACGGTAGGTCGGCACCGGATCTCGCCATCCAGCGGGGGATGATCACCGCCATCTCCCGAGAAAAAACATGTACTACACTAACGGGACTAATGACCAAAGCAGTTGACGCGCCCGGAAACAGGAAAAAATCAATCAATCTAAGTTCCCGACTGGTATCTCAGCATGAATGGTAGTGTAGTGCATGAAGGCGTGAGTGTGTGCAAGGGAAAAGAACAGGGCAAGGAAGAGAAAAGAGTGATCACGCGATATTGTGAGGAGAAATCACGGTAAACTTCCGATCAGAGCAGCCAACCGCTAGAATTCTGCATTGGACCTTGCTATCCAGCTATCTTCGAATATCCACCGTCGGGAACCGATCCCCAGGATCTCGCGGTCACAATCGCTGCACAGCAAGCAATATCGCTGTCTCTTAGTTCATCTCAGCCGGTTATATATTGTGGTAATTGTTATTGTTTCTATTATTTTTAATGTGGTGTCGCCGACGCTGTAGAATGTTACAAGTATTTCATGGGTTGAAAATTTCGTTCATACTTCATTTCTTTCATACTTATCTTTGTACAAATATGTTCTTACAGTATCTGGCGTTGGACTTGACAATGAATCGTAGTAGCTGTATATGTTATACTCCCATTCAAAAATTCCCAACATCCGATGGTCTTATTTATTACCTCCATAGGAGATATGAACAGGTAATATTGCAATTTCAAAATTATAATCGCCATAAATTATACTTGGAGGTATGAATGATGCGAACGGTTAGAATTTAGTACAGCTACATTTGAACTTTTTTCCTATTATGATTATTGATCGCCTGTAATCTGTTCTTTTGCGATACTTTTTAATGCTAATATGTTTCTCTAGCATTTCTCACAGTTTGTTTTCTTTATATTCACTTCATGTTCTTCAAATTGAATTTTCCAAGGTAATTTGAAAATTTGTTATAAAGAATACGCATGAAGGACTTGTCGTTTACGAATTCACAACAAATTCTGACTGGCGGTATTAATTTAATATTGCTCGATTGTTAAAAATCCGTGTTGCCATCCTCATGGAAGAAAATTACGGTGTTGTGGACTGAAAATAACCGCGGGATAATGGGGTTTAATCAACCCCACCTACATATATCTATTTAGGTGGCGTTGGCTTAATTTCCGACTTTCTAAGATAGCAGCGCCAAAAGGCGAAAAAACACGCTTTTGGAAATTTCTTCGAATCTTATGACCGGTTTCAAAAACGAATTATCAGTTCCCCACCAAGAGACCGACATGCGTTTAATGACACCTCATATGTCTCGATTGGTGCATGGGAAGAGTGAATGACGGAACCGCACTCACTCATATACGTACACCCGCAGATAATCAAACACTGTACAGGAATTGTTATTGCGAGTATTGTTGTTGTTGTTATTATTATTATTATTATTATTATTATTATTATTATTATTATTATTATTATTTCTCTAATTCAAAACTAACGATGTTATGGTTCGGTTGATTATAAAGTCTACTCAGGATTGCAACTAGCTTCCTAAGGAGCAGATCTAGGGAATATCGACGCCTCTACAACACTTAACGCAAAATGTGGGCTGACCCAAACAAAGCAATATCTTGCACTTTCCAGTCTTTTGATTGAACTGGGAGTTTAGCCAAGTTCTTACACAAATTCTGAGGAACAAATCCCAGAGCTACAATAACTATCGGGACGACGTTTGATTTTACGCCTCACATTCGGCTGAACTCCATTTCCAAACTCTAGTAGTTAAGACGGTTCTCTGCCTCCTTGGTTACGACGTCTTCGTCTTCTTTTTCTTCTTCTTCTTCTTCTTCTTCTTCTTCTTCTTCTTCTTCTTCTTCTTCTTCTTCTCTTCTTCTTCTTCTTCTAGTTGTTATTATTATTATTATTATTATTATTATTATTAATATTTTCACACGGATGTCATGTTTTACAAAGAATGACAAACATGAAAAGATTGTGATGTGCTTTTCCTGAGAAGGTCCATCTCAAAAAATTAAACTTGGCTCTTCCCGTTCGTCGAAACATTATCACAACAAAGCCGATAGCAACCACCGCGGGATTCCGGATCGAACTAAAGAAAAGGAACCTCACAAGAGCACCCACACAATAAAATACAAATATGCGCTACATTTCTATTCCTTGGACCCTCGTCATCTTTCCAATTCATAGCTTGTTGAATGCTTCGAATTTCACATGGCGCCATTCACGAACCCCGCGGCGCACCCTCGTCCAGGGAGTTGGTGGTAAACATGGTCGCAGGCCACGAAACAGGACGCGACCACAATGGCGATCGTTTAAAAGGGGAGGTGCTCGGCCGCCCCTCGGAGTGGAGCTAATTAGAAACTTCTCGACCCCCCCCCCGCCCCCCTCCGGCTTCTTGGAGAAGGAAGGACAGGGCCGGCGCGGAGTTGCAACTTTTCATCACAAATCATGTTAGCGCTTGGTGAAATGGGTGGAAGGTGAAGTGTATTCTTTTAACAACGTAAATATAATAATAATAATAATAATAATAATAATAATAATAATAATTAGGGGGAATTTAATGATATGTCATTTTTTCTTTTCACTTTAGAACAATTCACATTAGAAATTTGTTTGTATGTTATAACAAAAGGAAATGACCCATTTTAATTGGTCATTATTTTGTATTTTTTGTTGATTGGGACTAATAAGTCTTTTTTTACCCTTTTCCGTCATTTGTATCAATGCTTTCTTTGCTGATTTCATCGATTTTAATGTCATTTTTAATTGTACTCGCTTCAAATAATATTTACGAGATGCAACAAATGTTTTTCACCTAATCACTTAGTTGCTTATTCCATTTGTTCACTCAGAAATTGTTTTGACAGCCGTTGTGTGTAATTCTTGAGGCGTATATCAGCGCCATTGCCGGTTCGGCTGATTTCAGGATAACTAAAGACAGTTTTCCTTGTTAAAAAAGTTTAAACGAAAAGTTTTTAAGCTGAGTTCACTCGAACGAATGGAAGAAGCCTCGATTACATGAGTAACGTATCCAACAGCTTGAGTTGTTCATCCAAACTGTTTTTTATCATATATTTTACGTCATTTTTCTTTGGTTTTAGGACATTTTCGGCGATGTTTTAGGTCATCAAAATCCGATCTCTAATAATAATAATAATAATAATAATAATAATAATAATAATAATAATAATAATAATAATAATAATAATAATAATAATAATAATAATAATAATGTCTGTATCTGGTGTGGCTCAGGTTTGTAAGTTCTGCTCTTCCACCTAACCACTTAAATATTTACATTTACATATTTACAATTGAGGCGTTCGGGCGGAAATAATGATAACTAACATATCACGTCACTTACAAAAGTGCAATGATCGTATTAACTAACGGAAATGTGCTGCACTTAAGTAAGAAACAAGTATGAATGTATTTTCTTTATCAATGTTTCTGGACTCTAAATCTAACATGATATAAAAAAGGAGTACAGTATCTTATTTACAAGGAGTGGTAAATCAATAATTTTACTCTCGTAACATGCCAAAAGTCACCCCTATACCCGAATCACTCAATTGTGAACAAATTGAGAAAATATAGCAGTTTTTTCGCGCAGCATTACGTCACTTTCACTATATCACGTATATTACTCCGTATATACGTAGGTATACGAGAAAGTAAAAAGGAGGGCAGATTTTATATTTATACGTGGAATGCAATACTAAGGACCATCCCGACAAACACCTTCAGCGATTCAATAAACCCAAGAAAACCTCTTGGCGGCTTCTGTGTAAATATTTTTTGAAATGGCGTTTCTAGTTTTGTTTTATAGAAGAAATATTGGTTTTTCAATCCTCAAATTCAATATTTTTTCTATCACATCATTGTGAGTAAACTTGTGAAGACAAACGTAACGGATTCGTAGAGCAATTAACAAATGAGTAAAAGTAAGCCTAAAATTGAAACAAATTTATGAAATGTAATTTTGGCAATTTATTTCTTTCTCACCAGAATTTTCATTGTGACACTCTCTCTCCCTCCCCTCTCTCTCTCTCTCTCTCTCTCTCTCTCTATATATATATATATATATATATATATATATATATATATATATATATATATATATATATATCTGCTGACTATATTTATTCTTCAAGAAACATAGAAACATCACATTAGTGCCATGTTTACCGAATCTCAACGTCACACCCGAGTTGGCGAATCCGAACCCTGTGGAAGTCTTTTGTACACCGTCCTTCGAAAGGGAAGTAAAGTCGGTTCTCTCACGGCGTAGATTCATGGAATGAACTCAACTTCAAACGTCTCTGAACAAAATCCCATCGTTCCAATAGATCGCTGCACGTGGCGATAGAGTGGGCGCCTATCAAACGGCAGTCGCTTTGCCAAAAATGCTTTGAAAAATTCCTTGTTGAAGTGGATATCGTTAGATTTCCAGAGTTAACTGCATACCTGTAAGAAAGCCGCAAATAAAAAATCAGGAAATCTCGACCAGCAAAGGAGAAACAATGCAACTAACAAAACAAATATTGCAGCCATTCCCAAAATGTTGACAGAAAATGTGGTGAAGGGTTAAAAAACGCGATTTAGTGTAAATTGGATAGGGAATAAAAATAAAATAAATAAATCTTAATCAATTATTCGTTAAATCAACTTATCAATCAAAGCTTAAATCAACTATTGTGTTTATCTATATTAATCTAAACCCTTTAGCTATGAGAGGTTATGATCCCCAAATTTTTTTACTGAAATCGAAGATACATGCAGAGGCCCAAAATCCAAACGGCTCCCCGGCAAAAACATCGACTAGTGGCTTCCTTTTATCGGATTTCTTGGCTAATGACCGGGTTATTAATAGCTCCTATCTGGGTTTCCGCTCTGCTTGCTGCCGCACTCTCTTCGAAGGTTAAATTTCGGCAATGAATTAATCGTTGACGAGATATAATTTTTCATAATTTTGTAGCTAATGCACTTATTATTCCGTGTTTCAGGGCGCGTCAAGAGGTACGGTCCCGTAAGTGTATGTTTTTATCGCGGGAGGTGGGGGTGTTCTTTTTCCACTGGATGCTGAGAACAAGTGCCAATCTACAAGTGGCTTGAGGGGTTTTACCCAAACGTATTTCCCACTAACGTGACACCGCCCCCACCGGGGCAAGGTCCAGACAAGAGACGTAGTGCAATGCATGTAGAAAGTAAAAGGAGGAGGGAGGGAAAATCCCGGTCAGTCCGTGGACCGCATGTTACGGTAATGCTCTAGGTAGCACTCTAGCCAGCGTCGAAATTCTTGCCACCGTTGGGGCTTGAACCCTACTTCTTCCCGGCCAGAGGCACTGCAATGACTTCAGTTGATGCCTTGAGCCATTTTAGCCGGTGAGCTAGCATCCATCGTGATGTGTGTATGTGTAAGGGGTGAAAGTATAGGACAAGGAAGAAGAAGAAGAAGAAGAAGAAGAAGAAGAAGAAGAAGAAGAAAAAGAAGACGAAGAAGAAGGAAAGATCGCTCGCGGTCCGTGGCCCGTTGGTAAGGGTACACTCTCAAGAAATGTCTGCATTACTTTTAATGTGAAAATACATGAAAGTAATTTTCATATACGTAAATTAAATTTAATGTACCCGCACAGTAACTTTAATGTACGTGAACATTAAATTCAATGCACACAAGTAAGTTAAGATAATAACCGTAAATTAAATCTACATTGATTTTAATTTAAACATTAATTAATGTATGGTACATTAATCTCCCTTTAATGTTCAAGGTGCATTAAAATTCATGTAGAGTCGTACATTAAATCTACATTAAATGTAATGTAATTTCTGACAGTGTACTGCTCGGCGTTCGTCTGGTATTGATTGGAGAAACTTTTTCCCGTTAGCACGTCATACGCAGTTTTTAACGTTTTTTTTTGACGTAAAATAAATAAATAAATAAATAAATAAATAAATAAATAAATAAATAAATAAATAAATAAATAAATAAATAAATAAATAAATAAATAAATAAATAAATAAATAAATAAATAAATAAATAAATAAATAAATAAATAAATAAATAAATAAATAAATAAATAAATAAATAAATAAATAAATAAATAAATAAATAAATAAATAAATAAATAAATAAATAAATAAATAAATAAATAAATAAATAAATAAATAAATAAATAAACCATAGATGAGTGCAGCCGGCCACAGAGCTCGAGTTCTCCTCCATCTGCGCATTGAAACGGGTGGCTTGTCGCGCTGCGTGCGAATCCTTCGTTGGGCACGCGTCGTGGAGGGGCAGGGCAGGGTAGGGCGCGTGGGCGGGTGGGCCAGGCCCTTTTTGGCCTTTTCCTGTTGTGGCGGCCGCAGGTATCGCCTGAGTGGCGGCAGGGGGCGGGGCCGACGGGTGCGGTCCTTCCAGCTTCCGTCTGTCAGAGGGGCCCTCTTCAAGGGTTAGGGCGGCCGTCTAACATTTCTTCGACTGATCACGCGCCTCGAAAAGGGAGTCTTTGGCTAGGAAGCGGGGAAATCGAGAGGTTTTGCGGATTTGAGGCTGGAGCGAGAATGACGGGTCTTGGCGATTGAAATCAAATCTTTGAAGGACATCACTTGGGTACGACATTCTCTCTGACAATGTCGTGTTTTTCTATTACGTCTTGCAGATCCTTTCAATTTTCATTTCGAATCACTCTTTTATTCGTTCCGATCCTTGCATTGTTCATTTCGAAGAAGTGGAATCTTAAACCGGATTGCGTGTTAGGAGCTTATATTTCAAGAGCCTCTAATAACATCCATTAAATGTGTAGTAAATTCCTTGAAAGTATGAATTTATTAATTGAGTGCTCTTTAATTCAATTTAGTAAAAAAGATCGTAAGTAAATAGTAAGTAAAATTCTACATGCAACGTAAATCGTAATAGAAGCACTGCCACCGAGCGATGCAAAAATTTTCCAGTCTTATTACAGCTATCATTTTTAACACCCTAAACATTCTGAGATAGAAACGAAAATTAGAACAATCAATCAAATTCGTACTGCTGAAAAACTGGAAGCTTCCGTAAACCTGGAAGCTTTACAATCTACTATTGTGCCGCAAGAGTATGTATAGATGCAACATTACAGGTTGCAAAATCGACCAAATATGACAATATCAAAGCAATTAAAACGTGTCAAATGGACTCTTCTTTTTTTTTTATTCTTGATATAATTTCTTGATATCTTTTTCTTCACTCAAATGATATTTAGAAACAGTTTCCAATACTTGCCAAAACACACTAATCATAAAATATTATCTATATATGCAATACGTTTTTTATTCTGTATATCTATAAACGTAAAACGATCTTATTTTAGATTAAAATTAGCTTTCTACTCAAACAGATTTGGTGATTTTTTCTTCAAATAAAGAAGTAGCCACAGCTGTGTTATTGCTTGATATTATTAAAATAAATAGTTTATAGTATAAATACTTAATTTGAATGATCACTGAAAATAAGAGAATGGACGCTTATCTGCGTCATTTGTTCATGCTGTGACTTCCAAAATGTACAACAGTACGTTGTTTCTTTTCTTTGTGCGAGTTGCCATCGACGTTTCGTAGAGCGAGCATGCGGAGTTAACGGCGCGAGGATTGCCATTTTTTTTAAATCCAAAGAGTGTGCATAAATGCAATGTCCAACAAATGACTGATTTGTGACTCCTTTTACCACATAAGTGCCCAATGATTATAATTATTTCCGGTGCATTACGTTTCTGAGGTAAGGTGGATAATTGGATTTTCTTCAGTGGTCCACTACATACGTATGTAGGTCTTCGTACGTTCGTAAATATGAAAAAATCAATTATATTTTCAGAAACGTTTAACTCTGTCGTCACACTGAATAGTCATTGTATTGTTCCAGATTTTGTAAACCTTTATATAATTAGTCTTGGAAAATAAGAACAGAATGATATCTTTGAAGTTTTCGATTTTCCTATTGTAGTACATATATATAGTAATTTTGTATTGTAACTTTTTCACTCTTCCTTTTGTGTGTTATGATCACTGGGGTTCAGCTAGTTACATTCAATATATTTGCTATTTAATTTTGTTATTGGATGTAGTTACTCCCTCTCTGTTATATTTCTGTATAGAAAATTAAATCTCCCTCTACTAGTCCTACCCAGCACTACTGGGTTCGTACTTGAACATGGTCTTCAATGCTTCGTAACAATTCTCGCCTTGTCTTTTGCTTTCACTTTTCCCTTTCATTAGAGGTTTCAAGTCAAGTTAGTAATAAAGCACAAAAATGTACATGAAAATAGTTATTTATGTTGTCAGTGGCTAAAATGACTCAATTTGTGAGTGAAATGTTGACACGAGCACTTAAGCGTGAATATTATAACTTCTCCTACAGCTTTTAGTTAATATAATAAATTTTTTAGTTAATAAAGTTTTTTAGCCTCGTGAGATACACAAGATCTTATATTATAATTAATGTTATTTTTTCATTTTGTTACATATCATTTCAATCCATTAAAAAATTACAAAAGCTCTGCCTTGTATGATTGTTTACTATGACACAAGCTGGAAACACGATTCTATAGTAAATTATCCATTGAGAAATGAAAGGAACATGAGAGTGAAAAATAAATGCAAATAATGCTGAAGAAATTGAAGTAATAACGTTGATGGAGAATGAATTCACAAGAATGTCACAGATGCATGAAAGAGTATGAATTGATTGAAGTGAAGAGGAAAAATAAATATTTGACACGATATTGCGTCATTGACGGATTTTGTCAATAAGGCCAACATTATTGAGCGATATTATTGTAGTACTAGATTTTGAATGTTATTAATGGCATGAATACATTCACAAAAAATACTACAAATCTTCCTCGTTGAGGGCTCATTTTCTCCTGTTAAAGTCCACTCTTTGGTAGACATCGCTGATTTGATTGTATAGTATATTTCAAATTGATGTCAACTTTAAAAAACAAATAAATATATCATTTACTTTTTGGTTATTTTATGCCACTTCTTTTTAATTACTTTCTGCCTTTTCTATTGATAGCAAAATTGTTTCTATCGAGCAGAACATTATATCATAGAATGATTTAACAGTTTCTATGTGACTATTATTTAACAGTAAGCAGCTTTATCATTTCCAGTGTAGTAAGTGATGATTACAACAGTTGGAAATCTGCCGATAAACAATACACAAAATAAAATCGATAAGATACAATTTGTTGTTTCGAAATCTCACTCGCACTGTTAACTCTGTTATTGTGACACTTTCTTCTGTGAGATAGCGTACAGTGGTTACAAACTGCATTCTGTTTAAAAGATGTATCATTCCCCTCCTTTCTGTGGAGAAGCGTTGGACAATAAAAAATTGATGTTGGCGACATCTTGACTCAGACTATGAATTATCATTTAAGTAATGCATAAAACTGTCTCGTTTAATTGACCAAAAATTAAAATCTACAATCAAATTAAGAGATTTCTTTATTTTTTGTCTCTCGCTTCATTTGATGATTCTGCCGTTTGATGCCGGTAACCGGTGAAAAGGGAAGCGATAATGCTAAAAGTTGTTCCTGGTTATGGTTTCGTGAAGGCATTTTGTGACTTATGAAAGTTTTGCCGCCAACATTACGATATTTCCGCACTACCAGTCGAAGATGGAATGAATTTAGAAAAAGAAGATCGCTTATGATATATCTGTATTTCTTTACAGCAGAACGACGCAGAACGAACTTTTTTTGTTCCAAGAGAGCTGTTTTGGAAAGAGGAAAAACCTCAAATGAATCTTAGAAGTTCAGAGTAAAGGGCTTTATTCTTGAAGACCTCCTTCCTGACTTTATGTGTCTTTGCGCTAGGATTGTGTATTGAAGGATAGAACATCTTAATAAGAATGATAAGAAAACCATTTGGCTTTGGAAGTAGGGACGGAAGGATTTTGCTTTATTTGATAGATAGATCGATAGATATTTACTATTTCTGCAGGTAGGTTTTTACAACTTGGTGGCAGAACACTACAGTTTACATATTATAATAAGAAATATAAATAAAATGTAACTTTTCTTTCTAATCTTTCTGGAGTTTTTGATGAAAATGATTAACATTAAAACTAGTGATGTTAAAAAAGCACGTACTTTCTTCCCATACTTCCACGCAAAATTACGCGAAAAGACCTCAAATTTTCGAAAAATTGTACATGACCTTATTTTAAAATATAGATATAAGAAACACATTTCATTAAGGGAAAAAAAGCTAGCATCATAATTGTAGTTGTAAACCTAACAAAAATTCCTAAAAAAATTGAAATTTTGCAATTTTCAAAAAATCAGTGTTTTTAACGAAAATGAGACCTGCCTCTTAAACGTCATTCACACTATAAAATAACATGATTTAATAAAAAACGATGAAGCTGTATTAAAAGTTTTTCTCCTGAAAATTCGCATTTTTTTTCCTTCCAGGATTACATAATATTCTCTCCACTGCGTAAGCCGTAGTGAGAAAGTAAAAACCGTATTTGTGCGAGTACAAAATTCCGTCAATCCTCAAAATTTGCCACCTTTCCCCATCTGGGCCTCTCTTTCACACGGGCTCACTGCCGCCTGCGGAGTTTGTTTGCCCTCATTGTGGCTAATTTTCGTGTTCTCGCCTGTCACAACATCCCGCAGCTTTCACCCTCCGAAGACGGGGAGGAACTGCACGTCACAAAGATAAAAGAGAAGAAAAAAGAAGGAAGAGAGAAAGAAAAAAGACGAACATGCTTTCTCGTCTTGACAGTCAACTGTTTGTGCCAGCGTTGGTGCCTGTTTTGATACAAAAGGACGACAGCGGGAGGGGGGAAGACCTACAGAAACACGCGTGAGTGTGTGCTTGTGTGTGTGTGTGTGTGTGTTGGCAGAAGAAGAGATGTGAGGAAGAAGATACGCGTATAAGACACGCCAAGATGTTGTCGCGGACACTAGCTATCTGCTAAGATCTCTGGCTCTTGATGAGGTATTTATTTAAGGCGTCGTTGTAGCTGAAGATGCTTAGCGAAAAAAAGTGTGTGTTTTGTTTGCATTTTGTTATTTTTTCAGAGGCACAACGGCTGCTAAGGATGTGACAAACTAATAGATGGAACGAAATGATATGAGTGACGCATTTTCCTGAACTAACAACGTTGAGCGTTTTTCGAGTGACAGAATGTTGCGTCCTGATATCGAACGAGCTATATGTGCTTTTCTGTGTCGTGGAGCTGATAATGTGAGTATGGAAGTTAAAAATTATGTGAGCATAGTGTGTTGTTTTTACAGATGTCATTAGGAAATATCGTTCAAATATTTTAATTATTTAAATTAATTAGTTGAGAATTAGCTACAAAAAACGTCTACTTCTATGGAACAAATTGTCAAAATTTCAAAGTAGGTGAAAGAAAGGAATTAGGGGAAGGTGTTTCGGTCTATTCCATGTCCAGTTTTTATTTTTCTCTAATTAACCATCAAAACTGCATGCGATGTTTTTAAACGCGCACGTGTGTGTACTCAATATTCTTTTTTTATGTATTGAAGTTGATCATAATTGGATATAGGAGAAAATAGTTATTCTGTCTCAATTTATTTTTCTAATCGATATACCAAATTTCGTTTAAAAACAAATCAATACCAAATTTTGTTTAAAAACAAAAGGGAGTCCTATTCCTTAGGGGCACAAGCCTCGTTTTGTTTACCGAAGAATTAATCCAGCTCTCGATCGTAGTAGTGGTCAAAGTATTACAAATCGCAATCACGATGTATTCTGTGTGTGACATCGATTGTCGAGAAGATCCGCCACTTTGGTTGAATCAGCACAAGAGATCTTTTCAGTCGCAACATTTTGTTATTGATTGAAGTGATTTGAAATTTCACATTAAAGGTTTTGATGCATATCAATGAAATGAAAACATTGTTTTCAACCTCCCATTGCATTCCTTCAAAGAACAAAAACTTTCCTCTTAATAATTGTATAAGAAATTTTACGTTGATATCAACCGTGATTAATTTGGAAGTATTAGTTTTCAAAATCAACATCACATGGTGTAGCTTTGTAATTCTACAGCTTTTCATACAACGTGAGTGTGTTGAAAAACAAATTTTGCTCTTCATAAGTTTTGAATTACTGAGGAATATACTTTTAAAGTAATTTGGGTGTGTTTAAAGGCCGCACCAATAATAATTTATATTCTGTTGTGAGCTTTAGAGCGCCTATATATGTTAAGTATTTAATTTTCATGATTCTTTTAGTTTTAATTAAAGGAATCTTAGCTAAATGGAGACCGCGCGAACACGTTGCTACTAGTTGTATAAGCGCTGCCTCTTGATTGATTAGCAATTCCGTGCGCGACAACTGCTATGGTCATTAGTCCTGTAAGTGTAGTGCATATTCTTTATTGCGGGAGGTGATGGTTATCTTTCTCAGTATCCCTGGATAGCGAGTTGCGGCTTCGACTTACCGTTGACTAGAGAGGTTTTCCCTAACCAGGTATCTCCCACCAGCGGGGCACCGCTCTTGCTGGGACACGCTCTAAGCTCCCAACCAGTTTCCCGGCAGTGTGGCAGTGTAGTGCATGTCAATGTAAGTAAGGGATGAGAGGACAAGAAAGAGGAAGGAAAGACATCGCGCGGTCCGGTCCGTTTATTACGGTACTACTCCTGCATTCGCCTCGTTTGATCAGAGAAAGCACGGAAAATCACCGTACAGAGCAGCCGGCCGCTAGAATTCTCTGGTGGCTGAATTCGATCTAGATATGTTACCAATGTCGCAGAACTTGCCCCCACTGGGACTCGAACCCAGCAGTGACATCAGTTAATGTTCTGCGCTGCCTAAAACCAACGCGCGCTGTCGGCGCTTCGTATGTTCTCAAACTGCCTTTTCTACCTCCAGGATCCAACATAGGCGCGCAGTACTGGCAGACAGGCAACACAAAATTGATTCTATCGAAATGTAATTTCAACCCTTGCAAACGCAGTAGAATGCATTAGCATGTATCGAGTTGTAATTGTAAAAGTATAAATAAATACATTCTTTCTATAGCGTTCCATTTTATTTTTCATGTTAAAAATAGAGAAAAAATGTGTGTGGTAATAGTATTTTACGGCTCTCAAAAATATAAAAAATTAATACGGAAAACTGACTTTATAAAGCCTCACAACTATAATAAAGATCACGTCACATTAAAACAACTAAATGCGCAAACTAAAGAAGCATCAAATAAATGTTTCCGTACCTTTTGTCAATATGTTCGTATTTATTCATGAAATATTTCCAAACACAGTTATAGTTTGGTCGTAATCTAATGTTTCACGTAGCGCGAGGACAAAGATCTCTGGAGTTGTCCTATAGAAGATGTCTCTTTTTTATATTTTTAATGTTCCTCTTTCACCAGAAGTTTTCTGGCGGGGATTACGAGAATGAATGAGAAGAGGCACCTCTTACGAAAAGTATTACGATTGTTGTATTTTTTGCTCTACTCAAGGAGGGGGGGGGGCTCTTATGCATAGTATCCGACTTCAGCCAATGGGCTTCAGACACCAGTTTGCGTCACAGTATTAGCGGGAATTTTAAATCCAACCAGATACCAAAATTATTATCTCGTTACAAGACATCGAAACAGATTGATGAAGCATTTCTTTTACATATGGTGTCTTGTACACCTTCACCATTTATTTTCGGTTGATTACCGTTGAAACTGGTCACTTTGTATCACTTTCAAGATGTTTCTCACCACTTCTCGCTCTCCATGCAACATGGCGGCCAGCGTCTGGTCTGGCTCTTCAAACAAAGTGCCCGTGCTGTGGTCACGTGGTTCGTGACGCAAAGTGGTGATGCGCAGAACCAGCTAAAATCGGTGCACCGGAGGAACCACCCATGTGATTACGTAGGCTTCCGCGGCCGGAGTATGTCTCTTGGCTGTCCGGGACAAGCCGCGTCGATTTGCTCGTAGCTGACGTTTCGGCCAACATATTGTGGCCTTCCTCAGAGCGTACTCAGTACGCTCAAAGCGTACTCAGTACGCTCTGAGGAAGGCCACAATATGTACGCTCAGTACGCTCAAAGCGTACTCAGTACGCTCTGAGGAAGGCCACAATATGTTGGCCAAAACGTCAGCTACAAGCAAATCGACGCGGCTTGTCCCGGACAGCCAACAGACGAACACCCATGTATATCCACCATGGCTCTACTCGTAAAAAAGAAAATGGAAGGGATGCGTATAAAAACATAGTACGTTAAAGAAACAGTTCTTTGGATCTGCCTCAGGATTCATAGTTTTCTCAAATTTTGATTCAAAAGACTTGAAGGGAAAAAATAGTTTTCATAAAGAAAATTACGGAAATAATTGAATGATATTGCCTATAAGATCGTATTAAAACGACGAGAGACGATGTCGCGGTTTTCGTAAACTGTTCATATACAAATATAATAAATCATATTGCTGCCGAAAATTATCAGACGACATAACGGGACCGCGAATTAACTATCTTAAACGTGTTCCAAACTAACACTAGAAGTTTCATAGATTGACACCGAACTTCTCGTACTAGTTGTTTCCTTAACTCTTTAGTCTGAGCTATATTTCAGTTTTGGCCTCGCTTTCTTCCCAGCTGCAATGTATTGGCACCCAAAAGACATTTTTTCGCGTTTTCTCAATTTTTCTCAGCGAAAATCGGACCTATGCCTTTTTATAAGTGAATTTCGCTGTATTTTTTCAGGAAATTTAAAGAAAAAGTTAAAGTCGTTTTTGAGAAAATTTTGAGTGCCTTTCGAAAGCTTCTTGTAAAGCTCTCCCAAAATATAAAGAGTTCTTTTCAAAATCGGAGGACTTTTGGTCGGGCCCGATTGACAGGGGAATATTCATTTTGGAAAAAATCCTATGTCTAATTGAGGCGTTAGTGTTGTTCAGTCAGACGGACAGATGGAAGTAAGGAATGACTGGCGGGCAGACATGTTTGAGAAAGAAGGAAAAGGGAACAGGGAAACGCGTATATCTGTTAACTTCCTGAAGTGGATTTACCGCAGCATTATGTAATTTCTAACGCAGAAAGAATAAAAATTGTAATTTTAATTAATTAAATATTATTAATTACATTATTGATATACAAATAGTGAAACCATGTGACATAAGGCGGAGTCACCCAAACCCAAGAAAGAAAAGCGATCACTCATTTTTTTCAGAAAAGAATAGACGTTAGTAATGCCACTTAATGGATGTTATGATATTACGGTAAGCGATCATCTGGCTTATTTTGACTATTCGAAACAAGTGAAGTATGTATTGTTTGTTTGACATCGTTAATTATGCTTAAACTAGAAAATAACGAAGCTTTTTCGCATGTGTGCATTTAAACAACTCTTCCACAAAAACATTGTTTTCTTCCTTCTCAGGACACTGGTTGTGCTACCAGCATAATTTCTGTTTCTAGCACTCTCACCAGCCACTGGTGTTACTTGGGAGAGACTTTACTGGCAAACTGTACTAGAACTTAAAATGTGTCGCCCCAGAAGCTGATCTGAGCTAATTGGTGTAAATTTTAATCCTGAACTCAACTTAAGTAAGCCATTAAACATGAGTAAACACACAGACAAAACAAATAGCAATATGGGCTTAAGACCAAAAAATAAAATTCATGAAGTTGTAATATCTGCTTCGTCCCTTTAACAGTAAAGCAAAAATAAGTGTGGATTATCGAAATATACAGCTGTGCAAATTGTTTATTTTTAACGTAAATGATTGCCCCTATGTTCAAAGAACATATTAAAACAAAAAAAAGTTTCATAAAAGTATACTTTAATCCCTTTTAACAAAGAGGTATGGAGACAACGGTGTGCCATTACGCACTCTATTTATATGCATTTGTGTCTTTATATTTTTATAAACCACTTTATTTCTCAGTGTATTATCCTACCAAAAATGAATGGCAACAATCACAAATGTAATTGATTTGAAACTACAGAATAGAAAATTATTTCGTGAAATATATTATTTCTGCATAATAAAAGTCAGTCTTCTTTGCAAGCGTACTTAAAGGATCTTTGGATAATCACATACTGTTTCAAGAAAATATTCTGGCAAAAGTAAGTCTGCAATGTAAAGGTAAAGCATTTTCAGTTTTCGCGAGATCGTACAAATTACATATTAGAAATAAACTTCTAAAGAATGGAATTTCATTTTTACAGAAATAATACATTTTATTGCAAAGTAACATTTGAATTTTTAAAAACTTCAAAAACTTTTCTTTACTTTTTATCACATGGAATTGAGTGGCAGGAAATTCTTTTACCAATCTTCAATTCAAATAATGAAACAAATGAAAAAGTTTGCCATACGGGAATCGGAAAACAAATTAAAAAGGAAAGATAAATCGAAGGACGCGACATTTGCAAAGAGAATTTCAATCCACGGATACATGCGCCGACTTCCTAAGAAGTCATTGCGACAGTCAGGATTTACAGCATTTTGTCGTTCATGACGTGTGTGTTAATGATCATATTTGCTATAACATCCAAAAACACATTTGGCACTAATCTAGAATTATTAGCAATTCAAATTACTTTTTCGAATCAAGGGCGAACGCAATATTTGCAATACTCCGTTACACTGAAGCGCATGACAGTAACTAATGTTGGAAACGCTGAAAATTAAATGATTGAAGATGGTTGTACTTGTCTTACATGGCGCGAAGTTATGTTACTAATAATTGTTTCAGGTCTGATTTTTTAATTACGAATTTATTTATTACAAAAACGGGAATAAAGTTTATCGATATTGTTAGTTGCGTTTGCATGTGCATTTGTATGTGCATTTTTAATTCGATCGTTATTGTATGTAAATTACGAAAGATAAAAATCATATTCTAAATTCTCATCACTGTATTTTGACGGAAAACTGTCTATTTTTGGATATTAAAAGATCGGATAAGGTAATGTTATCCGTAACATTTCGAAAGCCACGTAGCTCGATTAAATTGTAATAATTATGTCTTTGATCCACTCATAATTTCATTTCTCGTTATGCTTTAATTCCTTTGATTGTTTATTACACTTAATTAATAATTATAATTTTCATCCATCTGGCCTTTCCTGTTGGCAGCGCGCCCGCTTGGCGGGTAGCCCTGTGCCCCATATTGGTCGCCCCAAGGAAAGCGCTCAATAAAATCAATCAATCCATTCACCGCGTGGGGCGCTGGCCGCAATCCAGCAAACCCAATACGACCGGAGCAGCCATTACCGAAATTAAACCTCCGGGGTCTAACAACGCACCTAGTAGCTATATGGCCTCAGCGCGGGGCCCGCCGCGAATGCAAATCACCCTGCGCCCCCTCCCCCCCTCACGGAGCAGCCAGGAGAGGAAGCGACGAGAAAAAAAAATCGGGGAAAATGGAAGAAAAAGAGATTTCGACTCCCTTCCGCCTCCAACTCGCCTTATGGTAATACGGTATACGTACTTATCCATTTCCAATCCCGTCTCATGCCTCCCCCCACCCCTTTCCTCCATCTTCTATTTCCTCCCCCTGATTACGACTTCGCGTCTTGCCAGCCCTCACGCACTGCGATCTTTTCTTCTCTGTCTGGCGTGGCACGCCGGGGAGGCAAGATGGCGGCGGCGTGACGTCACCTAATGGCCGCCGCCGGGCCGGGGGCTCCGAGAGCGCGCTGCCGTCGCGGTTGGTTGGGCGAGAACAACGGAACGGCGCGCGGCGTCCCGCGGGGCGCGAGGGCTCATCATAATAATAATCGCCATAATAAATGAGAGCCGCGCCGCGTGAGACGCGCTGAAAAGAAGCGGCGGCGCGAGGACGAGAGGTGCGCGAGGGGGGAGGGGGGCGGGGAAGGAGGGGGGACAAGGAGGGGGGCGAGGGAGCTCGGTCGTGGAAAAATAGGGGATGGCTGTATATGTTTCTCTGTTAGAAAATGCCGAGAAGCACTTACAGTGGATCATAGCGATGATTCGAGACGAAGGAAGCAAAAATTCACTCTGCAATTTTCAAGAGGAGGAAAAAAGGATGGAAAAGTAAAGTTACAAATTTACTTCTTGCGATGCGAAAAAGAAGTAAAAATTCGCATGTTCTGGATATCAGAGCCGATTTTAGAACATTATTCAGAAAAGCAAAGTTTTTAGTTAAATATTAAGAGAACTATGTAAATGTGATGTAGTGGGTGCGTTAAAAATCCATTTAGAAGTAAAAGTTTCTATTAAAATCATTTCTAAAGAATTGCTCTCTTCTTCATTCATAATAAAACCTCTTGCTATTAATAAACAATTTCACATTTATTCTCATCACATCATGTAAATTGCTTCAAAAATGAACGGCTGCGAAGTATTTTTGGAACATTTACGCGGTCGATAAAGGAACTGCAAATGCAACTTTTTAATACCAACTAGAAAAATTGATTACAAATTGAGATATAGCAGTTGAGCATGTTATAGATTACAACTTTAATATGATATAGTTCATATTGATTTCATTATCTTGAAAACAGTAAAACTGTACGTGGCGTTTGGGGAGAAAGAAAAACCTGTGCTAGATTTCTTGACCACCGGAATTCCTACCCCACTCTTTCACTATTTTGTTGAATTATGCATAAAACTACCATGAAATGTTTTTGACAACATTTAAACACTAGAAGTTGACAAAGTAATAGTTATTACTGTTCTTCACACTCACTAACAAATAAATGACTACATCTGCACAATATCCATACAAATTGCAAATTATTTGTTTGGAGTCATTGATTTATTAATAGACTCTATATCAGAGAAATTATTCACAAAAATATCTTCAAATCAAATTTAGTTAATAAGCTTACCGAGCATCTGAATCACCAAGTTCCCAAATCTGAAAAGCGAAAATGGAAATTCTATAATTTATTGTATTGTAAAGAAACTTTAACTGACAACTTTGAAAGTGCTCAATAGTAAGTGCCTGAGAACTGTATTAAATACTCTTTGAAGTTAGTTTTCAAAAAGGGAAATCTATATAATATCTCTGAGAATCTGCTCGGATTACGAAAGAATTAGCTATTTTCAACTACTAAGTTTCATATTGCAGAGTATACTTCATTCTTATTCGTTGTTGGTCTTCTTTGAATCTTCACAGTACATCTCTTATCAACAGTATTTTTCCACTTCGGCTTTGAAAACTGCGTCCTTCTTAAATGTCTCCTCACGGCTGCAACCCGCATACCGCGTAGGCCTGCCCTGTAGCTGTACTGCTTTTTCTGAATGCAATTCATACTACGTACTTATTATGCTAGGAATGACGAGCATACCTTACAGTTGCTATAATATTCATTTGACATTGTTTGTTCTGATTAAATATTACTATATGTAGTCTCCAGATTATTCGGTTAACAAAGCACAGAGTCCTCGTTGGAAACAAGCAATAATCCATTGGAAAACATGATACAGAAGTCCATTTGTAACAATGCAGTTGTCGTAGTAAAATCTAGCGTTGGACAAAGACGTCTCTGATATATCAGATTATTGGAAATTTCTCGAATCCATAATTACAGGATTTGCTTGACAAATCGTCTATTATGGCTATTTTCAGCTTTGGTTGTCTTTAAGTGTATACTAAACTTTTAATTTATGTATATCATGTTCTGTAATTTGTAATTTGATTTTTTGAAATTAACTTCTATTTCTGCGAGTTTTTTTCGTGACTATGATGGTCTTGGAATTGCCTCGGAGAATCATTAGTCTATGATTAATAAAATTAAGATGTGAATTTATTTCACCGAAAATGCAGGTTTTTTAAACGATGTAGAGAGAGCGATGCGTTTAATGTTGGTGTCAAAAAAAAGAAGTTTCATTTTATACAGGTTAAAACTTTTCATTTATATTACATTGTTTGAGAGACTTCACCTTAGACACAATATTATTTCTAATTATAATGAAGTAGCTGGTGTATCTTATATAACCGTGAACAATCATGTTAAATTATTTTTTAATTTCAAAATGGAATGCTAATGATAAAGTCAAAGAAGGGTATGCATTTATTCTTGATGTAATTTTTAAGTTCAAACATGCCGATAAACTAATTGCCCGTTACCAGCAATAGAACGTATTTTGCAATTAAATTTCGTAAAATACAATTTCACAAATACGACGTAAGTAGATAGGTGGGGAATCTAATCAACTTAGAGTGAGTTGGTTGTCCCGACGGGTGAGTAGATCGATTGGGGTAGAATAGACGATTGGAAGGCCGGATGGAGGAAAGGCAAGGAAAAAGCAGAACGGGCGCACAGGCAAAGCGACCGAGTTCCAAGTGGGATAGGCCGGATAGCGGATGGTCCGGAAAGCCGTCATGGTCTCCTACCACTGTTCATTCATAGTTGCCTCATTATATCCAGGAAACCAGTTGAATGGCGGCTGGCGAACACCATCGAAGCGATTCCCTCTCCCTTCCCATCACCCTCGAGGGGGGGAGAAAAAAAGGAAGGTAAACCAACGTACCGCGAGGGCGAACCAGTCGCGGCCGGGGGGTGGGGTGGGGTGGGGGCGGCGGCGGCTTTGAGGGCAGAGGTGTGTGCGGAGGCGGTGCGGAAAGCAGCTGAAAGCCACCCCCAAGGGGGCCGAGGAGGGGAAGTTATCGGAGCGGACCTGCTACCACTAATGGGGAAGATGTTCGCGCCGGCGCGGTGAGCCTCTTTCGCTTCCAGGAAAAAGCTCTGCTGGATTTTTCTTCCCAGACAGCTTTGAAAATGTGGAAGCATATAAATGCTTCTTTCGGTATAAATAAATTGCATTGAAAAAGAAGATGAATGTTGCAAACATAAAGGCAAAAAATATTACATATCCATGAATATACATTATAATTTATTTTTCCCAAGATCTTTACTCACACACACACACACACACACACACACACACACACATACATATATATATATATATATATATATATATATATATATATATATATATACATATACAACCTTATCTTAATGAATGTAACAAATTGCACCTCTTTTGTTGTTTCCGTAGATATCACAAGTTTGGTACATAAGAAACTACATTGAATGCTTACAATTAAAGGTCATAAACAATCGTTATAACGATCACACCACACTAGCTCCTCGGATTAATAACAACTGCTTTTCTAATTTCCACAAACTTGCGAAGTTGCGTATGTCGCCATCTTTCTGTTTTCATTCTAGTCGCGAAATTTAAACAACACAAATTTCGTAGTTTTTTTTTATAAAACAGGAAAGCTGCGATCTGTTCAACTTATAGTGTCCTCCACTCCTAATTTCTTCTCCTTTTTGGCACGTCACTTGTTTAAAACCGTTCACTGGGAGCCGAATAGGAAAGACATCGAAATGACTTTCTTGACAGCTTTAATACAAATATCGTTTAAGTAATCATTAAACTATCCAGTTCGTACACCAATTTGAGCATATCAGTTCTGTAGGATAGTAATAGAGATTGTTACTCCAGAAGCAGTTCTTACAATAGAGAGGAAGATCAAATTTGTTAATGTATATATACTCTGGCACTCAATGCTCCTCAGAATATGCTCGTGCCATAGCGTCTCAACCTGAAGGCCATGGGCTCGGGAGCCCTATGGTATAGAGTAGTTGCTCCAAGAAGGGACCACTCTAAGAAGGAAAGCCTCGCCAGAAATAATGACATAATAATAATAATAATAATAATAATAATAATAATAATAATAATATTATTATTATTATTATTATTATTATCTCTTTGACTAGTCAGGAAACAAATGATCGTCATGCAGGACAATGACATTGCAAGGTAGTGATGAAGCCTTCCACAAATGATCTATCTGTAAACGAACGCACTGACAAAATGATTGAACGAATGTAACTTGCAGTGATATTGCCAGCAGTGGCCAAGCAGTAACTGTCAAAAAGATCCCTTCTTACTGTAATATGCCTGCAAGCAGGTCCCATCATTCCCTTGCACAATCTATTTGGCATTCTACCAGCGAAAACCTTTCATATTGCCAACCAGCTGCACGGAGTGGGACGACATGATAGTTCATTTTTTCCTCATCCAGGAATCAAAACGGGGGCCATGTTATTCAGTATTAATGAATACAATATGTCGAAATACCATTCAACAAGAACTAAGATTTATTATCAATGTTTTTGTATACTTCGCAAACTATGATTACATACATATCATATACAAGTGCATGATTACCACCCTCAACTGTCTTTTCAGTGCACAACAGGAGCACAACAATATCGGGTGACGCTGGCGACGATTTCTTCATTCACCAATTTCATCTCACCAATCTCTCCTCCTTTTCGTAGGCAGAATAGTTTCCCAAGAAAAATGATAATTCTGGAACGAATCTTTATACTTAAAAAAAAGAATCATTTAATTAAGAGATTTAGTGTGCTTCCACGAAGTAGTCCGTTCCAGGTGCTTGGTAAGAATGCCTGATTCTATGTGTGCGGACTTCACATGTTCTAAGTGGATTTCGCCGTTCAACAAATTTTCCTTTACAAAATTAAGCTTGCATATCACATGTTTGTTACGCTTGGTTAGTTTCAAGACCTGTGACCAATCTATTACGGCCTTACTTTCTGCGCACAATGTGGTTGGACGTTTAGCTAAATTTGCAAAACCTAAATCTTTTAATAGTGCCCCAATCAATTTTGGTTGACTTATAGCTTCTTCAATTCCAGTCAACTCAACCTCCATGGTACATAATGCTACGATTCTCTGCTTTCTCTTATTCCATTCTATCAGTGCATCCTCAAGTTTGACAATGTAGCCAGAAAACGCCTTACTATCTTTGGCAGTATTCCAAAGATAGTAAAGCGTTTTATATTCCAACGCACGTTGGAATACTTGCGTCGGAGCTCACGTGCAACATTCCCATCTTACCATCTATTTTTAATTTTAAGTTCACTGTACTACCTTTTAGATAACTCAATATCCTTTTCAAAGCTTACCAATGAACATTTTTCGTATTTTTCGAATATTGTGACAGGCTGCTGTAAGAAAACGCCAAGTTCGGATGTGTAGCAGTCACTAAATGCTTTAAGCGACCTAATAATTATTGGTTTATGGTTTGAGTAATGCCTTCGGAATTATTACAATCGTCACCGTGTTTCCCGACTACTCCTGCAGTACAAACAGGATGACATGATTCCATATTATATTTGTCCAGGATTTCGATAATGTACGCTTTGTGGGCCCGCGTATATCCGTGTGAACATTTTATTGTTCCAATTCCACGAAATTTCTCTATGACAATTCCATCCACTTCATTAATGAAGTTTCATTTTAAGCGTTGGGATCAAATCGTCAATTAGGTGATGATTTTGATTAAACAATCGTCCATGTAAAAACTAATTCCAACAAGTTCATTAGAATTTTGATTTGTGCAGACGCATAGATCACTCTCGCAGGGTTTAAGTCCGCATTCCGTGAAAATGTCACATAACTTTCTGAACCAACACCTGCCGGCATCCGGCAGACCATAACGGCTTTTAAGCAGTTTCAGCAACTTATCTTCGGGAACATTTATGCCATCCGGTATCTTCATGAATATGTTCCGTGCAACTTCGCCGTTTAAGTTGGCAGTCTCCAGAGCAGTATAGCATATGACGTATTTTTTCATAGAAGCAATACTTAACAACGTTATGCATGTATCCATTCGCACAACATATGCCGAATCGTACTTCAAGCCGCAATTCTGTCGCGAACCATTCACCTCATGTCGCGCATTATACTTCACTTCACCACTTGTGAGTTTTCTCTTGAATACCCATTTGTTATTCAAGAGTTTGTGATCATCTAACATGATAGCATTCACTATTTCCCAAGAATTATATCTCTTCAAGCAATCTAATTCACGTAAAATGGCACTTTTCCATTTCTCACCTTTGTTGGAAGAAACTGTTTGTTGGAATAACTATTTCTATACAATTAGAGACTATACTGAGCATCACAAGAAAAGTAACATTAATTTTAACAATGATACATAATGCATTATTTACCATTTGGACTGTATAAACAAGTATAAACAACCTGTAACAACTATTGTACTACAGCTTCCGGGTCAATGACCCCCATCTCGATCAGGTTTTTCGTCCAGTTTCCCTGATCCATTGAGCAAATGCTGAGATGGCCCCTTGTTTTGCTTCTGGACATAAATGTAACTTCATTTTCTGTGCATGTCTTCTAGAATTCAGTGGGAAACACAATTATTCAAAATATCGTTTCCATGTTGTCGCGGCAGGAAGTAATAAGAGCCTTGCTTATTTATCCTTGAAAATAGATTTTATTACATGGGAGTTTTTTTTCTCCCTTTCAAAATTCAAAATTTAACTAGTATATGACTTAGTGTAGGGATCACAGAATTTTGAAAATGTGCACACAATTCACTTTTCCCCATAGCACGTCATAAGCAGTTTTTAACTGTTTTTTTGACGTAAAATAAATAAATAAAAATAAATAAGAAATATTTTCTCTGTAGATTCGAGGCAATGTTTTGTCATTGCGAAAGCGACTGTCGCTTGATATCTTTTTGTAGGTATTATAATCCTTTTTGATCTTCTAATTTCAACATCTTTCCAGATTTCGAAGGAAAACAATCAATCTCGGGCTGTTCTTTCGACATTTCCCTTTCAGCGACCCTGTCGTCCGTTCCGTCAAGTAAAATATATCCTGGATCACGTTCAAGATGAATCGGCATTGACGCAGCTTGACTTGTGGTTCGCAAATAACTATCGATCGAGATAGGAACTTCACATGTTTGAGGTTCTACCTCTCGCAAGGACATTCCATTTGATTCTCGTGTTGCGATCCAGTTATAGCTCGATTTTAAAGTATCATGAAAGTTTGGAACATTAACGGAATATCCTCTCTCTCCTTCCTTGAAAATAACATCTCTTGATTTCACAAACGCACGTTGATATAGACTGTTCACTCTCTGTGCCCTTCGATAATGTGAATATCCAAGAAATATTCCATGCTTACCACGAGGAATTAATTTAGGTTTGTCCTGTTTTAAGTTGTCGAAAAAACGTTTTATCCAAAAACTCTGAGATATGATATATTAGGTATCGTGCCCGTCCAATATGTCAATGGTATCATGTTTTTATCATCTGAAATTGGGGTTATGTTAGAGACATATAAGGCAATTCTAACAACCTCAGCCCAAAAAACTGTAACCGTGTAAACCGGAAAACTGTGTAATCCGATATCTAAAGGCATGGACCTTGAGTCAGTAATTGTACGATTGGCATGCTCTGCAACACCATTACGTTGAGGGTAATAAAAGGTCATGATCTCGCTCTTAATTCCCTTTCTTTTGTAATAAGACGTCAAGACAAAATTCACGAATTCACTCTCATTGTCCATCCGTTCATACTTCACCCTTTGATTCGTTTCGGTTTCTTAACGGTTCATGAAATTCTCAATTTCGCTAGAAAATTCATCTTTCTTCAAAACTATACGAAATATCTGCGGCTATAATTATTCACAATAGTAACCATACTGCCACCAAGAGATGGAATGGAAATCGGTCCACATAGGTTAATAAGATGGATTGTTCGCGAATAATAAGTGGATAAGTTCACGAATGGCAGCCGACTGAACATATCCTGTAAGCAGGAGTGACAGGAAACACACCAAAGATCTGCATTCTCCATTCCACGCACGGGTTCCTCAGAATTGATATCATCGCCGATTTCCACATTGAACATACAATTTTCTCCATCGAAGGTACCATTAGCTATCAACATTCCATTTCCATGTCATAGACCCTTGCTTCGTAATCTCATAGTAAGCTAGCCATGGGACACCGCCGAATGTCTTATTTACATACAACAATAATGGCTTCGTACTTTTTTTTTTCACTGATGTGGATAGGAAATATAATACGAAATAGAAGACAATCAAAGGAAAAATAATCACTACAATGACTAAAAGTACTTATTTATATCATTATTTATTTATTTAGTCAAAAAATATTAAAATAAACTCTATATGACGTATGGAGGAGATCATCTGCGCACATTTTCTTGAGTACCAGAATCTCTTTCCCACATTTTAACTATAAATAGTTGAAAGATGAATAAAAGTTTAAACAATAAAACAAAAAAATAAGAAAATTTAAAAAGCACGAAATTAGCAACAAGTGAACTAATTCATAATAATATATATTCGAAAAACTGGACTAAGAAAATAAGAAATAACTATGCTAACTCAAATCACCAAAACTCCACACAATACTATAACACCAAGATGCCGTCAAGAGCTCCAAAACTGAAATGAAATAAAATGAAATAAGCAGAGGTTCTCGTTGGTCCGCATTGGTTAACAGCGTCACTCTCGCTCACGGCCTCTTGAATCGCTCTCTGCTGTGTACGAAAAATTGCGCGTTTAGCGGGTGAACGGAGTAAACCGGGGAGTATGTACTCTAGAGTAACATAAGCCTCCAGAAGCGTGCTGAAATGCTTATATTCTACTTGAAAGTAGCTATCGTAGCGTAATGCTTTCTCTCGAGTAACAACTCTTAACTTTACCCGGCTATTGGTGAAATCGGGCCTAGGAGTGAACATTTTAGTCGATGCCCCAACAGTACTTTTGATTTTTTTTTTGTTCATAGGGCCAAGTAAGATTCTTACGAATTACAAATGAGGCTTTTTTACACACAAATAATAATTTCAGAAAAAGCTGCGTGCCCCCCTGCAGCCACCGCCCGCCAGCTGTGCCCTCCTGCAACCGCCGGCCCCGCTCGCGCCGCCCCCCGCCGCGCCTGTCACAACACCTCCCGCGTTGCTGACAGCCCCCCTCCCCTCCCTTCCCTTCCCTTCCCCTCCCACCGCAGCGGACACCGCTCTCACGTGGGAAGCGAGCCCGCGTTCTACCTCACTGGAACGCCAGAAAAATAACGATAACCCTTTAAAGAAGTACTGGCTGAATCCGGCCATTACATCGCACAGAAGGAAGAGAGGAAGAAGAAGAAGAAGAAGAAGAAGAAGAAATGAAGTTACGACACAAATACTGCAAGTTCATTAAGCTTTATATTTACCAAGATCATTACATACATAAACATGGACATTGTTTTGACCTGTAACAGCAAATCTATCAACCAAACCTTAATGTATGTAACAAAATGTATAAAATACAATTTCCAAATAATAATCAGAACTCCCTCACCACCTTGATGTTCTCCATCAATATCACAAGAATGATACAAAGACCAAAGACCGTATTGAAAAAATGAACAATAGCAACGTTGTTTGTTCTGTTCCGTGTGGTGGGTGTGATGTCCAAAACATAGGACAAACAGGACAATACCTAAAGAAAAGGTTATATCAGCATCAATATGATGTAAAAAAAGACTCTCCTATGTGTGCCCTTGCACAACATACACAACAAACCAAACATCTCTTCAAGTTTAATGACACCCGCATAGTAGACAGAGAATCCAACCATACTACTTATTAACGGTCGTGATTTCTACAATGGTCAAGATACATAAAAATGGTACATAAAAAGTACACTGAATACTTAAAACTGATAGTTCAAAACAGTCGTTTTAACAATCACACAATTCGATGGTCTCTAAGTAAGAGCAACTGCTCTTCCATTTCCCGCGAACTTGCTTATTTGGTCATGACGCCATTTTCCCGTTTCCATTCTAGCCGTACATTTCAAACAACACAAATTTTGTAGCTTTTTATTAATAAAAAAAGCATGCAATCTATTCACGATTAAGTGACCTCCACTCTTAATTTGTTTTTGTATGTCACTTGTTCACTAGGGGGCCGATCAGGAAGAACATCAAAATCGTTCTCTATATAGCTTTAATATATATGATATTTATATTAAATGCGGGAAACGATAGTTTATTCACTATCAAGATTGAAGGAAACGATAGATTGAAACGAAAAAACACAACAATAAACAATCGATATCACGCAAAAACAATCATTTCTCTGTCGTTTTTGTGTAATGTCTGCTTGAACTTATGTAATTTATAAAAAACACATATTCTCCAAAACTGCTTCTATTTTTTTCTTTAATTTTTTTCCACAAAAAGAATGCTGCAGATCTCCTTTTCGTTGAACTGTCTGAATTTTGAAAATAGCAAATTTAGAAATAATACGAGTAAGTATGTGCAGTTCTAGCGCCACAAGTTATATGAGATATTGGTTCATCAGCGCGGAAAACAATAAGAATATGGTTGCAGGCCCTGAAAGCCGAGACTACTTCATAAGGTTCGTAGAACCGTAGACGAACTAAGTCGTTTTCGTCGGTAGATAGAAAAACTTGGTGATCTTTTACTTTTAACACTGTGTTACCAGTACTTATTGTCGATACGTTACTTAGTAATATCTCGTTTGTAACCTTTTGTTGCTCCTGAAAACCTCATTTTGGCTGTAGCTGTGGAAAAAATTAGTGTCAGTTGGATTTTTAAAGTAGAGAAGGCAGGCCAATCGTTCCCAGTAATCTAGCAAACCTTTTTCTCCATAAGATTGATTGATCCATTGATGTAATAATCATCATCATTATTATTAATATAATAATAATAATAATAATAATAATAATAATAATAATAATAAAAGAGATTTATGGATGCTAAAGCTCTTCATGGAAGACATCCACATGAGATGAGCCAAGAACATGTCGATTTGAAAGCATCGAACTACTGGCTTATATCAGGACAGATCTTTCCAGAAACTGAAGGGTTTATGTTGGCTATTCAAGATCAAGTTATTCCAACGCGCAACTATTTGAAGCGAATTGTTAGAGATAGCAATGTGCAGAATGAGTTATGTCGTTATGGTTGTCCAACAGTGGAATCAATTCATGTTACCTCGGGTTGTACACATTTGGTAGGCACCGAGTATAAACAGCGACATGATTCGGTGGCCAAAATTTTACATCAAGCGTTGGCTCAGAAATGTCGTCTCCTGACTGATAATAAGGTACCGTACTTTAAGTACCAACCTATGAGTGTTCTGGAGAACGGAGAGTGGCGCTTGTATTGGGATAGAACTATCTTAACAGACCAGACAGTGATTCACAACAGACCAGATTTGGTTGTGATTAACAAGAGTGAGAAACATGTCATGCTTATTGATGTTTCTGTCCCAAATACTGGCAACATTCAAAGCAAATACACTGAAAAAATCAGTAAATATGCAAATCTTGTTGAACCCGTTGAGAAACAGTGGAATATGAACAGAGTCAACATTATCCCGATAATTGTCTCAAGCACCGGAGTCATCCCTAGGAGTCTGATGTGGGGCCTTAAGCAACTGGGTTTGAATGAAGGCCTGTACAAACCCATGCAGAAGGCAGTTGTTATTTCAACAAGGATAGAAGGAAATTCATGGAAACAATTAAATTCCTTTTAAAAAATTTTTGATTCTGTATATCTGTGCAATTCATTCAAATGTGCCAATAAGATGAGAAAATAAAAATAATAATAATAATAATAATAATAATAATAATAATAATTTGTGTTGTGCCCCATTTGTGTTGCTAATATGAACCAATTTTAAAGTATGAAACTACATTAAATTTTAATAATGTTTAAAATTAATACAATTAAACTTATCGGTCGTCATTTGTTCATTGCGTTGTTTTCAAGACCAACTGTTGTTGGTCTTCGCCGTTTGGCAGATCCATCAAACACATGTGCATGGTATCCTTGACAAAATGAGGTTATAGTTAGTGAAGCGAAGATGGTGACTTTTTAAGTTCGAATATTGACTGTTTTTAAATGCAGATGTTAGTGAGGGTATATAAAGAAACGTAATGTTCTGCAATCTTCTGACACATGCGTTCCTTTACAAATAATCAGTGATTATAATTGTATATGATGAATGAATTAAAAATTTTTCTAAATTTTTTCTTGTTAAATTTTATACAATTTTTCAGGATGTTGAATAAAATAGAATTTTTGGAAAATAATTACTGGTAATTATTATTGGTAATTAATGATAATTATGATTTTATTTTAATAATATTAGTAAAAGTGTATTTTATTAAGTTTTTAGCAATTTCTATTATAAATTTAGAGTTTTAAGAGAATTAAAGTTTTTAAATTAAGGTTAATTGAATGACATTTTGCATTAGTCCACAACTTACTTGTACAGATCTTGATAAATATAAAACATATCAGTTTCATTTTCAGAAACATGTTTAAGTCTGTGTTCATAATGAATAATAACTGTTGTCCCAGAATTTGTAAACTCCTTCATTTCATCAGTTTTGGAAAATCAGTGCTGAACAACATGGAAAACATTTCAATAATCCGTATGAACTGTTGTAACTATTCTACATTGCCTCCTTTTGTGCGATATCATCCAAAGGTACCACTTGGTATTCTTAGTAACAATGATATTGAAGTAACAAAGTTCAAAATGCTGTAGAGAAATGGAAATAGTGCAAGGGAAACAAAGGAACTAAGTGCATCGCCATTACTCAGCCATTGCAATGAAGGAAGAGGGGAGTTGCAGTTAGGCCATCAATAAGTGCCACTTCTAAGCCCCTCTCACATGCTGACGTCATGCAGTAAACTGCCCCGCCCCAACTCCCCTCCTTCATTTTCTCGTTTGTCACTCGCGTTTAGCGACAGTTAGCAATCGCTTAGAGTCTTTGCGTTGTCGCAGTTGACAGGCTACTGGTAAATATTGGTAAACAAGCAGTGCAACGACTTCCCGCTTCGAATGTCCTTCTGTTTTGACGTGGGAACAGAACAAGGCCATTTTGAAAATGAAGCGAAACGAATTGATCACAAAACAATCCTAATTTTAAACAAAATCGCGTCTCGTGAGAGATATTTGTTTTGGGAAAGTGACGAAATCAAATACTTGGTTTGTCGTTAGTGATATCTAAATATATAATAAATTTCATTGTAGTTCATTCTACTCCTTCTTCTTTTTCTTCTTCTTCTTCTTCTTCTTCTTCTTCTTCTTCTTCTTTTTGCCATTATTACTATTATCAATATATTTAAAACACTAAGAGTTATTTTTTAGAAAGTAGCTTTATATACATCCAAATATCTTGTTTATTCCTTTAATGAAAGGGGGAGGGTCCGTGAGATGTGTTATGAGTTGCTTGCTCTCGGTTACCCATTTTATACGCAGTACACACACTAAATTTTAATGTCTTAGACTTAGTAGAGAGCATGCTTATATTCCGTTGTATGATCATTATGTCGTTTTCCCAACCAACTACATGCACTTTAGTACGGTCGTTTTGTTATGCTATTGTAATATATAGAAAGCAGATCACGTTTTGTTGTGTACCGCCAGCAAGCGAGTTGGTGTGAGCAAAGCAAAATATTTGAAATATTGAACGTTTTTAAATGTAAAGATTAGTGAGTGCTTATAAATGTAATGTTCATGTAATGCGTTTATAAATGTAATGGGAATCTGACACGGGTCTTTACAAAGAAAAATAATTAGAGAAGCACATCAGGGTTTTCGCTATAATCCGCAACAAATATGCATGGCAACAAGTCTGTAGTAGTGGTTTACATCACTGCAATATATGTAGTAGTTTACAATATAGTTTCTTATAGGTGTTAGTACCGGGAGCGGTAGCTCAGTGCATCAACTGATGTCACTGCAGCGCCTCTGGCCGGGAGCTCCTAGGTTCGAGCCCTGACGGCGGCAGGATTTTCGACACTAGCTTTTCAGGTAGGTCGAATTCAGTCGCTGTCTGGAGGAGAATTCTAGTGGCTGGCTGCTCTTATCGGTAGTTTCCGTGGTTTCTCCGATCAACACCACGCGAATGCCGGAGCAGTACCCTACCGAACGGGCCACGGACCGCGCGCGATCTCTCCTTCCTCTTCCTTGTCCTATCCTCTCCCCTTACACACACACTTACTCTAACATGCACTACACTACTATATATTCCGGGAGCCCAGTCGGGAGATTAGAGCTTGTCCCGGCTGGGGCGGTGCCCCGCTGGTCCTGGTTAGGGGGAAACCCCAGTAGCCGACGGTAGGTCGGCGCCGGATCTCGCCACCTAGCGGAGAAGATCACCGCCATCTCCCGAGAAGAAAAACATGCACTACACTAACGGGACTAATGACCGAAGCAGTTGACGCGCCCAGAAACACGAAAAAATAAATCAATTATAGGTGTTAGTGGCACGTTTTACTTCTGAATACATTTTGTTTGTGCACAAAAATGTCCAATTATTGTAACTATAACTGCTTAGTCAATTTAGAGGGTCTTCTCGTATATTTTTATTGATTTGCAATATAAATGAGGGGAAGGCAGCCAGTAAGCAAACGCTGAGAAATTCCCTATTAGAGTTCTTTTAATAGTATGAAATGTATTAATGATGGAGAAATTGGGAATGGGATAACGAAGTAGAATACTTAAGATGAAAGGAAAAGAGTTGTGTGTCAATAATAAGTGGTTTCTTGGTTAAAAAGAAAAAAATCTTTTCATCAATAATGGGTAATCTCCTATGTAACGGAATTGGCGATTTTTACATTTTATATCAATGACTCAGAATTTGCTTGTTCTTTACTCTGATAAGAATGTCCTACCCCGAAATTAACGAATAGAAATTGTAGTCTTAGAATAGAAATTAAAAAACATCCTATGTAACTTTTAAATTTATTCATAATATGATATCTTGTAGGTGTAGAGCCACATGGCGGATTTCGTAAGGTAATTTCAGAAAAATATATAACATAACATAATAAATAACTATTTAATCCTATTATATAGAAGGTGTAGAATGAGTAAACTTAGCCAACTGGACATTATTAATATCAAAAAGGTTTTCCTTCCTCCTGTGAAATTCTGTTGTTTTTGTTTTCGCATAGGAGGTCGTCTATCGTGAACGACGCTTTCCTAGAATGAACTGTGTTGCATGGAATACAATACATGGAAGTGGAAGTTGCAGTAATATTAACGGCGGAAATGGAAGTATGGATTTCTAGGGTCTTCCGCGTGGAGTGAAACTTGGAGAAGGGAGCTGCCGCCCCCTCCGCAGACCCCCACGCGTGAATCCGCCCCCCCCTTAGACGGCTCAGGGCGGCGCGGCGCGGTGCGGGGGCGAACCTTACGTCAGCCGTGACGTCACGCTCCTCGCCCCTCGGCCGCGCCCTCGTTTTCTCGTTTGTCACTCAAATCGACATTTAGCGAGCTATTAAGGGCCTCGTTCTTTCGCTTGTTAGTTCCCCTTCGCATCTGAAAATTAATCATTTCTGCTGCGAGAGAACAAAATGCCGCGAACAAGCGAACCTCCACGCCGCCACAGGGGAAGGAAGGGAGAAGTAGAGCGGACATTTCAAATGCAAAACTTTGGTTCGTTATTTCGTAGGGTGGCATTTGGTCCAGCTCGCACGAAAGCTCCTAAACTGTGTAGTCTAATACGAAAATACAACACTCCTTCATACTAATGGATGAGTGTAACACTTGCAAATTAAATTATGGAATCGTGAAGCACTGTTGACACTGTATCGTGCTAAGCATAATTCGTCGCATCTATGGTTTTGTGAAATATTTTTAATTTTTATTATTATATTTTATTATGCAATTTGTTTGTGAACAAACATTTGGCTAACGTATATTCATTTATATAAACTAATACATAAGAAGAGTAAAATCCCATGACCGTACTCCACTAATGATACATTATTAATAAAAATCATATTATTAATAATAGTTTCTGAAATGAACAATTGAAAGTCGATAAGGAAGGTCTAAAGTATGATGTCGTTGAAGTCGTTTGGTGGAGTCACTATTGTCTAGTAAGTTGATGGCTAGAGTATTTGGATGGTTATGTAGTCTTTGTAGGTATTTTGCACTGGTCTTCTTGATTTCTTTTTTATTGTTGGAATATGTAAGTCTTTGTGTAATGTTGCATATGTTACAGACCAGGGAGCATTTACAAATTTTCTTAAGGCTATTGATTGGAAGTGTTATAATATTTCAATATTAGAATTTCGAGCTGTTCTCCAAAGTTGAATTCCGCATGTCCATACTGGTTTTAATATTGCTTTATACACAATTACTTTGCGATGCTTAAAGATGATTTTTTCCCAATAGCCAACTTAACCTTCTAAGTTTTAGGTCTAATTCTTTTCTTTTATTCTTGATCTGTTTTTTCGATGCTAATCTTCTATCCAGATTAAGTCCGAGATTTTTGGCCGAGTCATTTTAAGGAATAGTTTGCGATCCGATTTTTACAGGTGGACATGTTTCGTGCTTTAGACTGAAGGTAACTTGGGCAGACTTCTTGTCGTTGATCTTGAGGCGCCAGCGTTTCTGCCACTTGTGGATGGATTGCAGATGTTCTTTCACTAGACGAGATGCTCCTGCTGGATCTTCATGTCGAGCTAAGATGGCTGTGTCGTCCTCGCAGGTTGCTGTCAATGCGTTTACAGATGTTGGGATGTCGGCAGAATATAGTGAATAAAGGAAAGGTGCAAGTACACTTCCTTGAGGCACTCCTGACTTAATAGGGATACGTTCTTAATAGGGATACGTTCCGTTAAATTTTATTTGAAAATATCTCTCTGTGAGATACGATTTTAATAAGTGACAGTAAGGATAGAGTAATTTTTTCTTTATTTTATACAATAGACCTGGGTGCCAAACCTTGTCAAAAGCCTGGCTTACGTCGAGGAATACAGAACAGCAATATTCTTTATTTTCTAGGGATACACTAATTTAGTTTACTATTCGATGAATTTGTTCTACAGTCGAATGCCGTTGTCTGAACCCAAACTGATGATGAGGTATTATTTCATTTTCTTGTAGAAGTGGATTTAAACGTGACAGAAGCAGTTTTTCAAAAACTTTTGATAATATTGGCAGTAAAGTAATAGGTCTGTATGAGACAACTTCATGAGTTGGTTTGCTGGGTTTAGGGATGACTATTACTTAAGCAATTTTCCATTGCTCAAGAAAGTGTCCTAGTATTAGGAAGTTATTGAAGTTGGAAGTAAATAAGGCTATCGATTTTCTTGGTAGATGGCGTAGAATTGTTGCTGAAATCATATCATATCAGGGAGCTTTTTTAGTTGATAAATTCTTGATTGTTGTTTCAACTTCTCGAGCACTTACGGGTTTGATTTGGGGAGCTAGTTGCAATGGTGTATCTAAGAAGTTGTAAATTTCTTCCTCTTCTGTTGCAGATATTTGTGAAGGAAATGGTCGAAAGATGTTAGAGAAATGGGAAGCGAAGCATTCCGTTTTCTCTTCGGCGGTTTTAGCCCATGTGCTGTCGGTTTTTCTGATGAGAGGAATAGGTTGCATCGGTCTCTTCAAGTATTTAGTAGTTTTCCAAAGAGAATACTCTGAATTCGAATTCGGAATCAATATTGTGAGCTTAACTTTTAGGGAGTTGTTCCGATATTCTTAAAGTAATCTTTTGAGTTTTTGTGGTCTTCTTTTGGCAGCTGGGTCTTTAGTGATTTGCCCTTGTTTATTTAATTTACGTTTTGATTTCACCTTTTCTCTTATTACTTGTGAGTTATATAGTTTTTTGGTTTGCTTTATTTTTGGTGTAGAATGCCATGCAGCTTGATGAAGTTGACTGGTTACGTATTCTATAGCTTCACTTATGTCGAAAGCAGTTTTCAATGGTAGATTAGCTGTGTTGTTATTAATTCGCCAATCTGCGAAATATTTCCAATTTGTTGTATTATTGTGGATTGAGGTTTGCTTATTGTATTTAATAATGATTGAGCTAATAACTAGTAGAACTGGTGAATGATCAGACAATATATATATATATATATATATATATATATATATATATATATATATATATTGTGACGCAACGCTTTATCAAACGGACGGCGGCGGCGTGGGTAGGGGCCGCCCGCGGTTGGTCATCGAGATGCAATAATAATAAGAATAATAATATTGGTAATTTAAATTTCCTTAATAGGAAATCGAGGACCAAAGGAGGGTTCTTGCCTGCGTTGCCCCACACCTTTCCCACGAAAAAGAAAAGAAAGTGCAAGTCTTTCCAAAGAAATAACAAACACAAAAGCAACAGCACAAAAATAATGTCACAACAGTGTACAATTGTCTGGCTGCCCGTACCCAAATACAAGAACAAAAAAAAAAACAGGCAAATCAACAAAGAAGTACTGTTTCTAGAACTATTCTGAGAATTATAACCATTTAACATCCTTTTAAACAAATGGAAAATCAAATTATTAACTTTGAATAAATGATTAAGTCCCCTGGAATTAATATTATCATTCCAATTAATTTATACAACACTTATGTTCCTTCATTCCAAAACAATTCAGATTTATACATCCCTCATCACAATTCCCTCATTTCAATAATAAAGCAATAGAACTTTGATTTCCAATGTAAACTCTAGAATAAACATTCCATACATGATCAACACACATTAATAGAAATGTAATTTACAATATAAACTTTAGAATAAACATCCTACACCATTTCTCCAGAAAATTGTATAAAAAATATTCATGACTGACAAAGTTTTCTTATACCTTTTGATAAATACTCAAGAAAGTAGGGTGTAACATTACCCAAAGTTTTAATGATAATACTAGTTCATTACCATACAAGTAATCATTGCAACATTTTCTTTCTCTTTATCCTGCCTGGTCACATAGCATTCCTGATCCATGCAAATTCTACCTGCCATGAAACCACACCATATTAATTATGATCAGAAGGAAATCATGGTTAAACATTGTAATGAAACGTTACAGACAGCAGTAAGAATAACTTACTGTCTCCCACTGAGCTAATATTTTTCAGAATCTGTGGTATTAGACAATCTCCACTAAGATACTACATTACCACAGAAATTGCAAAGTCTACTCCCCAAATTGACCAAAATTAACAACTCTTGACATCTTCCTTATCTAAATAATAATATTGGTTCATTACCCAAAGTTTTCATTGCAACATTTTCCTTCCACTTTATACTGCATGATCACATAGCAATCCTGTTACATGCTAATTTTACATGCCATGAAATTACACCATACAAATTGTAATCAGAAGAAGTTCATGAATAAACATTTTTCTGAACGTTATGGCAGTAGAAATAGCAGTGTAACTGTCCTCCTTCCTCTCAGCTATTTCTTTCACAATCTGTGATATTGAACAATCTTCAATAAAATATTGCTCTACCATAGAGAAACTTCAGAATCTCACCCCCCAACTTGACAGAAATTGACAACTCTTGACACATTCCTTATAGTAGTAAATTGCAATGTAAGTTACAAACAGAAAGCACATAATTGTCAACAGTACCAGTTAATGAAAGTGAAATTCACCTTTCTTCAAGCTCTTTTCCCATTAATGAATAATTGGTGCACAATCCACATATGCATATTGGTGATTGAAAATTGATACATTAATATGCACAAATTCATTTATCAGTCTCTTTAAGTCCTCAACTTAAAATAATGCAACCGAACATCTTGTATTTATAGGAATATTGCCCATCTGACAAAATTACTGTAAAAAAGTCACTTGCAGTTGGAATATCGCATCTCAGATTAAGGAGAGATTGATTCTCTAACCTCAAACATACGCAATTCATCTATACAACCGTGAATTAAATGCTTTTCCCGCACTCACATTAAACAGTTAAGACACCAGTTCACGTACATTCCCACTCTCCCATCCAATTACATCTGCACGCATCCGTCCCTTCATCCTACAACGCACCTCGAACACTACACCACCTCTCCTCATGAATTAAATGTTTCACAACAAACTCAAGTACATTAGATCATCACATTTACCTCTTCTCATGATCGTAGTGGAGGGCTACATCCCACCGAAGACCAACACAGCACACACCTCACTCCAGTCTCGCTACTCTACCATCCTTTTCGCTCGCTTGCCTTCATCATAAAGACCAGAGCTTTTTGCTCACGCAAAGCACCGACACTCTCAACTACACCAGCGCACTCTACTTGGAACCCTGGAGACTTAAGGCCCCCGGCCTGGAGCGCGCATTTCAAACTGCTCCGCTGCTCGCCTCCCTCGCAGCCAGGCATCGCTGTAGCCCATACTTGGACGGGGCGTTACAATATATATATATATATATATATATATATATATATATATATTTTGTGACCAGCATGTACGAATATAACTTTATTTGTTTGTTTTTTTTCGTTGCGTCTACTTCGACGCAACGCGTCTCCAAGCACCTTGGGGGGCGTTCAGCGCTTTGCGCTTCTGGGAGTAATCCTCCCATTACTGCGCTTGTTTTATGGAGTAATCCTCCGTTAACATTGTCGCGTCTCGTCATAGTCGGTTGTCAAGAGGACCGCCAGGTAGCATCTCCGCGTACTCGCCTCCTACCGCGCGCTCCTGCGTCACTACCCAGCGGCCAGAATTAGGAAGAATAAGGATAGGGGTAGGGTTTAGGACACTTCACAGGGGTTGGACTAGCCCTTGTGAAGCAGCCGAACTCGTTTTGTTGGAACAAATTTCACATGAGATTCGATGGGAATCGAACCCGGATCTCAGTGGTGAAAGGCTTACGACTGCAATGAGCCACGAGTTCAGCCTACCTCAGGAATTTTGTTAGTGTCTGTCGGCCAATAAGTGGGTTGGCCAGAAGAGTGCGCGGATAATCTTTCGTTTATTATAGTTTCATATAGAGATCTACCTTTCGAGGAGGTTAGTCTGGAGCCCCACAATGGATGTTTAGAATTGTAGTCACCGTCAGAAAGAAATCTTGGTTCAAGTGTTGTGAAGAAGCTTGCAAATTGTAAGCTCTGAATTTTATGTTTCGGAAGGCAGTATATTGCTGCAATATTCAATGTTCCGAATGTATTGCTTACTTGAATGGATGTTGCCTGCAAATAAGTGATGCTATATTGAGAATATAAGTGGTGTTTAATTTTTCCCGGAACAAGTATAGTTCTTCCTCCACATGCTGTACCATCCGGATGATTTGTTTAATATATGTTGTATCCTTGAAGCGAGAAAAACTTTTATTGGTGAAATGAGCATGATATCCGTATTTGTTAACTCAAGAAAACACTTGACTTCATCTCGGTGTGGTAGCAAGCCATTGGCGTTCCAAGCTCTTATCTTATGATTTGTTCATTATTTAGTTAGCAGTTTTGACACAAGATATAAAAGTGCACTTATTTGTTCTACTTGTCTGTTAAGTATAGTTTCAAATCTTTAAAAAGAATGAATTATTGAAAATAATTGAGTATCAGACCCCGTGCTTGTTGTATTATTGTTCACGCTACCTTTCTTTGTGATTTGTTTAGTGCTTGTGCATAAGTACTAAGCTGATGTAAATTATTTATCGAAGTAGGTGGGAAGTTTTCTTGACCTGTATTCATATTGTTTTGTGAAGCACTGTAGTTTGAATCTTGTGGAATTTTAGACGCCTCTGGATATTTTTTATTATGTATTTTTTGATAAATTTCACATCTTTTATTACTTGCTGTATGGGGACCTTCACAAAGGGCGCATTTTGCCGGCTTCGTCATGTTTTTCTTGTTATCACAAGTTCTGCTATCGTGATTCTCGCCGCATACTACGCACCGATAAGGATAGTTGCAGTAGTGCTTCGTGAGTTCCCAACTTTGCAGTGATGGCATTGCACAAGATCTCGCTTTAATCTTGGAGCTTCAATTATTATTTTGGTGTTTTGAAGGTACTGCGATTTATAAATGTCTTTGTTATTATCTTTTGGTTCCAAATCAATAAAAAATGCTGGTATGGGTGCTTTTGTTACACGGTGTTTGCAGTTATGAATGTATCTTACAGTATGACCGTTTGCTTCTATTTCTGCTTTCAGTTCATCAATATTTATTGTAGGATGCATATTTTTTAAGACTATCCTAAATGGTCTTTCTTGTTTCAGCTGAAGCTGTGAAACACAATTTTTTCTTTAATAAGGTATTTAGTAAGTGATCGATAAGCTTCTGTTGTTGCCGATTTTAAACTTATTTTGACCCAGGAGCTTGAAGTAGAATTCTTCCTTTTTTACGACTTTTGTAAAGTTTCTGACATTGCGTGGAAGTCATTTACCCCAGGAAGAAATATTGGCGGTGGCTTTTGCATCTTCTGAATGTTGCTGGATTTGTAACTTTTATCGATTACTTTATCATTGGATTCATCGTCATTAATTAGTTCGAGATCTGCAAATCTATTGCATGATAGTATGCCACTTACATTTGCACTTGATTGTTTTTGTCTTTCAGGGCTGTGAGATTTACTTCTCTAGCGCTTGCTTACAACTTGTCATTTATGAGTATTGCTGTCACCACTTGAATTACTGTTGGTTGTTCGATTTAGTTCTGAATTTGTTTCATCGGTTGAACTTGAACTTGAACTGTACTGCAGAAGGGAGAGAGGGCAATGGCATTGCTATCACTGTACCTTGTGGTATCTGATGTAAAATGAGCTGTTGCTGCTGATATTGCTGTTGAAGAAATAACTGAGTTTGTAGTTCAGCTTGACTTATAGTAGACAAATCCATTACGAATTCAGATTGAGGCTGAGAGATGTTCTCTGAGGCCATATCGATTGTTTGCTTCTTATGGAGGCAACATTATTTTCTTGAAAACACCAGTTGAAACACATAATGTCATGAACAGGAAATACAATTGATCACGAAAACACTGCACACTAGTCAGAACACAACATGTGGACGCACAACTTGACACAATGAGTCAACGCACAACTTAAAAGTCAAGAGACACTGCGGAGTAGAGGGCACGTTCTCTCACCTCCGCCGGTTGCGAGATACTGTAATTTGCGAACTATAACTGTGAATAATAGTATTCATAATTTGATGGTTTTTTGATAAAGGAAGTTAAGTCATAAAAGTGAGTGTGAAGTAAAATTGAATCAAAATTTCATAAGATCATTGTAAGGAAAAGAATATTTTAAAAAAATTTTAATTCCCTATATTTTAATTGTAGGTTTTGATGTATATTGTAGATGTCATTAATTCCCTAAACATCGAAACTGTACCTTGACACAAAATGTCATTACTCTCTTTTCCCTAAGGGCATCGAGATATACTAATAAATATATTTCATTTTATGATTGTAGAGGTCTATCATTGAATCAATCACAATTATGTAATGAAAGTGAGTATAGAAATCATGAGTACCGTTTTGATTATAATAGTTATATGAGAGGATACAAACGAAGATAACGCTATCCAAACGACCATTGAGAAACCGTACGTCATTTTTTGAAATAAATTACGTTAGTTTGCAGAAATTGAGTAGGCTCTAGAGTTTCACTCTAAACTAAACGTGGTATGAGTAACATTTTACTATATGAGCAGGTGTAATTGTGATGAAAGTAACAATTAAATCCAATTGTTAATTAATTCTTTTACCTTTACTTGAAGGCAATTTTATGAAGGAAGTCGGGTAATATTTTCGTATAAATGAAGGCTTTAATGATGAATTTAAACTAATGTATGGATTTTGATGGTCGAAGAACGAATCAACCTATTTCATAGTGAGATAAATAGGCTTGATAAATTTATCTAAAACTCATTACTTTATTTTCACAAGGCATTTTAGTGTATGAAGTGAAACCATCAAAAACGTGGTAACTCGAATCGACAAAGCTTCAATAAATTAAATTCTGTTTAGTTCAGGCGCAAATGTATCGGCATTTATCATATTTTACAGGCTATAAATGACTCACAGACGTTCGTAAGCACCTGGAATACGCTTTTTAATATCATTAGGATGGTTGCAGGACAAACGCCAATGTGTGCTTCAGGTTTTTGCAAGTACATACAATTTTTTTTAGGAAGCGATTAGATATTCGTATTTGCGGGTATTGTCAGTTACGTTTAGAAAGTCTTCCTTTGCAAGAAGTGTTCCTGTTATATGCGACATAGATGTTTAGAAAACACAGATGTCAAATGGACTGCGACTGTAAACAGAAGTTCCAGAGTTTTTGACTATTGGATGAGAACTTAATTCTTCTGAAGAAAGCGACGATTTTATTCCTGGACTGTTGTCTAGTTTGAGCAATGAAAATTATACCGAGGAGAGTAATACACTACGGTTTTTACAGAGCTACCTTGCAAGGCCCGTCACCGCGGTGGCATTATGGCACGGTTTTTCGCGTCTTTCTCAGTCATGCCACTAGATGTCGCATGCTCGCGACCGTATCAAGCAGTGCTGCAGATGAAGTGACTCTTGCGGCACGACCGAGAAAGGCACGAAAGACGTGCCATAATGCCACCTATATGCCTTGAGAGGCAGTCTTACGAGGCAGCTCTGAATAAACCGCACTACAATGATGTGAATTAGAGAAATAATATTCCACGCAAAATTACTATTAATAAAATATATTAAACTGCCAATCATAGTATATCAAAAGCAATTTTAATGTACATAACGAACGAAACAATTATTAGAACGATTCTTAGTGATTAATTATCAATATTTGGTATGTAAACGTCTCTGTGATTGTTCAAGAACCTGAATCACAACGAAATATGCATCGTAATGAGTATCATTATGCAACTGGCTGCAAACAACAAATTATAGTATTATACAATGGGAGTAGAAAAATTCATGTATAAACTGAAATAATAGATAAGCATGCAAAATTACTGTGAAAACGTTCCATTTACTTCAACCTCCCTCCTCCTCCTTCCCTCCTTTATCTTCTGGCACACTTGTAAGAAACCCTTTCCCCTAATGGTTTACGTATTTCCTTTGAATAATCTCCTATTCAACTTTTGAAAGTGGTTAGACTTTAAAGCAAACCTAATGGTCTGAGCTTCGCCACCAATAGAGATTTGTTTATTCGTTTGTTTATGTCTCTTTAAATGCCAGCAACCGAAGCCCTACGATCCAGCAACAGCTGAATGGACACTGCTGGTGATCCAGCACCAGCTGAATGGACACTGCTGGTGATCCAGCACCAGCTGAATGGACACTGCTGGTGATCCAGCACCAGCTGAATGGACACTGCTGGTGATCCAGCACCAGCTGAATGGACACTGCTGGTGATCCAGCACCAGCTGAATGGACACTGCTGGTGATCCAGCACAATCCGAATGGACACTGCTGGTGATCCAGCACCAGCTGAATGGACACTGCTGGTGATCCATCACCAGCTGAATGGACACTGCTGGTGATCCAGCACCAGCTGAATGGACACTGCTGTGATCCAGCACCCGCCCTGAATGGACACTGCTAAAAGGTGGTTACCTCAGCCGCATGGGAATTCTCGCCGCTCGGTCCTTCCGTGCTGTTTCCCTCCGATTGATTCCGGTGGATGTCCATCAAGTATATTAAACAATGGGCCACTAGCAGCGGGCCATATTTCCTTCCCCATCCGCCCCTCTCCCGTGCCCCTGAACCCTTCCTTCATGAGCTGGAAAGCGTCAGGAAGTGACGCCGAGTACTACACAATAGTGAGTGATCGGCTTCCTTCCGATTATTTTCCGTCTTTTGAATAGGAGCCTTCGATTGACTTCCGGTAGGTTCTTGATCGCGAAATTCAAATATCTCATATTTTCCTGTCACGTGTATTTCATTGGAGCAGACGCTGATTTGTTCACAATGCGTCATGCTCATGAGACTGGCAGGAATTTGTGACCAACATCCAATGTACGAGATATTTAACCGTCTGTGACGAGACATCGGTTTAACTGTCGAGAATCAATCGTCGCCAGAAATATTGACTCCTTGCATATCCATTGACTTTAACTTCTCGAGAATGTGATTTCTAGCACGGTGGTTATATTTTATTAATTATCATAAAATTATATTAAGTAGTATGAAGAAGAGTATAAAAAGTCACTTCATTCGATTGTGTTTTATCATGCGACAATTTATTATTATTATTACAACATTGTAATGAAAGAAGTGAACTGTAAAAAGGAAGCACACAAATTCCACGACTCACCCCTAACATTGTAAGGCATTTTATTTACCATGCGTCACAGATTGTTATGTGTCACAGATGTTACATTCGAGAAGTTGTTACTGAATAAATCCCCTTTTTTTCTAAAAAAAATGAATGTCAATTTTTTGTCAATAATAAAGGAAAAAACTAACAACTTTCTTCTTTTTAAGTGTGAGTGGAGGCGAAGTGTTAATTGAAGAACTGTAGTTTGCGGCCTCCGCACTCGAGCTAAGCTTTCCGTGGTGAATGCATGAGCAAAGCAAGAAGTGTTGAGGGGGCTGTGGCTCTTTGCGGGGGCGGCCGCGAGAGGCGCTGGCGGTCGCTGCCTGCGGGCGCAACTTGAGCTCCTGAAGTCGCTCCCATCTCCCCCCCTCCCTACCCGTCACCATCCCAAAGCCCCAGAGAGGTGGCAAGAGGCAGCCGCTTTGGACGACCCTTCACGAAACACTTCAAGACTTGAAGCTAGCAAGAAACCTCTCCCACGTCATTTCACTAAAGATTGACAAAGGGTGTTACCCTACATTAGGACTCATTCACAATGCAAACTTAACCGTAACGTAATGCCGTAAACGTAGCAGTAAAATTTTCACGGAAAAACGAGCATTCTCAATGACAAACGTAAGTTTCGCCTGGACCAATCAGAACTCAGCGTATTGAAGCTTGATCGGTTCGTTTCTAGCTTCTTCTTTGACTTTCCTATCGATATAAGCCTTTCGTATACGCGAGTAGCTCTATTTGTGCTATTTTCTTTAGTTAATAAACAAGGATTCTCTTATACTAAATTCACGAGTAATTTGTCGAAAGTAATTATTTCAAATTAAAACTACTAGAAAAATGGCCCAAACTTACTCTTACCTTGAATTCACTACTTGCGCCAAAACCGTTTGCAAACTAGTTCACGGCGTAACAATAATTAAATGACATTACCACAGGCAGCTTATGGCATATAATGACAAGTGATGACATGTTAATAACCACAGACAACTACCTGAACACAATCTTAAATCGACATTTCATGTGCTTCTCGCAGATTTGGTTGTGCACACGAAGTTTACAGTTCTGTAGACTTCCTGGTTGTAAATTTTTTTCATTGCTCTCTTATTGGTTTTCGATAGAATTTCGACATAAACTTCACGTAAAAATTTGTGAACTCTTAAATTTACGGATTTAAGTTACGGCAAGCCATTCTGCGTTCTCTCTCTTCATAACTCATTCCTAGGTTTTGCGGCAACGTTGCGTTTACGAATATGTTTGCAATATGAATGAGGCCTGAGGGAATTGTACAGCGGAACGGTATAATAGATAATATCAATGGAAGCGTGAGAACACAGGCTTAAAGAGAAATTCATTAATTTAAAATTTTATTAACCGACTTACTAAGTAGAGTTTAAACAAATCTCAGGAGCTTGATCAGAACTCAAAAATGATGCGTTCAGAGCCTTAAAATCATTGTTTTCGGAGCCACATAGGAAGCCCCGGTGATGGGAGAGTCCTGGTTAGGGGGAATCCCCACTAGCCGACGGTAGGTGGGCACCGGATCTCGCCATCCGGCGCGGGAAGATCACCGCCACCTCCCACGAAAAACATGCAGTACACTAACGGGACTTATGATCAAAGCAGTTGACGCGCCCGGAAACACGAAAAAATCAATCAATCAATCAATCAAATCGGAGTACCATACACCATACCATACACTAACATACATAATACCTTAAACGACGGACTATGGACAGAGTGCAAACATTCCTTCCCCATGCTGCCCCAACCCATCCTTAGGGCTGAGCAAAAGGCTGATTTCCCATCGTCATTTGGCACATTGCCTTCATCTAGACAGTCGCCAACATCTCTCGAAGAAACGGGAGGTAGCGAAAGTCCAGAAAAAGAAGAAACGCTAAAAGGCCATGCAGAGAAGGCACGCTAGAAACGAGAAAAATATTGAGCGACCATCTTTCTTTCTTTCTAGACCGTTTGGCACACATCAGCCCAAACGAATATAATGGAAGCGAGTGATTGGAGAAGTCGGCGGGTGATGGGGAGGCAAAGAGGGGGGTTGGAAAACGAATTGCCGGCCCCCTCTCGCCACCCTCCACGGCCTCCTGCACTCTCCAATTAGGGGAGGGCGGGGCAGGCACGGCCCCCTGCACACTACGTCCCCCGTCTCCAGCAGACCATGCTCGAGCGGCGGCCATGCACGCCGCTGCTCCGACTAATCTCACGAGATGGGGAGTCATTCGAAACAAATTCTCGCGACAATTTTAAAGTACTAGAGAGAACCCGTCAACATTGGACGGATATCAACAAACATAAATCTCTGTCATACAGAAACAGTACAACATTATACAAAACAATAATCAGACCACTACTGCTTTATGCATGCCCCCCATATGGACAAACACAGCCCCACAAATGTCAATAAAATTCAAGTAATGCAAAATAAATTTTTAAGATTAATCACAAATGCCCCTGGTTCATAAGCAATAAACAACTTCATTCAGAATTAAATATCAATACAATAATAAACCAAATAGCACACATATCACACAACTTTTACCAAAACCTAACAGACATACCAGCAGCATCCCATTACAAACTACCGAAAAACCAACCCGCACTCGAATAAAAAATAGATTCCCTTTTGAAGCATTCCTCAAAATTTTAGCCAACCACGATGCTTAACACCGAGGTTCTCCCCTAGAGTGTCCTCTCCAACATATAGACTAAGTTAGCTTAGCTATTTTAACTAGATTAAGTCTGAAAAAATACATCTGTAAAGTATTGTACTGAACGATGTAAATCTTACAAAATGAAATATGTGTTATATATATATATATATATATATATATATATATATATATATATATATATATATATAAAACATTTGACGGTGAGATCTGAGATAAATGTAAAATACTGTGCCCAGACTAATGTTCACAATATGTTGCATTGTTTGGATCTTCAAGGTATTCCGAAGATATTGTGTTGTGGAGTTCCCAAAATTTTGAACACGTATGGCTCATGACCAGGTGGCAATACAATATCGGCACCAAAAGACAAAAGAAAAAGCACTATTATACTGACGGATATTATTTCTAAAGTTTTTTTATGTGTCATCTCCTATAAACTTTGATTCCTTCTTGCATATTCCTCGAAGGTAAACTTCCCATTTAAGCAATACAGAGTAAACCCGTTTGCAGAATTTCTCTCACGTAGGAAGTACAAAGCAGAACAAAACTGACATTTCATAGACAACGAACCTACAGAAAACGAAATGACCTCACTAACACGACACATACGCTGACTTTCTCTTTCCCTGCGTCCAGTTAATGTACGTTTGCGTCTTTTGGAGTGCGTGGATAACGATTCGGAATTCGACATAACCTGTAAACAACTTCACTTCTTCAGTACAACCGAGCAAAACCCACTGTGCGAATGTTCTCTACAAAATACACCACAGAAGCAAATACATGCAAACTGTCAACACCACAATGCAATTATTACACTGAAATAAAACATTGACGAATTGTAAACAAATCTCAACAATCAAAACAAAGCATCAAGCAGCATGGACTCACATCTATGGACTCATGTATACCGATTTTTAAAACTGCCATCCTTTGAAAGAAAACAATTGACTATTGATAAGCGTACTATTAAAGAATGATTTAATTAATTAATTTACACCGTAAATGTTGGTGAATCAACACAAACAATATCTGATAACACATATAGCGATCATGTTCTTTCATTTAAAAGAAAAAATACAACTATAGTGTTGTTGTCTTTATGTTTTTAGACTGCTTCCGAGGATGGAAAAAAATATTCCGAAACGTCGGCAAATTAATGTTTTAATATTTCTAACTCTCTCCTACCAAATCCCATGGTCTACATTTCCTAGTACCAATACATCAACGTTCCTTGCTTCGCCAGTCTAAGGAGGGAATCATAATGTGTAGGATAATGCTGACGCCCATTCTTTTAAACTAGTTTATTTGTAATCATACTGAGAAAACGTCGATGTTTTATGAAGTTTTGAAACATATTGCGCGTATATTGAAGTGACTTTCGATTTCCCTATAAAGAGAAATAAACAAACCTGATAAAATGTGGTTTCGTAGAGAATTAATTTAAAATTTAAAAAAAAAATACATAAAGGAATAGATTCGTAGGTAGATAGGTAGGTTCAATCTATTCAGAAACTATCGTATGAGAATTTATCTGTGAGGATGATGAGGACATGATATGAGGATCTGAGGGAAGAAATGAACGAACTTAATACGAGTGGTAGGCTGAGAGGTCGAAAACAGGGACGAGTGAAAAAGAAAACATTCTTGAATGGAGGCAAATAGATTGAGAAGATAATTAAGAACAGGCACTGGAGGAAATGGAAGAACCGAAGTTTGAAAATCTGCCCGGAGAGAAATGAAGGTCCTTTGCGGGGTTGAATCTGGTCTACTTCCAGCCTACTTGGTGAAGTTTATAAAACGATATGGCACGTGGTTCGTGCCTTCTATATATTTGAATGGGTCCATCCTCAAATGTTGTAGATAGGCAGAAATTCATCATAATTTAAGAAATGCTTAGTACGTAATAGATTTGTAGATAGACCGAGAAGCAAAATCTATGTGCAAAAACACTCTAATGCGGTCGATAACGTATTATAAATCTCACGAGAGTTCCAAATACTTATTTCTGCACAGATCATATTCCAGATAAATTCATATTACTATGAAGTGACTGACCGTTACAGTTAAATTTTAATGTGAAGTTAAAATGCAGTTACTGACCGTTAAGAAATATCGCATTATTAGATGTTTAAAGCTTTTGTAAATTGATCATATTTTTTATTTAAGCAAAAGATTCATTTTTATTATATTTAAGGTCTCAAACACGTTGAAACGTATTTACGAGATCGCGATTACGAATAACGAAAAACGTAGTATAGATACATAGATAGATGGACAGATAGATACATAAAGGAATAGATTCGTAGGTAGGTTTTGTATATTCAGAAACTATCGTATGAGAATTTTTCTGTGAGGATGATAAGGACATGATATGAGATTTAATTTATCTTCCTTTCTGCTAGTATCCACCCGTTTCATTTTGTCACTGTGCCACTAGATGCGGGGCTGAGCATCAAAAGTGTAGATCATTCTCAAGGGCGAAAGGTTCACTGGTAAAACTTCTTTTTTTTTTAGTTGGTTTATTTAAGGTCTCTTCAACATCGAAGGTCATTAGCGACCACTATTGCTGTTAACGGTATGGTAACTATGTGGATGAAACGATATGGTGATTGATGATAAGGGGTGAAAGGACGAACACAATTACAACCATGCCCGAGGCGGGACTCGAACCCGCGACCCTTCGGTCCGAGATCACTACGACACTACTGCCTTAGCGATCTCGGCCACCGGGCCGGCTGGTAAAACTTTATTTAAGGGAATTTACTACCTCCCGGTTCTGGATCGTCTCGAACGGAAATCGAGTGAAATTGGGAAACAAAATTTCATGTTAACAAATTCACTTTGCGCGCTCTCGCCCGGGAGTGGCCGTGTCCCGTGGCTGGGGGGGGGGGGCAAGTGCATTAGGGAAATCGGATTAAGAGAAATGAGGGCACTTAGAAGGGTCAGAGGTTCGCAGGGGAAGTTCAGGGAGATAATAAATAAATTTCATTGGGTTCAAAATGGAAACTTGTGCGAATCACTGAACAGGGCATCGCCCCACATCGTGTTCAAATTTCGGTAGGATTTTGTATCAACTGGAGGGAGTGGATTTCACACGACGCATGTCACCACAAACCTAGTATATTTCTATCGCAAGAAGCAGAAGAGCCATCCTTATGATTCCATCAAGAAAACTCTAATGGGATAGGCTCTTTTATAAAAAAATTGGTTATTAGTGAATGAGCCAATTGCACAGAATAGTTTAAAAATCAGATCTGTAAATATGTAACTTAGTGTATGTGACGTTTTGTGGATGGATTACTGATGGGTTATTTCGTTTCAAGCTCTCCGTCTTACGTCGTCTTTATTAATGCAATTAGGCCGATACGTAGTAAATAACGGACACGGGTTGTAAACTGGGGCGATAGCTGAGGACTTTTATTAACCTAGGATATCGAACATATGCCATTCAATACTTTGGATAATAGCATCCTCCCTCTCTCTGTCCCTCTCTCCCTCTCTCTCTCTGTTACCAATTATATTATTACCAATTCCCTTTTCTCTAATATAGTGTTGCTCAAATGCAAGAATTCGAGATAAGGCTTCTCGCAGAGTCCCACTGCTGTGGCCCGAACCTTTCACTATACTAGATCCGATCACGCCCGATCGTCTCCCGACGAGCCGTGGTCACGTCGGTATCGTGCAGATAAATGCTGTTTAAAATTTATTACCTTCTGTTTGGCAGAACTGTATTTCAGAGGTGTTCAAATATTACATATTAATAGTTTGCCATACATTCTCACACTAATTGACCTGAGTGTTTTAGAATGTTGTTTTCAGAGGATAATTTTAAAATTCATTTCAATCAATTGAAATGTGAAATTTCTACTTGCAACTCGTCTTTGTATATAATACTTCAAAATTAATATTGTATTGTATCATATAATGGAAATTAATACTGTTGAATATTTATGGAGGTCTGAATTTGACTTTGGGAGCTCATGAGCAAATTCTGTTCATATTCTGTTAGGTTTTGAGTAGTTTTTGACGGGTTGAAGACGGCAATAACTGGCGATTCTGAAAGGAAATTGAAAGCATTGTGAGAAGTTTTTTTAGGATGTGTTCATGTATGGCTCTATTCGTAGTTTTCTGTGCAACGTTTACTAATATGCAGAGAGGTTTAGTTACGGTATTACTTTCTCGCTATGGAGTAGAAAGACAGTGATGTAATGCTGCGAGAAAACGCACATTTTGGCGGAAAATCTTATACAGGGCTTGGTAACGAAAAAGTGATAAATGTAGAAAAAAATCTCTATCACATGGTAAAAAAGGTCCCATGACACCAAAAAATGGAATGAAGACAAAACAACCGTGTTCGTTCGTCCATCTATAAACAACACTAGCGGCTAAACTGTTCAGCCCCAAAATTGATATTCTGCAATTGATCTGACTGATGACGCGGCCCTTTGAATTTTAAAGGGATATTTTAATTTTAGAAGGTACTTTACATGAAGCTCCTGGGACATCTTCAAATTTTTCAAAAAAATGATCCCATTGTTTTTTATGAAATGTTGTTGTTGGACGTTTAAGAGAATGGCGCAAGTCTCATGTTCGTTGAAAACCCTGATTATTCGAAAATTGGAAAAGTTCGAAATGCTTTCGGAGTCTTCCTACAAACAAAACATAAAAAACAGAGATTTTTTCCCTATTGAAATCTCTAGCTTAAAGATATATTTTGAAATAACATCATGTACTACAATTTTTCGAAAACGTCGGCGGCGCTAGCCGAATGCGTTTACTACGCTCCGTGAAGTCACGAAGGTTTAGCGCATTCGAGACTCGCGGGTTCGTGGTTGGGTGACCGGCCAGGAACCCCGGGATCTAACGGCGTCGAGCCCCTGACCGAAGGGATAAAAGGCACTGACTGACTGCGACGTGACGAGACTTGACAATTATTAAAAAGTAAAAACACATTAATGGAGGATTACTCCTAAAGTGTAAAGCGCTCAACGCCCTTTAAGGGGCTTGGAGACGCGTTGCGTCAAGATGTAGACGCAACAAAAAAAAAAAAAAAAAAAAAAACGTGAGTACTTTACGCGTGATTTTGCGAGAAAATAAGGTGAGTAAGTGCGTGCTGTTTTAGCACCACTTTTAGTTTTTTTAAAGCATTTCTTCTGTATGATTTACAGTTTTTCAGTATTTCATTATTTTGCTGCATTACACCACGCTACCGACAAACCGTCCATTGGAGCAGTCCCACCCTGGGGGACCAATCCTCTCCTCGGAAGAGCCCTAACCGTTTGCACAAACTGGGACCCGTTGCTCTCAAGGCGTCCGGCGCCCGCTGCACGTGACAGGCGCAATCTGTGCGCCCGCAGGCGTGCCGCGGGCGGGGCGGGGGCGGGGCGGGGGCGGGGCGGAGGCGGGGCGGCATCGCGCGCTCTCTGGCGGCTGGCGCGCGCTGCCTCCGAAAAATTAGACGGTGTGGCTGACACGGCTGCCTTCTCAGCTTTCGGTAGCGGTCTGTGGCGGAGCACTCTCGCGCTGTGAGGAGGAGGCAGAAGCATTGTTGCTCACAGGTGTAGAAGGTTTCTTGGTTAGTGATTCCACGCGTCAACAGGTTTGGTCATTAGTCCCGTAAGGTTAGTGCATGCTTTTCTCGGGAGATGGCGGTGATCTTCCCTCCACTGGATGGCGAGATCCGGCGCCGACCTACCGTCGGCTAGTGGGGTTTCCCCCAAACAAGGACTCTCCCACCAGCGAGGCAGCGCCCCAGTCGAAACAAGCTCTAAGCTCCCGACCGGTCTCCCAGAATGTGTGGTAGTGTAGTGCATGTTAGTGTGTGTAAGGGGAGAGGATAGGACAAGGAAGAGGAAGGAAAGATCGCGCGCGGTCCGTGGCCCGTTTGTTAGGGTACTGCTCCGGCATTCGTCGGGTGTTGATCGGAGAAAACTACCGATCAGAGCAGCCCGCGCTAGATGCCAACGGCCAACACGTTTCTTGTAAGCGAAACAATTTTTCCGTTCTAAATAACAGAGTGCGAAACGTTGCAATACGTGTGCGAAACATAGCAAGCTGATTCGCGCATTTGTTTCGTAACTTACTATATTGACCTCCGAGCCGTTATCATCTCTCTCAGAGCCTGTTAAGCAAATCTAAGATAGTGAATGGGTTGATGATAATTATAAAGCTGATGTGATGGCGGGCTAAAGTGAAATGAGAAACACGGAGAGGTGGCTCAGAGCATCAACTGCTGCCCTGCAGTGCCTCTGACCGCGGTGTCCTAGGTTCGAATCCCCGACGGTGACGGCATTTGCGACACTAGATGGCTAAATCGAGTTCAGTCGCTGAATGGAGGAGAATTCTAGCGGCCGATGCTCTGATTAGTAGTTTCCCGTGGTTTCTCGGATCAACCCCAGGCGAATGCCGGAACAGTACCCTAACAAACGGCCACGGACAACGCGCGATCTTACCTTCATCTTCCTTGTCCTTTCCTCACCCCACAGTTGCATTAACATGCACTACATTATCACACATCCCGAGCGACCAGTCGAGAGCTTAGAGCTAGTCCCGTCTAGGACGGAGCCCCGCTGGTGGGAGAGCCCTGGTTAGGGGGAAACCCCACTAGCAGACGTAAGTTTGGCGCCGGATCTCACCATCTATCGGGGGAAGATCACCGCCAACTCGCGATGAAAAACATGAACTATACTCACGGGACTTATGTCCTGGGCAGTTGACGCGCCCAGAACCACTAATCAATCGAACAAACAAACAAAATGAAACAAGCGGCCAGAAAACCTGAGATTTGAGAGAAAATTTCGTTCTTCACCAAAATGGCCACCTAAAATTGCCGGGATGAGAACTCGGATACTCCGAGGAAGTGCGGGCGCGCCGTGCGGTGAGGTGCAGAAGCATCGACATCACGTGGTCCAAGATCAGAGAAGGGGCAATCACCAGAGCATCATTTCGTCTGAGCGAAACACGAGAATGTTCATGTCCTCATTTCCGTTTTTTTTAAATTTATTTTACGTCAAAAAAAAAACAGTTAAAAACTGCGTATGACGTGCTATGGGGAAAAGTGAATTGTGTGCACATTTTCAAAATTCTGTGATCCCTTCACTAAGTCATATACCACTTAAATTTTGAATTTTTGAAAGGGAGAAAAAAAAACTCCCATGTAGTAAAATCTATTTTCAAGGATAAACAAGCAATAAATTTTGAATTTTGAAAGGGAGAAAAAAAAACAAAAAACTCCCATGTAATAAAATCTATTTTCAAAGATAAATAAGCAATAAATTTTGGCTCTTATTACTTCCTGCCGCGACAACATGGAAACGATAATTTGAATAATTGTATTTCCCACTGAATTCTAGAAGACGTGCACAGAAAATGAAGTTACATTTATGTCCAGAAGCAAAACAAGGGGCCATCTCAGCATTTGCTCAATGGATCAGGGAAACTGGACGAAAAACCTGATCGATATCCGCCTTCGTTTGCTTACGTCCTCTTGCTATTCTTAAGGTCTCGCGTGTAATCTTTGCTGAGTAATAGAGCTTTCGGAGCTCCGGGTATTCATTCAGATAGGCTACGACTGCTTTCACGCTTTGCCCCTCTTCAGATGAAGAACAACACATGCCGACGGCGCGAAGTTGCCGGCCTCTAAACAATGCCCAATGGCGGTCCACGCCTCTGGCAAATCTCGTGTCTCCGTACGCCACCGCCGCGAACGCTGATTCCGTTTCTGCGCCGGAGTCCCAAAAGAACGCGTTTCATTTGTTTGAGAGTTCGGAGATTCCCTTTGAAGTCCTCGGGGAACACGGAGTGATAGGTTCCGTCCATTCTCGTCATTTTCATCATTATCGACGACTACATGAAACACAAATGGATATCGGGGTTCCATTTCTGAAATTGCCTGGCTATGTCGTAAGTTTTGAAGGGGACTCTTATTTTCTGGAGACTTTCAAGTTCGGCGCCGGAAATTGTAATCTATAGAGCAGCGTTTGTGTTTCTTCTGAAAACTTGTGGTGCTACAGCAGCACACGATATCTCGTAATAATATTTACATAGAAATAATTTTAACCATTTTTTTTCCGTTTAATTTGTAAAAGAAATTTTTTTAAAATTTTTTTTTTTTTTTTGGTCGTTAAAAATATCGTAGGTGCAAAACCTATTAATGCACGAATATTATTTGACAAACAACTCGTCATTGTTTCTGAACATACGTAGTAAGAGGGATTCTAAAAATCACAATTTGAAGCTCATTTCACCGAAAAACCTTTGAGAATTCAACATACTTCATAAGAAATCAATCAGCTTTTGAGTTCAGATATGATTATAATTATAAAATACCTTTATAAACGACGTACGAAATAATAGAAAACCAATTAGCCATAATGTTTAAGATCTAACTTGAAGAATGAGATCAATTAAGTAGTTAACCTTTTCAGTAAGGCAATTGTTGGAATGGTACAAAAATTTTCAATTTTCAAAAAAAGTATTGATGAAAATTGGATTTGTTCTGTTTTATAAGCGTAGTAATTTTCTTGTTAAGCAGAAAAAATTAGATCCATTTTCAAAAATAGAAATTGCAAATGTGATAGAGGTTTCATGTTAAGTGCGCACGAAAATTAAAAGATCCATTTCCAGTTATCATGTTTTTTGTCAGAGCAAATCGATTGAAGAATTTTCATTTTCGTTTTCCTCGGAATTAGTCGCTAGTGTGGTGAACCCAGGGGCGGACAGATGGTCACAAAACATTTGTTTGGAATCAGAGACCCTTGTAATCGTGTAATTCCGATGAAGTAGTGCAATCAAGAAGATAAGTTATAGCTAGACATCGGATGTTTAGAGAAATGCCTATTTTATTCTAGTGAACTTATTTAAAGGCTGATAATATATGTGCACGAATCATGACAAATGATGACGTATGACAAAATTTTATAATGCTTATTTTTGCTTATTTTAGCATAATGCCTTTTTTTGCATAAATACCCTTTTTAGGACATTTTTGCCTCTTTTTTTATTATTTTTATACACAATGTTAAGATATCGGAAAATCGGCGATGGTCCAGCGTGACCATTCGTTACGAAACCTTCCATTCACGTCTTGGTATTTTGAAATACAGGATAATTCCTGAAAGTATACCAACTGATTTTTCTCCATTTCCCTATTTCATAAATACCAGCCATGATCTGAGAACATGGTTGATTGACAATACACCGATGGCACCCAAATTTTAAGTGGAAATAAATATAAATTTCCGGAAGGTTACAGTGTTGCTACTGTTGGACTTACAAAATATATACCGGTCACATCGTTTAGATATCCATCTTCACATTCAAACTGATTTGGTCTCCCTGCCGTCGCAAATTTGAAATTGTTATTTTGAAAATTACTGGTAACAAATATTACTGGTTAAAAACTTTTAATAATAAAATGTAAATCTAGTTTTACATTAAAATGTTCGAACTTGATTTGTGCATATCTTACAAAATAATATAGACAAAAATTACAATTTTTCATTTTATTGTGTATGTAACTTATGACAGTGCTTTTTTTCTCCTTATTCTTGACATTTTCAGTGCCTTTTTAGGCGCCTAAAAGACGATTTTTTAGTGCCTAAACATCCGGTGTATAGTTATAGCACAGGTAGCCATAAAGACGTATGCAGCTGGTGAAAGAAATTAATCAGACGGAAATAAAGCCAACGATAAATGTATTGTAACATGAAAGAACTCAAAAGAAGAAAAAAGCATCAACATGAAGTACGGGAAAGGCCAAGAACACCTGGAATATTACTTGACATTAAAATGACGTATAGAAATAACATTGAATTTGGCGAAGATTAAAAAAAAAAAAATCAAAAAAGAGCAATAAAAAAGAGGGAGAATGTTTGCAGCATTTTTAAAACATAAAAGAACTCTAGAAAAAGAAAGAAATCATGGAATGAAAAGAATTTAAAGAACGGAATAGAGGTTACAATTTTGTGATATGAGGAAGAAATAGAGGCACTAAATGAAGCATGATACCCAGTAAAAGAAAGTACTACAATTCCAAAGAAGAGAAGCAGAGAGGAAATACAGAAGCCAAGTGAATTTCTGAACTCAGGAAGGACTGTACTGAGATGAAGTCGTAGTGTAAAAGAAGTGGAATCCGGCAATTAAGAGCATGCCGGGTCGAACATTTGGGAAGGAAGGGACGAGGGTAATTGCTATCTCAGAGAACGATTAGGAGAGAGAGAGAGAGAGAGAGAGAGAGAGAGAGAGAGCGGGAGAGAGAGAGCGATTGAGAGAGAGCGAGTGAGAGAGAGAGCAAGAGCGAGAGCAAGAGCAAGAGCAAGAGCGAGAGCAAGAGCGAGAGAGAGGCGGGGAGAGAGCGCGCGGGGGCGGAGAGAGCGCGGGAGAGAGCGGGAGAGAGTCGTAATGGGTTTGGGGCAGAGGAGCGGAGCCGAGCGGGATGGTCAGCGGGTGAGGCGGGGCGAAGGGCGTGGCCGGCCTCTCGCCCGAATTGCGTCTTTAGAGCGCCAGGGCGGGGCGGGAGCGGCCTCCGGAAGAAGCGTCTCCCGAGGAGCGGGGCAGGGGGGGGGCGGGTAAGGGCGGGGGCGGCTGACGAATGGCCATTGTGGCGCCGAAAGACGCCGCTTCTACGTAATTGAATCCACCATTTTGCCAGGTTTTAGAGGAATAGCTCGTAAGGAGTGCTTTATCCGGGTCGCGGATTCCATTTGCGGTAAGTGCATCGGAGGGACACTTAATTGTTCCCGAATCGTTGTACAACCACGGAACCTTTTCACTTCTACTAAATTGGGATTTAACTTTCGATTGAAGATACCAAAACACAATATGGGAAATGGTAGGTCCAGAAACAGGACGTGACATTTAGAAACTTTCTTTTAATATAAAGAATAAAAGTGTTTCCAAGCAAGTGTGGTGAAAATCGGAAAATTAACTACTCTTAACGTTAAATACGAATAATCATATACCTTATAAAGAAATACTAATTAAATTATTTTAATACATTAAAGCTGAAAAATATTTTGGTCGACTTTATTCAACTTAACGCACTAGCAGGTTTCCAAAATTTCATAAAATTTTACAGTTAGTAAGGAAATCAGCATTAATTTTGAATATATTATAATAAAGAAAGTTTATAAACACGACATTTTATGTATTTTAAGTATGATTATTCTCAGACAACAGCATATAAAAAAATAATTTCTGTTTGTCCTCTTCAAAAAACTCTCCCTATGAAATGTGATCAATCGAATGAAATCAATTGTATATTGATTTTGTGTTCTCATATTACTTTGTAATGGTGCTTAGATTTGAGAAAATACTTTTATTTTTTACCGATACGTTATGACTTGTTATTGCCTGCGATATGGATCTCGTGTAAGCTGCATAACTTACCTGTATGAGGAGGAACGCGATTACGAGGTTACCCTCGTGAAAACAATTGAGTGACGCTACATGTTCCCTTACGGAGGGAATTATGGGAGTAAAATATGTAAAACAGATAACATTAAGGTATTAAAAACCGAGACAAGTTAACATCCAGTTTGTAAATAAGTCAATTTGAATTCTTCAAATTATATAAAAATAAAATTTTCTATACCACGGGCATTAAGTACGTATAAATCATATTGCTGCCCTAACAAGGAAATTATTGGGGCTGTCTCTAAGAAAATAGTTGGGCAGACGTCATGTCTAAATGCTCATATTACCAAAAGTTGTGCAATGATTTACATTTGGTTCTGAATTAGAGCGTAATCCCTGCACTCACAGAGAGATAAGAACGTATTACACGCAATAAACACATGTTCTTTCACGATCAGATTGGCAACATTTCAGACGGTTTCTTTCAGATACAGATTTTTGTAATTTGATGAAAAATCTTTTAGCTTGCAGTTCCTAGTGCTTTCTCTCGAAGGATATCTCCCTCGCCAGCGAAGCCACGGGCCCCGAGCCTCTGAGCAGAATCGTACTACGTTAGTTAATGCCTTATGGTAGTTAGTTAATTTTACGAGGCGAGATACGGGCCATGAGGCCCGCTCTCCCATCTGACCACGCTAATTTCTCTACGCTCCTTTCACCATCTAGCGGATAAAAGTATTATGTTGGCGACAAAATAGGCGATTGGAACATAGCACTTTTTGGTTTGAGATTCTGTTACATGCAGTAAATCTACAACATGGGACCGCCGACTTTACTTTTCTTCCAAATTAAGGCGTACGAAGGAATTTTTTCGCCCATAAAAATCCACGGCTTCGATCGGGTTTGAATCCACAATTTTGGGTTCAACAGTCCGGTACGCTAACCGTTATACGACCAAATCCGGAGTGTAGCACTCCTCTAAGGCTTTCTCCCAAGGACTGATCCAACAGCCACCGTAACGCTGCAATCTGCCACCCACTTTAACCTCCCCAGTGAGAGAAGATTGATTGCTTAGTGTGTCCGGGCGTCAATTAACAGTACATGCTTTATCATGGCAGGTGGCGGTGTTGTACCACCGTCGAGATTGGAACCGTTAAGGGAGCAGGGCAGTGACATCAGATGAGTGATTGATTAGTGATTCCGCGCGCATCAACTGCTAAGGTTACTGACCCCGTAAGTGTAGTGTCTGTTTCTTCTCGGGAGGTGGCTGTGATGTTCTCCCACAGGATGGTGAGCCCCGGCGCCGACCTACCGTGGTTTTCCCCAAGCACATACCTCCCACCAGCGGGGCACCGCCCCAGCCAGGTCAAGCTCTAAGCCCGGTCTCCCGGAATATGTGGTAATGTAGAGCATGTTAGTGTAAGTGTGTATGTGTAAGGGGAGAAGATAGGACAAGGAAGAGGAAGCAAAGATCGTGCGCGGTTCGTGTCCCATTTGTACAGCTTCAACATTCGCCCGGTGTTGGTGGGAGAAACCACGGAAAACGTTCGATCAGAGCAGCAGGCCCCTAGAATTCTCCTCCAGACAGCGACTGCGTTCGACCTAGCTATCTAGCTAGAGTCAAAAATACTTCCACCATGTGTAAGCATAGGACCTCCCGGTCGGAGGCAGTGCAGTGACATCAGTTGATGCACTGAGCCACTAAAAATCCTAGCTCGTGGCTAGTGTGGAAAATGCTGCCGCCGTGGGGTGTGCAACCGTAGGTCGTCCCGGTTCAATATCGAAATCGGCGATGATATTGTAACGTCACCACATGGCGGCCAGGTTCGACCATCTTTAGAAAGTTTAGCAGAGGGGATGGGCATCCGGTCGGCTAGTACAAAAGCTGTTAGTAGCTTTTGTCAACTGAAAAGGGAGCCATTAACACCCCGGGACGCAAGTCGGCCGGGCAGAAGGTCCTGACCCCCCGCCGGCGGTCAGGGGAGGCTGGCTGGCCATGTGGTCTCAGAGCCACCCACACGTGCAGAGAAGCTAGGGGGTGGGGGTGGGGACATGACCGCCAGAAGCTAGCCGGCCGGAAGGCAGAGTTCGTTTAGAGATCGCCTCGCGTGCGGACGCAACTGCGGCCCGTTGGCGGTAGTGCATTCCTTGGACACTGCGAGGCGTAGCACCGGGTGTCAGGACACCGGCGCGGTAAAGCGTCTGGGTGGAGGATGCACTAGCCAGGAGATGGGAGCAGGGTGCGTGGAGTCGCGGAGGTAGATTGCGAACGGAACCCCAGAGCTGTACATACTGTATAATATTCTGTAAATAAATATTGTAACTAGAGCTCGTGTCTGTGTAGTCATTTCGCTACCACGACGCCACAATATCAAGTCTGAAGACCTCGTACGTTAAATGGCACTGTGCTCTGCGCAGGGTGCCATCGGTGGGTGCGCTGAGCCACTGCCTGCGCGGGGGCCGTGTGCGCTGGGCGCATCCCCCATGAGGTGAACTGCTCCGCCGAGCGGCGCGGCGCCTCCCCTTGGCGGCGGCGTGGGGGCGGGGGGGCGTGGGGCGGGGGGCGAGGGGCGGGGCGAGCGAGGCCTGGGGCGACGCTCATTAAAAAAACGAAGCGGGAATTACTCAATAATGGCAGCGCGCCCGCAAATTGTGAGGACGGCCTCTTCCGATTTCGTCCGCTCCCCCCCCTCCCCCACCCCCGGCCCCCGACTCGCGCGCGCACTCGCGAACATCGCAATTTGGAGGCACCGCAAAAAAATGGCTCTTAATGCTCGCGCCGCCGCCGGCGGTGGAGGAGACGGTCGACGACGAGGAGGAGGAGGTGAAAGAGGGGCGGGTGTGGGAGGAGGAAGAGAGGAGGTGAAAGTGGGGCTGACGTGGGAGAAGGAGGTAAAGAAGGGCTGGCGTGGGAGGAGGAGGAGGTGAAAGAGGGGCTGGCGTGGGAGGAGGAGGTGAAAGGGGGATGGTGTGGGAGGTGGAGGACGTCACAGAAGGGCTGACGTGGGAGGAGGAGGAGGTGAAACAGGGGCTGACGTGGGAGGAGGAGGTGAAAGAAGGGCTGGCGTGGGAGGAGGAGGATGTGAAAGAGGGGCTGGCGTGGGAGGAGGAGGTGGACGAGGGGCTGGCTTGGGAGGAGGAGGTAGGGTGGCGAGGGAGGGGGGGGGAAAGGGGAAGGAGGAGGTGAAAAGGGCTGGCGTGGAGGAGGAGGAGGCGGCAGAGTTTACTGAGGTGGTGGTGGGGCAAAAGTGGTAGCAGACGAGGAGGGGGGAGGATGTGTTGGAGGAAGAGGATTGAGATGGGGGTGGTGCTTTTTGATGGATTGATTGGTGATTCCGGACGCGTGAACTGCTGTTCCTCGATGTTCACCGAACCGATCTTCCTTTCATCGGGAGGTGGCGTTGATCTTTCCCCGCTGGATGGTGACATCCGGTGCCGAACTACCGTCGGATAACGAGGTTTTCTTCAACAAGGTATCTCCCTAGAACGGGGCTCTGCCGCAACCGGGACATACTCGAAGTTCCCGTCCGATCTCCCGGCATGAGTAGTAGTGTAGTGCATGTAAGTATAAGTGTGTGTGTGTAAGGGTTGAGGCTAGGACAAGGAGGGGAAAGACAGACCGCGCGCGATCCGTGGTCCATTAGTTAGGGTAGTGCTCCGGGATTCGCCAGGTGTTGATCGGAGAAACCATGGAAAACTACCGATCAAAGCAACCGAACGCTAGAATTCTCCTCCAGAAAGGACTGAACTATACGTATGTTGCTAATTTCGAAAATCTTCCCATCTACGGGACTCGAACGTAGGACCTCCCCGTTAGAGGCATCAGTTGTTGCTTCGATTGATTGATTGATTGATTGATTTTTTCTTGTTTCCGGGTGCGTCAACTGCTCTGGTCATTGGTCCCGTTAGTGTAGTGCATGTTTTTTTCTCGGGAGATAGCGGTGATCTTCCCCCGCTGGATGGCGAGATCCGGCGACGACCTACCGTCGGCTAGTGGGGTTTCCCTCTAACAAGGACTCTCCCACCAACAGAGCACCGCCCCAGTCAGGACAAGCTCTAAGCTCCCGACCGGTCCCCCGGTATATGTGGTAGTGTAGTGCATGTTAGTGTAAGTGTGTGTGTGAGGGGAGAGGAAAGGTCAAGGAAGAAGAAATATTGCGTGCGGTCTGTGGCCCGTTTGTTAGGGTACTGCTCCGGCATTCGCCTGGTGTTGATCGGAGAAACCACGGAAAACTACCGATCAGAGCAGCCGGCCGCTAGAATTCTCCTCCAGACAGCGACTGAATTCGACCTAGCTGAAAAGCTAGTGTCGAAAATCTTGCCGACGTCAGCAATTGAACCTGGTACCTCCCGGTCAGTGGCGCTGCAGTGACATCAGGAGATGCACTGAGCTACCGCTACCGGTGCGGTGGTGGCGATGGCGCCGGGGGTGGGGTGGAGATGGACGCGTGTAGTAAATAAAGGAAGTTTTATTCTATGCTTCTCTATGACGCGCTCATAGAACGTAGAAACACAACTTATGCGAAACACATACTTACGCTTTGGCCGTTCCGCTAAGAAGTGTTAACATCCCGTTACTATCGCACGTGAAACGCGCGTCAACGAAACGCTCGTGTGACACAGACCTGACGTCCTGCGCCTGAAAGCGGAGGTCACCAAATTCTCGGCGTCGAGTGAATAAGGCAACGCTCAAATGAAAAATTTGTGGGGTTTGCTTACAATGGGCAGACCCACGAGGGAAGGAGAAAGGAACGACTGTCTTGATTATTTATTCTTTTGGATAGAACGTACAAAAATCAGTGTTAATACACTCTACATTTGTTGTAGCTGCTTATATCTATTACAATTAACTTAAATATCTTAAAAATAATCTTAAAATACACTTCATTACTACTAGGAAAGTAGGGGTATCTTTGTATACAATATTGTACTTTGGGTCGAGATCTGAGAATTTATTTAGGAATGTATGGAAAGGAATTTTAGTTTATAGCGGTTCTGTGAGTTCGATTTTGGTAGAATCTTAGCGGGGTTAGTTTGGGTATATTTGGTATGTTTTGGAAGAAGTGGGTGGATAAAAAAATAATGAGGTTGGTAATCGGTTCTATCTGGAATTCTTTATGGAGTTGTGCATTGGAAACGTACCATGGCATTCGTGATGGTGCGCAGGAACTGATTGTAGATTACTTGGATTTTTTGGTGTTTGATTTGGTTGTGCTGATCCAAACTGGGCATGCAAATAATAATAGTCGTCGTATGATAATTTTGTGTAGCAGTAAGGCAGTATTGTAGGGTAATTTAGCTGATCTATTTATTATTGGTTTTAGTTGCTGTAATTTAATTTTTGCTTGTATTAATTTATTTTCGATGTGATTTTTCCAATTCAGGCGTGTGTCTAAGAAAAGGGTCTAGATATTTTATAGGTGTGTTAAGTGGATGCCATTGTATCGATTCTTGATTCACTTGTAAGGGGGGGGATGATTGGTCTTAAAAAAATATTTTGGCTGCTGTTTTTGACGGATTGATTTTAATTTTTGTTTTTGGCTGCCCAGCTGTCGATTAGGTTTAGATATAACAGAAGTCTGATTTTTATTGTGTTTATGACGGGACCTGATGAATATATAGCAGAGCGGTTGATAGAGACAAGTGAATAATCACATCCCTCATTTGAGGTTTTAATGCTGTATGACGTACGGATCAATCCCATTCGCACAAAGTCCTAAAGAGAATTACGGATTTTCGTAAACAGAAATCTCACTTGTAAACCGATGAATTGAATGGAATTTGCCTTATTTTTACATGGCGAGACTCAGGCCATGAGGCCTGCTCTTCCGTCTGACCACGCAAATTTCGTTACGCTTCTTTCACCTACTAGGGCGCAAGAAGGTATTACTTAGGCGACGAAACAGGCAATTTTAATTTAGCTCAGAGGCTTCGTATATAGGCTTGAGGATATTTTATATGCAGTAAATCTAACGTGAGACAGACGGCTTTACTTCCCCTCCAAAAGGAAGGCGTACGAAGGATCTCTTCGCCCTTAAAAATCCACGGCTTCGATCGGGTTTGAACCCGCAAACCTGGGTATAGCAGTCCGTTACGCTAACCGCTACACCATCGCCGCCGCATCGATTAATTAACGAAGAATATCAATCAATGTAATCTTTATGTGTGTTCCATTATACCTGTTGTATTAAGTAGCTTGAGTCGGTCTCTAATAAATGCGATTCTTTCTAGGAATTGTTCGCACATGTAGATGCCTCGGAAAATCAAGTAACTAAAAAATAATTAATTTCTTGACCAACCTCCAATACCGAACCTCCGTGAACTTAAATTATCCATTCTAATTCCAAACCTATTACAGGGTTTACATATCAGTTTTATAGCTACCTGATCTGTACCTCTCTCAACATAATTCAGATAGAAATTTCTTCTGAACTTGTTAAGAAGCTAAGAAGATGAACATACCTTGTGTCCCTGTTGTTGACTAAAACAAATACCTTTTAATGTGAATTAAAATATAATGAGAATTTGATTTTGAAGTGTGGTTGGATCAATGCTTCACTGCTTCCAACCTGTCAGCTTTCATTTCATGTAACTTTTAAAAGAATAAAACTTAAATATTGATACAATTATGATTTCAAAATCCCTCAGAGTTAACGTAAATCGAACCCGACATTTCGGCATTTGGTAGTTATATTGACTCTGAGTCATTAGATAAAACATTAAGAAATGTTAGGACAGATTGGACAGATTGAAAGCCAAACTTTTTGTTTGTTAACGCGATGCGAAACGATATCCTGAGACCGTAAGGAGAGGAAATGAGAGAATCGCGCGCCCCCTAGAAAGTGAAGGAAACTGTTCCCACCCTCGCTTTCACAAATCGTCTGGGCGCCTCAAAAATTCGCTTTTAGCTTCTCCCCTCCACTCCAATGCCTTTTTCTACTTCGACCTCCCCCTCGCCAGTTTCCTTTTCGGATCTCCTCTCCAAGATCTTCGGAAGCGATTTCCTGCTGCCGATTGCTATCCCTCCATCTCTGATGTCTGTCGTGACGATCAATGAGCGGCGATGACCTAGGAGGTCCCAGTTTTGAAGATCCACACACTTCGCCTTCGCTGTAAGTTATTTTAAACTTCGAGACGTATTTATTTTATTAGATACATTCTCTGTGAATTCATCGTGCAGAAAACGGGACTGTTAGCAGACTTTCATGAATTTTTGACAGCAAAATGCGATATATGATTTTCATTTCATCTTCACGGTATTCTTCTATTTTAGTATGATAATTTGGAATACTACACTATCATTCAATAAGAAACAAAAGGAATATAACACTTATTGGGATGAGGTTTCCAGGTATATTAAAGACAATCACTTCTTTATCATATCAACATTTTATTTTATTATAATTTTCCATAACGTCATTTCGAAGTCTGATGTGACTGCATCATGTACGTTCTGTAATTAATTCTGAATATTCATTTAATTCATTACAGTTCAGAACAGTAAAAGCTAATCCCAAAACTAAAAATAGTTTGGACTCAATAAATTATTACACCAAGAATCCATACTAATTGACGCATAAAATTAAGTTCATAAAAATTATCCTTTTAAAAAAACAGTCAAAACTGTATACTCATATATCAGTTACACATCTCCTCAGACGTTTAATTTTAATAAAAATTAAAATATTAATAATTATATATATATTGTGACGTACCGGGTAGGCCGGCTTGTTCTCAGTAAATTTATTTGTAAGGGACAGGTGTTCTTTCTCGTGAATGGGCTCGGGGTTATTAATCAAACACCACTGTTCCGTGAACAAAATAAACTGAACTATTTATTAATTCTATACAAATCACTAATGATACAATATCTATGGTGGTCTCTACCCTTTTCTTTCATATAACCCAGAATCACTGTTAGTCTCTCGATCTTATCGATCGAAGAAATAGTTACCGTTACTTCTTCCTCTACGAGCGTCGGCGGCTTCGGGGACTCTCGGGTTGCCTCGCGCTCCTTCGCTGCCTGCCGGGGTCGTTTCACTTGGGACCAGCCGAGGTGAGGCGCTGCGCTTCCGAAGTACGTTCTCCTTTCCAATTCTCCGATCCACTCGACGTCTTTTGATCTGTGTTACTCCAAATAGCAGCTATCACTTTGGCAATATGTCCGATCGACTATTGATTGTTATCACGCACAAATTGTCCGTCAATTAATCTTTCTGCACTCGTTCGTTCGCGATACTAGTTTGCTTTTCGATCGCGGAGCAGCCCCAGATACGTCCTTCCTCGCCGGCGGCCAGCCAGACACTCACTCCTCGCGGCCTCGTTCCCACGGTCGGCCAACCGACGACACCTCGCCGCCCGTAACCGTTTTTCGTGGCTAGCGAGCGCCCTCTTGCAACCGTTCTGCCGTGTTCGTGCTTGATGTCTCGCCGTTTCTTTGGGTGGAAACGCGGTGCGTTTCAATATATATATATATATATATATATATATATATATATATTAAATACAAACAAGTAAAAATCTATCATAAAGGAAGCAGAAAAGCATAAACAACAAATCCAAAAACTCACCTGGCGGCAACCAATTCTGTTTTATTATAAGTTTCACAGGCTAATTCTTATTTTAGGGTAGGACTCAGTTCGTGTGAACTTTCGTTTATTCTATTTTAAACAAAGTTTATAGTGTTCTTTCTCTACAATGTGTTGGCCAGTGAGCATTTTGAATTGATTGGAGGCTAGTGTGTACACAATTGAGGTTTTGAACAGATATTTCTTTGGTATGCGAAAACATGGGGCTTTTACTGTTATAAATTAAGAAATTTCCTTCAACTGATCAAACAAGTGTACCCAATCCCTGACTAAGGTGAGTTTCGAATTTTATTAATTTCAGCGAGCGAACTTAACCATTAATGAGCTTTCTTATAAAAGTGAATTGGTAATTACGCGGTGGATAGACTCAACGCGAGGGCCCGAGCTGCGCCTTGACTTGGATCCGAGCGAGCGATGCGAGAAAACTTACCTTTGAAAGTAGTTTGACATTGCAATCTGACGGGAACAAAGCGTATGTGAAAACATTGCACTGCAGCAGAATGAATCGAAAACGAAGAGATCGAATCTTTCTCGGCGTGACTCGTTCTTTTACATGAACCGTACCCTAAACTAAGAATTAACTGTTTCACATATTATAAGAAACGATGAACAACGGCAAATTTACAAGTATTTCTCGAGCTGGATTTGAGGCATGTCGCTCTCCCCCCCCCCATTTGAGGCATGCAGGGAAGCTCACTAGGGGAGGGGTTGCGAACTCACGAAACCAAAGGGGAAAGAGGGGGGGTGAAGGCGACGTCGACTTGGACGAAGAAAAATAATCAATAAAAGCAATGGCAAAATTGACAAAGAATCAAGTATTGACAAATGTGCTATTTATATATAAAAACAGTTATTAATATCAGGAATGATATGCAAATAATTTTTAACACGTTTTATTCTACTTTAGTCCAAGATCAAAGAAATCATATGACATGGGAATACTCAGATCAAAATGTGTAATTCAAAGAAAATTTTGTTTTCATGCGTTTTTGTCTATCATGATGACATATTCCGTAATATGCAATTACCTTGATGACTTTATCCTTCGCCTCGTAGACTAGTTTTGTTGTTAATAAGCGAATTGTGAACACTCGACTCTTTGGAGTAAGCCATACAGAGTTTTTGTGGTAATATGATTGATTTTGAGTACTCATAAAACATTTAATATATTTTGTTGCGTAATACAAATATTGGATTAAATTCAGACATAATTAAAAAGCCGTTTATTTACTACTAAATGTTGTGTTGGGGTAATTTCATGCACAAATATGTAAGGAGACAGTTAGCTACAGTAAGAAAATACGAAATGAAATACTACTATTTCTCCGCGGCGTTGTATTTCATAGAATCTGCCGGCCGGTTTGCTTCTATTGTCGCTGCTGAAAGGACACAAACACACTGCCACCACTTAACCTTTGAGCAAATGCAAATCTTTAATTTCTAATTAATCCTTTACATTTTTCTAAATAAATCCCATAATATTTTGTTCCTTGGTTCTGCAAATAATACTACAATCAATTTTCACCAAATACTATTGTAACCTTGAAGAGATTAAAAAAGAGTCGATTAAAAATGGTGTCGCAAGAACCAAAATCAATAAAAAATAAATTAACTTTCCATGTTCATCGAATGTGTACTTTTTACTGGCAGGGAAAATAGAAATCTTTCTCTTAAATATTTATCCTAGCTGAATCACCCGAATGAATGCGTAGCATGGCGTTGCTCTACTCTACCCTACCCTGCCCTACCCTATCCTACCCTACCCGCTCGCCCTGCCCTACCTTGTTTGCTACCACCGTCGTTGTGATTGGCAGCTGTAAAGAGATGCATTGTTCCGTATTACCGGCAAATTCCCAATAACAAATTAGATTACTCAAAACCTAATGATGCTATTGGAATTAATCAAGTCCATTTACTACGGAAGTTTACGGGCTTTCAGAAAGCCGCCATTATCTTTCATAGATTTACTCTCTGTTTTCGAGCTACCGGTATGTGCGAAAAACTGAAAGATTGTATTCTTAAATTTTGCTTTAATGGGTAGGAAAGGAACATGGCAGTTAAACGATACTTCATGTAGTTAGAAACTTTTCTATTGTTTTGATGGTCATGTGTACATCATTTCATTAATTTTGTAACAGGACTATAGATTTACAAACAAAATCAAACCAATGAACATTATTTTTACTTAATACAAAATAATATTTTGAATAAAGTAGCCTATGTGATGGCCAACAAAATGCTCTTACCTTTCAGTGAAAACGGAACCGATATGGATTTAAAGATTCTCGAGATTACCCCGGACACGCAGACAGAAAAAAATCATAAGAAACAATTGAATTAGCTTTTGTATAATCTAAACAAGCAAATGATTCTACACACAACGGGTTATTTTGAAATCACAGCGAGGCACTTCCATTTTATTTATGTAGTTGATCTAAACGCCCACATCGAACGTCGAGCTTCGGTCGATCCGAATATTTGACAGCAAGCTGCCATCTAGCGGAATTTGGTTTTAACTACCGTGACGCTGAGCAAATTCATTTCGTGCAGGACTCTACTTCACATCATTATAATGAAAGTAATGGAATACGGAATGGTTTTCTCAAGTTCGATTGGTAATGATAAAAGAATATCTGGAACCATAGCAAACCTGTATCATCTAGTGCAAAAGAGACTAGATTGATTAGTGGTTCTGGGCGCGTCAACTGCTAAAACCATAATTCCCTAAGTGTAGTGCATGTGTTTTCCTCGGGAGGAGATAGTGATCTTCCCTCACTGGATGGCGAGATCCGGCGTCGACCTACCGTCGGCCAGCGGGGTTTTCACCAACCAGCTATCTCGCACCAGCGGAGCGCCGCCCCAGGCCGGACAAGTTCTAAGCTCTCGACCGGTGTCCCGGTATGCGTGCATGTAAGTGTGTGTGTCAGTAAGGGGTTAGGATATGAAAAAGAAGAGGAAGGACAGATCGCGCGCGGTCTGTGGCCCGTTTGTTAGGGTACTGCTCCGACATTCGCCTAGTGTTGATCATCGAAACCACGGAAAACAACCGAACAGAGCAGCTGGCCGCTAGAATTATCCTCCAGACTGAAGCAGAAAAGCTAGTGTCGAAACTCCGGCCAGCGTGGAGAGTGCAAAGGCCCATTCACAATGCAAACATAAGCATAAGCATGGCGTTAACATAAAAGTTAGGACTACGCCTACAAGTGGACTCATTCACTATGCGTTCGCATAAGCATAACACGTAAGACGTTAACTTAAGAGCTTGCAAGCTTCTGTGCTTATGCTTATGTCAGACATAAGGAATGAGCCAATAATAATTTGAGCAAATAACTCAAAATCGAGTATCGAAGTCGATAGGCGAACTATTCCTGTGCTGCGTGGTTGTGTTTGTCGTATTTGTTTTGATATCTCGAAATCGATTCTCATATCCAACCAATAGTAAACTAGAATATTGTCATAGCCAATAGAAACTCTTATTTTGCCTATGTTTATGTTCGACATTGTGAATACGCCAACTCTTCGCTTATGTTAATGTCTATGTCTATGTGTTATGCTTATGTTTGTGAATGAGCCTTAACTCTAGGACCTCCCGGTCAGAGGCACCGCAGCTGATGCCCTGAGCCACCACGCTCCCGGGGTAAGCCGCCGAGAGTGGGTTGTCCGTGGGCGAAGCGTGGCGCCTGGAGACGCACAGCAACAGAAGCTCCGCCCCCCCCCCCCCCCCCCCCCCAATCACACGATTGATTTCCTCTTCCGTCGCCCCCCCCGCCCCCGCCCCGCCCCGCCCCCGCCCCCGCCCGCGGAAATGGAATCAGGGCGAATTCCCGACATCACGTTATTTCGCGTTCAAAGACGCACGCGGCCTCTCGGGACGGCGGCGACGACGGCGGCACAGGGAGGCCCGCAAGTGCCGACGCTACACGCCCGCACCGACTTCACTGCTAGAGTATACTTCTGTATAACGTTGTGTATTATAGATGAATGTATTTTATTACATACTAGCGGAACCCGGCAGATATTGTTCTGCCCTTCATCTTCCACTTTCTCCTTCCCTCCCCCTTTCTCTCACCGTCTTCTTATCTCTCTCTACGTCTCTCTCTCCTTTTCTTCCCTTTCCTCTCTCCTCTCTCTGTCTCTGTCTGTCTGTCTGTCTGCCTGTCTCTCTCTCTCTCTCTCTCTTTCCATCTCTGATAATATCCGTCAAGATGCAATGGCATCGTGAACATATTCCTGCATCATAGAGTAAAGAATGACCTCTTTTGTCTATGGAGACGTGGACTGCCTATGTATGAAGACGGCAAAATAATTAGCTTTCTAGCGTTGGTTGTATTTTGTTGTATTGACGGTTTTTGTAATAAATAATGTAAATGAGAGCAGGTATTCTTTCACATGTGACTGCAGTTGTCGTTAGCTAGTATGGCGAGTGTTCGCATCCGGCAGATGGCGCGGTTGTTGGTACACAGTTCACTGTTAAAAAACCTGTTTTCTCGCGGTCAAGGGCATGTTACTGACACGAAAATAGATAAAAAAAAATCTTTGAATCTCAAAATTTCAGTTCAATCGGTACAGACCTTTCTGAGTTTTTGAAGCGTACACAAGCCTACTTAACATTTTCTATTTAGAGGTTACATGTAGAAGGCTCCAAAATGTATACACATTTCAAGCAAATAAATAAACTGTATTATCGTAGCAAAGCAGAATTCACACAAAGAAAAAATATTGTGAGAATAAATGAGTCCGGACTCCCTATAGAAATAGTAAATTATGTACGTCTGGCAGAAGAAGAATTGGAAGACCGAGGACTCGGTGGATTGATGATATAAACTTATAATAACTAACTTGAAAATAACTAACTTCTGACTATTCAATTATCTTGAGTGAAGAGGGCGTAACAGGCCTTCAGGCCTAATCTTTGATGTTGAAGAAGAAGAAGAAAATGATTACCGCTAATCATCTTAGAATTTTACAGGTACAATCAGAAGATGTTCCAAATGCCCACTATCGGCGTCGATGCACTTCTGTGTAGTTGAACTACTGTCCGAGTAACATTTTCGAAAATGTCTTCAGCGAATTCATCACACACGTTTCAATTTATTCTCAAATTGTTGCTAGTGTAGCTGGTTTTCTACAGTTTACATCGTTCTTAAGACATCCCCGTAAGTAGAAGTCCAATGGATTTATATCTGGAGAACGCTCTGGAAACTCAATCGGACCTCCTCGTCCTGTCCAACGCCGATAATGCGCACTTGGACCTTCCGTTGTAACGGTTGTACTTGTAAAATTCTAAGATGTTCAGTCCGCATCATTTTCTGTTTGTGAGAATTCAGCTTTGTTATGTTAAGACAGTTTTTTATTTGTTTGGAATGTATATACATTTTGGCACCCTATTTATTTATATATTAATAAATATATTAATATTATAATATTATATATAATATTATAATAAATATATGAATATAATAATATTCAAAACGTTTGGTTGGAAATTCGTTTCAATGTTCTACTCAATCCAATCTCGTGCTTTCTTTTTTTACACGAAATGTAGCTGGCCGTTGGTTTATCATCACTGGCTCTTATTAACCAGTTTTATAGTAGAAACAGTATTAATTGTATCTTAGCATTCATAGAATGAACGCTCATTAATGGTAATTTCTTCATTACTTTGTTTTGTTTCGCGAGTTGGAAGCGATCTGTTGAAATTATTTCCAGTTTTGTCGTGTGGATCCGCTCGCATCGTTGCCGAGAGCAAGTGTGTTGATGCAAAGTTATTGTTAACGAAGCAAAGATAAAGAGTTTTATTAAGCGTGAAGATCAATGTGTTTCAGCGTGAAGATCAAAGCGCGAAGTCTTCTGTAGTTTTCTTCTCAATCACCGTCCAATTTAACGAATTTCCACTAGGAAACTGTAGCACTGCCACCTACCGATATAGTAACCCACATCATGGTCATATCGTAAACCACATGAGGTACAGAAACGATATATTCAGTCCAATGGGAGAGCAAACTGCACTCTGGTAAATATAATGATTGTCGCTTATCGTTTATTGATTGATTGATTTTTTCGTGTTTCCGGGCACGTCAACTGCTTTGGTCATTAGTCCCGTTTGTGTAGTGCATCTTTTTTTTCTCGGGAGATGGCGGTGATCTTCCCCCACTGGATGGCGAGATTCGACGCCGACCTATCGTGGGCTAGTGGGGTTTCCCCCTAACCAGGACTCTCCCACCAGGGGGGCCCCGCCCCTAGCCGGGACAAGCTCTAAGCTCCCGACCGGTCTCCCGGAATATGTGGTAGTGTAGTGCATGTTAGTGTAAGTGTGTGTGTGTGAGGGGAGAGGATGGGACAAGGAAGTGGAAGGAAAGATCGCACGCGGTCCGTGGTCCGTTTGGCAGGGTACTGCTCCGGCATTCACCTGGTGTTGATCGGAGAAATCACGGAAAACTACCGATCAAAGCAGCCGTCCTCTAGAATTCTCATCCAGACAGCGACTGAATTCGACCTAGCTGAAAAGCTAGCCGCCGTCACGACCGCCGTCACGACTCGAACCTAGGACCTCCCGGTCAGAGGCGCTGCAGTGACAGTTGATGCACTGAGCTACCGCTCCCGGTTTATCATTTATTACGTAAAGGGTAATTATGAAGAGCACTTCATCTCCAATCATAATGCAAAGGTGGAAGTTAGCGAATGTATTCTGCATTGCTAACGACAACACAGGAAATCGTTCGGCCACGCTCCACAAGAGTATTGCTCCCAAATCACATTAACGTAATCACTTAACATTAAAGATTAGAATTTGTAAACTATCCCATTTTCATATATTATATTTATATTTAGAGTATGTTCACTATTCTCGTTCTGTCCATCAAATAATACGACAGAAAGCCAAATTCAAGAAATATTTCATTGTGACTCGTATTAATGTAAGCCGCAAATCCTACTATCAGTGAGTGAATATCGGCAAACATCTAAAGCGAATAAGAAATAACTGAACACCACACTTTTATTATTGTTTATTATTATTATTATTATTATTATTACCCTTCGGGTGACTCAGTGAGGGGGTTATGGATTCCATTCCTGGCCAGAGCAAAAATGAAGAGGTAGCTTTCTAATATAAATCGACTCAGTTTCTACAGCTGTGTGACAAAGGATATCTCAGGTCTGTCAAATAACCTGGGTTTGTAGATGAGAATGAAAAACACGTTTTGGGGCTCAGTGATACGAAAAAAATGTTTCCTTTTAAAATAATTCTGCCCGAATGTGCAAAACAGTGGCATAAAAACTGCTTACAGGATTTTTTCTAGGATGCATATTTTACGATAGGTCAGGTCGTAAACAAGTTTAAATGTTAAATCGGTCAAGTTTAAATGTTAATCCTTGAATAGAAATCCTTAAACGTTTTGAGTCTACTAACATAAAGCCACTTGTACATTTTCGACATTTTATAAAAAATGCTCAAAATATATTTATTTATATCTTTGCTCGAATATAGCAAAATTGTCTTAGTCAATTTTCGTTCAAATCTCAAAACTTCAAAAATTGCTACAGTTCAAAATAGTTTTCACGCGATTAGACATTTTACATGTCTAACTAGTGCAGTGAGATAGTGAATAAAAACGTAGATTGCGGCATGCGTGCCCACAAAGTACAAATCCCTCTCAGGCAATTTTTTCGCGAACTGAAAACCCTGGCAGAGGGAAGGGGTGGTTCACTGAGGTGATCCCTAAGTGAAGGAAGCCACAACAACATGAGTAAACGAGTTCGAATGTGCGAAATTTTCCCACGCGGTCATCTAGTAGTAGTTACCAATGTGGCGTCATACAGTCGCCACATACAATAAATATTGGCTACGTGCATTTCGTGCACAAGGAAGTAGGCTGCGACAGCGGGCAGCATGCAAGGGACGCCTCCCTGAACAAAGGGAGGCTATATCGGGACGGGAAACCCGGCTCTCGCATAGGGCGAAAGGCAGAAAACCCCAGGGCTGCCGTGACGTTGCGTTGCCACGGGGACACATTTGTGAACCCCGAAGTTCGGCTGTCGGGTAAACGCGGCTGGCGGAAGCGGCGAGATGACGCAGTTCCGTCAGCCGGCCCAGAGGGTATAAAAGCGCACTCGCACACGACTCTTTCTTCTTATTCTCGAGCTCTGCGTGGGATGTCGTGTGAGGGTGCGCGGCGCGTGGCACGTCGGGTAGGCTACGGGGGCAAAGGGTCGGCGTGAATTCGTCGTGACTTAGAGAGAAGGGTGCATCGCACCGCGGGAGTAATTCTTATCTGGCAAACGGTTGTGGTGACCAGGTGAAGTTCCTCCTAGAAATAGGCTGTAGATATTGTAAATAGTAGATTCGGGTGTCGGAGGATATCTGTAATAAATATTAATATCACACTGTTTCACGTCTGTTATTCATTGCTGCGGCAATGACGCTACACCAATAATAGGAGAAGGTTTGTGCAGTTTCAGTTCCCTAGTTGATATTGGTTCGGACATTATGCTGTGAGATGGCATACTGCCTTGTTCTTTGCTCAGTCGATTGAGGCTTCCAACGAAGCCTACACGTAGCAGGTCCGCGGCGAGGACGAGCTGTCTCTGAGTTTGGTTCCCTCTTCTCCTGACAGATGTATGATCATTAAGAACACGATATTACCGCAGGAATTTCATTTTGGCGGTTGAAACCAAGGTTCTTTTAGAAAAACGGATTTTCGGACCCAGCCGGATTTGTACTCTCGAAAAACGTTGGACTGTATAACACGAGTGAGGTTCATCTCATAGGTATACGATTGGCTCTCGAAAACCTTGGACGAAACAGTATGAGACATATCTCATGAAATTGGATTTGCTCTCAAAAACGTTGTACTGTATAACACGTAGTGGGATTCATCTCATAGGTATACGACTTGGCTCTCGAAAGACCTTGGACTGTAAAGCTTGTAATGAGACATCATCTCATAGAAATTGGATTTGGCTCTCAAAAAAACGTTGTACTGTATAACACGTAGTGGGGCATCATTTCCTCGAAATTGGATTTGCAGCCCAAAATTTCTTCGGTGGGTGGGGTTGATTTCGTCCGTTGATTGGTCACACTTTACCAGTGCTACGTTGGCTTGCAGTCGTATGATATAGCCAAGAAATGTGTAGGGGTATCATTGGTATGAATGTTTCAATGTCTTGACTGAAAATGCATACTCAATCCTTATGCTGATAGAAATGTGTTGTTAATTTGGAGCATTAAAATGTATCGTGGGAATTCTGATTTGGTGTTGTTGACGTTCTTATAAGAAGAAATAAAAGAGGTCATCTTCGTCAACATATTAGCTTTATTAAGATAGACGGCTTTCGACGACTTTGCCGTCATCGTCAGTCTACAAGATACAGAAAGATACAACAAAATTATAAATAATTTTTATCGATGTTTTTTAAACATCAATGTTACAATTTTGAACATGGATGTCGCATCACTAACTGGTACCACCAATAGAATTCCCTACCGTCCGCCACTGTTTGGGAATTAAACATAAACCTTTATGAATCTTGAAACAACATGTAATGCAATGCATCGTCTGGGTGATTCTTTACGTCTACTGTTAACCGCTTACATGTGTCTATGATAGACAACGATCCACACTTACAAACAACCCGATTTTAGCACTAAAATACCTCAATGCTGTGCACTGTTCCAGCTCGAAGGAAGCTTACTAGGGATGTTTCGGACGAACATCCGTGATTTATTGAGGTAATCCCAATACTTTTCCTTTCTATAGTTTCTATATTATAGTTTAGAGAGGAAAAATATAAGTAATTGACAAATTTTTAATCTTGGTGAAAATTAAGAATGTCTATATCTAAAGTGAGGCTATTGTATTTGCGAATTCATCAGACACAGAGATTAATCACATATAACACGGGTACGAAATGTAACGTGCTTTTTTCAGTAATTGTCTCTACTATTTTGTTCTATTCGTCTCTTGTGAGAATACCACTACAACTTTTAAAACGCTCGCGATTGTCAAAGAGTCATGCGAATTCATGTCAGCCATCAAGGAAAAATGATAACACAATGATTTGTTACAGTCCTAAAAGCTCATTTTATAATCTTAACAAGATGCTACTTTTACTTGTAAAAGTATTAAACTACTTTTATTAATGTTATTTACAAAACCACAAATACAACTTGTGTATTTAACTTTCTTGTATTTATTTACGAGTAAATTAATTAAACTTTATAAGTGGTATAAAATTGTTTTTCTACTCCCATTGTATAATTCTGTCATTTGATGGCTGCAACCCGTTGCATAATGATACTCATTACGATACAGATTTCATTATCATACAGGTTCTTGACCAATCACAGCGAAGTTTACAAAACAAGTACTAACACTTTATTAATCATTGAGAATCGTTCTAGTAAATGTGTTGTTCGATTGTGTACATGAAAGTTGCACTTAATATTATATTATGTATGCCAGTTTTAATATCTTCATAATCAGTAATTTTTACGTGGAATATTATTTAAAAGAAATTAGATCGTAATTTCATTTTGATCCTATTTGACTAGCGTAGTAATAGTGTTATAGGGAATATTTGTCTGACGTTAAGATCAGATAGCAAGTTATATTGTGTTATACGTTGCTGCCGTGTGTTTATCCTTAAAATCCCACCAATTCTTTAGTTTGAAATGTTTAGTGAATCAGAGGATGTCTAGTGAATCGGACCTCCAGAAATATGAGAAAAAGTGAAAATGGTGACCTCAGAATTATTGACGCAACTTTTGTACTCGCAGACGGGCTGGTAAACCAAAGCCATCTGCGCCAGGTATGGCAGTATGGCCTTGGCTGAATCCTGCATGTCAACTGCCACGAAACGATTCAATGTAAACGTTTGACGTCGTAGAAAAAGTACCGTATGAAACTCGGTGTAATGGGTATTAATACACTCGTGTGAAGTTAACGATACTCGCTCGTATCGTAATATCACACTCGGGTATTAACACCCATGGTTGCATCATCGTTTCGTAATGTACTATTTTTGTATACCATCATTATAAACGACCCTTTTCGATACCCCGAATCGTGCATAATCCAGTATTTTATTGCACGCTACATGACGTCATCGCCATTATTAAACGCGACATGACGTCATCACACATTCAGCCAATAGTAGCGAGAGAATCGTGGGGAGGTAGAAGAAGACTGAACAGCCGACTACCGTTTTCTCGCACGGATGTCAACAATGCCATCTTGAATTTGATTTCCAGAGGGCGTTGGATGTCAAGCACCCGAGACGTCAGAAGAAAGTTGTTTCACGAAATTAAGTTTGATTCTCTTGTAAATTTATAATGCTGTTATACAAAAAAATAGCGTATGCAACTCGTTTATAATGTTGCTTTATTGATTCGTACAAATTTGAAAACTCGCTCCTAACGTCGCTCGTTTTCAAAACATGTACTCATGCAATAAAGCTTAACATTATAAACTAATTGCATAAACTACTATTATGAAATTATAAATTCGTTCCATAATATTATCGGCGTTAAGACTTCATGAGTTGTGGGGTATGAACCTGTGTAGCGTGCATAGCGCGCATGTGAAGAGTATTCTTCGGAACGTGGGTTGGGAAGGGGGAGGGGGAGGGGAGGGCGTCTACCGCTCGAACTGGCGTATGGATCGCTTCGCCCCCTCCCCCCAACCCCCACCGCTCCCACAGTGGGCGGCTGCGTCGAGCGACTGCGCCGAAGCACACAAGGGCCCAGTAAGAAAACATTGGAAAGTGTCAGTAATGCTAGCAGTTGTATGTCGCAGTGATGATATTTATTTATTTACTTAGTCAAAAACTGTATGTGACGTATGGGGGAGAAAATCATCTGCGCACGCTTTCTTGAGATTCAGAATCCCTTCCCAACAATTTAACTATTAATAGTTAAAAGATGAAAATAATAATAATAATAATAATAATAATAATAATAATAATAATAATAATAATAATAATAAATTTTAAAAAGCGAGGGATTAACATTTCAAAAACTAGATATTTTCGTTGCAAAATTACAGAAAACTTATTTTTAACAGTAAAGGAACAAACAGATTTGATTTTTCTGTATTGTTAACCAAATACAAACTCACCCTAAGCTCTACTACCACTACAAGCAAAAGGAAAGTTCAACAAAACGTGCGCATAGTGAAGCTACATTATATAGTGTCAGTTATTATTAGATAGTGTCAGTTATCTTGACAATTACGGTATAACGTCACTTTTCAACTACTAAGGTCATGCAGCGACCACTGTAACGTTGGGAGAAATGGTACGGTATACGGACATGCATAAACATCCATGCCTCGGGCTGGATTCGAACCCGTGACGCTTCAGGCAGAAGACAGCTACGGCTCCTCAGCCTTAAGGACCTCGGCTATCCAGGCGGGCGTCGTCGATTTTTTTATTGGTCTAAACCGGACAATCCTCCCCGCCATCAAACATCATAAATTTAAGTGTAGGCTAATTACGATGAAGTCGGTACGTTACAATAAATTAATTGTTTGTAGTTTACATTTATCAGGTATACTGACTCCTCCACGTATTAGAGAAAAAAGTTATGTAATGTTGAGAAAACAATTGAACTCAGGTTTCGTTCAAAATTCTCGTCCATAATACCAAAAACATGTTGTTAGTTTGTTTTCCTGTTCAAAAACGACAGTCAGTTTAACCATCTGTAAACAAGACTAGTGGCTATACAATTCTCGGAACTGAACCATACAGCAACTTTTCCGCGCCTTTAGTATTTAAATTCAATGTTTTGTAGTTACTTCATTCACAAAAACATAAGTGATTACAGGTAAAGTTTCTCAAAATCTCAAAAGTTTTCAAGTATAAGTGAGCCAAAAATGGTACTTCAAAATTTCTCAAACCGATTCAATTTTACCATAAGAATGCGAGAACGAAAGATATTTTGTTCAGCTAGTTATTCCGATTGCTTCACTTGATTAACGATCAGGAATTGAAAAAAAAATACAAGAAACATAGGTGCTTTTTCGTTTTAAAAATGTGTCTAAAATGTAAATATTACAGTAACGAAAACTATCCCCTAGTGATGATTGAAAAAAATGTTCTGCGCTCTGAATACACGTATACTTAAAAAAAAAAAACAGTAGGAAAGATGTTTACTTATGGATGCGAGGGCAAACGTATTTAAATCTGAAAAATGTTTAAAGATTTGTTATCAGCTTTTATTAAGCAAATGTAAACACGAATGTTGGTCGTGTTATACAAAAAATCTGAAAGTGTAAGGACAAATTTTGTGAAGATGGTTATAGAAGATGTTTGGAAATTAACATACGCATGCTACAGTTTGATGTGGAGATTATGCAATGAATGGTTTAATTGGGATTGAATGTAATTAGGTACTATATTTGTTCGCAATATTTCCAGATAATATGAGAAAGTCTGTGCAGTGATGTACTACCACTAGGTTTAAATATAAATATTGGTTTATGTGGTTATACTGTATTCACCATTGCAATGAAACATCACTTGTCAAACAAATAAAGACATTACATATGAATAAAGGAAATTGCAATACCTTCTTTTTTCGAAGGTTGGCTTCCACTTCCCCAAACTTTTCTGCCTTGTGGCAAATAAAAGTATTCAGTGCCGGCCCGGTGGACGAGATCGCTAAGACAGTAGTGTCGTAGTGATCTCGGACCGAAAGGTCGCGGGTTCGAGTCCCGCCTCGGGCATGGATGTATTTGTGTTCGTCCTTTCACCCCTTATCATCACCATATCGTTTCATTCACATAGTTACCATACCGTTAACAGCAATAGTGGTCGCTAATGACCTAAGATGTTGATGTGACCTTAAATAACCAATTAAAAAAAAAGTACACTTGGGGACACCTGGCGAGTCTTTCCATTCTCCGCTCTCTTCTTGATCCTAAATGAAGAATAAATCGTTGGCTTACGGGTGAGAGATGTTGGGTCGGACTTTTGGGTCTTAGGAATACTCTAAACGGTAAATATTTCCTAAATTCTGAAAATTGTCTAATTTGCTAGTTTGTGGAATATTTCAACTGTTAACATTTCCTGAAAATGAATTAATTATATCCACTTTCTTAATTTTTTAATTTTATTTAAGAACCAAATAGTTTTACGACACTTTATCATATAATAATTATTATTATTGTTATTATTAAGAAATACACGCAAAATTATTAACCATTATCTCTCAACGTTTTCAGTTTCTCTCAGGGCTTGAACTCTTGACTTGATGTGTTTTCGCTTGTATACTGACGAGATTCTCTCCCTCTCTAGTTTTTTAGGGGTAATTAAAAAATGCGTACGTAATTTTAGATTCTTCAAAACCTCCATCAAACAATGTCGTTCATGAATCCTCTTAAAGAATCATTCATCATGCAGCGGCGATGGTGTAGCGGTTAGCGTATCGGACTGCTAAACCCAAGTTTACCCGATCGAAGCCGTGGATTTTTAAGGGCGAAAAAATCCTTTGTACGCCTTCCTTCGGAGGGGAAGTAAAGCCGGCTGTCCCATGTTAGTACATTTACTACATGTAAAAGATCCTCAAGCCTAAATGACGCCTCTGAGCTAAATTCAAATCGCCTGTTTCGTCGCCCAAGTAATACCTTCTTTCTCCCATGATTGGTGAAAGGAGTGTAACGAAATTTGCGTGGTCAGTCGGAAGTGCAGGGCTCATGGCCTGAGTCTCGCCACGTAAAAGAAGGCAAATTCAATTCAATTCAATTCGTACATTCGAAAATCACTCAGCGCCTATCCAGCGGTTCTGTGTAGTATATCCAAAGACAACTTTTGATCTTTCACTATTTACCAACAAGAAAGCGATCAGATAGAAACCTTAAACAGTTTTGCATGTTTTCTATAAAAAAGATGTTTAATATTTATTTCTTAATTGACAACATCTGATCGTTATTGAAGTAAGCAAATGACTGCTGAAAGTAAATCATTTAGAGAGGGGACACGCTCGTGAATGGCTCGTACACACTCACCAACACCGAAGACACTGACAGTGCGTTTGGTAATATTGCATTTTACTCAACTATACCGTTCCTCGTAAGCAGCTTCAACTGCTCAAAACACACAAGTATAAATGTTTTTGTATTTAAAATGCAATACGTTTTACACTTCAAAATGTTCTTTGTATGTAAATTTCAATACGTTATCCTTTCCGAAAAATAATATTTGGGGTATGATTATTACCGGTTTCACAATATTGAAGTTTTCTTGGCCAAAAGAGTCCTTCCTCTATAGGCTGAATTGATCTTACAACTCTAGCCTTTTTTGTAAGAGACTTTAATGTGTATTCAATTCTTTTGAAATTGTAGACACAAAATTCATATATGTTAATGGGAAATTCGATAGCTTGGATTAAACATGCCTTCCCAAACACGAAAAATACTTTTTCTTTCAATTACCTACCAATAATTTCTGTAGAATAGTCATGGAAATGTGGTTTTTCCTCGACAAGAAATCTGGAGCTAGATGACGGACAGATGGATAATTCTTTATGAACGAAAAGAAATTGAATAAATTTACTCTCGTTACCTTTCAGAAGAAAAACCATACTTAAACTTACTGTAGTGAAATGTAATTCTCAATTTTATGGATTCTTTCATCCTAGCGAGTTTCCTTCTTAAAGAGTTTTGTCAAAACTTGAGAATGATTTTGAAAATTCCAACCCTTCCAGGCATTGGGAAACCAAGATTTGGATGAAGAAGATCTATTACAAACCCTACATCATCTGCATGAGTACCTTCTTCCTTTTTCTACCTTTGGGAGATAGCTTTTCTGAACCTTTTCTTAATTGTCATTTTAACTTTGTTGGGCACATCCCACAGCAACTGTTCTGGCCTTTAATGTTTTTGACTAGTTTGTAAAAACTATGAGAAGGAATTTTAAGAAAATATTCCGAAATATTTAAAACATTCTTCACGGAGATTTCATTCATGACGGAGCAAACGATTTGGCTTCTCTAGAGCTGTCGACACAACTTTAAGACCCCTCTTATCTTACTCAGTTTCTCTCTCGTTACTCCATCTCTAAGCATCCAGTATGGATATATGTGCGGCGCAACATAACGTACAATTTAAAATATACTTCGTAAATTTAAATTGCATTTATTTTAAATGCTTAATTGCGACTCTCGTAATACTTTTTCCTTTGCCCTTCCTTTCCTTTTTCCTGGGTCCGTAAAGTATTACGGACGTTTTAGTATGACGACGTTTATTGGACTGTGTACAATATTGTACGACCAACAAATTGAAACTGATCGCACGATAGCGGCAAATGAATCAGATATTGTTAACCGGGATTTTGAAAAAAAAAAACAACGTAGATGTTGCTGTACCGTACGATCAAAACGTCCTAACCAAGGAGTCAGAGAAACGTGTTTAGTTAGTTAGTTACACAGTAATATACTCACACAGTTTGAATTTAATATCGATGTATACAGTGTAGCTTCAGCATCAATATCCACATTAATGCTCTTCCATACGTATTTTATTATTAAAAGATATCAATATTTCTCTTTGCTTGTGAATTTATCCTCACTTCCGATTTATGTTCCGTTAAAAGTTTGCGATTTTTCAGTCAATTTTAATACTGCAGTTTTTCCTTTGTAAGGATATCGTATGTATTATACACAAGATCTACTACGAAAACCATTGAATTTCCAATGTTCGATACTCCTTCCTCTTACAACGTTATTTTCTCTTAGGAGGTTGTTAGGATTAGATTTCCCCTACTGATAGTCTTGACTATTAGACAATGTGCCATCTACAAATGTGTATGAGCGTTTTCAAACCAAACCGGAAAATAATAAAAAAAATGTAAAGAGTAAAGTGCTAAACAAGCGTTTAATGAACTGTATCACTCCAGAGTCAAACGCTTTTCAGGAGTGACTCTCATGGAAGTGAAACTTTATGAACCGACTCCGCCCCATCCAGTTCCTTGCGCGTGGGAGACGTTGCCCAGCAATGGGATGTACAGGTGTAACAACAACAAAAACAATAATAATAATTAATAATAATAATAATAACAACAACAACATTCTCGGAAAAAATAAAAAAAATAAGGAAGTACAGCAATCTGACATATCAAATCAAAGATCAATGGAAACACAATCAAGTATCCATTCTCCCAATAATTATCTCCAGTAATGGCCTTATAGAAAAAACGTCAAAGAAACCCTTCAAAAACTTGATATCCCTCTAAGGCTTTTAAGATTAATGCAGGAGTCTGTCATCTTAAATACTACCCGCGTAGTCCGGAACTTTCTAAATTCAGGGTCTTAAATCAATAGCAAATAACACACTTGGCAAAAAGCCCGTTGTTATTTGAGAACTAGGGGTTTCTATGAACCAGCATTGTGTAAACATGAATAATAATAATAATAATAATAATAATAATAATAATAATAATAATAATAATAATAATAATAATAATAATAATAATAATATTGACACGACAGGGTTTGGAGTTACCGCCACTTGCAGCTCTGGTACGTCCTCGAAGTTCCAAAAACATGCCACCAAAACTGGTGACGTTTACTGGACTGTGTACAATATTGTACGACCAACAAATTCAAACTGATCGCACGATAGCGGCAAATAAATCTGATATTGTTAACCGAGATTTTGAAAAAAACAAAACAAAAAAAACAACGTAGATGTTGCTGTACCGTACGATCAAAACGTCGTAATCAAGGAGTCAGAGAAACGTCTTAAATACAGGAGTTGGGAAATCGACATCAATCAAATGTGGAGCTTCAAATACCAGGTTGTTATCAGAGCTCTGGGATTTGTTCTGCAACCTTTATGTAATAACTTGACTAAACTCCCAGGACATTTAAAATAAGTGCGAGATATTGCTATACTGGAACCAACCCTTATTTTGCGAAAAGTATTGTAGAGGCACAGACTCTTCGTAGATCTACTCCTTACGAGGCTGTTTGCAAGCAGGAGAGGATTTTATATTCCACCGACTCATAACATCTTTCGTCGCGAAGCAGAGGAATGCTACAACCGAAAACAAAGGAATGCGTATTGACGTTTGGGGCGGCGGGTGCGAGCTCTGGCCCAGCGTGCGTGAGCCCTTCGCCTCGCCCCCACGCACTGCGAGGCCCCTCGCCGCGCGCCCATTGGCTGCGCGTGCCCGCGACGCGCACGCCCATTGGCCAGCGCAGCCACCCCGCGGGGAGCGGCGCGGAGCCCGGGGGCTGCGAGGCCCCTCGCCTCTCCCTTGTTTGTTTCCCTTCTTCCTTTTTGGGGGGGGCCTTTTTTTTTCCTTTTCCTCTTTCTCTTCTCCTCTTTCTGTTTTTCCTTTTTTTCTTTCCAGCCTTTCTTCTTGTTTCCTCCTTCCCCTTCTTGTTTTTCTACTTCTTCTTCATCCTGTCTATTTCACCTACTTCTTTTAAGTTTCTGTATTTTCCTTCTTTTTTCCATTATTATTATTATTTTTTTCTTCCGCCGCTTCCTCTTTCTTTATTTCTTCTATTTCTTGTTCAATTTCTTTTACTTCCCTCTACCTTTTTCGACTGTTTTCTCTTTCATTCTATCTTGTTTTTGTTTCTCCTTCTTCTTTTTTTTTCTGTTTTTCTTTCATACTTCCATTTCTTTCTTTTCCAGACCTTTGTGTGATTCTCCTTGCTTTACTTCATCATCATCATCATTTTAATATTCTTCTTTTTCTTGGCATAGAGCCATGTTCTGGATGGTGATTTTCCCAGACACACAATGACCGTTAAATAGTTACCGATGCAGTCGACAAAGGGAGACAACTTCCAAAATAGTTATTGAAGTAACTAGTACGGAAACGCCTTTGGCGTAAGAATGAAAGGTTGGCATTTTGAAATGAGTATGCCAAAGGTAGTAGATTGGTAGGAGTTACATCGATTATTTTTAGTTCTAATTCATGAAAACCTACGAGTTTATATTGTTGTGATCAATCTGAATAGCCAGGCGGCAGCCGTATCGATTTATGTCGCCGCAGTGTTTTGTTTACTAGGCGGTTGCAAGTCATGTCCACGACTGCTTTGCGGTACGAGTACGTAAAATAATACTGTCCAATCAATAAACAGACAAAGGAAGTTCTAGTTTCCATACGGGTGTACTGAAAAGAAACTGGATTTTTTTATTGTCAGCAAAGGTTTATTTTCTTTCGCCAATATTCAATTGCAAATTCTTCACGAAATTTACACTTGGACTTTACGAATCATTCCCAGCTGTTGGATGGAGGAGTCGTATTCATAGATCTGAGGTACTGAACTGTATTATTCACCAAACGCAAGGTGTATAAAAGTAAGGAAAGAAACAAATATCCCATTTCGATTTCCTCGAAGAAGTATGTGACTTGAATTGGAAGAAGTATTTGGTTTCTTACTACCAGGACAGAAATAGAAAAACACAGTTAAATTCCATATTAATTCACTTTTTCAGCTGCTGTTTTGCTGGAGCTTTCAAAAATAGCATTCTCAATTTCCGATGTATCGGTGCATCCTCGCAACTTCGCTTCAAGCTGATCTCAAATAAACAAATGTAATGTCTTTTGCCGCAGGTGTGTTGTGCTACCAGCAGTGCTGACAGGTAATTATAAATGTTTCCAGTCCAGAATGCAAATATCCTGATTTCGCAGGGAAGCTAAGTTCCCTGGAGAAGCTTCGGGAGGGAGATTAAAGAACAGAGATCATCTCAATGACGTAAGAAAAATCAGTATAATACAAAGAGTTGCAGAGTAGCGTGAATTGGTTACAATAGTGTCTCTGGGTTGTGTCTCCCTTTATCAATGCTAGTGGAATCTTATAGAATGGAATAGTTTTTAAGGCTACTATGCTACCCTTGTCTCAACTCTACACGCCTCGGATGATCTTGTATCTGTAATAAACAAACATTACTGTCCGAGTTGTTTACCCCTTCCAGATCTCTCTTGTAAGTTTCTGATACTGTCCCACTTCTATAATCTGTCTACTCGTTAGCGTTGACAACGGTTCTGGAGCTCTCTCGTAAATATACTTAAAAATACAAAAAAAAAAAAAAACTAGCCCTCGTTTCGGACTATTTATATAATGAACAACCACAACATAGAGAATAGATAATAACCACAATGTAGAGAAGCAATATTTCTCTCGTGCAGTACATGTTTAAGAAAATAACCATTGCTTCCCTTTCGCAACGCATTATGCTTACATTTAACCCATATGTGTAGGTGCATTTACCATTACATAAAGGAGAAAATAACTACATGAATATGCTGTTGACTCCAAGACAGTTGAGAAAACGCACATTGTGAAAATCTCCAGATAAATCATTGCAATGCCCAAAAAATGCCACCAGACAGCCAAGAACAGAATACTAAAGGGTATTAGACCAGAAAATCAAGGTTAACAATGTGGTTGTATTCGAAGATACAAGAACGTACTACATTAGAACTAGCTCGTACACAGTCAACATCAATTGAGGTATTGGTTGGTCAAATATTTCCGCAGTAACATCACAGTATTCTTCAATTGTTCTATAGTGGTCGATGACATTAGGTCAATGTTACACCTGTCTTATAAAATGAATATTTTTAATTAATTCTGGAACGTCCTTCTCAATGGGGATCGTGGCAGCAGAAAAATGCTTACCACTGTTCAAAAGATTCATTTTATAAAGCAGGATGTGTAACAATGACCTGATGTCATCGGTCACTATAGAAAAATCGAAGTATAATAAGTTATTACTTTTGCAGTCATGACAGAAGGCGCAATACAGTGGAATCTGAATAAGTGGGTTAAATATAACAAAGAAAAATAAAGAAATGTTAAAAATGAGAAAATCAAAAGATAAAGAAAATCTTGAACTACTATACTATTCGATTATAAGAAAAGAGTTTTTACGAGTTAAAGTTTAAAACACTCTATTGGGCAATGTGGTATTTCTTCACTGCTATCCAGGTATCATTTTCTTGTGCCCACGTGAAATATTAATAAAACTGGAAATTTCAATTAAGAGTACATTTTCAGATATCCTTTCATTTTCACGTTCATATACACGAAGGTATATTCAATAAAAACACATACATCAAATATTTTGTAAACAGTTGATGTTATTGCGATGGAATTTTCACCAAGCAATTCAGAACATAGGGGCGCATCTGTTATCGTTATTAAGTTTTGATAGATTTTCTTACTTTAAAGATATTCTTCTCTTTTAACTGGAACTCTATACATTTTTTTTATAGGAATACATAACTCTTCAGAAGACAAATTTTGGAACACTGCATTGGTATTGGTTGAATAATTGAGTATTAAAATATAGCTGTTTCGCAGGTTAGGAAGTTATTACCAATACAAATACGTGAAACATCTGTATCAACACTTAAGTGAACAGTAAAGAAACTCATTGGATAGAAAAATCAAAACTTATCATTTGGAATGAAGTATCTATGGCCCTGCATTGATGTGTGTAAATTAACTTATAAAAGATATAATGAATATAACATTACTTTCGGAGGTAAAGTAATTGTTCTCGGAGGTGATTTTCGTCAGGTTTTACCCTTAGTTCCATTTGCTTACAGGCAGACCATTGTGCATAATTCAATACAATCATTCCCATTGGCCTCTATTCAAAATAATTAAATTAACAAAAACATGAGAGCAAATTCAGAAGAAATGGATTTTTTAAATTTTTTTTTTTTACAAATTGGAAATGAAGAGTATCCAAGCATAAACCGAGAACCAGAAGAAACTATCAAATTGCCTTTATCTATTGTAGTACAAATAAATACTATTTCTGAAATTGAAGGAGAAGCACTATTTTCATCAAAAAATGCTAGGAAATTTTATGAAATTAGAATACTGTCTTCCAAAATTGAACATTGTGATTTCATCAATTCTAAGTAATTGAGCTCCTTCCCTACGAAAGAAAAATATATTTTAGAGTTAATCATTTAATTACTGAAAATGAAAATGAAATTGTACAGTTCTCTTTAGAATGTCTCAATAGTTTAGAATTAAGTGGATTACTTCTGTATAATCTAAAATTGAAAAATGTTGTGAATGGAATGAATTGTAATGCGTCGTATGTATAGGAATATTTGCCATGGTCTTCTTAATGGCACAAGAATGATTGTTCATAACAGGTATGAAAACTGTTTAGATTTGGAGATTGTTATAAGTCAACATGCAGGACAGCGAGAGTTATTTCCCCGAATTGACCTCACACCATTAGATTCAACTCTTTCTTTCAGTTTTAGACGACGATTATTTCCAGTTCGCCTGGCGCTTTGCATGCAATCCGCTCCAGAATCAATTATTTGTATTCTTCGAAAATATTAAAATTCAAATATTACTACAAGGAAACAGAACAATGAGCATTGTGTACAAAGATGTGTTGTAGTAATTACATAGATAAAAATTGTGCTTTCGAAACTTGAATTCCATTATACGTTTGCACCAAGGTCATAAAAAGTACGCTGAGGTCCATTGACACTAATGATTGGGTCTACTGGAAGTAAGTGTTAATTTATGAAACATAATTGATTTTTTCCTGCGTAATGTTCAATCATCCTGCCCGTAAAAGAGAATATCTGCAGCGATGCATAAATAAGCATTCAATAAGAGACGTTTACTCTTTCTCCTTTCTGTTCAAGAATTTGCATTGTGAACATTAGTTTGGCCACAGTATTTTACATTTAACTCAGAATTCCCGTCGAATTTTGACGAGGTCCCATTAGTAAAGTATTAAGTTATTAAATGGTCAATAATTTAATTACTGTGAAAATTAGATTTGGCATATTCTTATAATTAGATAAGAGTACACTTTTCTGAACTTACAAGTAAAATATTCAGAAATTACAGAGATATCTTTAACATATCGTGGTGCGATCTGCAGAGAGAAATAACAGCAAACTTTGCCTCCGACGAAAGAAATCGAATGACAGAACTGGCCAACTCTTCTGTTGTTGTTGCTGCCACAAAAGTTGAGGACATACAGAAACTGTTCAGTGTATTGCACGATTGACCTGTGCCAACAATACGGATCATTTGGCCAGTGTGGGACCCCCACAGAATCTTCGCCTCTGCGGGTTGCAATTCTCAGGACGTGGCCACAAGTTTGGCCCCGGCATCCCCCCGGCAAAATGATTGGATGGCCGGGAAGGGGGGAAAACGAAAGGAGACAGCTCTCGACAATTCTTCCATATTTTGATCTTCGGACGAAGAAAAACAGCTTTAGATATTCAGCGACATGTCCAAAACTGAAATATTAGCATGTTTCAGAATCGAATATAATAATATTGAACTCATTAAGGTAAATTAACTCCAGTTACTGTGAAGTACAATAGAATGAAGAAAATCGATGTCTAAAAAGTATATAATTACTTAGGAAGTAAGTCTTCTAAGCTGTGAACGTTATATTTTGTAACAAATGTATTTTAATAATTCAAATTGTCCAAAGAATTGTGGCTGACGGGATAGAGACAATTGAATGACAATATTTATCTCTTATTGATCAGGTTCTATATATTCATATAAGTCAATTGGCCTTCTCGGTAGCTCAGTGGTTAGAGCAAATGGGCATAAGTCAAGAGACCTCGGATGGGTGACTAAGAAGAAAGATAACCTTCAGACAACCGAAAGAACAAGCACAAGATAAAGATACAGCATTATCCAACACTGTGTTATTGCAGTAATTCGAGCCCCGATAATTCGAGATTCTGTGCAATTCGAGGTACCCAAATGTGCGCCAAATAAGCAAAAAGCGGTGATAATCAAGAGATGGCTCTTTACGGGTTGGCAACACTGCGTCGAATGTCACGTGTGCGGCAATCGGTGCTAGTGCCTGTCTGACTGTTGTGTGTGAGTCATTTCAAATATGTGTGTGTGTGTGTGTGTGTGTGTGTGTGTGTGTGTGTGTAATTTTAATAGTATCTGCACATTCAATTTGACTTTGCAGTTGAAAATTGCATAATGTACTTTCTTTTTTTTCTCGTGTCATCTCGTGAGTTCTTTGTAATCCGAGATACCAATTACCTCGGATTATCGCGACTCTACTGTAGCTTAATTCAAGTGCTATTAAATTCCGAGTGGCAGAAGAGATATTGTAGTAGTGCATGATTATTAATTCAGGATAGCGGAGGCATCAAACACAATTTTTCATTTTTTTATGTACACCTTTTATATCAAAATTTTAAAGTATGGTTTGTATTTCATCTGTATTTCTTGGTTTATTCATTTTCAATATTGCTGAGCCATTGATGATGGGATGAAGTTGTCCCGAATCATAAGTATGGTTGCAATATGTGTTTATTCAAATTTATATTGTAATAAAGTACTTTGTGGTTGATACCTCCGCTATCATGAATTAATAATTAAGTGCTATTATTTATTGACATTCATCTGCCAAAATTGGTGATGCGCTGATAATGGCAGCAACTGTCTCTCCCTAGGCAATCCGGGGGGCAGTGCTGGTGCAGTGAGGTGAGGATCCGAGCGCCCCTATTTGGCCAGCCGAAAGGTTGGTTGGTTTTAAGTGATTCCAGACGCGTCAACTGCTGAGGTCATTAGCACCGTAAGTGCAGTGCATGTTTTTTCTCCTCTGGAGGTGGCGATGATCTTCCCCCTCAGGATGACGAGATCCGGCACCGACCTATTGTCGGCTAGCAGGGTTTCCTCCTAACCAGGACTCTCCCACCAGCGGGGCACCGCGCAAGCCGGGACAAGCTCTAAGCTCCCGACCAGTCTCCTGGAATACGTGGTAGTGTAGTGCATGTTGGTGTCAGTGTGTGTACAAGGGGAGAGGATAGGACAAGGAAAAGGGAGGACAGATCGCGCGCGGTCCGTGGCCCGTTTAGTAGAGTACTGCTCCGGCATTCGCCTGGTGTTGATCGGAGAAACCGCGGAAAACTACCGATCAGAGCAGCCGGCCGCTAGAATTCTCCTCCAGACAGCGACTGAATTCGACCTAGCTGAAAAGCTAGTGTCGAAAATCCTGCCGCCATCGGGACTCGAACCTATGACCTCCCGGTGAGAGACACTGCAGCGACATGAGTTGCCAGCCGAAAGGATGGCGGGCGCCCCGCCCCCTGGGCCGGCTGCTCACTGCTCGATGGAGGAAGGGGAGGGGTGGGTGTCCGAGGCGTTACGCATTCAGCGCGAGTGCATCGACCACAAAGCCTCGCCGCCTCCCTCCAGGTGGCCTGGCGAGGGGAGGCCCCTGGACAAAGCGACGGCCGGGGGGGAGGGCAACGCCCCCTGCGAGGAGGGCGGGCCCTGGGCGCGGGGGGCGCTGACGCACAAAAGAAACAAGAAAACGCGACATACCAATAGGGGGCCGTGGAGTAATTCTCGCTGCGGACAAGGATGGCCGGGGCGGGACCCATCTCCAGACAGAGAGACTCCCATTCAACAACAGCCGACGACCAAGAATTCGTTGCCCATTCCTATCGATTATGTCTTATCACATACACAATTTTATAAAATTGCTCCTTAGGGCGGTCGATTAATTATTATTATTATTATTATTATTATTATTATTATTATTATTATTTATTTTTTCACAGCTTTCACAGGTACATGTTTGAGGAGTCATACAGATATTTCTATCAAAGCATGATTTCCGTAGTACCCTACTTTTAACAAAAACATGTTCATATTAAGAACCAATTAGAAGGTAAACATTTCTACAAATATAAATTCAAACACTCAGTTTACAAATTAAAAAGTAAATAATTAACACAAATTTATTTAGGAACCCACAAATCTTCTGACTAAAGAACACGTGCTCAGGATCACAGCTTTCTGTAGATTGATGATAATGTTCGTCTCGATCCCCAGTTTTTTCAGAGAGTGCTTCAGGACGGTAGGTATCACACATTATTATTATTATTATTATTATTATTATTATTATTATTATTATTATAGAAAGCATTATTATCATTCCTCTTATTCACGATAAAAGATGTTGGTTATAAAGTCTTCTCGGGGTTGAAACCAGCTTCATAAGGGTAAGTGTCTAGGAGCACCTTGTAGCGACTCTCGGTGCCTCTACAATACTTTGCGTCAAGTGGTGCTGTTTCCAAAATACCAATGCCTTGCTCTTCCCAGTCTTCTGAGTGGCCTAATATTTTAGCCAACTTCTTATACAGATTTTGCGGAACAAACGCTAGAGCTTCGATAACATTTGAGACGACTTGTCATATACCCTCCGATAACATTGACCTAGACAATTTTCTGGTCGTCTCTCCATATCCAGATGCCTCTACAATACTTTGCGTCAAGTGGTGCTGTTTCCAAAATACCAATGCCTTGCTCTTCCCAGTCTTCTGAGTGGCCTAATATTTTAGCCAACTTCTTATACAGATTTTGCGGAACAAACGCTAGAGCTTCGATAACATTTGAGACGACTTGTCATATACCCTCCGATAACATTGACCTAGACAATTTTCTGGTCGTCTCTCCATATCCAGATGGGTCATTGCTATTGTCCTTTCAGCCTCCATATTTTTGGTACTCCGTCTTTCACTGTATTATTTGCTCAGCCGTAGGGTTGGACTTGGGGAAACGGGGAGCGGTAAGGAGAGAAAGGTGTGTCCAAGTATGGGCAGGGATAGAAAGGGTTCCTTTAGGATAGGCACATCTGAAGGCGTATTGAAGGAGATGGCGAAGGGACATGTCTTTGAAAGACGGCCACATTTGTTCAGGTGGGGACAGCGGACAGCTGCTCTGGTTGGTCACCTTTTCCGACTGGGGTAAATCCCATACAAAAACAAACAAACAACAGCAAACGAAACACCACATGGGATTTATGATTAATATTAATATTAATATACTATTGCTTCATTATTATTATATAATTATTTTACCATTAATGTTATGTCGTTTTAATGGATTTGAGTTATTATTATGCCAATTGTTTATTTTACACATTTTACAACTATTTTTATATTGTAATGATAAAATGTATATTGGTTTTTAGTTTTGATAATGTTAATTCTTTTTGTTATTGCCAATTGCCATTTGCCATTGCCTGTTATAATTGTTATTTAATTTGTTTTGATTATGTAGTACATTTTAATATGTAGGCTGTTCTGTTTTGAATATTATGGCAATAGTCCATATTTTATTAGTATTATAAATTGTTACTTTATTTCAGTTGCTACGGTTCACTCAATAGATAATTGACTGGACCGTAGTCAGCACAGGTACTGAAATTGCACCAGAAGTGATAAGAAACTCATCCCTTTCCGACAAGTGCAATAAGCAGTTAAACAGGGTAAAAAGTGCACGTCATATAAAGAAATAAATGAATTAGTTTTAAATTTCAATAAATGAATCAGATTTAAATTTTAATTAATGAATTAGATTTAAATTTCTATAATAATATTTATATTTAAAGGTAACGGTTTTGTTTGTTTTTTATTTTGTTTCTTCGTTTAAATACTGTATATCGTAAAGAAATTCTTTGATGATGTAAATTCGAATTATCAATATTATTAATATTATTACTTGTTTAATTAATAATAGTATTAATCGCTCGTTTTTGACATTGCCAACGTCATACGTGAGTTCCTTATCGATCTGAGAGTTTCCAAGACATTATAAAAACTGTACAATTTTAATGACGACTATTTTAGGATTGGAATATATAATTAAATTTTTTACTTGTTTGCTCTACCACTACCTGTGTAGTAAAGAAAAACTATTGTAAAACTGCGACTGAAATCAATGTTTCCAGTAAAGAAATTGTATTTTGGAACTCTGGTATCGAAAAAGTGGATAAATCTTACCCCTCTTTATAGTAATTGAATCCAATAAACAGAGTATTCGAATATGCATACAAACATTATAGAACATTAAATTATAAAAAGAAGCTCCCGAGGCCCTTAGCAATTCGGGCAATTCAGATATTAGAGAAGATACAAGAGAAACTTCCACTCCTAAGGAATACGACCTTACCTGACTATGCTCCTTGGATAATACGAGACATCAACGTTATTGAATTGCGAACATCCCTAACAAGCAGAATGCAAATCTTGTGAAATCTGTGTCCAAATAAGAAATGAACTAGCAAAATATGATAATTACAACACAATTTATACTGATGGCTCAGAGAATCTAAACAACGTAGGTTGCGCAGTAATAGCTTCATGTGAGGTGATCACCAAAAAATTACCTGATGACTTTTCAGTGATGTCCAGTGTAGTTCACTGCCATAGTAGATGCCCTTACATACATTACAAGGGCCAATCAAAAGAGATTTATGATAATAGACTCTAAAAGTGCTGTATCTGCTATAATGAATCTATCTATTGATAATGTATTGGTCCAAGAGACAGTTGGAAAGATCAACCAACTAAGCAGCGAGGGCAAAGAAATAGCGTTGAGCTGGATACCTTCGCACGTTGGCATTGCAGAAAACGAACTAGCAGACAGAAAAGCTAAAGCAGCACGAAGCGTAGTTAGAAGTGATATACCAGTAAGTTATCAAGAATATCTCAAGAGAGTCAAAAACAAATTAGCTGATTTTGACACTAATGAATGGAACAACTTACAGGGGTGCAAATTAAGATCAGTTAGAAGGTTTGAAGATCCAACGTTAATCCAACGGTCAGCTTCTGCAGAAACGATCAGGTTGTCTTGACAAGATGCAGAATAGGACACACAAAATTTTCTCACAGCCACTTACTGAACAGGACTGATGCTGATAACTGCAATTCATGCAAGATTTCTCTTTCAGTAGAACATTTGTTTGCATGCCCTAAATATGAAAGTTCAAGAAAGAAGTACAATTTAAGTTCTCCTAAAGACCTCAATAACAAAGAACAGTGCACTAAATTCATTAGCTTTATGAGAGAAATTGAAGTTTATAATAGTATTTAACCTTATATGTATAATTCTGAGTTACTGTGTTATTTTGTACTGACTGTGTAATTATAAAAGTAGTCGCCAATAACCATATGTAGTTGATTCGACTATAAATAAATCAAATCAATCAATCAATCTTTATAGTAAATTACTTCCTCTAACACGCTATATATTCAGAATTCAGGTTATGTTGGTCCTTGATACCAAAAAATCGATTGTCGGCAAAATATCTATCCGTCTGACCGTCTGTCTGTCTGTCCGACAACAACACTAGCATACATTTTCACCAAATCCAATTTTCCCCTATCGACCTGGCTGATGTCATGGCCCCTTGAATTTTAACCCGATATTTTAATTTTGGGGGCTACTTTACAAAATGCCTCAACATTTTCAAAATTTTCAAAAAAAAATGGTTCCAAATGTTTTTATTACATTTTGTTCTTCCATACCGTAAACGACGCTAAAGATAATGGTAAAAATCTCATTTTGTTCAAATCCCTGATTTTTTGAAAATTTGGAAAAGGTTCCCATTTTTTAGCCTCCCTGATACTTAGAATATTGAACGTCATGCACTTTTTTAGAACTTATTTTGCTACTTAAAGTTCAATTACACAATTCATGGTCAACGGTAGTTCCTAAACTGCTCAGAAGATTTCTCCAAAATCGATATTCTCCGATAGATTTGGAAGAACTCGAGGCTCTACGAGTTTTAATCAGATATTTTGATTTTGGGGGTTCTGTTTCATCATTCACTGAAAGCCTGCTCCAAGTCAGAGGTCATCCTGCCATCTTCTTCTTGGGCGTCCTACATCCCGATATCAAAAGGGTTTATAGCTGTATACCATTTTTGGTAATCTTGGGGTTTTGGGGCTAAAATACATTTTTCGTTTTCTTCTTTGTACTATATGTAATTCTAGAGATATTAACACAACTTTGGTTTTTTAAATGGAAGTATATGGTTTTCCTCTATCATTCTAAAGTTCTTTAAAATTATATGCAATGATACAAATATTAATTTTCGAAAAGTATTTTAGAAAAAAAAACAGTGCAATTAGAACTTGGTAAACGCCATGCTGCAAGGATAGCTAACCTTGTGACATGGGGTATGTGAGTCGATGCACCTTGTCGGAAACTGAGAACGTTCTCTGATTACCGGACTTCCAATGCTCTTATAGGTAATTCCAATAATTGGTATCGGAATCTCGGTTCCTTTCACAAGTTCTACATGTGCAAGGAAGGAGGGGTGTCTGAAATCACATTGATTTCAGCGGAAATGTACCTACATTTAAATATCTTTATTATATTTAAATTTGGGGAGTCTATCGTATTTCAGGGGAAAATGAAATAAATGATAAACGAAATGATAAATGATAATGATGCATATAAGAAGAAGAGAACCGTTGCAAGACCTACTCTCAAGTTCACAATGACCCAAATAATGGCATAAGTTCACCTCTTCTACGACACACCAATCTCCTGTATTAGAGATTTAGCATCAAGTAAAAACCATTAGTGGAAGAAATATTCTATTTATTAATGAAAATACTGCCTTTAAAACATGTTGGATCTCAAGCCGTATGTAATCACCGAGTTAATACGTTGGCTAATAATTCAGATAGTAATAATTTTGACCCAAAATTCGTATTCGATCTCCATATTGCAGAAATTTACATCATGAAAACATGAATCTTTTCATGAGGGAGAATGATAAATTATACAACAAGCCATTCCTTATGGAAGAACTTCTTTATGTATTAGGTATGATCAAGAATTCAGCACATGAACCCGACAAGGTTCCAAATAGTTCTTTGAGTAACATTCCTGAAAATGGACTTTAGTATTTACTTCGCGTCTGTAATTATATCTGGACTGAACAATGAATGTGGTTCAGTTCAGATATAATTGCAGATCAATGGGGTCCAATGGAGAAAAAAGTCCCTGAAAAACCAATGGAGAAATCCTTGACCAATGGAGAAAAACGTCTATTATCCTCATACCCAAACCTAATAAATATACACCACACATACACTTTCCGCCCGATCTTCCTTACAAATAACATCTCCATGATATTATAGATGAATGTTTGCCGTCACCTGAAATGGATACAGGAAAACCGTAACCTAATCAGACTATACCAAAGCGCCTTTAGATCCTTTAAAACTACAAATGACCTCCTGGTAACCGTCGATATTATAATATGTGATGCAGTAGCTATGAAACTACACGTACTAGCTGTTTCATCGGATATCGAAGAAGCATACGAGATGATCTGTAAAGAGAGACTTGTAATTCACTTTTCCCCATAGCACGTCATACGCAGTTTTTAACTGTTTTTTTGACGTAAAATAAATAAATAAATAAAAGTAATCATTTTTGCTAAATCAAATTGCAGGCATATGTTAGCAATCGTTATCAATTAAAAAAACAGGTATCTCAGTGCAAAATTCTAGAAGTTCATCCCATCTTACTGAGATGAGTGGTTTACCACAAGATGTCCATAATGTTCTGTAATTCATTTTAGTTATTAATGAAGCAAGCCGTACAATAGAAGAACCAGTGAAAATATTTCTCTTTCCAGTGATTACCTTAACACGTAGTTGTAAACATTTTAAGGTTAATAAAGTTTTGATGTAATTATGACTGGATACAATCAACAGCTAGTCAAGTAATGCAGAAATTATTATGAGGAAGACTAAATCAGTAATTTTTTTGTGAAGCCGGAATGATGGTAATGAAGTTCTTTTGAGTCTAGGTGACCAACTATCGAAAATAATTGCTGTATGCAATATGCTATATGATTCCTAACATTAATGGAAACAGCGTGTATCTGCTCTTCAGGTTCAGTGTAAAAACGACTAAATTTTATCAAAAAGATATCTTCCATCAAATGGAGAGCACAATCCAATGCTTGATCAATCTATATAAAGCTCTAATTCAATCTAATCTACATTTATTTATTTATTTACTAAATATACTAGTGAAAACCCGTCAAAATGTGACGGTGAGATCTGAGATAAATGTAAAATACTGTACCCAGACTATTGTTTACAATATATTGCATTGTTTGGATCTTGAGGGTATAAGGAAGATATTCTGTGATGAGGAGTTCCCAAAATTTTGAACACGTATGGCCCATGACCAGGTGGCAATGCAATATCGGCACAAAAGATATAGCACTATTATACTGAAGTATGTTATTTCTAAAGTTTTCTGATGTGTCATCCTCTCCTATAAACAACTGTTTGATTTCTTCTGGCATATTGCTCAAAGATATACTTATTTTCACATTTAAGCAACACAGAGTAAATCGTTTGCAGAATTTCTCTCACATGGAAAGTGCAAAGCAGAACAAAACTGACATTTCATAGACAATGACCCAATAGAAAACGAAATGACCTCACTATCACGACACCTACGCTGACTTTCTCTTTCCCTGCGTTCAGTTAATGTACATTTGCGTCTTTTGGGGTGCGTGGACAACGATTCGGAATTCGACATAACCTGTAAAAAAATTCACTAAAGTATAAACAAAAAACCAAAAGAAATACATGCAAACTGTCAACACCAAAATTTTGCACTAAAAAAACCTTAATTAAACAAATCTCAACAATCAAAACAAAACATCAAGCAGCGTGGACTCACATCTATGGACTCATGTATATCGATTTTGAAAGAAAACAATTGGCCATTGATAAGCGTACTATTAAAGAATGATTTAATTAATTAATTTACACCGTAAATGTGGGTGAAACAACACAAACAATATCTGATAACACATCTAGGGATCATATTCTTTATTTAAAAGAAAAAATAAAACAATCGGTTCAGAAGAAGCTCTAAACAAGCCATGGCAGAATACCAATTTTTTTAAATATATAGATGAACAGGCAGGATAATTCTGATAATTTTCACGATAAAAAAATAATACAAATGAGGAAGAAGTATAAAACTTCAAATATAACATAAAAATTTGGTAAATAGAAAAGAAAACCGAAAAATAAGGGAAAAAAAGAAAAAAGTTGGTAGGTGATAATCAAGGGAGAACTGTGTAAAATTGGTCCAAACGTTTTTTTAAATTGTGAATGACACTTGCATTGACAACTGCAGAGGTAGTCGATTCCAGTGATCAACGACTCTGTTAGACAGAAAAACTTTATGAATTGGACAAACAATTCTTTGTTCAGTTTATAATTATGACAACATAGGTGGTAGTTGATATTGTGGAGGAAACAATCATCGAAACCTGGATAGTTGAGGTGACCGTTTAGTATTTTCCATGTTTCAAGAGATCTCTCATTAGCTGTTGACAGGTGAAGTGCTTCGAGTCTCACAGGGCATGACAGATGTTTCAGGGCAGGAACGTATCTGAGGATTTCCTGAGCACACTATCTAAGAGAGTCGGGTTTTGGGTGCAATACGGTGCTCAGATGCAGTGAACAATTTCCATTATAAGCTTAATGCAAGTAGTGGTGATGTTGCAGAAAATATAGGGCATCACGTGCTTGAACGCTCTGTTGACTAGATAGGAGACTGTTGGTTTTCTTCATCGCATATTGAACGCGAGTACTCCACTTCAGATCCCAGGTCATATTGATGATCATAATTCACGGGTCATATTGATATGTAACGTGAGGAAAATATTGGTTGTTCAGATGAAGCGTTTGCACGGGTAATTTTTTCCTGTGAAGAAAGAACACTTCAGTGGATTGACAATTCTGACAGTGGGTGGCCAATTGTCTGATCATTGAAATAACTGTCGAGATGTTTTTGAATATCGAGCAGGAGTAGGTTACCGTAGCATTTCACTCATTGGGGATACCATCAGGTTACAGAGGTCAGTTATAAAGAGTAGGAAGTGCAGTGGGCCCAAGACTGAACCTTGTGAAACACCGCCAAAGATAGGCATTTTGGAGGAGAAAAAAACGCTAATTCTCACAGAGATGTTTCGGTTCTGCAGAAATGCAGTAATCCAACGTAGCAAGTTACAACGTGAAACCAAGAGCTCGAGCTCGAACAGTCTTTTGAAAGCTTTTCAAAGTCAATGTAGATTAGCCTTCGCCCTTAAGCCGTCGTTTTGCATTTTGGTCCAGTCGCTCCAACATTTCAGTAAGTTGGAACAGAGAGATCTTCCTGGACCTTTCCATGTTGAATTGAATTGAATTGAATTGGCCTTATTTTACGTGGCGAGACTCAGGCCATGAGGCCTGCTCTTCCGTCTGACCACGCAAATTTCGTTACACTCCTTTCACCAATCATTGTAGAAAGAAGATATTACTTGGGCGACGAAAGAGGCGATTTGAATTTAGCTCAGAGGCGTCATTTAGGCTTGAGGATCTTTTACATGCAGTAAGTGTACTAACATGGGACAGCCGGCTTTACTTCCCCTCCGAAGAAAGGCGTACGAAGGATTTTCTCGCCCTTAAAAATCCACGGCTTCGATAGGGTTTGAACCCTCAAACTTGGGTGTAGCAGTCCAATACGCTAACCGCTACACCATCGCTGCCGCTATGTTGGTTGTACGGAAAGGTGTTGGTCTTGCAGAAATCCAATATTGAGGCAGCGACAATTTTTTTCGTGCTTCGTCGAAGGGAGGGGTCAGTAAGATAGGGCGATAATTTCCTGCTACCATTCTGTCACCTTTCTTGAATATAGGAATGACGACCGCTGAGAGCCAATCCGGCGGAAGCCAAACTTATATTATGGATAGTTCAAAAACGTCAGCCAAGGTTGAACTAAGCGAGGAAGCAGATTGGTTAATCAGAAAAGGTTGGATCTCATCCTAATCCGTAGACGTGTTATCTTTGCTTTCCGTGAGATGCTTATTGGCCTCTTGAGCAGGGAAATGGACATCACAGAGGCTGTCCTGAGTGCGCGAGAGAGCCATGTTGACTAGTGGACCAGTTCATAGTTGCTGCTAAATTAATTGGCTAAGATCTCGGGGAATCACGGCAAGGTTGGAGTCCATAAGGCCGTCCGGATTAATTAGGGTACTAGTGGAGTAGGTTTGGCACTCTATTGGCTCTTAACATATTTTTAGAAATATTTTGGACCGGAAGACACGAGTTCCATGTTGCAAGAAAGTTGCAGAGTTGACCTTGTTTCGAGACTGTTTGTCAGTAACAAATAAAGTTGTTCCTTTCTCACTTTTCTAATCAAAGATTTCTTCTTCAGCGCTATCAGTTGTTAAATCGCTGGTGTTATCCATTGTTTGGTACGTAGGGCTCTTCTATTCCTGTTGCAAATGGGGATTACTAAGTCAGCTGTAGTGAGATAGTTTTGAGGTCCTTTCAGAGGCTGAGATGTATGGAATGATGAAGGAATGTGGGAGAGAGTGTGTTAATACGGCATAATCAACGTGAAAAAAGTCTGAAAAGATTTTTGCTTTGTGAGGATTGGTCAAGACTGGCAGTTGGACTGTTATGAGAAGGGGTGTGTGGTCTGATTTATCTAATGGTGTAAAGTGGAGGACTTCCGCAACTAGATTATCTGTTTTAAGGAGGATCAAATCAAGTAGATTCCTGTTAAGATCCTCGGTAAAGATTTGGTCCAGTAATTAATGTCTAGAGATTGGTGGTGCAATATGAACCTAGGAAATTTTTTCATGCAGTGGTGTTACTGCGCCAGGAATTTCGAGTTAATGTTCGGTATTTGAAGTCCCTAAGAATGAAAGATTTGACTCGTCGGATTCTCGCAACAGTTTGTTGGCAAGGGTTGAGTCTGATGGTCAGATGATTGGAACGATAGACAGCTGATAACAAGATGGAAGTGGTACCGATAGAAATGACTCTGTGGAAACCACAGAGATTCATCTTCTTAAAGAATTAGGTTATATAGTAATGGACTGTAGCTCCGCTTCAAAACTTTCGAATACTCTAAACCCCGTGATCAACAATGTATGTCTATGTCTTGGAATCTTCAGAACCAGTCCATGTAAGAGCCAACTTGTAGAAGCAAGACAACGGCCACTGGAATTAGGAAGAAACGTTCAATGACCGGGCATTTAAAAAAAAACTGCCTGAATAGTAATTCCTGAATCCAAATTACATTTTTTCATTTGAATTGTGTTCTTAATGTACTTAAAGTTGTCGAAGTGGAATACAGTTAAGTTAATTATACTTGAATATGAGAAAGTAAGTTCCATTACAAAAATGTTACTTTGTCAATTTTTTCAAGTCAAGTGAGTTGTCTCCAAAGTAAATATTACTAACTTCTAGAACAAGAAGATATGACAACAGTGATAACTTTTTGTTTTGAATGTGTGATGATTTTTCAAATAACAACTAGAGGTGCTAGAACAGCACATACTTTCTCGCATTATTTTTAAATTAACTATTTTTCAAAATTGAGAGAGTTAACGAAAAAATTTTTTTCAACCAAATTGAAGCGAAAACTACTAATATTTTACAAAAATTGTACAGATCTTTTTTCAATATCTGTAGTTAAAAACAAGATTTTATTAGGGAAAAAAATATATTTTCAATATTTTATTGTCGGCAGACGCCAAAAAATAAACTTGAGTCATTTATTGTAAAATCAGGGATTTCAAAGAAAATGAGATCATCACCTTTCTTTAACCGTCCTTTATGCTATCGAGGCAGAGTTTAAACAAAGAAATTAGAGCCATTTTTGAGAAAATTTTGGAAATGAAGAGACTTTATGTAAGGTACCTTCAAAAATTAAAATATCAAAAACAAACTCGCAAAGCCTCGAGTTAATTCAGATTAATCGGGAATATAAATTTTGAAGAGAATGGGCTGAGCGGTTCAGGCGATAGTTTTGACTAGAGGCGGACAGAATGCCGAACGGTGACCGACCGTCATCGTTTTTTCGGTATTGAGGACCCTCAAAATGTGGATTGTGACCACAGATTGTGATAGAGGAAGTAATTTACTAAATATGGGAAAAATATTTATCCACTTTTTAGTTACTAGAGTCCGCCAATAAGAGTTTTCTGTCGAAAATTCTCCCTTTTCCAGCGCCCCATTACAATACTTTCTCTTCTTACGACGTAAGTGCGAGAAAGTACAATTAAACATGTGGTATTTGCCCCTGACTGGCAGCAACTTGCCAAGCGCTAGTGTTTGGCGGGTCGTCGCAAAGTGACGTTCATGTTCCTTGCCAATCAGGGCAATGTGACTTGTCAACCGATGTTCGAGTCCTGGGAATCTCCCTCATTCAGGCCCCACGCACTTCTTGTTATTTCAGTTCCCTGCATCATAGTCGCCCGGGTCTTTCCCTCTTCTCTGAGCAACTGCGGCAGCGATGGTGTAGCGGTTAGCGTATCGAACTGCTATGCCTAAGTTTGCGGGTTTAAACCCGATCGTAGCCGTGGATTTTTAAGGGCGAAAAAATCCTTCGTACTCCTTCCTTCGGAGGGAAAGTAAAGCCGGCTGTCCCATGTTAGTACATTTACTGCATGTAAAAGATCCTCAAGCCTAAATTACGCCTCTGAGCTAAATTCAAATGTTAGTAAATGTCCAAGTAATACCTTCTTTCTACCATGATTGGTGAAAGGAGTGTAATGAAATTTGCTTGGTCAGATGGAAGAGCAGGCCTCATGGCATGAGTCTCGCCACGTAAAATAAGGCAAATTCAATTCAATTCAACTGCTTAGTAAAGCAAAATATTTTTCGCTTTCCTTTCCTCTTCCATTCTACTCATATCAAAACCATAACAAACCATGCCAGGCCAACTGTTGGCCTTCAATATTACGATAAATTGTGCCAGTATTGGCAGTGGTTCCTTCTAATTCTTCTTTGGTGATATGATACATGCTGGGTACTCAAGAAATCCTGTTCAACAACTTCAATATTTTTCTTGTTTTTCTTCGTGATAGACCAACATTCCGTTCTGTGCGTTGTAATGGTTCAACAATCATCTTGTACAGTTTTGTTTTATTTTCCACCCTTCCTTTGACGACCAAAGCATTGGATTTAGTACATGTATGGGGACTATTCAGATTTAACGCACATATGTGATGTTCACATGACCCTCCCTGGATGATGGTCATTTTAAGATACGAGCATTCTATACTCATATAGTGGAAGTATGCGAGTATACTGTAGGTGACACTTTAAAATCTATCCCCTCTTTTGCTATCGGGGAATCTTCTTCGTGTATCTTCTTTAAATTGATGTTCCAATCACTTGTTATATTACTCAATCAATTTTCTCACCATGTCTGCAATATCTTCATCATTTGTCACAACTATATGATCATCGGCAAAGAAAAGTGTTAACAACCAATTGCCGTTAATTTCTATACCCATACATTTACATTTTTCTTCCAACGTTGTACAGAACCTGTAAGTATATTTTAAATTAATTTGGCGATAGGAAATATTCTTGTTTTGACTTTTGGAAACTGCTGAGATTCTTCTATATCCACTTTCATAATTCCTTTAGTATTCTTATAGATACTTTGTATACTTTTCTCGTAAATTTGATTTATTCCACTTTCGTTGAGTACTTCAAGCAGTTTATAGAGAGAGGTACGGTATAAGCCATCTCACGTTATTAAGAAGTACTACGTATCTTCATTTCTCTCTAATGTTTGTTTTTCGATTAGTAAGTTGTCTTTCTAAGAATATGTTATCTACATATGATCTGCAGCTCTAAAGCCGCTCTGTTCTTCAATGTTGGTAACTTTTATCTCTAAATATTTTTTTAGAATTTGGCCGTACAACGTTCCCAAAGAGTTACTAGACTGCTAACAGTTGATGAAAACGATAACACAGGAAAGAATTGTAAGAATAAATGCAATCTCAAAGGTTTAGAATAGAACATATTATTTCCTCTGTAGTAGCAACGTATTTACGACTGAAGAGGGATGACTTACACGCAGATCCAGTCCTCTATGCATGAACGGAAAATTCAGTGAGGCGCCAGGTTAGCCAAAAGCGGTGGGAAAAGGTGAAAGTGAATACCATCAAGTTTTGTCGTCGCCGCCAAAGACACCAAACGGAATGGGATCGGTTTGAGGGCAGAAAGTTCGGTCTCTGAAAAATGTGTTCGTCACATCGCGACATTTTGGATGCACAAGCCCGCCGCATACAGATTAGACGCAACATGGAAGGCTGCATTGTTAAGCTGCATAATAGCCAAAGTTGTATAACTAAATCATTACAACTTTGTATGATGCTGTTCGAATGATATATTTAATTGTCACGGTTCAGATGAAATACACAATAATCATTTTTTCCAAGAAAATATTAAATTAAAACTTAATCCCCGATCTTTCATAGAATTTGTTATTACTAAACGGGCGAATAAGTTACCCATCGTGTATTATTTTAGGACTTACCCCTTTATACAATATTCAAATACAAATACACTTCACAGAGATATTTGATTTTATTTGTAGCTTTTTTTTAACAAAATATATAAATTTTGGCGCCCAACATCGAGCAAATATACTACTATATAAAGAAAGAAGTGCGTTGACTTACAGAACATGGAATACATTGTCATTCCATGCCTAGCCAATCCCTCAACTACTTACAAATTCAACTAACCGCGCCCCAGGCTGTCATTGCTTTCTCGGCCAATCCCCAAACAGTTGATTTCTCAACTAGCCGCGCTCCGTGGTTCACAGCAATGGAGTTTGTTAACCTTTATGACAACTCGTCCACCGTTGCTAGGCCGCCATATTTACATATGTCTATCCTTACCATTCACCCTGTTTACAATAAATGTTACGCCATACAATGTCCCACATATTGGTATGTCACAGTATGATATATAAATTTAACTAAACTAATACCATACATGTTACCAGCACATAGGTCTTTAAACACTTTTTCTGTCGTACTTATAATAATAAAACCCGTAATTAAGATTAGGAATAGATATTTTCACTTATTTGCATGATTATGATTCATCAATTGTGTTAAATCATAGATAATTTAAATTAAAAAAATCTTTTTGCCTTTTCACATTTTGAACATTACTAATATTTGCATCTCCAATTTGGCCAAAAATTAATAGACTAACATTATATTCATTCATTTTTTAAACATGAATTTTTTAAAGGTTAAAATGTAATTTTAACGTAAATGTCCAATTCTGTTTTATATTTTAATTTTTTTTTTTAGACTTGACAATATGTAATGTCATTTCTTACTTTTTTGTTAATATGCCACATGGTGTTTCTTTTATCTGACCTTTTGAAACAAAAATGAAACGATGTTGCAAGCAGAATTAGTATATAATGAATAGTTGCAATTCATATACAATTATACTAACACATGAAACCCACTTCAGCCGATTGTTTTTGCCTAAATTTTCCTTTCAGTGTGTAGCTTTCTCTTGCATGGAATTTTCAATTATTGTGTACGTTCAGTTAATGCCTTATTTTATGTGGCGAGGCTCCGGTTATCGTGCCCGATCTTCCGTCTGGCCACGCAAATTTCGCTACGCTCCTCTCGCCATCTAGTGGCGAAAGGAGGAATCACTCGGTCGACGAAACAGGCGATTTGAATTTTCCTCTGAGGCTTCTTTTAGGCTTGAGGGTCTTCTACATGCAGCAAATATACATTATGGAACACACGGCTTTTCTTCCTCTCCGAAGGAAGGCGTACGAAGAATTTTTTCGCCCTTAAAAATCCATGGCTTCGATCGGGTACGAAACAGCAAACTTGGATAAAACAGCGAGACACGCATATACCACCGAAGTCGAAAAATACCACTGCAGTATGAATATAAATGTATGTAAATTCATGTATTTTTAGTGTATAAATTTACTATCTATTTTTCAAATGCTCACTATGAATTGATTTTAATTTTCAAATGAGCCAAAACGGTGGAATCTTAAATATGTATTTAAGAAAATAGTTTCAGATGCTGGACAGGCCGTGATAACAAAGTACCAAATAATTAAATGAAAAAATGTAACATATTTATTAAAATGTATTCTTAAATTAAATCATTTAACTAACTTTGTTATTCACATAAATTAATCCTTTTATTCTCTCCAAACAAATGCATCGTTTGAATATATAACTGGTAACATTGTTCTGTTACAAAATAAACTAATAGTCCCCCAACAGCACATATATTTTCGCATTATTTCTAAATTTGCAATTTTCACACATCAGAGAGTTCAATGTAAATGAGTTCCACGCCATTCTTTTAAGCATCCCTTCTAGAATCCATGAACATTTTTAATATGCCTATATTTCGCGCCAAATTACGCAAAAACTACTCATATTTTCGAAATATTTAACATGAATTTTTTTAAAGATCCATCTTTAAGGAACACATTTTATAAAGGAAAAAATCTTTACCTTCAATATTATAGTTGTAGGAAGACAGCAAAAAATTGCATCTTTACAATTTCCCAAAAAGTCAACGTTCAACGAAAATGAGAACTGCACCATTCTCTTAAACGTCCTTTATGCTATCTGAAGAAAAAGTTTGATAAAAAAATGTGCCATTTTTGAGAAAATTTCGAAATGTTCTTGAAGTTTAATGTAAAGTACCCTCAAAAATCAAAATGTCCATTTGAAACTTCCAAAGGCGTACGTTCATTCAGATCGATTGGTGAATAACAATTTTGGAGAATATCGGCTGACGCGCTATCGGTTTATTCGCTATCGTTGACCACAGACAGGCAGAGACAGGAAGTCGTTTTACCGTCAATCGATTTTGCAGTATCAAGAACCCACAAAACATTGATTCTAGCTACACAACGTGTGAGAGGAAGTAATTTGCTGTATACAGAAACAGGACTTATCCACACTGTCAGAAATTACAATAAATTTAAAATAGATTTAATATACGACTACATGAATTTTAATGCATCTTGTACATTAAAGAGAGATTAATGTACCTGTACATTTAATTTATTGCTTAAATGAAAATAAATTTAGCTTTAACGTACGAATGTTAACTTACTTTTCTACATTAAATTTAATGTACACGTACACGTACATTAAAGTTACTGCACGTGTACATTATGTTTATATTAAGTACACGAAAATTACTTTCATATACTTTACAATAAAAGTAATGCAGGTATTGTGAAGAGTGAGCTTCTCTCAATAAATTTTTCTGCCGAAAATGCTCCGTTTTGGGGTGCGCGACTACATAACAATCTCTTGTAACGAAGTACCTCCGTGAGGGCGAGAAAGTAAATGATGTCGCAGCGAAGGAGGCGCGAGCGCCACATTATCGCATTATGCCATTAGCATAACGAAGGCGCCAAAGGCCTCAAAGGCGATCGGCGCGTGGCGCGGCGCGGCGTGGCGCGGTGGGCGCCGTCTTGAGCCTGCGCGACACCTAAGCGGCGGGCGCTGGGGCGCGGGCGGTGTCGCGTGTCTCAAAGCCCCCGCCGCCCCGCCGCCCCGCCCCCTCGCTACGCCGCTAATGAGAACGCACCGCGCCGGGGAGCTCAGTCGCTGCACAACTGCTCCTTGCCGATCCGGTGGCCGAGATCGCTAAGGCTGTAGTGTTTTTTTTATTTTTGTTTTTTATTTTACGTCAAAAAAAACAGTTAAAAACTGCGTATGACGTGCTATGGGGAAAAGTGAATTGTGTGCACATTTTCAAAATTCTGTGATCAATAAAAAACAAATTAAAAAAAAAAAACTCCCATGTAATAAAATCTATTTTCAAAGATAAAAAGCAATAAATTTTGGCTCTTATTACAGGATAAACAAGCAATAAATTTTGAATTTTGAAAGGGAGAAAAAAAAACAAAAAAACTCCCATGTAATAAAATCTATTTTCAAAGATAAATAAGCAATAAATTTTGGCTCTTATTACTTCCTGCCGCGACAACATGGAAACGATAATTTGAATAATTGTATTTCCCACTGTCGTAGCGATCCCAGTGTGCCGTATTTCCCAGTGTCGTAGCGATCTCCAACCGAAGGGTCGCGGGTTCGTGTCCCGCCTCGGGTATGATTGTATTTGCGTTCGTCTCTTGGCTGTCCGGGACAAGCCGCGTCGATTTGCTTGTAGCTGACGTTTCGGCCAACATATTGTGGCCTTCCTCAGAGCGTACTGTCCCAGACAGCCAAGAGACATACTCCGGCCGCGGAAGCCTACGTAATCAACTGTATTTGCGTTCGTCCTTTCATCACCATTTCGTTTCATCTTCAGTTTACCAATAGGACTATCGCAATAAACAAGTCATAGAAACCTCTGAAAACGAAGAGAACAAGGGCGAGGCTTTGCGCTCTTTATAAATCGTACGTAGGTCAACCAGCTTGGAAGGAAATTCAGGTTAGACTAGAAAAGCCAAATTATTTCGGCCGAGGTGATCACATCCACAAAATTCGAACAAGGAAACAAAATTCAGATCACGGGAAATTTTTATTTTGTAACAGAACAATTAGAGATTGGAACAGTTTACCCGCAGCAGTTTTCAAAGCTTTTTCTCTAAGTATCCGAAGTTTTAGAAAGAAGATGAGAGTAATAGGTATTTAAATGACTAAGTGCTGTGAAGTGCTGGTCAGTGTAATTCGAAGCAAAACAGTGTAGTGTAGTGCGGTGCATTGAAGTTTAGTGAACGTGATCAATGAATTAAAAAAAATAATTTATCCAATATTTATGTAGCTTGTATTACATTATAGCATGACCAACATATTGGATATCACGACAGAGTTGAAATAATTGTTATAGTACTTAATATTACTGATAGTACGATTATTGCATCCTCGGCTTGCACTGAACTCTATTATTATTACTATTATTATTGTTATTATTTTTATTTTTGTTCGCGAATAGGCCATCTTGGACCACGCAGGATAGCACGGACTCAGTATCACTTGCACGGACTCAGTATCATTTTATCACGCTGCAAGCTTTGCATGTAACTTTAGGGAAATCAGCATTAGGCTGAATCCGATTTTTATACCACATGGTTGTTAGTCTTGGTGGATGGAAGATGAAATGATGATAATGAAGGATGAATGGACGGCACACACAAACAGGCATACACAAATACACCCATGCCCGAGGCGGGACTCGAACCCGCGATCCTTCGGTCCGAGATCGCCACGGTACTACTGCCTTAGCGGTGTCGGCTATCCGGACCTGCATTACTGTCATTATTATTGTAATTATTGTTATTTAACTGCCCAATTGCAGTTCAAATAAATGTATGTATTATCTTCATAGCTACCATACCGTTAACTCCAACAGTGACCGCTAACGACCCAGATGTTGATGCGACCTTAAATAACCAAAAGAAAAGGAAAAGAGCTTCTTGATTCCGCCAGACATTGGACATCGATGGGCATCCTTGATACAAGTTAAACAATTTGATTGGTGGGCATATGGTTTCAATGCAGAAGGCACAAATACCAATCTTGATAGTAATTAACCAAAGGAGTGTATAAAGAGGGGGATAATTGCATGAATGTTATTGTGACCATTCGAATGTTCAACAAACGAATTTGGCGCCGCCGCTGCCGCTATGACGACACCAGTTTATTCCATGAAGGAGGGGTGTATCGGAGGTAGGGATGGGGGTTCTCCCCAACCGTTCGTTGAGACGTCACTAGGCAGGACGGCGAGAGGGAAACGGTCTTGTTGGATTCGACACGAGGTAGAATGAGGTTATCTTAAGAAAGAAAGGTATTAGTACTCTTCATTTTGTTAATACAGTATAGATTGTGATCAGTGCTTCGGTTGGTAGAATGCATTGTGTTAGAAAATACAGTTTCTGTTAAATTAATCATAAACATTCAAAGACAGGTTTAGAAGAAGACGGATTGCAAGGTATTTGTATGTACATTTTGTTAATTCAATAGAGATTGTGATCAGTGCTTCGGTTGATAGAATGCATTGTGTTAGAAAATACAGTTTCTGTTAAAAGTATCATAAAATTCAATAGACTCGTTTAAAAGAAGACAGATTGCAAGAAGTTTTGTAAATAGAGGCTAACATTTACAAACTGTTTCCGTTTGGGCAATGGCACGTGGAACATGTGGTCTGTAATAATGTGCGTAATGAATCACAGTTCCTTCTGAACAAAACGAGAGTATTAAAGAATGTTATTGTATTTACTATGTGACTATTTAGTTTTGCAAATTAGGCATTGAGTAAAATTAGGTGTATTATGAAGGAGACCTTCATATTTATGCTTCATCTTTGCTTGTATAATTCTCTTAAAGAGTGCAAGACTAGATCATTTATCCTATTATACTGATTATGTAAAAGTTTAATATGACAGAAGAGTCATAATGGGTTACATTTCTATATGTATTTCACTAACATTTAAACACTTGTAAATTTTCAAGAATGTTCATGTTGATCTCAGAGGTATTACTGTGGAGAGGGTATTACGTGTTTATGTGGAGTTTATTTACGATTTAAGTCTTTGTTTTGTTAACACTGAAACAGAACAGTATTCTGAAGAGGCATTACTTGTTCCATTTAGATCTTCTCGGTTGGATGTAATTTAAGTCATTTAGGAAAAAAAACCTGCAATTAATTCTGCACCTAAAGAAAATAATAATTCAGTTAGTGTTTTTATACTTATACACAACATTTTCCATTGAGTAATGGATTAAATGATTCTAACAACCTTTTCTTTACTTCTGGACAAATGAATGAAACTGTTATTCATTTTCAATAATGTCAGATAAAGATTAGTTGTTTTCCACATAAATAAATAACCTATGAATTAATTGGAATATTAATATTTTTCACTTAGAACATGTTTCAATAAATTCAGTATTCAGTCAAAAAAGTATTTTTTTATCCTCTAGTGCTACCGATCAGAGCAGCCGGCTGCTAGAATTCTCCTATACAGTGACGGCGCTAGGATGGGAACATTGAGCTCTCTCTTGGGGCCCGATTATGGGGAAAATATACTAAAACATTGAAAAAAATTAGAACTCGACAAAATTTATCGTAATTTTATAAGACGCGGTACAGTAGTCTGATATTTTATAAAATGTTAATTCTTTTACCTTAAACAGTTTATTAATTACTTCGTACCAATAAAATAGGTTCTACTCAAATTCATATTTATTATTCCATGTACTATTTAACGAGTGATTTTATTAAACACAAACTAAATACATTTTTTTAGCATTTAAGCTCGCCGTGGAAATTAATTATTTGATCACTAGATACTTTTACTTAACTATTATTTAAAATATGATTCCAAAACCTTTTCTGACTTAATCGTAATTTTTATTACTTGTGGAAATAAAAAAGTCGTACAGATTCTTGATAAAACTTTCATTTTTAATTTTTTTCTGGACGGCTACATTTCAGCATTTCCCCGAGCACCAAATTGTCTAAACTACTCCTATAATGCATTGATTGAATTGGATCTAGTATTGAAATATCTATCTATCTATATCTATCTATTATATATCTATCTATCTATCTATCTATCTATCTATCTATCTATCTATCTATCTATCTATCTATATCTATCTATATATCTATCTATCTCTATATATCTATATCTCTATATCTCTATATCTCTATATCTCTATATCTCTATATCTCTATATCTCTATATCTCTATATCTCTATATCTCTATATCTCTATATCTCTATATCTCTATATCTCTATATCTCTATATATCTATATATCTATATATCTATATATCTATATATCTATATATCTATATATCTATATATCTATATCTCTATATATCTATATATCTATATATCTATATATCTATATATCTATATATCTCTATATCTCTATATCTCTATATCTCTATATCTCTATATCTCTATATCTCTATATCTCTATATCTCTATATCTCTATATCTCTATATCTCTATATCTCTATATATCTATATATCTATATATCTATATATCTATATCTCTATATATCTATATATCTATATATCTATATATCTATATATCTATATATCTATATCTCTATATATCTATATATCTATATATCTCTATCTATATATCTCTATATATATCTATATATCTATATCTCTATATCTCTATATATCTATATATCTATATCTCTATATCTCTATATCTCTATATATCTATATATATCTATATATCTATATATCTATATATCTATATATCTATATCTCTATATCTCTATATCTCTATATCTCTATATCTCTATATATCTATATATCTATATATCTATATATCTATATATCTATATATCTCTATATATCTATATATCTATATATCTATATATCTATAATCTCTATCTATATATCTATATATCTCTATATATCTATATATCTATATCTCTATATATCTATATATCTATATATCTATATATCTTATATATCTATATATCTATATATCTATATATCTATATATCTATATATCTATATATCTATATATCTATATATCTATATATCTAACATTCATTATATCTATATATCTATATATCTATATATCTATATATCTATATATCTATATATCTATACATCTATATATCTATATATCTATATATCTATCTATCTATATATCTATATATCTATATATCTATATCTCTATATATCTATATCTCTATTGTGACATACCGATATGTCACGTTAAAATAAATTAACATTTATTTGGAGACAATATGGTGGAACATGCATTACGAAATATCACGAGAGCTAGAGCATAGCAACGACCGTGAATAAACAATGTAGTTTTTGTTTTTTCTAAATGCATTAAGAGATGGGTTGATGCCGAAAGTAGAAACTTTGGGATTGGGCGGAGAAGTTTAGACGGTCAAATGTTATGAAAAAAAATGAAGGTAGTTTAATACGAAGTCTTCGAGGGATGAATCATGCAGGAAGATTTCATTCTGCTCTGAAACGCGCTTCTGAACTGTTCGTAGATATTTTCATGTGGAAGCAATATTGAAGTATAAATTGGAACTTTGTCGGAGTGGTAATCAAGTTCGGGACTATGTCATAGGACGTAATCGGACTGGTAATTTTAATAGTTTGAGACCAGCTTGGATAGGGCAGAAGAGGATTTAGTGGGACTTTGGACTACGGCAAGATCGCAAGATATTTCGACTGAGAAGTCTACGAGGGACATCAACGAAGAAAAGATAAGTTAACCGCGGTGTAAAATTGTAAATTGAAAGAGATCATGATCAAAGGCCTAACTTAAATTCATTAAATTGTTTGATAAAAAAAGTAAAAATAAACTTTGTTAAATTTTGTTCTATAGAAAAGAAAGTGATTTTTCATTTAGTCAATCCAAACAGTAATGAACTAGGAATAGAAACATTCTATTTCAGATTCCCAGCTGCGCTGTATAGTCGGCGGATCCTATAATCCATTACAGAGGTAATAAGGATTATAATTATATCGTGACCCATTGACCCAGCAAGCCGGACGTTAAGATCTTTGGCAGATATAAATGTAGAGAGAAAGGAAAATTTTTGTATATCTCACTATATATCTATATATCTATATCTCTATATCTCTATATCTCTATATCTCTATATCTCTATATCTCTATATCTCTATATCTCTATATCTCTATATCTCTATATCTCTATATCTCTATATCTCTATATATCTATATATCTATATCTCTATATATCTATATATCTATATATCTATATATCTATAATCTCTATCTATATATCTATATATCTCTATATATCTATATATCTATATATCTATATATCTATATATCTATATATCTATATATCTATACATCTATATATCTATATATCTATATATCTATATATCTATATATCTATATATCTATATATCTATATATCTATATATCTATATATCTATATATCTATATATCTATATATCTATATATCTATATATCTATATATCTATATATCTATATATCTCTATATATCTATATCTCTATATCTCTATATCTCTATATCTCTATATATCTATATATCTATATATCTATATATCTATATATCTATATCTCTATATCTCTATATCTCTATATCTCTATATATCTATATATCTATATCTCTATATATCTATATATCTATATCTCTATATATCTATATCTCTATATATCTATATATCTATATATCTATATCTCTATATATCTATATATCTATATCTCTATATCTCTATATCTCTATATATCTATATATCTATATATCTATAATCTCTATCTATATATCTCTATATATATCTATATATCTATGTATATCTATATCGTCGCCGTGGGGAGTGCGTGCCGTGCCGTGCGCCGGAGCCGAGCGAGGCGGTGTTCGATCGCCTCGGTGGTTGGGGGCCCGGCCGCCGTTGCGCGGGAAGGGGGAGCAGAACGCTGTCGGGGGCGCTGTCGGCGGCGAGGCGGCGCCAGGCGGAGCTCGGCGCCAGGCGGGCGGGGGGAGGGCAGCGGGCGCGGCGCGGCGTGTCATAATTGTAACGTCCCAGCAGCGTTTCGTCACGATCCAGCGGCGGCGGTGGAGGCGCGAGGCGGGGGCTGAGGTGGGGGTGGGTCTGGGGGGGGGGGGAGGGAGGGGGGTGGCGATGCGCGGTCGCCGTGGGCGGAGGTGCTGTAGCAACCGCCAGCGAATCCTAAGGACGTCCACGTGAAAGCTCACGGGAACAATCGATCACGGACCGGGAGAGTGGCTCAGGGTATCAACTGATGTACCTGCAGAGTCTCTGGCCAGGAGGTCCTAGGTTCGAGTCCTGACGGCGGCACGATTTTCGACACTAGCTTTTCAGCTAGGTCGAATTCAGCTGCTGTCTGGAGGAGAATTCTGGCAGCCGGCTGCTCTGATCGGTAGTTTTCCGTGGTTTCTCCGATCAACACCAGGCGAATGCCGGAGCAATACCCTACCAAACGGGCCACGGACTGCGCGCCATCTGTCCTTCCTCTTCCTTGTCCTATCCTCGCCCCTTACTTACACACACACTTACACTAACATGCACTACACTACCAAATATTCCGGGAGACCGGTCGCGAGCTTAGAGCTTGTCCCGACTCGGGCGGTGCCCCGTTGGTGGGAGAGTCCTGATTGGGGGATACCCCACTAGCCGACGGTATGTCGGCGCCGAATCTCGCCATCCAGCGGGGGAAGATCACCGCCATCTCCCGAGAAAAACATGCACTACACTAACGGGACTAATGAACCGAATCAGTTGACCGCCTGGAAACACGAAAAAATCAATCAATCGTTGGTACGCAGGTAGGTCGAGTTCAGTCGCTGACTAGAGGTCGGCTGCTCTGATCGGTAGCTTTCTCCGATGAAGACCAGGCGAATGTCGGAGCAATACCTTAACAAATGAGACATAGATCGCGCGATCATTTCTTTGGCGTATCGTCACCACTTACAAACACACACACACACTTACATGCACTATACTATCTCACATGTCTGGAGATCGGTCGGGAGCTCAGAGCTTGTTTCGGCTGGGGCGTTGCCATGCTAGTGGTAGATATCTGGATGAGAAACCCTGGCTAGCCGACAGGTAGGTTGACGCTGGATCTCACCTTCCAGGGGGATATATCAACGCCACCTACTGAGGGAAAACATACACTACACTCATCAGTAAATCAATCAACCACGGTGTCAGAGTTTTTAGTAGAGGAAGGACAGCACCACATTTTTAATAAATCGATGTTGGGTAATTGTTAATTCAGTTTTCTTGCGAAAATAATGTCTTTTCTGTTAAAATTTTATTTTAATTTATTTATTCATTTATCAAACAGGCAATAACCCAAGACAAAAGTATTACGCCATACGCCGAGGAACTAACACCTCGCTGCAGTAAATCCACATCACAACTACAATATACATCATTACATCACTTTTCATCATAACAAATACAAAAATACCAAGTATACAAAGTCTCTTAAAGTTGTCACAACCTGCCCTCATTAATGTCATCACAAATATAGAAAACAAAACTTTACAATATCTATCAACATCATTCTTTCCGCTACGTTTCCGAAGACATTTCTTGACAGAGCAAAATCAATATCTTGCTATTCATTATTCTACACAATGTTTTCAGTGGAACATTAAAAAAATAAATTAGTTCTTGCGAATGGCAGAGCATATAGTGCTTTTGATTATTATCACCATCATTAACTCTTTTATTAACCAGAAGAATAGTTGAAAATGGTGCAGGAACAGGATGAACAGTATATCCCCCTTTATCAACTGGTATTGCTCACGCAGGAGCATCAGTTGATTTAGCCATTTTTTCATTACATTTAGTAGGAATTTCCTCAATCCTAGGTGCTGTAAATTTTATTACAACTACAATCAACATACGAGCACCTGGAATATCAATAGATCAAACACCTCTATTTATGTTGTTGTATTCTATTTTTAGCTGGTGTATTACATATTATTAACAGATCGAAATTAAACACTTCATTTTTTATCCTGCAGGAGAGGTGATCCCATCCTTTATCAACATTTTTTTTTTTTGGACATCCAGAAGTTTATATTTTATTTTACCAGGATTTGGATAATTTCCCATATTATTAGACAGGAAAGAGGGGAAATGGAAGCTTTTGGAACACTTGGAATAATATATGCTATACTAGCTATTGGTTTATTAGGTTTTGTTGTATTAGCACATCATATATTTACCGTCGGCATAGATGTAGATACCCAAGCATATTTCACTTCAGCAACTATAATTATTGCTGTACCAACAGGAATTAAAATTTTTTGCTAGTATCAACAGGAATTAAAAGCTTCAGTATTATTTTTTCTGGGCGGAATCATCCAACAAACCTTTGATACTAAAGTATGACTACCAATATTATTATTTAGTTTATAAAAGAACAGAAAACCATTTAAATCACATTAGAAAAAGAAAGTACTAATATATGTTTCTGATCAACCAAGGAATGATGGGATGATGGAAACATGATGGAAACAGAAAAGGATGTAATCAAGGAATAGCCTCGGTGACGACAATCTGAACTTGAATGCAACAAAAGTGAAGAATTTATGCTGGATGGGCTGAACTTTGTTTACATAAATTTTATAAGAGGGTGATGATAGGATTACATAGTGACGAAATATAGAGTAGAGTAGATCTAATTAAAATAGATATAATATAAGAGGAAATAAGGTATATATATATATATATATATATATATATATAATATTTAATTTACTATTAAAACTTTTTAAACTTTTTACTTTACAACAGCTTTTGCTGATTTAAAAATAATTAACGAGTATTGAAACCATTTAAACAATTCAAAATTCTTACTAAATGCACAAAGAACATAGTTTTTACGTGTTAATTCATCAGCATCACCTCCATAGACGTCCCATCAAATAGATAGTAAGAAAAACGTACTCTTAGAACGGAAGTACCTTTCTAGAATACGCCATCTTCAGCTACAACTAATTTGTTTTCTATGTTTTTAACGGATTAATAAAACCTTTAAGGGACGTCGGCAGTTAAGAGTGCCTTATAGTTCCTCTGGATGCGTTTAGTCAATACCATAGTACAGTATTACGAACAATACATTTTTGACTTTTCTAAGAATGAACTAGGAAGCGGAGAGGTGACTATCGCAAACAATGAAAAATTGTTTTGTCACTGGAAAAAGACTCAAAGTCTATTCTCCTGGAATAATCTCCTCGTTGTTACAGTGTTGCTATTCGTCATCCACAATTGTTACAGCTATTGAAGCCTTGGTTCTTTTGGAACCCTGATATGAAATGAAAGTGGCAATCTACTATCCAAATATAAACAAATAATTCAAGGAATAGGATTCCTAAAAAATGATGTTGTTAACAGTCTTGATATTTTGGAGTTTTATAAATGCAGGTTATTCTTTATTATGGTGTCCAAGTGTTTTTGCTGTTGCATGAGGTACGAACATGTACTTTTAACTTAATTTTTTTTAAACACAACTAATTTTGACAAAGTAAAATCGTTCGGCAGCTCGTTGCTTCTGTAGCTCGCTACAACACGTTCTACAATCGATGTACCTCACGAAATCACGAAGACACAGTTGTTCGTATCATCTGAACCAGAAATAGTTTTATTTGGTACTTCCATTTCCTTAAACATTTTTGTGTATGGTTAATCGTTCCGTGAAACGGAGGTTTCACCGATTAAGTGATAAAAACAAAATACTGCAATAGTTTAGTGAGAATGTCCAGATTTGATGACTAGTAATTCGCAAAATACTCTTAAATACTCCATGTCAAACAGCTATGTCCTAAACCAATGAACGTGACAATATTGTTTATGGGTCTGCCAATGTTAGTTTCCGTATACAAAATGAAAAAATGAACAAGAACAATGAAAGAGAGTGTCTTTATTACCCTAAAAATGACAAAGTAAGAGGTAAGCTATAAAAGCACAGTACACACGTCACTAAAAAATGTAAATATTTTTGACCTCAGTCATTTACCAACATCATTCAAATCGTTTGATACGTAAGCACTAGAGGTAAATACATACAGTAAGTAAAATGGTCATTGAAAGTGTCACATTTTTAATTCTGAGTGCATGTTATTTTGGTACAAAGATGATGGGAAAACGAAAATTTGGAAGATTTCCAAATTTTAAAGAGGCTGGGAGATACCTTTATGAAAATAGCGGCCATTAATCCAAGGAAAGACAAGTCAAATGCATGGAGTACTTCAAATACAACGTAGAACAAATGAGATCACTTGTTTCAATTCGACGTTGGTTAAGAGAGAATGATATATCGCTTGGTTGCTGCCATCACACGGACCTCTGTAAGCCTACGTTGTCATATTACCCCGATGGCTTGCGATAGCTGCTCAAGCCGCATCCGGTCGTGTTCTGTGCACCTCCTATTCCCGTGATGCGTTGATATAATAGAAATAGACGCCAGAATATGACAATTCAATGATGATTGATGATTACTAGTGATTCTGGACGCGTCAACTACTAAGGTCATTAGTCCTGTAAGTGTAGTGTACGTTTCTTCCCTCGAGAGGTGGCAGTGGTCTTCCCCCGCTGGATGCAGAGATCCGGCACCGATATACCGTCGGCTAAAGGTATTCTTCTAACCAGGTCCTAATAGCGGGGCACCGCCCCAGTCGGGACAAGTTCTACATGAGTTGTAGATTAGTGCACGTAAGTGTATATAAGTAAGGGGCGAGGATAGGTCAAGGCAGAGGAATAAATTATCTCGCGCGGTCTTTGTCCGGATTGTTTGGGTGCTGCTTCGGCATTCGCCTGGTGTTGGTCGCAGAAATTATGAAGAATTGTCGATCAGAGCAGCTGGCCGCTCGAATTCTACTCCAGACACGACAGAACTCTAGGAAGGGTCGAAAATCCTACCACCATCGGGACTCGAATCTTACGATCTCCCGGTCAGAGGCACTGAAGAGACATTAGCTGATACCCTGAGCCATCTCTCCTGGTATGACGGTTCAAGAGAGGAGATACTTCCTCGTAATGCATAACTTCATTACAAAACGTTTCATCTCCCGGTCGCAGGGGCGATGAAGATGATTAATACAGGAAAAGAGGATAGACTGTCAGTTTCTCCTCATAGTTATTTATGGCCGGTGTCGCCATCATTGTTTAAAATACTAAGTTCATCTTAAGAATTTTAAGGTAGACTTATAAGTCGTTTCGTTTCACTATCAATTTTGAGCGAACTAAAACGATAAGTTTTTCATAAATTTAAGCAAACCTCTCCTCTGTATTTATCCATTTTAAGCCGTGCTTTACGTCGCAAATACTGTTCAAACGACGAGCGTGTTTTGAAGTGTTACTTTTGATAGTGATAGATGTGACAATTGGGAAAACGAGAGCTTTGAGAAGCCAACTCGTAGACTAAGATAGACCAGGGAACGGTGCGAATAGTTTGAAGAACTCGTTGAAAGGTATTATGGTACCCGTTTCGCCTATCAAGAATGTCAACACTATATGTTTTGGAGGTAACTGAGGACCAATTGGTATTTCCAAGTTTACTTGGTATTTAATTATTAACGAAATGCATAAAAGCCTCGGAAGTAACAATTTTGCTGAACAACTACAAAATTATTAAGTACTAAAAATAACCTCTTTGCACCAGAGTACAAAGTGGAACCAAAAAGGAGATTGGTTATGGTAACTGGTTGGTTCACAAGGTCATACATTGCTAACCAACTCTCGGATGTCTTAAGGTATACTTCAGTAAGTTTTTCTTCAATGAAGGTTGTGAAAGGACGAACAACATAGCAGTAAAAATGCGTCTTAAAATTAAAAATGACTTTACTAAATCATACATTTGGGAAAACCGGTCGTTAGATCGTTTTAGATTTCCAAACATTTTAATAGATGAAAGACTTTCTCGCGAGTATGGGTTAGTTCTCTTTTCGGTTTTGGACATGATTGTCAAGTATTCTATTGTTAAAAAGTTCTACCTCAAGTTTGGACATGTATTCGCTACGACACTGTTTTGGAGAAATTTGATTTACTTGTGATTCAACTTAACGTTCAAATAATAATTCCGACCAATACTTCACAATTACAGGGGCACAATATGCAGCGAAAACGTGCTTAATACTTGAGGGTGGAGCGGGTTTCTGTTCAAAGGCTCTTCAGTCAGCATAAACGCAAAAAATCATATCAATGCTCGTCTATATGCGACAGAAATGCGCACATTCCCATTGTACTATGCCTATATTCTTCGCGCAAGTGCAAGCAATACGTTTTATCGCAATCGGATTAACGGTGCGGCAGCGCATAAAATACGAACAAACAAACAAACATTGATTTTCGTCGGCCCGGTGGCCGAGATCGCGAAGGCAGTAGTGTCGTAGTGATCTCGGACCGAAGAGTCGCGGGTTCGAGTCCTTCCTCGGGCAAGGTTGTGTTTGTGTTCGTTCTTTCATTTCTTATCATCACCATATCGTTTCATCTTCATAGTTACCATACCGTTAATACCAATAGTGATCAAGATGAAAAAATCAATCAAGCAAAAACCAATAGTGGTCGCTAATGACCTAGATGATGCAACCTAAAATAACCAATTTAAAAAAACATTGGTTATTTACATAATAGATTCTATCCAGAAGTACGCGTAGGCTTCCGTGGCTCGAGTCGATGACTTCTTCTTCGCTGTATTGACCCTGATGAAGCCTGCGACATGTCAGGCGAAACGTCGGCCTCTCAGCCCACTACGCGGCGTCACCCGGACAGCGAAGAAGAAGTCATCTATCCAGAAGGCTAAATAAAGAGGAGGACACTCCTCATGGCTACCGTCTCAGAAACGAAACATTTTCTCGGCAACACCAAAGCAAATATTTTATTTCTATTTTCCTCCCAGAAGGTTGATTGATTGATTTTTTCGTGTTTCAGGGCGCGTCAACGGCTTTGGTCATAAGTCCCGTTAGTGTAGTGCATGTTTCTCTCTCTCTCTCGTGAGATATCGTGATCTTCGCCTGCCGGATGGTGAGATTCGGCGCCGACCTACCGTCGGCTAGTGGGGTTTCCCCGTAACCAGGACTCTCCCATAAGCGGAGCACCGCCCCAGTCGGGACAAGCTCTAAGCTCCCGACCGGCCTCCCGGAATATGTGGTAGTGTAGTGCATGTTAGTGTAAGTGTGTGTGTAAGGGAAGAGGATAGGAGAAGCAAGAGGAAGGACAGATCGCGCGCGGTCCGTGACCCGTTTGGTAGGGTACTGCTCCGGCATTCGCCTGGTGTTGATCGGAGAAACCATGGAAAAACTACCGATCAGAGCATCCGGCCGCTAGAATTCTCCTCCAGACAGCGACTGAATTCGACCTAGCTGATAAGCTGGTGTCGACAATCCTACCGCCGTGGGGAGTGTAACCTAGGGTCTCCGAGAAGGAGAAAGAGCGAGTCGTCCTGCGCCGCGCGATGCATTATTAGCAGCGGAGGGGGCGTGGCAGGGGCGCCTGAGGGATGCGGCAAAGATCACGCGCCGATCAATGGACGGCGCTGCGGGCGACGCGCTAACGAGGCCAATCGCCCCCTCCCCCGAGTGACCTCGCCGGCGCCGTCACGCGCCACGGGGGCTGGAGGCGCATAATTGATCTTTGCGCGCGCGCCCGGACACACCCCGCCCGAGCGGCTTCGCGGGGCAAGAGCGCCTGCGGCCATTTCGGAAAGCCCTTCAGTCACTGAAACAGCAAAAATTATACATACTCATTCCTAGCGATACTGCTTAACAAGGAATAGCCGCCCGTATGCAAAAACTACGAATATGCTTTTTTTTAATAAAAAGGCAATTGCAATTTTTCTTTTTGTTATTTAAGGTCGCATCAACAAGATCGCCTGCGGCCATTTCGAAAGCCCTTCAGTCAGTGAAACAGCAAAAATAACATCTAATTCCTAGCGATACTGCTTAACAAGGAATAGCCGCCCGTATGCAAAAACTACGAATATGCTTTTTTTAATAAAAAGGCAATTGCAATTTTTCTTTTTGTTATTTAAGGTCGCATCAACAAGATCGCCTGCGGCCATTTCGGAAAGCCCTTCAGTCAGTGAAACAGCAAAAATTATACATACTCATTCCTAGCGATACTGCTTAACAAGGAATAGCCGCCCGTATGCAAAAACTACGAATATGCTTTTTTTAATAAAAAGGCAATTGCAATTTTTCTTTTTGTTATTTAAGGTCGCATCAACAAGATCGCCTGCGGCCATTTCGAAAAGCCCTTCAGTCAGTGAAACAGCAAAAATATACATGCTAATTCCTAGCGATACTGCTTAACAAGGAATAGCCGCCCGTATGCACAAACTACGAATCTGCTTTTTTTTAATAAAAAGGCAATTGCAATTTTTCTTTTTGTTATTTAAGGTCGCATCAACAAGATCGCCTGCGGCCATTTCGAAAAGCCCTTCAGTCAGTGAAACAGCAAAAATATACATGCTAATTCCTAGCGATACTGCTTAACAAGGAATAGCCGCCCGTATGCACAAACTACGAATCTGCTTTATTTTTAATTAAAAGGCAATTTAAATTTTACTTTTCGTTCTTTAAGGTCGCATCAACATCTACGTGATTAGTGACCACCTCTACCAACATCTACGTCATTAGTGAGCTCCTCGGTGGGTGAGGGGTTAGCTTACTGGCCTCTGAACCCACAGTGCGCGGGTTCGATCCCGGCCGAGGAACCCGGATTTTCCAAGGGCGGAATATCCACAGTAGCCATGCCTCTCTTGTGGCATGTAAAAGAACCCTGGCAGGATGCCTGGCAAAATTAAATCCTTCCGACAACATCCCGCCCTAATGAGATGCCACTTTCTCCCAACCAGACAGTTCGGATATAGTTAACTAAGCCCGACATCTGGCGGAGAAAGTGAGAGTCAAATCCCAGGCGCAGACGGGGACTGCCCACGGGGTGCGCCTGCTTAGATAAAGAGTCCCCAGACCCGCGTCGGGGGTAGGCTTCGAAGGAAGCCTGGGTCGAAACTCGGGTGCGGAACACTGCCTACGGGCAGTCTCCCCGCAAAAATAGCCCGTACGAACCGTACGAACACCACTATTGGAGTTAACGGTATGGTAATTATGAAGATCAAACGAAATGGTGATTATAAAGGTGAAAGGACGAACACAAATACAACCATGCCCGAGGCGGGACTCGAACCCGCGACCCTTCGGTGCGAATTCATTACGACACTACTGCCTTAGCGAACTCGGCGACCGGACTGGTTAATTGAAACTTTGAAGTCCATCTAAAATTACAAATTTAAAAAGGATCTGAATGCTTGTGTTTTAATGTCATTGATACACAACTAATATGACGTTGAAACACGAACATTCACATACTTTTTAAATTGGTAATTTTTCATGGTTTTCCAAGTTTCAATTGCCTTTTACCCCAAAACTTATATTCCTGGTTTTGGCATGTAGGGGACGTCCTGTGAATAACATCTGTTATATACAAGTGATGTTGTTTACAATGGTATTGTCACAAAAGACTAGTGCCACCTGAGAGTTTGCAACCAAATTTGGCACGAATACTTTGAGCGATCAGAAATCAAACATTTGCAATTAAAAATGTTATCCCAAAATTTGATTTAATTACAAAAACGATTACAGAATTGCTTTACGCCTATTTACGGAAACAAAATATTACTTACGGATGGTCAAATCAAAATATCAATTAACCGAGAGAAATGTTTCTCTGCAAGAAACGTACTGTTGTTTTCAGATATTTGGCAAAGTATAATATATAATAGAAGAATTAATTATTGAAGAATATTTCTACAAATGACATAGAAACAATTATTGACAATGTACTTCACCATTCAATTGCACACTGTGAAATCTTTTATTTTAGAACAATAATCTGTAGTAGTTTTCTTGTAATGAAGTACATCAAAAATTGATTAATTGCATCTAAGCGTTAATATATTAAATGAACCAGTGATTTGAAAGTAATGAAAAAAGTCGTAATTTAAGTAAAAACTTATGTTGATGCTCAAACCGTGACATATTGCAAATTTCTGAATGAAAATGTTTTATAGTATTAGTTTGGCATATAAAACTATGCAAAAACCTAGACGTAAGTAAAGGTGATTTAATTTTCGTTTAGTACAGATTTTTTTGTGTTATTTTAATTAGAAAATGAGTGAAGTAAATCAGGAACTTGGGGTGGGGGCGAGGCAAGACGGAGTGAGGCGGCGATGCACTGGAGTAGATCGAAGTTGGTCAACAGAGAGAGACAGAATAGATAGATACAATTCCTGCTTAATAAACTGAAAAGTGAATGCTGGAGCAACACTGGGCACGTCAGAGTGAAATTAAGCGATTAAAATTTATCTTCAATAAAGTTCTAAACTTGTTTACACTTCATATTTTTTGTAAAGAAGTGAAGTTGTTTTGTTAGTACGAACTATCTTTTCGCAAAATCCGGGCAACGCCAGGTACGCCAGCTGCCTAATACACAACTGTCATAAATCAATGCCCGAGTGGTGATTATGAAACAAGTGTGAGGTATAATTAAGAGAAGGGGTAGGCATTTTGGGAAGATGTATGATAGTATTGTTGGTTAAATTTTGAGGTGGTGGACAGAAATTTAGGGTTGGGAGGAAAGGAGGAAACTAGTAGATTTAAAGATTTGTAAGATGGGTTCCAGGAACAGACTATTGCACACCCGGTTACATAGTAAGATGGGAGATAAAGACGCAAAAAATGTGAATAGAGATGGGCAAAATGGCATGTAAGTTTGAGGAAACGATTAGGAGAAAGAGGGTAAATGAGTTATTAAAGCAAGTTTGTTGGTTATAGATGAAAACAGAGACTGAGAAATCTGATTGAGGAAAGGAAAGGACGTTTTTGGAATAATAAAGATGACTCGTTGGAGGAGTCGACAAGGTTAAGAGGAGAAGGGATAAGCGTAAGTATACAATTGATCCAAAGAGATAAGGATCACTTATTGAAGACACATTACAAAAGATAAGGGATTCAAATTTTAATAAATGGTTTAGAATTATTTGACGGATGATATTCCTAGCTATTTAAAAAGTAAATATACGGAATGTGACAGACGTAGGATGGCAAGACATCGGTTAGGCAATGAAATGAAGGCGAGTAAATATTGGCTGAATAGTAAGCGGAAAATGTAGGACCTGTGAGCTGAAAGGGGAAGATTGGGAAAATATTTTAGAGAAATCTCTGTGGTTTTTGAGAAAAGAAGAATGTGGGCAAGAAGGAATATTCAGGATAAGGTGAGGTGGTTATTAGAGGACAAAGGTGAAAGGAACAGTATATTTGATAAATACAGGAAAGTGCGTGTATTGTGTAGCGTATTATTATATAATTTTATGTAATGTTCGTTAATATTATGTATATGTACCTGGTTATTCAACTGTTGTATATAAAAAGATGTAAAATAAAAATTATTCATTATATGCTGAGTTTCTTCCATGCCAGGTTTCATCAGCTAGGATAAATTAAACCTCCGGTTTATTTTATTGTTTCTAAAACGAAATAATGATTGTACTTAGCCTGTGTTGAAGCTAATACTAATAGATTTGGTCGGTTTTTGAAGACAGCCATTTAATAACAAGCTTTAAATATTTGTATCACTGATTTGCTACAAACATATTTTTCGAAAAAATTAAAAATATTTTCCGATGAAGTAAAATAATATAGATTAATTGGTGAGGATAAGTAAATAATTTTATAAAATCTTCTTGACTGATATATTTCTTGTGTAGATGCAGATGATTGGCAATTGCGGCAGTGAAGACATTTTCTTCAAACGAACAAACTTCATTGGACTTAACTTTGCCTCATACAAGCATTGCCATTTACATATTTTACTAATACTATCACTAATGTGCTGATTTGAAAGATTCTATGTTGGAAACACTAGATAATTATTTTGCAATATAAACTGACATTGCAATGAAAATACTACCTTTGCTATCAACTCCTCAAGAGCTCCCCTTGTCGCAACACTGCGATACTTCTATGATCAACAACTTTCAGGTTTCATAACCTTTGACCTTTCGTTTCCTATGACCTACGTGGAGCACAAGACAACTACGTATTTTCACATGACATCACTACTACAGAAAGAATGCATTCCCGCTACAACATCATCATTTTAACCTAAACTGCTTCATCTGTACTTGCAGATTCACATAATTGAAGGAAATACATGTACACATCGATACGCTCCCGTCTGTCTCTTTCCCAGTCTTGTAAACAGAACGATAAATAATGCCCCGGACCGTCGAGACAGCCCTTGTGCATTAGGGGAATGTTTTTTGAGAGCTTTTATCCAGTCGACACTCAGTCACCCTTTGCAGGCCGATGGGACTCATTTTCGACATTTTTCGTCAACGCATACAGGAGAGACAACGAACGAACAACCATGCGCAAGGCAGGAGTCGATTCCGTGACTCTTAGAACCAAAGCGCTGAGTCGGCACGCGCTCTTAGCCACCTCGGCCATCCAGGTCAGCTATCAGGTTATTACTGAGTAAATCTTAATTACTAGTGTATTCCGATTGGAACCTTGACCAACCGTTGTCGGATTCTTTACACACGACGACATTAACCCAGAGGGAGGGGGAGGGGAAAGGACTGAGAGAGATATCGGTGTCCGTTGGTTAAGGAACTGCTCCTTCATCCGTCCGGGAAACACCACACGAAATCACAAAACAACGGATGAAAGCTCTCCATCTGTAGAACCCCCAACAGCGAAGTGGTCGGCGTGCAATTCCCGGTTGGTGTATGTACAGACTAACTTTAATATTCGATCACTTTAATATATTAGAGATTTCCTGCAAGACGGAAAATCCATTGTCGTAGTACGTAAAGATTATCGTGAATAGGAATTAACATATCTTCAGAAAAATGAGTTTTGCATGCCGTACAATCGAAAACATACGTTAAAACTAGGAACTAATTGGAACTGAATACCTCTAATAGGACCTAAGCTTTTACTGAACATCTGTGTATCTCTGAGTTCGTTTTTGCCTTTATAAGCATTACATGATAGTAAAACATATGATAGACACCTATATGAAATCAATGGAGCCACAATTCATACATAACCTCCAATTCCTTAACAATTACATTAGTAATAGTCATTAAGTTCCTGCCTTATTATGTTGGTAATATGGATATTGTATTTTTCATTACATCCATGCTTATTGTGTGTTAGTGCCGGCTGCATATTCAACTAGTGAAAGAAACTTAAAAGCAGCTGATGAACCTTATTTTGGAAATAAAGTGCAATATTGATTTGGAAAAAGATAATGACATTCTTCTGATCCACATTTTTCAATATAAATCTCTGTAATATTTATTGATGTATTTCATTATGTTCAGTTCGCATATGTGGAGTAAGGGTAACTGTAACAGATGGAACACTGGAAGGATCTTGGAGTACATGGCTGGGTCAGTGATGTCCATGTCTCCTACTGGTGGCAGTGGTACCGGGAGCGGTAGCTCAGTGCATCAACTGATGTCACTGCAGTGCCTCTGACCATGAGGTCTTAGGTTCGAGTCCTGACGGCGGCAGGGTTTTCGACACTAGCTTTTCGACACGCTTATCGACACTACCTTTTCAGCTAGGTCGAATTCAGTCGTTGTCTGGTGGAGAATTCTATTGGCCGGCTGCTCTGATCGGTAGTTACCCGTGGTTTCTCCTATCAACACCAGGCAAATGCCGGAGCCCTACCAAACGGGCCACGGACCGCGCGCGATCTTTCCTTCTTCTTCCTTGTCCTATCCTCTCCCATTACACACACACTTACACCAACATGCACTACACTACCAGATATTCCGGGAGACCGGTTCGGAGCTTAGAGCTTGTCCCGACTGGGGCGGTGCCCCGCTGGTGGGAGAGTCCTGGTTAGGGGGAAACCCCACCAGCCGACGGTAGGTCGGTGCCGGATCTCGCCATCCAGCAGGGTAAGATCACCGCCATCTCCAGAGCAAGAAACATGTACTACATGTACGGGACTAATGAGCCAAGCTGTTGATGCGCCAGCCGGGGAGCCACGCAGCGCTCGAGGAAACGGGTTATTCTGTTAAGTGGACTAATGAGGGAAGGCCCCGCGCTGCCTCCACCGCCCCTCGCCCCCTCGCCCCGAGGCGCCCCGCCGCGCCGGGTGGCCCTTCCACGGACAGAAGGCGAACAATCAGCGCATTTCCCGGGGATGAGCTCATCCCCCGCACTTCCCTGCGCCAGGATATTCCTTCAATTCAGCAACGAAGATCAGAATGATGCATGAATCCGTTGACGACAGTCTAGCACACCCCCGAACAAGGAAACAAAATTTATATCTTGGGAACTCTTCCGTTTGAAACAGAATAATTAGAGATTGGAACAGTTTACCCGCAGCAATTTTCAAAGCTTTTCCTCTAAGTGTCCGAAGTTTTAGAAATAAGTTAGAACAAGATGAGAGCAATAGATATTAAATGAGTAAGTGCTGTGAAGTGCGGTGAAGTGCTGGTCAGTGTAATTCAAAGCAAAACAGGGTAGTGTAGTGCAGTGCAGTGAAGTGTAGTGAACGCGATGAATACATTTTAAAAAAATATAATTTAGCCAATATTTATGTATCTTGAAGTAAATGTTAGCATCACCAAATAATAATAATAATAATAATAATAATAATAATAATAATAATAATAATAATAATAATAATTATTATTATTATTATTGTTGTTGTTGTTATTCAACTGCCACCGGGCCATACCCAATTGCGGTTCAAATAAATGTATGTATAAATCCGTTGACAGTGTAGTACTCAATTTCAAGAGATGATATATTTCAACACGTAATTTTATTGACTCAGTGGTGAGTTGTAGTTGACATTTACATAACTGAAATGATTGAAGGCGTTGTCATTACACTACACCCAGGCCATTAACCCTCCTCCTCCTCCACCCCACACAGCCGGTACTTAAGCTTCCGAGGCACGCCCGAGCCCGCGTAGTCGTTTTTGTGGCTCCCAGACAGCAGGTAAGAAACGGCTCAACTTACTTTCCGTATTTTCTCTCTTAAAATTGTACATGCATATTTTCATTCATTTTCTTGCTTAAATTTAAAAAACTACTATATTACAAAAAGATCTAACTCTCCGTCCCCTTCTTTCTTTCCATTCTTTAATTCTTCTCCTTTCATTTCTTAAGATGTTTTTAAATTATATAAATTATTTTATATTAAGATCTCCGTTTTAATTCTTCACCTTTCATTTCTTAAGATGTTTTTTAAATTAGGTAACTATGTTAATTCTAATTTTATATTTTTCTTGTATCAGAAAACTGATGATGATGGCTAAGCCATCGAAAGCTGCTATTATTGAAATAAATACTATTGTTGACAATGACAACGCCTTCAATCATTTCAATTACGTAATTTTATGCCAAACAGTTCAATACATTTACTTTTGTGGGAACTTTCTTCTATTTTATGCATTACACAAGTCAACGACCAAAAAACTTTTAGTTTGTGTTCACCTAATTCTTATTGTTTTAGGTGTGTTGATTCCAAAAATATCATGAAAAATGCCGTATCACCCATCATTTGTTCACATTTCAACATTTTCTCTGTGTAGGGCGACAAAGAGGGTAGTATTGCATAGGCTGTGGTAAAATACTTCTACATTGTTATCCCTTCCTCTACCGAGCATCGATAGGAATGGCGGTTTCACAGTCTTTTTTTAAATTTATTTCTACCTGTTCGACTACAAGTCTTTCAGGGAGTTTAAAATAACAACAAAGTAACGGCTGTTTTGATCACTGACAGTAACCTTATAAAATAAGGAATTATTAATCATATTTTTAAGATATGTAGAATTTTTAAAGTAAAGTTTGAAGGAATGTAAGTAAAGGAATAAAATAATTGCAATGAAGATTTATGGAGGACGAAATTTATCTTTTGGGAATTTTGATTGGATACGACGAGGAAAGTTATAAGTGCGACCGAGATTAAAAAGTTGGGCATGGTGTAAAGAAGTAAATTTTCAAAGAATAGCTGACTATGATGTTTAATATATTCATGAATTGTAATGATTTGTAATTCTTTATGAATTGCGAATAGGGATAAACCAGGGGGCATGAAGATTCTACGTAAAATTTGTTTTGAATAATTTGTATTTTTTGAATATTTGTTTTAGCTGCATTAGACCATATTGGACAAGCGTAAGTTAGGAAGGACGAATAATGGAGTGTAAATTAATTTGGCAGTTTTAATAAGAAGGGAAGAATTATTGTTAATAAGGGTTTCACAGTCTGAATTGCGTTTGACAAGCAGTCTGTTTTATTCCAGGCGACTTGTTTCCATTGTTTCTAACAATATAAGATGCTAGTTTATCAGTTAGTGTACCGTCATGACTTGTCGTGGATGTGAGAACAGTCCTGACATTTTTTGTTATATTTCTGGCGAATTTGTGACTATAAAGCATCAACGAAACATTATAGAGTTTGTTAGAAATGTATATTTTTCTTATTTCGGAATTAAACTTTGGTGATCAGGACAAATCTCGGGCGCCACAAAAGGTATTTTTGTGTAGAAGACATTAGTAAGTGGTCAAAAAAGGAGAAAGTTTCGTTTAGATCTGTCATTGCAATGTCATGAAGGGAGCCAAGGAATCATTTAGAGGATTAATATTTTTGTTGCATTAATGTTACTCAAGAAACAAACAAGGAATTCTGTATCCTAACCTACCTTCTGCGATTCTTTCAATACGCCATATTCCGGATCTGTCTGTTCCTGAAACACCAGTGGCTGTTGCAACTGTTAATCTGGATAATACGTCAAGTGATGAATCTCACTGGAATAAAGATGAACCAGGTGATGATGGGTTTGTGTCCTGTAAACAGTGTGGAAACTCAGTTGTTTACTCAAACTAGGCTAAAGAATTTGGTCAGAGTGTTAGAGTTTAACAAAGGATAAAACAGAACTTAATGGCTCCAGACTCTAGGAAAATAACTTGTTAGCTGCTGGAACTTAAATTCATGTGTACAGGAGAAGATGGCAGTAATTTGTAATATTTTCAAACAAAAATATGATTTGGTATATTGCTCGAATATTACCAGCCTGGTGAATGAGTTCGGAATTGAATACAAAAAAGAAGACGAGGTTGGTTATCGATTCCTGTAAAAACTAGTTTAAAAGCTATTCGATTAACCAATGATAACACCTAGGCAGCATTACCTGTTGCTTTTCTGTACACCTGAAGGAAAGTTAGGGAAACCTCAATATAGTTTTAGAGAAAATAAACTACTCCATGGATGGATGATATGTGATGACTTAAAATTAACATGCATGCTTCTTGACCAGCAAAATGGTTTTACTAAATTCGCATGTTTTCTATGTGAATGGGATAGTAGGTAACGAGTTCAGCATTGGTCTAGAATGGAAAGAATTGGCCGGTCAGAAAATCTTTAAAGCCCATAGAAAAGATCATTCTACAGGAACATCTGATAGATCAGCATGAGATTCTGCTGCCTCCATTACACATAAAATTGGGCTTAAAGAAACAATTTGTGAGGGTCTTTCCTAAAGCAGTGTTTCAAATACCTTTGTGAAAGTTTCGCAATGGTCTAAAGCAAATTAAAAGAGTGTTCTTCTTGGGCCTGATATTAGAAAAATGATGTTTGATCCACAATTTGAACTACATAAGACAGTAAATGAATAAGAAGCGTGAATTGCTGGAAAATGCTGGAAATAAGTTCCTAGGCAACAAAAAAAGGCCCAGACTATCAAGGAATTGTTGTCAATATTCTGGATACTTAAAAAAAATGAGATATTTAACGAATTTCAAATTTCCTTTTTAAATACCATTTAAAGTTTTTTCGGTACAATTTAGATTATGTAAGTTAGGGTCATCGTTTTCATCAAAATCTAAAGTGATGGGAAAACTTATCTGGGTTCTAGAACATCAACAATGGAAATTACTGTTGGTCACTCACCAGAAAGTCAGAAAATGGCGCATAGGAAAAAAGCTATTCCAGGAGCCTTACAGAAACGATACAAAGAAAATATACGTCAATGGACAAACGTAAAATCTTTCCTAGAATGTAATGTTAAGAATGTAAAGCCATCTTCTTTTTAAATAAAATCCCTGTTGGTATTTCAGAAGTCGTTTACTTTTCATTTTTATTTCCCTAGTTAGTATATTTTCCCATATTTTACTAGATCAAATTGTCACTAAACTGTGAGTGACGGAAACAAATAGAGTTCAGATACAGATTCAGCAGCCAAAATTCTATAGAAATCAGCAATCAAGATTTAAAAAGTTTTTTGAAACCATTTGTTGTTGGCCTATGTTATCTTTTACAACTGATACCAATTTTCTTATTTTCTTTGCCTATTTTCTTTGCAGCATTTCACCCCACTTGGCAAAACGTATCGCTCTCAACTTTTCGTTCCGTTTAATTCTCTATTTAACCTGCTTACTTAAGTATCCAAATTCATTCTTTTATAAATATCTCTGGATTTCTTCGATCTTTCTGCATTCATTCCGTCCCTAAATATCCACCTCTTCATAGAAACTCTGATTCAGCTCTAACTTCCCTCGTAATAATTTATTAATCTCCAAGTTCACTCAGATGATCTCATTACAAATTATTAGGTTCGTTATCGGATTAGAGAAACGTATATGATACTATTTCTAAATTTCAACAGCAGTCATTGAAGAAAAGGTAGGGTCTTTTAAGATACTCTATTACATACTCTATACAACGTCCTTCTTATACTCATAAATAACCATGATTTTCAAACACTTTATCAGTTCTCCAGTTTAATACTGTTTCGTTTCATTAATCTTTGTAATTACCATGGAGCTGTGAATTCATGGAGATGCCATTACCCACCTCTTCCGTATTCAGCAAGTGAAGTCAGTCCGCCATATTGGTGAGTCCAACATATGTCTGTGAAACAAATACCTGTTAATACAGGCCTAACAATATGTCATTAGCTGCTTGTGACGTAGGAGTATGTAGGTGTGGTTGAAAAGTTGGAAAATTTGTTGGAACTGCGAACTCCTGCAAACGTACACATGATAAAGAAGTTCTATCAAAATCATGCTCTTGGAAATTACCCCCTATTGTAATTGCTAGATTGCCAATTGTCTCTTTGTACAACTCGAATCCACAATATTCTCGGCTTTGGATCAGCAGGAAATATTTAAGAAAAAAATCACGAAAATTAACGAATAATGAATTAACGAATAACTAAATGTTCCAAATTACATGGAGTAGCTACTTACTTGTAGAAAGTAATTTCCGGTTCTCCCGTACTGTTTGTAGAGCCGTTCACCACGCAAGTAACCATAACAAACTGTTACAGAAGATGGCTATTCTAAACAAGGCTTTTACATATTAAAAACAATGCCAAAAAAAACAAAACACAACTGAACACGATCACAGCTACAACGCAGAGAGTACTCACACGCAGTTTGAATTTCTATGCTACTAGCTTCCTGGACTCAACAAAATGGCAGAGGTGGCTTCAAGTTTGCGACGTCATGCCATCTCCCTATATTCATAGCTCCATGGTTATTACGCTTTCATTCTTTCGAATTTCATTTATTTGTTAACCATTAAACAACAATATCATAGTTTAAACCATTCATCATACATATCGCAAGGTTTGGCGTGGCAAGAAGAGATTGGATTTTTATAGCAAATTGAGAGTTTATTTCCATGCTGTTTTCAGAGGGCCTGTCCCCATACATTTCGTGCGTAATGGTGTTATCGGAGAGAAGGAAAGGGAGGACCAGCTGAAGAAACGGCAGTGTCTGCAGTGGCCGCTAGGCCTCGCATTGTCGCTCGTGGCTGTTCTCCCTGCTGCCTTCTTCTTGATAAAAATAAAGATAAATTTATTTAAACTGCAATTGGGTGCAACTGGGTAGCAGTTAATTCCATAAAGAAGACAATAAAAGTAATGGAAATAATACAATAATGATAATAATAGTGCTAAAATAATAATAATAATAATAATAATAATAATAATAATAATAACAATAACAATAATAATAATATAAAAACTGATAAGTCTTAAAACATTAAATTATATGAAGAAAAAGAAAAGAAACGTATATCATCTAAAACTGCACTGAGTGTTTATACAATTAAGGCCGCACTGTCGTACTTCACTCCACTTCACTATAGCAATAAAAACATTTCCTTCATTATTTCTCTGCTCTATGGCATGTAACTCTCCCCGGTTGGTCACGAAGGAAGGCATGGAATGCTGCCAGTTGCAAAAAGTATAAAAGTCGATTTTCAAACGGCTTGAAGCACTATAAGCAGTGACCTCAGTGCGAAATCGCCGTTACCGCGTGAAATGCTATGACCCTATCTGTCGTCAGCGACTCAAATGTTGTGGATAGATTGATAGTGATTCCGGGAGCGTCAACTACTTAGGTCATTAGTCCGGCAAGTGTAGTGCATGTGTTTTCTCGGGATCTTCCCCCCTGGATGGTGCAATCGGGTGCCGACCTACCGTTATTTTCCCATCCAGGTATCTCCTACCAGCGGGGCACTGCCGCAGACGGGAATACAACTTGAAAAAAGCATACAGTTTTTGACTGTTTTGACTAAATAAATTAAAAAAAAACATCTCGATCGGTTTTTTGTCCAGTTTCCCTGATCCATTGAGCAAATGCTGAGATGGCCCCGTGATTTGCTTCTGAACGTAAATGTAGCTTCACTATGCGCACGTTTTGTTGAACTTTCCTTTTGCTTGTAATGGTAGTAGAGCTTAGGGTGAGTTTCTATTTTGTTAACAATACAGAAAAATCAAATCTCTTCGTTCCTTTACCGTTAAAAATAAGTTTTCTATAATTTGGCAACGAAAATACCTAGTTTTTGAAATGTTAATCTCTCGCTTTTTTAAATTTATTATTATTATTTCTATTATTTTTCATCTTTCAACTATTAATAGTTAAATTGTTGGGAAGGGATTCTGAAACTCAAGAAAGCGTGCGCAGATGATTTTCTCCCCCATACGTCACCTACAGTTTTTGACTGTTTTGACTAAATAAATAAAAAAAACTGTATCCATCCGTTATGTGTGACAGTGTAGTGCATGTTAGTGTAGGTGTGTGCGTGTAAGGAATGAGCATAAGAAAATGAAGAGGAAAGGAAGATCGCACGCGTTTAGTAGCCCGTTTGTTAGGGTACTACTCCGGCATGCGCCTGGTGTTGATCTGAGAGACCAAGGAAAACTACCGATCAGAGCAGCCGGCCGCTAGAATTCTCCTCCAGACAGCGACAGAATTCGACCTAACTGACAAACTAGTGTCGAAAATCCTCCAACATTCGGGACTCGAACCTCGCACCTCCCGGTCAGAGGGACTGCAGTGACATCAGTCAATGCCCTGACCCACCTCTCCACGTGCAATTCTCTGATGTGAGACTGTGAGCTTCATCATACAAACAAAAAACCGAGGAAGGTCTAAAACGAGAATAAACTGTTAAGGAACAGAAAACGAAGAAATAATAAACAGTAGGCATGCGACATCAGGAAGCAACGATAGGCGTGGCAAGAGCGAGCAGAACATGGTAAATCGAAGAACAAACGAAGAAATAACAAACAGTGGACATCAGGAGCAACGACAGGCGTGGGAAGGGAGTACAGAACATTGTAAATCGGAAAGCGGACGGCGAGCGCAGAGAAAACTCGCAAACGAGGTCTCCTCCCCGCCGGGGGGGGGGGAGGGGGGGCAAGAAGCGCGGGCAGAACAGAAAAGAGCACGACGCGCCAGAAACGGGCCGGGGCGCCCCGCCGCGCCGCGCCGCTCCACGCGCTAAACTCCGGTGTCGATGGAAACATCACGTCACAACTGCGGATTCATGGCTAACGAAGCCTATCCCTGGGCCCCGCCCTCGGCGGAGCGGCGGCGCCGCGCCTCGGGCACAGCCGGGCCTCATTACTGCGCCGAGCGCAAACTCAGTTGGCGGCGCCACCGCCAGAGGCGCTGCGGGCGCCGGCGACGAAACCCCCTCCCGAGGGAAATAGCGACTTGCAGGTCACACAATTCTATCTGCTAGCCAACCGTTTACGCGCTAAACTGATAGCGAGGTGGAAATGAGTCGATGTCTGTAGGAGAATTCTGGCGGTCGGCTGCTCTGATCGGGTGATTTCTCTGATCGATTTATAGATTCCGCGCGCTTCAACTGCTAAGACACGTCAACAGCTGCTAGACCCGGATGTGTAGTGCATGTTTTGTTTCCTTGGGAGGTGTTGGTGATCTTCCCCCGTTGCATGGTAAGATCTGTCCCCCAACCATCATCGGCTAGCTTGGTTTCCAACGACCAAGTATCTCCCACCACCGGTGCACCGCCCCAACCGTAGCTTGTTCTAAGGTCCCGACCGGACTCCTGACTTGTGTGGTAGTGTAGTGCATGCTACGTGTGTGTGTGTGTGTGTGTGTGTGTGTGTGTATAACTAAGGGATGGTGATAGGTAGAGATCGCGCTCTGTCTGTGGCCTATTTGTTAGGGTACTGCTTTGGCATTTAGCTGGTACCCAACGGAAAACCACTGATCAGAGCAACTGTCGGGGTTTCCCTGATAAACACCAGGTGAATGCCGGAACTGGACCTTAACGAACGAGCCATGGGCCGCACGCAATATTTTCTTCGTTCTTGTCCCCTCCTCTTCCCTTGCACACACACATTTGAATGCACTCCACTTTCTCTCATGTGGGGAGACCGGTGGGGAGCTTAGAGCTTGTTCCGGCCGGGGGGATGCCGTGGTGTGGGAGATACATTGAGGAGGGAATCAACTCAAACTGACGTGCGGGTAGGCACTGTATCTCACAGTCCGGAGAGGGAGCATCGCCATCACCTGCCGGGTCACCACATGCACCACACAGCCGAACTAATGACCATAATAGTAGTTGACAGTGAACAAATACTGCCTCACTAATCGACCAATCTAGCCCAATATGTCCCAGAGACTTGAAGAATTGTTGATATACGCGTCCCTGGCACGCGAGAATGCAAAAACTGAGATATACGTGTGTAATGGCATCTCCACACATTCGTTATTCCGTGAAAAGCGAGCAAACGCTCGCAGAATCTCAAGGAGTGTGGATGAGTTGCTTGCTATTTGCCGAGCGACGAACATTCGGGGTTCCCCCTACTCACCGCGAGTCGGTCTTTTGGGCACATCGAAGGGAGCGAATATTCGTCGAGCCTATCAGCTGTTCGGGATTGGGCGGGCAGGAGTTCGGTGCTCGACTAATGCCGAATGTGCTGAGCCGCCTTAAAGCAATGCCTGGGTGTTCGCAAAACGTAGTTCAGAGTGCGGTAGGTTTTTGATATCCCCGAATCCCATCGACACATCCTCCCTTTCGTAATCATTCAGTCGTGTTTCATGATTATTCTACTAACAGTGGCGTAAGTAGGTAAAATGGTGTCCATGACAAGCGTTTCCTATTGTATCTTTACACAACATGGACATTACGGCAATCGTATTTGATTCACAGTTCGCAAGTCCAGTTCTGCAATGATATGATCTGTGGACAGGAATTAAATAATTAAACACAAATGTACACGAAATATATTTTAATTTATAACAATAAGAACTGGAAATGTCCTTGGAAATACGGAAAAATTATAATATAAATAATATAAGAAATATTTTAGTCAGTAGAGAAATCCTTTTAGGATTACTCACCTTTTCCGTTTATTATTTTCAATCTGACATTGAAGAACAGTGTCAATAAACTCTTCGCTGTCATTCAAATGTCTACTGCCAATGCCATTCTTTCCACTGTGCAGTTCATTTACAACAGTTTCTTGAGTTTTCATAGAAGCTTTTTCTCTCGACTGTTTTCCAGAATTTAAATCTAGATTCTCTTCCTAATGTCGATCTGTGACCTCTTCTTTAGGACCCCGTCGACTACTGATCGGAAAAAATAAAAAAATAAAATGCAGACTGTTTCGCTAAAGAATAAAATAACCAAGATCGTGTGACCTCATTTTCAGAACCATGTTCCAATTTTCTTTTGAATCAACTTAAATCATTGTGCATTGGTTCGTTGAAAGAAATGTTCCGTCAAATTTCTTTAGAATTTTGATCGTAGTTTTATTACTTCTCAATTCATCGAATATGGCTACATTTCCGATGACTTCGTCCAAACTTAGGAGCCCTATGTTACTTCACAGAATAAAATTTTGTATTTCATTAGTGTCATTCACATTTTCTACTGTATCAGCATCCTCAGTCACCTGAAAATTTTAATTGTATTTAAATTTTCTCTTTCAGTATCTACAGTGCATGGGAGCACAAGAAAAAATTTCTTTTCAGACAAATTGACTGAGTTGAAGTTTCGTTGGACTGAATCAGACCAGTCAATTCCCTCGGTTCTCTCAAATTTTCCCGTTCAAAAGTAATTTTATTTGAAGAACGGGATGGAAATTTTATTCGGTACTTTCCGATTTGTGAACAAAAGTTTTTAAAACATTGCTTCATTTCTGTATTTATTTGCGCTCATGCTCCTTCCTTTCTATAACTTGTGCTCCACTGTCTTTTCTTATTTCTTTTCAATTGATTGAAAAGTGATTCCCGGCGCGTCAATTGCTGAGGTCATTAGTCCCGTAAGAGTAGTGTATGTTTGTATTGCGGGAGGTGGCTGTCATCTTCGCTGTTTGTATTGCGGGCGGCGGCGATGGTGTAGTGGTTAGTGTATCGGAATGCTATACCCAAGTTTACGGGTTCAAACCCGATCGAAGCCGTGGACTTTTAAGGGCGAAAAAATCCTTCGTACGCCTTCCTTCGGAGGGGAAGTAAAGCCGGCTGTCCCATGTTGGTACATTTACTGCATGTAAAAGATCCTCAAGCCTAAATGACGCCTCTGAGCTAAATTCAAATCGCCTGTTTCGTCGCCCTTCTTTCTCTCATGATTGGTGAAAGGAGTGTAACGAAATTTGCGTGGTCAGACGGAAGAGCAGGCCTCATGGCCTGAGTCTCGCCACGTAAAATAAGGCAAATTCAATTCAATCTTCCCTCGCTAGATGGCGACATCCGGCGGCGACCTACATCGGGCTGCAAATCAGATATCTCTCACCCGCGGGCGAAGCTCAAGCTCCCGACTCGGTCACGAGCGTACTAGCATAGTGCGTGTGAATGTGCGTGTATGCAAGGGGCGAGGATACGACAAGGAAGATGGGGAAAACAGTGCACGTTCCGTGACCCGTTTGCTAGGATGTTGCAGCGGCATTCACCTAGTGTGGATCGGAGAAAGCAAAGAAAACTACCGACCAGAGCAGCTAGTCGCTAGATGTCTCCCGCAGGCAGAGACTCCAATTAGTTGTCTTGCTAGAGTCGAAAATCCAGCCGCCCTCGGGACTCGAACCCTAAAACCTCCTGCTCAGAGGCACTGCACTGACATACTGAGTCACCTTGCCGGTTTATTTTTTAATCGATTTTTCGGTACCCAGAATCCACAAAAGATGGATTATGGCTACACGTGTTAGAGGGAGTAAATTAATGTATATAGTAACAACATTTATCCACTTTTTCGTTACCAGGGTTCGGCCATAAGAGATTTTCTGCCAAAACTTCACCGTTTTCCGGTGCACGGTTACCTAACATTCTCTTTTTACGACGTAAGTCTGAGAAAATAAAAATCAATCTGATTGACAACTGTATTTAAACAAAGCTGCCTCCTGATAATGAAAGTAAATAAAGAGATCGTATTCCCAAAATTTTGTTCAATATCAGAGTTGGACGGCCCGGTGACATCAAAATGATGTATATGAAGATTGAAACCTAAGCGCAAAACCTTCGCTATCGTACATTTATATTTAACTTAATGCTCTTTTTCAACGAGACACAACGGAAGAATCGAACGTTTTGTTCACTTCTTGCACCTATGGTTCTTCACACGTACTACTCGTGCAACTTTTCTTGAAGGATGGATTGAATAAATGCGGGCGGAATGGGGATATTAGTTACAAAGTCGGCAACTGGAGTATTTACAGTGATACCAACCCCTGGAAAATCTAAGACCAACCTTTTACGTGTGTCATCGCTCTGGGTAGGCAACAGTAGGGACACTACATAGGAGTTTTAGGTGCCACCCTTGAAGGACCTGGACCTGCCTCAGCCATTTCTTTAGATAATAGTAATAAAGCTGAACAGAAGTTCTCGAGTATGAAAGCAACTAGCTTTGACTAGCTTCTGTTTCGCGCCAATGAAGTTTTAATGTTCGGAATGTTGTCATCAGTGCTCGTTGCGAGCTTTTGCCTTCAACTGTTTCTTGCTCAAGGGAGGGGGAAGCAAGACCATCGTTGAAGAAAAGGTGCGTGAGGAGGACTTTCTGTTGACAATGTTTCAATGCCACTGCTAAAAGAGCACCTCAAAAGCATTAGTACTAAATTTTTCAAAAAAGCCGCTGACTCGGAAAACACTCTAATTTCAGAGGTCGCTTCATACGAACCCGATCAACGGGCGAAGTATAAGCGACCGAATCAATTCCTGGAGTAAGAGAAATCTGAAACAGCGAAATGAGACTTGAAACATAAGCTTTGAATTTCAGCATACGCAATGCGCACGCCAGTTGGCTAAAATCTAACCGATGTGTTTTTTTCTTTTCATGTTACAGGATTGACCATAGATGCCCGTAAGGGTAGGAATGGCTGCACCGCGGTGGCGTGAACGTACATAGCACCGTGCGTGCGTTCACAAAACTGCACAATTACACTAACTTTCTGTTGATCCCATCGCACATTGTCGTGTGGCGCACTGTTTGCGGGTTTGTAACCGCAGAGAAATGAACGCTGAAGAGCGTGGGCGGAGAGACGCGCGCAATGGTCTTGGGGGCCACGTTGGCTGCCCTGCACGTCCGTTGCATGATGCACAGATACGCATGCAGGCTATCAAATCATCTCATCCCGATCACTGCTTGTTATTCACCGCACCTTCGAAAATTTATTGGAACTCAAAGAATCTCGTTGAGGTCTCCTTTTGCGTGTAGTGGTAGTAGTTGAGCCGAGGGTGAGTTATTATATTGTTAGAAATGCAGAAAAATCAAATCTGCATTTCGTTGCAAATAGTTTTTCTATAACTCAGGAACGAAAATGTCTAGTTTTCCAAATGTTGATAATCTCCCGCTTTTATAATAATAATAATAATAATAATTAATAATAATTATTATTATTATTATTATTTATTATTGTTGTTGTTGTTTTGTTGTTATTTAACTTTCAACTATTTATCGTTAAAATGGAATGGGATTCTGGTACTCAAGAAAACGTGCGCAAATAGTATTCTCCCTCTTACGTCATACACAGTTTTTACGTGTTTTTTTTAACAAATCAAATCAAATCTTGAAACAAGTGCAGATTTGATTATAAGCGTACATTGATTGGACAAAAACATTTATTTTTACCAACTAGTTTAAAATTGAGACTAAATTGTTTCAATGCTACATCTACAAAATTCTTAAAGTAGATTTTCAATGAAACTATAGATTCACTTTAAATTCACTGATAAACCTCTGAGCATTTCTTTAGAATGTGATGTGTGATATGCTCAGACACATTGTCAAAAATTCCAGGGGAAGACGACTGGGTGGATATTGAAGTGGAGGACTTCAACACCGAAGGCGACGACTGTGATCCTGTCGACGGCGGCGGCGTTGACGTATAAGGCGTTTTCGAAGGCGATGCTAAGAAGTAAATATTGTCGGGACAGAGTTGTAAATGGGAAGTGGACGCAAATAATCAGATAGCCAAAGATGGAAAAAATTACACGCTCTCTTCTGAAGAAATGAGCCTCTGGAAGAAGAAGAGATTCATTGTATAAATACGAATGTTAGGCAAATAAAAAAAAAGTCCTGAGTTCAAAATAAAGTGTCGGCAACTAACGATGAACCAAAGCGGTTGAAATAGACATCGCAAATATAATCCAAAATAAGTAAAAAAAAAAAGACAAAGAGAGACATAGAAGATGCATTTTCTTCACAAATGTGTTGTGATTTTGCAGCTGTTCATTGGAAACTGCCGTGTTAAAAAAATGTTATAGAAGTCTAAAGGATTTATTGTGGCCGGATGATAAGTAAGTCCCTCACTGAGAATATAACTGATTTGTACTGGAAACGTATATATCAAATATCAAATTTATCAAACCTCGAAGATGGGGGAACCTGGGAGATGAATATTGGCCAAATGAGCAAACATGTGTCGTTAGCACTATGATACATGACGCAAAATATAGTGCAATCTAAGATGGAAAATGCAAAGATGGAGAGTGAAGAGGAGTCATAAAACACGCATAGTCTTCACCAATGCGTTTTTATGATTTAACAGCTGTTCATTGAAAATAGCTGTGTTTACAAAAGTACATTAAATCATAAGTCTTTGAAGTATTCTTCATGGAGGAGTGATAAAATCTTTAACACGTATGTAAATCCCTGAATGTGAAAATAACTGACATTGCACAGGAAACATGAATCAAATTACTCTTGTATAATAAATGTTTTTTTTGTTAATTAATAATCGTGATTCTTCAATATTTTAACTTCTCCATTTATAATTTTTCGAATATCTTGGTCATATAGATAGCATATCACTTGCACGACTACGTAGTAAGTAAAAATCTTCGTTTTAGAGGTCCTTCACACCGGAAAAGTAGTTTTTTTAAACACAGTCCTAAGACGACTGGAGCGCCTAAACCGCACACAGGATATTCTTCAAAATGGATATACCCCGAGCGTTGAAAGCGCACTCGAGGATCTTCTAGTTTGAAAGAAATTATGCAGAAAATAAACACCGTTCTTCAAAACTAGATATTTAAATAACGTCATGAAGAGTATCTTGGAGATATTCGTAGGTTTTGCGTAATTTTGATTGAAATTGTTACAATTAAAAAAAATTATTAGTGTTATAAAATGGCACAGACTTTCTCTCAATATTTAATAATAATAATTATTTTCTATTATATTGAGTCGGGGCGAGAGTATTAGATTTTCAGCACCACCTTCCCAGCTGCTATCTATCGGCGTGAAAAGGCGCTAGGACTTCCGACGGACCGGCTCTCATGGAAACAATTGCCGGTTAAGAGGTGCCTAACCGTTCCCGAACGTATCACTTAAGTTGACGTTATTCCCATCTCACCTGGAGCGGTATCAGTGCATCAACTGATGTCACTGCAGCGCCTCTGACCCCGGTCCTAGGTTCGAGTCCTGACGGCGGCAGGATTTTCTACACTAGCTTTTCAGATAGGTCGAATTCAGTCGCTGTCTGGAGGAGGATTCTAGCGGCCGGCTGCTCTCATCGGTAGTTTTCCGTGGTTTCTCCGATCACCACCAGGTGAATGCCGGAGCAGTACCCTACCAAACGGGCCACGGACGGCGCGCGATCTGTCCTTCCTCTTTCTTGTCCTCTCCTCTCCCCTTACACACACTAACATGCACTACACTACCACATATTCCGGGAGACCGGTCGGGAGCTTAGAGCTCGTCCCGGCTGGGGCGGTGCCCTGCCGGTGGGAGAGTCCTGGTTAGGGGGAAACCCCACTAGTCGACGGTAGATCGGCGGCGGATCTCGCCATCCGGCGGGGGAAGATCACCACCATCCCCCGAGAAAAAACATGCACTACACTAACGGGACTAATGACCAGAGCAGTTGACGCGCCCGGAAACACGAAAAAATCAATTTAATCAATCATTATTCCCATCTTCTTCCTGTAAAGCATTTTGTTCTTCACCGACGGAGGACCAGACATTTTTTAGTCAATGCTCATTTGGCAAAGGATATCTAAAACATCTATTTCCCAAAAATCTTGACATTTATGACATCCTGTAAGGAAAACATATTTACGTCACCCACGATTCCGAAAACATGAATTTTCGTCAAAAGTTTGAGATACATTATTGCACTTTTGATGACTTTCACCAATCTACATGAATGAGAAATTAAAAAGGATATAATTACAAGAGTAGAGAATTGTAATTACTTTTTAAGAAAGATAAATGCATCCCAAGCGGTGACCGAGGATAGAAATGAAGATGTGCTAACAAATAAATTTGTGAATAAATTGAAAATCAGGAACAGAACAGAGGAAGATAAAATATTGTCTAATTAACCAGTACCAGATTACACAAAAAAGCGTCAAAATCACTGTGAAAGTAAACATAGTTCCAGAAAAGGATGAATGAAATAATACGTAGAAAGACTTTTACTTCCTGGCAATGACAATTGATTGATAAATGATTTCGGGCGCGTCAATTGCAAAGCCAATAGTCCTGTAATTGTAGTACCTGTTTTTTTCTCGGGAGGAGGCGGTGATATCCCCCCCGCTATGGTGAGATCCGGCGCCAACCTACTGTCGGCTTGAGAGTTTTCCCTAACCAGATATCTACCACCAGCGGGGTACCGCCCCATGCGGGAGAAGCTCTAAGCTCCCGACCAGTCACCAGTCAGCTGACATGTGTGGTAGGGTAGTGCTTAAAAGTGTAAGGATATAGACAAGAATGGAGAAGTTTAATGAAATAACTGTGTGAAAAAATTCGCCATCAAAGACAGTGGAGTAACCATCTTTGAATTGCCAATTGTAGTGCAATGGCGTCTGACCAACCGCAGATGGAGCCTGTGGAGGCAGCCGTGGTTGTCGAGGTGAAAGGGGGGGGGCGACGGGCAGGGGGGGGGCGGAGGAGGAGTGAGAGGGGGGAGGGGAAGGCAGCAATTTGCAACAGCCCCCGAGCCAAGCGCCCGCGGCCAACGCTGGAATTTGTTGGAAAAAAGTTGGCGACACATTTTTTTTTTCGCCGTTGATTTTTTTTCGAGTGTTGGGGAAAAATTGCTGGAGTTCTCGTTTGCTCAGGGTGGGAGTTTTTAGAAAGCGGGTTGCTCGTTTTCTGCTTCACTTCAACATATGTGGTCGTGTGTGGCGATTTTTTTGTCCTGGGTCCGGCAGTTGGAGAAGTAGTTTCGCGGGAGTTTTTTTTTCACAGGAGTGCTACACACTCCTGTTAGTCCCTTTGATTGGAAAGAGTATTTGTAAAATGTTATTTCTCCATGTTCGCCATTTTGCGAACGAAGTAAATTTTGTGTGGTGGAGAGAATTCGGACGTACTAGTAATGGCGCCCGCTTATCATTAAGTGCCTGAGATTTCGGAAGTCACAGGTTTACGAATTCTAAGCTCAATGATGTTATTAGTTTCCTTTCGGGTGTCAATCGGCATGAACGGAATTTCTCAGTTTCGATTTTTCGTTTTTCTTTTCGTACAATATAAAATGAATGCAATTTTTCTATAAATATTACAATTTGTTTATTAGTTAAATACCTACCAAGTAAAATTCCTATAAATGATTTGATTTAAATGTCATTAGCGCTTAACACTTTTTTCATAAATATTTAACGTAGTAGTAATTAACAGAAACTACTGGCATGCAGTGGAAAAAGTGCTCCTGAATAAAATTGAATTGCAAAACATAGTACGCACGGTGCTCAAGAATAACGAAATACTCACATACAACTCCTCAATAAATTTAATTTCTAACAGAAACAGTCTTCTCGAATACTGTAATAACATAGTGTAGACCATACTGATACACAATACATTGTACCAAGGCGGACTACATACTTAGAATATAAAAAAAGTTGCAGTGCCAAGACGCGTCATGTGAATAGTAAGTATTTAATGGACGTGGCCTCTTCCTTATAATTAAGCTGCGGATTTTAATGAAATGTAATTTTTCTTCTTTTCACTTTAGAACAATGCCGTTTAGCAGAGAAATTCATTTTATGTAATGACAAAAATTCATATGTCATTTATTTGCATGTTTCTTTGATATCGACCAATAGGACATTTTTTTACCTTTTACTGTCATTTTTAATGCATATTTCGCTGATTTAATATATTTTAATATTATTTTACTGATAGTTTATTGAAGTAATATATACGAGGTGCAAGAAATGTTCTCTACAGATTTCCTGAGTAGCCTATTCTCTTTCTTCGCACAGAAATTGTATGTCAGCCGTAGCAAGTGTGTAATCTAACGTTTCTGTGCCGCCTATCAGTATCGGTTCAGCCGATTTCGAGATAGCTAAAGACAGTGACTTCCTGGTAAAGAACAGTCAAACCGAAAGTTTGAGATATGAGTTCACTTAAACCAATAGAAGAGATTTAGAGCTTGTCTCGGCTGGGGCGGTGCCCCGCTGGTGAGAGATACCTGCATGGGATAAACCCCGCTATCCGACGGTAGGTCGGCGCCGGATCTCGCCATCGAGCGGGGGAAGACCACTGCCACAAAAAACACGCACTACACTTACGGGACTAATGACCTCAGAAGTTGACGCGCGCGTAATCACTAACAACCAAAGTATTCACATGCATGCTTGAGCTGATTCGCTCGCTCACCGATTAAAATACTTACTCGGTGTCACAGCCAAGGAACGTCAATAAAGTTCCGAGCATCAATAAACACCAAGTGCATCGTATATGCCAGAACGCCTGCCGCATCGTGCGCGACGCGATAGGCTACAGCTGATCTGGCTGTTGATTTGGCAATGCGTCTGACATCGAAAAAGCGACCGTTCCGCAAGTTGTCGACCGACGTCGGCTTGGACAGTGCTGAGCTCTGCTGCCAGGCACCGAAGTAGCTTGAAAATATTATGCTTCTTAGGGACGAATTCATAGTCGACACTTAAACTGAGTGTTCCCTTAAGTGAACGAATCATATTCATAAACAGCCCTTGAGTGAAGTCTTAAGTGCGCACTCATTCGTATAAGCAAGGCAGCTTGCTCCCTTAAGTGGCCCTTATGGTTGTCTCGTCTCGTCAGTCGTTACCAGTTTAGGTTATATTTTTACGTAGCGTTCACCTACTGTTGAATTCGTTTTGTTGGTGTTAAGTTAAAAGTAGTCTATTAAACCGATCCATTTGTGATATGGATAACGACTTCGCAGAATGTTTTGAGTTTTATACTCAACACATTCTGCGAAATACAAAAAGGCATATTCGAGATGTGAGCAATCCATTGGAAATGTACAATGATGAACAGTTCCGAAAGCGGTTTCGTTTTCATAGAACCACAGTAGTGGATTTACTAGTGCCGATTATCGAGAGAGTCCCAACGACGCAAAGAGGACTGCCAATTTCATCTTTATTAAAAGTTCTCGTTGCATTAAGATTCTACGCAACTTCATCATTTCAGGTATGTTTCCAAAATTTTTAACTTTTATTCATTACATTCGTAAGAACTATTATAAGTAATTATGAATATACAAAATGAATAAGTAAGTTAAGAAGGTAGTAAATAAGTAAAATAAGTAATTTAAATTCTTGTAAAATGGAATTTATTATATGGGGGTTGACATTTCAATTACATATATTTTAGACCTATGTTTTTTACACGTTTCATAAAAGTTAACGTTGTGGAATCAATGGTAATTGATGTTAAGTAATATATTACAATCAAATAATGCACATTAATATTACTTAAAAAATGCCCAAGATATTGCAGAGTTTAATTAAAATTTTAATTTGACAATCATGGATTATATTGTTACCAAACATTTATTAGGAGTTGGTAGTAAACGTACAAATTGTTGGCGGACCTCATGAAGAAATATTAGACATCGTGGTAAGCTGGTCAGGTTCTGCCCATGACAGCAGAATCTTTGAAAATAGTGCTGTGCGTGTGCGGTTGAGTGAACGACAAATACCGGGACACCCGCTCGGAGACAGTGGCTATGCCACTAGAAAATATATATACACACCGGTCCAAAATCCATAAAATCGCCCTGAGCAAAATTACAATAGGGCTCTGAAAACTACTAGAAGTACTGTGGAAAGACTTATTGGTAGATGGAAAATGAGGTTTCCTTGTTTGTATTTTAAATTACAAAACAAGGTAAAGAATATAACAAGAATCATAACTGGTTGTGCAGTTCTGCACAATATTGGAATTGAAAATGGTGATTTATGGAATTTAGATGAAGGCGAAGTTAAAAGAAACATTATTGAAGTACAAACACCTACTGTACCTGAAAATGCAAATTGAAATGTGATAAAGCAAGCATATACAACGTTATTTTAATAATGAATTTATTTGTACAATTTTTTTACATAAATATGTTTTACTCCAATTTTTTTTTAAATTTTTCTAGCTTCAGCATCCTTGCGTCCTTCTAAATCGTTCTTCACATTTTGCCGTTTCTAGCTTTTTCTGTAGCAGTTCTAGTTTTAGGATTTGTATTCTATCCTTATTTTTCTGGCACTTCAGTTGCCACTCAACATTGAAATGATTGAAGGCGTTGTCATTGTCAACAATACTATTTATTTCAATAAGAGCAGCTTTCGATGGCTTAGCCATCATCATCAGTTTTCTGCTGTCTGGAAGTCTCAAAAACGACTACGTTTTCGTTTTGCCACTCAACAACTTCACAGCGACCTATTGCCTCCGTCTTCCTTAAGTCGCCGATCTCCTTCTCCAACTGACAGAGATACGAGGCTTTATCTATTCGGAGGTTTGTCTCGGTATAAAATGACTGGATTTTTGGGTGTCTGGGGGTGGCAGACGGTTCAGTATTTTTGCTCTGAGACTGTGAAGTGTTTGGGAGAGACGGTGTTCCTCCCAAGACCGAGCTGCTTTGTCCTGCCTGAGGGGAATTGGCATACACTCGCAACCTACGGGGAATTTGCACATTCATTCATATTGAAAGCTCCTTCGTTCTCTTGGAGAACCTCTTCCACTATCACATAATTGGAGGCTGCCCCACTTCTAACTATTTCCACAAAATCGGTACCAACTGAATCCTGCAGACGGATGTCCATTCCGCTGGAATCCAGTTCTGGGTCCTCTTCAACTGTTCCTCCCAGCATTGGTTCCTCCCAGTTCCCATAAGCCGGCGAGTTTCAGCTGCCAATTCATTCTTCCTGCGGAACTTTATATTTTCCCACAGCCTGCGCAGTTGGTCAACAGTTCTCTCTAAATAATGTATTCGATATTCCACATTTTTAATTTCAAGCTCTAACATTAAATAATTCATGGTAGGTACTTACAGGGCCATATTCAGATCTCGCATTAATCTCTTGGGTTATTTTCTCCCAAGCAGCTTTTTTTTGTTGTTTGAAATTGCATCTGATGATTTTTTCTCCACCATATTCTTATTTAATAAGACAAGTTCTCGAAGAATCTTCTTCTCTTCAGTGCAATAATTTTTCCCTTTAGGCATGATTGCACTACTTGTAAAAGAAATATCACACTAATTTACAAATCACTGTTATAAATCAATAAGAGGGGGAAATGCATTGAACTTAAAAAAATACATTCAAGAATGACTTGTGTAACAAATTATGAAAAATTAATTAATAAACACAAATACCTGCAAAAATTAGAAAAACATTAGGCTAGTGGTGCACTCACACAAATAATAATCATCATAAATAGCTTGAGTAACAAACTTACTTGAAACAATAAGGCAAAGGCGAGGGAAGAAAAAATTTACTCGAATAAGCACACAAGAAAATACCTGCAAAAAAAGAGGGGTTTTCTCATGAATAACATTATACACCGCAACAAAGTACTGTAAAATAGTATTAGTGACGACACTTTACAGCATTGTGGATCATACAATTGGTTGATCCCGGGTTTAGGGTGGCACGATTCCTTTGGTTCCTTTTATGATTCATTATTTCTCGCAATTCCTATGTTTATAGTTGCGCGGTTCACTATAACAACTGAATTATTTATGTTCAATGTTAAATGAGAAGAAGTCACCTGATAATTTGTTGGCGTGGAATTGTGTGTATTTTAGCATTTCAAGTCTTCAAATAGGTTTGTGTGTCTACTCAGATGGAAGGTATGAATATTATTAAAAGTGAGTGTTCCCTTTAAAATAAATTCTGTTAAAAGTGAGGGAGGTATATAATACAGCGTGAGCGCCGGAGCGACAGCGGAGGCGCGAACCAGGTCTCGCGAACGTAGCACGTTGGATCCGTCGTGGACCACTTGGTGGAAAAAATGCGTTGTTTAAAGGTGTGTAGGTTATAAAATTAAATTTGTAGCTTGAAAAATACGAATAATCAGTTCACTTAATGAGAGTACGTTGCTACGGAGATTTATACCTACAGGGGGCTCTGGAGCAGGGGGGTAGCTAATCTCCTGATCTACCTTTATTTTAAATAATTATATTTATTGCTGTAACATTATGAACTTAACTACACGCGACTCCTACGTATAAACAAGGATTCAGTTCATGGAGTCGATTCTCTTCTAATGAACCGAATCAGTGAATCAAAGGAACCGTGCCACGCTAAACTCGGGATTTACCCATACAATTTACTTACCTTGAAGAAAGTAAACTACTTTGAAGAAGCACCACACACAAGCAATTTCTTTGCACAATTTATACCAAGGAGAGTTTGTAATTGAAGCGGTCAACGTAAAAAGGGCACATATGCAAGAAAGCTATTTTGAGAAAAACTGTGTTGAAAGTTTCGTTTGTGTATATAAAGTTTATGCATTTTAATAACGAGATAATAATAAGTGTAATATAAACATCACTTATCCATCACACGTTATATCTATTAAAATGAATGGCACAATTTTTGACTTGTTTGAAAATAATAACTTTAAGCATGTGGTTTTGTGCTCTTTTTACGCAGAACACATTCTAGGCAATGAAATGGGATAAAAACGTGAAATATATGGAATAAAATCTTAGTACAAAGTGAGTAATAGCTTTTAGAAACATATTATGCCTAAATACCATTCTGCGCAACAAGCTTGGAGATTGTAGTGTATGTGCGAGAGCATATAACAGCATCATTGCGAAGGTATTTTATGAGCACATAATTCATTATCCTGAATGGTGTTTTACCATTACAAATAGGATTCCCACAGAGAAATGATGTCAAAAATTTATCCCAGTCTTGAAGCAAAATCCTTAACCATTACAACATGAAATAGAGGTTTTATGTCATTATTTCTACTAATTGTCTAACATTAAAAGTAATAAACACTCAAAACAAAAAACCATAATTTCTTCACAGTTGCAGCTAACTGCTCTGCATGTACATTGCACATCTCCTTTCAAACTTGAATACAAACCTCAACTTTCAAAGTACGCCAATGAAACTTCAACCACCTGTTCTAAGGCGAACACGAATAGTCATTCCGTGTAAAAAGGGCCTAAAGGCTGATGTGCCATTTTTACGTCGACCGCCTCAATTGTTTTAAATGAGGGTATGCGCCAATATCTGTAGAAATGTTCTTAAATCAATGGAAGGCGGTCTGTTGATGGTCGGGGAATCAGACCATCACTCGGCCCTTTAAAATAGAAATGGGAATGTAGTTGGAAAGGAACGATCGCGTGATTTCCATGGCTTGTTAATTCAGGGTCACCTCCCACATCCGCCAGATTTATTGATTGATTGTCACTAACTCCGGGCACATCAACAAGTAAGTCATTATTCATGTACGTGTAGTGTGTGTTTTGCTTGGTAGGTGGCAATGATCTTGGCAATGGATGGCGAGATAAGGCGCCGACCGGCCGTCGTCTATCGGTGTTTTCCCCAACCAGATATCTCCCCCAATCGGGGCACCGCCCCAGTCGGGACAAGCTGTAAACTCCCGACCGGTCGCCCGGAATATGTGGTAGTGTAGTGCATGTTAGTGTATGTGTGTGTGTAAGGGGAGAGAATAGGACAAGGAAGAGGAAGGACAGATCGCGCGCGGTCCGTGGCCCGTTTGTTAGGGTACTGCTCCGGCATTCACCTGGTGCTGATCGGAGAAACCACGGAAAACTACCGATCAGACAGCCGGCCCCTAGAATTCTCCTCCGTCACCGACTGAATTCAACCTAGTTGAAAATTTTGCCGCTATGGGGAGTGTAAACCCTAGGATTTCCCGATCAAAGGGAGTGCAGTGACATCAGTTGATGCCCTGAGCCACCTCTCGCAGTGAAGTCACGAAGTGACGCCAATCGACGTTAGGATCGCTCGAGATCGAAAAGGGTTTGAACGCGCTGGCGGGGCAGAGGGCGCACTGTGCGAAATGAAGCCGCCAAACGGAGAAAACGGCATTCACGAGTGATTTACATATGAAATTCTTTTAATTTGCTCGATAAGGGAGGCGACTTCGAAATTTATCGCTGCTAGTGACGACAAATATTTGTCGCCACTATACACTAAATATTTGTGCCAGATGTTTTCCGCTTAGAAGATACAATTTATAATACCCTTGACAAATATAAGAAGAAATCGCGTATACAATTCAAGAAGTATCAATTTAACATATGCATCAATTTAACATTGGATTCATATAATTGAGCAAATGCATTTGTATCCTTACTCTTTATTAGTGCCAAATATTTCGCTCTCACTCTGCGACTTATTAGTCACGGCATCCAGTATGAGTGAACTAGTTTAACGTTAGTCAATCTTACAGCCGTTCGCTGTGATCTGCAGTGCAAAGGCCGCTCCACAACAGACCGCGAATGGGAAACGGGAACGCGAAAGGGACGTGGGATGCGTGCGCTCCACAATAACGCTAACAGAAAGAGGAATAGCGCTATCAGCCTGCAGCGGCAAAAAGAACTTTAAGAAACAGTTGCGGAAACCAAAGCACATATATCAATGCTACTATGAAAAATGAAGTATTTAACGAAAGAATATTAATTAGAAAAACACAAAATCATAAAATTGACTAAATTCAAAAACTGCTACTTATTTACAAAAAATACAACTAAATTTTTATCAATAAAAATCTCCAGTGTGCTTTAACAAAACATAAAAATTAATTTTCGTAGGAAATTTTAATTATAAGTATTAATATGAATAGTAAAACATACTGTGTTTACTGAAAATAAACTAAAACAACTGAACAATAACTAACAAAACCCGCCTCGCATCCCTAACCTCGTACATCCACGCTCTAACCTCAATATCGTTCCAGACCTACTACTCTCATTTCCGCTCTAGACCAGTGCCGCGTGCAGTTCGCGCGCTCCATCAGCTGGAGAGCTTCGCCGCCATTTGCTGCACTTTCATTGGTCGAAGGGCTTCCCGTTCCCGGGCTGAGATAAATGTTGACCATCCTTCGCGTTCCCATCAAGCATCGGGTTCCCGTGGTGTTGTGAACGCCTGCCTGAGATGACCATCTTTCAGGCTCCCACAAACCGGTGCGGTAGATCCGCAGCGGGTGCGGCGCGGAAAGTTCCGAGCTAGACGCGGCCGCGGAATTCGCGAGACCGTTCACACTGGAGAGTCAATGAGTCAGCTTTTGGTCACGGTTGGCAAGGTCGCTCGACCCAGAGGAGAGCGAAGACCCCCGAACACGGGCGGACTTCCACGAAACTCGAGTTATAAATTTTGCCGCCGATTAAACGCTGCCAATCCATTGCCACAACGCTCGTGGTCATTAGGTAACACGTGACGCGAAACTTCCGCTGCGGCCAATCAGCGTAGACTGCCGATCTTCCGCGTCGGTCTGTGGAAACCTGCATCTTTCTTTACGTTTCCGTTTGCGTTGCCGTTCCCGTTCAGGGGCAATTGTGGAGCGGCCTTAAGGTCATACCTTTCGAGCAAGGTTTGACGATACATTTATAACGTCTGTCTCGTGTCGTGTCTTGTATAGTCTCGTAGCTGAGTAATATAAGTTTCTAACCGTACTACCTGTGTACCTCTTCTGGGTGCCATTTCGTAGCGACAAGAAGCTCATTCGATTACGTGACGCGTGCACAGGTGGCTTTGTCGCGCGTCGCCATAGAGATGTGTCTGGGTTGTACTTCGATTTATTTGTAGTGGCACTTGACGTACATATGTTCTTACGGTGTCATCCAATCGGGAGCTTGAAGGTCACTACAATGCGATGACACCGTAGCAGCTGATTGAATGTCAAGTGCCATTGCAAATAAACTAGCGTACCCGTGCGAGAACTTTCGCATGTTAACCCCCCCCCTTCCATTTTTCCTTTCCATATTAAGCCTGCAATATATCTTTTTTTCAAGACCTTATTCCGGCACTTGTTGTATATGTCGCCTTGTAATTGATAACCCTGAAATACACACATATCAATACAAACTATTCTTAATTAATTTATTTTTTATTTAATTAATTGGTGTATTTCACATTTTTGATTTTTTCTGTCAGAGCTGTAAAATCCAGTTGGAGGCTCTTGAATTTGTTTTATTTTTTTTAGTCGGATAATTTTTAGACAAAGTCATTTCCAATGATATTACATTACTTTGATTTAATGATATTCCTGCAATGGCTTAGAAACATCTTTCAAAGCATGGAATTTGTGAGATTTTAGGTTAAAGCACAAAAGCAATGCAATACTTCATCAGGGTTATTGATTTATTCCAGTATTGTTTCAAGATTGTAGAAAATTTTAATATAACGTTATTACCGAGCAGAGATGAACACCTGTGTAATTCAATCGCTTAGTATATCAAGTAATTGGAATAATTTCACATACAGTTGCAGATTTTACAGGCTCTGAACAGGTGTGCTAGAATCGAGAATCGTTCAAACAGCAAAAATGTAATCGAATGTTCAAGATCTCATTCTGTAGATAACTATGTGAGGAACGTTTCTTAGAAGCCTTTCTCCCCTAAGTTTAGTTATTAAGGCCCTAGAACGCTTCGTTTAGGACTTATTTAGCAATACAAATTCGAAAATGCGGGCGAATGTTGCGGGTTGCGTTTAACATGACTATTTAAATGCGTTTTTAAAACAAACCGTTCATATCTTTAAAGTCAAAGTGCAATTCTTCCGTGTCCGTACAATTCTTTTTCTTTTGAGACCGCACTTATAAAGATTGGTAGCATATGACAGCCGCAAAAGGTATTTATAATACTGAAAGAATATATGAGAAGTTCGAAGGATACATTGCCCCTCCCGCGGACGTCACCATAGAAATCACAAGGTGCTTACAAAACAAACGGGCCTACTACCAATAAAAGCATTGCGCTATTACAAAGTGTTACTCCCACTCTTCCAATATGTTGTAATGCAATTAATGTCAACTGTGAATTTACCGGGAGCGGTAGCTCAGTACATCAGCTGATGTCACTGCAGCGCCTCTGACCGGGAGGTCCTAGGTTCAGTCCGATGGCGGCAGGATTTTTGACACTAGCTTTTCAGCTAGGTCGAATTCAGTCTCTGTCTGGAGGAGAATTCTAGTGGCTGGGTACGCTGATCGGTAGTTTTCCTTGGTTTCTCCGAACAACACCAGGCGAATGCCGGAGCAGTACCCTACCAAACGGGCCACGGACCGCGCGCGATCTGTCCTTCCTCTTCCTTGTCCTATCCTCTCACCCTCACACTCTCGCCCTTACACACACACACACACACATACACACTTACGCTAACATGCACTGCACTACCACATATTCCGGAAAACCGGTCGGAGCTTAGAACTTGTCCCGACTGGGACGGTGCCCCGCTGATGGGAGAGTCCTGATTAGGGGGAAACCCCACTAGCCGACGGTAGGTCGGCGCCGGATCTCGCTATCCAGCGGGGAAAAATCACCGGCGCATCTCCCGAGAAAAACATGCACACACTAACGGGACTAATGACCAAAGCAGTTGACGTGCCCGGAAACACGAAGAAATCAAATCAAATCAACTGTGAAATTGGTGTATTTATTTATTTAATTCTTTTTGCTTTACTTTGCTCAGTAATTATAATCAGATTGATACAAATTTATTATAACAACTTATTAACTACCTCTGCCGCCACTACTATACATGTGGGCTATCGGGTACAACTATTGATTAGAATTGTTGGATATAATAGATGCGCTAAAACATAAGTATCTAAGTTACAAATTGATATCTATGCTAAGATTTTCTCATGACACAAAATGTTTGTATTTGACTGAATTATAAAAAACCTATGAAATTCATTTCAATTATGATTAAATTTGTCTTTTAATAGACAACAATGTGACGTTTAGTTCTACATTATTTGCTTATGTTTGCTTCTGAATTTATTCTTGCTTACGGTTGATCCGATAAACGAGTATGATAAACTATGAGGAAAATAAACGATGGTGATTTAACTGGCAACCCTTTGAGGTGCTGGTTTCGCTGGCTCAAACAAATGAGATTTGTCAAATTTTTGGATTTTGTTATTTTATTTCATTACATTTGGCTATCCCTTTCCATGAAGAGCTACGAATTTGCATGGACAAATACTGTAATGAAGTAGAAATATCAACACATAAAAAGTTAATTGGTGCTGTTAATTTATCTTACATCATTAAAAAAGAATAATGTAACATTAAAAGTATGATAAAACTGGTATTTCCACGAAAATACAACATCTCTTATCATCAGTCCTTCGTGAAATCTCCGAAGTGACCATTTTACTTACAGCTAAGTGCTCAAACCTCCTTCTTCCTTACCCTTGTTACGACACCCGGCATCGAATTTCGACTCCAGAGCTTCATTTATTCTCTCAACCGTTCCAATTGTGTCGTGAATGACGTCTGCCTCGGCTGCTCTCCGTGATTCTAGCCAGCTCTTTACCTCCGAAACTCCCCGAAAAATTTCTCTCATTTCTTTCTCTCCTCCAGGCGAACAATCGCGAAACGATCGTGCTAAAACTCCATTTTCAATTCGACTACAAAAAAATCGTAATAAAGTCGACCTCTAAATTGGAACTCGGCCTGCAGGGGGCGCTGGCTTGGGGCTCGGGTCGCTGCCATATTTCACTGATGATGCTGCTTACGAGAGCGTCTCCTTGGGCGACGCTGGCGCCTCTGGCGGCGGCTGGCGGCACTGTGACGCTGATGGAGCCCTGTGGAGACTCGTTATGACTTTCGCTGGGCGCGCGACGCGCGTCCGACTGCGTTGTGACGGTTTTTGCAGCGACGGATCACAACTGTGGCTCTTCGCTAACGACGGTGATGGATTTCGAAAACTCACCCGGCCCTCGGTGGAAATTCTAATGATACCTTTTCGGAATTTATGGATTATGGAAAGATCTTGCCTCTCCTTTGAATGAATGTCATTATCTTTGGTCTGGGTACCACAATTTAGAGTTACTTGTTTTTCTTTTCATATTTTTATGTCCTTCCATTTTTATTGAATTCCCCCTTTATTTCTCAACGAAGTGAATGTTTAAGATATGTTTGAGCAGAAATAATCGATTCCAATCTATTAGTTGCAATTCCTTAATACGTAAATGTAGAACTGGGGGTCCTACAATATATCGCAAATGTATTTGTAGTATATGTAATCATGTACAATTGTCTCATTGACTCGTAACATCCGATCATAATTCTTCCTGCCACTTCTCTGGTTGGACCACTGCGAACATTTCTCAGTTTCTAAATCATTGCTTCATCAGCTACAATGTTAACAGGATATTACGCACAGTTCAAGAAATGCCTTTTGGGTAATAATGGCTGAGACTCCAATGATAAGAGAGAATTGATTCAAACTTCACCTAATCACAGCTATCAGCAAGAAATTTAAGACATGCGTGCAAGAAGAGCTTTAGAAGTGTAACCGTGGACCATCTTGATCGTTTAAAGTTCGACTATCGACTCGATGATTCGACTCACTACGTCGCATCGCCGCTAGATAACAAGTGTAAGATATTTTGCTGCAGCTGTGTTGTGGAACCAACAGTGTTTACAGGGCTGAGTTCGCCAGGAAGCTAAGTTCATTGTAGGAGCGTGGAGGCGAGCGAGGTTTCAAGTAGAGTGTGTAAGTCCGATCAAGTATGACAAATAAGTTAAATAAGAAAGAGCTGCAAAGCAGCGTGACTACACTGTCTCATGGCCAAATGTCTCGTTTTTGTTTAGGCAAATAAACATTTTTGTTTAGGCAAATAAAGGGCAAAATATTGCAAAAGACGTGGGTTTATATTGTGCAGATATGCAGAGGGTACACCATACAACGCGAGATCGTCCTGAGACATGGGTTTCTATGGTGCAAATACACAGATGACACCATAGCAACGCGAGTTTGTTCTGAAACGTGGGTTTCTGTGGTGCAGATACGCAGAGGATACACCATAGCAAAGCGAAAAAAAAACAAGAGGAGAAAAAACAAAGCGACCTTTGAAGGGTGGATCAGATTGGGAATTAGGGCTTTCCGACTCGTGTGTGGTGGTGAGCGGATCGCTTGTGCTGTTTTTCTTGAGGTTAATTTCAAATCGGGACTTGCCATATTTCGTGAGAGTAAACATTGAACTTGAACTTAGAATATTTCCGTATTAGGTGCGCAACTGGAACTTGTAAAATTCTTGTGTTGTACCATTGTAAACTCGGACTTGTAATATTTTCATGAGTGAACTGGAAACTGAACTTGAATATTTTCGTGGTGAAGTTGCAAGACTTGACTTAGAACTTTTACCAGCGAATTGTGAATTGCCAGGTTAGGTGATAGAAAATAATAATAGAAGGATATTATTCCGACTTGGAAAAAGTGATCAGTTTGAAATAGGTGCCCACTTGAAGCGCAAAATAAAGAATATATGCAGTGTTTGTAAGGTGGTTGGAGGAAGTTTCGACTTGGTCGCTGATCGTCGTTGACTTCAACAAGAAGGAAGATTGGCATACTCTACGTGGCGACATCGAGCGACGTGCGCACGAAGAGGCAAGAAAGAATAAAAGGTTCTATAAGGCTGTTATTGCAATAACGAGAAAAATGGTCATGACCTAACAATAAATTGTAATAACTGATAATAGTTAACAACTTTTGGCATTTATAATAAATTATAATTCATAGTTTGAAAGAAATCTGATTCTCATTTGCCATTACGTGCAATCCTAGAGTAGACATTTTAGAATTATTTTCAGATTCCTCGTTACTCCGTAGGGATGGCAGATTGAGTAATTGCGGAGTAAGTATTATTTCATAAGAACCCGGCAACCGAGCTAGCAGGACTTGCATTTATTTGTAATATATCTGAACACAGAAATAGATAATCAGGAATTCAAGTGTAACCTTTTCCTGGCTCACAAATTGTTTATAAATTCAGAAATTGGTTACGATTGACGTTTTTATTATTAGTAAATTAATAATAAAAACGTTTCAATATAAAACAGGGAAATTTATGAGGACCTTACGCCACCCCCGTCTGAACTGTACATGATTCGGATGTAATGAACAAACATTACGGTCCGAGTACTTTTGTTCTTTCAAAATCACTTTCTCATAAGTTTCGATACTGCCCCGTTTCCACAACCTGTCTCCTCGTTAGCGTTAACAGCGGGTCTGGAGCCCTCTTGTAAATGTTCTTAAAATAAAGATAACCCAGTACAGCGACTGCCCCGGACGCAACCCCAATTCAAATAACGTAGAGAAGCAATATTTCTCTTTTGTTCATGTTTGAGAAAAATGTCCATTGCTTCTCTTACGAAATTCTTTATACACTCTTGTACGCAGGTGCATTTACCATTGCACAGGAGATCATTAGATGTAAACTTGTGTGCGACGTTCTTGCATCCATGTTTCCTTGCGTTTTCAACGACGTTACAATCGAGAAGATGCTACGCAGCAATCAGTATATTTCTTCATCGGGTGAATAGATGTTGGGAAGTATGATGTGTTTTTGAAGAGGGTTGAAAATATAGAAGTTCCAAGTGAATATGTGAATTTTATGGAAGAGTGTAATATGTCGCCCCTACCACTCAATGTTATTAATGCTGCTTTCCTTATACAAGATTTGTTGAATGCAATTGACTTTCAAATCCCCATGTGCTAAGAGTTGCAGGTGTTTTACTCCAAAATACTGTCGTGTATGTTACACAGAAAGAGGTGTAGTTTCTGATTCGATTACGTAATATGAAATATATCAGCCTTTCATGTTTTTAAAACATGCTGTACCTTTTGAATGTTATAGATATTAATTTATCTGATACAAAAATATCTGGTATACATCATCATAAAAATAAAGATATATTGTTCCTGGCAAATTTTTAAAACCAGAAAATTCTAAATGTCTTGGGTGTGTTCTGAGCGTAGAAGCTAAAAAAAAATTGGTGCTGTACGTGTCCCATTTCAGATCTGGAATCAGAAAGTGAGGTGTGAAAACTGCTAAAGTAATTTTATTCTCAAAAACATTTGAAAACTTTTCAATAGTGTGTTCAGATGTAGAAAATGCTCTTTAGCGTTAATTGATATTTAAACAGCGTTAATTGATTTGAAAACAGCGTTAATTGATTTTTTAATGCTCGTATTTTCTTTCAAATAACAAAATTGATCAGTGGCGTCACCTACTCAGTGAGCAGGGGGATGCGATCAGAGTGTTTACAAATACACGACTTAACAAGGTACACCAATTAAGGTAACTGATCGATATCGTTCTATAGTTCATGTATTTCATATTATGAATTAGTACACACCTACTGCATTCTTTGAGAATCTTTGAGAATTGCTAATTTTACATTCCATGCTCTGATGATAATAATATTAACAATAATACATGAAAGAACTTTGAAACATGAACAATACACCTAATTGTTTAATTAGACGCGTATTTGCCATTATCTTCTAGCGTACTTGAAAGTACGAGTTTTTGAAATCTTTCATAAGACGTTGGGAGTTTCCTTTCACTGTTTCTTGTTTCATGCCGCATGCTGCATGCGCTCTTCTACAAACCACATTCTCGTTGATTGATTGATTTTTTCGTGTTTCCGGGCGCGTCAACTGCTTCGGTCATTAGTCCCGTTAGTGTAGTGCGTGTTTTTGCTCGGGAGATGGCGGTGATCTTCCCCCACCGGATGGCGAGATCCGACGCCGACCTACCGTCGGCTAGCGGAGTTTCCCCCAACCAGAACTCCCCCACCAGCGGGGCACCGCTCCAGCCGGGACAAGCTCCCGACCGATCTGCCGGAATATGTGGTAGTGTAGTGCATGTTAGTGTAAGTGTGTGTGTAAGGGGAGAGGATAGGAGAAGGAAGAGGAAGGACAGATCGCGCGCGGTCCGTGGCCTGTTTGGTAGGGTACAGCTCCGGCATTCACCTGGTGTTGATCGGAGAAACCACGGAAAACTACCGATCAGAGCAGCCGGAAGAATTCTCCTCCAGACAGCGACTGAATTCGCCCTAGCTGACAAGCTAGTGTCAAAAAATTCTGCCGCCGTCAGGACTCGAACCTAGGACCTCCCGGTCCGAGGCGCTGCAGTGACATCGGTTGATGCACTGAGCTACCGCTCCCGGTTGGAACTTCGCATCTTGCGCACAGTACATGGTGATAGTTCATGTCTTCGGTAACGGAGCGTGGCCGTCTAAAAGATGTTTCTCGGCCTGAAACATCCATGGAGATGACAGATACCTACCGGAAAGCACATGAGAAAAATAGAAGGGCACAAAAGAAACAGAGAGACATACTTGAGAAATAGAAAAATATGTTCAACAAATGCTTTAAAAGAGCCGACAAACTTGTGAATGTGATACACCACTCACATCCATTGAGCTTAAATATCACATTATAATGTTAAACGTTTCTACTTCATAGGCAATAGATGCATTTTCTATCGTATAAGTGTGTTTCAAGAAGTTTCTTACACTTTTAAAACTTCAAGTGATATTTTCTCAATATAGAATTACTAACGCTCTTATTGATCCAAAGCCTTCAATTATCAAACTTTTCCGTCGGGGTAATTCAAGCTATTGGCATCTGTTTTTCTGGAATACTATATTTACTTTGTGAATGGGTACATGTAATTGTTCTGTGCAAACAAAAACTTTGAGTTGAAACAAACACGGAAAAACTTGTATCTGTCTGTGTGTCTGTCTGACTGTGTAGATAAATAAAGGTAGAGGTTAATCTGTATGCAGCATTTTCACGAAAGTTGATATTTCTCAGTCGATGTGACTCATGCCGTGGTCCCTTGAATTTGAAAGGAAAGTTCTAATTATTGGTGTACTTTCCACAAAGACTCAAGGGCAACTATTTCTCGACGTCTTCTTACAACTACATTATTGAAGACAGATTTTAATCTGAATAAAACCTATTCTTTAAATTATGTCTTTAAATGAAGACGTCATACGCAGTTTTTAACTGTTTTTTGACGTAAAATAAATAAATAAATAAATAAATAAATAAAGACATGCATTTTTGTCAAATTATGAATTGTTTTTGCGTATTTTAAGTAAAATATAGGCAATATTAGAAATTTGAAAACAAACTTTTCTCAAAAATTGTTTCATTTTTGCACTGATAGTGCTACATGCACTGAATAACATCATATAAACATCATTTTGATGTGTTATTTTGAATTTTTGTAAAACTTACACAAATGTTTTTTTATATTTATCACTCACATCGTTAATATTTATATTAGTGCATTTCATACACATTATTGTATTTGTAAGTATGTACAAGTGTTTTGAATGGTTTCTTATGACGTTTCTCAAAAACTCAAAAGTATTCAGCGGAAATTAGCTAAAAATATCGTATTTTCAAAAACGCAGAAACGACATTTGCAAAAAAAGCTGCGAATTTGTTGTTAAAACGTTTTGAAAAGATAACACTATAACCACTGAATTTCATGTCTCTTAGTTGAATGTGGCGTCAGCAACGCAGTAAACTCTTATAAAATTATTTTAATTTATTAAAACTTTCTGAATGTCTTGCGAAGCTATGTTCAAATAAGTTCTCAGTCTTTGGCATTGGACATATTGATGAACCGTATTAGCTGATAATGTTATAGTCCCGTTCAAAAATTCCCAACACTCAATGGCCTTGGATGTTATCTCCATACGGGATGAGAACAGGGAATATTGCAATTTCAGAAATGTAATCGCCGTAAAAAACTTAAGAGGTGCGGATGATGCGAATAGTTAGAATTTAGCATATTAGGGGAAAAAACGTACTTAACGTACGTTTTTTTCCCTAATATGCTAAAAATTCACATAAAAGATCACTTGTAAGCTGTTCTTCAGCGTTATACTCGAATTCTAAAATACTGTAAATTAGTTCCGAAAATTGTGTCGCAGTATCTTCTACAACTACATTAGATTTTTTCCCGGATGTTCTTAACACTTCCATATTTTTGTCCCCTAATTTATGAAGAGATTCTCAAACTCAGTTCAATTTGTATTCACCTCTACTTCTGCAATTGCTCTATTAGTTTTGTAGGGAAATAAATATTAAAAAGTGAGTGTTTTGTATGTTTAAGTGAGTAAGGTAATTGTTAAGTTTAATAAGAATAAGTTGTTAGTCACATTCAATTGAAAATCGGTATTTGAACGCCTAAGAACGTAAATGTGAGAAGTCGAACGGAAGAAACCCCTATGACATCCAGACATGTCGAATAACACCTCATGTGCCTGGATTGGGGCACGGGGAGTGGTCTAGCCATGAATGATGATCTAGCGGACGGACGACGAACAAACGAACGCACGAATGAACATCATCTTAAATTTGGATAGGGATATACGCAATTTTGAGTATTATTTTAAGCTTTCAAAAACTACACAAAGGTAGTTTTCTGAAATACTTCTCACAACGTTAATATTTACAATACTGTTATTTTCTAAACATTATTGCATTTGTAAACACAATGCTTCAAATGATTTCTGATTAAGTTTTCCGAAAACTCAAACGTTCTCTGTGAGAATGAGCTCAAGATTGGGCAGTTTCAGTAACACTCAAACGACGTTTGTTCGAGAACGGCTGCATATTGTTCTATAAAAATGTTCGTGCATGAATATGCAGTCTTCTATAATTTTTAATTACATATTTCAATTTTACCTGCTCTCGTGATATTAATTTGACAACAACTAAACAACAACTAAACAACAACAACTAAACAACAACAACTAACCAACAACTCAACAACAACAACAACAACAACAACAACAACAACTAAACAACAACTCAACAACAACAACAACTCAACAACAACAACAACAATTCAACAACAACAACTCAACAACAACTCAAGCAACAACTCAACAATAACTCAGCAACAGCTCAGCAACAACTCAGCAACAGCTCAGCAACAGCTGAACAACTCAGCAATAACTCCAACAAAACTCAAGCAACAAGCTCAACAAGCTCAGCAACAAACTCAACAAAACTACAACTACAACTACAACACTACAACTACAACTACAACTACAACTACAACTACAACTACAACTACACTACAACTACAACTACAACTCTACAACTACAACTCTACAACTACAACTACAACTACAACTACAACTACAACAACGTGATATTCCGTAATATGAAACACACTAGGGAATTAGTTTAATGACATCAAGAAAACATGGTTATGGATTTGTAATTTCATTTATTGAACCTTTAAAGAATGACAATATATTCGTAGTCTATTTGACAATTGCATCAGGTTAACAAATATTTTAAGAACATTCATTATTATTAATATTACTATTAATAATAATAATAATATTACTATTAATAATAATAATAACATTAATAATAATAACAATAATAATAATAATAACAACAACAACAACAACAATAACTTAATAGGGAACCACATACGTGGACACAGTTGCCTCCATGTTGAGACGATTCAAAGTTGTTTCAGGAAGAAGAATGCGAGCCCAGGTGCCTGACGATCGATTCTAGAGGGCAGAGAACGCGAGGGGCGGCGGGGGGGCACACCCCAGGCGATGAAGGCGAGTCTCGAAGCTTAACAAAGCATGGAAACAGCAGGTCAGGAGTTATTTACAAAAAATGAAAATGTGTATAAAGTGTTGTGTAAAGCATATCCCTAATGGAAATCAAAATACAAATTTATATATGCATTGTAAAATATATGTATATCAATGATTGTTTGATGACTAATTGAAGGCATAAATACAGACAGTATATTGTTATCTAAATTAAATACAAATTATGTGAGAGATGTATATATGTAATATAATGAACATTACTGATAACTGATAATTTATTGAATGTATGCATGACACATACAGGTTAAGACAATATTTTCCATATGTAAATTAAAACATAGACCATGTGTAATGTTAATATTTAGTGCAAATTTCAATGTATTAATGACTGATGATAAATTGAATGTACAAATGTACATAAAAATTTCCTAATGAAAAATAAAAAGCGACATAAAATAAAATTAAATAAAAAAAAAGTGTTGTGATGAATTAATAATATAACGTATTAAGCTTCGAGAAACACCTTATTTCAACATAATAGGAGGTTCCAAAATGACGATTCGAGGCCTTTAGGCAGTTTAATAATCAATTGTAATAAGATGTATTGTAAGAAGATGTTAGGATAAGTATATCGTACTTTTTATCCTTATTTTAAAAATTCCAATGAAGTAAAACCTTCTTTTAAATTTGACTATTCGTCCTGAGAAATTTGAAAAGAATGATGTTGGCAATACGAAATTATCACCTATAAAGAGGCTACTTCTGTTCGAATAATGCTTATTTCGAATCTGATTGTAGTTTTTAACTGTGCCTTTTGATTGGCCCATTGCTTTTTCGTGTTTTCAATTATAATGGCAATTAGTCTCCTAAGTGTAGTCATGGGAGGGCGATTTCTCTCTTCCTCTGTTGCGAATCAAATGTCTAATTATATAAGTGCATGGTGTCGGAGGATGTGTATGGTCAGATGAGAAAAATAGGAAAAGGAAAGAAAGATCGCGTTCTGTTCGTGGCTCGTTTCTTAGGGTAATTATGCGAAATCCGTCTAGTATTGATTGGAGAAACCACAAAAATTTTGAATCGAATTAGACGGCCACTAGATTTCTTCTCCAGTTAACCACTGAATTCAACACACACACACACACACACACACACACACACACACACACACACACACACACAACACATACACATACACATACACATACACATACACATACACATACACATACACACACACACACACATATATATATATATATATATATATATATATATATATATATATATATATATCGAAATTCGCGACTGTCACGACACGCACCCTTAGATATCCCGATGAGAGACACTGCCTTTATGACAACCATTTCTCTGAGAGTCATATCAGCTCGTGTTAATTGGGGGTCGTGGATTTTTTTTGAGTACTGTCATGTGCAAAGTTCCCAAAATCAGCCGTGCTGTTCTTAATTTAGAACACGTTATTCCCCACAACCGTAACTTATATTTGTTGTTAATATAATATTATTTAATTATCTAAATGATACAATATGCTTAAAAATTAAAGATTTTCCATGTCGAATGCGTTAATTACATTGTAGTATACGACGTAGTAAAACACTTTCTCTTAGTATTTTCTTTTCTTTTTTTACAAATACTGCCGCTTTAATCATCTGTCTTCACTGCGAATTAGACACAGATAAAACTACGAATTATCAGACATGGCTGACGTAATACGGAGAAATAAACGTTATTTATTTGATTGTAATGCAAATGTATCTTCTAAAACACTGATTTTAATATTTTCAGGGCATCTGTTCTACACTTCAAAAGGTTCAACGACTGACCGCCAGATGCCAGAGCTGCAGGTAGCTTCATCGTTACCACTGCTATCTGACGGAGGGAGTGTGAAGCAGCTGTGATCAAGCTTATAACACCCCCTAAATCTCGTCTCCTGAGACCGAAGTAAAATTCTAAACGTGTCGATAATTAAATAAAACAATACATCAAAATAAATATACTATCTCAACGAAAGTATATTACTCATAATCCAACTTATATCAGAGAAGTCCATCGCCTCATATCTTTCTGGGATGTAAATTGCAGAATATTCAAACATGGTTGATATGAGTAGTTCACATTTCTAAATCTATCTTTTACATCTAATATTAATAAATGATGAGGAATTAGTGAAACCTGACAACCAAATTGAAAACAAAGAATGATCACCAAAGTATTGATCTCACAAAATCAAATCATGCAAAACTCTCATCATTTCAAATAAATACAAAAGGGTGGAGTAGAAATTCATTACAAAGATACACACTTCAAGTGGAACATTTTTTTAAAAATTGAAACGCCTAACATATTCCGTGATATCTCTGATATCTCAAGAAACAAACACACAACTAAAGGTCGCCTGCAGATTGCAGCATGTTTGCCTATCAATGAAGTTAGTATACTTCAGTTAGCTTATATTGTTCACTGAATCACTGTTTGATCACTGTGTGGTATCAATTGAATTGAGTGCCACCCTGATGTAGGTCGCATTCAATGAATGTCCTGTATGATGTAAAATAATTTACAATAACCTTCAATTAAATTATTACGAAACCTGAATATTCGGAACAGATTTATGCACGGGGGGAAACAATACATAAACACTGTTAGCTTTGCTCTAGAAATCACAGATTATTTTTGTTTTATCATTCATTGCCAACATTTGTAATGGTGCAACAGGATTCTATGTTGCGGGTTAGTCTACTCCAGAAATAAAGAAAAAAATTTCATTTTTCCTAGTAATAATTTTTCACGTATGTTTCGTTTAAAATCAACGTTAACGTTTTTAATTGACAGAATGATTTTGGTGAGTAAAAACTGTGTATGTAAATATGTTTCTCCCACTTTTGGGTGGGTAGAGAAGCTCAAAACTCTCTCCTTTGAGTGTGGCACTGATGATGCGTTGACGCTGCAACTGAATACATTTGCTATGTTTTACGATACAGTTTCCTATTCGAGATAATTCAAGTATGACTATTTTCGTTCTTCTCATTGCCTGCGCTTTTTTGTGTGTTATTCAAGGTCGCATCAACATCTAGGTCATTAGCGACCACTTTTGAAGTTAACGTTATGCTAACTATGAAGATAAAGCAATATGGTGATGATAAGGGGAGAAAGAACGAACAGAAATACAACCATGCCCGAGGCGGGACTCCAACCTGCAACCCTTCGGTCCGAGATCGCTACGACACTACTGCCTTAGCAATCTCGGCCACCGGATCGGCCCCAACGCTTTTTGTTTGATTATCTGAAATGTATAAGATTCGTATTCACTCATTCACTCTCATTAACCCCATTTTCCATTTATTTTGCATTAATAATACGTAAGTGTATCTTACGTATGCCCGACATCCGTTCGAACGGCGAAAGACTTGCATTGCATTGCAACAATGACGTGTGTCTAATTCCACTGCAACGGCGATGCCTTACATACGTGCCATACATATATACCGGTAGCAGTGGCTCAGTGCATCAACTGATGTCACTGCAGCGCTTCTGTCCAGGAGGTCCTAGGTTCGAGTCCTGACGGTGGCAGTATTTTCGACACTAGCTTTCCAGCTATGTCGAATTTAGTCGCTGTGTGGAGGAGAATTCTAGCGGCCGGCTCCTCTGATCGGTAGTTTTCTGTGGTTCCTCCCATCAACGCCAGGTGCATGCCGAAGCAGTACCCTACCAAACGGGCCACGGACCGCGCGCGATCTGTCCTTCCTCTTCCTTGTCCTCTCCTCTCCTCTTACACACACGCTTACACTAACATGCACTACACTAGCACACATTCCGGGAGACCGGTCGGGAGCTTAGAGCTTGTCCCGCTGGTGAGAGAGTCCTGGTTAGGGGGAAACCCCACTAGCCGACGGTAGGTCGGTGCCGGATCTCGCCATCCAGCGGGGGAAGATCACCGCCATCTCCCGAGAAAAAAAACATGTACTACACTAACGGGATTAATGACCGAAGCAGTTGACGCGCCCGGAAACACAAAAAAATTAATCAATCATACATACATACTTAATTCACGCAATATTTCCTTCCTCTTCCTTGTCATCACCTCCTACTTGCATACACTTACACTTATATGCACTGAACTACCACACATGGCAGGAGACCAGTTCAGAGTTTGGCCCGGCTGGACTGCTGCCCCGCTCGTGGGAGATAGGTGGTTGTGGACAACCTCGCCAGCCAACGGACAGGTCATCGCCGCATCTCGCCATTCAAGGGGGGGGGGAGGTCACCGCTGCCTTTAGCAAGTAAAACATGCAATACACTTACGGGGATAATGACCGTGGCAGTTGACGTGCCTGTATTCATTAATCAATTTTTCAATCAACCTTCCGACATGTGTGGTAGTGTAGTGCATGCAAGTGTGTGTGTAAGTAAGGGGAGAGGAGAGGATACGAATGAATGAGGAAATATCGCGAGATGTCCGTGGACCTTTTGTCAAGGTACTGCTCCGGCATTCGTTGGTGGTGATAGGAGAAACCACGGAAAACTATTATTTTTTTTATTTAATAGGTAATTATTACAGCCAAATTAGAAACTTGATGCAATGTGGCTAGGCCGAAGGCCTTTAAGCCATTACAATACCTACATTCTACCGCGTTCTAACCTTTCGCCTTCTGGTATTCACCCCAAATGGTCTCTCCATCGCCTCAAAGCCGCGGAAACGAGACCATAAGGTACGGCTGAGGAAAAAAAACCCTGAAGGGGGAAAAACCTGCCGTCAGAAGCCGAGTACATGCTACTCTATCCGGTTTTTAGACTATTTATTTATTTGGCGCGGGCGTCAGGCATTCTCCTTCCAGTGTTTGGCCTCCACCGCACCTGAAAACAAACACCGCACAGAAAATCGTCCGCACCAAAGCCTCTGCCCTAACATTTCCGATTCCCACTTCCCTTCGCCCCCTAATGTGCTTTATTTTAACAGTTTCCTTTTATTTTATTTTAATTTAATTTATTTAACTTATTTTGATTAATTTAATTTTAATTTATTTAATTATTTTAATTAATTTAATTTTGATTTATTTAACTTGTTTTAAATTAATTTAGTTTTAATTTATTTAACTTATTTTAATTATTTTAAGTTAATATATATATATTTTTTTTTTTTTTTTTACGACTAACTTAATTATTGTTAGTTTATTGATTTATTACATATTTCTCTCCAGTCTAGGCTCTGCACCACGGAAAACTATCAAACACAGCAGCCGGCCGTTAGAATTATCCTCCAGCCAATGGATGAATTCGACCTAGCTCTATCTAGTGTCTAAAATCCTGCCCCCGTCAGGACTCAAACTCTAGGGCCTCCCGGGAGGGCACTGCAGTGACATGAGTTGACGACCTGGGCCACTTGAGCAGATTATTATTATTATTATTATTATTATTATTATTATTATTATTATTATTATTATTATTATTATTATTGTTATTTGATATTATTGTTTTTTCTTATATGCTAAGGGAAACATGTTATTTAGAATCTGTCTTGTGGCTAGAGCGGTCATAAACAACGTGCGGTGTTTGTTCAGTGTGTGCTTCTAGTTCTTTTTGTTATTCAGCACGGCCTCCATTCACCAACTCCAGCTGCTAAATACATTCTTTCAAGACAATGCCATGAAAAATACAATCACATGCAATTCGTGACACTAGATTATTTGATGTGATTTTACTTTGCACCAAATTTGAAATGATTGTCTAGTATGCTACCGGGATGATAACATTTTACAAAGAAGTACACTGTCAGAAATTTCGTCAATATTTTAATGTAAAAGTACATGAAAGTAATTTTATGTACGAAATTAAATTTAATGTACATAAGTAAGGAACAGTCATCCATTAAATTTTTACAAGGTACATTAAAATTCTTGTAGAGTTGTACATTAAATCTACATTAAATTTAATGTAATTTCTGACCGTGTACTTTGATTGTAACTAGCCGCAGGTTATATGTGTGTGGTATGATCAATTCAAATACTGTAATTAATGCCGAAGTAAGCTGCCCACATTGTACGAGTATATTTAATGATCTCTGAATCGAAACAAATGTTTTAAGGAAAATATTGGTTCTTGCTAACGTTACAATCATCAAAATGTTCTTTACGTTGTCAACAGCGTGATAATAAAAAACGTTTGCTGATTCATGAAATATTTCTCTTTCGACACAAACTCAGTCATGTAGTACTGTGATGATTTATACTAGTCCATGTTGGGGCCATCACAAAAGTTTAATGAAAATACGGTGGGAATGAGACATTTGGGAACGGTGGAAAGGTACAACGAAGGTCGATAAGGACGCTAATAACAAGATATTAATAAAATGGAGTAAACTAGGAAGTAACCTGCGTTATTACGTGAAGAATAAAGTACATACGTTTTTAATAGAACACGTGAGTAATATCTGTACTTAGGAATATTCAATAATAAATAAAAAGACAGATTATTAAAGGTCAATATTATTAAACATTATACCGTAAGCTCTAACGAAGCTTCAGAATGGATGAGAAAAATATATAGTTCCATTTAAAAAATCGTAGATGATTAAATTTCTTGAAAACTAAAAATATTACAGACAATTTCTCTGCGGCATGTTACTTGCCCCATGATTACGCATTGTTCAGCAAAAATTGCGTTTCGATATCTTGAACCGTTTAGAAGTTATGTGGGTGGTCCATAGTTGGTGGGACATTCTGTATAATAAGTGAACGGAGTAAAAGTTAATGAGAATAACCAGTGTGCTCGACTAATTAACATATTGCGCAGAAGTTAGGAAAGAGAGACGAAATTGAGAAATTTTCGGTCAGGAAGAGACATTTGAAAGGCGGGTAATATGATTTGCAAGAGAGAATGTGCTCGGATAGCAATTTGTCGTGAGATTAATTTAATCGTTGAGTCGTTGAATTAGTGATAATGAGTAACTGAAAGTTGATAGAAGCACGCGAACAACGAATTAATTTAGGAAATGAATTGTTATATTCCGATTGAAACACAGTTTCCCTTCAAGGTCACGAGCTGAACGGCAAGGGGAACACTGCCATCCAACCGGGAGCTCCAATAACAAAAATGTAAGTTCTAACGAAGCTTCCGAATGGATAAGAGTCCCTCTCTCCGTTCAGCTCGTGACCTTGAAGTGAAGATGCGTTTAAATCGGAGTATAAGGAAGGTAATCGCGAAACGTCAGACTTAATTAAAAATCTGAACTCGGATGAAGTGAACAAGATAGCGTGAATCTGATGGACTCGGATAAATATTTCACCGATCAAGAGTGTAGTGGTTAACCAAAGGAAAGTGCATAGACATTAAATAGTTAAAGTAAGAAGACGAAGTTATAATAAAGTAACAGATATCGACGAATGGTAAACTGTGAATGTGTTGTAAATGTCGAATGAAAGTTATTATTATATTATATTGTTATAGTTTTATTTGTTTTTGCACACAGTCAGTAGTGGGTTGCGATAATTGGTAACATTTTTAATTGTAAAGGCAATTTATATTTCGGAATGATTAATGTATTTTTGTTAAAGTAGTTCAAATTTAGTAAGAAAATCCAACTTAAACTACCGTCTGGGTATGTCTGTTGTCCTACGTAGTATACAATTTCTTAGGTCAATGAGCCTTTTCCTCTTTTTGATATTAAATGCGCTAATGTTTCTTCTTATGTTTGTTAACCATTTTCATTCATACTAATTATACATAAACAATACTCATTTAATTTCTCCTTTTACTCCATTAAATCATTTAAGGATTGAGAATTCTCTATATACACAGGCGTTTCAGGGTTAATTAAACATCACCACATCTCTGCCAAAGGTAAGTAAGAGACACCATAAAGATGTGAGGTAGAAGATATGAGATTGTGAGAAACTCAACAATATTTAATAATTGTGCCAAATCGTACTTTCTTTGGTATGAATAATTAATTGCATCATTACAGTTTCAATAGAAAAATTGCATACGTACAAAAGTGACTTACAAAAGCATATAAAAGCTTAAAATAATATATTACGTAATACATATCCTGAGAGGTACATATAATTGTCTAAAAGTCGAAAAACATTGAAAGCTCAACAATCAGGCTCCTTGTGACGGATCCAGGGGCGAGGGGGGCAAGGGATCCCTGCCCCCCCCCCCCCTCAGGCCTAGAGTTTTCGTTTACCTTCCTTTATTTGGCAAAATTGATTTAAATATTCATTTGTGTTCGAATTAAGCAACTATTTAAACAATAGTATTGTATAGTATCATATCTACAGTACATAAATAATATATAAAATAATAACAAATATGTTCATTATTTAACAAAATTCGACACTGCCCCGCCCCCAAGAGTGGCTGGATCCGTCCCTGCTTGTATTGCAACAAAAATACACTTTTTACTAACTTTATTTTATAAAACTTCACAAGAAAAATTATATAAAAATGAAAGTTTTTCTACCACATATCGGAGAAAAAAAATTGTACCATTGATCGCTCCCCAATTCGCCACGAACAAGTAATGAAGAATGAAATATAGCGTAGATGCCATCAGCATAACTAGAGTAGCTTACAATTGTTCAGATCAAAATATCCAAGAAGTGAACCGGGAGAAGCAAAGAACTGTAACTGCCTTTGTGTCCAACATGTAGAATGATAACACGTAATACAAGAATTGAAGTGTGTAGATGCCAAAGGCATATTAACCACTTTTTAAAAGTTACGAGAAACAAAAAACATAATTACTCACTCAGTTATCATTCCTAATATATGTTCACTTACTCATGAACATCAGACGAAAAAGGTAAGTCTACAATTTACACACTTTCTTTTTATTTCTTGCCAGAAGTAGTCTTTTGCAACTCTTTATTGTGATGTTTCATTTCCTTACATTTCTTTCCCTTCAAAATAGTCTCTTACGATGTTTTTTTTTTTATTTTTTATTTGAGATTTAATTACATTACATTACATTTATTTGAACTGCAATTGGGTATGACCCGGTGGCAGTTAAATAACAATAATTACAATAATAATAACAATATTAATATGAATAACAATAATCATAATAATAATAAATTAGTACATACAGTAATGACAGTAAAATTATCGTACTATCACTAATATTAAGTATTATAACAAATATTTCAACTCTGTCATGATATCCAATACATTTTTTAACATAAACAATTTAAAAACAATTTTAACATAATTTGCGCAATCACTTCCTAGCTTGAGTACGATAGGGTGTTTTGTAATTAAATCTATATACTGTTGATGATCATACGTCGACTCTCACATTTTAATGTTTTTCTCAATTATACCAGAAACACGATCAGTTGGCGGGAAGCTGTGACCAGTGGCCAAGATGATCAGCTATATCTCGGAAATATTCACTGGAGAAATTGATAGAAAATGAACAACCATTAAAATAAAAAATGATTTCTCATTTTGTCCTGCACATTCATCACTAACAAGATGAACAAACGGGTTCTGGCTGAGGTCGATTTTACTCAGAATTCAAGCACGATCCAACCAAAAAAATTACATATTATAAATACTATAGGACTAGTTGAGTATGGCATCGCCAACGCTGTAAGGCGAATCTTTAAGGTGAATCTATACTCGTTTTTTATAACGCGGCAACTGAGGGTATTATCTTCAATATAGAATATCGCATGGCTTTTCGCGTCTTTCTCGGTCGTACCGCTAGAGTCGCTTGATCTGCAGCACTGGTTGATACGATGCGGTAGGACCGAGAAAGACGCAAAACTTCCTGTCACATTCCATCTTGGATCTTCAGCTGCCACGTTAAAAAAACTCAATGTGTATGTGTGTGGATATATATATATATATATATATATATATATATATATATATATATATATATATATATATATATATATATATTAAAAGGCGAATGTTTTGTATGTTTATGTGAATGTGGTGTTAGTTACGTTTTAATAAGAATAAGTTGTTCGTTACATTCATTTCAAAATCTGTATTTGCAAGTTTAAGAATGTAAATGTGAGAAGTCGAACGTAAAAACGTAAATGTTTTGACATGTGTGACTCCGTATTCGTGCCTCTTATTGGTGGAGAGGATAGTGTACACTGCTGATTGTATAATGTCCCTTTAAGGAAAAATGCAATATTCAGTGCGAAACAATAAACCAGGATAATATCAATTTTGACGTGATTGGCTACTGCTAGAAGATGAATATTTACACCCACAATAGGGCAGTAACAATAATTCAAATTGAAAAAAGTGGATAATGACCATGTGTATCGCGCCTCAACTTGTCGATGAAGAATGTTACTACAACAATACAACTCTTGAAAATGTATAACCGTCCTGGTGAGTGATCTCGTTTTACATCAGGCACGTCAAACCGCGGCCGCACGTGGTACTTGCCCGCCTAGGGAGTCCGGCGCTCGAACGGGTTCTATTTTTTTATTGATTTTTTCGTGTTTCCTGACGCGACAACTGCTCTGGTCATTATTCCCATTAGTGTAGTGCATGTTTTTTCTCGGGAGACGGCGGGGATCTACCCCCGCTGGATGGCGAGATCCGCCGCCGACCTCCCGTCGGCTAGTGGGGTTTCCCCCTAACCAGGACTCTCCCATCAGCGGGGCACCGCACCAGCCGGGATAAGCTCTAAGCTCCCGACCGGTCTCCCGGAATATGTTGTAGTGTAGTGCTTGTTGGTGTAAGTGTGTGTGTAAGGGGAGAGGATAGAACAAGGAATGGGAAGGACAGATCGCGGGCGGTCCGTGTCCCGTTTGTTAGGGTACTGCTCCGGCATTCGCCTGGTGTTGATCGGAGAAACCACCGAAAACTACCGATCAGAGCAGCCGGCCGCTAGAATTCTCCTCCAGACAGCGACTGAATTCGACCTAACTGAAACGTTAGTGTCGAAAATCCTGCCGCCGCCGTCAGGAATCAAACCCAGGACCTCCCGGTCAGAGGAGCTGCAGTGACCTCAGTTGATGCACTGAGCTACCGCTCCCGGTGTGAGGATCTAGGATGTGAATAGTGACTTCATACAAAAATATGTTTGTCAAGTTTTTTTCTATCATGAAACCGAGAATTGTATGTATTTATTCTTCACGACTTATTACTATTTGATGTATATTTTCTTAGTAAATTCTCCCTTATATAATCATCTTTGCTAAGTGACGGAATATGTTTGAATTCTTTCCTTGTTTTCGTTTTGTATTGGTTATTAAATCATTCAGTTATTAATTGCATTTAGTAATATTGTGAAATAGATTAACAAGTTCCAGTTAACAATTCTCGGTTATGGACGAACAGCTGTTTAACGGAAAGAATATTTGTATGTTAAACCTTCTAACCTGACGATAGAAAGTTCATGCTTTTATATCACTCTTAAGTAAACAAGGTTACAAAATCATGATACATTTTATTCAATTTTTAAACTTTAATTTCAAATGAGACTTTGAAATCGGACTGGTGTATTATTTCATTTTAATGTGTCATTTATTTGCCTTAAAGAGAAAATGGTTATTAATACGTATAGCTCAATTTGTGACAATGACTTTCAAGAACTTCCCCCAAAGACTGTCGTGGGCCAGGCATCCAGTGACGTACCGCCATACGTAGCATTTGTAGTACTTCCTTACTTTTAAATCTCGCGCCAATTTCTCTGGATGCAGTGCCCGCGATCTCCGGAAAGCTTGTTCCCCTGCCCGTGACCTTGAAATCCTGTCTTACTTCAATTGCGTAATGTGAACAATGATAATTTTAGTCGGATTCCTCTTCGCATTTGCGATATTTATAAAGATAAGTTGGAAATATATCCTAAAATCATCTAGACGTGAATGTATTAACCCATTAGCGCCTAGCGTTGCCATATGGCAACGGCGCAGCGGTATTGTTTCACTGCCATTCTTCGAACTCTTATCTGCGCGGTGAGTCATCGTTGCGATTGCAATGTGTCGGGAAGGAGTTCAGGCCGATATGAATCAGTCGCTATTCATCTGTGTGTAATAAACGTGTTAGAAACCGGTACTCCTTTCAACATGGATTTTTCAGACTGCGTCTGCAGGTATTTTTCTTCGTTTTTCTACTATAAAAATACTTAAAACATAATTTGTTTTCTTTGGAATTTGTTGTAAAGGTTTAAGACAATTTATTTTGTTTGATACCTTTTTATTTACATAAAAGATAATGATTTCTCAAAATCATGAATTACACCGTTGCCACATGGCAACGCTAGGATAAATAGGTGTTGTAGCTGAAACTAACATCATTTTTCACAGAGATTTCGCGTCTTTACTAGCACCCGATATAACGGTAGCTGAAGCGCTGGACATTCTGTTTGAAGATGAAAAATCAGGAAATGAGGCAAATTGCGTTTTTCCCATCAAGTCTGTTTTTATTGAGCCTCCAGAACCAGCTATTTTAACAGATGAGGATTCGGGGGAAGAGGATGGAGGGGTTCCTGATAACTTGAATCATAATCAGCTGTCTGCACCTTCAGAAATACGAATTAAAGATATCGAGCAAATTCCCGATGACATGCGACCCACAAAATTTAAAGGAAAGCGTACTTATATTGATGGAGACCTAGTTGACACAAGTGTGTCAAACATTTCCAGTCCTGATTTTTCAGAATTTGAATCTAAAAGACCAGTTGAATTATTTGAAATGTTTTTAGACACGAATATTTTAGAGATGATCGTAAAGGAAACGGGAAAATATGCACAATTTTTAAATTGCTCTGATCCCCAAATTAGCGAAGAAGAAGTTCTCTGCTTCTTTGGAATACTTATCGTGAGTGGTTATAATGATGTTCCGAGCAAGAGACACTCTGGGATACGGAGACGATCTGAGAAATCCACTTGTGTCAAATGCAATGCGTAGAAATAGATTTGAACAAATTTTGAGATTCTTTCATATTCAAGATAATAATAAATTGAATAAGAAAGATAAACTTTTTAAACTTCGTCCACTCATCGACAAAGTGAATGAGAATTGTAGAAAGCATTTTGTTCCTGAAAGAGACTTGTCTTACGACGAATCAATGATAAGATATTTTGGAAAACATTCCTGCAAACAGTATATAAGAGGCAAACCCATTAGATTTGGCTATAAAGTTTGGTGCCTCAATAAAGCAGATGGATATCTAGCTGACTTTGAAGTTTACCAAGGAAAGTCTATCAATGACAATTCGGACAATGAACAATGTTTTGGGAAAGCTGCTGCACCACTTGTAGCTATGATGAAAAATATCCCAAATTTCCTTACAGGGTTTATTTTGATAATTTGTTTACGTCATTTGACTTGCTGAGTTATTTTCGTGAAAATGGGATTCAAGCAACTGGAACTATTAGAGAAAATCAATTCCTAATGACATTCCAATTCCTCAAAATAAAGAACTGTTGAAGAAAGAAAGAGGATTCATTGTCTCTACAATTCCTAAACAAAATAAAGAACTGTTGAAGAAAGAAAGAGGATTCATTGTCTCTAAAATTTCCAAAGAAGATGGAGTACTCCTCTGCAAATGGAAGGATAACAGAGTTGTGGCAGTAGCTTCAAATTGTCATGGAATTTCTCCTTTACATATTGTACAGAGATATTCAAAGGAACAGCGCAAATCCATCAATGTGCAATGTCCAAATGTAATCAAAACTACAATGCATGCATGGGCGGAACTGACAAAATGGACCAAAATATAGCCACTTACAGAATACAGATCCGAAACAGAAAATGGTATTGGCCGATTCTCACATGGCTGATTGATGTGTGCATCACAAACGCATGGATTTTGCACAGAAGGTCTGGTAATGATACACCACAACTGGATTTTCGACGTGAGATTGCTCAGACGTATCTTGTTCGATACGGAAAGGCACCAAAGAGCCCTGGACGTCCTAAATTGTTTTCCAACGCAGTTCGTGTCTTAGATGAAATTCGACTAGACAATCTTAACCACCTTGTTAAGAAAACTGAAGAGAACAAGAAAAAGAGATGCGCAGGCAGAAACTGCGCTTCCTTTGTGAGAACAATGTGTTCTAAATGTGGAGTAGGGCTTTGCATTGACTGTTTTGTGCCATTTCACACAACTTAAATTAGAAATAAAGTTACATTAAAAATTACAAAGTTCAAAGAATTTCAGTCTAAATGATGGTAACAAACATTTTCATTTCTAATTTGCTGACTGTAAAAGTTTTTTGTTATTACACCAATGTATCATGGTAAGTGCTTAGTGTTGCCATATGGCAACATTTAATAAATATTAAGATAACAATGATAATTTTTTAAAATTATTTTTTCTAGTTATATTATGGTCCCATTAATCAAATTAAATCACCAAAACCAAAAAAATCAAGAAACAATTTATTCGGGCACTAATGGGTTAAGTATACAAGACAAAATTAATGGAAAAAATCATGAATCAAGAATATTAACATTAATTTGTCAAATGTTGTTATTGTTATTTTAATAACTATAACAACATTTGACAAATTTATGTTAATATTCATGATTCATGATTTTCTCCATTGAGCATGAAAACTTTGAATGACTTAATGATCGAAAAAAATGAATAAATACCAAAGAAAAAACAAAAAGAAACATGCAAATGCTTATGCTCATTTTGATGCTAAAATTGTAGCAGATCGAATGGTTTTGCAGGTAAGTGTACTTGATTGCATTGGTTTGATACATAAAATTGCACAAAAGCGCAGACACGAGTAATGGCATTTTATTTTTCTTTTAGTATAGAGTTTTTAATTATTTTACTTAGAAAGCGAGTGAAGCAGATCGAGAACTTGGGTGTGGGACAGGGCAAGTCGACGCAAGATTCAGTGGGACGGTAATGCCCTAGAATTTTGGGTATTTCTAAGTTTATGAGTGCGTTAACTAAGCATATTAAGTTATATAGTGAAGTGAAGTGTCATTCATTATAGAACAGAGAAATAATGAACGAAATCTTAGTGTTATAGTGAAGTGCAGTAAAGTGAAGAACAGTGCAGTGCGGTCTTGATTGTATAAACAATCAGTGCGGCTTTAGATGATAGAAGCTTCTTTTCTTTTCTTTTTTTTCATGTAATTTAATGTTTTATGAATCATCGATTTTTATATTATTATTATTATTATTATTATTATTTAGCATTATTACCATTATTATATAATTTGCATGACATTAATTACCTTATTTATGTAATTACTGCCACCCGGGGATTTCAGTGTGTTATTAAGAGTTAAAATATATTCCATAAAAATTGTAAATTTTATTATACTTCATGTTTTTTGCCTCAACATGTGAAGAAAATTCAGTTGCTTTGTTAGTGTGAAGAATCTTTTCGTAAAACCCGGTCAACACCATATACTCCAACTAATACATAATTGCAAACAATCAATGCCCGAGCGATACTTGATTTCTTAAGCTAGTATAAAGAAAATATGGCTAAGGATACTCAAGATCTGAAACCATTCCAACGTTGAGAAAAATATCCACACTAATTTTTTTTCATTAAAAAAATCAACTCTGACAACATTTAATGCTGCGTATACTCATAAACAAATATTTTCATTCACGTGTGTATACAGGCTGGAACAATTGAGTGATAACACCCATCGTGTATCCTCAACCGAGCAAGATACGAAGATGCCGCTTGGACAGTCGATTACATAAATAGGGTTAAGCACAACACACTTCGTCCTTTTTATTTTTTTTCTTTATATTTTTTATATACTTTATACCTATATTTTTTTTCTTTGAAGATGTAAGGTAAACTTTGTTCTTTTTAAATGGAACCCTATGATCAATTTTAGCGTATCGTAAGTGGTTTAAAAAGACGATTTCAAATATGCGTATATCTTCCTATTTAAGCGAATCTTTTTGAGAAATTGATGTGTTTTTGTAACATATATTTCATTGAAGCGGCGATTTTACATTTGCCCTTTTCTGCAGACTAAATGGGCAACTTCGCGAGTCCGTCCTTCAGACAAACGCGGTCATTTACTTGAGTACAATAACAACTACTTTCTTCGATACTAATTTTGTCGAAAGTTGACTTCGTTTAAGGAAAACTCTAATGCTGAATACAGGATTCCGGAAAGTTCTTGTTTTGTCACGCAAATACTATTCTGTTATTCTGACATAATAAATTTTAAGTAAATTATACAAAATAAAAAATAAATGAACTATATCTCATTAATCATAAGAATCACAAGAAATGAATGCTCTAAGAAACAAACAAGTGCGCTATCATTACTCAGCGACGCATTTTTATACTTTTTATACTCCAGGTCTCCGCTCTGGTATCTACTCGTGGTACGTGGCCTTTGAGCATTTTCGGAAATCAGGCACAACCATTCACGAGACATTTTCCTGTAGATTCTCAGCCGAGAACAGGCAAAGTCGAATGGAAAAGTGTCACTTCAGTAGAAAAATACGTTACAAAAACACATCAATTTCTGAAAAACGATTCATTTAAATTCGAGGATATACACATATTTTATATCGTCTTTTTTAATCCCATTACGATAGGCTAAATTTTAGCATAGGTTTCCGTTAAAAAAACAAAGTTGACCTTATATCTTCGTAGTAAAAAATGCACAAAGTCGTAGTATGCTGTACTGAAGTAGCCCCCGTTTAGGCAATCGACTGTCCAAGCGGCATCTTCGTATTTTGCATGGTTGAGGAGATACAGATGTTATCACTACCGTGTGTACAATTATGCAAGAATAATAATGGGTGTATTCCAGAATACACATACATAATATATATTAAGGCGGCTCTAGGGAGAACGATTGATGTCACTCCTAATCGGTTCCCAGTGAACTGTCTTAAACAAGTGAGGACCATAAAAAATGAGTGGAGGTCACTATATGCTGAATAGAAGGCAGCTTTATTTTATTTACAAAAAAAGCTACAAAATTTGCGATTTTTGAATGCGCTTCTAAAACGGAAACGGGAAGTTCGCGGGAAATGGATGATCAGTTGGTCTTGCATAGAGAAGATCGTATAGTGTAAAGGTTAATAATTCATTGTCCATAACTATCAATTGTAAGTATTCAATTTACTTTCTTGTGCATCATTCTTGGAATATCTAAAATGAAAGAGTTCTGATTGTTATTTGAAAATTACATTTCATACATTTTTTTCAGGATTACGGATCGTAATTTTTGTGTTGATTGTTAAAGGACAAAACAATATCCATGTATAATATCGCACTAATACCGATGTATAAGATCGAACAATACTCCAGTAAAGAACTTGGTAAAGATAAAAATAGACGTATATTTAAGGATATACAATATTTTCTGTTGTAACTTTTGTATAGTTCTTCCTTCTGTGCGGTGTAATCGCACGGGTTGAGCTAGTGCACAAATATTTTCATTCAAATTTCAGCTCTTGACGCCGCATACAGGGAGGTCACTTGACATTAAAGGCTCATTCACAATGCAATCACAAACATAAGCATAACACATAGACATAGACATTAACATAAGCGAAGAGTTGGCGTATTCACAATGTCGAACATAAACATAGGCTAAATAAGAGTTTCTATTGGCTATGACAATATTCTAGTTTACTATTGGTTGGATATGAGAATCGATTTCGAGATTTCAAAACAAATACGACCAACACAACCACGCAGCACACGAATAGTTCGCCTATCGACTTCGATACTCGATTTTGAGTTATCGAACTGTGATTGGCTCATTCCTTATGTCTGCCATAAGCATAAGCACATAAGCGTGAAGCTTGCTTAACGTCTTACGTGATATGCTTATGCGAACGCATTGTGAATGAGTCCACTTGTAGACGTAGTCCTAACTTTTATGTTAACGCCATGCTTATGCTTATGTTTGCATTGTGAATGGGCCTTAAGCCGGCACTCGCACACGCGATTCGCTTTCCCACGCTACGTCTCCGCCTCCGGCACCGCCCCCCCCTCCGGCCCGGGGGCTGCGCGCCCCCTCCGCGGGCCCCCGGGGGCACGGGGCACCGCCCCCCCACCCGCCATTTGCGGTCATTAGCACGCGCCGCGGGCGCCGCCATCTGAAGGGTCGCGGAACAGCGCTCATGGGCGAACGCCGCCGCGACCTTAATAGCCCACGCGCTCGTCGTCGAGGGCCAAGGAGCGGGCCCCGAGCACTCGGCGCCATTTCGAAACGACGCGAAATTTCCACATTCGCTTACCGCAATGCAACCTCCCCCGCTCGTCGTTACTTCATAGTTTATCAAGTTGCCAAAACGAATGCCAGGCCTTTCATGGGGAGACTCAGAGGTTGCGATGTGCGAACGTGAGAGTCCGTAATGATGTTACGTCGTCTCAGGAACAGATAATCACAGTCGGCTTGAGAGTTTGTTTTGATTCTGAGCCCCCTACACGCCCCGGAGTGTTTGACTCCGACTAAGTATTAGATGTGCTGCAAGATATTGATTAAAATGCGTAACGTGTTTCATTTTGTTGATTGAATGGTTGATTAGTGATGCCGGGGATGTCAACTGCTAAGGTCATTCGTCCCGTAAGTGTAGAGAATGTTTTTTTATCGTGGAAGGTGACGGTTATCTTTTCGTACTCGATGACGAGATCTACGTGTCGGCAGGCGGGCCTTTTCCTAACCAGGTATCTCCCACTAGCGGAACACCACCCCAGTTGGGACAAGTCCTAAGCTCCCGACTGGTCTACCGACATACGTGTTACTGTAGTGCATGTTAGTGTAAGTGTGAGGATAGGAGAAGGAAGAGGAAGGAAAATCACGCACGGTCCGTTTGGTAGGGTACTGCTCCGGCATTCGCCTGGTGTTGATCGGAGAAACCTCGGCAAACTACCCATCGGAGCCACCGACCGCTAAAATTCTCCTCCAGACAACGTTTTAATTCGATCTATGTAGTTAGTGTCGAAAGTTCTGCCAAAGTCAGGACTCGATCTCTACGACTTCCCGGTGAGTTTCTTTAGTTCTTTTTTACTTTATTTATTGCATTGTGTACATCTATCAAGTCTTTAATCGAAATAATTGAATAGTCTGAATACAGATTGACAGAATATTCTTAACGACGCTAATAAAGACGTTTATATGTATACTTGGCTTTTTTCTAAGTGGCGGCTGAGAGCAGAATCTCCAAGATGAAATCCGGAATGACTTTTAGAGTCATTCTTAGTCCTGCCGCAAAATATCGCATGATCGCGACCGCATCGATCAGTGCTGCATATCAACCGAATCAAGCGGCAGAACTGAGAATGACTCAAAGAATCGTGCCGATTTCCATCTTGGAGATACTACCGTAGCCGCCACGTTAGAAAAACCCAAGTATAGTAAAGAATTTATCAAGGACATGAGTGATTCAAAGTCACAAAATCTCAAACAATGAAAATTTACGAGTACGTGAAAATATACTTTTACTTCAAATGGAAATGCTTAGATATCAGTTGCGAATACTTTGAGCGTATCGTGTTGCATCTTTTACATTCCTGTCTGCTTAATATAGAGTATTTTCTCTAATTGAGAAACAAAATTCAGTCAAGGTGAATTTAAAAAGTTTTTTTTCATTTTTCTGGGAAATTTATTTAAAGTTTCTAAAAAAAATTAATGCTTTTTTAAATTAAAATCCGGTAAAAAAGAATATTGTAAATAAAAAGGTTATGTTCAATTTTCATTAAATTTCAATTAAAAATAATAAAATAATAATAATAATAATAATAATAATAATATCACACACACAAACACACACACACACACACACACACACACACACATATATATATATATATATATATATATATATATATATATATATATATTGGAATTTTCTTTCGATTTAGCACATAAAAAATTTTTTGTCAATTTTTAAATTATGTTTATCTATTATTATATTTATAAATTTTTTTTCATAGAACATTCATTCACTTTGCTGTTTACTATGTAATATTAGTTGTATATATATGCAAGTAACTCAATGTCTGGATATTGTGTTCACATTGCTAAGAAATAAAATGAAGTCAATCCTTGGACCCTACAGAAAATAGGAAATGATTAATGGAAATTCAGTTCCCCCGCGCCTCGCGCGTTTTCGATCACCCTCCAACCACCACACCCTGCGACATCGACCAGAAAACATCGATGTTAATACATCGACCAAAAACCATCGATGTTTTCAAAGACCGATGTTTTAAAGTTAGTTTACTAACACCAAAAATTAAATTCGTGCGGAAAAAAATTTAATTTGACAATGTCTGATCTTATTAATTTGTAATTAAAATTTAACTGAAAACAAATGCAACGTCTGTCCATGTGCGAATCACAAGAAAGACGAAGGAAATACCAGGCCATCAGGATCACTTCGCGCAAGGGATGATAGCCTGCTGAATGAAGATAGATCAAACCCCTTTCGTTTCGATCGTATACAAACACATATTCGTACCATCAGTTTTTGTTTCTTATTTTAACATTGAAAACGTAAAAACATGGAACCCAAAACGTCGGTTTGAGTACATCGATGTTTAAACATTGCTCTCTTCCCTCGCGCTCTCCCCCATGCTCTCTTTCCCACGCTCTTCCCCGCGTGATCTTTCCCCACGCTCTCTTTCCTCACACTCTCTTCCACCACGCTCTCTTCCCTCGCGCTCTCCCCCATGTTCTTTTTCCCACGCTCTTCCCCGCGTGATCTTTCCCCACGCTCTCTTTCCCCACGCTCTCTTCCACCACGCTCTCTTCCCTCGCGCTCTCCCCCATGTTCTTTTTCCCACGCTCTTCCCCGCGTGATCTTTCCCCACGCTCTCTTTCCTCACACTCTCTTCCACCACGCTCTCTTCCTCGCGCTCTCCCCTGTTCTTTTCCCACGCTCTTCCCCGCGTGATCTTTCCCCACGCTCTCTTTCCTCACACTCTCTTCCACCACGCTCTCTTCCCTCGCGCTCTCCCCCATGCTCTTTTTCCAACGCTCTTCCCCGCGTGATCTTTCCCCACGCTCTCTTTCCTCACACTCTCTTCCACCACGCTCTTTTCCCTCGCGCTCTCCCCCATGCTCTCTTTCCCACGCTTTCCCCGCTTCTTTCCTCGCTCTCTTCCCACGCTCTCTTCCCCCGCCTCCCCAGCTCTTTCCACGCTCTTCCCCTATGATCTTTCCTCACGCTCTCTTCCTCACGCTCCTTCTTTCCATTACTCCGCTCCACCATCCCCGTCTGCACCTTTTCCACACCCCTTTCCCTGCGCCGGAGCTGGACATTTTTTGCGGTCGGGGCAATGCTGAAACTTCTCATCTGCCCCCTCCAAAAAAATTAAAAGTGTAAAAGTTGTGTCAAGGAACTATAGGAATTATTCCATTTCAACAAATGGGAAAAAATCGTTTAAGCCAGAAAAAAGTTTTAGAATTTTTTTTAATAATAGTTTTAAGTAAACGTATTAATTGATCAAATTATACAATTTCCATAGTGGGATTAAAACGCTTAAAATATTTGTTGTGTTCAGCTATTGTTTAATAAAAGCACGTGTTAAATACATGAAGTATGAATTTAAGTAAAACCTATTTTAATGTTAGCGTCGTTTGATTCATTTCAAAGGCCCTACCTTTTAACAAGTAATGACTATTTAAGGTAAAACATAATTGACAATTTTATGAAATATCAGACTACTGTACCGCGACTTATAAAATTACGATAACGTTTTTATCGAGTTCTAACTTCTATTTCAATTTTTTTACTTTTTTTTCCCAATGAGTCCCATCACCGGGCCCCTTGATTTGTGGGGCTACGGGCGATCGCCCGATCAGCCCATGTCTAGCGCCGGCCCTGCCTGCCTTTGCCGCACCTCTCGCACCCCAGACAGCACCCAGCTCCACCTCGTCTCCCTCCGCTCGCCTCCCTACTCCTCCTCGCCCCGCCCCGAATCCCTCGCCCACCCCTTCCCCCGCACCTCCTGTCGACACGCACACTTTCATGCACTACACTACTACACAAGTCGGACCGGGAGCGGTAGCTCAGTGCATCAACTGATGTCACTGCAGCGCCTCTGACCGGGATTTCCTAGGTTCCCTCTACCCACGGCGGCAGGATTTTCGACACTGGCTTTTCAGCTAGGTCGAATTCAGTCGCTGTCTGGAGGAGAATTCTAGAGGCCACCTGCTCTGATCGGTAGTTTTCCAATCAACACCAGGCGAATGCCGGAGCAGTACCCTACCAAACGGGTCGCGGACTGCGCAGGATCTGTCCTTCCCCTTCCTTGTCCTATCCTCTCCCCTTACACACTCACTTACACTAACATGCACAACACTACCACATGTTCCGGGAGACCGGTCGGGAGCTTAGAGCTTGTCCCGGATGGGGCGGTGCCCCGCTGGTGGGAGAGTCCTGGTTAGGGGGAAACCCCACTAGCCGACGGTAGGTCGGCGCCGGATCTCGCCATCCAGCTGGGGAAGACCACCGCCATCTTCCGAGAAACAAACATGCAGCACACTAACGGGACTAATGACCAAAGTAGTTGACGCGCCCGGAAACAAGAAAAAACCAAACCAAACCACACAAGTCGGGAGCTTAGAACTTGTCCTGATTGGGGCGGTGCCCTGCAAGTAGGAGATACCTAATCGGGGGTAAACTTCATGAGCCGACGGTAGGTCTTCGTCGAATGTCACCATCCACCGGGGGAAGATCACAGCCACCTCCTGTGTTAAAACCTGCACCACACTTACGGGACTATTGACTTTAGCAGTTGACGCACCCGGAATCTCTTATCCATAAATCAATCTTTGTCCAGAGCCTTGCATTGGTAGGTTCTCTGCGTTCTATGATCGTCGAGGAAAAAAGAGGAAGAAGAATGAAAAGGCGAGGGGCGGAGGAGGGGGGCGGTGGAGGCTTGGTGCCCTTCCAGAAGTCGGCCATGTTTTGACCGCGCCCCCTTCCTCGGGTTGCGTGCTGCGGGGGGCGGTGACCTGGATCGTTCGCCGGAGGGGGAGGGGAGGGGGAGGCAAGTTGGAGGGGGCTTTAGGTCATATGACCTGTTCCGGCCAAGGAAAAGGAAACCAAGGGGGAAGGTTTTTTTTTCTTCTTCTCTTTTTTTTTTTTTTCACCCATTTTTTTTCTCGGTCTGCCAATGTCTCTTCTTCCTTCTGTTCTATAGTTCATAGCTATGAATGGAAGTCGGTATGTTGGCATTCTCGATACATGATTGTACCATTTTAATTTGTTTTCGAGAATGATTTCATATAATTCTCTGAGTTTTAAAACTTCTCTTATTTCAGAATTCTGTTTCTTGTTTAGTAGCGAGCACCATAGTGTATTTCGGAGAAATTTCATTTCCGCCGTTTGTATTTTGTTTTTGATTTTTTTCGTGTTCACCCATGTTTCGCTGGCATACATGAGTGTGGGGACTGCAATTGTCTTGTAAAACTTAAGCCGTGTCTCCTTTCGTGTTCGGTTTCTAAGATATTTATGTATCGTTCCACAAATATTTCGGAATTTTACTACTTTATCTTCCACGTCATGATCTATATTACAGGATATGTCACAGACTAAGTACTTGAAGTTGCTAACTTGTTCTAAATTATAGTTTCCTATTGTTATTTTAGATCTTACTGGATATTTGCCTCGGAATACCATGACTTTTGATTTTTGAGTGGACATTTGAAGTCCATATTCTTCAAGTGTTTTCTTTAAGATAAAAATGGACATTTGGAGCTTGTTTTCAGTCTCTTGTATCACCACTTTGTCATCAGCGTATAACATTGAATTGATGTAAAAAGAGCCTTTTAATTGTACACCTCTATCGACTTTATTTTTCCATATTCTATATATGTCGTCTAGATATATGTTAAAAAGTGTTGGTGATATTGAACAGCCTCCTTTACTTGTAGAGACAATTATATTAGGTTTACAGATTCCTAAGATTGAGATTTGTATAACTTTAGCTTTCTCCTTTTTTTCAAGGTCTATGAAAACAAGATGCGTTTTTTGTTATGTTCTCTTCGCTCTTCTATCAATCGCTTTAAGGTAAATATTGCATCTGTAGATAACGGCCTTTTCTGAATCCCGTTTGCTCTTCTGAGAGAAGTGCTTCGGCTATTGCCTTCAGTCGTTGATTCAGAATTCTAGAGTATACTTTGTAGGTAGTGTCTAGCAGACTTATTCCTTGATAATTCTTGGTGTTAGTTCTATCACCTTTCTTGTATAGGGACACCACTTTCGCCTGTAGCCATTCTTGAGGAATCTCGGGCTGCCTCCAGCACACGTTAAACAGCTTTAAGAGGTTTTTATGCAATGTCTGACCTCCATACTTCAGTAATTCGCTGTTGATTCCGCTTGGTCCGGGTGCTTTCCTATTTTTTAATCCTTTTAAAGCGATTGCCAGCTCCTCCCATGTGATGTCAACTTCTGGATATTTAGCTCTATGATTAACAGCAGCGTTTCACCGGGAGCGGTAGCTCAGTGCCACAACTGATGTCACTGCAGCGCCTCTGACCGGGAGGTCCTAGGTTCCCACTCCCCACGGCGGCAGGATTTTCGACACTAGCTTTTCAGCTACGTCGAATTCAGTCGCTGTCTGGAGGAGAATTCTAGCGGCCGGCTGCTCTGATCGGTAGTTTCCCGTGGTTTCTCCGATCAACACCAGGCGAATGCCGGAGCAGTACCTTACAAAACGGGCCACAGACCGCGCGCGATCTGTCCTTCCCATTCCTTGTCCTATCCTCTCGCATTACACACTCACTTACACTAACATGCACTACACTACCACATATTCCGGGAGACCGGTCGGGAGCTTAGAGCTTGTCCCGGCTGGGGCGGTGCCCCGCTGATGGAGGAGTCCTGGTTAGGGGGAAACCCCACTAGCCGACGGTAGGTCGGTGCCGGATCTTGCCGTACAGCGGGGGAAGATCACTGCCATCTCCCGAGAAAAAACATGCACTACACTAATGGGACTAATGACCAGAGCTGTTGACGCGCCCGGAAACATGAATAAATCAATCAATCGATCAAAACAGCAGCGTACCACAGAGATCGGTAGTGTTCTGCCCACGTGTCTATTTCTATGCTTTTGACATTTACATCCTCATTTATAGATCTATTTAGGGACTTCATAACTTTGTACGCTAAAGACTGTGTGGCGAACCACATCACCCCGCGCCAGGAAAACGCGCAAGGCAAGCGGCACGCAGCGTCTCAAAACATTCCGGCAGCGGCCTCCAAAAAACGCTGCCGAATGCAAGTCGGCCCAATATAAACGGGCCCGACAGAGCCAGAGTAGCAGTAGCAGTAGCAGACAGTGACGGAGAATGGCTGGCAGTAGCAGAAGTGACAGGTAGTAACAGTGACGGAGGATGGCGGAGACTGACAGAGAGTGGCGGAGACTGACGGAGAGTGGCTGGCGGTAGCAGAGAGTGACGAGCACTGACGTACTTGCTTCTCCGACTGCCGATCCCTACTCCAGACGATTCAGGATGACGACGACAAGCTCCCAGGGTGCTGCCGCTGCTGTTGCCGCCCCGCCGTAACGCCTGGTCCACGGGGAGATGGGGTAAGAGTCCGTCATCAGTAATCTCGACTCCCAAGCATCTCCCTTCACTCCATGTTCCCCGTCTCTCCTTTAGTTATTAATAAATGGTACATTGTTATTGGAAAACGTCTTCTGAGTAAGCCGCCCTCCCCCTTCTCCTCAACTTTCCGTAAGTCACCTAATCAATCACAGTACTCAAAGTGACGAGTCACCTTAGGAATACGCTGAAGCCAGTCAGCTCCGAGGGTGGCTCATCACAACTGTCTTCCATGTACTACATCATGTTCAATATTTGCAATAAATCTTTCCCAAGATTTGGGGTTTTTTTTTTTTTTTTTTTATTTTAACTAATTCTTCTATTTCTGTCGACCATATTTTTAACCTTCTCTTACTTTTTAACTTCTTTTTCATCCCTAGGGCTTCCTTAGCAGCCTTAGTCAGCGTCATTTTCAAATTAACCCATATTTCTTCCACATTGTTACTTAAAAGATTTAGATGTGTTTCTTCAGTCTACGTTGGTACAATTCCCTCGTGCTTTCATCTTCTAGAACGTGCACTTTGTAAACTTTCTCTGCATCATCATTTGGAGAGTTTTTCCTTGCTTTTCGCCATCTTGGATACATCTTGATGCGAGATATTACTAGATAAAGGTCTGAGTAGACGTTATAACCTCTCAACACATTTGTATCCGTTACTTGTTTTGATATATCCTGGTTAGCAATTACATAATCTATTAATGATCTGCAGTTCCCATTGGCCCATGTAAACTTGTCAATTAGTTTCTTGCGGAAAAAGGTGTTTGTCACTTTTAAATTCTTAAAAACTGCCAATTCTGGAAGTTTCATTCCATTCTTATTTATTGTTTCTTCTCCAAATGTTCCTATAGATCCGTGGACTGCTTTGTTTCCTACTCTGGCATTCATATCACCCATAATGAGTACTTCGCATGTTTGATTGTATTTCTCTATAGTTTTTTGGAGTGTTGAATAAAAACGGACAGTTTCCTCTTTCAGTTCTTTCGATTGATTGATTGATTTTTTCATGTTTTGGGCGCGTCAACTGCCCTGGTCATTAGTCCCGTTTGTGTAGTGCATGTTTTTTTCTCGGGAGATGACAGTGATCTTCCCCCGCTGGATGGCGAGATCCGGCGCCGAACTACCGTCGGCTAGTGTGGTTTCTCCCTAACCAGGACTCTCCCATCAGCGGGGCACCGACCCAGCCGAGACAAGCTCTGAGCTCCCGACCGGTCTCCCGGGATATGTGGTAGTGTAGTGCATGTTAGTGTAAGTGTGTGTGTAAGGGGAGAGGATAGGACACGGAAGGGGAAGGACAGATCGCGCGCGGTCCGTGGCCCGTTTTATAGGGTACTGCTCCGGCATTCGCCTGGTGTAGTCAAAGATCAGAGCAACCGGCCGCTAGAATTCTCCTCCCGACAGCGACTGAATTCGATCTAGCTGAAAAGCTAGTGACGAAAATCCTGCCGCCGTCAGGACTCGAGCCTAGGACGTCCCGGTCAGAGGCGCTGCAGTGACATCAGTTGATGCACTGAGAGTTATTTCGACCGTCCTTCCACTGGGGCATATGCGTCTATGATGACCGGGTGACCGCGATCATGTTTTAATCTGATTGTAAGAATTCTATTATTCACATATTCATATTCTTTAATCTGAGGTTCCCATTTCTTATCTACAAATATCGCTACTCCTTTTCAAACTCTCATGTTTTCCTCTACATCACTGTAGAACATTGCATAATTCTACATATTTTGAGCCTTTTCTCTAAATTTCTTAATAAACCTATTTCTTAATAAACCTAAATTTCTTAATAAATTACCTCTTTGCAATTTACAACAATATGAGATAAACCTTTCGTTTGTAAAGGAATAGAAAACTCTCTTATGCCTGGTATTATTGGTATTAATAAATACCATTCGATACACAATATAGTGCAATGAGGTCATTGCTAGTCGCCGGACCCAAAACTTCCCCCTCTGTCACGCCGATTAGGAAGGTCCCTGATTTGACACGGCTCAGCGCAAGACGCGCGAACGCGTGCCAGGAAACTCAAAAGATTTACGATTAGGGTGCAATTGTCTCCCGGGGACAGCCTTTCTGGCAAACGGCGGCCAGTCCACGTGCACGGCTAGGCACCGGAACAAGCAAATTATAGAGATCCCGGCTACTGTTGAAGTTATCCCGTAGGACCCATATAAGCGTCACGAAGACAGCAGAAAGGACTGCTTTGTTCATCTCCAGTGTACCCACACGCACAACAAAGACCACCAATCAGGCGCCCAGAAAATGAGGTTAATTTGAAAATACCATATCGGCTTCCGACTCGCGTCGAATATTTTGGAAACTAAGATTTCGGCCAATAATATTCAAAATTCCAATCACGTGAAGGAGCGATGTGCGAAACTTGGAAAAAGGGTGGGGATGCGACGCAGGAAGCTCTAGAGCGGCGGATTTTTGGCAGAAGACGGATAGAAGGCGAGAGAACGAGACAGAATTGAGACTGCGGTGTTGATGAGAGATAGTGGGAGCAGTGACTTGGGGGTCGACCAACATAGTGCAGGCCGCCCAGTATAAAAAGACAATCAGGAATTTATTCCGATTTCAACGGGCCGGCGCCTCCGGAAGGAATGATTGTGCAGCCGAGTCATTGAGGCTGGTCTGGTGAGGAGTGGGTGGCGTCAGACGACTTCCTCCAATAATCACCGATCGGAGCCAGGAGCACTAGCACCGCACGCACTGCTGCTTCCGGTTGGCTGCGCCTTGCCGTGGTGCGGCTCGCGACAGCGACTGCTTCGGGGACGACTACGGATTGTGCAATCATCGAAAGAGGTGAACGAAAGACTTTCATTTTGTAATTATTCCAAAGACAGTAAAAAATAGGAAAGGTGTCATTTAATGTAAATAACAGATAATTTAGTTTAAGGATTCCTTACCCAAACTGTATTATAGAAACAAAAGCAATAAATGTGTTCTTGCCATTCTAGTGATTGACACTTAAAAAAAAAAAATAAATGTGTTCTGCCATTCAGGTGTTGCACTTAAAGTTACAAAACTTTGTGATTATTGTAAAGTAGTGGTAGTAATAGCAAACCCCGTGCATGCCCTCATTCAAGAGTGCCTACCCCCTTGAGGTTCTCGAATGCCGGTGCCAGGTGACAGGTAAGTGCCCGTTTGGCGCCCTTCATTGATAAATTTAACGCGCACACCTGTCAGCTGATTACCGACGCACTTCGGTGTGACGGTATTTCCCCTTTGTGAGGTACCCAGACCGCGAGCTGCGCGCATTGCGCGCATGCGTGTGTTGCCGTAGCGGCAGGATGGGTTCATCACAATAGAAAGTATTTCATTAATTTTTTACCTAGAAACCATAAAACATGCTAGGACATTTTTAGTTTTAGAAGAAAACTTTTAAATTTCAAATTATATTTTTCATCAATCAATGAACAAAAATGTGTGCTTCATATTCTTTAGCAAACATAATTATTCGTTTCATTTGTCGGCAGTTGTTTACCTTACCATACCTTCCCATATATGCTACTTTTATAACACACTTCAGAAGTATTTACTTTGATGTCACATCCACAGAAATATCTCTTCTGTATTTACTCCGAACTGTCAAAAAATATTGTTGAAATCATTTTTATCCTTTGATTTCTGGACACTGAAAGAGTTTCGGATGTGGAAGGAAAAACCATAAATCAATATTGTGATTTCTATCTTATTTTCGTAGATTGTCATTCTAATGGTGTTGTCACAAGTTATGAATATGCCCTGCGCCATCCCATACGTGTTGCATTGAGTTGTGTAGCAATTTAAAGACTTTATGACAAAATAGGAATGACTGGTAATGTTGTGCCTATGCACGAGTTTGGTGGTGTGTTGAGGCGTATGGCTCTGGGCTAGGAAGAAGCTACAAAATTGTTTTTCCGCTGTTTTAAGATTAATGTACGTCATTGTCATAAATATCGGGTTTCTAAAAACAATTTTCATGGATAAATGAGTAAGGTTACCCAGAGTTTAAGTTCGCATAATGACTTTAGTGACATTGCAAAGTGACTCGTGGAAAACTGACTTGTTCAAATAATTTTCACATTGCGTTGTAATTTACTTCTACATCATTTTCGATACACAGTTAATCAACGTTAAAGGCATTGCAGATGCATTGAAAATGGTTCAGAAACGCAAGTGCATTAGAAATTTTATTAAAACGAAATAAGTTACTTTAGAAAACTTTCAATTTTTGTTCTAAATTCCATAATTTCACAATGCATCAATCTTAAAATAATTGAATATTTTTATATGATTTTATTTATCATTGCATTAAATTATTCTAATTAATTATTTATTACAATACTAAGCATTTACAATGCAAACAAATAAGGGGAAGGAGGTTAAGACTATGTAGCCGGGTAAGAGCATACGCAGGGATTTTTCCCCTATTGGCAGCAGCGGAAGCAGAAGCGAGTGATCGGATGAACACATGTGCAGTCACCTCTCTCTAGTGACCGGCGTTATTATTTTCATCCACGCTTTCTTTTATTTATTATGCATGACATGTTCTCGTTATGTTGGCGTGTAACTTTTTTCTGAAAGAATTTTTTTCTTTATAAATAAAAAAGTAATGTTAGGATCTCGAGTTTTAAATGTTAAAAAGGTCATTCACTTCCGAACAACATGACCGCATTAGTCTTTATTTGTAATGAAGTGTGCAGCTATTTACGAGCGTTTTAGAGAAACAGTACCCTGGCGGCTAAGAGTATGCATAGATCTGATGTGCGCCTTCTTACTTGCTCTGTAATTTGAAGAAATCATTTTAATTCAGGGTTACAATAGCATTTCAAGTTACAGGTATTGAGCCTGGCGTAATTAATGAGAATTGCGTTTCTCCTTCACTATACTTGGATTTTTGTTCAGTGGCCGATGGCATTAGGCTATTGTTACATCTTCTGCCTTATAAAATGAATCTTTTGAATGAATTTGCCAACATGATTCTTAACGGGGCTCGTGGCCTCATAAATGTAATTACCACTATTTAAAAGATTCAATTTATAATGCAGGAGGTGTAACAATGACCTAATGTCATCGGCCACTTTAAAAAACTCGAAGTATAGTAATTTTCAAACCTTTGGATAACGATTGCACAGTTGCAGTTCAACATGAGAATGAAGTCTCGCCTTCCTCTTCTGAGATTGATATTTGTATCCAGTTAAATGTGCAACTTTCTCGACACGAAAAAAAGACGCTTGAAGTAAAATATCTACAAAACTGAGATCAGGACTTAGTCTTATCCAAAATTTGTTAGAGAAGAAAGGAAAGGAAAAGCGAGAATTAGAGAAAAGATAGATTAATTGAGCTCTTCTGAAAAACAAAAGTGGGGACAAAATTAAAGAAGGGAAACTTCCTTGTTCTTGAATGCAAAAACAAAACTTTTTATACCGACCTGAGTGTCCGAGATCGCTAAGGCAGTACTATCGGCAATAGTATCCAGGGCCGAAGGATCGCGGGTTCGAGTCCCGCCTCGGGCATAGTTGTATTTGTGTTCGTCCTTTCATCCCTCATCAGCGCCTTGTCACTTCATTCAGTTATGCAGATACCTCTTAAATTACCCGATAGTGGTCGATAATGATTTCGAAGTTAATGCGACCTTTAATATACTAAAAACACTGTTTGTGAATAATGAAACCCGGTTCTCTCAACAAGTTCGGCAAACCATGACGAAAAAATATACCCTGCCTGCGATCAATCTCGTGATGAAGATTCCACACTCAGTGTGGAATATGTAGGGAATAGAGGCACGAGGTATGTTCCAGTTACGAAGTCACTAGTGATTTTGTATGTGACACTGCTAAATTTCCTGTTTAGCATACTCTTTCGCGCCGTGTAAAAGTACGCATTTCGTCATTTTTTCCCTCCATTTTGTACTTAATGTTTTCATGAAGTTACGATTGTCATTTTTTGTACCCTTCTTTTAAGTTCTTAAAGCTACTTTTCAAGGCTCTGACTTTTCAACCTTAAGTTTTATAAAGAAAAATCCAGTAGATACGTACTTTTACTCTCCTTTCCCTTACTAGAAGAAACGTAATACATGAATTCGTTATAATAGCAATTACAATAAAGAAAGAAGAAAAAAATTATAGTCTATTTTCTCGACATTCAAACGCATCAATTCAGAGAAAAATATTAAAATGTGCGTTAGTTCAGAATGTATCCCATTCACATACTCCTTACGTTTTCAATTTGCAGGGTAAGCTTTGGGTAACGTTACTAGATAACGAAAAAGAAAATTGAATCGCACGTCAAACAGTAAATTTCAGAACAGTTCATTCCTCATATTTTGTCGCATATCATGCATTTGGAATATTCAACAATACATTTTCAAACTATTCATTTCAACCAAATTGCAATTACTAATCGAAAAATTGATATTGTAATATTGTGTGAAAGTTAAATACTTCAACATTCAAAGCTTTTAATTTGTGAAAGCTATTGAATTAAAGTAATACGTTATATATGTGATTTTTTTATTTGTTTTTCTCCAGAGATCAACATAATGCAAATTTTTACGAACTTGTATATATCACAGGCATTCTTATAATATCTTTGAATATTTTTGTTGTTTGTGTGCGCACAAACAAAAGAGCTCATGTTTTCGGATCTCTCGTCATGCATGAATTTTGTAATATAACACGTATTTATTTTAAATCAAAGCAATTACAATCAAAATATTTTATACAGCAGTTACATAGTGATCTGCTATGACTAAGTTAATTCGTTACTAACTGTGCCATTTATCGTCATATTTTTTTTCGTTCTTAATAATTGTAGAAGAAATGGATGTCATACGAATGTCGCCATGATTGGCACTGCATCGATATATCCTCCACATTCAACATTCTTATACATTAACTTTTGGAAGTCGCAATTTTTATAGTGGTTTTTAAGTATTTTCTCAAAATATACTTTTGTATATGCGAATATATGATAATTAATACTACTAGAATTTTTTCAAATAGAATGGAAACCGCTAGTCCAAATACATATCTGCATCAGTTTAATACCATCACTGCAACTGAAATTAACAACTTTATTAGTACAAAAGAAAGATGAGTTTCTCATCGTATTCACCAACTGATTATCAACAAGACTTTGATTTAATTTGAGATTGGTTACTATTATTATTTATAGCGTTTGGTGGGAAATCCAACTCATTTTATTTTATATTTTTTCAAGATAAATAAGAACTTTCTCGAATTCACGCTGTTCGCAGTTCGAAATGAACGAGAAACAGCCTAATCACGGAGTAAGTAGAATATGAAGTGTATCCCTTCGTGGTCTTATGAAGAACAACTTAACCTTAACAAAATTGCATAAATGTTCTTTAGAAAATCGTTTAATAATGGAATGAGCCTGTATTCTGATAGCAACCGCTTCATTCGGAAAATAGATACTATTAACGTAAGATAATCTGTTCATGGTAGATGTTGATATTCTCGTTAATTTACATGATAATTTGTTGATAAAACAACAAACTCTGATATTTTTCTTGAGAAGTGAGGGTTCATTCACATTATTTTAAAATTATTAAATTCATTAATTTCGATTTACGAATTTACTACCGGGAGCGGTAGCTCAGTGCATCAACTGATGTCACTGCAGCGCCTCTGACCGGGAGGTCCTAGGTTCGAGTCCTGACGGCGGAAGCATTTTCACACTAGCTTTCCAGCTAGGTCGAATTCAGTCGTTCTGTGGCGGAGAATTCTAGCGGCCGGCTGCTCTGATCGGTAGTTTTCCGTGGTTTCTCCGATCAACACCAGGCGAATGCCGGATCAGTACCCTGATAAACGGGCCACGGACCGCGCACGATCTTTCCTTCCTCATCCTTGTCCTATCCTCTCCCCTTACACACCCTTACACTAACATGCACCACACTACCACATATTCCGAGAGACCGGTCGGGAGCTTAAGCTTGTTCCGACTGGGGCGGTGCCCCGCTGGTGGGAGAGTCCTGGTTAGGGGAAAACACCACTAGCCGACGGTAGGTCGGTGCCGGATCTCGCCATCCAGTGGGGGAAGATCGCCGCCATCTCCCGAGAAAAAAAACATGCACTACACCTACGATACTAATGACCAATACAGTTGACGCGCCCGGAAGCACGAAAAAATCAATCAATCAATCAAAACGAAGTTACTGCACTTTATAAAAGATGAAATTCATTTTCAATTCCTCATAACTGATGAGAATGTTTAAGAAACCTCAAAGCCACCAACTGTCTTGATATTTCACGCGGAACCTCCCTCTTGAAGGGGTAGCTTTCTCACATAACGGTTCTTTGGGCGCAGAACCCCTTTCCCATTGAGGGAGGTGACAGCGGAAACGCAAGGGGTAGAAGGAGCCTTTCTGTTTCGGACGGCTAGAATTTGGCTGAGGGAAAGAATGGAAGAAAAGGGGAAGAAGCGAACAAAGACATAGAGTGAGAAAGAAGAGAAATGAAAAGAAAGGAAGAAAGAAAAATAACTTAACACGCATTTCTCGAGTGAAATGGAACCTGGCAGTACCCTAGATAAATAAGTGCCTCTTATTTTGTGAAAGAAAAACCTCATGGATTCAACATATTTATAGTCCGTTTTTGATGAACTACAAAAGCATTTGTGTGAATATAATAATATAAATTCTATAAATTCAGCGTAAGATCGGAATAATCCCTAGTCTTCACGTTTTCTTCTGTCAAATTGCGCGAAAGGAGTTTCAGCGTAATTACAGGGGCTAGAATATAGGGATATCCAAAAGAAATAACCTGAAGAAATAAGTATTTTTGTAAAAAAGAAAAAAAAAACCATAGAAAGACCAGTTTTGACTTATGGAGTATAGACGCGGCGGATACTAGAAGAACTAAAGCGCTACGAATAACTTCGAGAAGAATATTTTAAGAGCAAAACAGAAAAAATAGTTGGAAGAGAAAAAATAATCAAGATTTAAGGAATGAGTGTGAAGTGTCGGACATAGATAAATTCACAAGAACAAGAAGAAAAAGGTAGGGTGAACACCCTTAGGTAATCAGTATCCAGGTAGACCAAAGAAAAGATGGATCGAAAGCTGGGTGTCGACATCTTGCGACTCATCATGAAGGTAAAGTGTGGCGAAAAACAGACCCCACGTACATAAAAGAAGAAGAAAAAAAAGGAAAAAAAGAGTTTTGGTGTCGACGTGCATTGCTGCTGTTTTCGAACGCTCGAATGTTTGGCAGTCTGGAGTTCGTTGGTGGATGATGGCTTTACATTTCAGAGAAGACAGCAATAGTTATTTACATCATAGTATAGCAAGCGAATTTTTGGCGTACGAATGATTTTTTCCTGTCGATAATGTGTTACAAACCGAGTCCGGCATATTGAGTATGCCAATGGCACTTACGTACATTATATTTTTAGTAGGAATTTAGGGAGACATAAGGCGTGAAGACAGCCATGTTGACTCACCTCACCCCATGGTTTTATTTTGTGGTAGGCGCGTCGTAAATTTCTACTTGGAAGTACACGTACTGTAAAGTGGAGCTTTCGGAGTTAAATGAACAGTATAAAAAAGAAGTGATTTTCATACACGAAAGCTGACAAATTATTTTCTCATCACATTACTTCCATAAAGTAATTATTTTGATTGTTGTACCTTAAATTATCTCCATTTTTCAAATGCAATAACGATAATTTTCTAGTAAAATGTTCAATTTCTAAATTTCATGCCTATCGTAATCTTTCACTTTTGAAAAGGGAACCTTCATCAATCTAGAAATTAAGATTATATTTTTTTTACTTGAATCGTTTTTTTTATTTTCATCAAAAAATGTAATAACAATAATACGATGTATTAATATCAATAACTCAATTCATTAAACTAATTTCTCCACACTACTTTCTCCGATTTTTCAAAAAGCTCTTTCTTGTTCTCGCTTCAACAAGTACACGTTACTAGAGAACAGTGTTAATAAATATCTGAGAAGGTAGTCTTGCGTGTTGTGAGCCATAACCGCAGATAAACTAAGATTTTCTCAAAGCTGCCCGAGAATGAAATCAGCTGTAACGGTGCCATCCAATGGGAAGATTCAACGCCACCAGAGCGACGTCACTAGTGAGGTGTAAGGTCCGTATGGATGGCACAGTAACAACTGATGAACTGTCGCAGGCATCTGTGGAAAAGTCGCAGTATAGTGACATCACTATGACTCAGCCCCTTCACAGAGACCGAAATGCTAGTGTCGTGACAGGCAGTGTTACCGTCCTGGTAATGATCGTTGAAGCAGGAGATTCATTCACACGATTCTATTCTTTAAACGAGAAGAACCTTGTGGATATGCAAAAATTGCGGTGAAAGTTCGCCAGATTGTAGTGTAAGTCACGTTTTCCTTATCTATCCTTAAAACAGCAAGTACTAGAGTGTTTTCATGAGTTACAGATTTTCGGATTCACATGAAATTGAAATAACCCTTAATTTTAAAATTAATATTTAATTTGAGTAATGTAATTGTTAATTAAACTAATTACAAGATAATATTTATCTTGTAATTAGTTATCACATGTTTGTTTTGTCAGCTCACTGCACTTTTCAGTCTTTTAACCTTCGCTGGCACTAAGATAATCGCCCCGTTGTTTTGATTACTTTCATGTACTGCAGTTAATTTTTTTAATAATTGTCTGATATATTTAATTACTAAATTAAATTAAAAACTTGTAATTTTCTAACTACATTAATATTCTTTTTAAAAGAAACCAGAGAAAGTAAACACACACTTAAAATAAGGATTGTTAAAATAATTAATGTATTTTATGTTCTCAAGATGTATCTGCATATTAGTAATTTAATTTCACACACAAAAAAGGACAAACAATTACAAATTAATAGAAATCTATTGAAACGAAAATCATTTCCTCATTTTTATCCAAAATGAAAATACCTCCTTAATATTCCAAGATGCCTTCATTGCCCGTGGTTCATTTTGTTCGTTTTCTAAACCGCAGCCGGGTCCATATTGCGAGTCGTGCATTGTGCCCTCGCGGCGGGGCGTGGCCCTGAGTAGTTAAGCAGTCAGAGCACAAGGGAAGGGGAGGGGCGTGGGTCTAGAACAACGCACCCGCCGCCTGCGGCATTATAGGGCTCCGCTGCCAAGGCCCACTGCGCCAGTTGGCCACCGAGGAAGGCTGCTCGCGCACCAAACGAGACGACGACAGGATCCCGCTCCCTCTCACAGGTAGGTCGCTAGCGCTTTCGCACTTTCGCCTTCCCCAATGTAAATTGGGGACCAGAAGTAACCCGCGTTTAACCCACATGTAAATTGGGGACCAGAAGGAAAATAACCCGCGTTCAACCCACATGTAAATTGGAGACCAGAAGGAAATAACCCGCGTTTAACCCACATGTAAATTGGAGACCAGAAGGGAAATAACCCGCGTTTAACCCACATGTAAATTGGAGACCAGTATGAAAATAACCCGCGCTTAATCCGTATCTAAATTGGAGGCCAGAAGGAAAACACACCGGCTTCAACACATTTGTAAATTGAGGACCGACCCAAAGGAGGACACACGTAAATTGAGGACCGACTACCTCAACCCCTTCCAGGTAAAAGTGGAAAGTTGGAAGGTGACATCTTATTTTCGAAGAACATTTTCATAGCCATTATTTTTAGAACACAACTCCCTACTCAATTTTCCAAACCAAGAACTGGTATATTTCTTTCGAGATATGGTTTAGTTGAAGTGGGTTTTCATTCAATTGAATCATTCGGTGATTGAATGAATTCTGTTTCTATTGCCATTTTTATATTCTTCCTTTTTCTCTACAAATGTTCTATAACGTTGAACATGAAATTTGGATACTCTTCTAGAGCGTTCTTTACTTTCTATTTTGCTATAGGAGCGACTACGGAAGATTTTCAATAAGGCCCAAGGCAAAGCTGGGCAGCAGGGCGCCGGAGGTCCCCTAATTCGCGCACCTGCTCCTTCCTTGGTTGGTTCGGTCCGCAATTTACACGTAGAATTGGAAAGCAAGTTTCGCGAGAAAACATCAAGGGATTATTTGGTCCTTAATTTACTTACGGCGGCCCTCCCTTGCCTGCGGGATTCTAAAACCGTACGTCAACTACCGTATTTACGTGAATCTAATGCGCCTTCGAATCTAATACGCATTCGAAACTTAAAATTTAGAAAAAAGGTTTTGAATTGAATGTAATGTAAGTCAACGACAGAATAATAGATACGGTATTTTATTTAAATTTATGTAATACAACAATTGAATTATCGTATACATAATTAATATTCTGCTTTACTGCTAACTGCGTTGCGCTTCAATGAAGCATCAGACATTCTTCACTGTTTGCCCTCTATATCGTAAATAAAATCCTTCAATAAAAAGCCAACGATAAATGAAACGAGGTTGAATTTGAAAACTCCAGCAATCTTTGCGACGAAAAATTGAATGAAGTTACTGGCGTTCTACGGAACTGATTTGCACTTAAAACTAATGCGACATCGAATCTAATCCGCGCCACAATTTTGAGTACTTCATTTAGTAAAAAAAAAAGGTGTGCATTCAATTCGCGTAAATACGGTATTTGAGTGAAAAGGAAATATATCAAACAGTTCAGTATAAATAGAGAAAATTTGGGGTTTTTATACTCACACCTTAATGCAGTCTTTCTTATCTGTTCATTGTCCGTGAAGTAGAGGTTTCACGGACTAGACAAGAAAAAAACATTTTACTTCACTAGTTTAGTAAAACTGTGCAGATGTCTAGTAAAGATTTATATATATTGGAAGTTTCGTTTACAACATGAATTTCTGTAGTATCTGGTTTATTACGGTACCAAAATACCTACTATAAGGGGTGAGTGTAACGAAAGGGTTGTTTGCTTCGCGGCAAAAATCTGAATAATTTTGAACTCAGTCACTAATAAATCTTCCCCCAAAACATCATCATTTCGTCTTTGATTCATAAACCACTAATATTCAAAAGAGCAATACTCACGAATACGTAGTCGACAAGTAACTGTATTTATTCGAAATAATTTATTCGGTTCTCGATTCTGTATTTTATTCTCCGTTACTTTGCAAAAGAAATAGAAAATAATGTAAATTCTGGTTGCCATTGTTTAAATGAAAATATTTCAGTCTTTTGTGTGAGTAATTAGTTTCAACTAAAGGAAATTTAATCCCTAATCAAAAATCTATTTTCTTCGAAAGTACATACGTGTGTAGTAGCAAAAACTCATAATGATAAAAATATTTACTTTTCCTTCCTCTAAAGCTCGTAAGTGGGTCTTGGAGCATTAGTGATAAAAATTTGAAAACCAATGTCCTAAAACATTGGTTCTCTCACAAGATTAATCAGTAAAACTGAACAAAAGCATTCTTATTTGCAGAACAATTAGTGGTGCTGCAACAAAACTTAATTTTCGTAATATTATAAAGGTTACAAAATATTGTAGTGCAATTTGCCTCTTAATATTTTTTTCAATCATATCTTTTGCAGTAGAACTGCTGGAGAATTGAATTTTTAATTTTAGAAGGTTATCAATATTCGAAATTTTGATTTATATTAACACAAATAGAATATAATTTAACTTGAAATATTCTCAAAACATTTTGAAATGTTTCACTTTTGGGAAATCATAATATTTTAGTAAAACAACTTGTATCCTATCACTACTTGTGCCAAATAATTTAGTATATTGTGCTCCATTCTTACATCAAGTTTTATAAAAAATTGCAGTCGTTCCTTGAAATTCGTTTTTGGAAAAATATTACGGTATAAAACCGTTTTGGAAAAATAAACCCTTTAACCAGGGTTAAATTATTGTGTGAATGCGGACGGGATGTTATTGGAATTATTAAAGGATGAAATAATTGAAGTCATCTTTGTCCACTCACATATATTGAGAGAGCCGGCTTTCAATGTCTTTGCCGTCATCATCAGTCTAGAAATATACAAAATAAATATAAAATCTAAAAAAAAAACAAGATACAATAATAACATTATTTGTATTATTTCTTCAATGTATGAAAGTATGAAATAATTTATTTCTACATTTTCTTGTATATTCGTTCTAATAAAATCAAAAGTATTATTTAGCATGTATAGGAGACTGAAAATATTCACGAAATTTAAATTTTCTATGATGAATAGTTTGTGCGAAAAAGTTTTTATAGAAAAAATTGGAGGAAATAGGTTTGAATATTTTCTTCCGAATGCTAGCTTCTAAAAAGCTTGGATCAACTTCATTTTTTTTATTTGCCACCTGGAGATTTCTTTTCCACTTCTTTTGTGTTTTGTTGCATTTTTGTATATTCCTATCTCGTCACTTTCGGCTCCTCTTTCGAAGCACGTCCATTTGATACATTGCTCCAAGTTGGGCATCGATCTCTGTAAGCTACGCATTGAAGGACTTCATATTTTGTAGTGTTCCCTTCATTGGTTGATGCAACAGCCTCATACACATACCAAAATGGAGTGTTAACCCACCAACATGCAATTGTTTTTGCATACCGCTCGTCAGCTTCGATGTGGATCAACCACTGCTTTACAATGGCCTCTCCCTCCGACTTTACCAGAGGCATATAGCAGCTAGATGAAGATTCGATCCGAAGAAAGTCATAAATTCAGGAGATTCGAGAAAACGGTGTGCACGTGTTACTTTAAGTGACAAATTAATATTGCTCAGTATCAGCCTGACTTATGTATTATTTTAAACAGGAAATATTAGGGAAAATAAAAACACAACAAAACAAAAATCGAGTTTTTGACCTCAAAATCGATTTACTTTTCCCTTAAACAAACTAAAAATAGCAAAACATTTTGAAAAATACATTTTCTGGATGAATTTTTGGCATGAAAAATACGAATATGACCATGATAATTTCTTAAGTTTGTACAACTTCCTGTAGACTAAATGTGTCTGATATAGTATAGCTTATAATTGAGCATTAACGAATTTATCACAATTATTAAAATAAAAATGCCTTTTTCCCTGGTAATTAATTTTAATGTTTATTTTAAACTTGAACTCTTTTCTAGATTTGAAAATATCGACGCCATAGGCAACTATTTGCGACGTAAATTGTGATTCGAGCGTAACGTAGAATGTAACACTGCAATGGAATTGTGTGAGGTTAAAGAGAACATTAAACAGTCTCTGTTCTTATAACTTTTATTTTTATTTATTTATTTATTTATTTTACGTCAGAAAAACAGTTAAAAACTGCGTATGACGTGCTATGGGGAAAAGTGAATTGTGTGCACATTTTCAAAATTCTGTGATCCCTACACTTACTCATATACTACTTAAATTTTGAATTTTTGAAAGGGAGAAAAAAAACAAAAACTCCCATGCAATAAAAATCTATGTTCAAGGATAAAAAGCAATAAATTTTGAATTTTGAAATTTTGAAAGGGAGAAAAAAAACTCCCATGTAATAAAATCTATTTTCAAGGATAAATAAGCAATAAATTTTAAAGGGAAAAAAACAAAAAAACTCCCATGTAATGAAATCTATTGTCAAAGATAAATAAGCAATAAATTTGGGCTCTTATTACTTCCTGCCGCGACAACATGGAAACGATAATTTGAATAATTGTATTCCCCACTGAATTCTAGAAGACGTGCGCAGATAATGAAGTTACATTTATGTCCAGAAGCAAAACAAGGGGCCATCTCAGCATTTGCTCAATGGATGGTCTTCTAGATGAACTTCTAGATGGTCCATCCTCTATGGTAGTATATTCGGCGCATGTAGGGTTGGGCAATGTTTAAATACTTCTAGTTGAAATATGTATTTTAAATACATTTTGTATTTGAATAACTGTTTTGAATTTTTTGGACATGTTTTTAGAGATGTATTTAAATACATAAAAAAAGCTGTATTTAAAAAAGAAAATACATAAAATACTTAAAATGCAGATGAAGATAACGATAATAGTTTCTATCTAATTCTGTTAATGAATTAACCTCATTGAAACAAAAATAAAAGCTTCTTTCAGCTGATGTATTTGAATTCTCTTCATTCTTAAATTATGAGTCTAAATCATTAAAAATGCTGGACAAAAATCCGACAGCTAAAATTGCGTTATAGCACTAGTTACGTTCATCCGCGTCAGTTGAACGACCATTTTCCTTCGCGGGATTTATACATTCGCCAAATAGCGGTTTATTTTGTGTGATGATTCGCTTGGAAAACTGGTCGCTTTAAAAGGAAATTCCGCTTATTTGAGTTAGACTTATAAGTAATTGTCCGGAAATTTATGGCTGTCAATTAGTAATTTATTGTAATTGACAATTACAGTAAATTGTTCCAATAACAAAGTAATAATAAAAAATTATTGTATTTACTGTACTTTGAGTATTTGAATTATTTTAAATACGTATGTATTTAGCCATTCAAAACCTAATGTATTTGGAGTACTTATTTACGAAGTATTTAAATACTAAACTTACAGTGTTTTGCCCCAGCCTGGGCGCATGTCTAATGCCTGTGTGCGTTCACTGGCTGTGCCTGGCTCTGCCGGGGCGGTGGAGCTTCGAGATGGAGGAGCCCAGAAAGGAGACGGGGCTGTGGCCGTCCATGTTTGGCCGCTTCCGGCCGCGGCCCGGGGGGGGGCCGGGGGAGGGGGCCGCACGGCCCAACCGCACTCGCGCCTTTCACGCGCGCTCACGCACGTGCGCGCTGCGTAAACACGCGTCCGCCCGACAGACAGCGCCACCCGGCACCGCCCCAACACGCACACGGGCACGCACGCACGCACGCACGCACGGGAGGCTAGCTCTCGCGCTGCACTCGGTCTCCGCAATTGAGGAGCGAACGTTCAAAACGTGACAGGTCCACTTCAGGGGTTTCCAGCAAAACTGGACCGGGAGCGGTAGCTCAGTGCATCTACTGATGTCACTGCAGCGCCTCTGACCGGGAGGTCCTAGGTTCCCACTCCCCACGGCGGCAGGATTTTCGACACTAGCTTTTCAGCTAAGTCGAATTCAATCGCTGTCTGGAGGGAATTCTAGCGGCCGGCTGCTCTGATACGGTAGTTTTCCGTGGTTTCTCCGATCAACACCAGGCGAATGCCGGAGCAGTACCCTACCAAACGGGCCACGGACCGCGCGCGATCTTTCCTTCCTCTTCCTTGTCCTATCCTCACCCGTTACATGCACACTTACATTAACATGCACTACAATACCGCGTATTCTGAGAGATCGGTCGGGAGCTTAGAGTTTGTCCCGGCTGGGGTGGTGCCCCGCTGGTGGAAGAGTCCTGGTTAGGGGGAAACCCCACTAGCGGACGGTAGGTCGGCGCCGGATCTCGTCATCCAGCGGGGGAAGATCACCGTCATCTCCAGAGAAAAAACGTGCACTACACTTACGGGACTAATGACATACGCTGTTGACGCGCCCGGAATCACCAAATAACCAACCAACCCACAAACCAATAAAACTGGATACATAACACATATGACAAATTCTTAACGACCAATTGATATATGGAAGACAGGTTATCGGGGCTCGGTCAGAAATAAAAAGAATCAACAACATGGTTGTTTGCCGATGTTTCGAAAAATACATTTCCATACTCAGGACTGAGAATGACTCAAAAAGTCGTGCCGAATTCCATCTTGGAGATACTACCCTCAGCCGCCACGTTAGAGAAACCCATGTATAGTACGAGTATCATTTATTTGACCCTCTAATAAGTTTTTCATATACTACATTGAAGTTTAATGAGCATTAGCTAAGAAACGCAATAACGGTCTAACTGGGCTTAACGCAGTTCTTACATCAAATTCTTCAATTATATATGTTGGTTTAGAATGGTGATTTAGATGATCTTCTGGAATACATTATCATTAGTCGAAAACGTTCAATCAGAAACGGGATTCGAACGAAAATTTGTGATGCTATAGTATCACATACTTTCTCGCATTATTTGTAACTTTTGCCAGTTTCGAAAATTTAGATAGTTCAACGAAAATGAGACACGCGCCATTTTTAAGCCATTTTTTCGGCAACCGAGAAAAAAAAACACAATCCAAAAATTTGAAGCTACTTTGTAGAAACTTTTCAAACGTTGTTAGAAGGTTGATTATTCAAAAGAGTTGTATTTTACAAATTAAAGCCAGTTTCAATCAAAATAAAACCAGTTTCAAATTATCAAGACCTTGAGTTCGGCCAGATCCATCGGGGAGTATCAATTTTGGAGAAAGTCGTATCACATTGAACAAGAATATCAAATTTAGTTTAGGCGCCAGATTCGACATAGACAGATGGACGAACAGAAGTTTTGCTGTTAATCAATTTTGCTGTATGAAGTATCCACAAAGCGTGAATTTACTACAAATAGAAACAATGTTGACGTTTTTAGATATTAGGGCCCGCAAACGAGTTTTTCTGACGAAAAGTCGCCACTTTTTGTTGCAGCATTATAATACTTTATCTATACTATGTAAGTAGCATGAACCCTCGTGGATAACTCAGCGCCCTCGCTTTCCGTGGCACGACCCCGGGTTCGATTCCCGGTCGGGCAAATTGTGCGTTTTCCGTACAATGTCTCAGTGTTAGTTGCTGTGTGACGTTCAGAAAACTCATTTCTCAGGCTGAGAAGACCCAAACTACCCACACCACGTGACCCATGGCCGCAAAGCCGGGACGCCGCTAGTAGGCCCAAGCTTCCTTGATTGATTGATTTTTTCGTGTTTCCGGGCTCGTCAACTACTTTGGTCATTAGTCCCGTTAGTGAAGTGTATGTTTTTCTCGGGAGCCCCCGCTGGATGGCGAGATCCGGCACCGACCTACCGTCGGCTAGTAGGGTTTCCCCCTAACCAGGACTCTCCCAAAAGCGGGGCACCGCGCCAGCAGGGACGAGCTCTAAGCTCCCGACCGGTCTCCCGGAATATGTGGTTGTGTAGTGCATGTTAATGTAAGTGTGTGTGTAAGGGGAGAGGATATGACAAGGAAGAGGAAGGAAGGTAGCGCGCGGTCCGTGGCCCGTTTCGTAGGGTACTCCGGCATTCGCCTGGTGTTGATCGGAGAAACCACGGGAAACTACCGATCAGAGCAGCGGGCATTTAGAATTCTCCTCCAGACAGCGACTGAATTCGGCCTAGCTGAAAAGCTAGTGTCGAAAATCCTGCCGCCGTCAGGACTCGAACCTAGGACCTCCCGGTCAAAGGCGCTGCAGTGACATCAGTTGATGCACTGAGCTACCGCTCCCGGTGCCCAAGCTTCGTCAGAGGCTATTGCGCCAAAGTACTTAAACACTTACATACACACACACACACACACACACACACATACATGCCCGTATAAGCGAGAAAGGAGAGAAAGTGACATTAATATATTATTAAAAGAAATATTAATATATGATGGAAAGAAAAACGCTAAAGATATACCTCTTAAAAATTATTGAAAATCTTAGAGCTACACTTACACTTCATTTGTCGACAGAAATAAATGTTCAGTGTTTTCTTATTTAAAATTGATATCACACGGATTTGCAATATTTTATTTTTAAAGATAAAATTACCAAAAAGATGGAAAATGTCAACATGTATTCTATTGTCCTATTGTCAAAATATGTTTTGACATTCGCAAGTTAGTAACCCCTCTCTAATATTTTTTTTGTCAGAAGTCACAAAGATTCGTAAAAACCTTTCGTGCTGAACAAAACTCACGTTCCAGTCCGCTGACCCCCTGCTCGTGTTTCGCTGTGAAGTGCCGTTTTTGCGGTTTGTCGCCGCAGATGTTCGTCTGCACTTCTTCGTAATTGTGACAGTTTTTCCCCCCTTCTTGTCTTCCGGCACTTTGACTGGGTTGGAAGTGGGAAAGGGGGTTCCGGCACAACAAAGCCATTCTAACTGTCCTAGACAAAGGTGAGAAAATGCGGAACAAACATAAATTTCGGTTTAATGTAAATATGTAAACTGTTTGACTGCTAACTAAAGTATTAAGATACAAGCATATCCCTAATGGAAATCAAAATACAAATTTATATATGATTTAAAATAATATTGAGTATATGTAATAATGTACATTACGATAAAATTTGAATGATGATGACACATCAGGTTAAGACAATTTTTAAAGTGTAATGTGAATATTTAGTGCAAATTTCAATGTATTAATGACTGATGATAAATTGAATGTACAAATGTCACATAAAAATTTCTCTAATGTAAATCTGTAATGATGTCGCTGATGACCATAGTAGTTAAAAAGCGACATAAAATAAAATCAATTAAAAAAACAACAAAAAACATAAATTTAAGGTATGATAGTAGAACCGCAAGATATATTCGATGAATTGGGATATCACATAATTGCAGTTGTAATAATATGAAAATTACAGGACAGAATCTTTCATTAAGAAAGATAGCTATTTTCAATATTTCTTCTTGGTTGTCAATATATGTTTGCAAATAAAAGTATTCAAAGTTTTTTATGACAATCATTTATTTCAGCAATTGCACAACGTTTCGTAACTAGTTTTGTTACATCATCAGGTTCTTAGTGAGGGAACGCTATCCTATTGAATTACCTTCCCTCACTACGTACCTGATGATGTAACAAAACTAGTTACGAAACGTTGTGCAATTGCTGAAATAAATGATTGCATAAAAAACTTTGGATACTTTTATTTGCAAACATAGCTATTTTCATATTTTTAATTTTGTTACACATTTACTTTTATTCGTTTTTATACAAAAACTAAAGGAAAGTATCGTGCATATTTTCTCATAGGAGATATAACGTTGTTTTACATTCTCAGAATAAAATTGGTAGTTTGTAGCTACGTATGTTTGTGGGGAGTGGTCTTAAAGGAATCCCTGTACAGTATTTGAGTAACCGGGAATGTGCGTGAGTGCGATTCCGTCACTCCCGGCTAGACCACTTACCGTGCACCAATCGAGACATATGAGGTGTCATTCCACGCGTCTCGGTCTCCTGGTGGAGAACTGATAATTTGTTTCTCTGCGATTGTAGCAGAATGTATTCATTTCTCCATGTTATCGGATGCAGTAATCATGCCAATTCCACAAGCCGTGCGAGAATATATTATTCTAACACACCTGTCGACCAATCGCATTCTTCTAGTTCATTACACACGACTTAGGGTTCTCGCAGTCGCCTACAGAGGCGCTGCATGCTCTTCCGCAACTATTGTAAGACAGGTGAACCACGAAACAGTATGCGAGTTCACATAATTGTGGCCACTTTGTAAGGTTAAAACGCTCACATTGATTTATAATTATGGATTCTTCCAGCAGTAATAGTGATGAATCAATACCAATATCAAAGTCGTAGAGAAAGTATAGTCTTCTACTTGCGTAGAATGGTTATTATTCACTCGTGGAAATTCCGACACTCGCTCCTACGTTGCTCGCGTCGGAAACATTCACTCGTGAATAATAGCCATCATTCTACGCTCGTTGCAGAATATACTATTCCGAATCCGGTGAGCAGATTTAAAGGAAGTTCCAAAAACGTTTTTTTGCGTGTTTTGGCTCTGCGATCTTAGTGGATATCTGGGGGATTAAATCAACACTCCTCATTTTAGTGCATATTAGCAAAAACGCGTACGAAATGCAGTTGTTCTAAATCCTAACTCTTCGCATCATCCATACCTGCATGTATATTTTTACGGCGATTACAATTTGCAATATTACAATTCCATATCCTGGGCGGAGGTAACACTCAGACAAGGTCATTGGGTGTTGGAAAATTTTGAATGCGAGTACATTATCAGCTGATACGATTCATTGATATTTCCAATGCCAGAGACTGTGAGAACCTATTTGAACAAAGCTATGTATGACATAGAAATTTTGAACACATGAAAATACTTTTAAAACAGTTTTCAGCGTCGCCAACGCATCACTCAACTAGTATGCAATAACGTTTTGAAAGTACATCTAGAGAAACTCATTTGTGCTAAAATGAATATAACAACAATAACAGTCAATTTCAGTCTTTATGGTTTCAAGTATAAATATTTTAAAAAATGTATACTTTAATTACTTTGCAAGTACAATAGATTAAAACCTACCCACTGACCTGGACGGCTCAGCGACCACATTGCCATTACTCTGTAGCGTCGTTGACCTGGTTTAGTTTGTTTAGTTAATGCCTTATTTTACGTGGCGAGACTCGGGCCATCAGGCCCGCTCTTCCGTCTAAACACGCAAATTTCGATACGCTCCTTTCACCACCTAGCGGAGAAAGAAGGTATTGGTATCTTGGGCGACGAAACAGGCGGATCTCAATTTTGCTCAGATGCTTCTTTTAGGCTTGAGGATCTTTTACATGCAGTAAATCTACTACATGGGGCAGCCGTCTTTACTTCCCCTCCGAAGGAAGGCGTACGAGGGACTTTTTCGCCCTTAAAAATCCACGGCTTCGATTGGGTTTGAATCCGCAAACTCGGGTACAACAGACCGGTACGCTGACCGTTATACCACCGAATCCGCCACCTAGGTTTCAGCTCGGAAGGTGGCAGATTTTTGACCCTTGCTTCATAGCTAAGTCAAATTCAGCCTTTGCGGTGCCAGGAGGAGAATTTTAGCGGCCAACTGCCCTAGTCGGTAGTTGTCCGAGGTTTCTCCGATCAGTAATTGGCGAATGCCCAAGCAGTATCTTAACAGGGGACGGACCGCGCACGATCTTTCCTTCTTCATCCTTGTTTCCTCTTCTCTCCTCACACACCGTCACTTACTCTGATGATCTACACTACCATGTACATCGGGAAACCAATCGGAAGTTTGAAGGTTGTCTTGGGTGGGGCGGTGCCCTGCTGGAGAGAGATTCCTAGAAAGAGAAAACACATTAGACGAGTAGTTCAGCGCGGGAACTCAAGTTCCTGCTAATGATGCGACGTCGATAATAAGATATCGGTGTTAATAAAAATCAATTCCCAAAATTTAAAAAAAAAACGCTGTTAATAATGCATTGAATAAAAACCATCGATTTTTTAAACATCGAAAAAACATAGAAAATGTAACAACATCGAGCCCAAAACATGGATGTTAAAAAACACAGGCTTTATAATATCAACATTAATATTAACGTTTAATATCTCTATAAAAACATCGATGTTTTGAAAACATCAACAATATCGCATCCCTAGTTGCAGTAGGGGAGGATCTCAGCTCTCCCAGGAATAACATTCACTACGATTAGGGACTAGTGACATAATAATTGTCCGAATAATAAGAATAGATATCGCTTTAACTGTGAGAATTCTTGTGATATCCCTTATTAGTCCGGATGCCACATTTTACGCAAACCTATTCACTTGCTTAAGTCATCCACAGTGGCGTATACTGCTTTCATGCCCTGGGCTACCGCTGACCTTGGAAGTAATCTTTGACTATATAACTATTCATGATCTTCGATTACGTATCTTTTCTAGTTTGTACTATTTTTATTATACTATATAGATATAATCATTTTTGCAATTTCTCGTCACACGTACGACGATTCTCTAATAAACGCTTTATAATACACGCATTGTCAACAGATAAACTGCGCTAATTTCGTTGTGACATGTTTTCAAAATATCTTAGGAAATTGACAATAGTTCACTTTAACTGTATTACATACTTAATGTGTTGCAACGTATTAACACTTAAACCACGCTTAATATAATCTATTATGTGTACGTACAGACACCACCCAAGGTGTATGTCTTGCACTAAAGCGCACATCTAATTTACTCTGTCCGTTTCCTGCCCACTGCTTCCGAACTGCTCCGAGCGTGTTAAGAAACCGATCGGGAAGTCGGCAACCTGAGCCCTTGGTTGAACCTTTCTTGCGAGTAGGAAGGGGGGAGTGTATCTTGCAACAAAAGCACGCTGTGAGGATGCCGCTCAGTACCAGCGGTATTCCGTACATCACCCCTTTCATTACCAAGATCTCCAGAAAATTCTACTCTTACATCAACCAAAACGACCACCTATCCCATTTCAACCTCGCTCAAATACCAGATTCCCGTACTAGAATCAAAAATAGGTTCCCAATTCAAGCTTTCTTGATCATGCAGTCAGTGCTTGGTAATAAGTAAGGCGCTTCATGAGCTCCCTTATCCTAAGTAGTTAGTTTTAGAATTAAGTTAATTTTTAAGGTTAATTTAAGCCACCAAAATATATATGTAAAAGTACTATAGTACTGATCTATGCAAATTCAAGACCAATAAAAAGAAAATGAAATGAAAAAATGAAATGAGTGCCAGCGCTTTCTTCGGCATTTCTGCCTCTTAAGAGATGCGCTGACGACCGAGCGATTTAATACGGATCTCAAAAGATCAGATTATACAGAATCTTGAAAAATGTATACCGGTAGCGGTAGCTCAGTGCATCAAATGTCACTGCAGCGCCTCTGACCGGGAGGTTCTAGGTTCCCACTCCCCACGGCGGCAGGATTTTCGACACTAGCTTTTCAGCCAGGTCGAATTCAGGCGCTGTCTGGAGGAGAATTATAGCGGCCGGCTGCTCTGATCGGTAGTTTTCCGTGGTTTCTCCGATCAACACCAGGCGAATGCCGGAGCAGTACCCTACCAAACGGGCCACGGACCGCGCGCGATCTGTCCTTCCTCTTCCTTGTCCTATCCTTTCCTCTTACACACACACACTTACACTAACATGCACTACACTACCACATATTCCGGGAGACCGGTCGGGAGCTTAGAGCTTGTCCCGGTTGGGGCGGTGCCCGGTTGGTGGAAGAGTCCTGGTTAGGGGGAAACCCCACTAGCCGACGGTATGTCGGTGCCGGATCTCGCCATCCAGCGGGGGAAGATCACCGCCATCTCCCGAGAAAAAAATGCCCCACACTAACGGGACTAATGACCGAAGCAGTTGACGCGCCCGGAAACACGAAAAAATCTATCAATCAATTAATTGAAAAATATATGTCGCTGAAAAAGAATGTGGCCAATAGTTACTTCTAATATAATTTATCTTGGCATATTTTTGTTCTCGTAATTTTTACGGGCTACCGCCGGTAGCCCCGGTAGCCCACAGTAAAGGCCACTGGCCATCCTAACAAAAAGCGTGCAAAGTGGGAATGCGACAATGCGGTGCTCCAATAGTGTAGCTGCGGTCCGCTCGCCAGTGGCAGCGCTGCTGTCCTTCCGGGCGGAAGGCGTTCCCGAAGCGGCGTCGGTCGAGCTGCAGCGTCACAGCCATTAACCCTCATTGGCCCTCACTACCCCCTCCCCCCCCCCGCTTTGCCTGCCACTCACCTCCGAGGAAGTGCAATGCACTCGCTCTCTCCGGAATCGCCACTCAACCCCGTTCTCAGCCACACTGACGCGGTTGCCGTTACTCGTGCACGCAAACCACCACTTCCTTCGCGTATTCGAAAGTTGCTTTCTGCGAGACGCGAAGCTAGTAAAACACTTGGGACCGCAAAGTAAACAAAACTATGCACCAACATAAATCAACGCGGCAGCCGTTTCACATGTTGAGGAATGGTTCTAGAGGAACGGCGTTTCATAATGAAACTTCATTCGTACGTAAACGTAGCATAAACCCAAATTATAGATGTCACGTTATCCGATGGAATCATATAGAACTGTGAACGAAAACTTAAACATAAGTATAAGACGTAGTAATGAGATTACACAAGCTCTAAGCTTTCACGTTGACGTTGATATGTTTTAAGAATACCCAATCATGTTCTGCAGCGAAATAAAGACAGTCTAGCGTGTTTGAGAAACGATCACACTTCGGAATAGTATAAATTACCATTCATCATCATTGTTCCTTAACAGCTCCATAGAATGATATTCGTAGTTTGAAGGCGTTCATTTTACTTAATTTCCTTCGATTGTGTAAAGACTTTCTGTGTCGTGTTTGTCTTTTATGGATGTCAGTGAGCGTTTATACATTTTATTTTCAATGTTGTTCATTATGGTAATCGTGAATGGTACGTTCATATTTGTATTAAAATAACATGTGTATGTTCTCATGTACCCGTAAACGTTTTCATTGTGAATTACTTCCAAGTTTCTAAAAATTGCTAAAAAATAATGAACACAACTCACACAAAAGTGTCCTATGGTCTTAAAGTACTTCATTCGTACTGGCAAATAGAATCTATTTTACAACTAATAAATGTCACTATTATTTTACGGTATGTATTTCAGTTTTCTTCGTGAATTTGTTATACGTCAACCAAGAATGATTAAATTAAAAGTTCGCTGGCCTCGAACACAGTTCTGCTCAGTAAACCAGCACTTTGCGATCACGGTTACTAAAACCGTGACCAAATTTAAAAAAAAAAGAATGTGGGCTCCGTAAAGTTACAGAGACGACTTTCTGTTTGTTCAAAGACGGAAACAAACGTTCATTCCTTCGATAAAAATATCATACTTTTCTTTTAACATCACGATTCTATTGTAAATTTAAATATTTTACGATTAGATAAGTTTGTAATATTATACATATTATACTGAAATGATAATTTTATGAATATGCTACAGATGTAGTTTGCGTTAAAGCCAACACAATAAATTTTGCTAATGACTTAAATCTATTTGTAAAAGAAAATATTTAATTTTGGCAGTATTTATTGACGACCGGCAGGTACGGAGTTCATGCGCGCCGCACGTACTCCGAAGCCAAAATGAAGGTGTTCACAGACCCAAAGGAGGTTTGGCCCTTTCCGTGAAGTAAGCCAAAATGAAGTTATTCGCAAGCCACAGTAAGTTTGGCACTTCCCGTGAAGTAAGCCAAAATGAAGGTGTTCACAAAGGAGGTTTAGCCCTTTCCTTGAAGTAAGCCAAAACGAAGGTTCTTACAAAGGCAAAGGAGGTTTAGCCCTTCCCGTGAAGAAAGAGTCTGAAGAAGCATGGTAAATAGAAAACAATCTTCAATGAGCAATGGCATGATTCCTCTTAGGACTTGAGGATGTCAGTTCTAGAAAAACCTCATTAGCCCTATTAATTGGCTGGTCATTACTCCTTCGATTCCCTAAGGCGGTCATCTCTACCCTGTATTAGGTAAATTATACTTAGTATATTTACTCTTTCTCTGAAACGATACTTACCCTTACAGTTTCACTGTTACTGATACTTAGGTATATTTTAACCCTTGTACTGAAACGAGAACTGCAACTCTTCTTTACATTTCCAATTTACAAAATGTTTATGATCTTTAAGTCAACCATATTACTTATTCGTTTGGCTGACAGACAATTGAAATTATTAAAGCCTCTGCAGCACTTCGTAACATTTCTTTAATTTTGAAAAAAAAAATAACAATGTATATCCCAGGTGGGATTTGGACAAGGAAAGAGATTTTTCAATGTCGGATATTCACGAATGTAATTGAAGTAGTCTAAGGAAACGCCATCAACAAAAACAACAGTCCACTGCACTATGCCAAACGGACTACGCAAGCAATAACAAACGCAACATTCGCAGGCTATTAGTTGGGCTTAGACGTGTTTCAGTTTTTTTTACTGAATGCTTTGGTAGATTACATATTTTTCCCTAGCTAACCATTGTCCAGACATACAAGTATGTAGTATGTTGTAGTATGTAGTTGTTGTAGTATGTAGTTGTAGTATGTAGTTGTAGTATGTAGTTGTAGTATGTAGTTGTAGTATGTAGTAATGTTGTATGTAGTATGCCCCGACAACTTCGACGCGGACCAAATATTTACTTTACACCGGACTCTTCCTGCGACTTACCCACAGGAATATTTCAGCTAGGCACGGTGTTAGGTGAAGATTCGAACCGACGAAGACATTATTATACCCTGGTCAGGAGTATACAATCCTTCAGCGATCTCCGGTAAATCGACATCTGGCAATCAGGATGTTTTTTTAAAAAATTTTATTTCCTTGTTCGACATTATTATGTCTTTCAAGGGTTTGATGGTACATAGTACACAATTTTGTTGTAATTACATTTCATCATGCATGAACAATGGTAGAAGACTAATATTTACAATACCACAATAACAACTAAGGATACCCCGGAAGGGTCCTTCATAAAAATGCATAGAATTGGGATTAAAACATAAATATTTAATTTAGAAATGTTACAACCTGCTTTACAGCTAATTAAGGAGGATGTAGTGGGTCTTTACAATATCTTGATTTTATTCGTGGAAAAAGATTGGCTGATTTACCTAGAGTGTACAAAGGAGTGGCTGGACAAGACGAAAGAGAAGAGTAGAAATTAGAAGAAAGTTTTAAAATCCAAGTTTTCAGAGGTTCTATAGATAGTTCTTTCAAAATTTGATTATTTCTGATATACCATGGAGCTTTTAAAACATTTCTTAAAACGTTATTTTGCAATACTTCCAGTTTATGAAGGTTGGCAATCAGGAATGAATAAACTTGCTTGAATGTTTCATTTAGATGTCTCCGTCTATTAAGAAGTAAAATTTGCAAATTATTGCAAAAGGAGCACATATGAGTTAACCAGAAATGTGGTTACGTATATGTAACAGGGCATCAAAGGGTTAAAACAAATTGATGTTTTGTTTTGAATTTTTGTTTCTTTATGTTTTATAGGGAGCTGATTACGAAAATGAAGTTAGCCATTCGCTGCAATTTGAGTAACAAGAAAACACGAAAAACCTCATTTTCTCTCTTTTTTCTATTTTCAAAGATCTAATGAAATTTGTTAAAACATTGCCCTGTTCTTTCGTTACGTGCACTGTTCGGGTGCAATTGAAATTGTCCCATACACGATTGGAGGCTAACCAGACATCTTGTCTGCGGTTAGTTTAATCATCTCTCTGGTAACATTTTTCTTGGTTAATGATATTTTTTCTAGCGAATCTCGAATTGTTTAATATTAGTTTGAATATTAATTCCAAGTGAATCAGTTTTCTTTCAATTTTCAAAATATTATTTAACCATTGTACATATATCCATGACTGTAGAATCAATCCGTAAAAACACATAAAAGCATTCTTTTATTAAAAGTTTAAAAATTCAAAAATTTTAAAAAAAATTTTTTTCCACATAAAGAAGTTTCATGAAATTTGTGAAATATGAATAGAAAGAAATTATAATTAAATGTATGTGTAAGAAATACGTAAATTGCTTGCAAATGAAATTTTATACGACCATCGCAAAATGTAGTACAACTAGTTCCAAAGATGTCCAAATCTTATTAAGTATTTCACCAAATGAACTCATAATTTAAAAACGTTATACTACCACAAAACAACTGAGATGTTTTCCGCTTCGTGTTTTATGCACGCACCCGCTGACGTGCTTATTCAACATTCAAAACAAAATACGATCTCTTCCTGCAGCCTTTCCCAAATCTGCCCTCGTTTTTCTCCTAATTGCTTCGCGGAGATTCCAGAATTGCTTGTTTGGTGCAGCTCCATACATTTACATCCAACTCACTGAATATTATAATCGAATAAAACGAAAAAAAAGATAAAATAAAGTTATCCGTCCCTTTGAGAGCTTTTCGTTTTTAAATTCACGCGCTCGCAGATTTGGGCCGAGCCTCTGCGCGCGCTACTGGAGTGGCAGATGAATTCAGTTATTATATTAAATATTAAAATATGAAACGAAAAACAGGCCTTTCAGGAGAGAATTCCCTCGGATTTCTTGGTGCCTAATTTACCCATGTTGCACGTTTTGGACTCGCTTTAATGACACGTCAGCGCAAAATATTTGGGGAAACGAAAATGAAGAAAACATGAAATGTGTAAATCTCGAGAATTTCGTTTGTCTTTTTCGTATTTCGTCCAGTTTTCCCGTTTACATTCTTATTTTGGACTTATTTTTTTGCATGTTATCTGTCTTATTCCCCATTTTCTTTTCGTATTTTGTTGTTGGATCCTACACCTTTTTAAATATTTCTGAACATTTCGTTTACATGATCTATTTCTTTTCCTTCTCTCCCCTAATAGTGTCTTCTTTTCCTCACAACACCAGTTCCCTTTCGTATCTCTTTTTCTGCAAGTATTGCACAACCAGCGTCCATCTTTTGCGTATTTTATGTAATGTTTTCTTTGTATATAAGTATAGTGTACTTTCTATGCTTATCCTACTTTCATCGTCTATTTTCCTCTTCATTTTTCAGTGTTAAATTATCTGTTGTCCTGATTCACGTTTAGCTAAACTCATTTACCTTCGATTCTTCTTCTTCTATTCAATTTAGTTTGTCATTTCCTACTGGATTATTCTGAATCAATTTCTCCCACTTTCATTTGCTGCGCCACTTCCATCTTCCTCGACTATTTTTCGGCGGCCCCTTCTCGTCATGCTTTGATTTCGCAGCACTTTGAGTCAACGTAATACACTAAATGTAATATTGGAATGAATAATAAGCAGCCGGCTGCTGGAGAAGGTTATCTCGTCCCTGCCCCTTTTCTTTCGACTTCGCTGCCCTCTCCAGCCCCCTCCCGCCCCAGCAAGGGACTCGGGGCTGGCAGCCCGAGGCGAAGACGAGCCCTTTCAGAAGGCAGGGGTGGCCCTCGTGCCTCGAGACAGAGTTCTTTTACGACCTCGGTTACGAACGTGGTTATTAGAGGACAAAGGTAAAACGATCACGGAGTTTGATATTTATTTATTTATTTATTTATTTATTTATTTATTTATTTATTTATTTATTTATTTATTTATTTATTTATTTATTTATTTATTTATTTATTTATTTATTTATTTATTTATTTATTTATTTATTTATTTATTTATTTATTTATTTATTTATTTATTTATTTATTTATTTATTTATTTATTTATTTATTTATTTATTTATTTATTTATTTATTTATTTATTTATTTATTTATTTATTTATTTATTTATTTTGTCAAAAACTGTATGTGACGTATGGGGGAGAAAATCATCTGCGCACGCTTTCTTGAGTTTCAGAATCCCTTCCCAACAATTTAACTATTAATAGTTGAAAGATGAAAAATCGTATTAATAATAATAATAAATTTAAAAACGCGAGGGATTAACATTTCTAAAACTAGATATTTTCGTTACAAAATTACAGAAAACTTATTTTTAACAGTAAAGGAACAAACAGATTTGATTTTTCTGTATTGTTAACGAAATAGAAACTCACCCTAAGCTCTACTACCACTAGAAGCAAAAGGAAAGTTCAACAAAACGTGCGCATAGTGAAGCTACATTTACGTCCAGAAGCACATCAAGGGGCCATCTCAGCATTTGCTCAATGGATCAGGGAAACTGGACATAAACTGGAGATGGGGATAAATACAGGAGATGGAGATAAATACAGGAAACAGCTTAGTACGCGGCACATTTGTATATTCTTAGTATGAATTGGGTATATTATTATTATTATTATTATTATTATTATTATTATTCGTTAATGCCTTATTTTACGTGGCGAGACTCTTTCGTCTGACCACGCAAATTTCGCTACGCTACTTTCACCATCTAGCGGAGAAAGGAGGTATTACAGGATGTATTAGGGCGACGAAACACGAGCTCTGAATTTTGCTCAGAGACGTATTTTAGGTTTGAGGATCTTTTACATGCAGTAAACCAACTACATGTGTCATCATTTACATTTGGAGTTCATGCTTATTCAGAAAGAACTATTTCTTTCCCTATTTCATAATCAGCATCACAATTTTGAAATTATCATAAGTAATATGAGAAGTGCTGTGATAGCCGTTAAATTCATGATTTACGTAGCGAGGATTGAATTTTCCTGATCTCACAGCACTTTGTGTGATATTTATTTCACGAAATAAGAATCGAATTAAGAATCGAAATAAGAATCGAAAAAAAATCGCAGGAATAACGAAAAAGGGAAATATTACGGAAAACTGCTACCAGATTGAGTGAAACTTCCATTAAGCTCCGAGTTGTCACCTCGAAAAATATGTATCCAAGAATAATATGAATAACAGTTTAATGCAGAAAATGATTTCGACTGTTTCAGTTTTATAACAACAAAACTTTCATAAAACAATTTCAACAAAACTACTTCCAAGAACATATATTAAAAACAATTGTTAAAGTGGTAGGACGTTACTTTTTCCATGTCTTGGAATTCCATAGAAGTACTTTAAATGGAAGACATATAAGCTCAATTAGCAGCGTGATTTCGTCAATTTCGAATGGATTAAACATACGTTCGTACTCACGAAAATATTTTCTTGAATAATTTTGGCTCTTACTTTCCACATAGTTTTGATAGAGTATTCTTTATACTCTTCACCGCCATTCGCATACTAATTGCTCAATCTTTTAATATATGTGTAATTTCTTCATTCGTTGTTTGTGCTGCAAATTAGTATTTTCTTTTTTCACAAAATTCTTGAAATTGCTTCTTTTTTTTTTTTTTTTGAATTTTAATAGTATATTCAATTTCAGAGTTTGAAATATTACCAAAACGTTTCATTTTAATATTACATCGATGCTTACATGTTTTTATGGACAAAAAAGGAATTGCTATCGATAACAACAAAAAGGTAAATAAAGGGATTACAGCGGAATGCAATATTGACAATCATACGGCAATGGACATTGGTATTGGTTTAATTTGAATATATTCTTGCTGAGCGTTGCTTACTTACGACAATGCAGACATGAGTGAAATAGTCATTATAATTTATTCTCATTCTTATAATCATTATTATTAAACTCTACGATTACCGTGGAAAGCTTGTGGAAATCCACATGGATAGGGAAAAGGAAATAATCTTCCACAATAAAAACATATTTACACTAAATACAGATCTTACATTCCCGCATACGTGTTTTGAAGTCCTTTCGTATCTACCTTTCACATATACTGTAAAAAGTAAAATATATAAAAGTGGATTATACAGAATATTTAATCTAAATTCAGTTGTTTCTAAAGTCGCCGAGATTACACAATGTAACCGATGTAAGGGTGCGCATTTAACAGTCACGCTTTGTATCAATTGCTTCGGTAAGGGTTTAGTTTCATTTCATTTAACTGTATTATTTCTTTTTATCCTTATTGAATTTACTTTGATGGTATGATACACATGTAAATATCAAATATGATGTCTTTTTACGTAATCTGACATTGTCAGGATATTATTACACGATTTTTTCACTTTGAGCAAATAGGTTGTGTGATAATAAGCTCACTTTACCTTATACTCGTGAGTGTCATGGAACCATTATCGTTTTATTTGCGATGATATCTAACTTATTGACAGCACACTTCCTGATCCTCTTCTGTTGTATTGTTAGATACATTATTACACAACTACCTTCACAGAATTTTTCTCTAATAATTAAGGTAAAGAGTTTGTAAAAAACTGATAGGCAGTATATTGAACTATAATTTTCGATTTTCTTTAACTTTCTGAAATGTTTCAATTTTTTTTATTCGATCAGTCTATATGTCTTCATTATCAGAATTATTTGAACAAAAGCTGTAACATCTTCCTCTGTAAATTCATTAATATCGTACGGGTTTTTGTGTTGATGATGCATCTTATTGCTACAGGCCTACCTCGTGTGCTAATTGCTGTTATTCACCTCACACATTTTATTTGCTCTAAATAGCTATTTCTATTGTATCTTATTTCTGACTTCGTGTCAGATATTCCTATCAGCTGCATTATCCCCCAGATGATTTATCTTCTGAGTCTTCATTGCCTAGGCGTTGTATAATGGTGTTACTTCACTGCTGTAATTCACCTATTTTTATTATTTATAAAATAATAATTAAAATAAATATTATTATTCATATATTCATGACTTAAGTCTTAGGTGTCAAAATCTTCTCTAGGTTGCAACCAGCTTCCTAAAGAGCAAATCTATAGAACAATTTTCCTAAGGATGAGCCAAAGTGACAGTTCGCGAAAACAAGTGAACATCATGTGTATTTCAGAGAAGTATTCCTCCGCCGTGACAGCTGTTCAGCCACGCCTCTTCGTAAATTGTTTGGTTATGGCTCCTGAGAAGACATCACTATCCAGAAGTCTAAGAGTTTCGCTGATGTATATGCACGGAAATAATTAAATTTAATTATATATGTGGAAAATCTCTTAACATGCCTTCACAACCAGTAAAAGAAAACTGCCATGAATGTAAATAGAAAGCTCTCAATCGGAGCTCGGCCAAACAACAGCGCAAAGACCGGATCCACGTGCATCGGTATGCATCTCGCATTCAAGTCTCGGTTTTAAAATAAACATAACATTTATCACATAAAAAGTAAATTCAACGTAATATATAAAGGAAAAAATAATTTTTACAGAAGAGCACATAACACTGCACTTCCTAATTTCAATTATTTCTCGCGGAGCACTATATTTTTGTCGGACGAGGACATCACAAAAGGAAACGTCGAAGCCATTTACAAGTTAGCCAACTGCAAACGAACAAATTCAGGAAGGGAGTCCATTGGGCTCGAGGGCACGCCGACCACGTAACCTCCAGTTAGTTGCCAGCACTGACTGTAACTTTGGCTCATCCTTAGGAAAATCGCTCTATAGTATCGCTAGGTGCCTCTATAGATTCCTCTTGAGATAAGGATAATATAATACTTCGCATTTAAACAACACACGATTATTTAATGTGGGTTGTTCGTAACAACGCTATTTTCTGCACTCCCAAAGCTTAAGTGATCTGGAAGTTTGACAAGTTCTTCCATAAGTTTTGCGGAACAATTCCCAGAGTTCCGATAACTTTTGGTCTGTGCTTTTGCGCTCCACATTCGGCTAATCTCAATTTCCAGACTCTTGTATTAAAACGTTTCTCTGCTTCCTTAGCTACGACGTTCTGATTCATGCCACAGCGACAAGTTGACACGATATTTTCTTCAGATTCCGAAAAGTATTATCTGGTTTGTCTGCTCGTATCGTACGATCATTTGGATTTGTTTCAATATTGCACACGGCCACGGATGTGCACGCAAAAGGGTTTAAGGGACATTGAACATTTTGAAAGCGGTCCTGCGCTAAGAAACATTTTATATCCGTAGATATGATCAATTCCTGATTTACACCATTTTAAGCTGGCCATTTGGGGAATTGATTCACGACAATTGGGAAGGAGATTCAGACCATCCGGCAATTTTGTAAATGCTTCAGGATTACATGAACAGTATTTATTAATTGTATCATTAAAGTTATAATTACTTTGCTTTTTATTGTGTTTTATTTATTTCCCAGTAAAATGTACCATAAGTAAATAACAATGTTATATGAACAAGAGGCGCCTAGATATGTAGTTCTCCTGACGTTTTGGCCGCGCGTGCCTATGCTCAAATGCTGTGTGAGCAGGTCTTTTCTGTCAAACTCTTCCTCGCTCGCTTTCACTCCTGTCTTCTATGTAAAAAAATCGCTCAAATTGCGTACGTATTTTTCATTGAATACTTCCTTTTATTCTGCACTATTGTAAAAAAATTCTGAAGTGGTCAGGCGGAAGGCAGGCTAAATGGCCTGAGCCTCGCCAGCAATAAAGGCATTGAATATATTTTTAATTAATTAATTAATTTATTTACTTATTTATTCACTAAACAGATCAAGAGACGCCACAGGTTTTGGTGAGTGCTCGAACCTCTAGGAGCTTGTGGTTGAAATTTGAGGACACTGGAGCCTGAGAAGTTTTTTTCTGAGTCACACAGTTGATCATGACTAAACCTAATTTTGGTGGTCTGAGCTGAAATCTGCTTGTCAACTTTGCAAGTGACGCAAGGTTTTTACGGTATTCACGTCGAGCTGAAGAGAAACATTCAGTTATTAAATAAAATATTGTTTGAAATCGTATTTCGCAAGACGTAAATCAGTATAAAATATGACAAAATACTAATAGTAGTGATACAGTAGTGTAAAATTAATAGTGAAATACCAAATTGACGCGTAGGAAATCTCCGTTTTGTTGAGAACTTTTGTTATGTTAATTGACGTTTGTCAATTGACATAATGCCAGTTCGAGGTGTATTTCTTATACTTTTGCCCCTAGCACTAACTTCATCCCTTTCAGCCAAGCTGTAACCATGGTCTTACTCTAGTTCTAAACACACATCACATAAGAAACAAGATAATGTTTTGAATACTCCCTGTTTTCTCATGATTTTTGGACAATTTTCTGTACCAAAGTGGAGGAAGAACTGGTAGTTGGTGGTACTGGAATCGGAACTAGGTTCATGTTTACGGGTCTCATTGTTGATGTCAGATTAGAATACACGATTGTTTTGATTTTCTTATCTAATCGAGATTTTTCACTCCGATAAAATTAAAAATCATTGTAATAATCTCGTTGAAGTCGAACCATAGGAATACCAAACAGCGTAGATGAACGACTTCCGTTGAACTAACCTTACATTTTTTCTGTGGTTCATTTAGGTTAATTTTCATTTAGTATAATCTAGTCTTTAATTGAAGGTGGCCACACATTTATCTGGCAGAACAAATTTCCCTGACTTTTCCCATTTTCTAGAGCATTTTTCACTTATAAGATTTGTAGAGTATTTCACACTAAAAGATATTATAGCAAGCCTGATACAATTTTGTCAGCTCTCAGATTTCACTGTGATAAAGTGCAAACTACAAAAAATTCGACCTGTTTTTGACTGGTCTAATTGTGGAATAATATATAACAACTCAAAAGTTTCTTAACTTCTAAAAATACTTCTACAAACTCCCTGACTTTTCCAGAGCTATGAAATTCCCTGACTTTTCCGTTTTCCATGTTTTTCAGAAAGTTGCTATATTGAAATTGTTGAATGTTGTGTTCTATTTATTTCTTTAGAGACAGTTACCTTGGTTGGCTTTTTAATTAAGTTAAAAATAATTTAAGGGTTGAAACAAAACATTTGAAAGGCAAATTCAGGGATTTTTTATTGTTATTTGAGAGAGAAGTTAACAATAATTACAATGTAGTTCCAAGATGGATTTATTTAAATTTTTAAAGAACATAATATGACAACTACAATTTACAGAGTTGTGAGTAGAGTGAGTATCTCATTCAACTGCAATTGGGTCTTCACCAACTGTGCCAATGTATGCACAGTGCCTTCGCATTTGTGGAGAGAACGTTTTGTCTCAATTCCCTAATTTAACTTTAAAATATTCCAGACACAAACTTTTTATCGGCCTCTTCTTGAAATATCACTCACAATTGCCTTTTCGTTACAAAGAAAAATTGCAAGTACGCGATATACATTTAAAATTGGATCCCTGACCCGACGGAACAACGCCACCCACCCCTGGTCTCTTGCTGCGTACTGTGACGTCGTGGGAATACACAATAACACAGACACGAGCTTCAATGATAAATATGTACAGGTTTATTCACAATATGTACAATAAACATTTAAGTTACTTTTAGCTCTTGGAAAACGTTTACTTCCCTGATCGCAGGAGCGATCCTTAAAAATGTAATCTGACTCGTGGCCCGCGCCACTCCTCAGCGAACCTTATGCACACAGCACGTGGCTCCCGTGACGTAGGTCACCCGTGGAACATATCCACCCCGGCGTCCCAACACATGGGTTGCCGTACGAGCCTCGCTCGGCTCCGCACCACCCTGGGCGCAAGTTTGTGCATTCGCACGAGGGTTCCACTCAGCTCGACAAACCCCCCCCCCCGCGCTCTCCGTTCCTTCTTATATAGCCCTCACCCACGTGACCTGAAACGTCACTGGGTTTTTCACACGGCCCGCGCTAGTCGCGTTGCCAGGCATTTTGGGCATCCCTTTCCCTGGATTCTAAGAATTTTGCACGCGGCACGCGGAAAAATGCGCTGTCCCGTATTTTGGGCATCCCTTTCCCTAGCTCTCGGAATTCTTCCAATACTGCATTGTTCTTACATCCTGCCTGGCCCTTGCGTCTCTAATCCCTTTGGCGCCGCCATTTTGAGTGGAGCGTACAATACGTTACAGTACTAAGCCAAGGAGGCGGCCAGTTCGGAGTTGCGGGATGGAGTTGAATCGTGCTGAGGAGGAAGGAAACAAATAATATACACACATGTTATATTTCCTGTCCAATTCTTCTGTGTGAATTCACTAATGATGGTCTAAACACTGTTATCACGTGATTAATTTCTTCACAGTACAATTTGCCTTGCAACTTTCCAACAAAAGAAAAAAAAGAATTACGTTTTTGATTTCTCACCTACCTCCTAATGCTGGTTCATTTGCTTATAAACAATTGAGAGTAAGAGACAGAGCCTGGTGCTGTTGGAGAACGCCAAGCTAAGCAGTGGTGTTGAAGTACATGTATTTGGCCATTAAATGTCTCGTAAGGGGCAATTGTCCTCGACGGCTTTAGATCCTGGGGTTCCTAGTCGGTCACCCAGCCAGCAACACGCGATGTCTAGAATTCGCTTAACCTTCATGACTTCACATAGCTAACGCATTCGGCTAGCAACGCTAACTTCGCGGTCGTGGCCTTTCAGTAGAACCATCCCAGAATTCGTCTTGATGACCGAAGGAAACCACGAAAACTCCGGTCAGGATGGCTTGCAGGGGATTGAACCCGGGCCTCCCGAATGCGAAGTCAACGAGCTACGCCCGGAGCCACTTCGCTCGGGGTGTTGAAGTTCAACTAGACAAAGAGCAATCTCATAGGCCTCCATTAAACAATCTCAACGAACGGTGGCAACATTTTTCGTGACAAACCTATATTATATAGCGTCCGGTTGCTCTGATCGGTAGTTTTCCCTGGTTTCTCCGATCAACACCAGGCGAATGCCGGAGCAGTACCCTAACAAACGGACCACGGACCGCGCGCGATCTCTCCTACCTCTTCCTTGAAAAAGATCTGGTTCCATCCTGCATCGAAGAAGATTTCGTATCATGTTTAATGCGTATAATTCATAGTCAGTGAACTTCCCACAATTGACAGAAGTTACATTGGGAGAGGTTGAGCTTTCATCGTTTTCAGGGGCACCTGTTCGCTCTAAACGTTTGTCATGACATCGAAAAAATTAATCGAAAAAAATCGAAAGATCGAAACAAGCACACTTCGCGTTTCCTTGTTAAATTAATAATAATAATAATAATAATAATAATAATAATAATAATATAATGATGAAGAAAAATTTATAATCGTTTGAATTCTGAAAGAGACTAGAGATTCAAAAGCTCGAAATGACGTGACTTGTAAAATCTCTTTATTTTTCACCCCAGTTTTTTGCCAGTACTTCTCTGTGATCTTAAACACAGGATAGTATGAGAGTAATCTAAACATTCTACATAGTGAAATACATACATTCAAAAAGTTAAAAACAAAAATAAACTGAATACAGAATAAGAAGAACCGTCTACAAAGTTTCTGGACGCAGAGTTAATTATTAGGTTAAAATTAATACGTTTTGGAATATGCATTTCACTGCAAATTAGCGAGAATCAATTCTTATTTAATCTCCCATTGGAAATTAATTTTTGGTAATTTTTAGTCTAGAAAATTGTGATTCTGCTGTATACATCATGTTCATTAATATTCCTAGCGCCACTTCCACATTAGGAAAAATATTTCTTTTAAAGTGTTCTAAAAAATTTCCGAAATTCCAAAGCTCCAAGAACACTGTGAGTTGTATCGAGTGCATCCCAGATATCGCTCTGATGTCGGCAATAGATGGTACTATTTTCGAGAACGGTATCTTCTTCACATGTTTAAACGTCCTCTCTCTCTCTCTTCCAGAAATTTTCTCTCCATCTCATTCTGAATTTATAAAATGGTTCTCATTTCATCTCTGTTTGTGTGTGCTGTTATAGAAACAATATTTTTTTTAAAAATTTTTAAAAATTTAAAATAAATAGCTATACCGAACTATCCAGAATATAAAGTAATGTAGACTTTCACGACTGAATTCACTATTCAACCAGCGAACTCTGTGGAAGGACACTTCGTGAAAGACTTTTCGCCACTGAGGAAGTCTGCCACAAATGCTGACGAAGCGTTCGCAAACAGAATTTCTTAGAGTCCACGGCCGACCAGCCCGGAAGGTAATTTGAATAATATCCAAAATATGCTTTCTTTGATTTTCAGTAATTTTTTAAATCACCAAAATGTTCTGCTTCCGGATGTTTCCATTGCTTTCCGAGAAATTTGCCTACCCCTGAGTTTGCGACTGTATTATATATTATAATATGATAAAAAGCGGGAACTTCGAATAGAGGTTTGGCTCTCTTTGAGCCGGAGGGCGGGGTGGCAAGAGTAGTGCTGACGACAGCAACCTAAGCAGCCGAATATATAAATGAACGGGCTTAACCCGATTTCCCACAATTTCGCGAGGGTAAAATAATTATGGCTTCCGAGAAGAGCGCGCCGAGCGAGCGGGGGGCGGGGGGGTTGAAAAGAGGGGAGGGGAGGGCAGGGGAGGGGAGGGGGACTCGATTATGCGGCGCCGCGAATCGCTGCGGAGACCTCAACTCCCGGCCCCGCGCTCGCGTCTTCAAGGCGCTGGCGGGCAGCACAGGGTGCCCGCGAATACGGCGAGAGGAGGAGAGTAAAGGCCCATTCACAATGCAAACATAAGCATAAGCATGGCGTTAACATAAAAGTTAGGACTACGTCTACAAGTGGACGCATTCACAATGCGTTCGCATAAGCATAACACGTAAGACGTTAACTTAAGAGCTTGCAAGCTTCTGTGCTTATGCTTATGTCAGACATAAGGAGTGAGCCAATCACAGTTCGATAACTCAAAATCGAGTATCGAAGTCGATAGGCGAACTATTCGTGTGCTGCGTGGTTGTGTTGGTCGTATTTGTTTTGAAATCTCGAAATCGATTCTCATACCCCACCAATAGTAAACTAGAATATTGTCATAGCCAATAGAAACTCTTATTTTGCCTATGTTTATGTTGGACATTGTGAATACGCCAACTCTTCGCTTATGTTAATGTCTATGTCTATGTGTTATGCTTATGTTTGTGATTGCATTGTGAATGAGCCTTAACAGCGAAGTACCGAAGTCAGTGGTTTCGGTCGGATCGGGATTTATTTGGTGGTGTCAGTTAGTGATGTGACATCGACAAGGAAACATTTGTTACCAGTTATCGATGTTCAAAATTAAGACATCGATGTTAATGAAACATAAATCAAAAGCCATCGATAATTTTAATTGATGCGATGTTTTAAAACTGGTTTAGAAATCTCTAAAACAAAATTTCTGGGTAACAAAATTTCATTTTACAGTGACCGTGTTTATTAACTCAAACTGAAGATTACAACTGAAAACAAACTATACGTAATAAGAACAAATAAACATTACTCAGCCTGAAATTATGATGGCCCACAGTAAGCTCAAGAGGTCACAACTTCCTGAGATCATCAAAGAAGAACCGGTAGCGGTAGCTCAGTGTATCAACTGATGTCACTGCAGCGCCTCTGACCGGGAGGTCCTAGGTTCGAGTCCTGACGGCGGCAGGATTTTCGACACTAGCTTTTCAGCTAGGTTGAATTCAGTCGCTGTCTGGAGGAGAATTCTAGCGACCGGCTGCTCTGATCGGTAGTTTATCACGGTTTCTCCGATCAACACCAGGCGAATGCCGGAGCAGTACCCTACCAAACGGGCCACGGACCGCGCGCGATCTGTCCTTCCTCTTCCTTGTCCTATCCCCTTACACAACACACACTTACACTAACATGCACTACACTACCACATATTCCGGAAGACCGGTCGGGAGCTTAGAGCTTGTCCCAGCTGGGCGGTGCTCCACTGGTGGGAGAGTCCTGGTTAGGGGGTCGGTAGGTCGGCGCCGGATCTCACCATCCAGCGGGGGAAGATCACCGCCATCTCCCGAGAAAAAAACACGCACTACACTAACGGGACCAATGACCAAAGCAGTTGACGTGCCCGGAAACACGAAAAAATCAACTCAAATCAATCAAAGAAGAGAACAGGAAAAAGAGGGGAGGCCTGACGCCCACTGCGTACGCCGCCTCTCCGCGTATGAAATCCAAGGAAAGGCGAAATACACGCAATACCAGAGCATTCGGGTCACCCTGAACGAGAGATAGTCCGCACGATGAAGATAGTGCCATTAGTGCACTCTATGGAAGAGAACGTAAACTACTGCGCCAGTTCCATTTTGGCACCGTCTAATCCTTAAGGAACGCATACAATCAGTTAAATGGCCCAGTTAAATGGCCAGAGACGGTGCCAATACGAAAATGCTCAGCGGTTTAGAAAGAGGCCGGCAGATAACAATCCACCCTGCGCGTTAATGAATGGATAATGCACTATGCTGTGCCTAATCCATTCATTTAATAACGCCACAACTAGATTTTTATTTAATAACGAATTAAATTCAAAATTGAAGTTGGATTTGACAGTGCATTTCTCATTAACCACGCATACAATCGCCGTTACGTTTCTCGTCTCTGTCAACACCCTTTGGATACAAAGCTGGAAAAATCTCGTCAAAATAAAGAAACCCAAACTCAATGTGAAAATGAATAAAATATACTGGTTATTGGGTAGAAATCTCAGTTGTCCGTTTATAATAAACTACTAATATACTAACAAGTGCTTAAATGAATCTGGAGGTAAGGCATACAGCTTTCGGATTGTGCCAGGAACGTTCATGTGCAGAAAATACAGAAAATTCAGAATATGATACTGCCCAATGCGGTTGATTCACTTATTTATATACAAATGGATTAACTGCATCGGTGAATTGAAGTCAGTAGAAGAAGTAGTTAAAGATTATGCAATAAAATAACAGTGTCGTCTCCTGAGTCCAAAACATTGAGGGTTCAAAACTCCTCGATTGTACTGTAAAAATAGGATTAAAAAGAAAGAAACCTGTTGATCTTCTGTAGTGTGATATATTTCCAGAAATGAACTTTAGTGATCTCTGACGGTGACCAAGTATGTCACAAAATCTGTTAGTCTTATTACATTTATTGTAGTTGTGTTAATAATTTTTTTTTAAAAACCTGTCAACACCAAGTTCACGCAAATTGTCTTGTCGCGCTATTAGGTTGTTGTCAAATTGTTCCTCAAGCGGCTCTGGATCATTCAGATGATGATGCAATATGTTTCAATAATTCTTCCATTGCCGATATATCCACACCATCTCTACTCTTACATTTCTTCTTCATTGTCCACTTATTTTTCAAAACAATTACATCTTTAATTTCTCTGTCGGTTCATTTGTATTTCTCTTTCAACATTCCATCGCTTCTTAGTGTTTTTCTCTCTCTCATTCTGAATTATTGTTTTCGATTTAACTTAATTGGTCTTAAGAGAGTGCAGTTTAAATTAAATAGAAAACATCCTTACATCACATAAAGATTAGAGCAGGAGTTTTCAGGTTAAAAAGGAATTCCCTTAGTTTGCTGCATTGTAGAGATTACATGTTTTATTTGACACTTTTTATACAATTTATTACCAATTACATATTTATTTTGATTTGTTTGATTTAAAGATTATAAAATTTCAACATAGAACAATGACTACTCTTACAAATTGAAAAGGTATGAGATAGTGCTGAAAACAAGTGCTCTACAAAAGTCAACGCTCAATGTTTGGAATCCAAGCTCTTTTTCTTTTAATGACTGATACTTGTATATAACTTCTGTATTTCTGGGGACTTCATGCAATTATTTTGTGACACGTAACATTGTTCCCATACAATCTTGCGCAATGATTTGATTTGGAACCGCTGCAATTGTTAATGCCTGCACTTCGTATTTGAATACCATATCTTCATGATTGTCATGCTGAAAAGGATTTTGTTTAGATATAATGTTGATCTTTGTGTAGCAACCACGATGACTTGTTTATTTTTAACTGCGTTTCCTTTCTACCCTCTTTATAAATATCGTCTCCCAAGAGGACGATGGTAGAGATGAAGACGTCACACCTTTGACTGCTTGTAGTAATTTACTCCGGGACTATGACGTCCGCGAAGGGTAATGAGAGATTGCTTCATTCACCCTTGAGTGTCATTTATTTACCCGGTCTTCAATTGTCTTCCATTGTAGCTAGAGGGTGGATCTCTGTGGGCATCTTCACCTCATGAATTAATCGCTGTCATCAAAGGAGCAAAAGGAGGTACTCATCGAGGGAAGGTCAAAAATGTAGGGCAGGTAAGAATTGGACCCAAAACACTACCCTGTGGTTTACTAGAGCCTACGGGACTGTTGGTTATCATACGTGGTAATTCATATATTAAGGCTAGCCTTTTGAATGATTTTTGAATATAAATTGATTTTATATTGTTCCTTCTGATTAAATTCAAGACAATTTATGCTTGATTACTTCTCCCGTATGCATGAGAGTCACGCACTATTCTAGGGGGCATTTCATAAGCAATTCCGATAATGAATTGCACTGAACGCTCTTCTTACAATTTGCATTTTTTTAAAAAAAATTTGTTGCGTCGTTGTTGACGCAACGCGTCTCTTAACTTTTGTTGGGCATTGAGCGCTTTTGCTGGAGTAATCCTCCGTTAATTACTATATTTGTCAAGTCTCGTCCCGTCGCAGTCAATCAGTACCTTTTATCCCTTCGGCCAGGGGCTCGACGCCGTTAGATCCCGGGGTTCCTAGCCGGTCACCCAACCAGGAACCTGCGAGTCTCGAATTCGCTTAACCTTCGTGACTTCACGGAGCGTAGTAAACGCATTCGGCTAGCGCCGCCGGCACTAGCTTCTGATTACGAAAATGGTGATTTTCTCTGGATCTTACGATTCTCTTGGTTGACGGCAGTGTGTTGTTCACTGAACACGTTAACGTGGGAGCGGAATGGTGCTGGTTGGAATTTCAAAGTCACGACTTATGTTCGTGTTCACATTAACGTCTATGTTCTCCGATGTGAATGATTTTTTTCATTAAATAGCACCAACATCTTGGTTTTTATTTCGTTGTTAATAATCCTTCATTGATCTGTTGATGTGGTGCGGAAACCTAAAGATTTAAAAGGCTTCGTTTAGGAGTTGCAAAATGCTGACTCCTGCACTGGATGCTTTTACTTTCCTTCTCCTTTTCTGTTGAAATTGTCAGAATATGTTTGTATCTGTACAGCCACACGTTGTAGCCGGACGTGCTAGTGAGTAGTATATACAGAGCGACTATTTCATTAGTGTGCCGCGAATTTGGAAAATTCTTCTCCGCCAACGGGCCCTCACTCATCGGGGAACGGTGGCTGAACTCTCTTGCTCTCGCTCATTTATTATTATTATTATTATTATTATTATTATTATTATTATTATTATTATTATTATTATTATTATTATTATTATTATTATTATATTATTATATTATTATTATTATTATTATTATTTATTGTTTTGGATTTTTCCGGCTCGTCAACTGCTATTGTTATAGACTCGTAAACGCAGTTCACATCAGATCCTGTAGGTGCTATTCTTCCCCCGCTGAGACGTGAGATTCGCCTCCGACTCAAATGTTATCTCCCCCAGCGAGGCGCTGCCACAGTCGAACAGACTCAAAGTAGAGATGGGCTTAACAGTTTTTCTTCAATAAATGTTATCGAATAACAGTTGGCTCGTAATAACAGTTACCAAATACAGTTATCAATAACATGTTCATGAACATGGCCGACTGCTATGAGTGGCTATGAGTTTTTTATTTTTTTAAAATTTTATTTTACGTAAAAACAGTTAAAACTGCGTGAGTGCTATGGGGAAAAGTGAATTGTGTGCACATTTTCAAAATTCTGTGATCCCTACACTAAGTCATATACTACTTAAATTTTGAAAAAAACAACAAAAAACCCTCCCATGTAATAAAATCTATTTTCAAGGATAAACAAGCAATACATTTTAGCTATCATGTTGTCCTTCGGAATAATACTTCCTGCCGCGACAACATGGAAACGATAATTTGAATAATTGTATTTCCCACTGAATTCTAGAAGACGTGCACAGAAAATGAAGTTACATTTATGTCCAGAAGCAAAACAAGGGGCCATCTCAGCATTTGCTCAATGGATCAGGGAAACTGGACGAAAAACCTGATCGAGAAAAACCGGATCGAGTTAAAGCAGTTGTGGCAACGCATTACGTTGGTAGCCTCTTTGGCTTGTGTTTGGCTCTTACTGCGTTCTTTTGCACTACTTTACGAATTTGGTTATCTCAAACAATGTAGGAAATAAACGGTTGATTTATATCCAAGAACTCCGAGCGGGCTGGTGTACCTGTTAAAAAGAATAGTATTCGAAATATCTCAGTAGAAACTGCGTACACAATCTAACTTAAATATCAGTGATGCCAATTCCTTATTAGAGTGCAGAAATCTCTTCGAGTGGTTTACTTATGAACAGAGGAGTAAGATAGCCTCAAAATGACAAGGAGAAAAAATGTGTGTGTTTGCTTACCTAAGCTGCCGGACTGTTGGACTTCCAAAAATAATGTGAGTTATTTGACCGCGTTATTTTGTTTATCTGACTTTGTGGATCTCAGTTAGTGGGTGTTAGAGTGTCTCACATATGTAGCAAAACACTAACAAACATACTGGACAAATTAAATTTAAAAGAAACTTTTTATTATTTTTAAATAATTTATAAAAATAAAGTAATATGTAAGTATATAAAAATATTGTGATGTTTTGGTATGTATAATAATGACCAATTAATTATTAATGAATCTATAATTTGAATTAACTAATAGTTCACTATACGTGGGTTTTTCTAACGTGGGCGATGACATAAGGTCATTGTTACATCTCCTGCCTTATAAAATAATTATTTTTAATTAATTCGCGAACGCCCTTCTCGACGAGGCTTATGGCCTCAGACATGTGCCTTACCACTGTTAAAAAGATTCATTTAATAGGGCAGGAGGTGTAAAATGACCTAATGCCATCAGCACGTTAGAAAAACTCAAGTATAGTGTATGTTGTGCTAAGTCTGCAACGCTTGTCAGTTATAAAGTTTCCAGCCTTGGAAAATACCCTTTCACAAGGCACTGCAGATGCCACCATGCTTAATTTTTGTTTGACAACTTTCGCCAGTGTTGGGTACAAATGTTGTTTTTTCCACCACTGCAATGGATCCTAATTTCTAGGAAAATGTTTGTAATTTAAGAATCTCTCCACTTCAACAGTTGTCTCTGCTGTTGATTTACCAATTTAAAAAGTTCAACAGTATTAAATTATTTAATAACAAATCATAACTTATTTAATATCTGAAGAAACTTAAATTTTGTTTGGAGACATGATTTTAGGAATTTCTGCTGATGTTTTACCTGGAGTCTGTTGCATGTTTGCTGCTCTCTTTTCAAAGTCTTTCCAAATTGAAAATTCACTTTCCACTTCTGAAAGTGGGGTAGGCTCATGTGTTTCCTGGCTTGCATATTTTTCTTCATTAAAACAAATTCTGACTATACTGACTAAAAATCTTTTGTTTCTTTTGCATTATCTCTGTTTGAGAAACCAATTAATTCTTATATCTGGGATCTAAAATAGTACAAAGAGCAACTGGCATTGCTGTCTTGAAGTGACCCAGTCTCTCAGCAATTCCATCTTATAAATTTTGTATTACATTCAGTGAAATAGCTGAAAATGTTTCTTTTGTGATCTTGAAAATTTTCTTTTGTGATTGAGGCCAAACCATTAGTCAGAATAATTACTTCACTTGCTGTCATATTTTTTCAACACTCATTCTTTTTTAATCTCATCAAAGGGTTTGAGAATAATACATAATTCACCACAAATTGCCCATTCCTCTTCTGTCAGAACAGGTAAGTTCTTATTAAGGAGGGCCGCAGTGACTTTAATGCTATCCTCTAATTCTATAAATCGCTGCAACATATAATAAGTTGAATTTCACCTCGTGGCCACATCCTGCATAAGTATTTTTGGTGTTTGGATTTCAGAGCTTTTTTGATAATTAATTAATTGTTCAATTGCTGAAGAACTTCTTTTAAAATGTGTGACTATTTTTTTTAACTTTCTCATGGATATCTTTTATTTGTTTCAGTGAATCTGGAACAATTAAAATTAAAGTGCGTGCATACCAGCTAAACTGATCAAAGTTTAGGAATTCAGTAATTCTACCCTTAATGTTAGAAGCATTGTCTGTTACAGCTATGAAAACTTTTTACATTAAATTAAATTTCTGAAGTATTATCCTTATTTCTTCAGCTAGATTGCTGCTGGTGTGAGATCCACACATACATCCTGATACACACACAATCTAATAGAGCCTAACATATCTCAAAATCAACAGAAATAAAATGAGTAGGTACAGTCAAGTAACTCTTATTATTTCTTGAAGTACAACAGTCTGTAGATATACAAGCACTTTCTACCAAGGACAATTTTTCCTTGACATTATTTAGGCACTGTTCATATGTTGTTGGAAGATATTCTTTTTAATAACTTTTCTGCTAGGTAATTGATATGATGGATTTAATGCATGTACAAATTCCACAAAATCAGCGTCATTTACTATTGAGAATAGTTAGAAATCAAGAATGAAGATATTCATTAAATGCCTGTCAATTTTCTTTCTCTGGGCTTCACTGATTTTTTTGGGGAGGGAATGTGTAATCTGTGATTGGGTGTGTGAGTCTGCGTGAGAAAATGAATTAGAAGTTGAAAGTTGATGAATCTGAAAAGTTGAAGGTGTTTCACAAGATACTGAAGTTGAAGATGACAGAGTAGTTGCTGTTTCTGCTGAAGATATTATAGTTGAAGATGACAGGATAGTTGCTGTTTCTGCTGATGATATTATGGTTTGAACCGTAGGTAGGCGAATATCAGCACTAACATTTATTGTAGAATGTTTAATTTGAAGATGTGGATCATATTTGTTACAGTACTTGCGTACGAAATTTTGCTTTGGTAAGCAAATTTCTTATCATCGTCCGCAGAAGTAAAGTAGTTCCACACAATACTTCTTTTGGACCGTTTGTTTTCAGAACTCATTTCGGATTTCACGTTCACACAAAAAGTTATTTTAAAATGGAATAAGACATTTTTTAATTACTATACTTCGGTAATACTACAATTTATAAGTAAATGAACACTACATTAAAAATTACAAGCTATTTGAACAACTTAGTGACACGGCCACGACTATTTGGGAGTTGGTGGCAACGCTTAACACTTATTAATCACAACTGATAGACTGCAGTGAAGCTATTATCGTACAATACTGTTGCCGCGAAAGCTTAGAGTTCAGTTGATGCCCTAGGTCGAAGGACAATGAATTTGAAGCGATAACAGCCAATAACAGGGTAAATGAAATAACTGTTATTTTGCGTAACAGTTTCGAACCATTAACTGTTAAGAAATAACAGTTTAGCCGTTAAGACACATTCCTAGCTCCTATCCCCCACTGGGCTCCTGCATTTAAGTGTGTATGTAAGGGAACAGGAGACAATGATGAACAGTTCGCGCGCGGTCCTTAGACTTTCCTAAAGGTAGTACTCCAGCAATTACCTAATGCTGATTAGAAATAACAACAACAGAGAGCTACTGACCAGAGCAGCTGTAAGCTAAAGTTTTCCTCCAACCGGCTGACTGCCACCTAGCTGTATAGCTAGTGCAGAAGATCCTCCAACGGCGATGCTGAACCCAGGACCTCCCAGTCGACGACGCTCGAGAGCCAATGACAATGCTGCACTGAGCTATCTCGGCAGGTCCGAGACGCGAGTGGGCACTGGCAAATGGTGGGGTATAAATGGTATGGTAGTAGAAAGGGACTCATTGACGAGTCGCTACTGGCATTGCCACCACGCCCTGCAATTTCATTGATATTACAAGTGAGTCTAGTCAACGATCAAGGTCCTAAAAGTGTAGTGCATTTTTTCGCTCGGGAGGTACCTGTGTTCTTCCCCGCTGGATGGCCAGATCCGGCGCCGACCTCCCGTCGGCTATAGAAGAATTTCCCTAAGAATGAGCTCAAGTGACCGTTCGCTAAACAAGTGAACTTCACATGTAGTTCAGAGAAGTATCCCTCCGCCGCAACAGCTGTTCCGCCACGCCTCTTCGTAAAATGTTAGGTTATGGCTCCTGTGAAGACATCACTATCCAGAAGTCTTAAGTGTGCCGCTGAGGTATATGCATGTACGCCAGTCCGGGAAAATATTTAAATTTAATTACGTATGTGAAAAATCTCATAACGTGATCTCACAATCACTAAAAGAAAACTGCCACGAATAGAAAGCTCTCAATCACAGCTCGCCACACAATAACACAATAGCCGAAAATACGTGCACCAGTACGCATCTCACATTCAAGTCTCGGTTTTAAAATAAATACAATACAAAAAGTAAATTTAATGTAATGTTTATAGAAAGAAAGAATTTTTACAGACGTGCACATAACACTGCACTTCCTAATTTTATTTATTTCTTGTAGCGTACTATATTTTTGTCGGACAAGGACACTACAAAAGGAAGCGTCGAAGTTAACAAGTTAGCCAACTGAAAACGAACGAGTGCGGTAAGGGAGTCTCATGGGCTCAAGGGCACTACGACCACAGAACCTTCAGTTATGTTGCCAGCACTATCTGTCACTTTGGCTCATTCTCAGGAAAATCCTTCTGTAACAGGTTATTCCCCTAATAAGGTACCTCCCACCAAACGGGACACCGCCTCAGCCGGAACAAGCTCTAACCGAGCTTCCGACTGGTCTCCCAACAAGTGTGGCAGTGTAGTGCATGTAAGTGTGAGTGTGTGTAAGGATAGGACAACGAATAGGAAGGAAACATCGCGCGCAATCCGTGGCCCGTTTGTTAGGGTACTTCTCCAGCATTCGCCTGGTTTTGATTAGAGAAACTACGGAAAATAATCTATCACAGCAGCCGGCCGCTAGAATTTTCCTCCAGACAGCTATAGAACTCGTCGTAGCTATCTGGCCAGTGATGAAAATCCTCCCACCGCTGGACTCGAACCTAGGACCTCCCGGTCAGAGGCACAGCAGTGACATCAGTTGAAGCCCTGAGCAACCCCTCCCGATAGCCTGCAATTTGACCACGAGCGGAGCGTTCCGTGGGCAACCCTGAATCGGGAACATCCTGTAGCTTCTCCAAGACGTCGAGGGGCCGACGGCAAAGGAGAGCGCGGGGGGGGGCGGGAGAGCAGAGACGCCGGCGAAAGCAGTGCTTATAAGCAAGCAATAAATTATTTCATTTCCGCAACTCAGCTCCGCATTGAAGCAATATGCGCGAAGCCGCCTTGGGGCTTAACCCCGGAACGAAGTTTGCGGATTCGCGCTGCAGACTGCGCCACAGACGCCCCGATGAAGAGCTGCCAGCGCGAGGGGGCGGGGCGGAGGTTAACTCGCGGATTTTCTGCGATAAATGTGCGGAAAAACATATAAAAACGCTTTGCATAAACCGGGCAGGGATTTATGTGGTTTGCGAAACGGGGAACTGGGGCCAAATTTGGGGCTGATGAGGGCAAAGAGGAAAAAAAAGTATGGTTCAAATCAACTGGGAGTTCAGTGTGGAAATTATATTACTTTTCGATGCACCAAATATTGCAATAAAACCGACGTATTGTAAAGTATCTTACGCGATTGTTCGTAAATGTCCTATTATGATACTTTGTGAAACTTTCAAATAATTAATATATCAATTCATAAATTTATTCCAAATATTTACAACATCCAAGTTATGAATTTTGCAAGGTTAAGATGAGAAAAAGTTTCAGTATTCCATACATGTTGTCATATTCAATTATTTTATTTCATACTATTTCTCATTTGGGTTGTTTACGTACCTCAAAGCAAACAGGAAAGTGGGATTTTACGGTACAGTGTACCGTAATTAAATCTCATACCAACTTATGGACATAGAAATTTTGTACCAACGTTTCTGATTTGTTTTATAAATACATGGCTAGCATCATCGATGTAGTTGATTACAATAATGAAAAGGAAATTAACAGTCATTCATGAAAATGTGGATAACAGTACCAAGTGATGCAAAGTTAGAGAACAAAGTGTAATAAGTAAGAAGAGAACATTATATCCTCATTAACCATGTTAATATTATTTTTATTTTTTCATGAACAACATTTTTCATAGTCTTTATATATATCTTTTACGCAGGCACACACTAAAAAAGTTGTCATACCCAAAGACTTGAACATGTTTCTTCATATATTCCAACGCGCTGAATCAGAATCCGAAGTCAGAATTGCGTCAACACCCTCCAATTTTTTTCTGGAGTGCAAAAAACCATCGATTCACCACAGGCCTTCTCTTTATCGCAAAAAAAACCCACTCAAATTTACAAACTTCAATTTCACGGTAATTTTTCGCGATTTAAAAAAATGGTGTCAAGTATTTGGGTCTGATAACCCCAAAAAACTAAGAAACAAACAAAGAAAAACAATTTCACGACGGTTTTTCGCGATTTAGAAAAACTTGGAGAGTGGTGGCGGATTTCTATCTACAGATTAGGATTTAGCGTTCTCTTGGCATACCCATTTTCATGTTCAATCTCTCATATACCCACACTCGCATTCAGCATTCTCTCGGCATACATAGAGAAACATGCGACAAGCCTTTGGATCTGACAACTCCCGAAAGCAAAAAATACAATTTCTCGATGTTTTTTGCTTTTAAAAACTTGTGGTTCTAAAACAGCACGTACTTTCTCGCCTTGAGTAATGGTTATGTAATACTATTTGTTAATTTTTCTCCGAGTTAACACGTATCAGAAGTCATTTTTTGTAAAACCCCGTACAAATTGCGGAACCTTTGGTGCAAAAACCAAATATTTTCAAACAAATATCACCACAAATCTGACAATTATAACTGCTTTCCATAGAGATAAATCATTTCACAATTATGAAACGTAATTTACAGAAATTCGTGAGTCACGACGCGGAATGTCATTGTCGTATATTCCATTCTGATATACTTTGAAGGCTAGCAATTTTTATTTCATATATTTCCATTAGATTTTAAATAATTTCTAAAAGATTAATTTGTAAACGTATAACAAAAGCTCAAAGGTAAGAAACGAGAAAGAAATATGAAATAATATACACATTCTAAGTTAGGTAGCATTCAACTGCCTCAAAATACTCCTCAAATTACGTTCACAAAGCGCACGGATTTCGGAGCCGGTGACTTAGTTTGAAACCAAATTACTCATATTTTCCAAAAATTCAGCATGACCTTATTTGAAGATCTGCTTTGGATGAACACATTTGGATGAACACATAAGAAAATAATGTATCTTCACAATTGTAGTTGTAGGGAGACGCCGAAAATTTTTTTTTTTAATTTTCGAAAAATAAGCGTTTCAACGAACATGAGATGACATTCTCTTAAGCGTTCTTTACGATATCTAAGATCTAAATTTAATAAAAAATGTTTTTAAACAAATGAACATGACATTATTTTTAGATGTTTTTCATGAACATATTTCATTAAGAAAAAAAATATTTATCTTCATAGTAGTAGTAGTATCTTCATTGTAGGAAGACACCGAAAAAATTTAGAATTTTTTGAATTTTCGTAAAATCATGTTTTCAGCGAAAATGAGAACTAGGCTAAGAGAACTGCGCAACGTCCTTCTTACTAACCGTTAGCAAAGTGTAATAAAAAAAACGGAGCCATTTTTAAAAATGTCTCTGGGGCTTTATGTAAAGTACCCCCAAAATTAAAATATCGGCTTCAAATACAAGGAGCAGCGACATCAGCTAGATCGATTGGGGAATATCAGTTTTCGAAAAAATCAGCGGAACGGTTTAACCGCTAGGGCTGTTCACAGCCAGTTTGATTTTTCGGTGTCACAAAGCATGGATTCTGGCTACACCACGTGTTAGAGGATTTGTTCTACATTTCGCAGCTGGATTTATCCACTTTTTCGTTCTCAGGGCCCTGCAAAAAGAGTTTTTTTGCCGAAAATTCGCCGTTTTTTCGTGCAGCATTGCTTAACTTTCTTTCCATCGCGGTAGTGTTAGCGAGAAAGGAAAACTTGGAAGACGGTGTCACAATTCTTGCTTCAGATTCGGACTCAGTGCGTCGACATACAAGTCTTTGGGTCTGACAACACCCCCCCCCCCAAAAAAAAAAAGAAAAAAATTGCAGTTTTTCTTGATTTAAAAAAATGGAGGGCGATGGCACAATTATGGCTTCAGATTCGGATTCAGTACGTTGAAATACATGAAGAAACATATATCAAGTCTTTGTGTCTGACAATTTTTTTCTGGTGTATGTGTATATGTGTGTATGTGTATGTATGTATTTATCCTTCAATTCTATTTTAAAATATTCACAGCATTGCATTTATTTCGCAGACAGCAAGATTCCAGGGGTGTGAGGCGCTGTAGGCAGTTTTTTATGAGCTCTCGCACATTGTGAAATATTGCAAAATGAAATTAAAATAAAGGTAAGGAAATGCAACATAGTATGAAATAAAACGTTTTACGATACGTAGGCGTAAAGGTTACATTACTCGTTAGAAATTTCAGACTCGGATCCTAACATCTTGGATGGCAACATCTCACTTGTAATGTGACATTTTCTTCCGTTATGACGTAAATAACTATTACACAATTTCTCTACCCATCCGTAGCATCCATGAGTACTAATCGACTTCAACCAATACCTCCTGTTAATCTCTTCAAACTTCCAGATAACATACAAAATTCTTCAAACGTATCAATTAAAACCAGCTAGTTACACTACAAAAGCACATACTTACTCAAATTATTGGTAACGGTTACATAATATTAAACGCAACTTTTATCCTAATGACACACTAGCCATCATTTGAAATATTCCGTTCTAAACAAAGTGCGGAAGGTTAAAAAATAAGACATATCTTTATAAAAATGTATGAAAATGATTTCCTGCCTTATAATTTAGAGTATTGCATTGTCACACAAAAAGGTTTAAGAAGAAACAAAACAATTACCGGGTTGCAAGCTGAGTTTACAAAACCCATATAAGTTTCGAAAACTCAAAACATAAGTATTCTTTGGACACTATCTACAATTATGTTATTAAACTTAGATATTATTACTCTCTCGCCACTGCTTGCGCAGTGTGTAGAAAGTACGAGCACTGTGATTACAGAACTTGTCGTTATAGTACTACGGGAATAAATAACCGCGGCGATTTTTTGGCAGAAAAACTCCGAGGCATGGTATCGGAAAAGTGGCTAAATCTTCTTTCCGTATGTACCAAATTATTTTCTCTAACGCTAGTAAGAATCCACGTTGGGTGGGTCCTTGAAATCGAAAAATCGATTGATGGCAAAAAGAGTGTTAGTCTGTCCGTGTGTCTTTGAATTACTCTAGCGGCTAAATCGTAAGTTGGATTTTCTTCAAAATTCATATTCCCTAATCGATATCACAGATATCGCACCCTTTGAATTTGAAACGGATATTTTGATTTTGTCGGTATTTTACATAAAACTTCAACAAATCTTTCAAAATTTTCTCGTAAACGGCTCTAATTTTTTTTTTTAATTTTCTTTTTGATACAGCAAAGGACACGTAATGAAATGGTATTGGTCACATTTTTGTTGAACTCTTTTTACATCTGCAATAATGAAGGTATCATTAATTTTTCTAAACGAAATCTGTTCATTAAAAATAGATCTTTAAATTAGGTCAGTTCAATTCAATATTTGAAAATATTATTTTCTCATGTACATTTTGTGTGAAACACAGGTAGTTTTTGCACAATTTAAACAGTTATTTTCCAACTTTTTCTTTAAATTTCTTCCTCATACATAGCAAAAACGGCAAAGAACGTGGATCAGGTCCCGTCTCTCTGAAGTTTTGAAAATGGCTAACAACTACAAAAACTTAACCTTGCCAAAGAACAATATTGATCTTTATTTTTATTTATTTATTTGTTAATCGGACAGGGTACCATATATGACGTCCATGTTAAATTTGCTACTATTGGTGTATCTTTTGTAGAAAATGGTTAACTAGAAAATTTTGATATTTTGGATACTTAAAGATACTACCTTCATTATTATTTTGACATTTGTTTTATTCGACTAAAAATAACTCGTATTTTTGTTTCTATCGTAACTTTTGCCCTAATTTTTTCAGCATTTTTGTATACACGCTATTTTTTATATTTTGTATTATTGAAGAATGTTTATATAAAAATATAACTATAAAGAATTATCCTGTCAATTCTATTAAATTGCAAATAGTTTCTAAGAAAAATACATTAATTACAAAATCAACACATTTTCGATAAAAGCTATTTTGAAAAGCGTCTATAGTTGCTATTGCTTCACTGGAAAATTCCTGTTCCATATTATTTATTATTTTCTTTAGTGGAAAAGACCGAAACTATCAATGTTTGAACAAGAGTATGTTTCAATAACGTAACCAAACATGCGATTAAAATTACGAGAAAAAATCTTTCTTGTTTGTAGTGTCAAAAAGGGGGTATGGTACATGCGTGTCAAAAAGGGGGTAAGGACATTTAAACAAGAATTAAAGAGCCTTCCATACATCCTAGAAGAAAAATGTTGATAAAGTTGGAAAGAGCAAGGTTTGAATTATTTATTTAGCCAAAAAGTGAAAAACAATCATTTGACCCATTTCAAGGTACCTTCTCCCCTTAAACGAAATACGGTCTAAAATACCCGTTTTCATTAAATGAATAGTACATATAAAATACGTTTTAATTAAATTAGTTGTTCAAAGAATTAGTCGCCCAGATCGGAATTCGAACCTGGGCCTTCCGGTTTACGCCCAGCTGCTCTAACCACTAAGCTACGGAGACAACCAACTCTTTCAACGGTTTCCATGATCACGATTATCGCTCCTTGTATGTATATAACTGTCAACTTGTTGGACGCACTTGCGATCGGAGAGCATAACGTAAAGCTATCCAAATTGTGTGCTTGTTACTGAGTAACAATGTATTTTAATAATTAAATTAGTTCAAAGAATTGGTCGCGTTAAAATACTTTTTGCTATTAAAGTACTCTAGTGCGCGGTATTCGCCTCACTCCACAGTTTCACCGCAAAACGCAAAGAAACGACGCTAGGCCCAGCCCTGTTGGCAGACGCCGAGATGGTGTTTGCTGTGAAGCGCTAGCCGGTTTGAATTTCGCGCCCGGAAGTAACATTTAAAATAAATTTTATCGAAATAATTTTTTTTTTCGGACTGGATCTGCATTTCATTAGTTTGGAACATTGGATCTGCCATTCTTTATAAAAGTAAAAATAGAATCCGTTTTGAATTGAGTAAATTGAGTTTATGAACTCAATTTACGACGAAGCCGAGAATCTAACTAGGGGACACCCGAACTAAGGACCGCGCGGCTCGGAACCTCCATTCCGTCTCCCCACTGCCTACACCTTTAGGCTATCGACGTGCGTACCGCCTAAATCTGGGCAACATGACGGGTAGTATCAGTGTTTCCCCCGGACATCTATACGTAGGATAAGAGAAGCATCCCTCACACCATCCTGTCCAAAGGTCGTCGCGCCATTGGCCCAACTGGTGGGTAACCGGGCGGACCCAGCTAGCAGGAGTTTAGCATCGCCCACTCACTGCTTGCATCGTCAAGCTAACGACGTGAGTGACGCCGCGAGACTTAAGGCCGCTCCACAATAGCCCGGGAACTGGAACGCGAACGGGAACGTAAAGAAAGTTAAAAGATGGACATTTCAGGCAGGCGTTCACAACACGACGGGAACGCGAAGGATGGTCAACATTTATCCCAGCTCTGGAACACGAAGCCTCTCGACCAATGAAAGTGCAGCAAATGGCGGCGAAGCTTTCCAGCTGATCAAGCGCGCGAACTTGCGCGACTGTCGACACTGGTCTGGAGCGGAATTGAGAGTGTAGGGCGATATTGAGGTTACAGCCGGGACTTGCGAAGTTAGGGTTTGAAGCGGGTTTTGTTAGTCATTGTTGAGTTGTTTTAGTTATTTTTAGTAATTATAATGTAATTGTTTTTCTATTCATATTAATGCTCAGAATTAAAATTTCCCGCTTTTTAAAAAATGTTCCGTTAAAGTACATTGAGCTGTTTATTTATTGACAAAATTTTAGTTTCTCGTAGTTGTATTTTCCGTACGTTCGTAGTAGTTTTGGCATTCTTTGTACTTATAGTTATATTTTCTAATTAATATTTTTCGTTAAAGTATTTTTTATTCATAGCAGCTCACGCAAACACATCAGACAGATGTCAATACAAAGAGTAACACAGTTGCATAGCTAGATGTGCTTTGGTTTCGGCAACTGTCTCTAGAAGTTCTCGTCGTATCCGCTACAGATTGATAGCGCTCTTCCCTCTCCCGTTGGCGTTCATTGTGAAGCGTTCGTACCTCTCGTGGGCTGTTGCTTTGGGGTCCGGGTGGTCGTCTGCGACACCACCAGAAACCACCACAGCCTACGCCCTCGTGATTCCCCCTTGCGCGGAGGGAATCAGCACGCGCCGCACAACGGACTGGATATATCACGAACATCAAAGACGAACGCGCGTTGTATTGATTTGATATGATTTTTTCGTGATTCCGGGCGCGTCAACTGCTGTGGTCATTAGTCCCGTTAGTGTAGTGCATGTTTTTTTCTCGGGAGATGGTGGTGATCTTCCCCCACTGGATGGCGAGATCCGGCGCCGACCTACCGTCGGCTAGTGGGGTTTCCCCGTAACCAGGACTCTCCCACCAGCGGGCACCGCCTGCCGGACAAGCTCTAAGCTCCCGACCGGTCTCCCGGAATATGTGGTAGTGTAGTGCATGTTGGTGTAAGTGTGTGTGTAAGGGGAGAGGATAGGATAAGGAATGGGAAGGACAAATCGCGCGCGGCCCGTGGCCCGTTTGGTAGGGTACTGCTCCGGCATTCGCCTGGTGTTGATTGGAGAAACCATAGAAAACTACCGATGGGAGCAGCCGGCCGCTAGAATTCTCCTCCAGACAGCGACTGAATTCGACCTAGCTGAAAAGCTCGAGTCGAAAATCCTGCCGCCGTGGGGAGTGGTAACCTAGCACCTCCCGGTTAGAGGCGCTGCAGTGTCATCAGTTGATGCACTGAGCTACCGCTCCCGGTCGCCTTGCGGGGAGGGAATCAGCACACGCCGCACAGCGGGCTGGATGTATCATGAACATCAAAGAACCGGTAGCGTATATATATATATATATATATATATATATATATATATATATATACACACACGTTCTTATCAGTAATGGGAGTGTTTAAAGAGTAGTATTAATGCAATCGATCGTGTGGGGGCGTTGTTGTTGAAAAGTTATTCGTTTACGACGTCTCTAGCGCCCCTGAACAATACGCAACCCGCCGCACAAAGATTAGGCGCGTTTTCATTGCATAAAAGTATTCTGCCTCTGTGATTGTGAAATATCGGCCGAATTATTACTTGAATCTCAGCAAGTAAATCAGGTTTTTTCCTCAAGATATTTCATAGACAACGCTTGCCCAAGTTTGAGGGAGAACGTCAGAACAATAGAATACCTGACAACCATGTATGTTACATGACAGACCGGGACATAGAACAAACATATATTAGCGAGAATGTCTTTCATCTATTAGAATTTTTGCACAGCCTAGCGTAAAACATGATTAACAATCACGAGACCAGTAGTGTGCGATGTCTAATACACTACAATTGCGGAACATTGCCGTTTCTAGTAATATTTTAATAAAAATTATCTTTAAACAACTGAATGAACATAGTATTATGGAGAACATTGACAGTACAATAGTTCTCATCATTCTTAGAGTATAAATTGATTGATTGAGATTTTGTGCGCGTCAACTACTATCGTCATTATTCCCGTAAGTGTAGTGGCTGTTTTTTGGCCGTGAGGTGGCGGTGGTTTTCCCCGCTGGATGGCCAAATCCGGCGCCAACCCACCATCGCCTAACGGGGTTTTGCCAATCAGGTACCTCCGGCCGGGACGAGTTCTATATCCCCGACCGGTCTCCCGGCATGTGCGGTAGTGAGGTGCATGTTAGAATTTGTGTCTAAGGGAGTGGATAGGACAAGGAATGAGAAGAAAATATCGCGCGCGGTCCGTGACCCGTTTTGTTAGCGTGCTGCTCCGGTATTCGCCTGGCGTTGATCGGAGAAACAACGGAAAACTACCGATCAGAGTAGCCGGCCGCTAGAATTCTCTTCCAGACAGCGGCTGAATTCGACCTAGCTGAAAAGCTAGTGTCGAAAATCCTACTGCCGTCGGGACTCGAACCTAGGACCTCCCAGTCAGAGGCGCTGCTCGTGCTCAAATATCAATTTGATATTTTGACATTTTGATGTTTTGTTTGTTTTCGATTGTGATCCTCAATGTTTTACTATATCGAGTGCTTTAAATGTTTTTCTTTGTAATGTTCTTTTTTCTTTGTAGTATTTTCTGATAATATTGTATGTTTTGTTTGTTTTAAATTGTCTAGTCTGAGGATGGTGAAAAATGAGTTCCCCAAACGTCGCTCTAAAGTTTCCAAACAAACTCTTTATACATGTATATAAATTAATAATAGGATTATTGTAATAAGCTGTCTGCCAAACATTTTGTGGCTAAATACATGAAGCTCAATTGAAGTAAACCATAGACAATTTTCTCTATGTTATGTCTCAGTTTTACTTGTTTAGCAATAACGGAAAAGGAATTATTGTATTCCAAATTTGTGAAAATCTTGTAGTCGAACAATGATCCCATATGGAATCAAACAAATCGCTAAATGTAAAAAAAAGTATTTTCACTTCATAACTTCACAAGAGTTCCTTTGAGAGATGTAGAATTCAACATAGAAAATTTCATCACAATTCGAAAATTGTACTTACACGACAATGAGTAACACGAAGTTTTGGTAGTTTTTAAAAATATTTTTAGAACGATATGTTCTTTTTTCTCGTTTTTCTCGAAATTGCAAAAAGTTGGTAGTATTGAAACTCATCCATCTAATACATCTTTATGTACTGTTACGATAGCTGACAATTTTGTAGCACTTGTATCCCATAAATGTGCTACCGTTTGAAATTATTTACCAAATGTGCATCAAGCAGATTTCGGATTTGAAGCGTAAACGTTTCTTGCTACGAAGAGGACGGCAAGATAAAGTGCACTCTGCAGTGCACGATACTATCGAACATAACTAGAAACGGTGGATTCTAGGTGTTTATAATCCAGTTTTAAAGCTTCTTTTAGGGGTCCAAGTTCTTTCATGAGCCGTATACTACAAAATTATATATTTTACTTTCTCGTTACGGAGTAGAGAGAAAATAATGTAATGATGGGCGAAAAAGTGGCGAGTTTTCGGCAGAAAAACTCTTACAGTAAACAGGGTCCTGATAACGAAAAAATGGATAAATCCAATTTCTCATTTATACGCATATACTATTTCGCGATATTGTTAATGAATACGTAATATTATAGTATGACAATTAGTGTCTTACACAAAATTCTTGAACAAATGAAGCGTGAAAAATATATATTTCTTGGAATTCAAATGTTTAAAGGAAAACAGCTCTCTGTCATTGAATTCAGTGTAATCACGTACTACATAAATGTATCAAAGATGCGCGATGCATCTTATCTGACGTAATTGGCTCATTTTGACGCCAATTACCCAAAAAAACTCATATTTTCCAAAAATTCAACATGGTGTTATTTGAAGAGCTGTTTTTAATGAACACATTTCATTTAAAAAATGTATCTTTACAATTGTAGTTGTATAATACACAGAAATTTTTCAAATTTTTTAAATTTTCGAAACAATTAGCGTTTCAACGAGCATGATACCTGCATTGGTCTTTTAAGCGTTCTTTACGATATCTAAGCTCTAAATTGAATCCAAAAATTTTGTGCCGTTTTTATGACAAAATGGTTTAAAGAAAATAAAAACTGCCTACTTTTGACACAAAATTTGCAATAAACTCATGTTTCCGAAAAATTGAACATGGCATTATTATTTCATCTGTTTTTTCAGAGCACGCCTTCTTAAAAAATGTTTATCTTCATAGTAGTAAGAAGACGTCGAAAAATTTTGAATGTTTTCAATTTTCGAAAAATCAGGGTATTTAACGAACGTGAGACCTGCAACATTATCTTAAACGTCCTTCTCATTATCCAATAACAAAGTATAATAAAAAACGTCGAAGCCACTTTTTTGAACATTTTGAAAAATTTCCCGGGGATTCATTTAAAGTAGGTTAAAAAAACAAAATTAAAATTTTCAAATTTCGTTTCAAGTTCAAAGGGTCGCGACATCCAGATCGATTGGAGAATATCAATTTTGGAGAAAATAGGTTGAACGGTTTAGCCTCTAGCGTTGTTCACACACGGGCAGACGTTTTGTCGTCAAAATTCGTTCAATCAAGGACTCACAAAACGAGGACTCAGCTACACCACATGTTATAGGCTCTTGGTTCCTGTCATAATAGTTTTGGTACCGAAAATTTCCTGTTTAATCGCGCAGTATTTCGTAACTTTCTATCAACCGCAGTAGCGGTAGTATATAAATATAGTGGTGCTACAGCAGCACATACTTTCTCATGTGATTGGAAACAGATATATATTCAAATATTGCATTTTCTGCGCTACTATCATCTTATATGTTACTTGAAAACGTTGAATTCAATCTAAAAGCGAGCAATGCACTGTTGCCAGCGCAGCGTTGTCAAAACTATGTGCATTCTCTTGGAGAATAATATCAATTCTTGCAAAAAACTCTTATTTCCATCTGCATTCAGATTTCAACTTGTTAAATAGTTATTCATGGACACCATACACAGTAATAAATAATTCTAATAGTAATAAACTAATTAAATTACTAATATTCTACGATTTTTAATATTAAGTGAATTCTGTTTACGCCTTTTTAGTTGTATATTCTGTTTACGCCTTAATTCTGTTACCCCTTTTTATTTATATATTGACACTGCCTCAAACGAAGCGCAGGAAAATAAAACGTTAAAGGTAGTATTTTAAATTAGTTTGAAGATTGCCTTTTTAATTGTAAAATCAGATTTATTTAGTACACCTCTTCCTATTTTGATAGAGTAAACTTTTTAAATAAATTAATTTAATGTCATTCATGATCAAATTATATTTTTAATAAAACAACCTGGGAACGGTACGTTTTCTTCGGGTACATCTTGAGATGCAAGAGAAAACTGGGGATAATTCACATCACATTTAAGATTCATAAGAAATATAATTTCAAACTCAGCACTAGTGAACCTCCCATGTCACAAGGACGAGTAGAAATTTGAAATAAACTGACTTTTTTCAAATTTCTCGCCGTAAAATATGCATTCAGGGGACTAACCTATAAAAACCTGTTGCGAAATTCATCGCAAACGAAAGTACTGGCTCTCGGCCTAGTAGTTAAAGTACGTTCTTTTGAATCCAGCGTATTCACGTTCTACATAAATGTAGCAAAGATGCACGATGCATGTTTTAGCCTTAAATAAAATTATTTCTTTATATTTACACGAAAAAAAGGCAGCAGTGATTATCGCTTTCTGTTATCAATGCAGCCTTACAACAATGGGTTACAAACAACAATGGCCGCTAATTCGTATGGGATACATCGTATTTTACCAATTAGCATTGTTGATAGCGCTAGCAAGAAAATGAAAATAGAAAAAATATAATAATTAAATGTAATATTTTTATATTCATCAAACTTACTCAGTTTTTACATGCATTACTTTTTATTAAATGCGAAATAATATATTTCCATTTCACATTTAACTCAATTAAGGACGCAATTTAAAATAGGTTTTAAATAATTTCTAAAAAAATTTATAACAAAATCTCGATGAAGAACCGAACACAGAAATATGAAATAATGTACAAATTCTAACATACGTCCAACTGCTTAGCATCTCTATTCATTTTACGTTCAGGAAGTGCAGTAAATTGGAAGCGAGCGACTATTTCTGTCGCCAAATTACTCAAACAATTCTCATATTTCCGGAAAATTTAATACGATCTTATTGAAAGATCTTGTTTTGATGAACACATTTCATTAAGAAAAAAATGTTTCTTCATAATTGTAATTTTACGAAGAGGGCGAAAAGAAATTAAATTTTTTCAATTTTCCAAAAATCAGGATTTTTAACGAACATGAGACTTGCCCCTTTATCTTAAACGTTCTCAGAGTATCTACCACCAACATTTTATCAACAACAATGGAGCCCTTTTTGAGAAAAAATTGTTTATACAAAAAACTACCTATATTTCACCCAAAAATACGCGAAATATACTCAAATTTTCAAAAAATTGTACGTGATCTTATCTAAAATCTATCTTTAAGAAACTGATTTTATGAAGGGAAAATTCTTTAATATTTTAATTGTAGGAAGACGCTGAAAAATTTTCCGTTTTTTCAACTTTCGAAAAATTAGGGTTTTCAACAAAAATTAGACCTTCACAATCCTTTTAAATGAACGGTACACTACCTAACAACAAAATTTAATTAAAAACAATGGACCCATTTTTTAAAATTGTGAAAATATTTCAGGGGCTTCATGTAAAGTACTCTTCAGAATTAAAATATCGATTTCAAATTCAAGGGTCCGAGACATCAGCCAGTTCGATCCGAGAATATCAATTTTGGAGAAAATCGGCTGGACAGTTTAAATGCTAGCGTTGTTCATATACAGACGGACATACACGTTTTGTCGTCAATCGATTTTTCGGTATCAAGGACCCACAAAACAGGGATTCTTGCTACACCACGTGTTATCGACTTTTTCGTTACTAGGGCCCTGTAATAAGTTTTTTCTGTCGAAAATTCACCGTTTTTTGCGCAGCTTTACAGAGCTTTCTCTTCTTAAGAAGTTTCTTCTTAAGCGCGAGAAAGTAAAAAGAATGTGTATATAATTACTATTGTTGTTAAAATAATAATTGTCGTTGGATGATTTGCTGGTACAAAATAAAAGAATACCGTGGAATTCCTGCGGAAATTCCCGCAATAGCTAACAAATCTACAGACAGTTCTTTCCAATAAAATCTCGATTAATATATTAATATTAATATAATTAATATATTAAAAAGATTACCGTGTGTTTGAGAATTATAAAAAACAGTGTGAATTGCACTTATGAAAAGGTATTTTTAGGTTGTTTGCTTCTATTGCCGAAAGTTATGTAGAATAACGCCAAAAAACATTTCGATGATGTTAGCCGGTGTGCTACATGTGTACACATACTACTTACTACTAGTACCGCAACTCAAGAAGCATATCTCTCAAAAATAAATACGTAATAGTGAAATAAGAGTGACTGATGGCAATTACAAATTCACAGGAAAATTCAAAAAGTGCAATGATCATATCAGTTAAACAAAATAAGGTTTATAACGAGTTATTTTACTTATCAGAGCATTATGTATTTATTTGTTATATATTTTTGTATCTTAACTGCAATAGATTGAATTCAAGATAATGTTATATTTGTTGTGTTGGTATGAAAGCGGGCATAAAGTATTCAAAAGACTTACGCGGGCAAAATAATCAGAAAGGGCCGCAAGGGTATTAACAGTACCGTTATGTGTTTTGTTTCAGGTCCGTAAACTCAGCAATGAACTAGTAGTCCATAAAAGATTATGCATAGTAGTGAACACATAGTCCGGTTTGTAAACTGAACATTGTAATTTCAACTAAGAAAATAAATTTAAAAAAAAAAAAACAAAAAAAAACATAGTCCGGTATCTGGAACTGACGCACGGAACAAATTTCTTCACGTCAACTTCCCCAGGTTATCGCACATCTGCAACAACTTCTCTCGCCCTCATAACCCCAAAGGACTCGCCTCCGCCGCGAGAACTCGCTGTCGCAAAATCCCCTTCGAGGCAACTGGATAAGGAGGAAGAGGCCGATTCACCTCCAAGACTCCGCGACGAATAAAAAAGAAAACGGGGAAAAAAAGAAAAAAAATCGTTCGGAGCAGATCTCCGGAAATTCGTCGAAGGAAGAAATTTGAGAGATCTGGAGGCGTGGGGAGCCGGAGGTGAGAGAGGTAGGGGGCGGGGGCGGGGGGGGGGAAGCGATGTGAGGAAGGGCGAGTGAAAAAGGGCTATCTGGCCTCCGTAAGATCAATTAGAAGATTTTTTTGCTCGCCAAGGGAAGGCGACTCGGATCGGATTTTGGGGGCGGGGGCGGGGCGGGGTACGACGCTAACGAAGGGATCGCGTGAAACGATCTGCCCCAAATCCGCTTATTGCGAGGGGAGTCGCGTTTCAAACTGCCACCCCTCCCCCTCCCACTGTTTGCACCTTGCAGCCTTTTCGTTTTGTGCTCCATCGCGGCATTGATTTCGCCTGCAGGTTGTTAGCCGTTCCAGCAGTGGTGGGCGGGGGGGGGGATGGTGTGAAATGTTGCATATGCAGTGTTGAATTTTGGGCGGTTTGTTAGCCGTTGCAGGAAGAGGATGGCTCTGACTACACACGTACTGTACTCGGGCAGTGCAGATCTGTATTCGAGACGGCTCGGAGATTCAATGAAAGATACGATCTCACTTAGTTTGAGCGGTAATGAGAGATATATTCGCGGTAGAGGGCTCAAAATATAGCGAAATACGGCTTTGAATTGATAGGATTTGCATGTTTTTATTCCTTGACGAATAGTAACAAATTATAGAAATGTCTTGATAATATTTCTCTGAGTTTCAAACAAGTAGTGCTACAACAGCACGTACTTTTTCGTATTTGTAAAGATTATTTAATTGATACTGCAATTTATGTATTTCTGTACTACTATTTCTGTCCGTACTAATGCATCTCACCCATCAATTGTAAAGTGCTTTATTTACCAGTAGACCATGTGACCACGTGATTGCAAACTACAACTATTAAAGCTAATACGTATATCAACATTAATTCTACACTCCAAAACTGCTTTCCATACGGATAGTAACATTGTCGCCTAATAATGAAAGTCAATTCTATGAATTTCAAATAGCCCTGTTGCGGCAATGCCGTTCCCGTATTGTGAATTTCACCGCGATCACAATTAGAACAGAAGTACTAATTGATCTATTGAAAAAAATGCTACAACAGCACATACTTTCTCGTTTTGTCTGCAACGGAAACATAACATTTGTATTACAATTTATATTAAATTGTATCTAACTCATCGGCTAACCCGTAAAACATTCTCTTCGGCAAAAGAAGCCTGGAAATTTCGAATTTGCGATTTTTTAATACTTGCAATTTCCCTAAGTTCATGCACTTTTAATCATAATAGTACCAATGCCAAATTTTGTACTTTATTGTGCTCGAGATAAATTTCTAAGAAGAGAATGTTTCTTTGCTTTGCCGGCAATAGAACACTGTTTTGCTCATATTGACAGTTCGGATCATTTTCTCCAAAATAAAGAAAACTCACAGAAACTCAAGGAAAAATGATTTTTTTAAAAATTGTTTACTGCCAGTTCGACATAATAGGATTTTAAATATAAATTGAAATGATTTAAAAATCTAATATATCCAAATATATTGCACTGTAAAATGAATCTCCCACAAACCAATTTTTTATTTTGAGATCTCGCTTTTTTTTGTCGCGGCATTTAAATACTTTTCATTCACACATTATTCAGGTAGGTCAGGGCCGGATCTCGCCATCCAGCGGGGGAAGATCACCGTCAACTCCCGAGCAAAACATGTACTACAGTTACGAGACTAATGACCAAAGCAGTTGACGCGCCCGGAAACACGAAAAAATCAATCATTTAGTCACTTGCAAAAATTAAAGTAACTAATATAATTACACTTATTAATAATTATAAGTAATAATTATTAAGTTAACATCTATTAGATAGTTAAAAAATCATTTTTAATTTATAAATTCAAATGTTTTCTACAGTTTGACTATTAAAATTATTTTACACACTGAACCATATTTTATGACAGTTTTTCTTATACTTTATGATTTTTTTTCGGTGCGCGGGGCCCTCATGAAATGGGTTCCATAAGTAACTTAATTTTTTAGGTTATTTAAGGTCGCATCCACATGTAGGTCATTGGCGACCTCTATTGCATTTAACGGTATGGTAACTAAGAAGATGAAACGAAATATATATAGATAGATTTATTAAAGTTCGCTTTGAGCTAATGCTCGGTGGCAAACATTATTACAACTAGATATACAACAAAATTCAAAATTCAAAATTTAAGTAGTATATGACTTAGTGTAGGGATCACAGAATTTTGAAAATGTGCACACAATTCACTTTTCCCCATAGCACGTCATACGCAGTTTTTAACTGTTTTTTTGACGTAAAATAAATAAATAAATAAATAACAATTACAAAACTATTACGAATATTTACAAATATAATTACAATTAGAATTAGAGATTGATATCCTAGTTATAATTAATTTTGAGTTATCCGTAAGTTGACTTAAGCTTTTCTAACACTTCACTCCACTTCACTCCACTTCACTTCACTGTATAAGGGACATGACCATATTATTATTATTATTATTATTATTATTATTATTATTATTATTATTATTATTATTATTATTATTATTAATAATAACGATTATAATAATGTAACTAATAATAATAATAATGGTATAATATAAATGGTAATAATAATAAATGGTGATGATAAGGGGTGAAAGGACGAACACAAATACAATCATGCCCGAGGCGAGACTCGAACCCGCGACCCTTCGGTCCGAGATCAGTACGACACTTCTGCCTTAGCGATCTCGGAACTTCTTATTGTGCTTGCATGTAAATCCGGCCCTTCCTGCCGTAGCCATTGCCGAAGGAGTAACGCGACGTGTTTGCTGTGAGTTTTTTCGCACGAAACGCAGTACGTATGTAATCAAAACTATCTATAGTGTATCCATTTCTATACAAGAGGTAGTTGGACATAAATCTGAGAACTGTGAGGATGATCTAAGCAATAAACTACTGAATGGAATTTTTCGAAGTCAATGTCATTTTTTTAATAGACCTGATAAGCTACCTTCTCCCTATGGAGGAAAATGTACTAGTAGTTTCTTATAAAGATCAGAAGGAAACGGCACAGAGTCATCTCATATTAGGAATCATTAAAGGTAACGTATAAAAAGAAGTAAACTTTCAATTGGACACTATATCTTACAATTTTTCGTATTGATACTTCGCTGTTTATCAACATACCGCAATACATTCATGAATAAAAAAAAATATTTCCAGAATTCAAAAACCTGTTTTCAATTTACAATGTCTTAATCGTAAATGAAACATTAGTTTTCTTTAGTGGGATTAAATAACATCCCCGTGGCACTTTCCACTTCGGAATTGAAGGGGTTCTTGAAAAAACAGCTTTAGTTTAAAATAGAGAAAATGGAGTTAATGCGGACATCTTATAATGCGAACTTTTATGCATCAGAGAATGATATGGAATCGGCTTAATGTGCGTTAGTTCCAAAGAAAACGAGCGAAGAAAAGTAGGTGGTGCTGGAAGAACATCATATATCCAAATTGTTTCCGGTAAAAACAGCAAAGGACAGATTATTCAGAGGACTATTTAAAATGTTAAAACACCCATCTCGATCAGGTTTTTCGTCCAGTTTCCCTGATCCATTGAGCAAATGCTGAGATGGCCCCTTGTTTTGCTTCTGGACATAAATGTAACTTCATTTCTGTGAACGTCTTCTAGAATTCAGTGGGAAATACATTTATTCAAATTATCGTTTCCATGTTGTCGCGGCAGGAAGTAATAAGAGCCAAAATTTATTGCTTATTTTCTTTGAAAATAGATTTTATTACATGGGAGTTTTTTTGTTTTTTTTTCTCCCTTTCAAAATTCAAAATTTATTGCTTGTTTATCCTTGAAAATAGGTTTTATTACATGGGAGTTTTTTTTCTCCCTTTCAAAATTCAAAATTTATTGCTTGTATATCCTTGAAAATAGGTTTTATTACATGGGAGTTTTTTTTCTCCCTTTCAAAAATTCAAAATTTAAGTAGTATATGACTTGGTGTAGGGATCGCAGAATTTTGAAAATGTGCACACAATTCACTTTTCCCCATAGCACGTCATACGCAGTTTTTAACTGTTTTTTTGACGCAAATAAATAAAATAGGACAAATAATGTTTTGCGTCTAAGATCGCTGTATGGTGGAGCAGAACACTGGCTGGCCGTGAAACTGATCTTATTAACAGACTTACTTTTCTTAAAGAAGTGCTGTTGCTTTGCCTTACGTTGTTAATTGGAGACTTGAAGTCACGAACCCTGTCAGAGGAGGTGAAATCAAATATACATGTCCATGGAAACTAACGTTATTAGAAACCATTTCTTCAGGAAATTGAACTAACATCAACATATAATGCGCAATTAGCAATAGCTACGGCCAAAATATCTGACTTCCTGCCCTGATGCAATGTTTCAGCAAACACAAAATAGAGAATTTTGTGAACTACTTTGCACGGTATGTAAGTGTAAAGATTCTGATATTGACAGTGAAGATAAAAATATATGGTGTGATGAATGATCAGCTTCTAGTAGTTTTTTTCAGTATTTTCATTGCTCAAATTGCAGCTTAAAGTTAATCTAGTTAATATATCAAAAACGCTTCTGTTATTTGCTTGTTGGAAGTTCAATTGTTTTCATAGTATGCAGAAATAGCAATGCAATATGTATGTGTAGCATATCCCATAGTGTTAATGTGATAATTGCCTTTTGTAACATAATTTCAACTATAAAGTTGTATTTCAATAAAAATCTATAAGAACGGAACGGTATGCAGTAGAATAGGAGCTTGCTATGTACTACAAATTTTCTTGAATAAGTCGTGAGATAATACACTGAAAGAGTGTAATCTAGGGAGTAACTCTTGTGGGAGCCTTCGGATTAAGTTCTGCAACCCCGTATTCTCGGGCCGTGACTAAAGAACAAGACTTTCGACCACACATTTGTTTATTATTACTTTAAATTTGTAATAGATTATTTTCTACATACTACGCTCGAGGATGAAAGAACCAGACAAGTGTAGGTTTAAAGTTTCTTCTCGTATTTTGAACTTGCATAATACATATTTTTAGCATATTAAAATATTTTTAATACGGTTTGAAACGACGGTGACGCCACGTTTACCTAGTTATTAATATCGATGAAGTGAGTCTAATAGCGTTTTCCATTCGTTGCACTGAAACCCACCCTAGGCAGAAACGCAGAAACGTTAGTGCTGCCCCACACGCGTGAAGGGCAACTACGAATGAAACGGATTCCGGAACTGAGATTATAGACAACTGCATTATGCAGTGAGATTATACACAGCTGTTCTTGCTCAGTCACATTGATGGAACTCGAAAAATAATAATTTTGAATTCTGATCGTTGTTATAATTTTTATGAAGTCTTTTGGTATTCTTACTTTTTAATTAATAAATTATTAACGTGTGATTTCTTTATTTAAAAACTACGAAAACTTCAAATGCGTATGAATCGTATGAATGTTATTGCATTTTTCGAGATTTGCCAGTGATCGATATAGTACACGAAATTTTGAACCGAAAGGCTTCTGTAGAATTGTTTGATTACTGAAAACAATAAAAATATTAACATAAACATTTCCGCTGGTAAATGTATGGGCGTGCGAGAAAGATTTTTTGGCATATATATTTGAATGATTTTGTAAGGGTCACTATTTTTATTTTCACTTTATTAGCGTTTCGAAATTGAGACGTACCTAAAACACTTTAGTTTCTAAATAGCACTGGATTTGTTAATATGAAGTTATGCAAAGTTAAATTTTCGGAACACACAATCTGATTTTCCAAACTTGGTGTAAATCACAAACATTATTTTAAGACATTACTTGCAAAACATAAAATACTCCATCATTCGAAGTATCCCTGCGTGATAGAAGATCCTCAATTGCTTTCACAATTTCACCACGAACCTAAATCAGCATGTATAACTTCCGTACCTAACCTCACAATGGCCCGGTGCACTGGACTGCACTGACGCGATCGTCGGTGCAGTTTAGGGCGCCCCGGGTCCGTGTCGATGTGCAAATGGAACACGCAGTTCTTTGCACTGGTACGCCCTAGCGGTCGAATGGAACACGAAAGCTGCCCTGAGTGCGCACTGGGTGCGCACTAGTGCGGCGAATGGAAAACGCTAAAAGAGTCAAATTCATTGCGGACACAGTGAGTGTTCCGCAAGTGAACGATTCTTCACAAATAGACCTTCTTCCCAAATAAGTAGGCCTATCGGCCTATCGTTAGGCCTATCCTAATCATTTCTATCATGGAGGTCATGTTCGTCAGTTGGTCTTCTCTAGAAGTTTCACGCCAGGTTACTACATCGGAACGTATATCACATGGAAGAAGATGAGAATAATTACGTAGAATACTCGTATTTTGACCTCTATGCGCAACACGTACTTTGTACCATTGAAAGATACTACGTAAGTGATATGGATTACGTGCTAAAAGAGTACAACGACGAACGACCTCATTAGCGTACACATCAAATCGAACACTCTTCCCAAAATATCGAGAGCCAAGACATTGGAAACAGCTGATGAAAACGTCATGTTGCCACTTTCCCGATCACTTAAGTAGATATTACTCATTCGGCATTTACGAGCGTTCACGAAAAATGGACATTTGTGAGAGGTTCCCTGATCCCCTATGTGTTTACTACAAAAACAGCCAGTATTTAATTCATGCAAAGTTTTCTATAGGCAACGTTTTTTTCGACGTCTTTTATTTCTTTATAGTTCATTGAGTTAACTTCTTCACTCTCAGGTTGTGAATCATTAAGATTTTTTTTCGAGTTAAAAACTGTTTATAACAATAATAAAGAAAATAAGTAACAATAGGAGTTTATAATTAATACTAGAACTTTTAAAACCTCTTTATCACTAGCTATGCTCATTCAGAGGGAAATAATTTTTTAAAAAATTAAAATGTTTGAAGAATTGATAATAATGACATTCTCATATGTGCAAAGATTTTGTATCTACATAATACGTGTAATTGAATAGGAAATATACAAGTAAATAGATTTATCTTATTCTGACATACTACATGGGAAAATATCCAAATTCAAGCATAAAAATAAATAGAAGAAATAAAAAAGTTTGTGTATATGTATATATATATATATATATATATTATATATATATTATATATATATTATATTATATATATATGTATATATATATATTATATTATATATATATTATATTATATATATATATATATTATAAACTTTTTTATTTTTATATAAATCTTATAAATTTTAAATAAAAAATTTTTATTATTTTATTTTTTCATTTTATTGTCACTACATTTGAATCAATTATTGTACAGATATATACAATCAAATCACAATACATCTACTTTTTAAAATTTATATTGCATTATTTCCCATTTATTGTTATTATTATTATTATTATTATTATTATTATTATTATTATTATTATTATTAAAATTGAGTTATGTACGAAAAGCAATATAAATGTGGCAGGCGGAAGATTCATGAATCTCCGGGAGAAGTACTTCCATTGGTCTCCTCCCACACGCTCGCAGCGCCGTCGGCCGAAATCCTCGAGAGCGGACTGAGAGAGAACTCATTTTTGCATCTAACATTTTCCTGCAAACATCTCCTTCGGCCCCCGCCCACCCACGCAGGCACTGGCTCTGAGCACCCGTCCGCGCCCCGCCCCGCCCCGCCCTGCCCCGCCCCTGCGCTTGTTTGCCGCCCCGCCCCGCCCCGCCCGCCCCGCCCCTGCGCTTGTTTGCGTCAAAGTGAAACAACACCGGCGCACTTGCGGCGGAAGCAGCGGCGGGGGGGGGCGCAATCTTCCGTTCCGCGCGTGCTCCCCCCGCTCTAGGAAAAGCACCCATCCGTCCCCGCAGGGGTGGCAACGCCTTCGCCCGCGCAGCCGTTGGTTCCCCAATCCACATGACAACAATTTCCATTATCAATTTTCTACGAGGGTAGGGTTGGCGCAGACGTCATGGCAACTACTTTTTTTTTCTATAAGAAATGTTATTGGATCACAAAATTTCCTTAGCATCGTGAAAGAAATGCTGCAGTACTGTGTGCTCACATCAACAAATATTTTTGTTGGTTGTCAACTGCTTTGGTCATTAGTCCCGTTAGTGTAGTGCATGTTTTTTATCGGGAGATGGCGGTGATCTTCCCCCGCTGGATGGCGAGATCCGGCGCAGACCAACCGCCGGCTATAAAACGATTTTCGTAAGGATGAGCCAAAGTGACAGTTCGCGAAAACAAGTGAACATCACATATATTTCAGAGAAGTATCCCTCCGCCGCGACAGATTATTTTTTTTTTAATTTATTGGTTATGATGGTAGGTACACAGATTAGTTGTTAACAACTTTACATATGTATTGATTACTTATTAACTAACTTAAAATTAACTTATAATTAACTTACAATTAACTTACAACTATTACATTGGGAGAGGTATCCCTAGTGGGTCCTATAATCAGGTTCCAAATTGGCGAATTTGATGAGAAATGAATGGTAGGGGTTTTTATTTGTAATTCTGGTTTGATGGATGGGATTTTTACCGAGTCTGAAAGGCACCAGGGAGGGGATTTGATTTAAGCTTGAGTAAAAGTTAGTGGAAAGATAAGCTATATGTTGTGATAACGGTTCGAGGTTAAATTCCTTATGAAGTTGGAGGTTGGATACGAACCATGGGGCATTAGCAATTGTTCTAAGAAATTGATTCTGTATTACTTGCATTCTGTTAATGTTGGTTTTGGAGGCGTTGATCCATATGGGGCAGGCGTACAGTAGTAGAGGTCTTATAACTGTTTTGAATATTAATATGGAGGAATTGAATGGTACCGAGCTATTTCTGTGAATTAGTGGTTTTAGCTGCAGTAATTTTATTTTGGCTTGAATTAGTTTGTTATCTATGTGTTGCTTCCAGTTTAGTTTGGTGTCTAGTTGAAGTCGAGATATTTAACCGGTTTGTTGGGGGGAACCATCTATTGTGTTATTGTTTAGTGTCAAAGGAGTGGGTGGAGTGTAAGGTCTTAGTGTGAATATTTTGGCGAAAGTTTTACTTGGATTTAACTGTATCTTGAGTTTGGAAGCTCAGCTATCCAAGATGTGAAGGTATAGTTGCATTCTGTTTCTAATTACATTCATGGATGTGTCTGAAGAGAATATGGCCGTATCATCCGCAAATTGAGCTATTTGAATATTATATAATTTAGGAAGATCAGCGGCATACAAGTTGAATAAGGTCGGAGAAAGTGGGGAACCTTGAGGGAGTCCAGCGTTTATTAATCTCGGATTTGAAAGGTGGTTGTTAACATTTACCGAAAATGTTCTATTATCAAGAAAACTATTTATTATTGAGAGTATCTAGTGGGGAGTGACAATTTTGATTGGTTTGTAGCTCAGGGCTTGATGCCATGTTCGGTCAAATGCTTTTGTAATGTCTAAGAAAATCGCTATGGTGTGGTGTTTTCTTTGAAAGGCTGTGCGTATATGTTCCGTAATACGGCGTAACTGATGTTGTGTGGATATTTTTTCTGTGAATCCAAATTGTTCTATTGGTATAGCTTTTGTCAGGTGGAGAAGTTTGTTTAGTCTTTTTAGGATATTTTTTTCGAAAATCTTTGATAGGTTTGGTAACAAGCTTATAGGGCGGTAACTGTCGGTGAAGGCAGCGTTTTTGTTTGGTTTGGGGATGGGAATGATAATTGCATGCTTCCAAGTCAGTGGGAAATAGCCGATTCTGAAGCATGAGTTGAAAATGTTATTTAAAAATGCTATTGCTGGGGGTGGTAAATACTTTAGAGCTGTGTTATTAATGCAATCGTGACCTGGGGATTTTTTAGTTGGGAGGTTTTTTATGATTTTATTGATTTCACTCGGAGATGTGTATTGGATTTTGTGGTGAGGTCCATGAATACTTTCTCTATCTGTTTTTATTATGGTGTTGTGTTCGGGATGAAATTGTGAATTATTTAAGGTGAATGTCGAAGCAAAATGCCGCGACAGATGTTCAGTTACGCCCTATCGTAAAGTGCTAATGGCTCCTGTGAAAAAATCCCTATGTAGAAATCTAAGAGTTTCCCTTAAATATATGCACGTACGTCAGTTCGGGAAATATTTAAATTTAATTACGTATGTGAAAAGTCTCTTAACACGCTCTCACAATCAGTAAAAGAAAACTGCTACGAATGTAAATAGAAAGAAAAATGATTTTAAGCCGGAAATACGTGCACATCTCGCATTTAAGTCTCAGTTTTAAAATAAACATAATATTTATCAAACAAAAAGTAAATTCAATGTAATATATAAAGAAAGAAAGAATTTTTACAGAAGAGCACATAACACTGCACTTCCTGATATCAATTATTTCTCGCAGCGCACTATATTTTTGTCGGACAAGGACACCACAAAATGAAGCGTCGAAGCCATTTACAAGTTAGCCAACTGCAAACGAACAAATGCAGAGGGGAGTCCAATGGGTTCAAGGACACAACGACCACAGAACCTTCAGTTATGTTGCCAGCACTAGCTATCGCTTTGGCTCATTCTCAGGAAAATCCTTCTGTAACAGGTTATTCCCCTAATAAGGTACCTTCCACCAACGGGACACCGCCTCAGCCGGAACAAGCTCTAACCGAGCTTCCGACTGGTCTCCCAACAAGTGTGGCAGTGTAGTGCATGTAAGTGTGAGTGTGTGTAAGGATAGGACAACGAATAGGAAGGAAACATCGCGCGCAATCCGTGGCCCGTTTGTTAGGGTACTGCTCCAGCATTCGCCTGGTTTTGATTAGAGAAACTACGGAAAATAATCTATCACAGCAGCCGGCCGCTAGAATATTCCTCCAGACAGCCATAGAACTCGACCTAGCTGGAAAGGTAGTGTCGAAAATCCAGTTGCCGTCGGCATTCGATCCTAGGACCTCCAGAGCAGAGGCAAGTGACATCAGTACATGCCCTGAGCGACCTCTCCCGATTTCCTTTTTACATTCTCCTTTACTTCTGCATAGAAAGTAGGTGATGTCGCAGGAGGATATGTCCATTCCTGGACACAAAACATGTTCTATGTGCTTCATGTTTTATGAGTTGATTTTTCCTGCTACTATATATACTGAATTATTTGCTTGCGAACATAATGTGGACACAATTCACATCTTGGGGGTCCTTGATAGCGAAAAAATATTTTTTTAGAAACTCCCGGGTTTTCATCTGTTCGTTATCTCGTCAGCCTGGACGTATGTTCGCCATTCAGGCCACGAACAACACTAGCGCCTAAACCGTTCGCAATATCTCCACCAAAACCCATTTTCTCCATTTAATCCGGATGGTACTCGATAAAAACGAATTTTTATGGGGGTGCCCAGATGCATAAATTGACTAGATCATTTAAATTTTATATACCTGACTAAAAATTGACTTAAATATTTTTTCTCAAAAAAGCAAAGTACGCTTGTTCTGCTTTCAGTAAAATTTATCAGATTTCGAAATCTGCAAAAGTCAACTATTTTTGACGATGTCTTAGAATATTATTAACATTGAAGATATACATTTTTTCTTGAATTATGTTGTTAGCATTAGATCTTAAATTTTAGATTTTAAAATAATGTCAGGTACAAGTTTTCGAAAATATGAATAGAATTCACAAATTTTTTAATTATCGTTTCATCAAAAGCACACATAAAGAAAATTTTCTCAGGAAACTGATTTCAATGTCGCGCTACCCAGAACTCTTGTCAGAACTGAAGAAATATAATTTTCATATTTTGATTTTCCAAATTAAAAAAAACAGGAAAAATAGACTAATTGTTTTTTTTGACTTCGGACGAGAGAAGTGTATCTGAACATTCTTTAGAACTCTGCGTGTGCTACCCAGAACACTGGTCAGAACTGAAGAAAAATAATTTTCCAAATATTCGTCCAAAATATTGAGCATGAAAATATTGAATAATTTCAGAACTGAAGAAAAAGAATGTTAATATTTTCGTGCTTTAATGATTATGAAAATATTGAATAATTCTCCTGTTTTACGTTGGACGAGAAAAGTTTATACGAACGTCTTTTAGAACTTTTCGTTCTTAACCCAACACGCATGTGAGAAGTATAGAAAACGACTCTTGACTTTTTATAATATTTCATCTGCAACAAAAACTAACCAGTAATTGTGTAATATCTCCTCTATTTTACTTCATATGCCAAATGTTCATTGGAAATATTGTTAGATCTCGTTTTCTACTTCCATCTTTTGTCGTGGCTCTGATAAGCGTGATGCAAGTACGTTGGGATTTTTTCTCTGTTTGGAAAATGATAGTTAATTTTGTCAATAATTTGGTTACTTTGAGTTTTTGATCTACAAAATCTTCGCTACAACAATAACTGAGTCTTAAAAATTATTTATTACATTTATTCATAATTCGTTTCAGTGCATTATGGACAGAACCAAATAGCTGATAAAAACTTATTACTTAAATTTCTTTACCACACTTCATTTCAATTCTTGAAATTCACATGTATGATTAATTTAGTGTTTTCAGTATTGTTGTTGTTTTATTATTATTATTATTATTATTATTATTATTAATTTATTATTAAATTTAATTATTACATTTCCTTGAAATTTAAATTTATTATTGTAGTTTATGTGAGACAATTTTTGTCAGATATTGCAGGTTACAACATCGCCAGCGTTCTGTGTATCTATTTCGAAAAACAAAGTAAGGCAATGGAAAGTCAATGAAGTTTCTTAGAAAGTTGTATGATGTCATTATTTGCCGTTCGTTCAGAACATTCACTCTGTGTATTACATTTATTTCCTTCCTAGCAGGAACGGAATTCTAAACTTAACCAAAATATAGGCCCCCGCTAATATTGAAATATTACACGCGCACAACTAGAAACTTTCATTTAAAATATGTGATATTTAAATAATAAATACAATACGCACACGTATGTATTTTAAAATTATTTCGCCCACTTTTTTCAAGGAAGTATTTTCAAAAAAAAAAAAAAAAAAATACTGTGGTAATTCCGCACGTAGTTTATTGCTCAAGAGTAATTAAACAATTATTTCGATGTAAACAAATATTATAAACAATGCCATAATAATGCCATAAGTATTTATGTAGCAAATTGAGCAATAGAATGTCGATAGGCAAAATACGGGAGAAGGGATGAAAGCGTTGTCACAGGAAGGACACGGGGCATTTGGGACGCACGAGTGCCAACGTGAAAGGCTGAAGAGTAATTAAATTTCATAGGGATGTGAAATTTTAACATCCGTCAAGTTACTTTTTGTAAACAAATCAAGCAAGAAGATTCAAATAAGTAGTCCGTTAAGATAAAGTAATTTTTGAGTAGAACATGCGATGATGCCAAGGGTCTTCCTTGCGTTGGCTTCACGGCATGGTTTTCCAAACAAGCTGCTAAGAAAAAATATAGGATCGGGGGTTTACAGCTGTAGTACATTGAAGAAATGTAGAGCATGAAATTAATAAACAAACAAAAACGCCCACTCTATTGGGAAATGTTTATTTCTTTTCCTCTTGTCTGTAAGGGTTGTCCTTTTTGTTTTTATATTAAGTATATTTTTTCTGTTTATTTTATATAGTAAAAAGGAGAAATAATTGAATTGTGAGAGATTTATATTTGAGTGATTCATTTGAGAAACTGTATGAAACCCGATATCATTCATTCAACAAGTTGAAAATGCTGATTATGATTAATAAATATGAATATTTGTTAACTGGAAAATCATTTTAGTACTATTCAATTGTACTAAAATTATTACGAGTTGTTAGCTGAATATCACTTTTTATATCTACTTAACCAATGCCCTTACACATTTAAATCTGCTGATGAACATTATTAATGTCAAAAGAATTAAAAGAGAGGTCTTACCGGAAAGGTAACAATTTCGGGCAAACGAAAACGGTCTCTCATCGATCAAGTAAGTGGATTTACTTTCGGAATCGTTGCGGATTATGGCATATCTCTTGCGTAAGCCGTAATCTACAAAATGAGACATTTTTGGATCCTCTTTACGAGCTTAGGTGATAGGGCGTCAATTGATCTCACTACAGCGCCTCAGATCGGGAGGTCCTAGGGCTTCACTTCCCACGGTGGGTGGCAGGATTTTCGACACTAGCTTTTCAGCTAGGTCGAATTCAGCTGCTTGTCTCGAGGAGAATTCCAGCGGCCGGCTGCTCTGGTCGGTAGTTTTCCGTGATATCTCTGATTAATACTACGCGAATGCTGGAGCAGTACTCTAACAAACGAGCTTCGGGCCGTGCGCGATCTTTCCTTCCTCTTCCGTGTTCTATCCGCACCCCACAGCAGCTCCCCGTCTGGTTGCGGAAGTCACCGCAAGCCGACGTTTAGGTCAGCACCGTACGTCGCCATTCGCAGGAAGACCGTCGACACCTCGCGCGTTAAAACATGCACCAAACTTACGGGAATGGTACCTTAGCCATTAATGCACCCGGAATCACTAATCAATAGATCTATCGATTAAGTGTCGTGATCGTCACATATTTTTGCATGCCTTTTATGTGTCTGAATTATAATAAATTTACATTTATTATTGAAGTAAAAAAGTCACAGCGGGGTCATTAGCAGAGTATTGCCTGCCTTAAACGAATTATTTTTGGGTAGCATCAATAAAATAGATAGCAATTGATGGGTTTGGGACAGTAAAAGGAAAACCAGATCGGTCTTAAAAGGAGTCTCCTGCTGCTCCTAAATGTTAATATGTCGATTTTAATGAAAGCGGGGCTCATCTTGACTCTACATAAGTCTTGTTCATATTTGTAATGGGTTAGGCTCAGGCACAAAATGACACATTTCGATCAAAATCGAGATATTAACAGTTATGAGTACCGAAGCACTTCAATTACATACGCACACCCAGACACAGTTGTCAGACCCAAAGACTTCACACATGTTTCTCTATGTATTTCGATGAGCTGAAACAAGTCTGAAGCCAGAATTGGTCACCACTCTCCAGTTTTTTTTTGCGAAAACCATCGAGAAATCGTATTTTTTTAACTAAGAAACTTGACATGGTTGTCTGTGAATGTCGACGAGTGAAGTCGAATCTGAGGCCAGAATTACGCCACCACCTACCATTTTTTTAATTGAAAAAAAAAAACTTGAAATTTTTATTATTTTTTTAAAAAATTTATTCACTCAAATGAAACAACACCGGGCGAGTGAAATTTTGACAACGAAAATCTACACTCTACGCATTGTTTAAAAGGAAACAAAAAAGCAAAGCCAGTTTTCTTAACAACGTCATTTTAAAGTGCTGCCGCCAATGAATATATGAAGACGACAAAGAAGGAATATCGTAAAGGATGAAAAATATCTTAAATTAGTGGTAAAATTGTGATTAAATTCTTTTCTGCGTAACCACGTAAATGAAAATTTATAATTATTATAAATTTCATATTAAAAAGGGAAGGAAATAAGTAACTATACTTTTGTCATTGAGTCTGTGTTGTTGCGCTTCTTCCTATTAACTTTTGACCTCGTACGTTCCTTTGCAATCGATACACCCAGAACATCATGCTGAAGATTTGATTTTTTTTTTTTGGCGACAATTTATGTCTAGAGCCATTTAGGTCTGTTTAGTTCTGCTCGTTAATATTGTGACATACCGATATGTCACATGAAAATAAACTAACATTTATTTGTAGATTATATGGTGGAACATGCATTAGGAAATATCACGAGAGCAAGGGCTTAGCAACGACCGTGAATAAACAATGTAGTTTTTGTTTTTTGTAAATGCATTAAGAGGTGGCTGGATGCTGAAAGTAGAAAATTTGGGATTGGGCGAAGAAGTTTAGACGATCGAAAGGTCAGCTACACCAAAATATAACGAACGTATGGATTGGCTGGGTGAGAGAAGGACGGTCAAATGTTATGAAAAAAGAGGAAGGTAGTTTAATACGAAGTCTTCGAGGGTGAATTACGCAGGAAGATTTCATTCTGACCCGCATCGCGTTTCTGAACTGATCGTAGGTTCGTGAGAGGGCACGAGTATAATACAGATAGTCAGAATCGGGTTATCAGATCGTGAAATTTTAAGGACAGTAAATGATATTGCGGATATTGCATGTGGAAGTAATATTGATGCATAAATTGGGACTTTGTCGGGAGTGGTAATCGAGTAATAGATTTCGGGACTATGTCATAGGACGTAATCGGACTGATAATTTTGATAGTTTGAGACCAGCTTGGATAGGGCAGAAGAGGATTTCTTGGGACTTTGGACTACGGCAAGCTCGCAAGATATTTCGACTGAGAAGTCTACGAGGGACATCAATGAAGAATAGATAAGTTAACCGCGGTATAAAATTGTAAATTCAAAGATATCTTGATCAAAGGCATAACATCAAATCATTTTATTAAATTCACTAAATTGTTTGCTAAAAAGGTAACAATAAACTTTGTTAAATTTTGTTCTTTAGAAAAGAAAGTGATCTTTCATTTAGTCAATTCAAACAGAAATGAACTAGGAATAGAATCATTCTATTTCAGATTCCCAGCTGCGCTGTATAGTCTGCGGATCCTATAATCCATTATAAAGGTAATAAGGATTATAATATATCGTGACCCATTGACCCAGCAAGCCGGACGCTAAGATATTTGTCAGATATTAATGTAGAGAAATTTTGTATATCTCAATATATTTAGAATATGTCTGTAATAAAAAAATCTAATTTGTCTGTAACAAAATCTTCCTTAAGGCGTGAATATTAAAACCTCTACTAGTTACTATTCACGTAGCTGTTTTAATTGACACATTCCCCAAAAATAGTAAAATAATGAAACGAACAGGTATGGCAGCAAACTTATTTTCATAACACAATTGATACAATTGTACCAACGATGTTGTTTGGACGGGAATGAGTTTGCTCTTCTGTGTTTATTACTGTATTTTAACCTATTTCAGGAGCAAAGTTGAGCACTGCAGTTGCGACACAACAGTTAACTGTGAAAATACGAAAAATTGAGAGGATAATTTTTATTAGGTACACGGCGTTAACATACAACGTCCGGTGGAGAATATGGTATTCCATTCTTCAAAAATGACTGAACACATGGGCGTTTAAAATTACACTGAAATTTGGATATGTTTTATACCAAACAGAAATGTTGGTGTGATCCAGACCTCACTTCATCTCCAGCAGGAGTGTTGGGCAACCCTGAGCTAAGAGATGTCTTTACTCCGCGTTAATAATGATTATGCATATTCTCGCAGCTTCAGGTCCAAATCAACCCCTTCATGCCCGCCTCTGCATACAAAGTGCGTCCCTCCCCCACCTCTCCCCTTGGGTTGGGGAGGGAAAGACAAAAGAAAACTGAAAAGAGAGGAGAGAAAAAGAGAAACCCGGGCCGCGTCTCGCTGAACAACAAAGCCCCCTGCGACGTGGACCGAATGCCGCCGGAGAAGCCCGAAGGAGGCGCGCTCGTGACAGCCAATCGCAGACCGCGCTCGGTGCCAGAGGCGGAGCGGCGCCCTCACCCACCCCCGCGTAGGTTCAGCACTTTGCGGATAGATGGCGCGCGTGCTGCGGTTCCACTCTCCGATGCGCAGTCCAGCTCTTCTTTGTAGCGACGAAGGCGAGAGGACACCGATAACATACATCCAAGAAAAGGTATTTTTTAAAACGAGGGTGTAGGGTTGAACTTAATGTATTTCCACGATAAACTCTGAAATAATTGTTTTTAATTTTTTAAACATTTGTTTAATGCATTCACTCGTGCATTAATGATAACAAAGTTAAGAGACAATTATATTTTTAATTAAATATTCCTTTATAAAAAAATAAGAGAATTCATCATTTTTTAAATTTAAGCCATGATACCAAAAAACTGAATATAAAATAGTGGATAAAATAGTACCAGAAAAAGCGTTAACATAATCTGCTTCGTCTCCGCAATATTCTCCCATATTTCATCCTTGGAACCTTGTGTGCAGATCTTTTGTGTCACATTGTGAGATTATCAGGAATAAAAGACCTGTAAATAAAACATAAAACCTGTCGTTTGAACACTTTTTCTGGTTTTCGTTTTGAAAACAGACATGACGAAAGCGTTTTTCCAACCAGATGGTATTCTTTTTGTAACCTGCATTGGTTCACAAGTTCCTGTAGAAGGGATGTATTTAATTAGATCTACATTTACACCATCAGGGACTCGTTCTGTTCTTTCATTGGTGCGGATTTCAAGTTCAAGTATATTTTATTTATATCCACAAGAGAAGTATCAACTTTTTCCGCACATAACGCTTCTACCGTTTCTGTGCGTCTGTTTCATAGAACATCTGTTAAGTGATCGTTAATTCATTCTTCCCCAGAAATGAGCTCTATATCAGCAATTGTGGATCTATTTAATGTTTCAGTTCTTTATACTCCTAGAACATCATTCCTATATGTGCACATGCCGTCGCATGATTCCACGAACTGAGATTTTCTTAGAGATTTTGCATCAATCTTTTTACCTTCAGACGCCAAAGTTTTATAATTTCCTAAATGTTCTTCTTTGTGGATGTGCAGCATTTCAAACCTGACTCCTTTCACTTTCTCCCTTTACTATGTAATTAAGTAGTAAACAGAAATAATTGTAATGCTGTGATGGAAATGGACGATTTTTCTACAGAAAAACGCTAATTGCAGAGATCTGGTAAACAAAAAGCGGACAAATCTTCCTATATGAAGTAAGTTACTTCCTCCAACACTTTAAATGGTCAGATTTTGTGCGTTCTTGATACCGATAACTTGATTGTCGGCAGAACGTTTTTCTAGTCCGGCTGTTCGAGTGTGGTCAACATTACCGCCTAAACAGTTCAATCGAACATTGGCATTATCCCTTAGAATGTTTGAAACGATGTGATTCACATTGATTTTAAAATGCCAACATTTGAAGAAAAAGAAAAAAAGTTGTCAATGTGATAAAAAAATTAGAAAGCCATACCAATACTTTATCAATAAATATGTTATGTAAAGGTTTAGAATCAATACCTCTTGCCCCTCGGATGCAAACGTGGAGTCAATCTGACCCCAGCATATTTGTTTCTGGTTGTCATCTCCCATATTTTTCTCCTAAATCTGAGTCTTCGTGACATCTTTTATTATGTCTTATTTATTACAAACAGTGATATATTTTGACTTTCACAATTTAAAAATGCTTATTGGAATTTTATTAACAAAAATTATGCGCGGTTACAATCGTGTGGACACCCTGAACCCATCCCCCTTATATATTCCGTTACTGATATGTGATTATTTTTATAGTTGGTATTACTTCCCTCTTGTATGGGAATTATAAAGCTGAACAATTCCACAAATAGCGGAGTCGATGTAATGGACAAAAAACCTTGTAATTTTTACATCAAGAAAATCCCAAAAAAGTGGTCAGGGCCTTTATTCTTTAATGTTTTTGACATTGCTGCCCTAATGGTTTCGTAATATTTACAAAACATGATCCTAATTACCATAGCAAGGTTTCTCACAGGCGTCGCTTGTTTTAGATGAACTTTCTGACGAGATGATCAAACCTTATTTGCAGAAAAGGATCAGCAATATTCAACAGGCAAATAAGAAATGCCAGGAATATTTGTGGAATTGCATCACAAACTTATTGTCCACACACAAGCACCCAGGGTGCACTGACAAAAGAAAACATTGCATCATATGCTCGAGGAATGAAGAAAGTAAACTTTTATTTTACACGCTGTATGCCAGGACCTATTTGTGCTGGTCATTGCAGCATACTGAGCAAACATTTGCAAACCTACTTAAATTTGCACAATTACAATAGAATAAATATTTCGTACGTTTTATGATAATGCAATAAATTTCTACTAAATTTGATATTAATTCACGCCAGAATGAATACCATACTGATACATCATACTCGCTAAATTGCGAACATTTTTTTCATTTCTGAACAAAATATTTTTAAACAATATTATTCAAAAAATGCAGTTAAAGAATGATTTTCCACTGTAAAAATTATTAATGATTACATTTCAGAATATGATTCGAAGAAAGAAACCCAGAACTATAATTTATCAACCTGACTTCACCTCTATAATGGAGTAGATAAATTCATGACTGCATCTGAGGGTTAAAAAATTCAAGTCTCTGGATTTGCCTTACGGATTCTGAAGTGCAATTGATGATGTATGTGTATCAAATGTATTAATGTAGACTTGACAGTGAGTACCTTATCCAGTCATTGCTGATTATGTAAGTCAACAAATTATTTATTGTGCAAATGTAAATAAGAAGTTACAGGTTGTAAATAATCGTTTAATTAAAAAAATAATTCCATTGAAATATCGGCCTCCGGGTCGATGTTGTCTAGTGGTAGGAGGATTGCCGCATCTCGAGGCTGCTTATTTTGGGCATGCACTGTTTCCTAGTTGTAGAGTTTGCCCTATTTCACAGATTTAGTGACAATGCCACTCACGCAAACAACACTACTTCGCAGCTGAAGGGCCGTATCTCGTCACTTGTCTGGTTGAACTGCAGTTGGTACTCATGAGAGACCATTGTAATTAGAAAACTGTATGACATGCAATCTCAATCACCAGAAACTAATGTTTATAATGTGTTCTAATGAACACATTATAAAGCTCTGTCCAATTTATGAACCATTAAGAGAAGATACGGTAAAAATCAAACCACTTTTGAGGCTAAATGATAAGAGTAATATTCAAAAATTTTTTAATTTTCTTAATTCTTGTTTTAAGTTACGGTCATTAGCTTTATCTGAATGAATTTGCTTTTTAACTAGATTTAATTATAGATCATATTTGATACTAAAGTAAATGTGAAACTGTGAACATTTGAACATTTTGAAATTTTTATCGAAAGAAAATAATAAATTAATACCTGTGACGTTAATATTAGTATAATGTAAATATGTTTAAAATTTTATTAGTTTAAAGATTTTTTTCAATTATGTGTTTGTATTTTGAGTAACTCAATTCTTATTGTCCTTTTTACATATTGTTCATAACTTGCTTAATTGTATCCTGGCGTATAACTAAGGTTAAAGCTAATAAATAAATTACTTATTACATATATTATACTCAAGAGAGACATCTACTCCGTTCAAAAACCGAGCACCAAAGTCCATAAATTATTACACATTTGAACTCTTTCACTATCGCAAGACAGGGAAATAATGCTACTTTATGACTGAGTTCGTGTTGTCTTTGAATGACATTCTGTCATTCCTGTTATCTCAAGGCATGCAAAATCAAACAGCTTGTCGCCTTCGATGTTATTGCCAGACCTATAATTCCCACATTTTTCCCTAGCAGATAATGTCAGTACCGCAATATGTTTCCACGACTGGTTTATTGGTTAATTACAAATGACAAAATGTCAATACTTACGTTGAACCGTGTGATGAATAACATTTGATTCAATTAATTTTTTTAAGGAAAATCAGTTTGTGTGGCTTTGTTCAGTATTTTTGCTGCAGCAGGCCACTAGTCAGTGGCTATTAGTGGTTTGCCTTATCCAACCATCTGATGCGTGATGGAAAGAACTTGGTGGTCATGAACCGTGAATAATCGTGAGATGAATCGCAATCAAGGGAATGCTTCTTCAGATGTAACACCTGGAGTTTATAGAGACCAAAGGTGAAATCAGTTATGCTTGACGCAGGACTGAAAATGAAGCTTAGCTCCACGTGCGTGGAAAATGCTTCTAATCCCTGAGCAAACGAACTAGTATTTCCGCTATGAGTTTTGAGCTTTAAAATAGTACAAATGCTTATTTTTCCTTATTGGATTGCGTAGGCATATTACGTTTTAATAAAGAGATTTAATGATATTTCTCGAAATAAAACATTTGGGAATACTAGGGAATAAAAACAAGTTCTGTTGATGTTGTTTGCTGTCAATATTAATTGTGGACGAAATTAAGAGAAAAAAAGGCGTTATTTGATAAAAACATTGGCTTGTTTCTTAAGGAAAGAAGTCGGCTTTGCACCGCTTACAAGACGCTCTTACCAAGGCAACATCGACATAATAGCTGATTGTACTGCTTCTGAATGGTTTCTCAATAAGCATCAAAAAGCTTGAAGATCGCAAATGTAGATTGCGCCATGAACGTCCGCCAGGCGCCCAAGCAAATAGCAACACACGTTAGGCAGCAACGCATGTTTCTATTGACCACAAGTCGGAACACATTCATTCCGGGCCCTAACATTCGATTTTCAACTTCCAAGGGCATTGTGTTGCATAAATTGCGAATTACAAAGTGAGACTTTTTGGATCATCTGTTTAATTTTTGGAGGATTATTTGTTTGGATACCCTACTCTGTTTCACTATGATCAGAAACGTGATGAATCTTGAAATCTATTGGAACTAAATTGACCATTTCATATTCTGTGCAATTAAATTTCATTGGTACAAGTATTTTTATTTGTTAAGAAATAATCATTGTAAGAACTTAACTGTATAAGAACATTACTTGGCCATATGATTTAACACATAGTTCAGAACCTCAGCGTTCAATGTTGGGTTCCGGTATACGCAATTTTCACACCATTTATTAGGGGCGGAATGTTTCATGAGCCCAACTTGCCTTTATAATATCAAACAGCAACAAACATTAACTAGCTTATGAATTGAAATGTCTAATATTGGGCTCCACAATATTTTATATTGTGGGTGTATTTCTAGAGGGAAAAAATACGGCTATGAAGTCGAAGTATTGAAAGCTTGCCAGCATCTTGCCGCGAATTAAATATGTTGATCATTAATCAGATGAATATATATTCACCATAATTAAAGGAATAATTTCCGTTTATGCAGGGAAATCGTCTTAGAGAATTGGTCAGAAATAGAACAATATCAACAGAGTTTAAAGCAGATTGTTGAGTTATTTTTGGCAGGAAAGGTTGAAATACTAGTAGTATAGGACTCATTATTACAATTATTATTTGTAGCTTTTCTACGTCATTCGTGAATATCTGTGATTTCAGGATGATTTCTCTCGCGAGATGTAATGCAACGGGAGACCTTCGCCAGTGGCACTGCTTTCGCATATTACATGCAGCTAGCGCGTGGTATGTGTAAATATTTTTTTTTAATTGGTTTATTTAAGGTCGCTTCAACATCTAAGGTCATTAGCGACCACTATTGCTGTTAACGGTATGGTAACTATGTGGATGAAACGATATGGTGATTGATGATAAGGGGTGAAAGGACGAACACAAATACAACCATGCCCGAGGCGGGACTCGAACCCGCGACCCTTCAGTCCGAGAACACTACGACACTACTGCCTTAGCGATCTCGGCCACCGGGCCGGCGTGTAAATATTTATTCCGCGAGAGCAGTCAGTATATACTATCGGGACAACCGCGAGGGCATTGCTCTGCCCCACGTTTTCGGAGATCCCAAGAGAGGAGAAACACGTGGATTTTATCAGGAAAATTTTTGATTTTAAAATCAGAAAATTAAACTTCTCTAATGATCACTTTACATTCTAGATTTTCTTTCCTTACCAGAACTAAACGTGAATCAAAAATAACATAATAACAAACTTGAAAGTAACATTTGTCAAACTTTTTGCGTACAAAGTGTAAAGAGAATGTTATTTATGCGAAGTAACAACAAGCATTAAATAATACGTTTGAAATACGTATGGCCGCGAATTCACGCAGATTGATCAGAAAATTTGGAGAAAATTTCGTGCTAGTGTTGCTTAGAGACAGAAAAATCAGGTAAACAGACGTTTTGAAGAAAACAACACTTTTTCGTTATGAAGGACCCTAATGTCTGTCAAAATCTCGAAGTCGACTTTCTGCAGCATTATATTAGTGAAAGAGCACCAAGTATTTCATTTTGACATTAAATTAGAAGAATTTCAAGAGTTAAAATTCAGTTCTTTGTGAATTATTAGCTTCACTTTTTGGATGGTTCACTGATTTCAATGTTAAAAGACTTTGCTGTGCTGGAAAGCTATGTATGTAAACAATGTGTTAGGCCTTCTGCCAGTCTTCCTGAGTTATATTTCTCTAAATTTGAAGTGTATTTTCAAATTCGCGTAACATCCTTCGTTGACAGAATCGTCTTGTACTCCCATCTTTCTTATAAATGGACTGTAAAAAGTATATTTATTTCTAAATTTTACACGGGTTTTCGACAAAGAGTTTACTTTATCAGTTTATAAAAAAAGAACAAAAAAAGAATAAAAATACATAATCACATTATATAATTTTATGTTTCGTCAACCATAGCTGTGGGCGACGTTTCGGGAATATGAATTTTTCCCCAACTTCATGCTACAATGCATGTAAGAGAAAACAATACTTTTTTATATTACTATTATTATTTATTATTATTATTATTATTATTATTATTATATTAATAAAAAATATAAAAAAGTTACTGGCGTTAAAGTAAATAATACAATTACATTGAAATTCTATGTCCCCATAAAAATAACAAATGAAGACTCACCGTTTTTAACAACAGAATATCATTACAACATTAAGCTAAGGAGATAAATAAATATGTACTACATAGTCCCCATGCAAAAGCACGTCCAGCATTGCAGTTAGAGTAAGAGATGAATGAACCGAATGGTAACAATGCGCTGAGACCGTTGTGAGTTAGTTGGAGAAGAGCGGAGGAAAGGGCTTCAATTTTATTTTTTATCTATATTTGTTTCATTGAACCAAGTAGGAGAAACTTCATTGAAACTTTCGAGTCCCGACGGCGGCAGGATTTTCGACACTACCTTTCCAGCTAGGTCAAATTCAATCGCTGTCTGGAGGAGAATTCTACCGACCGGCTGCTCTGATCGGTAGTTTTCCGTGATTTCTCCGATCAACACCAGACGAATACCTGAGCAGTACCCTAACAAACGTGCCACGACCGCGCGCGATCTTCGCTTCCTCTTCCTTGTCCTATCCTCTCTCCTTACACACACACTTACACTATGCACTACACTACCACACATGTCGTGAGACCGGACGGAGACTTAGAACTTGTCCCGGCTGGGGCGGTGCCCTGGCGGGGGGAGATACCTGTTTGGGTTAGTCAATCTCCTTAGCCGCCGGTAGGTCGGCGCCGGATCTGGCCATCCAGCGGGGGAGGATCACCGCCACCTCCCGAGCAAAAACACGCACTACATTTACGGTACTAATTATCCTAGTAGTTGACGCGCCCGAAATCACTAACAATCGATCAATCAATCAATTCATTGAAACTTAGTGAAGTGTCCGTGGAGCGATGAAACTCGCCCGTTTCCTTGCAATGTCATGGTCGTGTAAGTAGCAGCTTCTATGTCTGCCCGCTCGCGTCAGCGCTCTAGTCAGACATGCAAAAGACCGCCATTATCAAGGCTTCGGGTGGCGTCTGGGGCTCCGTGCCCTACAAACGCCTATCGCACTTTCACTTTTTACGCCCACACGATAGGACGCGTCGCGCCTCCCACAGAAGCGGCAAAGCTGACCTGGGGTAACACGTTCTCGGCAGACACACACACACACACACAATTGCACGTGATACAAAAATGCCAGACGGTCGGTAATTGAGATAATGATAGTTCAGTCCCGCCACGATGACGAAACTACTGCTCTTCAGAACAGGAAATATGTATTTGGTACGCCCGGTCGTTCACCTGTTCAAACCACGACATGGAGTTTTTCTATAAAGTGGTGGAGAGTTCACTTCAGTTAAATGATAAAAATGCCGATAAAATTATATTTATGTACTAATAAATCCACATTTAATATTTATGTGTAATACATCGAAAGAGTATATGCCTTGGGAAAAATATGCTGATTCTACTTGCGACATTCTTGTTGGTACAAATGGAAATATGATTTTTAATTAGGAAAAATCAAAAATTTTATATCCATTCATACTTTATATTGACGAGAAGAAATTTCCATCATAATTCGAGAATCTCATCCTTGGCGGTTTTTTACAGAAGAAAATAATGTTGTCTGCGTAATCTTCATACGTTTTAGTGATTATTCATGTCATATTACTTATTCCTAGTTTTTACAGACTCCTATTCGCAGACTGTCATTTAGATAAAGTCTCAAAAAGAGTTATTGGCTTCTGAGATGGCTCTTCGGCAGCGTTCTGGCTTCCTATGATGAGATTCTGGGTTCGATTCTTGGTCGAGGCAAAAGAGAGTTGTGGCTGTCTTTTAAAATCGTCCCAGTTTCTGTAGCTGACGAAGAGAAGCTGAGCCAGGCGGACTTAGTTACGGTGAAGGAAATACAGCATGATCGCTTCATGTCTATCTTACTCCACAAGCATGAGAATTAAACTAAGCGCAGGCATGGGGGACATCGTCATGATCGCTTCATGTCTATCTTACTCCACAAGCATGAGAATTAAACTAAGCGCAGGAAGCATGAGAATTAAACTAAGCGCAGGCATGGGGGACATCGTCATGATCGCTTCATGTCTATCTTACTCCACAAGCATGAGAATTAAACTAAGCGCAGGCATGGGGGACATCGTCATGATCGCTTCATGTCTATCTTACTCCACAAGCATGGGAATTAAACTAAGCGGTACTCCACAGCATGGGAATTAAACTAAGCGCAGGCATGGGGGACATCGTCATGATCGCTTCATGTCTATCTTACTCCACAAGCATGGGAATTAAACTAAGCGCAGGCATGGGGGTCATCGTTAGCTACCCTGCAAAGTCGGACTGTCGACACAAAACGCCAAATACATACATCTTATGAATTACCTTTCAAGAGTTGATAAGTTAAGAGTGAGCCATTCCACACACTAAATTATTGCTACTCGGAAAAGGAACACGATTTCAAAGTGTAGATATCTTCACGTTTAAGTGAATAGTTCTCTTCTAAATAACAATTTTTAAAACAAGTTATGACATAGTTTTTCACTTATCTTTTAAAAAACTAATGGTGTTACGTCACATATTTATCCGCATTATTTGTAAAGGTCACACAAAATTACGTAAAAAATACGTAAATTTCCAAAACAAATTTGACGTTAGGTTGTGATCATAACATTATTCAAAGATCTAATTTTGAAGAAGCGATTTCATTTAAGAATCGCTATCTTTAATATTGTAGTTGTAGGAGGACTCCTCCAAAAACTTAACTTTTGCATATTTCCAAAATTCGGAGAATTCAACGAAAATATGTTCTGTTCAATTTTTAAAGTTTTTGCTCAGTCCGTGAAAAAATAAAGAAAATTAGTATTGCTAGAACAGCGCATACTTTCTCGTGTTATTGGAAACAGCCACATAATAATGAAATATTGCATTTTCTGCGCTACTAGCGCGTCAGCTATTTCTTGAAAACGTCCAATTCAAGCAAAGCGCCTATGTTGCATATCTGCATTCATTTCGATAGTCAGCAGCAGCAATTATTTCTTACTTTGTTAAGTGAAACAAACAGGAACACATTTGACTGATACGCAGCAAATTATATAGAAGCGTGCAACCCACTGCTGCCAGCACAGCGTTGTTAAAACTACGTGCATTCGCTTGGCGAATAATTTCAATTCTAGACAAAAACGCTTATTTTCATCTCTATTCACATTTCAACTTGTTTATCGGTTAGTGATAGTACTCATACACAGTTGATAAACAACTATAATTCTAATAAATTAATTAAAATACTAATATTTCATGATTTGTAATAATAAGTTAATTTATTACTGCCTATTTATATATTGACACAGCCTCAAACGAAGAAAATACAACTTTAAGGTAGTATGTTCGTTACAACGATCACGGTAAACCCCCAAAATACTTAAAATGAAAGTAAAATCTCTGTTTTTCAACACGGCAAGAAACGATTTGGCTTAACGGCCTCATTTTTTAATAAAAGACGTTTTAATTGGTACAGGCTCTTATGGAAAAACTTTCGGGGGCATAGGTTTCTTTAAAGTTATTGAAGAAGTTATGCGATTAATGTATATTTTTCTTTTATTCAATACGCAGTAAATTTTTACTTTCTCGCCTTATTTTAGGAAGCATAGGGTATTAAATGTAACATGCCTCATCGAGTATTCTGAGGAGTAATTTATAAAGAAAATCTGCTGCGAAATTCATCTCAAACAGAAGTAATGGCTCTCGGCCTAGGAGGTAATCATGCTATTGTCAGCTTTGATTCTCTTAGGAAACGAGAGAAACCGCGACAAAAATATGAATTATCAATCACCCAGTAACCTCCAAAAGTTTGTGGCATTCCAAAATAAGTTCCTAAGAAAGACCCTCAAGGCACCATGGTTTATTCCAAACTCCCAAATTCATCGCGAGCTCAATATATTGCCACTAAACGAACACATAAGTAAAATAGCCGACCATTTCTTTAAAAACCTTTACTCTTCATCCTGTTCCACAATATTTAATCTGGGTCGTCGTGCTTCATGGCCCCGTATCAAATCAAGGTTCCCTAAGGACAGACTCAGACTTGTACTTTCTACACCTTCCTAGCGCTACCCTAACTTCCAACATGACACCTCAGACAAAACCTTAAAGCCTGAACACTCTTCAAAAATAGATAATGTTCATGAGTAGGAATGAATACTCCTTGCTATGGATGACCACATCCAAAATGTTATAAGTAGATGTACTATTATCAAACCCCTCGAGAGACAGAAATGTCGAACGAGAAGAAATAAATAAAAAAAAAAAAATATCAAATATGTTTTGAATCATTTCTAAAAGGTTATGTTGGAAACACAAGCTCGACTAAATAACAGCTGTATCTTATCTCTGCCGCGATCTCGAAGTTCAACAACAATAAGCTTCTCAAATATCGATTGCGGCATTGTTGCGCAAATTTCAATGAAGCTTTGCGGATTGCGTTTCTTTCAAGAAACACATCAATACATTGAAAATACAAATTATAGAATATAGTAAAAAGCAAAAAATGCGAGAATGTAAAAATAGAATTAATATTGACATTTCAATAGTAAATTATAATTTAAATTAAATTAATTATTTTTCATATCATCCTTTGAATTTCTCTCTCTCTCTCTCTCTCTCTCTCTCTCTCTCTCTCTCTCTCTCTCTCTCTCTCTCTCTTTCTTTCTTTCTCTCTCTGTACATATATATATATATATAATTTCCCTATATACATACTTTATCTTCAAACATTACATCATTACATCGTACATCATGGATTCTTTTGGTTGAGTCTGTCTTCATGCTTAATCCCTGCCTCATACTGACTTTTTACTCACTTATTCATGTCCTGAATTTATCAAATTAAATTCTGTAGTGGCAGCAGAGATCTTGTGGTAATCCATGATTAAAATTTCTGCATGGCCAAAGTTTCTGCATAGCCAATTTATATTTCCTACTAATTGTGGTTGATATCTCTGATATCGTGAAATTTTATCAAATTATTTCAAGAACATCTTCAAAACCACCTTGGCCATGCCTATCAGTCGTTCAGGCATTCGATAGACGCAAGTTCGCATAGATCAATAGGCCTGTTCACCCATTTGAATGTTTCCCAGTTACCCTGTGGCATATTCAAAACTAAAAATTTCAACACCTGAACTCTTGATTTCGCTTGAAAATCAATGTTTGAATTTTGTATTATGTGAAGTTTTTCGCGCAATTTAATTATGTCACGTATCTTCCAAACTTCTTGCTATTTTAAAACTGTTTTGTGATTTTCCTTTTTCACACTTACTTCGTAAGAAGAAAGTATTTACTAAAAAAAAAATCCTACGTAAAGTAAATTACTTCCTCAAACTCTTGTACCTCGAAAAATGTATGTAATATTATTTTAAAGACGAGTATTTTCTCATAATTTCCGCATGAATGCAGGTTATAAAAGAAACATTTTCTCAAAAACCGCTGCAATTTTTCTTCACTTTGTTTCCACGAATAGAACAAGGGACGCTTAAAAGGATAGTGCAGGTCTAATTTTCGTTGAACTCTCTGAATTTTCGACATTGCAAATTATGGGGACAATGTGAGTGTGTGCTGTAAAAGAACCAATAGTTTTCCTTTATGTGTATTCCTTTTCAGGCAGAGCCGTGGCTATGTTTTGGTGTGCCGCGCTGCTGGTCCGTCGCATTCTGCTTTGTGCCTTCCCTGCTCTGAAATCAGGTTCTGTCTGGAGCGGTCTGAGTTTGGAGAAAAGCCGCAAGTCGCAAGGGGCTAGGCCAGGAGAGTAGGAACGGTGGAAAACCACAGGCGCGTTGTGGTTTTGGTTGGTTGGTTGGATGGTTAGTGATTCCGGGCGCGTCAACAGCTTAGGTCATTAGTACAGTATATGTAGTGCACGTTTTCCCCTCGGCAGATGGCGGTGATCTTCCCCCGCTGGATGGCGAGATCCGGCGCCGACCTACCGTCGGCTAGCAGGTTTTCCAGCTAACCAGGACTCTCCCACCAGCGGGGCACCGCTTCAGCCGGGACAAGCTCTGGGTCCGACCGGTCTCCCGGAATATGTGTCAATGTAGTGCATGTAAGTGTGTTGTGAAAGAAGGGAAAGTGTTTGGGAAAGAGGAAGGAAAGATCGCGTGCGGTCCGTGGCCCGTTTGTCAGGGTACTGCACCGGTATTCGCCTGGTATTGATTGGAGAAACGACGGAAAACTGCCGACGGAAAACAGCAGCCGGCCGCTTCCAGACAGCGGCTGAATTCGACCTAGCTGAAAAGCTAGTGTCGAAAATCCTGCCGCCGTCAGGACTCGAACCTAGGACCTCTCGGTCAGATGCGCTGCAGTGACCTCAGTCGATGCTCTGAGTGACAGCTCCTGGTGGCGTGTTGTGTTTGGTCAAAAAAGTGTGAACAATGAGCGGGTCGTGATGAAGCTGACAGTCTGACTTCTCTGCGATTCTTTGGGTCACCAAGACCCGAATCTTTTGGTGGTAATAGAACCGTCTGGGGTGAACTCATGAATAAGCACACCACAGAAGTTACAATAATGGTGATCATTACTTTGATTGAATATAGATTCCGGACGCGTCAACTAAGGTCAGGTTGCGATTTCAATGGATTATTGTGTCCTTTAATTATCGGTAATACATAATTAAAGAATACAATAACTTCTTAAATGCAAACAGTCGGTCACAGGAAAAAACTTGCAAAATTGTGATTATTATATTCTCAAGGGATGGAATCTTCAAAGAGAATTGTACCCTTGAGAATCTCTGCTACACTGTATTTCCTTTTTATACTTGAATTATATGTTCAAAATTCTATTGTGTTCTGATTTTCTTTTCAGGTAGAGGCAGTGAAGTTGGGCCATTTTGTGTGCAGATAATAATGGACATAATATATTCAATAAGTTTATTAAAAGGTTCTGCATCATTTCTTTTCCATCACTTGGTCACAGAATAATGTCTCATCAGTCTATATTGGATAAACAGGACAATTGCATTTGCTCAACATACTAAATCAACTGGCCAATCTTTTAAATTCAATGATTCCCAGAATTTGGACTAATAATTAATTAAAGAAATGATTCACATCAATAATTACAACACATGAAAAAAAGACACAAAATTTGAGCAAAATGTTTGGCAACCTCATTAACAGACAAAACTATTCCCATTGAGCTAGTTTTAAATAACTTGTTTAATATTGACATTAATACTACATATTTCATATCTCCAGATGACAGACTGGAACGAACCAACAATCAGTTTATTGCCCTCCTAATTTTCTCAATCAATTTGGACCTCAGACTCTTTACGTGGTATATCCCGATTTACTACATCTTGTCAAAAGATCTTTTCGTATATAATAGCAATTGGAAAGAAAGTAAGAAAGGTGGAAATAAATAAAAAATGGAAATTAGTAAACGACGGATCAATTGTCGTGTAATTAATTGTACTATCATATTGGCAAGGTATATTTCATGTGTAATTAGTTATAGATCCTTACCAGATGCAAGTTTTACCTCACAATATCATAGAAAATAATTCTCGTCACCGCCCAACATTCCAGCATTAGTAGTCACGGAGTGTGTGGGTGAAAGTGTATGTGTGTCCCTCGGTCATGTAAGATGCCCTATAGACAAGAATATATAGCAGTTTATTTATGTGTATTCTATTGGTGGTTGCGTGGTGTGTAACTCATGTATAATTTTTTTAAAAAATGTTTTCAACTGTATCAACATAGTGTAATTGTAACTGACACGTTTTTGGTGTCTTGATGTAATTGTCTTGCTTCTTTCTCATTTTATATGACTCTGAGTTTGGAAATAAATTTTCTGAAACGTTTGAAAAATGTTTTTTACTCCTACTGGTCAAGCCACATTAACCTGGTTTCAGAATATTATTTATAAACGTTGAAGATTCTCCATTGTTTTATGTTTGCATAATTTCAGAAAAACTAATATTGAAAGTCAATAAAATTATTGTAATTATTGTTCTTATTATTATTTGAGGACACTGTTGTATATTGTATTTTGTTTTTCCAATTAATTTTGGGTGTTCACAATTTTGTTTAAGTATTGTTTTAAGTAATATAATGTAATAGTTAAACATGTTTCATTTTGTTTTACTTGGCTAAATAAAATAAGTGAATATTTAATTCTGTGTAGTACTGTATCTGTGCTATCAACTTTATTCACAGGCATGTACTGCATTAGTATGATACTAATGCTATTTAAGCAGCATGTAGTATAATGTTCCATTCAATATCAGTGCAGATGTTCTTGATAAATGTACTATTTACCTTAATGTTCAGAAGTTTACAAAATTTATTAGCTTCAGAGTCTCCTTTTTATTTACTGTGTAATTGAATAAAAAAATGCATTACTTTTATGCAATTACTTCAAAATGTAAGAAACCTATGAGTACGGAGTAGATTTTTATGATTTTGTATATTTTTTTCCGTTGCTTCAGGGCATAGCCAAGTGAAATTCCTTGACATTCGGTTGGGTGAAATTAGGTAGATTAATATGTTAGTGTATATTTGGTCACTTTTTCCTGTAGGTACATATTCCTGTAATTATAGGACCATATTTTGCAATTTCATTAAAATAGACACTTATCTAAGAAATGTTAATATTTTCATAGAATCTGTTTATTTGTGAGGTTCATTAATTAGAAAGCGCTTGTCACATTTGGAGTTTTTTTTCTAGAGATGAGAAAATACTTGTGTAAATGTAGGATATTTCTTCATATCATATTTTTAAACCAGACAGAAAAAATGCATACAGTGAACTTCACCAATGTGCATATTTACTTCAATTATTTCTTCTGGGAAGTAAGCTAACTTATAATATGTTTGTAGAAAAGTATATCTTCTCATTATTGAAATGATTGAAGGCGTTGTCATTGTCAACAATAGTATTTATTTCACAAATAGCAGCTTTCGATGGCTTAGCCATCATCATCAGTTTTCTGCTGTCTGGGAGCCACAAAAAAGAACTGCAGTCAACTACACCTCACCACTGAATCAATATATCTTCTCATTCCAAGCATGCTTCTCCTGAATTTTATAAAGAAAGATTTATACAGGAAATGATATATTGCTATTGTATATTAAAGTGCATATTTCTGAAATTTTAGTTAATAAATGCATATTTTGAAAAGCATATATCAACATTTTTAGGGCATGAAAATTCGCTCCCTACTTATGAGTAATGATCATTTTCATCTACTCCTTTTTCCAATTTTATGTAATGTATAAAAATATAAACTATAAAAAATTGCTTACTTATATTTTTAAAGATGTGTCAAAATAAAAAAAACTGCAGTAAATAAGATAAAAGTAAGTGCCTAACATCTAGAGAATGTGTGCACACACATATTCTGTCATTGGATCAAAAATATAATGATGAGTTATACTACTGACAGCACATGCTTAGCGTAACGAATTCTTATCAAAATTACTGAAATGTCACACCGATTTCTTGTAACACCTTCAAGGAATGTAATGATTGATTGCAAATAATCATTGATTGGAAATAATTATTTCTTCTCATAACATGGCCCCTTGTTTTGCTTCTGGACATAAATATAAATGTAACTTCATTTTCTGTGCACGCCTTCTAGAATTCAGTGGGAAATACAATTATTCAAATTATCGTTTCCATGTTGTCGTGGCAGGAAGCATTATTCCGAAGGACAACATGGATAAGAGCCTAAATTTATTGCCTTTTTATCCTTGAAAATAGATTTTATTACATGGGAGTTTTTTTTTCAAAATTTAAGTAATTGAGTAATTGATTAAGTAATTTAAGTTCATATGACTTAGTGTAGGGATCACAAAATTTTGAAAATGTGACACAATTCACTTTTCCCCATAGCACGTCATACGCAGTTTCTAACCGTTTTTTTGGCGTAAAATAAATAAATAAATAAATAAATAAATAAATAAATAAATAAATAAATAAATAAATAAATAAATAAATAAATAAATAAATAAATAAATAAATAAATAAATAAATAAATAAATAAATAAATAAATAAATAAATAAATAAATAAATAAATAAATAAATAAATAAATAAATAAATAAATAAATAAATAAATAAATAAATAAATAAATAAATAAATAAATAAATAAATAAATAAATAAATAAATAAATAAATAAATAAATAAATAAATAAATAAATAAATAAATAAATAAATAAATAAATAAATAAATAAATAAATAAATAAATAAATAAATAAATAAATAAATAAATAAATAAATAAATAAATAAAGAACGTCAAAAACACCACATCAGAATTCCCACAATTAATGATTGATTTCCAAGTGATCCTGTCTTACATAATTAGGTGAGAAGAATTGCCTGGTGGATTAAGAACAACTGTTTTTTGTTTAAATTATTAAGAAAACTTTTGTAATTGGTTGCCATTTCGGCGAGACATGCTGGACCTCTCCAGAGCTTTATTTAGAAAGAGAACTATTCAAAGTGAATATTAGAACCTCTAACCTCCACAGTGTATTATTTATCCCCTTTCTGTTTCTTAGGTCAACATGTTATGTAATGTCAGTTGAAATCCACAATTGTTCCACAAGGTCACAGTTTCTGCTTTTAAAGTAATGCATGTTTCCCATTACCAGAAATATAATTGTGACAATTCACATTAGAGGTTGGAAACTACGTATATCTCTCTAAATGGAAGCCGGGAATACTCGATATTGAGTGCAAACCCACTCACTGAGAGTGATCGTCTAAGCCACTCGAATGAAAGGAACGGTCAGTCTAGCGTAAAGTGCATTATTTCACTTTAAAAACCGAGTGGATTCCACTCGTCTTGTGAGGTTCAATTCTGACTCGAAGGATAAGTGAAAATTCACTCAAATCGATTTGAATTTCTCTCCAACAAGTTAAGAGAGCACCTTTACGATCTAGAATCATCGGACTCATTAACCGCGAGACAGGGCTCAGGGTATCAAATGATGTCACTGCAGAGCCTCAGACCGGGAGGTCCAAGGTTCGAGTCCAGCCCGTGGCAGGATTTTCGATACTAGGTAGCTAGGTCGAATTCCGGCGCTGTCTGCAAGAGAATTCTAGTGGCCGGCTGCTCTAATAGGTAGTTTTCCGTGGTTTCTCGGATCAACACCAGGCGAATGCCTAAGCAGTATTCTAACATATGGACCACGGACCGCGCGCGATCTTTCCTTCCTCTTCCTTGTCCTAGCCTCTCCCCTTAAACACCCACACACTTACACTAACCTGCACTACACTACCACATATTCCGGGAGACCGGTCGGGAGCTCAGAGGTCCTCCCGGCAGGGGCGAGATACCTGCCCCACTGATGGGAGGGAAAACCCGTTAGCTGGGGGGTCGTATCTCGCCATGCAGCGGGGGAAGATCAAGGCCACCTCCCGAGGAAAACACACGTACTACATTTCGGCCTGACATGCTGGACCTCTTCAGAGATTTATTTAGAAAGAGAACTATTCAAAGGGAATATTAGTACCTCTAACCTCCATAGTGTATTATTTATCTCCTTACTGTTTCTTAGGTAAAAACATGATAATTTAAAATACAAGAATCGTTTTTTATTTATGTATTGTCAGTTGAAATCCACAATTGTTCCACAAGGTCACAGTTTCTGCTTTTAAAGTAATGCATGTTTCCCATCACCAGAAATATATTTGTGACAATTCACATTAGAGGTTGGAAACTACGAGTACATATCTCTAAATGGAAGCCGGGAATACTCGATATTGAGAGCAAATCCACTCACTGAGAGTGATCGTCTAAGTCATGGGAAATGGCAATAATAACCTTAGCTATTGACGGGCTCGATATTATCAGTAAATCAATCAACCGGTCTCATTATTTGTATAAATCCGTGACTTATAAGATTATTTTTTAACCTTTGCGATGGATAATCGTGAGCCTCATGACTCCTAGAAACAGCACGTCGCATACAATCGACCTGCAAGCTGTGATCTAGAGGTGAGGACACTTACGCATGGCTGTTTCTTTCTTTTTTAATCGCGCTTCTCCTGTCAAAGTACATTCAGGTCTTAATGACGCTTGTCGTAACATTTCGGATCGAAGATGGCTGGCTCTATCTTCCTCAGATTGAGCTTCGCGAGGTAATTTTCATTTGTTAGTCTTAACAATTCGGAAGGAAAGTTTGCTTTTTCCCTTTTGGGCATTTGTTTTCCGCGTTTAATTCTGAAATCAAACTGAGATAACTATTCATAGATCTGAGGTATGAATGATGAATACATTTGTTAATTAGTTATTGTTGAATTTTCTGTTTTACCGAATTTTCCCAAAATTGTCTAAAGGCATTGCCAACATTTCACAACGATTTCTATGTATCGAAGTTTCTTTATATCGAGTATTTTTGAAGGAAAAGTCAAATTTCACATATGGAGTTTGGAGTGTATATATTTTTCCGTCAGTGGTATTTTTCTTCTTTTTGAAAAGCAGAACGATACACGTAATGTGAAAGGGTACTGTAGCAAAATGAGTCGTACTTTTCATGAGAAGTCACATGAGCCAAGTGTGTTCTTCGCTGCCGTCACAGCGTTCCGCTCTCCTCTAGTGACGATCCATCGAAATCAAATGGCGTTATTAATATTACTGCACGTAATTTTATTCCTATATTGCAGAGACGTCTTTATTTCTATTATGGTATTGGCGCGGAGCATAACCAACTAATTCGACGTTAAAATTGAGCTACCAGAAAAATATTTGTTTGCATATTCCACAACGGAGGGTAAAGAATGTTGCATTGAAATTTCTACACATCAGTCTAAAAACCTTCTTTACATATCACACGAGTTATATGTATTGTTTTGTTGCAAAATAGCAGTAAGGGACGATTGACATGACACTTCGGAGAAAACAATTGACGTTGGAGAACTTACAGACATTATTAATTAGATAACTGTTATAAATCACCATTTAAAGCTTAATTTGACTAACAAAATGCATTTATTGTTCAGTCAATTCAGATACGCAAGAAGCAATCAAATTTACGCTTCTCTTGGACTCACTCATTAGTAATAAAATATAGATTTAGTCTTTGGTTCTTCTAAATTAGTAAATGGTCTCATTATTTAATTCCGTTTTCGTCGATGGATCATCAAATATTTACTGCAGAAATAGATCAACACGTAGTATCAAAATGTAATGCACTTCTTTCCATCTCTAGTAAATATAATATTTTAAATTAGACCAGGGTAATGTTTTTCTCTTTCTCATCCTATCAACATGTACAATTATAATGATAAATCTACAATAAATTAAATTATTCGTTTAGTTAACTAAATATGCCCATTAATTCCATGAAAAATAGTTGATTATCTATATGTTAATAGCATGCGTGTAATTAAAATTCCACCGAGCAATTAAAAACTCACACTTACCAATCAGAATTCAGAAAAGGAGCAAAATCGTCTAATTAAGAAACTGACACACACGAAGCAAAGGTATTTCAGTCGGCCATGAAACGTTAAGAAAAAAGTACATCACATATTACGTACCTATAACTACGTATTAACAACGAATGAATAAAACTAAAATGGGTAAGTAAACGGTTTGGAACAACATAAAATATTTAACGTGAATGAATTAAATATTGTACACTTTAAAACGTTTGGTCTTAGTATTACGAATGTAAAAAGTGTAAACGTCATTAGTGATTACCAGTTCTAATATGTTATATCAAAACTGTGTTAGAAGTGACTAGTTTTTTTCCCCTCAATGTTTATACATGTTGTATTCTCTCTCTTGCCTGTCTTTACTTTTCGTGGGAAGTAATGTTTTCATTACTTTATACCAAAACTGTGTCAGAAGTGACTAGTTTTTTTCCTTACGTTGTCAGCTTCTTATATTTTATCAGAAATATGTTCTGTTTCTTCCGTTTGCAAATATTTCGTGGAAACCTAAGCAATGCAAGGCCCACTAAAATAGATATTTTTCAGAAGCAATACTGCATCATGAAATGCACGCTGCGGGCGGAAAAGATATGTTGAATTTATTAAAATCTGAATTAGTCGTAAATGGAAATGAAAAAAATATTGAACGTAAAATGTGTATAAAGGGGGATAATTCCACTCATTGTATATAACAAAACTCGTTCCTACCATCGCTCGTTTTCTCTAACATACCACTCATGCAATTATCCCCCTCTTTTACAATCCTTTCGGTAATTACTATAATATTAGTGTGTAGCATAAATTTAATTATTCATACTAGGTGTCTCTTGCACAGTTATAAACAACGCGACCCAGGGATCACGTAACGAACACTCGAGTGTCCGCATGAGTGTGTAAAAGAGGCTTAAAAGAATGATGCATATCTGATTTTCGTAGAAATATCTCACGTTTTCGAAATTGAAAAAGTCCGGTGTCTTCCTACAATATTGACAGTAAAGACTTTTTCTAAATGAACGTTTTTACTTTAAAGACATCTTAAATTAAGATAGTGTACAATTATTCGAAAATATGAGTAGTATTCGCTTAATTCAGTACGAAATATAGGCAATTTTTTAACAATTACTCGCATTTTCTAAGAAAAACTTCATTTTTTCTTTAAATTTTGTCATAGTATCAGAGAACTATACAAAATGTGCTAGTCCCGTTTACGGCGAACTCTGTGTACTTTCGAAAATTGCAAATAGGTAAAATTGCAAAACTTCACATTTGAATAAGGAATATTTTACTTAAATTAAACATGTTCTAAGGATTCAGATTTTTAAAAACTGTCGTATATTAAAAAAGAGTTATTTTCGTGCAATACCTACTTGAACTTAATGCAAATTACAAAAAAAAAAAATATTTTACTCAAAAACCGCTCAAAATGTTTTCCAAGGTTAGAACAAGAGACGCTAAAAGAATGGCGCATGGCTCATTACCCGGAAAAATATGTATATGAAACGTCAAAATACGTCATAAATATCTAATGAAAACAGTAAGAATATGTAATAAATATGTAAAATCGGTTATAATATGTAATATTAAAATACAATAATTATAAAACACATTTACATAATACGAAATTACATATATAAAATATCTCCTAAACAAATTGTAAAAATACAAACGTTTTAAAAATCATTTGGAGAGCACAAGTTGATGCTTACTGTGCACCCTACAGCTTTCCCGTCAATAGTAAAAGGTTCATCTATAGTGAAACGCTGTCCGTTTCTGTCAAATTATTTCTGCAACCGGTTTCCGAATTTATATAATTTTTGGGCGACAGGAAAGAGTTGCGATTTTAAATTTCCCGCAAACACATCTAAAGGGAAATAATTATCCTACTAGCTCTGCCGGTTGGGTTCTTACGAAAATAATCGTCGTCGGCACTTACTTTCTTCCTAGCAAACGATCATTCGATCCGCTCTCCATACGGAAGAAGCGAGGAATCGGAAATTTGTTTCTGGAAAGAAATTATGAAACTGTGAATTGCACAAGATGCTAAAGGAATAATATTCAGCTTTTCTTTTTCAGAATGAGAACGTGATAAGTTTATTTATCAATTAATTCTTTTTGACATGAAATGTCACCTTGGTCATGACCGATTGTAAAAATTGGCCATAGCGCTATTATTCTTACTATTTTAGATTTCCATGCGCTCTTGGACGATGAGGCCAGGAAGAATCCACCGCTCCGACCAATCTTCTCTCTTGTATCTTGTTCTCGGTCCGCTGCCGGGTCAATGTCCTCCTCAACTTATTGTTTCACTTACTTCCCTATTCTTTGCCACGGATGGGCACTAACTCCAAGACTGTCACGTTTTGCTTAATCCACGATACACGAAAGTCTATTTCTTCTAATTAATTCCTCCAAGTTTTAACGCGATAAAATGTAAAGTTCATCCCCTAAACTTCAAGATATGTCTCCAGCCTCTCTTCCCTGCTCTCACGTCCGTATTTCCTTCAAGACCGATTTGCGCGCTCCCGGTGCCAGAATTATTCAAAAGTTCCAAATATAATTACGCCCACAAAATATTTATAAGTCCTCACTGCTTAATTATTTCCCGCAAAATTCCACCAAGTCCCGCATCTATCATTTACAATAACCTCCGCAATACTATGTGTACGGTACACGGTCTAAAGCTCATCTCTCCAATATTACAAAGTTCAACCCTCGATAACTTTCATACCTTCTTGTCTCTTGTTTTACAAAACAATCTCGAGTTTGTTTACGTCATACCCCATTACCAGTTTACCACCAATACTACATGCCCTTATATCACAATCTTCTGTCCGTTACTTGTCGCGCTATGTTTATTTACTTCCGCTTCCCTGGTTGCTAAGGAACGCACTGCCTGCATGCCTATGACCTCAACATGTACACATTTTACCTTTAATTTAATAAATTTTTCTCCCCAATTCCCATCAAAATATTGTGTGACAGTCTGGTATGTCACAATAGCCATTCGGTACCGTTGTTTTGCAGTAAACCTTGACACATTAGAAGCCATCGTATTCACTACGGCCAGCAAACAATCACTCGCATGCAGCATTCTCATTGTCAGCGATCGCCAACGTTTCTCGGAAATTAAGGTTAAAGTCACAAAACTTGTTGTTAGCAATACTTTTCACGCCCAAAGGTGAAAATGATCTCAGTCGTTGATGTGCTCTCCCCGCCACTGAGATAATTCAAGCAGGCGCACCGGACTGTGAGAAAATCGCACCGCAGCTTCACGTAGTTCACCTGCAGTAGGCAGCACGCAGTAATAATGTAGGAAAAATGCTGATTTTTTAAAAACTTCTTTTCATAAAAAATATGCAATAAAATTGATGAAAAATGATTGAATATAAAATATTTTGTGAAAATAGCAAAATATGTAATATAGTACTAAATATGTAAAAATAAGTAACAAAAACATTGGATATGGAGTTACGGCAACGGTGAATGACGGCTACGATTCGCCAAGATAACAATTTTGAGAACGGCGAGTAGAAAGACAAAAGATATGTATTTACAAAAAAATCCGGTCTGTACTCATTACCGTTGAACTCCCTAAATTTTCGAAAATTGCAAAATTTAGAAATAGGACAAAGCTTGTACTTCTTTAATACCAGTAGTTGTAAATAAAATCGATCAAACATTAACAAATGCGTCATTGTACTTTTTAATTAACTATACATTCATTGTTTCATTGTGTTTCTACGCAAATGAGAGATGGATTTTCGTCAGGTACTCATCCGTACTGAATGTCTTGGAGCTGCATTATAGTGCGTGGAAGTGAATGTTGCGGGTTGCGTCCCATGCCAAGGATCGCGTGGTTGAATTGGTTGAAACTGTCTGGGGCAGCCACACGTGCCGTTGCACTGGAAATTCCAGTGAGGTTTTGACCTAGAGTTTAAGTCTTCATGGTGGCCAATTTAGATAGCTAGGTCGAAAGCAGTCGCTGTTTGGAGGAAAATTCTAGGGGCTGAGGATTGGTAGTTTCACCCATCAATTGGATGCGAATCCCGGAGCGATATCGTAAGAAACGAACCAAGGGTATTTCCGCGTCTAATTTCCTTACCTTTTTTCCCTTCTACAGAAACAACACTTACATGCATTGCACCACCACGCAACAGTCGACAGTTTCGAACATTCGCGAGCAAGGCGGTGCCCCACAAGGGGGACATGATATCACGAGGAGGATCACTCTGGCAATGCCAAGGATAACACATTCACTACACTTACGGTATTAACGACTTAACACTCAAATGGATACGTGGGTAATATGTTACCGCATGTATTGAGTTCTCCGTTTGGAGTTTTCGCGAATGAAAGTTCACGAGTGTGAAATTTTGTGCATTCTCACTCTCAAGGTACGCTTGACGCGTATGTTTTGTTGCCTGGCAAGGCCATCTCGCAAGGAAAATTATCCATTCTTATGGGGTACGTTGGGATAACTAAATATCCCCGTATGCGTGTATGTATGTGGGTATGTAAGAACGTCTCCCCATCTTCCTCGAAATTTATTTTACACCCAATCATCAAATCTACCTTGATGTGCTCTCCACAATGCACTCCGTTTTTTGTTTATTTAATATTTATAAATTTGTTTTTTATTCTTCTTTTTTTAATTTGTGTTAAAAGTATAAACGAGCACACGAGCAAAGCAAAAAATAATTCATTGATTTGAATGAAGTAAGTTACCAGGGTCAGACAACAAAAGTACATGCATGCTTCAAATGCAACTAACTTACCTCATAAGAAAATGGATAAGATATGTTTTTCATGCAATATCAACTCATTGTAATTGAAAGAAAATTGCTGTTTACTTTAAATAAATATTCAGTAACCTTATATTTTGTTACATGATTGTGTGGTTTGCGTTTGGTTTGGTTTGATTTTCTCGTGTTTCCGGGCGCGTCAACTGCTTTGGTCATTAGTCCCGTTAGTGTAGTGCATGATTTTTCTCGGGAGATCGCGGTGATCTTCCCCCGCGGGATGGCGAAATCCGGCGGCGACCTACCGTCGGCTAGTGGGGTTTCCCCCTAACCAGGATTCTCCCACCACCGGGGCACCGCCCCAGTCGGGACAAGCACTAACCTCCCGACCGGTCTCCCAGAATATGTGGTAGTGTAGAGCATGTTAGTGTAAGTGTGTGTGTAAGGGGAGATAGGACAAGGAAGAGGAAGGACAGATCGCGCGCGGCCGTGGCCCGTTTAGTAGGGTACTGCTCCGGCATTCGCCTGGTGTTAATCGGAGAAACCACGGAAAACTACCGATCAGAGCAGCCGGCCCCTAGAATTCTCCTCCAGACAGCGACTGAATACGACCTAGCTGAAAAGCCTGCCGCCGTGGGCAGTGGGAACCTAGGACCTCCCCGTCAGAGGCGCTGCAGTGACATCAGTTGATGTACTGAGCTACCGCTCCCGGTGTGTGTGTGTGGTCTGGGGTAACAGATTACACCATGTATGCATCTACCGGTGTATCATTCATGTACCCTTTTTAGGGTGAAGTATTTGACGAGCTCAAAACAATTAATACATCACCATGGTTATGCCATGGTTGGCTTCTCAGCCCTCGGTGGCTAGTTTAGCGTGCTCGCTTTCCATGGCGCAACCTCTGGTTCGATTCCGGGTCGGGGCAAGATTATAAAGAGCGTTTTCTTTGCAACGTCGCAGTATCCGTTGCTATGTGACGATGAAAAAGCTTACTTCTCAGGTGGAGAGGACCAGAGACACGGCGTAGGGGTCGCTATGTGCTATTTATTTATTTATTTATTTATTTATTTATTTATTTATTTATTTATTTATTTATTTATTTATTTATTTATTTATTTATTTATTTATTTATTTATTTATTTATTTATTTATTTATTTATTTATTTATTTATTTATTTATTTATTTATTTATTTATTTATTTATTTATTTATTTATTTATTTATTTATTTATTTATTTATTTATTTATTTATTTTTATTTATTTATTTTTTATTTATTTATATATTTATTTATTTATTTTATTTATTTATTTATTTATTTATTTATTTATTTATTTATTTATTATTATTTATATTTATTTATTTATTATTTATTTTCATTTATTTATTTATTTATTTATTTATTTATTTATTTATTTTACGTCAAAAAACAGTTAAAAACTGCGTATGACGTGCTATGGGGAAAAGTGAATTGTGTGCACATTTTCAAAATTTTGTGATCCCTACACTAAGTCATATACTACTTAATTTTTGAATTTTTGAAAGGGAGAAAAAAACCTCCTATGTAGTAAAATCTATTTTCAAAAATAAATAAGCAATAAATTTTGAAATTTGAAAGGGAGAAAAAAAAACTCCCATGTAGTAAAATCTATTTTCAAAAATAAATAAGCAATAAATTTTGGCTCTTATTACTTCCTGCCGCGACAACATGAAAACGATAATTTGAATAATTGTATTTCCCACTGAATTCTAGAAGATGTGCACAGAAAATGAAGTTACATTTATGTCCAGAGCAAAACAAGGGGCCATCTCAGCATTTGCTCAATGGATCAGGGAAACTGGACGAAAAACCTGATCGAGATGGGGGTCATTGACCCGGAAGCTGTAGTACAATAGTTGTTACAGGTTGTTTATACTAATTTACACAGTTCATGTGGTAAATAATGCATTATGTATCATTGTTAAAATTAATGTTCCTTTTCTTGTGATGCTCAGTATAGTCTCTAATTGTATAGAAACAGTTATGCAGCAGAAACGATTTCACTTGGGATTTAAACTTTTCTATTGAATTTAATCGTTTAATGTCATCTGGCAAAGTGTTGTAAAAAATGAATTTTTTGTAATGAGCTGTTGATACTGTCCCCTGATGAATATGATTTCTACGTCGAGTGTTATAGTAATAGACTTCGGCATTTTCTGAAAATATATTCCCGCCCTTGAGCAAGTCATGCTAACCACACGTACCCCCATAACTCATTGCCGCGAGTCCGCGACGCCGCTGGTAGACCGTCGCTCGTTAAGAGTTGTCGTGCATCAGCATAGTACATACATGGTTGGATTCTCATTTTCCCACGTAACCACCGTAATCGTCCCCAGTGGAATGTTCATTGATTGATTAATAGTGATTCCAAGCGCGTCAACTGCGGAGGCCATTACTCCCGTAAGTGAAGTGCATGTTTTTTCCTCGAGAGGGGGAAGTGATTTTGTCGTGCTGGATGGGGAGATCCAGCGCTGACCTACCATCGGCAAGCAGGGTTTCCCCAACGGGTTATCTCCCCTCCCGCCCCAGCCGGGTTAAGCTCTAAGTTCCCGACCGGTCTCCAGGCATGCAAGGTAGTGTAGTGCATGTCAGTGTAAGTGTGTGTAAGGGGTAAGGATAGGACAAGAAAGAGGAAGGACAGATCGCGCGCGGTTCGTGGCTTGTTTGTTAGGGTACTGCTCCGGCATTCGCCTGGAAGAACTACCGATCAGAGCAGCCGGACACTAGAATTCTCCTTCAGACAGCAACTGAGTTGGATCAAGTTGACAAGCAATACTTCGAATTATTTAGAGCTTCATTTGATACATCATCCACTGTTACGGTGTCATCCAACCGGGAGGATACACTTTACTATGGCGACGTTCAACCTCCCGATTGGATGCCACCGTAAAAGCTGATTTACGTCAACAAATGCGTTACTATGTTTAATTCAGTGTAGTGCCGACAAAACCGCGGACTCCACCGGGAGCGATATCTCAGTGCATCAACTAATGTCGCTGCAGCGCCTCTGACCGGGAGGTCCTACGTTCGAGTCCTGACGGGGGCAGGATTTTCGACACCGGCTTTTCAGATAGGTCGTATTCAGTCGTTGTCTCGAGGAGAATTCTAGCGGCCGGCTGCTCTGATCGGTAGTTTTCCGTGGTTTCTCCGATCAACACCAGGCGAATGCCCTACCAAACGGGCCACAGACAGCTCGCGATCTTTCCTTCCTCTTCCTTTACCTATCCTCTCCCGTTACCCACACTAACTTGCACTACACTACCATATATTCCGGGAGACCTGTCGGGAGGTTAGAGTGCTGGTAAGGAGGTAATCCCACTGGTAGGTCGGTGCCGGATCTCGCCATCAAGCGGGGGAAGACCACCGCCATGTCACAATGGAAAAGCATGCCCTAAACTACGGATCTATTGACGTAAGCCGTTGACAGGCCCGGAATCACTAACGAAGGAAGCAAGTGAGGGCTCGAAGGAAGGACCTCCCGGCGAGAGGCCGTGAGCCAGAGGCAGGCACGCCTGGAGGGGGCGGGGCGGGGCGACACCCGATCCGCGCGCCGCCTCAATGCCAGCGCTGGGGCGTGCAGCCGCGGGGGCCGCGTGCTTTGTGCGGCGCCGGGGGAAGGGCTGGCCGCCCGCCGCGCCTGCCACGCACCGCGACAGCGCCGGTAAACATCCCCCGCCCCCTCCCCACCTCCGCTCCCACGCACCGCCCAGCACAGGCTGGCATGGGAATGATTTTGGCTGTCCGGTGACGCCGCGGCGAAGGCTGTCTTAGATACATAGATAGATAGATAGATAGATAGATAGATAGATAAGATAGATAGATAGATAGATAGATAGATAGATAGATAGATAGATAGATATAGATAGATAGATAGATAGATAGATAGATAGATAGATATAGATAGATAGATAGATAGATATAGATAGATAGATAGATAGATAGATAGATAGATAGATAGATAGATAGATAGATAGATAGATAGATAGATAGATAGATAGATAGATAGATAGATAGATAGATAGATAGATAGATAGATAGATTTATTACTAATTCTGCATATAAGTTCCAGAACTTGGTGGCAGAATACACTAACTAAACATTACAGAACTTACCGACGTTTTCACCATATCTTGCCGACGTTTCCACCATATTGTGATCAGGGCTGGTCTGCCAACCAGCAGACCTGAGGAAGACCACGGAAAATGGTCGAAACGTCGGCAACACAGCCTTCGAAGCGTCGTCACTCGGACAGCCTAAGTCGTTTACAGGATGGCAGGATTTTCCACTCTAGCCTGTCAGCTAGGGCGAGTTTAGTCGCTGTCTGGAGGGGCATTCTAGCGGCCGGCTGCTTTTTTATTTTTATTTTTTTGAGGGGGTATTTAAGGTCGCATGAACATCTAGGTCATTAGCCAGTATTGGACTTAACGGTATGGTAAGTATGAAGATGAAATGATATGGTGATGATAAGGGGTGAGAGGACGAACACAAATACAACCATGCCCGAGGCGGGACACGAACCCGCGAAATCTCGGTCCGACATCGCTACGACACTATTGTCTTAGCGATCTCGGCCACCGAATCTGCGGCCGGCTGCTCTGATCGGTAGTTTTCCATGGTTTCTCTGATTAACACCAGGCTAACGATGCCGGAGCAGTACCTAACAAACGGGTCAAGGACCTCGAGCAATTTTTCCTTTGTCTTACTAGTCCTATCCTCGCCCCTTACTTACACACACACACACACACACACACACACACACACACACACAACAAGCTCTGCGCTGACGGGAGACCAGTCGGGAGCTTAGAGCTTGTACTGGCTGGAGCGCAGGAAAAATCCTGCAAGTTAACGCGTATGTGGGCGCAGAATAACGCTATCGAGGAAGGAACACTCATAGCCACCGATGCACTAAAAAGTGTACTACACTTACGGGACTACTGATCTTAGCAGCTGAGGCGCCAGGAACCACTAATCAATCAAAAAAGCCCACGCACCGCTTCCTGATACGTCGCCTGCGTACTCATTGATAGACGCATGTTGTCTGTGCTCAAGGAAAATATCGCATCTCAAAAACTGTCGTTCTTTAGGCCCGCAACAGACTACACCGAGGAATGCGTTGCGAGAAATGTGCAACGTGAAATGTGGAAAATCGAAACAAGGGACACTTACCGACCTTTACACACTAGAAAGAGCTTTTTCGTTCTCTGCGGAGGCGGAAGAGCTCCTCTCTTGAGTCGGTCAGCGAGCGAGTTTTCTCGGACACATTTCTACTCCTACACTTATTATATGGCATTTAGACCTTCGCTACAGCAGGAAAACACTACGAACTGAGTGAGGGTATATTATTTAGCAGTAAAAGACATGGTAAACAACCAGTTTTTTAATTCTTTATTTGAATTTTCTCTTTAAACGGAAATTAAAAAGAAAAACGTGTATTCTTACTTGAATGAAACCCGTTTATAATGAGCAATATAAAAATAAACAAAAAATTGAAACAAGAAACTTGAAGAGATATTTTGAAATAATTTAATTAATTCATTATTTTCTTAATTCGTATTTACTATTTATGAATGAATTTATTAATTGTGAATTTTACTCTGAATTCTTTGATCGTTTACCATTTATTCATAATTCAACAACTAATTACAGTAAAACAGAGGGGGGAATTACGGAGACAAGAAAATATGTACAGATTGCATCCTCCCCTAAACATCACATACGTTCCAGATTTTTACCTTTAAATAATTATTTGTATGCGATGCAGTAATGTATTTCTCTTTACCCATCTCGATCAGGTTTTTCGTCCAGTTTCCCTGATCAATTGAGCAAATGCTGAGATGGCCCCTTGTTTTGCTTCTGGACATAAATGTAACTTCATTATCTGTGCACGCCTTCTAGAATTCAGTGGGAAATACAATTATTCAAAATATCGTTTCCATGTTGTCGCGGCAGGAAGTAATAAGAGCCAAAATTTATTGCTTATTTATCTTTGAAAATAGATTTTATTACATGGGAGTTTTTTTTCTCTCCCTTTCAAGATTCAAAATTTATTGCTTATTTATCCTTGAAAATAGATTTTATTACATGGGAGTTTTGTTTTTTTTCTCCCTTTCAAAAATTCAAAATTTAAGTAGTATATGACTTAGTGTAGGGATCACAAAATTTTGAAAATGTGCACACAATTCACTTTTCCCCATAGCACGTCATACGCAGTTTTTAACTGTTTTTTGACGTAAAATAAATAAATAAATAAAGGCAATTCGAGCGAGTTAAACTGATTATACAGTTAATCAGGATTATTGTAACAAAACAAGGATTTCACGGGTTAAAGTTACACAAGATCGTTTAATACAAAAAGAAATGGGACTCGCAGGTGATCTCATATCTAACGGATGTCCCACTCTCGGCTTGTAGCGCGTAAAGGCATTTCAAGTCATGGAATAACCTATTCGTAGTGTGTGGACGCCGGCCTCTTTCCACATTTCTCGTCACACATTTCTGGCCACGCATTTCTCAGTGTAGTCTGTTGCGAGCCTTAAGGAAGTGATAAAATATGTTTAGATTGTAACATACGTTGACTAGTGAAGTTTTATAATGATAAGTCAAAAGTCATACGAAACACAAAGTAAAACAGATTGTTTTTTACCGCTAAATAAAGCTCTCTGCTCAGACTAAAACCGTTCTCCAGAAAAATAAGAACATTACTTTATCGCCTTTACTTCATAAGAAGAAAATTTTTTGAAATAATGCGCCGAAAAAACGACAAATATTCGACAGAAAAACTATTATTGAAGGGCACTGGTAACTGCAAGGTAAATCAATCTTGCTCCTAGGTACAGTACTTTTCTTTCTGTAACACGTGGTGTAGTCAGAATCCATGTTTTGTGAGTCCTTGATACCAAAAAATCGATTTTTTGCGTCTACATATTGACGCAACGCGTCTCCAAGCCCCTTAAGGGGCGTTGAGCGGTTTGCGCTGGGGTAATCCTCCATTACCTCGCGCGCTTGGGGAGTAATCCTCCATTAACCTTATGTCATGTCACGTCACGTCTCAATCAGACGTCAAGAATACCGCTAGGTAGCATCTCCGCGTACGCGCCTCCTGCTACGCGCTCCCGCGTCACTACACAGCGGCTAGAATTGGAAAGGAAGAAGGATACGGGTAGGGTTTAAAACAACTCCCAGGGGTTGAACTAGCCCTTGTGAAGCAGCCAAACTCGTTTTGTTGGAACAAATTTCACATGAGATATAGACATTATAATATAAAATTATATTTATTTGAAAATTATAACTATTTTTTTCAAACGTCGCTCCAAATTTTTCCTTTAAAACTTTTTTTCAAATAGAAGAAAGGACGCCAAAAAGGTGGCGTATGCTAATTTTCGTTGAACTCTCTGAATTTTCGAAAGTAGGAACAAATTGATATAATGCTAACACGTTCGTGCTGTTAGAGCTACTTTTTTTACTTTCCGGAAAATAAAAAAATGGATACATTTTGTTATTGTATGCAGAACCAAATTACTTCTTTAACACGTTGTATAATCAGGATCCACTGTTTGTGAGTCCTTGATGCCGAAAAATTGATCGACGGCTAAACGCTTGTTAAGCTGCACATTTTAAAATTCTTGGAAGTTTCAAAGAAAAGCAACTAGTAACTGTGTATTTTGTGCGGGTAGCTCACTTTCTTGACAAAAAGGTGATTGTAGTGATGCAAACTAACTAGGTATGCTAAAACAGCACATACTTTCTCGCCCATACTTTCACGCAAAATTCCACGAAAAGTCCTCAAATTTACGAAAAATTGTACGTGACCTTATTTCAAACTCTATCTTTAAGAAACAGATTTCAGCTCTATCTTCTTAAGCGTAGTTGTAGGAAGTCGTCGAGAAAACTCGGATTTTTTTCAATTTTCGAAAAAAACATTGTTTTCTTAAAAGTCCTTCACACTATCCAACATAAAAAAATTATAAAAATCGTTGGAGGAATTTTTTTGTTGAAAATTTTGAAAAGATTGCAGGGATTTCATGTAAAGATACTTGAAGGTAATTTTACCTTCAAGTAAAATAAAAATATCGGCTTCAAATACAAGGAGCAGCGACATCAGCCAGATCGATTGGGGAATATTAATTTCGGAGAAAATTGGCTGGACGGTGTAGCTGGTAGCGTTGTTCACAGACGGACAGACGGACAGACGTTTTGCCGTTATTCGATTTTTCTGTATCAAGGACCAACAAATCATAGATTCTAGCTAAACCACGTGTTAAAGTATTTTCCCCCTAAATTTAGCAACTGCATGTATCCTCTTTTTTGGTTACCAGAACCCTGTAATAAGAGTTTTTTGGCAAAAATCCGCCGTGTTTTCGAGCAGCGTTACTTAACTATTTCTCTACTGCGTAATTGGTAGCGAGAAAGTTAAAAAGTAGTAAGAACAATGCCCAAGAACAACAAATACAAAATTCTCACATAACACTGCAATGAATTAAATATTTTAACAAAACCCGCCTTCGTGTATAATAATCTGTGTCAATGTATAATAATCTGTGTAATAATCTGTGTCAATGAAATTCAATAATTTTGGCGTGTGATGTCATTTGTGACGCAAGCAGTTACGCGTCGAATTATAGAATTCACTCAATACGCCTAATATTCAGAAGAGGCAAAATAGCCCAAACAAATATTTACATTTTACCTTTAAAATCCAAACTGTTTCATTGCTTTGGGCAATTCCCGAATTTCTGAATAAATAACGAAACCATAAACACCACTCGCATTGTCGGAGGCTACATAGTTTTCTTTCAGTATCTGCGCGCCTCGAAATTAGTCGTATAGATTCCGACATAAGTGCCTCTATTGCTGGGGAGTAAGTGGAGTAGCCTTTGGCGTATCGCGAGCTGATAGCGCCGCGCCGTGTCGCGCCGAGCCGTGTCGGCAACCTGCCCCAACCGCCGCCAGGTTGATATAGCCCGAACGCCCGGCGAGCCTTCCTTGTCACGCGGAAGCTTTCGCAATATCCCTCCCAAGAACACACTCACGTTTTTCTATTTCGCCTTCTTTTCTTCGGGAAAAAAAAGGGGGTTTGCCCACACAGATGGGAAAAATTACTTTTGCGATTATTTGAACAGCCCATGCCATCTTTTAACGAGTTCTAAAATCTGGTTTGAGTGGGGTATCCCACCTGTCGACTACAGGCAGTCACACAAAATCTCGTATTGAGAGTTGGTATAACTCTCAATGACAGAGGGGGCTATCCCATATCTAAAGATGGCTGAATTGTAAACATCATTGTTGCCAACAGAATGCTTTTTAAAGCACTTGTTTTCAATTCTGCATTGCCAAATACTGTACGCAGTTTTTTATAATTTCTCGTTTTCCTTATATTATAATCTTCTAGTATGAAATCTATTTAATCGCATCGTAGATAATATTAATGAAAGATAGAATGTTCAAACAGACTTTTATGATTCAATTACAGTGTTTCGAAATTACTTATTATTACTCTAAATTTTTTCCATAACATAGTTGTTTGTTGAAAAAAGTAAATAAATAATACGTATTTGGAATTTCAAATTTTCATTACTCACGATATAATGTTTCTAATAGTAATAAGATATATTTAACCCCAAAAAGCAGTGTGACAATAAAACACTTTTTTGAGAAAATCAAGTTCTAGTAAAAACTTGTTGTTCACGTGTGGGATGGCCCGCTCTGGCACTGAGCCCCTCGATACTTCATATATTTTGTGTCTTCTTTTAATCCATTCTCGTGTACGAAGCTTGAGAAAGTCTGATTTGAATGAAACGCAAATGTAATATTTGAGGAGATTTATTGCGTTCTTTAGAACACACACGTTTCAGTATTGAAAAGATCCTGTGAAGGTAGAATTTTGTCGTAGATGTTAAGGGACATAATAATTACTATTTTCTTTATGTTTTAATTTGAGAGAATCATTGGTATAGAACCGAAACACGTTCATTAAAATATATATATTGGAACTTTTAAAATGCTTGTACGACGTTTCGCGAAAGAGCTTTTCGTATCTTCAGGTACATCTCTGTAAGTAGTCAAATTTATCTTAAATAAAATCAATTATTGAATACATTTACAAATTAGCACACAAGTTTAAATGAAAATGTAGAGAGAGGCTCACCATGTCAATATTTTAATAAAATAATTGATAAAAGTCATTCTGGTAAAATCCAAATATATGTATTTTAATTAATGTGTTTTCATTTTAATCTATATCAATGATTGTTTCAAATTAGAAGATACAGAAAACAAATAACTACTAATAGACAATAATAAAGATGAATAGGGACATAATAGTTGTTTAATTGAATGGACTGGGAATATATGTTTCAAATTTTAATTTAATCACCGATGAGACGTTTATGTCTAGATTATTCATTGAGTAGCCAAATTGGAATATTACGAAAGGGTCTGTGGTTCGAGGGCGGGCGGGAGAAGCTCGCCGGCGACGTCTTGGGAGGAGACACCGATTTTCCAGAATCCTCGGAATAGACGTCTCACAAGGGCCATTGGTAGTACAATGCTGCACATCCCGATGCTGCGTGAAGAAGAAGAATGTTGCGGCTGTATAACCGCATTTGAAGAGCGCGCCAAGATGGCAGCACTCAGTGAAGTAGGCAGAGGCAGCGATGCGGAAAAGGCGCCGCCCGAGCTGAGAAGGAAGGCTGGCCGGAGAGCCAGAAGCGGTACAGCGAGTCTGCGGCGCCGCCCGCTTTAAAAAGCGAGCGCCGCCAGCCAGAGAAGCAGAACGCTAGCGACCGTGTATCGAGTGGAATTGTGTAAGGAGATTGTACCGTGTAGATTTCTTGGTTCGACATAGCTTGTTTTTGGTACTTCTCCCGGAGTTTTGGTTTTGTGATTTCGGCTTGTGACTTGGTATGCTCTTTGGATTTTGGAATTGTGACCTAATGTACTTTCTGCGGTTAATTGTAATAAATATTTGTTTGTGAAAAGCGTGCAATTATTTTGAACATAACAAAGAAGAAGAAGGGTCCTACTTTTTTTTTATTTTAGGTCAAAAACAGTTAAAAACTGTGTTGACGCGCTACTGGAAGAAGTATATTCTGTGCACGTTTTCTTAATTCTGGGATTGCTACCCTAACCAATGATAGAGAATAGGTGTTCCGCTGAATAAAACCCAAATCAGTCTAGTTTGGAGTCCATCCTCATCGTGTTCTCAATGAAAGTATATACTTCCTGCCGCGACATGAACGATAATTTGAATAACACGAGTAATATTTCCCACTGAATTCTAGAAGACGTGCTCAGATAATGAAGTTACATTTATGTCCAGAAGCAAAACAAGGGACCATCTCAGTATTTGCTCAAAGAATGAGGGAAATTCGACGAAAAACCTGAACGAGATGAGGGACATTGACACAGAAGCTGAGATACAATACTTGTTACGGGTTGTTTACAATTATACAGTCCAAATGGTAAATAATACGTTCAATATCGTTGTTTCATATTTTCCCTGAAAAGACATTTTTTTAAAAAGACTTCAATGTATTCTTAAAAATTTCTATATGAAAAATGTTTAGCACTTTTACGATAATCTGAATGTCTCTTTTCAATGAAATAATTAGAGGACAGAAAGGGTATTAAAAACTGTTTTTGAAGTTCCACAATTTTATTCCAAGGATGGATAGTAAATTGAGTTATCTGAAACGATCTATAAATATTTTTCATATTTTCTCTATAGTTTTAATTTTTTTAGAGAAAATTGTTCATTATCATGTGGGAGGTTGAATGATTTTAACCTAAAGAAACTTTGTTGGCATTGATGAGCCTTTTATCAAACTGTTTATTGGCCACAGATGCAAACGCTCAATTATAAAGTAGATTTTAAAAGATTCTTAATAGACATAGTGAGATATTTAAAGGAGTTTGATAAAGAGAGATTTGAAGAGGATAGCTTAACTCTGAGAAGAATCTTGTAATTTTACGTAACCATTACCAATATGTTGGATCAAGTGAAAGACACGGGGCTTATATATAAAATGTGATAACTAGGAATCCCGGAGTTCTTACAAAAGGTGATTGAAAGTTGTCTCACTCACATATCTTTTATTGAAAAACTCGATACCACAACCTCTTACCCCCTCACAGCACACCATTGCTGCAGTTGTGTCACAAGGATCGATATTATCTCCCATCCTGTTCAACATTCTTAACTACCTATCCCAATCCCAAATGAAGGGAACTTCAAGATAACAGATCCGCAGATGATATCACAACATACAAGTTCATTGTCGTAGCCAAGGATTGTATTCAAAACACGTTAGACCACTGTGTTAACTGGACTCAAAAATTGAGAATTAAAATAAAATATTTAAAATGTCATGCAAATATTTTCGCAAAACGTTGACCCCAAAATTCCTTCCGAATTAAATCTTTGCAATACATACATATTGTGAACCTCCTCACCGATAAAATCATTACGAGCTTGATAAAAGACTAACATGGAAACCTCATAATAAATCAATAGCCAACAAAGTATCAGCAAAAATATCAAAACTCTTGCTTCTTATTCATGCACGTTCTTAATTTAAGTTGAGTGCCAAGTGATATTATTTAATTGTTTTACGAAGATTAAATTTGTTAATAATATTTATAAGACTGCCTTTTTTAAAATTTTTGTAAATCTTGAAGGACTTTGGAATGATTAGGCAGACATTTATTTTTTTTAATTTTCATTATAATTTTATTACATTTATTTAGACCAACGTTTCGAAGGTCATTGGACTTCTTCTTCAGTATCTAATAAAATTAAATTTATATAAAATAAAACAAAAAAGTTGGGATGATGAATATCATTATAAATTAATAATTAAAAATATAAATTTGATTAAGTACAACCTGCGAGAGAAATGACATCAATTAATTTTATAAAATTTCATGATTTACCTGAATCGGTAATAGGTTGTATCTTTTTATTTTGAAATATTAATCTCACTCGTGTTTTTTTATTCACAGTTCTATGAAAGTTCTATAAAATGTTGTAAGCAAATAGCAAAATGTTTTGACAGATGAAGGAGATTTGAACATGTGAAGTTGATGTTGAGGGAAAAAAAAGTTTTGTAGTGCAGTTATTGTCTAAATATTTTGATTATGGGGTCATATAGATTAGGATTAAGAAAATCAAATTGATGATTATTGTCAATTCTGTGTTTAGTTAATGAGTTTTGTTTCTCATCTACTTGTTTTGTGCTGTTTTTATATTGTCTCACATGTTCTTTTAATTTTCTGAAAGTCTGTCCTAAGTAACAGCAATTACATTGTAGGAATTTTAAGGAACTTCATGGTATTATTTAATTCTTTAATTTTACCATACACATACGCATATCCAGTTTGGAGATGCGCTGCCCCAAGCTATTTCCAAAAATTAACAGTTATTCAAAACATGTTTTTAAGAAGAACTTGAAATGCTTACAGGTTCATTTCAAACATCATAATTCGCAGAGAATTAAATGTGCATTCATTAAGCGATCACATAACACGAATAGTTCATAATTTTTTAATCAAAACCTCCACTTTTCGCAATGCCGCATGCCCTCGTATCAAATCCAGGTGTTCCAAAGACCGATTCAAACCCCGTGATCCGTAACTATCCATTGATCTAAAAACTCAAACAGTCTTCAACCTCGCTTCATTTAACTTAGCACACATATATATTACGTTCTTTCGAGTAATAAAAGTCACTGCTTATGAATGTAATTCCCAATAAGCAAAAAAATTGTGTACTATATAATTAACCTCTTCAAAGTACAAAGCATGTTCAACAACAAGAAATATTTTTCTTACAAAAAAAAAAAAACAGAACTTTTTTTACGATGAAAACAAGGCTGCGGAACATATTATGACACAAACGTATTGCGAATTGCCTATCATCAGGCGTCATAATTAGAGGAACAAGAGAAAACTTTGCGAGACAAAAGAATATACAGTCGATTCTGGTTGTAGTGAACTTCTGCGGACTAACATGTTTGGTTCACTCTATCGGAGGTTCCCTATATCCGACGATGTCAACATTAAATGCAATTTCTTCAAAATTATTTATTTTATTAATATAGAGATACAGCTAAATTCATCAACAGCACGAGGTGAAAATTCAATATCTTTGTTTGAACTTAAAAATATTAATTATTTTCAATTGTTTGCTTTGTCAAGTTTTCATTAATAATTTATCTAGATCCTTTCTCAGAGATCGTCCTCTCTTCATACTTGATTCTAAATTGCCCTCTGTCTCTAAGTATCGTAATGCCGTCTTGACACCTTTCAATGCCTCTTGCACTGTTGGTACACCATCACAAAGTTGTCCCAAAATTAATTTCCGGTTTTTCCCGTTCACTATGGTTTGGTTAATTCTTATGCTTATTTGTAATGTAAGGAAACGTGACCAGTGACATTAGTTCACTATAACCGTGGGTTTACCATATCCGAGTTCACTATAACCGAGGTTCAGGTTCACTATAACCGAATCTTCTTATGCTTATTTGTAATGTAAGTGAAACGTGACCAGTGATATTTGTTCACTATAACCGAGAGTTCACTTATCCGAGTTCACTATAACCGAGGTTAGGTTCACTATAACCGAATCTTCTTATGCTTATTTGTAATGTAAGTGAAACGTGACCAGTGATATTTGTTCACTATAACCGAGAGTTCACTATATCCGAGTTCACTATAACCGAGGTTCAGGTTCACTATAACCGAATCTTCTTATGCTTATTTGTAATGTAAGGAAACGTGACCAGTGATATTTGTTCACTATAACCGTGGGTTTACCATATCCAGTTCACTATAGCCGAGGTTCAGGTTCACTATAACCGAATATTCTTATGCTTATTTGTAATGTAAGTGAAACGTGACCAGTGATATTTGTTCACTATAACCGTGGGTTTACCATATCCGAGTTCACTATAGCCGAGGTTCAGGTTCACTATAACCGAATCTTCTTATGCTTATTTGTAATGTAAGTGAAACGTGACCAGTGATATTTGTTCACTATAACCGTGGGTTTACCATATCCGAGTTCACTATAACCGAGGTTCAGGTTCACTATAACCGGTGAATTGTTCACTATAACCGTGGGTTTACCATATCCGAGTTCACTATAACCGAGGTTCAGGTTCACTATAACCGAATCTTCTTATGCTTATTTGTAATGTAAGGAAACGTGACCAGTGACATTAGTTCACTATAACCGTGGGTTTACCATATCCGAGTTCACTATAACCGAGGTTCAGGTTCACTATAACCGAATCTTCTTATGCTTATTTGTAATGTAAGTGAAACGTGACCAGTGATATTTGTTCACTATAACCGGGTTCACTATATCCGAGTTCACTATAACCGAGGTTGAGGTTCACTATAACCGAATCTTCTTATGCTTATTTGTAATGTAAGTGAAACGTGACCAGTGATATTTGTTCACTATAACCGAGAGTTCACTTATATCCGAGTTACATAACCGAGACTTTACATAGCGAGTCACTATAACCGAGTTCACTGATAGTTTTAATTAACAGACTTACTATTCGAGTTCATATAAGATCGAGTATTTGCGACAGACTCAAAGCCGACCTTTCCCTGAGGTTATTAATTCAACAACTACTCCATTTTTTAAAACTGTGTGGCATTATTGAAAGATCTAGAGTTGAATAAAGTTATGCAGACAACATCCAAGCCACAATAATTCCATTATTCCAATACTTTCCCCCTAAGCTATAGTAAAAAGTATCGCAAAGATTTAATTTTAGACGATAAATTCTCTCATGTTGGAATCTACGAAACGAGGACCGTAATAGGTTTCGAAGAAAAACAAATATTAACTGGGTTTATTACTCGTATTTTTTCTCGTATACGTATATATAGTTGGTGTAAAGTTAGTACGTAACATGAAGTTATGTTATGCTGCGGAAAATTTTCTTCGAGATATTAACGGAATAACTCGTTTTGGAGATACTGAAAAAGTGTTGTATTTTTCAAAACGTTTGTGCACCAGTCCGTCCATCTATCCATCTGTCTGTCTGTCAGTCATCCGTCTGTCCGTCCATGTGTCTGTCCGTCCGTCCGTCTGTACGTCCGTCTGTCCGTCCGTGATCTTCACTGTCACCAAAATTATTAGCAGGAGTTTTACCAAAATGAATGTTCTCCTGTCAATCTGACCCGACTAAAAGCTCTACGGGTTTGAAAAGAATTTTTTAAATGTTGGGAGTACTCTACCTGAAGTTTTTGGGATATTTTCACAATTTTCTAAAAAATGGCTCCAATTTTTTTTTTAAATCTGTTGCAAGAATAAAGTAAATGCACTTGTATATACCACATGCGCCTGATTATCACGTTTACCATTAAATTTTTGAAAATTCCAAAAGTTTGAATTTTTTGGATCCTCTCTTATAACTACATTATTGACGATGTAGATTTTTTCTTCAAATGAAATTTGTTCTAATTTACTTAGGATAAATATCGCCATAGTAACTTATTTCAAATGTTAATGAGTGACATAACGTGTCTCGACCAATGTCTTGTAAAATAGAATAATGGTGAGTTGAAAATCTATTTTTACCCATTGGCCTCCTTTTCCTTGACTGCAATAATCTGAAATGGGAAGACGGAGAAAATGAACTGTAGCAAATGGTGTGTAATGCTAGACAGGTAAGAGGAGAGGGGAATAGGAGAAAGAAGAAGACGTGAAGTGGGAGACAGGTCAAGATAAGGGATAGGAATAAATCTGTTGCCTTTTTTAACCGCATCTCTAGATCAACAGAAATTGCGATATTTTCCTCATCAATTCCGCTCCTACATTTCCCATTTTTTGCTGCGTCTACCCTGTGCTTGCCACTATGCAACAATGATTGTCCGCGAAACTCAACCAGGCCAGGCCGCAAGAAGGAAAGATCACAGATAGAGCAGAAAGACGAGAAGTAAACCAAAAAACAAGTAGTGCTACAGCAGCACGTACTTTCTCGTATTATTTGCAACATTTGCAATTTCAGAAAATTCAGCCGGTTAAACGAAAATGAAACCTGCACTTTTTCTTATGTGACTGATCTACACAAGGTGAAAAAATATTTTAAAAAACAATTTGAAGCTGTTTTTGAGAATTCCTTGTACTAGTCAGTTCCCTATAGTGCGGAGCACCTTTGCGTTTCCTCAACATCGTGTAGACGTTTCTCTGGCCTGACTATATATTTATATAGGTACGAAAAGCAAATTGTATCTATAACAAACTTTATGTCTGAAAATTGCGAAAAGTTAACATTGCAAAAATATAAAATTGAATAGAAATTTAATCTTAATAAAATTTCTTCTAAAAAAACAGATCTTAAGAAAGATCATGTGCAATTTTTTTTAAAAAGAGTTTTTTCGCGTTATTTCTGCTCGAAGTTAATGCAAATAGTTTTAAAATCTCGAAAACCGCTTCAAATTTTCTCTTTAAGATTTTTTATGTTCCTTGTTCTAACAAGAGACGCTTAAAAACTAAGCGCAGGTCTCATTTTCGTCGAACGCTCTGAATTTTCGAAAACTGTAAATTTAGAAATGAGGCAAAAAAGTGAGTACTGTTGTAGCACAACTAGCTTACAAAAACACTTATTTATAAATCAAAAGACACGGAAATGGCAGAATTTGTAGCTTATTACAGAGAGAGTTAGAGGACCGGCATGGGTGAGCTTTGCTTATTATGTAATTTATAAGTCAGAGTGCTGTAGAATGTGTTTTCCTATTACATTATAAAGTATCTCAGGCGAGTATGAACATTCTTAAAATATATACTATGAGAAGTATGAAGACTGAATTTGAGATAATTTTAGCGTAGCATAATAAGTTACTTTTGTGTTGAGTTCATTTGTGTGGACATTTGTAATGTTGGACTGAATTGAGAAACCCAAATATTTTATTAGACCAGTTGGGTCTTTGGAGGTGGAGTGGTTCATTTGAGTTCAGGAGGATCGTAGGAGTTGGCAGGTGTTTAAATTGAACTTGCGTTTGGAAGTTGGACTGATGACCTTAAAGTTGAGTCTGTTAAGCTTGCAGTTGTGTTTGGAGTTGCTGGTTTTGTTGTTGTTGCTGCTGTTAATACAATAGTAATACTTGAGTATCTATATATTTAAAAAAATAAGGTATTCTGCCATGGCTTCGTTTAGAGCTTTTACTGAACCGATTGTTGTATTTTGTCTTTAAATGAAAGAACGTGATCTCTAGATGTGTTATCAGATACTGTTAGTGTTGATTTACCAACATTTACGTTGTAAATTAATTAATTAAATCATTCTTTAATAGTACGCTTATGAATAGTCAATTGTTTTCTTCCAAAGCTGCTTCATGGTGGCGCTGCTTGATGTTTTGTTTTGATCGTTGAGATTTGTTTACAATTCGTCAAGGTTTTGTTTCAGTGTAATAATTGCATTGTGGCTGATAACTGGCATGTATTTGCTTTTGTGGTGTATTTTGTAGAGAACATTCGGACAGTGGGTTTTGCTCGGTTGTACTTCAGAAGTGAAGTTGTACACAGGTTATGTCGATGCCCACGCGCCCAAAAGACGCAAACGTACATTAAGTGGACGCAGGGAAAGAGAAAGTCAGCGTAGAAGTCGTGTTAGTGAGGTCATTTCGTTCTCTGTTGGGTCGTTGTCTATGAAATGTCAGTTTTGTCACCGTCAAATTTTGACGGGTTCTCACCAGTACAGTAGTAATATTATTGCTGCTGTTGGTGTATTTGTTGTTGTCCCTGATTAGGATCGTAATTCGTTCCTTCTGAGCGTAATTCATTACGGGCAGTGACGATTGAGCCTGTAAGAGAGCTTTCGCTTTCTGAACCGCCCTCCTGCGTTTTGTAAGCTGGGCACTGTTTTGTAGTTAGACACTTCCCCACCGATAAATAGCATAAAACAGTCATTGTGCAAGAAAAGAATATTCGTGTCGCATTGCCGCAGTATCGGCCGAGAAACTAAGTGGAATGGCTGTGCGATTTCGTTTCAATGTCGTCTGAAACTGAAAAACTCGCGGCTTTGCAATGAGAAGGATACCAGTTCTGTACGAGAAACGTAGTACGAAATGTTTTATCACCGCCGCTCCAAGGGAACTCCGTTTCTGTTCTTCATTCTGCTCTTGTTAGAAAGATTTTTGTCGAGTGTACAAAATGTTGGTAAGTTGTTTCTTATCTAATGAACTTGCGTTCCGCAACTGTCTATGCTCCCGTAGACGCCCGCAATTACGGATATCGCCAATATAATTTAGCAGCCGCTGCTCTCCACTTATCAAATATCGCTGACCGTTCACCTCACTTTTGAGATAATGTCCAACAAAACACTTTAGGTTCCAACAAAAAGAAAATATATTGTTCGTAAGTTCTGAATGGCTAATCGATCGGCAGTTATCTTTTCTTTTTTCGACCTTAAAATAAAAGGATTCTAATTGTACTGAAATAAATTTTACACGGTTCAAGCATTTGAAGTCGAGGTTTTCATTTAAGTGACAAAATACCAACATAGCTTTGTGTGTACCCAATGTTTCCTTTCTAAAAGGATCTCTCTTGACAGTAAATTTCAGAGAAAAATTTGCATTGGAAGTATATTAATTTTTTTTTGCAGATAGAACATTTTCGTCCGAAAATAGACTTTTGACGTATTATTATGCAGATAGAACCTATAGTTTGCAAGAGGTTCTATAAAATAATAACCATAAAAATAAAACTAATTTTTATAGAAACTGTTCCATCTATTGTTGGAGGCAAATCTCTGAAATACTACGGATTGATTGATTTATTTACAATATTTTATGGGCAATTCAGTGTGGTTTTGTAATATGATTTATCTACTTCAAGCATTCATTTTATCCTTAACTTTAAACCTAATATTTGTCGTTTGAAAGTATCATTGAATTCTTACTAATGCGGAGAGGTGGATACGGAGCCTTAACGTGCATTTTCTTGCACTCCAAAGGAAAACAATATTTACCTTAAAGTGGAAGTCCGTTGAACTGTATTAAATTTGGCATATCATGACTTTATAAAAGATTTGCCAGTCTTAAATCACACTTGAGGAGCATTATTCAATAGTAATTTCTTGTAAAGATGTTGTCACCATGCTTATTGCATATAGAACCTTTTTATTAAAAAAAAATAAACACGTGTAGATAGAACTAATGGCACTGTCATTAGTCAGAGATAAAACGAAATTTACATCACAGAATAATACATAATAATGGCAGCTTTTGCGACTAAAGTGCGATCTCTATTTGTCATATTCTTTGCCTTCCTTTCACGTCCGTCTCTTATTTTTCCCGCCAGCGCTCGATTAAAAATTAAAAAATCATTTTCAATTGAGAAATAGTTACATTTTCTCGTCATAACCAATAATCAGAATTCCGAATCACGACGAGAAAAAATGTGCTGTCATCACTTGTTACAGGAAACATAGAAGAGTATAAAAATACCTATTCCCACCCTGCTTCATTACAGACCACTTTAACTTAGACAAACGTTCAATGATATGGTTAAAATACGAGTATAAAGTAATTATATAGTAATAAATTATATAGTAATAAAGAATTAATGTTATAGACACATAGTTCCGGCTAATTCCCCCAAAAGAGGGGTTGATGTGACCCAATCAAATGACGGAAATGTAATTTAAGTAAGTGCATTACTATCTAATTGGTCTGCTACACTGTAAGTGAGAAATAATGGTAACAACAAATTATTTGTATGTGGTTTCCAGAAACATCATGATTTTTCGTCACTCTATTAATTGGTTTCAATCTCTCAACATAACGCACAGAAAATATTCAAATGCTATTTGTTGTTTGAAACCCAACATTCGACCACGACCTCCTGTGACCGCTCGCTAAAGGAATTGCAATGTGTCGCTGTAATTTTTAATTCGCGTCACTGCCCACTGCTCACTTCAGCAGGAGACGGATGGAGGGCACTGCAGGAGGAGCAGTTAACGAAAATTCCATCTCAAAAGAAACAGCAGAAAATCCGTATCCCGAAAGATCATCCGACAAGAGTTGAGACTACAATTTTTTTGTATTATTTAATGTGTATTCTTAATAAATCATTTTAAACGTTATACACTCAAGAATGAAAGAACTAGAAGACTGTATTTTCAATTTTATTTTTATTTAGAAATTTTTAACGTATGAAAATATTTTTAAAAACGTGTTGCTGTCTGTACGCATGCCAACAGGCGTTACTTAACAAGAGTGCAGATAGTTCATTTTCCAGGCGGACAGTTTGCTCCTAACACATAAACCGGTTTAGGTCGCTCAGGGCATCAACTGCTGGTACTGCAGTGCTTATGACAGACACCTTCTAGAATTCGAGTCCCGGCAGTGGCAAGATTTTCGACAGTAATATGTGAGCTAGGTCGAATTCAGTCGCTGTCTAGAGGAGAATTTTAGCGACCGGTGCTCTGAACGGTAGTTTTCCGTGGTTTCTCCGATCAACACCAGGCGAATGCCGGAGAAGTACCCTAACAAACGGGTCACGGACCGAGCGCGATCTTTCTTTCCTCTTCCTTGTCCTATCCTCACACTTTGCACACATTTATACTCATCTGCACTACATTACCACATTTGTTGGAAGACCTGACCTGAGCTTGTCCCGTTTGGAGCGGTACCACGCTAGTGGGAGATATGTGGTTGAGTAAAACCTCGCAAGGCGATATAGATCTGCGTCAGAGTTCACCATCCGGCGAGGGATGATTACTGCCACCTCCTGCGGTAAAAATGCATTACGCTTACTGGACCTTCAAGGTTGTCGCGCCCGAAAACGCAAAATAACGAATCAATGAAACCCACCGGGCCCCCTGAAGACGTCCCCACAAAATTGGGAACGTACACTGTTAGAAATGTCATTAAATTGAATGTAGATTAATGTGTAGTGTATCACACTTAAAGTAACTTTATACATTAAAAAGGGCTTAGTAGTTTTGTACATTACATTTAACGCATCAATTAAAATCAGTGTGTATTTAATGTAAAAATTCTCCCGTTTTTACTGCTTTTCATCATTCATTTCATGTATTCATAATCATCAGTCCATGATATCATTTATTCATTAATTCGTGATACGACTGTAAAGTTTGGACTCTCGCATTTTAATGCACATGTGTACATTAAATTTAATGTGCATTTATGATAATTACTTTAATGTCTTCTTCTTTCTAGGATTTTTATCCAGCCTACAGCCGGTTACCCTTTACGTCCTGATATGACGCATATTCGACCATACACTAGACACCAACACACTTGCGGGCTCCTCTGATCTGGGTTCAGCAGAACGCGAGGCCCTCCGCGACAACACATACATACAAAGACAAGGGACAAACAACCATGCCCAAGGCGAGACTCGAACCCGCGACCCTTCGGACCGAAGCGTTGATCGGTACTCGCTCTTAGCCACCTCGGCCATCCAGGCCGCCAATTACTTTAATGTATATTCCATTAAAGTAATTCGGAAATTCCTGACACTGTAGGAAGAATGAAATAGAGCGCCGGGTGCTCGGAGACACGCAAGGGACTTTTTTCCAGAACCTGCCAAGTCCGTGGCGACCTTCACCGCTGCCTGTCCCCCCACCCCCACACCTCGCTCGCTTCCTTCCTTCCGCACTTCCTTCTCCGCTCCACGTCGCCGCTCAATTAAAAAACAACAAAACGCTTAATTATTCGTCCATAATTTACCTTTTTCTCGCGGCGGGCGGCCGGCTACCTTCTCATTAACAATTATAATGACGCTGGCCGCCGAGCGACCGGGAAGACGCCCCGGCTCGGCGTTGCACGGCGGCCCCGGACCGGCCGCCGCCCGCCCGCCCGCCCGCCCGGCAAGAAAAGTTTTAATTGGGAAGCTGCGCAGCGGATTGGCTGCTTAGGTGCGCGCCTTGGCCGTAATTAAAAAAGGCCCCGGGCCGCCGCCCGATCCGCCTTGTTGCGACGCGCAATTAGGCCCCGAGAGGTCAGCCCCGGCCCCCTCCCGCTCACGGAAAATGGCTCAATTGTTGCTTATGCGGTGCTCAAGGTGCGCCCAGCCGCCGGCCTGCGTGCGTGAACAAAAAAAATTACGGAGATATTCTTCTTCGTTGGCTTCTCTCTCGTCTTCTTTCTACGAACGCGTTGCGCGATGTTTAGGAACAGTTAGAAAAAATATGAAGCCAGTGTAATTCATGGCAATGTAATGGCTCATGGCTTAGTCATGACTCAATTGTTGCTTATGCGGCGCTCAAGGTGCGCCCAGCCGACCGGCCTGCGTGCGTGAACAAAAAAATTACGGAGATATTCTTCTTCGTTGGCTTCTCTCCCGTCTTCTTCTCTACGAACGCGTTGCGCGATGTTTAGGAAAAGTTGGAAAAATATGAAGCCAGTGTAATTCATGGCAATGTAATGGCTCATGGCTTATTCATGACTCAAATGTTGCTTATGCGGCGCTTAAGGTGCGCCCAGCCGACCGGCCTGCGTGCGTGAACAAAAAAAAATTACGGAGATATTCTTCTTCGTTGGCTTCTCTCCCGTCTTCTTCTCTACGAACGCGTTGCGCGATGTTTAGGAAAAGTTGGAAAAAATATGAAGCCAGTGTAATTCATGGCAATGCAATGGCTCTGCGCTTAGTCATGACTCAATTGTTGCTTATGCGGCGCTCAAGGTGCGCCCAGCCGACCGGCCTGCGTGCGTGAACAAAAAAATTACGGAGATATTCTTCTTCGTTGGCTTCTCTCCCGTCTTCTTCTCTACGAACGCGTTGCGCGATGTTTAGGAACAGTTAGAAAAAAATATGAAGCCAGTGTAATTCATGGCAATGCAATGGCTCATGGCTTAGTCATGACTCAATTGTTGCTTATGCGGCGCTCAAGGTACGCCCAGCCGACCGGCCTGCGTGCGTGAACAAAAAAACAACACAGATATTCTTCTTCGTTGGCTTCTCTCGTGTTCTTTCTACGAACGCGTTGCGCGATGTTTAGGAAACAGTTAGAAAAATATGAAGCCAGTGTAATCTATGGCAATGTAATGGCTCGTGGCTTAGTCATGACTCAAATGTTGCTTATGCGGCGCTTAAGGTGCGCCCAGGCGACCGGCCTGCATGCGTGAACAAAAAAAATTACGGAGATATTCTTCTTCGTTGGCTTCTCTCCCGTCTTCTCCTCTACGACCGCGTTGCGCCATGTTTAGGAACAGTTAGAAAAAATATGAAGCCAGTGTAATCCATGGCAATGTAATGGCTCGTGCTTAGTTCATGACTCAAATGTTGCTTATGCGGCGCTTAAGGTGCACCCAGGCGACCGGCCTGCATGCGTGAACAAAAAAAATTACGGAGATATTCTTCTTCGTTGGCTGCTCCCTCGTCTTCTTCTCTACGAACGCGTTGCGCCATGTTTAGGAACAGTTAGAAAAAATATGAAGCCAGTGTAATTTATGGCAATGTAATGGCTCATGGCTTAGTCATGACTCAATTGTTGCTTATGCGGCGCTCAAGGTGCGCCCAGCCGACCGGCCTGCGTGCGTGAACAAAAAAAAATTACGGAGATATTCTTCTTCGTTGGCTTCTCTCCGTCTTTCTCTACGAACGCGTTGCGCGATGTTTAGGAAAAGTTGAAAAAATATGAAGCCAGTGTAATCATGGCAATGCAATGGCTCTCGGCTTAGTCATGACTCAATTGTTGCTTATGCGGCGCTCAAGGTTCGCCCAGCCGACCGGCGTGCGTGTGTGAACAAAAAAATTACGGAGATATTCTTCTTCGTTGGCTTCTCTCCCGTCTTGTTCTCTACGAACGCGTTGCGCGATGTTTAGGAAAAGTTGGAAAAAAATATGAAGCCAGTGTAATTCGTGGCAATGTAATGGTACTTGCTTTTAACCTAGGTTGACTTCAGGCGCTGTCTGGAGGAGAATTCTAGGCGAATGCCGGAGCAGTACCCTAACAAACGGCCATGGACTGCACACATTCTTTCCTTCCCCTCCTAGACCTATCCTCACTCCTTACACACACACACACACACACATACACACACACACACACACTCCACCCACACACTAACATGCCCTACACAACCACATATTCCGAGAGACCGGTCGGGAGCTTAGAGCTTGTCCCGGCTGTGGCGGTGCCCCGCTGGTGGGAGAGTCCTGGTTAGGGGGAAACCCCGTTAGCCGACGGTAGGTCGGCGCCGGATCTCGCCATCTAGTGTGGGGAGATCACCGGCTCCTCCCGAGGAAAGAAACATTCACTACACGTACGGGATTAATGTCAACCAATCAACCAATGAAAGGGTCTTTCACTTTTCACTAATCACTTTTCTCGAGTCATTATAAATGGAACCGCCGGCCGCCTGATTGACAACGCGGTGGTATATTATATTCCGGGGGGGAGGGGGCAGTGTTCTTAATCCATTGAAAAGTTAGATTCGGTGTCGACCTGCTCGCAGGTGTGCAGGATTTCCCCCTCCAGATATCTCCCCCAACGTGTGAACTGCAGCGCACCAGAAATGTCTCTGCGTACCGATCCTCGACGGAGCCTGCCGCCGTTCGCCGCCGCCGTTTCCGCCATCAGCCGCCCCGCCGTGCGCGGCGCCACTGTCACATGCGTGACGTCACCTTCCTCCCTTCGGGCGGTGCCAGTCACGCCTAGTTCTCTTGATGCCAGCGTAATTCATATTGCTAGCACTCTCAACAGTAGGAGGCAGATTCTGATGATCTAAAACATCGACAAGAATGATCAATGAAATGCTCTTAAAATGCTTTAAAATTGCTTTAAAACCAAAGAAAAATGACCTAAAAAATCTTAGTAAAACCGGTTCGGATGAACAACTCAAGCTGCTGGATACGTTACTGATGTAGTCGAGGCGTTTTCCAATCGTTCGAGTGACTTTATCTTGGAAAATTTTGGTTTGGACTGTTCTTTACCAGGAAATCTGTCTGTAGTTACCCCGAAATCGGCTGAACCAGTATCGGCGCTGTTACGTCACAAGAATTACAAACAACGGCTATCAAAACAATATTTGAACAAATCGAATAGGCAAATCTTGAAAACATTTGTTGCATTCGTAAATATTATTTGAAGCAAGTACCATTAAAAATGACATTAAAATCGTGAAATCGAAAAATGCATTAAAAAAACGTAAAAGCAAAAAATGACATTGTCAACGGCAAAAATGCAAAAATAAAAATTCGTAATTTCCTTTACCATAACATAAAATGAATTTCTATACTAGACGGTATTGTTCTAAAGTGAAAAGAAAAGAAATGACATTTCGTTAAAATCCACCCCCTACTCATCAGCATGGTTTCCTTGCGCACTACAATGGACACTGTTTCGTAAATGATGGTCGGGGAACTCTCCCTACTCTCCCAACACTTCAGTGCTTTCCCTCTCCAGGTATCACTCAGCTGGGAGAGGCTCTAATTAACAATTTGATTGATTGGTGGTTCCGGGCGCGTCAACTGCTAAGGTCACTGGTCCCGTAAGTGTAGGGTATTTTTTTTGGGGGGGGGAGGTGGCGATGATCTGCCCCCGCTGGATGGTGAGATCCGGCGACGAACAACCTGTCGGCCGAAGGGGTATTCTGTAACCAGGTATCTCCTACCAGCGAGGCACCGCCCCAGCCGGGACAAGCAATATGTATTCGACCGGTCTCCGGATATGAGTTAGTGCGGAAGTTAGTGCATGTTAGTGTAAGTGTGCATGTAAGGTATAAGGAGAGGACAAGGAAGACGAAGGAAAGACTCTATAATTCGCCTCCATTGGGCGGCTAAATTGGACCTAGCTGTATGTCTTGTGCCGAAAATTAGTCTCGAACTATAGGATCAGACTCACTGTAGTTGAAAAAATTGTTGCCTTGAGCCATCTCAACTGGGAAGAAAGGAGGAAATTTTTAAAAAATATGAAAACTTAAATTATAAATTTTAACAGAACTCAAAACGTTCATTTAAAAAAAGATGCTTGAAATGGTTGATGAGAAGAAAGGTAAAGAACACAAGATGAAGAAATTATTATAACTAAATATTAAAAACACGAGATGTACACAACAGTGGAGAAAAAGTGAAAAGGAAAATTAAAGTATTCAAGGCATATCTTACAGTCCATTCTGATGGACAGAGGAGGCGTGAGTGGTCCCTGAGGGAGGTTATCAGTCAACTGGTCCACAGGTAGACGTTTACTACAATAGTCTCCACTCGTGGAAATGTCCACTAGCATAAATATTCATTATAGATCATTAAATTGTTCACTTCATTATAATAGGTCGAGTAGTGTTTCATTCAAGTTTTTTTGCCATTGCAGAAATGTCCAGTACCTAAATGTAAGTAGCATACAACGTCCAGTGTTAGAGAACTGATACGGATAATAACGTTTAATTGAAAATCTTCCATAAATTTTATTTTGAATTTTTATTTCTGAAAAGGAAGTGGTGTGTCTATCCATTTCTTACAACTTTATTCTTCTTCTGCATAAAATATAAGTTGCCAAATTCGAACCGTTGCTCCTAAATTGAAAGAGCATTGCAGAATATTACATACAGTTTAAAAATCATTATCTTCTATTTGGAAATTTTGTTGCTATGTATGATGATGTGAAGTATCACCTAAAAGGAATTAGACTATATATTTATTTGAATACAAGATTAAAATTTTTAGGGAATAATTTTAATTGATTAAGACGGTTCTAACTAAACTAACTAAACAAGTCTTATTATTAAAAAAATCGTGATTAATGCTTTTTGCTGCTCCAATTTCTGACAAGAGTACATTATATATTTCTAATTTGAAATAAACAGATACTATTCATTCATAACCGTTCACGACATCGTATAAAAAAGATTAAGCCCTTTGCGTTCTTTTTAACAAAACTCATAGTAATGTCATGATTGACCGTAAAAAATCGAAAAAGGAGTTTGCACTTTGGCATCTCTTATTCAGCTTCATAATAAGGGAAAATAGTCACAAATATATGCGCTGCCAAACATTACCCTTCTTAGAATTACCTATATTTCATTTTTACATCAATACCGATGTGAGAGGCTGCTCTCAATTTTCTTCGTTTTGCTATCATTTGGAGATTATAACATTCGTAGTGAAAACTCAATTATAAAATTGTAAGTATTTGTAAATTAAAAAGGAAATAATACATTTTTAAAAGAGGCCACTGCTTTAAAACATTGTTTATGAGTTACAATGAGTATAAAGAAATAAAAATATATCGATAGATAGCAGTGTACTTAAGAACATAAACAGTGAAATAGTGCCACTGAAGCTAAAAATACAATAGATTGCCTATTTAAATTAGTGGATAAATCATTTCACAACCTTGATCACTGCGTTAGACGCCCCGGCATTCAATCTAAGCCCCGCGGAGACCCCACTGTGGCTGCTCCTCCCCTCTACTTGCACAAGCATCACAAGAAAAGTAACATTAATTTTAACAATGATACATAATGCATTATTTACCATTTGTACTGTATAAATGAGTATAAACAACCTGTAACAACTATTGTACTACAGCTTCCGGGTCAATGACCCCCATCTCGATCAGGTTTTTCGTCCAGTTTCCCTGGTCCATTGAGCAAATGCTGAGATGGCCCCTTGTTTTGCTTCTGGACATAAATGTAACTTCATTTTCTCTGCACGTCTTCTAGAATTCTGTGGGAAATACAATTATTCAAATTATCGTTTCCATGTTGTCGCGGCAGGAAGTAATAAGAGCAAAAATGTATTGCTTATTTATCTTTGAAAATAGATTTTATTACATGGGAGTTTTTTTTTTTCTCCCTTTCAAAATTCAAAATTTATTGCTTATTTATCCTTGAAATAGATTTTACTACATGGGAGTTTTTGTTTTTTTTCTCCCTTTGAAAATTCAAAATTTAAGTAGTATATGACTTAGTGTAGGGATCACAGAATTTTGAAAATGTGCACACAATTCACTTTTCCCCATAGCACGTCATACGCAGTTTTTAACTGTTTTTTGACGTAAAATAAATAAATAAATAAATAAATAAATTGCACTTTCGGCGCTCTCGCGGGCAGACGGCTGGCTCGTAAGTGCAGAATGCCCACATGAGCAGGTGTTGTGCAGACCTGCTGTAGTGGCACGCACTTAGGTCGTCTTGTAGAGCATTGTGGTAAGTAAATTCACACACATGTCGCGTGTAATGTCTGTTACTACTGTGGCAAAGATAATAAAGATTGATGAAGGTAGTGATATATTATACATGTAGTTTGTACATAATTACTGGTGCTAAAACTGCATGTATTTTATCGCCCGTAATTTCACGCAAAATTACGGGAAAAGTACACAAATTTCGAAAAATTGTACATGACCTTATTCAATATTTATCTTTAAGAAACAGACTTCATTAAGGAAAAATCTCAATCTTCATAATTATAGTTGTAGGAAGACATTGAAAATATTTTGAATTTTTCCAATTTTTCCGAAACATCAGCATTTTTAACGAAAATGATACTTGCACCCATCTCTTAAACGACCTTCACACTATATAACAACAAAATTTAATAAAAAATTATGGAGCCATTATTTTTATTTTGAAAGGTTCCAAGGGTTTCATGTAAAGTACTCCCCAAAATTTAAAAAAAAAATTCCAAACCCACGGCACCGAAACATTGGCCAAATCGATTGGGGAATATCAATTTTCGAGAAAATCGGATGAATGGTTTAGCTGCTAGCGTTGTTCATAGACGGACAGACGGACAAACGTTTTGCCGTTACTCGAGTTTTCGGTTGTAAGTACCCACAAATCATGGATTATCCTATATACTATGTGTTAGAGGAATTTTTTTTCTAAATTTAGCAACTGGATTTATACACTTTTTCGTTACCTTGCCTTCTACCTCACGGGGGTGCGGGAATGAATACATAATTTTCTTTAGAAGACTGCATGAGTTTTTCCAGGGCAAGTGAAATCCTACCATAATGTTAGTAAGGTGGATGGAACATGAAATCTTCTTTCTTTCTAAGGTTTTTTTTTTCAGCCGACAGCCGGTTACCCTTTACGTCCCGATGGGACGCATATTCGACCATACACCAGACACCAACACACTTGCGGGCTCCTCTGATGTGGGGTCAGCAGAACGCCAAGCTCTCCGCGACAACACATGTATACAAAGACAAGGGACAAACAACCATGCCGAAGGCGGGCCTCGAACCCGCGACCCTTCGGACCGAAGCGCTGAGTCGGTACACGCTCTTAACCACCTCGGCCATCCAGGTCGGCTGGAACATGAAATAAACATATCAAATATTGTGAATAGTGTGGGAAGTGAAACAATCTATTGTTTTAGTGTGTTGTCGCCCTTATGTGTCCACGCGGGAGAACGCGGAAAGGTTTTCCATAAAGGGTCGTCAACATCAGTGCTTTTAGTATTAGTTGCATTTCATATTTCTAAGAAAGGGTTCGAAAAGTTTCGTTATTCGAGGAAATACATGAAGATTCTATAATTTTACTCCAATTTATTTTGATTCAAATTTCATTGAATTAAATTTATTTATAACACATGTCATATATTGATACCATTACATTTCAACGGAACATTCCCATTAAAACGTATTTAGAAGAACATTTAAAACTTTTTTTTTACTTTTCGCTTACGAAGGAACTTCGTAAGAAGAGAGAGTTATGTAATTGTGCGCCGGTAAACGACAATTTTTTTTCTTTCGGAAGATTTCGCGAGACAACTAGGCTCTCTTCTGAATTACTAACTGAATCCGCGTCTGTTACAGAATTATAATTTTACATTTTTCTCGCTGGCACGATATATACAGTCGTACTCGATTTAGGTGTAGGTCAACTTTTGTCCAAAATTTTTAGTTTGATTACATTTTTACATGTACATGTACTACAAATTTGTTCACTCAATCCATCAATCATAATATTAGAGTAAATTCGAACTTCATTCCAAAAATATGGAGTCATACATGGACCTACGTGCATTCGCATTAATTTAAAATAAAATAATAAATTGCACAAAAATATCCAGAGAACTTGAAAATGAATTGCAGATAAATGTACGTGAGAGTACCGTGCAAAAGGTTTTGAGACAAAATGGCTATCATGGAAGAGTAGCTAGAAAGAAAAATACGTGAATAAAGTCAATAGAAGGAAAAGGTTAGAGTTCGCAAAACAAAACATGAAAATAAAACGAGTGGGTTTTGGAAAAATGTTTGTTTGTTTTTTTACCGACGAAAGCAAATGCAACATATTTTCTTTAGATGGAAGACGCATGATTTTTTTACTTTTCGTTACACGTAAGCCAATTAAAACCTATTTGGAGAAATCCTAGGTGTACGAATACTTTTTACACTCACTGCATTTTGATTTTGGACTTTTTGCCAACTTTCCTCTCTTCTGGCCCCACTGTGCCGCGAGGCGTCTTAACCCGCTAGCAGAGGGCGGGGGGGGGGATTCCAGGGGGAGGGAGTCTCGGGAGGTGCAATGAAACCAACCTCCTAGAGGAAGACAGACTCCCCGGGCCCCTCACAGCGGAGGCCCAGCTCTTTCGTCTCAAAGAAAAGCAAAAATGCTAAACACATAAACTAGGAATTAAGCCGGTCGAAAATAACAAGGCAATCGGGAAAGCACAATGAAATTTGCAACATGCAATATACAAGGAATGAACACAAAATGTCATCTAAGTACCAAAGAGTTTAGAGATTAGATTTGGACGGGTATGCTCAGGGAAAGAAAAAAGAAAGTGAGGAAATGAGGTCTGAGAACCAACGATGTATGAGGACATTTCTGTAACGAGGTGTATAATAATTGGAGGACAAAGTGTGGTGTCTCAATCATAAAAAGTATAAGAAATACATTGCTTTTATTACAGAATTATAAAATTGGATTTTTAACTACTGAGTCAGGAAGCGAACATTATAGAAGTGTTCGCTCCAACAGAGAATGCTAATATACAAGTTACAGATATGAAAGAATTGATTATGTGTTACATGAAATCAATAACAGGAAATTATTTTCGATTTTAGGATTGATTACTTGAATGTACGAGTTACTAAAAAAAGTAGATTGTACTATAGTAAGGTGTCCTAGACATGAAACAGTGATAATGAACTTTTTAAAGAAATGTGTAATCATTTTTCCGTAAAGCAAATGTGCTGACCTAATAGCAAGATTCGCCCAAAAATTATAGCTTCAACTAAAAAGATTTTAATAATCAATAATTCAATATGTATTTTGAAAGAGGAATACCAATTGAATTGGATTGGATAACCAAAGTTTTTTATTGACTTATGTGTTTATCTCATTATTTTTATTGTGATTATTTTCAAAATAGTAGTAAATAATTTTATTATGTATTTGTTTATCGTTTTATTAATATCTACTTATTTGTTTCAAAAATATAAATAATCAAACACATTAGGTACAGATAATACGCACAATATTTTGATATTTCAATAAAATTACCAGTTGTGGCCTCCGGGACGTTGACATTATTTTCTTTTTCTCCATGGGACGGTGCATCAGAAAAGGTTGGGAACCTCTGCCCTAGAGGTTCTTAGGCATTAAAAATAAAGTACTTAGGCAAGATTGTTGAATATACCCTAATATTTGCAAAATATATACAAAACGAGTTCTTTACACCACGAAAGAAAGTGCAGAGACAGGAATGCCTATTCACACAGATTTCTTGATGTATGCTATCGTTCAAGTAGTCATAATCAATGATCAGAAGGATATAGCTAAATGTCTGGAAAATAGAAGTACACGATAAGTGGAGACCCGACAGAAATTTGGTAGTGGGAGAAACAGAAAAATGAAAACGAATTTATCTATTTACTTGAACAAATTATAGTCGTGATAACAGAAATACCGGAAACAAAACAAAGAGTTGAGAGTGGATTTTACGACATAACATCCATTAACTTGGAACTTCAGCATAAAAAGAAACACTAGCGTTACCTGATACAAAATAATAGTGGAAAGCCTATTAGAATACGAAACTTTGTTATGAACTTCGATGCAAAAGTTGGACGAAGAATTGAAGCAACAGAAACGGAATATTGGAGATGGATACTAGACAAGAAAGTATTACAAATCAAAGAACTAGAGGGTATCCAGGAGATCCGGGTTCAAGTCGAAACTACTAACTTCGAACAATTTAATCTGTCTCGCAAGTTCGTTTTAGAGCCATTTTGAGCTTCCCGCTCGCTCGTATCTTTGGGTTGAAATTAGGAAGACATTTTTAAATTACGTAAAAAGAGTTGATTCACATTTTATATTTTTCTTCGTTTTAGACAAAAAATAAAGGAATATATATATATATATATATATATATATATATATATATATATATATATTCCTTTATTTTTCCTATAAAGGAATGCCCAATACTTTTTCCAAATCTTGCAGGCTACTAACATTTTAAAAATGTTTGAATTGTTTGTTATTCCGCAAGAATAATTAACGATAGGACACAATGCACTAAATAATTTCAAACAAAAGGCGTTTTCATTATTGTAGTCGGTTTTCTTTTATCAATTCCTTAAGATTTCTTGAATCCCTGCATCTCGTACTTTACTATTTGCACCACAGCTGTTATCTCGAACTAACACAGTAGTCTCGATTCTGCCCTACTGATACAACAGACCAACACTATGCAGCGAGATTAAGCACGTAAACCAACAAATAAACTGCATCTGAGAGAAAACAAATCTTCACTTGTTGAAATGAATTCCCTCTCAGCAAAACACTTCACGCGGCATGGTCTCCACATGAAACTTGCTGGAAAACATGCACTCAGTAACAAGCTTGCACAATACATCATCCACTCCAGTCCTACGCAGTCTCCTGCCAAACATCCATCCCTTTCACCTTCCTTACTTTCTCCACCCCCTACCCTTATTTCGAACCATGTTGCCTCTTCCTCTGAACCTACTCCCGTTTCTCCCATTCCCACTACCAATTCATCTACACCTGATACCCCATTTTCCTCACAACCTGTCACTGCTGGGGCACATTACAACCTTCGACCACGCACTCGAGGTAAAAACGAAGTAAATATATAGCAACTACAGTCAGATGCAACAGTCAGAAGCATTCGTGTAGGTACTTGCGAAAGATGAACATACTACACCATAATGTTCAATCCCTTTCAGTTTATCGAGGCAGCTCTACAGAGCGATCTAAATCAAATGGATGTTCTTTGCTTTACAGAACATTGGTTATCTCCGAATGAACTTAGCATTTTCCAAATTCCAACTTTTATCTTGCTAATCTTGTATTCCGTACAATTTTTTCTTTTGAAATATCTATTTCCAACACTTTCATATCACTTTAACACGTGCTTTTCTTTTTACAAAAAGGCAGGCTAAAATCATGAAACACGATCAGAATATTTTGAAATCAAATCATTAAACGAAAGCATTGTGGAATATAGTAAAAAATACGACTACATCAACTAGAAACCTTGTAGAGGTTTTAAAGATAAATATAGAGAAGTGCACGATTCGGCAACAGAGGCTGGTCTCTTCAACCAATATTTTTCGAGAATTGCACGTTATCTCACTTCGGATCTTCAGCCATAAAATTCAGCTCCAGATATTTCCACAAAAATTTTTAAACCTGATGTTTGTTTCCGACATATTTTTCTGAAATTCTCAAAATAATCAGTAAACTAAACAAATAAATATTCTTCCGCTTTAGATGAATTTCCGGATTATGTGTTAAAGACATGCGCCTGATATTATAAACCCGGTAACTCACATATTTAATGCATTCTTATTCACCAGAACTTTTCCAAATATTTTCAAATCAGCCAAAACCCGAGGGAGGTGGCTCAGTGCATCAACGTAAGGCAATGTCTGGCCGAGAGATCCTAGGTTCGAGTCCCGACGCGGTAGGATTTTCAACACTTACTTTCCAGCTAGGTCGAATTCAGTCGCTGTCTGGAGGAGAATTCTAGCTGCCGGCTGCTCTGATCGGTAGTTTTTCCGTTGTATGTCCGATCAACACTAGGTGAATGCCGGAGCAGTACCCTAACAAAGTCACGGACCGCGCGCGATTTTTCCTACCTCTTCCTTGTCTTATCCTCACCCCTTACAGATACACTTACACTAACATGCACTACACTACCACACATGCAGGGAGACCTGTCGGAAATTTAGAGCTTGTCCCGGCTGGGGTGGTGCCCGCTGGTGGGAGTTACATGGTTGCAGAAAACCCCGCTAGTCAACGGTAGGTCGGCACCGGATCTCGCCATTCAGTGGGGAAAGATCACCGCCACCATTAAGGAAAAAAAAAACAACTTTTCAATCCAAATATCTTTCAAATGAATAGATATTTAAATATTCAGATTGCAATATTTCTGTGCTCATTTAATTAATACAAGGAAAGTCGATGCCGTTGAAGTTGATAAAGTTGACACACCGTTGAAATGTGCTATTTACCTACGTTTGTTAATATTTTTGCTAATTTAAAGAAGCAGAATAATAACTTTGTGTCTATTTATCTTCCTTCAAAGAAATCAACAAAACGTCTGATTACCAAAGCCTTGTAATTGATAAAAATTTATACGACGACATTCAGAACGGTCATAATGATGGGACGGACTTTGATGACTTAAAACATCGAAAAAAAAGCTCTTAAAATGTTGTAAAAATGCTTTAAAATGAAAGAAAAATGATGTAAATAATGTGATGAAAACCATTTCAGATGTACAATGCAAATTGTTGGATTGTACAGCGCGCTGGAAAGTCTCTGTGCAGAAGGACCTTGCTGGTGGGAGTGCTAGTAACAGAAATTAGGTTAGTAGCACGAGCTGCAGCTTGTATAATAGTTATTTATGTATCAAGGGCGTTAAGAAAATGTTCTTGCCCCGGCCTCTGGCCCTCGGGTTTGGAAATCGCCTTAGGGGCAAAAACATCTAGTAATACAAAACTTTATGGTGCATACAAAACTTTATGGTTTACTAGTTCGTTGCTGAATCAAACGATAATTCGAAACGTTTTATTATTTTTCTTGCGTCTAAAGTAAAAAGATGCATTGTAATAGTCATTTGTCAATATGACATCAGGTGAACAAAACAGAGTGTGTATCTAATTACCATTGCATAATCATTATTGAACAGATTTGTTCGTACAAATGAAAGAATATTGTGAAGATCCAGCAAAAATTCTTGCAAAATTTAACAAAACTACGGACAGAGGTTTCAAGTAATATCTGTAGAAATATACGAAAATGTTTATGGGGTGTTTTAGAGTTATATAACTGGTGAATAACAGTGTAAATTGCGTTGATGAAACTACTTTAAGGATATTTGCTTCTATTGCCGTAAGTTATTAGAATATGTCATAACATCAAAAAATAACATTTCGAGGACGTTAGTCGATGTGCCTTATACATCTTATTATTACTACTGGTACTGCTACGCAAGAAGAATATATGTCTCTAAAAATGTGATACCTAACAGTGAAACGTAACTGTCTGTTGGCATGAATAAATTCATGTCAACATTTCAAAATTGCAATTTTCATATCAATTAAGCAAAATATTTTTATAACCCCCTATTTTACTTCTTTGAGTATTATGCCATATATTTCTTGTATTTGCTTGCATCTTAACGTTAATAAATAGAATACATAAAAATTTTTGTATGTATTTATTTGTATTAGAACTGGCCATAAAGTATTCAGAAGGCCCGAGGGCATAAAGAATCAGAAAGGCTCGCAAGGGTATTAACACTACCGTTATATGTTCTGTTTAAGGTCCGTACACCACAGCAATGAATTAGTAAACGATAATAGTTATTATGAAATGATGTAATGATGGGTATTAATACACTAGTGATATTATGATACGAGCAAGGTACGAGCGAGGATCGTAAACTTCACACGAGTGTATCATACAGTACTTTTTCTACAACTTATGGTAACTTTTATAAATTATACTTTTACATTGAATCGTTTCGTCGCAGTTGACATGGAGGATTCAGCCAAGGCCACCTAGCGGACAGCTACCCTTCCTGCCGCAGGTGGCTTTGGCTCACCAGTCCGCCTGCGAGAGTACAAAAGTTGCGTCAATAATTTCGAGGTCACCGTTTTCGCTTTTTCTCATTTCTGGGGGTGCCAACTCTCTGATTCACTCGACATTTCAAACTAAAGAATTGGCCGTTTTTTAAGAACACAGATGCAATATACAACACAAAATAACTTGCGATCTGATCTTAACGTCAGTCAAATGTTTTCTTTATCACTACCACTATACTAGTCAAATAGGATCAAAGTGAAATTCGATCCAATTTATTTTAAATAATATTTCACGTAAAAATTATTGATAATAAAAGAAATTAAATATGACAATCATAATATAATAGTAAACGCAATTTTAAAGAACACAATCGAACAACACATTTTGAAAGATTCTCAATGATTAATGAAGTGTCAAAAACTTGGTTTGTAAACGTCTCTGTGACTGGTCAAGAAGCTGCAGCATAATGAAATCTGTATCGGAATGAGTATCGTTATGCAACGGGTTGCAGCCATCAAATGACAGAATTATACAATGGGAGTAGAAAAAGTAAATTACGTACTCATCACAATCATAACAGATGCTGCAAATGGTGTCCTCTTCACTTGTTTCCCAGTGACCTAGTTGCTACCAACATAAATTCAATTTTTAATAGATGGCCTTGACTGGGCTCAGCGCGGAGGGAGTTTTTTAGTGCACTGTATTACTTACGAAATCAAGACTTCTTCCTTCCATTCAAGTGAACTCAGCTTCCAGACGTTTAGTTTGGATTGTTCTTTACCAGGAAATCTTTGTCTTCAGTTATCCTGAAATTGGCCGAACCGATAATGGCACTGATAATCGCCATAGGAACTATAGATTACATACTCACAACGGCTGACATTACAAGTTCTGAGCGAAGAAATCAAATACGCTACTCAGGAAATCTGTGGAAAACGTTTGTTGCAACACGTAAAAATTATTTGAAGCAAGTAAATAATGATATTAAAATCGATGAAATTAGCACAACATACTTTAAAAATGACGGAAAAGGTTAAAAAATGCTTAATAGTGGAAATCGACGAAAAATTAATATTATGTCATATAAAAATGGGTCATTTCCTTTTGTGATAACAAAATTAATGTCTTTACTAACGATCATTGTTCTACAGTGTAAAGAAAGAAAGAAAAAACATTTCATTAAAATCCGCCTCTAGTCATCATTATTGCCGGAAATTAACTTGCCGGTATTTCCTTTATCCCACTTTAGGATTTCACCGACGTTCCCCATTCTCAGCTCTATCACAGCCCTCTTACTTCCTGAGGCCCCTACATCAATTCCCGCTTCTTTGAACCGCTGAGGACCTAATGGTCCCGTAAAATTAGAAGAAGACACTTCTTTCTACGGGAAAAATTCCCTTGAGCTGAATTTTCACATGTTTCTGTATTTAAACAAAATGTACTACAAAATTATGTATTGTTAAGAAACAGTAGCAATGAACAATAGAAATATTGGAGACAGATACAAATAACAGATACATTGATAACACAAACATAACATAACAGATAGCAATATTGCTTTCTACAACTGGATAAATAATGCGGATTCTTCGCATTGCTATCTGTACGTCATATTTTAATATCCATTAAAAAAGCCTGTGAGAAAAGTACTTCTCGCATGGCAATAAAACGAACTAAGCAGGGTATCCCGTAGCGCATTCATGGCCCTAAATAACATACTGTTATTCGCCGAGATTGATTGATTCATTGATTTTTTCGTGTTTCCGGGCGCGTCAACTGCTTCGGTCATTAGTCTCGTTAGTGTACTGCATGTTTGTTTCTCGGGAGATGGCGGTGGTCTTCCCCAGCTGGATGGCGAGATCTGGCACCGACCTACCGTTGGCTAGCGGGGTTTCCCCGTAACCAGGACACTCCCAACAGCGGGGCACCGCCCCAGGCGGGACAAGCTCTAAGCTCCCGACCGGCCACCCGGAACATGTGGTAGTGTAGAGCATGTTAGTGTATGTGTGTGTATAAGGGAAGAAGATAGGACAGGGAAGAGGAAGGACAGATCGCGCGCGGTCCGTGGCCCGTTTCATAGGGTACTGCTCCGGCAATCGCCTGGTGTTGATCTGAGAAACCAGGGAAAACTACCGATCAGAGCAGCCGCCGCTAAAATTCTCCTCCAGGCAGCGACTGAATTCGACCTAGCTGAAAAGTTAGGGTCGAAAATCCTGCCGCCGTCAGGACTTGAACCTAGGACCTCCCGGTCAGAGGCGCTGCATTATTCGCCGAGATATCAACACCTTATTCCATTATAAAAGTACAAATTTTTATACAGTTGTAGAACAAATTTTCACATTTCGGGAACAACTTGCGCACGTTTGTCATGGTCTCGATTGATTTTTTTGGCTCAACCTAAAGTCTCGTCAAAAAATTTAATGTCGATCATGAAAAAACCCTCTTCGCGTTCTAAGATGTAAATAACTATTACATACAGAAGCAAGTATTTTCCGAAATTTTATATTAATGATACTACTGTATTGATTGACTGAATGTAATGTAGTTTCATCGTAACCCCTTCTCCACGCAATACCGTCGTGTGGTTTGTCGCATGAAAAACAATGTATAATAATTTGTTTAGGAAATGTAATTTTCTACAAGTACGATGACTGAGATACTTACGAAAAACGATTTTTTGTATTTTGTAACTTTAGATAACTTGAAAACCATTAGTAGTAAAAATGTTTATAATCTAATTTATGAGAAATGTTGTTCAGACAAGTGTTTTTCAAAATATTTTTTAATTCTATCAATTTTATTATGAAGTTTGAGGGGAAAAGTATTTTCAAAAATATCAGAATTTTTTCCTTCATTATTTCCGAGTGCTGTCAACTCGTAGGTTCGTGAAACTGCAGTGCGATTTTCTCACAGTCCGGTGTGCCTGCTTCATTTACCTCAGTAGCAGGAAGAGCACGTAAGTGACTGACATCATTTTCATTTTTAGGTGTGAGAAGTATCACTGATGCTGCGTTGCGTGATCATTAACCCCAATTTCCGAAAAGCTTTGTCGATCGCCGCCGTGTCACACTTCGATTAGAATGCTGCACGCTGCAGTGTTTGTTTGCTGGCCCTACATGTCCCAGTTTGTACGAAGGCTTCTATTGCATTTAGTCTGGCTGCTAAGCTACGTCGTGAATAGCAATAGATGAGGCTTTTATTACTGAAGGAGAAGTTGTATGGTGCAAAGTGCGCATTAACTTTGTGGTCTTCTAATGATATTTACAACGTTTGTGATATTTTTAAAATTTGTTTGAGAATTTTTTTATGAAGATAATTTCGTATTATAAGTGTTTTATCATTAAGGTATTTTTTTAATTGGTTATTTTAGGTCGCATCAACATCTTAGGTCATTAGCGACCACTATTGCTGTTAACGGTATGATAACTATGAGAGTGAAACGATATGGTGATGATAGGGACGAACACAAACACAACCATGCTCGAGGCGGGACTCGAACCCGCGACCCTTCGGTTCGAGATCACCACGACACTACTGCCTTAGCGATCTCGGCCACCGGGCCGACTAAGGTATTTTAATATTACATATTATGTTCGTTCTCTACTCATAACAGTGCTTTCCTGCCCCTGACCGCCAGCGTTTTAAGACCACCCTCACCAGGCCATGGAAGGCAAGGGGCGGGGACAGAAATCGTAATTTCAGGTGATAGACGGTGAATTGGGAAAGCCCGACTATGTCACTACACACAGACTAACATACTTAGGTTATTCAAATCTGAACCGGAATGTTGTAACAGAGTTATTGGTGATTTATAAAAATACAAATGGAGTTCCTTATTTCTTTCTCCATAATTTCCCTCAACAGAAATACATTTTATACATCGCATAGGAAACTTTCTGATTCCTTCGTGGAAAAAAGAAGACGGCTGCCGCAGTATTGCGGCAGATTGTGTATGAACTGTGTGCCCGCAGCGTCGACTTCAAATCTTTCTCCGCCTAATGCCTCCTTTATTGCACCAAGCATCCATAAGTTCTCGTAAGAAGGATAATTAATTTAAAGTGTACAAATCTTAGCACGAACATGATGAATGGTTGTTGGATGTAAATAGTGTGAATGTGGTTTTATTTGTTTATTTTTCATTGTATAATAGTTATAGTAAATATTTAAATGTGTGTTTTCACGTTAATTTAAAAATATAAATCCAATGTAACGTTGCCCCAAGGAAGATATTTCGAACGATAATAAAGAGCGTAGGGAATTGTTGCGCTGCAGTAATCAGCATAAATTTGTTGGTATTATTTTAGAAATAATTAAATTATGTCCCCGTCGGTTCTAAATTTCCCTAGTAAAGATTCTATCAGCCAAGAATTCGTAATGAGCTGTGAATTTCTAGACCCACTTTTTTATTTAATTAGAAAATAAATCCCAGAGATAGGTCGTGATATTGTGATTATAAGTTTTTAATAAGGTATTTTGTAAATAAAAAAACTGTGCTAACCAATATAGATAGAAATGAAGAGAAATAGAAAGAACGTACATAAACAATTTAGAATTTCAATATTAAGGCGTTGTTATACATTATTGAATTTTTGAATATACGTCCTTCAATGAAGTTTCTCGAAAATCCAAAACCTTTCTGGGAAATTAAGTTCAAAATTGTGAATTTCGAAACCCTCAAACAACATTATTCTCAAAAGCGACTCCACATTTTTTCTTGACACTTTTTGAAAGAATATATCTAAATCTACTGAACAAAATGACATGAACACCATTTTCATGTAGTCTTTTGAGTCTTCAAAAATTATACAGTTTTTAAAAAATATCTTCCATATGGTAAATATTTATATTAGAGGTTTTTATTTATATAGTATTGGGTTCAGGGTTGTAAGTGCTTCAAGTTATTTCATATGAGTTTCTCGAAAACTTAACTTTTTTGCAAAAATAAACTCAAAAATTAATATTTGCAGATAAACTCAAATTACATTTTTCAAAGACAACTTCAAGTTTTTCAATTAAAGTTTGTATAGAGAATGAGGTTTTCTCTTTTATAACATTCTTAAAGAAATATTTTTTTTTATTCTACTAGACCTACTAGGTGACCGACAAATTGAGGAAAATGAGGTAAAATATATTTTAGGCACGGATATGTAGCAGTTAAAAAGGTGCATCAACACCGAAAAGCCAGCACAGAGTAAAGAGTAGGACACAAACTAGTGCCAGTAAGCAGTATCAGTTGTGTCCTTTTTCGCTCCACAGTGTTCTCTTCTTTCGATTAGTGAGATTCCTGGTGTTTGGATACATAAAAATATTTATTTTCCTTTTTTAACTGAGTCAGAGAACAGTGAAAATGTTCAAGGAAAATCCATCTTTGGACCTGAATTTTTTCATTCTTAAAAGTCTATTAAACACGATTCCGTTGGAATAGTGTGTGTATAAGAAAATCGGTATTAGCCTACATTCTAACTAACAAAAATTTAGTAGACAAATTTAACAGAATCACATTTAATTTATATCGATCCACAGGTGTGGAGTTTTCCTTGTATACCGGCGATTATAAGTGTTGTTTTTTTTTATTCTTCTCCCTTACTAAGGTACTTTGTAACAAGTGTTTTTTTTTCTTCGTTTTGTGGGTTCTTGATACCGAAAATTCGATTGTTGGAAAACGTCTGTCCTGTGATAAATGCTAGCGCCTAAACCGTTCAGCCAATACGTTTTCTCCAAAACATATTGATGTTCCCCGATCAATGTGAACCCCAACTTGAGACTTTGGGAGTTTCAAACGGATATTTTGATTTTGAGAGTTTTTTATACGAAACAACCGCAACCATTAACTTTTCTAAGCGTCGGGCCAAGTTGGACCCATACGGCACTTGAGTTCTTGTCTCGGAGCGGAAAAAATCTTTGCTGGTTGAAAACTCTTCTGCAGGTTAATGTAGTAGTATAAAATAGCGGACCAGGTAGAAATAATGCGAGAAAATATGTTCTTTTGTAACACCATTAGCTTCTTTCTCCCCCATTTTTTGTCTTTTTCCCTTTTCTTCCTTTCTTTCTTGCTTGCTTTCTTTCTTCCGTCCTTCCTTCGTTTTCTACTTCTCTAAAAACATGTCTTGGTAAAAGCAAAAATGTGCCGACCTGGATGGCCGAGGTGGCTAAGAGCGAGTACCGACTCAGCGCTTCGATCCGAAGGGTCACGGGTTCGAGTCCCGCCATGGGCATGGTTGTTTGTCCCTTGTCTTTGTATGTATGTGTTGTCGCGGAGGGCCTCGCGTTCTGCTGAACCCAGATCAGAGGAGCAAGTGTGTTGGTGTCTAGTGCATGGTCGAATATGCGTCCCATCGGGACGTAAAAGGTAACCGGCTGTCGGCTGGAAAAAAAAAACTAGAAAGAAGAAGAGAAGCAAAAAAGTTTTTCGGTTTCGTTGAGACGCAGTTTTGGCCACTCTGCTGTGCGCCCTTTGAAGAGGTTCGCGAGACGGGCCGAGGCGAGGCGAGGCGAGGTGCGGAGGTCGGCCGCCAGGCAGCGCTGCGGTGCGCGAGCAGGCACTCCGGCGCGACGGGGCCAGGCCCAGCCGGCAGCACGACTCACGAACCCTCTTTGCTCCGCCACATACCGCATCCGTCCCACTCATTTATTTCCTTCTAGTGGAGGTATTCGTTGTGTCGGCCCGGTGGCCGAGATCACTAAGGCAGTAGTGTCGTAGTGATCTCGGACCGAAGGGTCACAGGTTCGAGTCATGGTTGTATTTGTGTTCGTCCTTTTATTTATTTTTATTTATTTATTTATTTATTTTACGTCAAAAAACAGTTAAAAACTGCGTATGACGTGCTATGGGGAAAAGTGAATTGTGTGCACATTTTCAAAATTCTGCGATCCCTACACTTAGTCATATACTACTTAAATTTTGAATTTTTGAAAGGGAGAAAAAAACTCCCATGAATAAAATCTATTTTCAAGGAAAAACAAGCAATACATTTTGAATTTTGAAAGGGAGAAAAAAAAAAACTCCCATGTAATAAAATCTATTTTCAAGGCTAAATAAGCAATAAATTTTGAATTTTGAAAGGGAGAAAAAAACAAACAAAAAAACTCCCATGTAATAAAATCTATTTTCAAAGATAAATAAGCAATAAATTTTGGCTCTTATTACTTCCTGCCGCGACAACATGGAAACGATAATTTGAATAATTGTATTTCCCACTGAATTCTAGAAGACGTGCACAGAAAATGAAGTTACATTTTCACCCCTTTCACCCCTTATCATCATCATTAAGTATTAAATCCTATAAAATTAGTTAGTAGTAAGATAGAAGAAGTGAGAGGTTGTATGCTCAAACGTGAATGCTTAAAAAAGTTATGTATTACAAATAAAAAAAAAAAGTTCCAACTCCTGAAAGGCAAAACTGCCGAACAGGAAGAAAATAAATTTAAAAAAAGGTATTCGTTGTAAAGTGAACTCATCATATGTAATCTGTTGACTTGAAAACTATTCGTGTATTTTGTTTACTTTCTTGTTACGAAGTGGAGGTGAAGTTATGTAATGCTGCGCGAAAAACGGGGAATTTTCGGCAGAAAAACTCTTATTGCAGGGCCTTGGTAACGACGAAGTGGATAAATCCAGATGCTAAATTTAGAAAAAAAAATCATCTATCATTTGGCGTAGCCAGAATCCATGGGGAAAAATCGAATGACGGCAAATCGTCTGTTCGTTGGTCCGTGAACAATGCTAAACCTTTCAGGTGATTATCTCCAAAATCGATATTCTCCAATCAATCGAGCTGATTTCGCGGTCCCTTGAATTTGAAACCGATATTTTAATTTAAGGGGATACTTTACATGAACCCCCGGTACTTTTCTACATACAAAACAAAACAAAAAAACATCGTTTGGTATTCAACTATTTGAAGGATAGTGTAAAGGAAATGTATTTAAATAACGGTAAGATAGTAGTGTAGTTTAAGAAAATGGTATAGGTTTCATGTTCGTTGAAAACCCTGCTTTGCCGAAAATTACTAAAGTTCAATTTTTTTTCGGCGTCTTCCTACAACGAAAATATTAATGATAGAGCGAGAAAGTACTTGCTATTTTGGCTCCACTAGTTTTTTAATTTATTGCTTTCTGTTCGACAATATGCCTTTCAGAACATTGATATTTACAATTTAAGGACAGTCGATATGGACACACACAGTAACCTTTTAGGCGATTTATGAAAGCAAAATTTAAGAATTAGAAAAATGTAGTAAATATAAAAAGAATAGAAAAGAAATAAGAGAAAATAAAATTTCGGAGGATGAAATTTACCTCTAGGAAATTTGAAATTAATTCTACGAGGAAAAGGAAACATTTTACGAAGATTAAAAAATTGTGCATCATGTAATGAAGGAAGAGAATTACAATTACTGAGATTATAATGTATAATCAAATCACGAATTGTAGGGAGTTTTAGTTCATTATGGATTTATTTACTATTGGGAATAAAGCAAAATGCAGGTAGATTTTTTCTAAAGAATTAATTTTGAATAATTTGAATTTTATGTATATTCGATTTAGCTGCGTTTGATCATGATGAATAAGCATATATTGTGACGTAACCGAATATTGGATTAAAAAATAAATACATTTATTTTTGTTATTACTGTTCAGAAGCGTGCGTGCCCCAACCGGGTGCGACCTAAATCACTTCGCACGGCCATCTACGCCGCTCCTTAGCGTCGCCGAGCAAGGGGGGGGTGTAGTGTTTAGATAACGCCTCCGAAAACCCCTCAGGGACCACCGACCAGGCTCCACGCGGGCGGGCGCGGCGACCGCTCCGTGTTTGTTTACAGGAAGTGTGCGAGAGAGCGTTCTGGAAAATTCCATCAAAATTACCGACAAGACGCGTAATCTGATTGGAGCAATATTATTTTCGGCGTAGTAACTTTCGGCCAGTAACAACACGTCTTCCAAAATTTCTGTAGAAACTTCTAGAACATTCATGGAAATTGGGGGAAAAGGTTCGTGGGCGCTGAGACGCGCTGAGGGCAGAGAGAAGCGGGGAGGTCTTTGGACAGAGAGGCGCGGGGACGCCCAAGTCGTGCGGACACAGAGGCGGGGACGCTCATGTTGTACGGGTGTGGGACGCGGAGGTCATCCGAGTTGTGTAGGCGCTAGGATAGCGCGAAGTAGCATGATTAGAGTGCGATTTGTGGTATTATCGCACCGCGTGTCATTAGATTGAGAAAAAAAGAACTTTATCTAGTAATGTTATTTGTTTCTCTGCTCGTTTACGCCGCGCCGTGTATCGCAAGTTACGCGATTACGGAAATTACGATCTGTCGTCACCGATCTGTCGTCACCGCTACCGCCGACGTCCCAGCTGATGTCGTGGTTAACTCTACTCTCTTGAATGGGAGCAGGCTGCGAGAGGGAATCCACCCTCCGCCCCTAAAGGGCGTGCCGTCCAGAAGAAAGGAGCCCAGCTGTGTTGCCTGTTTGGAGGCCGTTCACCCCAGCGCGTCCTCCTGCCGCAGCGGTGATTCTAATAATCTGTCGAGCTCCGACAGACAAAACAAACATTCATTACGCCCTTCAGGCTTACCTGGACTGTTGTCAACATTCAGAAGGTGCAGGCCGCGCATTGGCCCCCTTTTTTCTTTTTATTTGTTAGCGCATCTCTTTTTTTTGCTTTATTTGTTTTAAGTAATTTGATCGTATTAGTTTTAAGATTGCATGAAAAAAAAAAACAAGGGTTTAAAAAAAAAACTGAGCTCAGATAATAATGTCAATTTACCATTTTTTAATTTCTCATTAAATTTACATTTTTTTGTCTTTAAACTTTCTTTCAATTGACCTCTGTCACGTAGCCACGTCCGTCCACAACCTAAATTTCAGGCTCTACCCGTCACCTGAGCTAGCCGGCAATTACAGCACAGGTAGGTGGGGGCGTCGCAATATATTGTAGATCTAATAATTGAAGTGAATATTAATTGACAGTTTAATGCAACGTATTCAGCGTTATTTATAAGAGAATTAAGTTTATGCATTTAATAGTGTTTTAATAATATTTTTAATACGAATTTTCCATTATTCATAAATATTAACTTAATATTTAATTCTACTTATTACACAACAAGACAGGAGACCCATAAAGTAATTGGTAACTAAGTAACTTAGCTTTTATTTGAAAAACTATTGAGGATTCCTTGTAATGGGAATCTGACTTGAAGATGAGGGTAGGGAAGAAGTTGATGGTTGATAGATTGTAGTGCGCGGCTTCAGCTACTGAGTTGACTTTTGAATAAAAATGCTTGGTGAGGGAAGCGTTGTGGTGGGTGGTAGTTTGTAGATTTAGGTTTTCATGGACTTGTCTCCTTGGTATGAATCAATGGGTGGGTGTAGCTATTCCGACGACCACGGTTTGCATAATTTGAATCTTATTGATATCTGATTTCAAGGCATTGCACATCGTAGTCTGTTTTGTATGAAGCAATTAAATTGCTTAGTGAAAGACCCCTTTTGTAGTTAAGTAAAGGTTTTCGTTTTATTAACATGATTTAGTTTGTTGTGGTTTGTCTGTTCCAGGGGTTTTTACTTTAATCTAGTGACAGCCGGATCAGCTGAGATACCTGATGACGAAATGCCAAACCAGTCGGATAATCTTCAGATCAAACCGGAAGCGGTAGCTCAGTGCAATGTCACTGCAGTCACTGCAGTCTTGTCACTGCAGCGCTCTGTTGCAGTCTTGCAACTCATGTCACTGCAGCGCCTCTTACTGGAACGTCCTAGGTTACACTCACCACGGCGGCAGGATTTTCGACACTAGCTTTTCAGCTCGATCGAATTCAGTTGCTGTCTGGAGGAGAATTCTAGCGGCCACCTGCTCTGATGGTAGTTTTCCGTGGTTTCTCCGATCAACACGAGGCGAATGCCGGAGCAGTACCCAAAAAAACGGGCCTCGGACCGTGCGCGATCTTTCCTTCACCTTCCTTGTCCTATCCTCTCCCCTTACACAACACACACTTGCACTAACATGCACTACACTACCACATATTCCGGGAGGCCGGTCGGGAGCTTAGAGCTTGTCCCGGCTGGGGCGGTGCCCCGCTGGTGGGAGAGTTCTGCTTATGGGGAAATCCTACTAGCCGAGGGTACGTCGGCGCCGGATCTCGCCATCCAGCGGGGGAAGATCACCGCTATCCCCCGACAAAAAATATGTACTACACTTACGGGACTAATGACCAAAGCAGTTGAAGTGCCCCGAAACACGAAAAAAACAATCAATCAATCTTCAGATCAAAGCGTTCAGACAGAGGTCCCGTTCAGGGCCACTGTTCCATGCATTGCTTCGATATCGCCACTAATCTCAATATCGTACGAATTAGTTTATCTCATGTCGTAAAGAGCTAAGAATACGTGAGTGTCTGAATTAAGTCATGAAATGAATGTAAACGGACAGACCACAATTGTTTTCAAAACTCTCAATACATTCACCTTTAATCCAACAATTAAATATATTTGAAAGATGTTTTTGAGTGAACTTGTCTTGAACTTAAGGAACATGAAAATATTGTTTCCATGTGAACGTTCTGCAATTAGCGGAACAATAAAAGAATAGAGAGATCACAGGCGTAGCGCAAACACGCAACGTTCTTAGAAATAAAGTGAATCATTGATATGTTGCTCCTTGACTATATTTAGTTTCGCAATCGTTTAGTTAAACAATACCAAAGTACTGTGTTCTGTGAGTAAACGAATTCTACGTGCACAAGTCATTCAAAGGACACTCAGACCATCTTTTACAAATCTCTGGCTTCATTACTGCACATTGCAAACTCTCTTTTACTCAGAATGAGTGAAATGGATTTTTGCTGCAACTAGGTAGGCATTAGATAACACATCTCTGGAGTTAAGAAATGTAAGACGTATGACATGAAAATAAAATTTCACTAAATATGTAAAATAAAAAATTATCGCAATACAAATGCCACGAAGTATAACATAAACAAGAAAACACACACAAAAAAAAATACTGTTCACTGACTGCGAACAACTGAGACGGAAAAAGAAGTGTACTTTGTAGGTCTGAACACAAAATTAGAAAGCGTATAAAATTCAAGAAGTGTTTTAGAATAGATTAAATATTAGAAAAACGTTGATGTAATACGAATATTATAACGATTGGAAAGTATCCGAAGGCAGTGTTCTTTTCCGAAAGGCTCGGGGTCCGGGTTGAACGAGGGCATCCTACAAGTTTTTACAAGAATAAGATTTTTAAGTATTTTCTAATGAAAAGTTTTTTTTTTGAATAAAATTAATAATCAGAAAGTTAATATTACTTTCTCACCTCCTTCTTACGCAGTAGAATGTAATGTTGCGGGGGAAAACGGCGATTTTTCTACCGTAAAACTCTTATTGCCAAGCCCCAGTAACAAGAAGTGGATACATCGTGTTCCTGTGTGTAGTAAATTATTGCCCCTGACACGCTGTGTGCATAGAATCTACGGTTGGTGTGTCCTTGATATAAAGAAGTCGATTGACGGCAAAACGTCTGTCTGAGCCAGGCTACCAGCTAAACCGGATGTGCGCAACTCTAGCGACAGGATTTTCGACAAAAAGGATATTCCTCAATTGATCGAGTGCTGTCGTGGCTCTTGAATATGGAACGGATATTTTGATTTTGGAGGATACTTTACATGAGAACATTTTTAAAATCTTCCCAAAAATTATTAAAATTTTTTAAAATTTTTTTTTTTTAAATCTTCCTACAACTACAGTATTGAAGTTTTTTTCTTAATGAAATCTGTTCATCAAAAATAGATGTTGAAATAAGGCATGTTCAATTTTTCGAAATTATGAGTATTTTTTAGTATTTGCAAAAATACAGGGAATTGTTATACGGTCGAATAATTATTTTCTCAAAAACAGTTTCAAAAATTTCTTTTAATTTTTTTCCTCGTATGTAGTCGCTGACGAAAGTGCTGCTGATTCCATTTTTTCCGAACTCTGCATTTTCAATACTTGGAAACCGTAACCGTTACTGGCGCGAGAAAGTACTACGTGCTGTTCTAGCACCACTAGTTTTACGATGAACGGCATTTGTATACCTAACTATACGTATTGTAATCTACATCGCTGGATCAAAAAGACAATCATAAAGACAAATTTTACAATGTCTTTTACGTTTCACGAAATCAATAATTGCTTTTCCAAAATCAATCAAATTTAATACATCACCACTTAATATATATAAAAAATATATAAAAAACACTATATATATATAACACACATAAATTTATATTATCTGTCTTTGGCCCCAAGGTGGAAGACAGGCACGCCCCCTTGGACCCAATCGTATTTCGGCAACACTCATCTGTTTTATATATATATAATTTATTTATTGAGTGATTGGAAATTACACAGATAAGTACTAAATTGCTATCTCATGTGCATTTGCTGGCTTACATTGTAACTTATACTAAACTTAAAACTAAACTACCTTACTATAGGTGTAGGAAACTACAAGAGCCCCTACTATGAACAATTAGTAGAAAAAATGTTCAAGAACTCTTCGGAAGGAAATCTATTCTTAATTCTAGTAGGGAAGTAATTATAGTGGCCAGGTTGTAGTAGACGGCTCGGTTAATTGTATTGAGATTGGAGTAAAAATTATTGGAAAGATGGGCAATATGTTTGATGATCGGTGATATATTCAGTTCTTTATGAAGTTGGGTGTTAGAGATGAACCATGGAGCATGCGTTGCTAATCTGAGGAATCTATTTTGTACAATTTGAAGTTTATTAATGTTAGAAATAGATGCATTGGTCGAGATGGGACATGCGTAGAGCATTAATGGTCTGACTATTGCTTTATAAATTGTAATGGCATTTGTTAGGGATAGCCGGCTTTTGGAGTTGATAAGGCAACTCACCGTGGTGTATACTCGGATTGATAAGCAAGGAAATCGCTGCGCGCCTCTGTTCCTGCGGCCGTATTTGTGAGCCGCGCTGCCACTATCAGCCTATCTGACGGCAGGGCGTCAGCTACCGTATCATGTAGCATGTACGGTGACAAAAACGGGAGTTTAGATGGCAGGTTCAGAAGACAAGAAGGCCGAACGCGACCTTGAATAATTCAAATATAATTATTGCAAAGAAATGGGTCCCTAAAAAATGTTACCTCGATATACGATAAATAAATAAATAATACACCTACCTACATTTCACCTTTCAGCTAGAAACAAAATTTTCACAATAATGAGGTCTGATAAAAAATGTCAAAAGGTAGAGTGTAACATAAATGCCATACAGCACTGTATGTAAGTTTCTTTTTCAGTTTCTTTAAAAATAGCACTGGTTTAAGGTATCTTTACAACTGACTTCGGTAGAATTATTAAAAAGGTGTGCCACTCTACACTTCAAAATAAACAGAGACCAAAGGATATGACGTTTGCTGTCAGTGATGAAAAATGGAGACGTGCAGGTCACGAAAAGACTTGATGCAAAACGCCTCTAAAACTATTGCTAATACTCCACAGCACTTAAAAATTTGTATATGTAGGGTTTGCATAGTGTTCTATCAGCTGGCGAAATTTCATGAGAATCCGACTATCGAGCATGATGAGTTGTGGGTGTTAGAACTCGTGAAAACCGAGCGGAATGGGGGTCGGCTTTGATTTTTGTTGAGGATGCCTTGGAAGAGTGGGAGGCGAGTTTCAGCTTTGCGCTTCAGTTCTAGATCTTTTCAACATCTCACACGCAGTTAGCACATTTTTAACCAAACAATATATCTATTTATGATAATATCAAATAAAACATATTGTGTACGTGCTATAAATTTGTGACAGATCTTGATGATGTGATATATATATAGTATATATATATATATATATATATATATATATATATATATATATATATATCACATCATCAGAACACCTGACATTTCTCGATTTTCTTCAGAGCTACCAAATCTACTTGATATTCTACATATGAATATTTAAGATTTTTTTCTTATATACTCCCAAACTACGATACTATATATATATATATATATATATATATATATATATATATGTATATATATATATATATATATATATATATATATATATATATATATATATGGTAGCTCTGAAGAAAATCGAGAAATGTCAGGGAAGATGTTTTAACTAACAATAATTTGTCTCACAAGTGTTATTGAATCAATAAATAAAATAATAAAAAACTAACGTGGGAGGGATTAATACATAAGCAGACGAGGCACGTACTTAGGGCAGCAGTTGGAGAGAGGTCCTCACAATTTGTTTAACAAAATAGTATTACATTTCATAAATAGATTTTAATATAATTTTTTGAAATTACAAAAGTTTATATTTCTTTTCATGGGCATATTGATTACTTCTATTCAGTTTTTACATATACATAAGAAAAGGAACGTAGATTGTCCATGCTTGGAACCGGCCGAAACATTAAAAATGTCCTACCTACTTATATGTGAGTTCCGCTAGCAGAACATTGTGTAGAATAGAAAGGAGAGCATTGGATGGCTGTGTTGGGAAGGCAGGCTGGCAAACAGAAACTCTTTTTCTCTTAGAAAGAAAATAAATAATGAGTAGTACACGTTAAGAAAATATATTTATTTTAATTTTTAGTGAACATTGCCTTCACTGTAGACAATAACGTAGTATCGTGGACAAATAGAAGGCTGGTTGAGACATTTGTGCAGTTGATAGATTATTGGTCGTTGATTTCATTATCTATAAGCACAGAACAATCAGGAGAAATGACAACATCTGGGGAATAACGAATATTATACACATCTTTCTCCGAAGCCCAATTATGCCATGTAAACACCAACGGAAAACATAATACTTTTCTGATACATAAATAAAGCCAATGCGTTCTATTCGGTAGGAAGCGAGGCGATACTGGAAAGTATTCTCATGAGGTAGTCAATTTTTGCGGTAGGACCTGTGCGTACCAGAAAGAAGCTCAGTTGTTCAACTGATGGACAGTGGCGAATTGTCTGATACACCGCATATACCGCCGGTATAGCTAGTAATTGGAAGTATAAAAGAAATATTTCATAAGTTTGGTAATCCTCATAAGTTTGGTAAGTTATTGAGATTTTGAAAGTTTTTAAAACAAATGTGAAAAAACTGTTCTGCTACCGAGAGCCAGTCAGTCCGCATCCGTAAGCGCTATGAAGTGCGTTAGAGTAAGAAGTTTCAAAAAGTCCTTAATGCAGTCCGGAGAATTCGCTAATGCAGGTCAAGGCACCGCATGCCAACTGCGATAACCTAGGGCTCATCATATTTCAAGGGGCGGGGAGAGGGGAGGATGCGCTTCTGGGCGGTCGGTCGGCACCGCAAAATATTGAGATGAACAGACCTTCTCTGATCGTTTGTAAGTTACGCTTCTCTCAAGTTTCTGTGAAAATGCAGTGGGTTAATGATACAGAAGTTAATGGTTTGTGTAATTGTCTCATAAAAAAATTATTAAGGACGGAATTTCATGATATTGGGATTTCAGAAAAGCTCAAAATAAAAGACAACGGTAGGGGTAGCTTCCATAAAGTGCGGTATACTTAAAATAATGTTGAGGACTCGCCACTGCTGTTGTGTGTGAGAAGGTGAAGGTGGGCTGCTTGTCGATTTTTAATTCCCTGAAAGCAGGCTCGTCCTGCGGGGGCCGGCCACTGCTAAGGAGGCGGTGGCGGGCGTCGGCCAAGGGGCCGGAAGGGCAGCAGCAGCTCTACCACTAGCGCCGCGAAGCGACCGGATCTTAACCGGAGGCCCAACGACCCGGCTTGTTGCCCCCGCCGACCCCCCGCGCCGCGCCATTCTCGCCCGTCCGTCCCCCGCCGCACGGCCCACAGTCGCTCGCCCCCAATCACCGCTCTTCTTTCCGGCCGCGCGGCCCCGCGCGACTTTCACCCGTAACGTACCCTGACGGACGGGCGAATCTCGCACGCGACCGCCTCCCGGGGAAGGCTGGCTAATCGTGAAGCGAGGCTGCCAATCACATCCAAAGCGAAGCCTGCTTACTGGCTGATCCATAACCACGCCTACCTCTGTCCTCACCCCCACCCTCCGCCCGCCTACCCCTCTTCCCCCTCCCCTTCCGTTGGCGCGGCAGGGGAAGGGGAAACGTCGAGGGCTGAACCGGGAAGGGGGAGGCAGCGGAAGAAAAAAGACAGGAAAAAAGATCGTCATCGTAAAGAAGCGTTGCTTGCATTTCACAGAACGTTTCTGTCCCTCGCGCAAAAAAAAGAGAAAAACCGTCTCCATACGTGGGACGTGGGGAGGAGCTAAACAAGGAAGGACAAGGAGAGGTGGCGCGCGGAGAGGAGCTGGCGAGAGAGAGAGATGGAGCGTGGCGCGGAGGGGCGCAGTTTGCTCGCGGGGGAGGGGTGGCGCGAGGGGAGGGCAATTCACAAAGAGATATTATTCCAGCGAAGAAAAGCAAGGCATAACTCGCGCTAAGGCGAGTAGCCTCGCTGGGAACAAGACGTCTCTCGGAAGAGCCCAGCCGAGCAGGAACGGGGAGGGGGGGGAGGGGAGGGGGAGGAGTAAGCATTGAACGCCACCGCATGTATGCGTCAGGAGTAATTACGCGCCGGCCATCTCGCGGCGACAGACGAGGCGAGGCGAAGGCGTGAAGAAAATATCGCGGCGTGGGAGGTGCCCTTCCGCCGTGTTCCATTGTCCCGCCAGATGGCCTCACATCCCTACTCACGGGGTCTGCGCTTACTGTCTCCTCACGAATTATTACTGCATCAAGTGCATCCCCAAAACAATAGCCTGTGAGTGAAAAATTGTCTGGAGTAGTTCTTTTTACAAAAATTCGTCTACGATAACAATTACAAATCTATTATAATTATACGTTTCATTACGTATAACGTAACTCATTTGTAACCGTACTGCAAATTTTTATCTTGGAAAATGATGTATTAATTTTAATGTTATGGTTTATACATTACGAAGCCCCTACATGCATGGATGAACACCCACACACACGTACACACACACACAGCACAGAAGGAGCGTGGCTCAGCTTGAGTAGCGGCGCATTCATTTCCATACTCGCTACCAGAAGTACGTGCTGCCGCCGACGATGCTTCCAATTCCTTTGCCTTCACTTGTCTCGCACGCGCACCCACAACCTACGCGACGCCTCGACATTCCCAACAAGAATCCCCACAACACACACACACACACACACACACACGTAGACATACATACGCGCTCGCAAACGAGCGTTTCCTCCAGAAGGGAGCGCGCACCGGCTCCTAGAGCGAGACAAAGCCAGACGGTGGGAGGGCGAGAAACAAAGATGGGGTAGCGTGCTCTCACACACACATGTTCACGCGCTTACGCACATTCAGAGCGTTGAAAAGAATCTGCGAGCGGGCGCGGGGGCGGGGAGGGGCCGGGGTGGGGCGGCGGCCTGGCGGGAGCCAATGGGCGCGCGGGCCGTGCCGAGGGGGCGGGCACGGCGGCGGCGGCGGGCGGGGCGGCCGGGCGGGCGGGCGGGGCGGCAGGGCCACCGCCGCCTAGTCTCCACTGCACAGCCTACGCGCTCGCATCCCGCGGACAGCTCGCCGCGGCCGACACGCGTGGCGCACGCCTGCCTCACGCCCGTGCGCGACCAGTGGAACTGCACGCCCCTACTGTTCCGTGTGTGCGTTCGCGACGCCAAGACGTCCACCGGCAGGAAATTCGTCGAGGGAGAAATGTCGACTCAGGTTGGGCCTAGAACGAACAGAAACATGTGTAGAAAGACAGCAATAAGTATACGTTCACGAAGGAATTCCAGAAGAAATTGAAACTGTAAGTAAGGTGCTCAATATCTTTGGTGCTCTTAGTTTTTCGTTTCAAACTTAACAACTGGTTTTTTTGTGAGAGACAGAATTTTGCGTCTAAGCTCAGTAATACTGTATGATGCTGCTCAAGTTTTGTTAAATTCTGTTTGGCTTCTCTTCGAATTGTTTCTCGCCTAGTACGAAAGAAACTAATTCATGTGGAACAACGTTCTCTGCTCCGTTTGACATTTTACCGAAGGAACATACATCCTGGAAGATAATAAATCTATGGAGACAGTATCTGCCCTTGTCTTAGCTTGTTGATTATTGAAATTCCGCCTACACCGTTGCTGCTAAATTATTTTTGGAGTGCAAGATGCGCAGCTAATAAAAAGAAGCCATCCAACAAGTGTAATTCCATCGTTCATTTCAATCAGCGCAAGTTAAAAACAAACGTATCTGGTGAATGAAATCAACTGCGCAACAAACAAGTGTTTTTAATCAAGAATGACCTACAGACGATACCAGATATTTCATTCAAGCATTTAAATTCTTTTACGAAAATATTGACAAGTTTATAGCAAATCTGATACTGCGAAGAAAATATTGTATAGCCAACTGAGGATTGAATGAACTTCCGTTCATAGGCTATAATAAAATATCGTGAGCAATCGAAGAGATACGAAGCGGCTGTAAGAAGAATACTGCAGAAGTTTTCAACTGCTGAACACTCATTTACGAAGAACCGTGTTGAGCGATGGTGCACATCTGGTCTGTGAACCGGATCGTTTGAGCGCATCACAAGTTGAATCAAGTGAATCGAAGGGACTTTGTTCTTGCGAAGACCGGCGGCGAGTGTCCTCGCGGGGCGAGCGGGCCATGTAAGGGCCCCGCGCGAGGGCCCGTGCCGGCGCGGGCCGTGCCATGAACCTTGGGGCGCCCCCGGCGTCCCCGCCCGCGCTCGAGCCGCCCGCCGACGCCGCCCCGGCGCCGGCCCGCCGCCGCCGTCGCCCAGTCCGTCGGCGCGGGTGAGCGCCGCGCTCGGCGCCGCGGCCGCCGCCGCCGCCGCCGCCGCCACCGCCCACCCGCTGCTGGCGCGCCCGCCGCCGCCGCACCACACGCACCTCGCCATGCCGCAGCGTTCGCCCTTCGCCATCCAGGAGCTGCTGGGGCTGGGCGCGGCGGACAGCGCGCCGCCGCCACCGCCCCCGCAGCACAGCCCGCACCAACAGCCCACCACCAGCACCATTTGACCTCGCACCCGCACCAGCAGCACCGCAGCCCGGCGGCCGCGGTCAGCGCCATCACACCGCCGGGCGCGGCGCCCGCCAGCGCCTACGGCCCGCAGCAGCCGCCCGTCGTGGCCCGCGGCCTGCCGCCGGCCGCCGTCTCCGCCGCCGCGTGCTTCGCCGCCGCCGCCGCGTCCGACCCCGCCGCCTTCAACCACCACCACCATCACCACCACCACCACGTGTCCATGGCGGCGGCCTGCAACAACCTGACGGCGTCGCGGATGGCGTACTTCAACGCGCAGGCCGCCGTGGCGGCCGCCTTCCTGCCGCACAGCTCCATGGCGGCGGTGGCGGCGGCGGCGGCCGGCGCGGGGCGGCGGCGGCGGCGGCCGGCGGCGGCGGCGGCGCGGCGGCGGCGGCGCGGCGGCGGCGCGGGGCCGGCGGCGGAGCCCAGCACGCGGGCCCCGGCGGCGGCGGCCACGGCGGGCCCGTGCTCGGGCTGGGCCCGCAGCCGCACCTCCGCGCCGACCACGGCGGGCCGCCCGGTGAGTCCCTTCTTGTGCATTAAATCGGGAACCGACTAAGTAACTGATTTTTAACTGGTTAAATCGGGTAACCGACTAAGTAACTGATTTTTAACTGATTAAATCGGGTAACCGACTAAGTAACTGATTTTTAACTGATTAAATCGGGTAACCGACTAAGTAACTGATTTTTAACTGATTAAATCGGGTAACCGACTAAGTAACTGATTTTTAACTGATTAAATCGGGTAACCGACTAAGTAACTGATTTTTAACTGGTTAAATCGGGAACCGACTAAGTAACTGATTTTTAACTGATTAAATCGGGTAACCGACTAAGTAACTGATTTTTAACTGATTAAATCGGGTAACCGACTAAGTAACTGATTTTTAACTGATTAAATCGAGTTCAAGCTGGTCAAAGAATGGACCTACACCGACCTTTCCTCTGTCCGATTCCCGGCCGTGAAGGGCTGTTAATTCTTTGAGCAGATACGACGTCATGTTAAGTGCACATGGTCAGTTATTGCAAGGATATTGGTCCCTCAAAATATTACCTTCATACACGATAAATACGTAAATAGTAAATACACACATACATTCATTTCACTTTTCGGTTAGAAACACAATTTTCACAATAATGCGGTAGATGATAAAAAATATGATATGCGGCATATGATAAAATTAATATGACACAAAAATGCCAAAACAGAAATGTCATAGAGCATCGTATGTATCTTTTTTTCGGTTTCCTTAAAGTTCCGAATCCCGGCCGTAAAAGGCAGTTAATTTTTTGAGCAGCTTGAACATCATGTTACGGTCACTCTACGGAGACGACGCGATTGCAAACGTCGCGACGTTTGCATTCACGGTAGCCGAGGTTGCTTCTGTAGCAATCTGCCGTGCACTGTGTGCACTGCAGTTTGTTCTAACGAGATGCATTCTCAAGATAATCAAGTAGTCCCCGGCATTATTCGACTATTATTAAAAAAATTCACCTTATACGAGCAATATTCAAGTAGTCCCCGCTATATTCAGTTACACCTGGCTTGTTCACTATCGTTAATGCTTCAAAACAGACAAACTCTATATTTTTCTGAACGTGTGTCTTTGATCTCATGGGCTGTAAAATGTATACACATAAATACCGGCCTCTCACCACCAATAGAGGCGAATTATTGTTTCAACGACCCTCACAATATTTCAAAATGTATTTTTCAGAACATTAAAGAAATGAATTAAGTTTCATGATTAGAAACAATGACTGGCTGTTTTGGTTTAATGTCCGATTCAGTTTGTGTATGCACGCAAATATTTTTGTCTTAGGTAATACTACTTGTCTTAGGTAATACTATGTGTTTACGAGGAGAAATGTATCTCCATCACTTTTCATAGAAAATAAATGGCTTTCTGATCACGAAATTGTATAATATACTTAATGTAGGCCTATTAGCTTCAGATATATGTAACACACTATGACCGCACTCTCTTGTGAAAACAAATCGTTAATATATTTTGAAATTTTTCATCAAAATAATACAAAACTAACAACTGAAAACTCTTATTGCAGTATATTACAACTTATATTCAAAGAATCTTGTTTTATAAGTGTTTTTTAATGATTTTCTATAAATCTCCGAGAGTAGACCCGGGAGTTTGAATATTAGATCCAGTCTGCGTAGGCTCTAATAATTTCTTTCATTCCGAATAGTTTTATCTTACGTTCTTCAACAATCATCCTTGCTGCCAATGAACTAAAGAATCAGTTCAACGGGATAATCTTCATAATGATAGCAAGAAAATAAATACAAATATAAATACAAACAAAAATATTCAAGCAGGTTACATTAATAAAGTTTTTATCACCTAACACTCGAGTCTAATGCATCATTATTAGTTCTTGTTATATTCTGTTGATTACAAGGCAACTATAATTATCGTTAACACTATTTGTTTTTGTATATCATTTAATTTCATCTCCATGTGTCACAGATGTGGAATTGCCGCAAAAATATTAGGATTTAGCGTGTCGCCTGCTTGTAAGATAGCGCTGTTACTTTGGCAAATGATCAAAATATTCATCGGGTTATTGTTATAACTTTGTCTTCAAAACACTAAATTATGACAGAATGGTGGAATAGAGAATATCTTAATACGATCGTGTTAAGTGAATGGGTTGAGAAACGTGAATGTATATTTTGCCTCCAGCAAATCTCTTCATTCGTAGCCTAATCGTGAAAAGAATCAAGGATATATTCATATCTACAGTTGCTTGACGTTTCTTTCTATGTTAATGAATTATAAAGGAAATTGTATGAATTACGGTAAAACTTGTTGCGAATTTTCTTTCAATAGTTATGTAATGAACTCCATCTCAAAGGATTTTTTAAAAAGGTTTATCATCTTAAAGTATTTTTGTGAAAATGCTTGCATGTCTTTTCTTTTCAGAGTATGCTATTTTACCTGGATCTTATATGTCCTCCTCTTCACTGTTTTATAGTTATAATGCCCAATATAATGTGAATGTCATTTTTGCTACCTCTTGAAACATTTCATTAAATTTTGACAGAAATGGTGTATGTCTCAATGCTAAATGGCCGTTCCTGAACAAATGAAATAATACGTCACTATGTATTATAATACTTTTTGTAAATATCAGGAAATTTTAATACAATTTATTTAATTTAATTTATGAACCATAAGTTTGAAAGAAACGTTATGTGATTTTCAATGGAATGCATTTAGAGATGGTTGAAAAATGTTTACAGTGTTGAATAGGCCTATGTCATTTCATGATGCCATTGTAATCATAGAAACGTGTGCATTTGTGAGATATAAGGACTGCGCATTATAACTACATTGTAAATAACTATGTGTTTTAGCATATGCTTAATGAGAACCAGTACATTGACTTTATGTCCTTTTCCTTATGGGAATATTATTTCAAGTGAATCTATAGATCCAAAACGTTTTGCTCTTATTTTGCATGACCCGTCTTGTTTTGCAGAATACGCTACAGAATTCTATACATCTTACTATCGTTTTTAATATTCAGTATAAATACACAGGAAAAATTAACCATCCTAGATGTCTGAAGGCCCATTTGCGAAGAAATGAAATATATAGGCTACGAATGCATTACAATAATTTTTTAGTACATCGAATTAAGTATAACATAATTTATTTAATGTTATTCGTTTCACTTTTAAAATATATTTCCATCATTTTAAACTGTGAAAAGCATGCGTTTTAATCACATGCAACCTTTTTCTCATAGATCGAAACAATGTTTGATCAATTTTGCAGAAAAATAAGAGATGTGATAACGTATTGATACAAAGTCAAAAGTATCCAGAACGTTTAGTGATTCCTGCTTGATAGGACAAAAAATATTCTTTTGTTCCACTCGTTGTTCCCATACAGAGTAATTTGTTGAGTGTTGAAGAATTCTCATGTGATATTATTTGAAGTGTGCAATCTTTCCTGCGATAATCTACAATTGAATTTGAAGTCTTGAAAAACTGTCTGTTTTTCTAGCTCTATCGAATATAAAGAAACTAGTTAAAGCGCAAAACATTGGTAATGAATAAAAACATTTTGAAATTTATGCCGTTCAAGATTTAAATCACCGAAGATTAATCGTATGTATTGCATTCTGTCAAAGCGCAAGCGATTGTAAGCATTTTTAGCACTTAAGCGCGCAAGCATTTTTAGCCATTTAATCAAAGAGCTCACGAGACGGCTCAAAGAGGTATCGTATGATTGTAGAATTTTACATAATTACAATGCAGCATTTAGGCCTATAAACTTGCTGCAAGGATTCCTTCAAGTGCGAATAAAACATACTTCTCCTTTTTAACTATCTTCCAGTTTGGCCTAAATTATTGGGCTGGTGACATTCTCCATTTGGAACAAGCTGTACAACTTTCTTTCTTTCATGATTCTAGCAGAAAAAATATGGTTACTTCGCTTGGCTTCAGCATTCTGGTGTGTTATTCGAACATACTACTCAATAAATAATTATGTTATTTCATCTCTAACAGGAATTGAGTTTTTAGTAAATTACTAAACATTCAGCGAGACAGTTAGGCTGCCCGTTAACTTACGTTCGCGAATGAGTTGAAACCCTATGTGCTCAACTTGAAAGATGCACGGTAAGAAGTGATCTGCTAATAATTCATTAGTCACGCAATTTTACAAGTTATTGCAATGGAAGGAAATGTCAGATCATAAATATTTTCCTTTGTTGTTAACATTTTCGCGTGAATCTTGAAATGGTTTTAATCTAGTGTATATTATATTGTTCAATAACCTCATTTATATCAATTTCCACTGAAAATCAATCAAATGTTACTTTTGGTTGTGTTTTTGGATTCAATATTTCAGTCGTTCTGCAATATCCTTTTTTCAACTATAATTAACACTTAAAAATTATTTATTATAATAATATTATTTCTTTTTTAAGTTAAACCTCTGTACTCATTAATATAGTATTCTTATCAAAAGGAAATGTAATATTTTTAAGTTAAAAATGAAAATTCCATTACAGATATGTAATCGATGTAACAGTTCCATACTTCACTATGCCTTCGTTTAGAAACATGCAGTATCATTTTGTGAAGAATAAATTTACAGGGCTTCGAAGAGTGTTGAGGCTCGTTTGACAAATTGTGATTTACGAAAAGGTTGTGTCACACTCTTTACACTGTGACGGAGAAACACATGAAATATGACTTGCTTATTTATATACTCTTCTGCCATTCAGTCTGATGGCAGAATTCTGTAGTAAATATGAATTCTGTATCAATTTGCATATTCAACATTTGTTTAATTTTGTAAGTACGAAGCGAAAATTAATGCTTAGTAAATCAAATTTGAAGCAGCAAGTTTATGTATCCAATTTTGATCATTTGAAGTTCAAAATACACGAAACTGACGACTCATTTTCGTGGTAGTGTTTTAATTTCACGATTTAAGTGTTGAATTCAAAACAGAGATCATGACGCTTTCTCAAAATTTCATTGAGAAAGGAACAGGCATGGTGGAAGTGTTTTCAACTTGAGAATGAGCGAAATTAGTGATAAAACATTATTTTTTTAATAATTTATAAATAGTATGCTAATGTTATTAAAAAATACATCCATCAAAAGTGTAAATATATTTTTAACATTCTTCCTTTCTTTCTTTCTTTCTTTGTTATATTTCTTAAGTAAGAATCCTTCAACGAATTGAACTCTAGGTTTGACATTTTTCACGTTAAATGACGCGTCAAATGCCTTTTACTATGTAATAAAGATATAAATAAATGAAAAAAGCAGGAAAATAATTCCTTTACATTTTTGTAAGCAGTGTTGGGAATATTTATGATAAAAGGAGACCATAACATTCGTCTCTTATTAATGTTAGTACAGATTATTACTTTTATTCACATTATTACTTTTAATCATAAATAAAATTTATTGGTTTTCGCATGATAGTCCAAATTCTTGTTAATATTGTCTACGGACAAATGAATAAAAATGGTATTGAAATCAATAACCAACTACATGTTTTTCTCTTTGCCACATAAAACGTCACCAAGTTTTATGGATTTCTTTGGAAATGTGTACTTGTGTTAACTCTTTGGATTTTTCAAAATGTTTTTCGTTTGTTAGAAGGAACTTTGCTCCACATTTCAAATTTTGAAGGAAGCTGGTCGTGCCGTGTCTTCGCACTTCGACCGTTCCTGAAAAAAATATTATTTTGCTAACACGAAAGCATAAGACATGACTATTGGAATAAGGTGATGCAACCAGAAGTTACATCACCTTATTTGGTCAAAATGTTATACATCACCTAAAGGTTGGTCAAAATGAAATTTCACTGTAAACAATTATTTTGCTAAACCTTTTGGCACCCAAAAGGATCTGTAAGGATGTACTTGAGCCAACGAGACTCATGCCTCCAAACAAAATTGAATGTCATGCTCCGTTCTTGGGTTATTTAAACCATTAAAATGTATAGGGACTGTCATTTTGCGCAAATCTGGTTATCACTTTCATAATCGAGGCGCTCAGAATAATAATCCCAACCGAAGTTCGTTTTGAGCAAAAGGAATTTTCCTCTTTTCACTTTCACTCTGAACAAATTTTTGAAGGTGAAATTTGTGATTTTTGTCACATCCCAATTTATTTGATATTTCAGTATATGATAGGTTTATGGCGGTAGTTTACCGTGATACTTCTAATGGAAATTCGAGGTCAGTTGGGGTCTGCCATTATTTTCCTGAGCGCCTTAATTGTATTCCGCATTAAGTGTAGTTCCACTATTGAACAATGGAAAATCACTTGGAAACCGCCACGAAAAAGAACATATAAACATGTTAACGAATGCATCTGTAAACAAGAATATGCTCCCCTGGATGCGAATGGTTTTTAATTGTTTTTAGTTCCCTCCCATTTGTTATATACCCGTCCTCTCAAACACAAGAATTATCACGAGTTTTCGTTAGTGCAAAACACCCGAAATTGCTATAATTATCCTAATTTCTTATTGCATTCTGCATTATTTAGGTAAAGTACATGCATTAAATTTCAGTGTTTAGGTCAAAGTGAGAGCTCACCAGGAAGATCAGAAAGAAGCGTTTTGTCAGTTATAAACATCAATTGGGGATAGATCAAGATCAAGTTCTTGTTAATAATGCATAATTACTCTGTTAGATATTGCTATATTAGACTAACACATTAAAAGAAGAAAATTGCAGATGTTTTTAAGAAAATTTTAAAAAACGTCCAGGAGTTCATGTAAAGTACACTCAAAAATTAAAAGAAGTTTCATATTCAAGGGGTTGCGATCGGCCAGATTTGGTGGAAACCCTATAACTGCTTATACGCTTCATACGCTTATGAACGGACGGCCAGACTGTCTGAACGACGTTTTGAAAAAGAATACTTCTTCGGTAATGTGCTTGCAGGCAAAATCTCGACACAGTCTTTTTATAGCATTATATCTTTTTCTCTAGTATATTGCGAGAGACCAATAAAGTGACATGTCGAGATGTGTAATGCCGAGATTACGAAATAAAAAGTTTGGTCTTGCCCAACTAATAATTAAAGACCGAAATGAAATGGAAATATCTTCTAGATTCCCAATTTTAAAATATTCTTTACGTGCAGAGAAAGTTGTCTATGTCAGTTTTCCCAGAAACCTTGCACATCTCTTGTAAGACGGATTAAACCCAGAATCTTAAAAAAGCTACGTAGTTTTGATTTGCTTTTTATACCCAATTCAATAAGAATTCTTAAATGAATTTCAAAATTGGAGATGGATGAATAAAATATGTATTTTCATACGACATTCCAACGATCAATGGGTTAAATACAATCGAATTTCAGGGATTGCAGTGAATAGTTGATTAATATTCACTGCCTCTCTTAAAGTGGTACGTGACGTTAATAAAGAGATGCGATGAATGAGAGTATTTATTAATTGTTTGTGCCATTGAATTACCAGATATTCAACGGGGACAAAAATACTTCCTGTGTTTTTAAAAAAAATTTCATGAAAGTAGCTTGTCTTGGATGCTCTGTTAAGGATCTTCAAGTTGTCATTTGAATAACAAAGGGACAGAACCAAGTGTATCCTATTGTCAAACATGAGGGCTTCAGTTAGCATTTTGGCTACTGGGTCTATTGTGATTTCAAACTCCTTTCATACCGTAGAACTGTACAATACAGTGAAAGGAAAATAGAGGTAATAATGATATTATTGCGTACACTTAATGCATGCCATTATTTATTCTATTTATTAGGGAAATACATACATATACTACAGGCCCCCAATGCTGTATTGGGTATGTCCAACTACATTCCGTTATTCCTGATATGAAATAATGTAATATTTGAAATATTTTTTCTGTAATAATTAATTTATTACTTAATCAATTGTTTTATAAAAAATAGTTTCACTGTTATTTCATAATAAATAATATGTAGGCTTACTATAATAAATTTACGTGTCATATACTAGGAGGGTTCAATTTTCGGTTTCATTACTTACTTCGGGATTGTGTGTACAGGTCTGACCTTACCCTGTTTATGAATAACTTTTCTCAAATGGAAATTTAACTCATTTTATACGTCAGACACTCCAGTCTTTCAATGAGAATAAGTGACAAAGAAAATAAGCTATTGTTCATGATGTGTGCTATTTTTACCTTCACGACTGTGAGATGTTTTAAATTATTCCTGCAAGAGTGATACATGAGATATCCATTTTCATGTTCTGTATCTACGTTCCTGTATAAAGGAGAATGGAACAATTTTTAAATTATTTTTTCATTAAAATTTAAACCACAAATAAAAATAAAAAGAAGTAGACAAGAAAACATGTTTTGCATTTTTGTTTAAAACTTTACTTTAGAAAATTGCTTTTCCAAACAGTAAAAATTATGAACTAGCACAGTGATCATAGATAGTGCAATTTACATTTTAGATTTTTCATCTTCTTCTTGAAATCTTACAACCTGTTTAAAACTCTAATAGATAACCAATTAGTTGCTTAATATTCAGAATATTTCTAACACCTCTTTTAATTTCTAAATATATTTGACGACATATCGACAGTAATTAGTTAAGAATATTTTCAATGTTCAATGTTTATATCAATATTTTCCCTATTACCTGATCTGGACGCTATACTCTGCCGAACGTCAAATCGTACAACACGAATTGATGCGTAGAACGAAATTCTTATCAATTTCACGTACTTGGTCAGTGCAGAGTGCTTTCTCGTCTTGCACAATTCGATGTGACGAAGCTAATTTTTGCAGCCAAAATACGAGGTTTTCTCGTCGAAAGGCTGGTGTGGATCAAAAGCAGAGGCATTATTAAAGCCACATTAACAAACTTCAAATTGTACAAAATAAGTGCCTCAGAAAAATGACTGAAGCTCCATGGTTTATAAGCAATGACCAATTACATAGAGAATTAAAAATTGAATCAATTCAGAACTATATTATCAAATTTTAAAAAACTTTATGATATACCTCCAAAATCCCCAGCTACAGCAACTTACAATATAGGTGAGAATTACAGACAACCACAGCGAATCCACTCACACTATCCTAAGGATATTTTGAAGCCTCCTTAAATATCAGAAAATATAATATTTCTCTCTCTCTCTCTCTCTCTCTCTCTCTCTCTCTCTCTCTCTCTCTCTCTCTCTCTCACACACACACACACACACACACACAAACACACACACAAAACATAACTTGCTAAGCTCATTTTTCTTTTTGTTATATTGACATTTCGACCTGAGAATGGTTCATCCTATAGTTACTGAAATCATGTATAATCGCCGAACAAGAAGTAATAAAATAAAAAAGCAGAGGCAGCTCCAATTGCTCGTCGATTGTTTGAGCGTCGCAGGCGCCTCGCGGCCGCGCGCGGCCTTCGCAAATAGACGCCCGCAGCGGCGCCCCGCGCTAAGATTAGAACGGGGAAACCAGCGACACCCGAGCCGAGCCCCGCCCCCCTCCCCTCCGGGTCCTTACAAAGAGGACCGTGTGGAAACTGGGGACCAAGTAATCTTTACCAACTTTAACCAAACCATATTTCGAAAAAAATATGCAAGTCCTAAGTCTGGAATGTTAGGAAGGGAGTTGTGTTTTAAAAATAATGGCTATAAAAATCTTCTTCGAAAGTGAAGTGTCACCTTCCACTTTGATCTGAAAAGGAATGAGGCGTTCGGTCCCGAATATGCCCTTCTCTAGATCGGTCCCTAATTTACATATGGGTTAAAGTCTCATTTTCTTTCTGGTCCCCTATTTACATATGGGATTAAGCTATTGTTTTCGTCTGGTCCCCAATTTACTTATGAGTTAAGCACTTATTTCCCTTCTGGTTCCCAATTTACTTATGTGTTATTGTTAGCATTTGTATCACTTCTGAGTAAAATGATCGAACTGCTAGGTAATGACGAATAAAAAGATAGAAAATAGGAAAAAGTAAGGAAAATATAATGCATGACAGTAACACTCTGTTTTAGATTTAAATTTTGCTTACACCAACAAAATTTGTTTACACATTTAATAAGCATTTGAGATGCTTTAAACTGTAGATTTCTCTTCGAGAATGATCAAACGTGCTGAAACCATTAAAACAATTTTTTGAAGTTCGTTTCAGGACTGGAAGTCAATTCAGAAGAGTATTGTCTATTAATAAACTAGGTATTTTATTACCCACTCTCACAATAAAATTATACTTGAATGAACGCACTAGCAAAAAATTGTCTATATAGCCCAAATTTGCTACAAATTACATCTGTTTCTGTCTAAACGCAATATATTAAGTCTTTCTTATCGTTTCCACCTCGAGTGAAGAATCCACATTAATTCCTTTTCAATTTAAAATAGCTGCGAGATTAATATTTAGTAATACATAATCGTTGCCGTCTTATATCTTTAGAACACTCCATTGTAAATTCATAATTTCGAAAGCTTGTTTCGATCGATGAAAGTTCCCGAGAAAGCTTTCTTAGGGTACGTTACAACAACACACCGACAACAGTCTCGTAGCAGCAAATAACATTCAATCGTTGTAAGACGCAACCACTGACAGAGGAAGTCGATCTAAGCGCGGGGCGCCTGACGGAGTCACTAGCAGCGAGTTCCTCTGGGTATGTGATGTGCCAAGCGCTGTAGGCGACTGCATGATTATTTGGCGATCGTGATCCGCCGGGGCCCCTTGCGTTCGAGAGGGCGCGGGTGAGGGTGCCAGCGAGGGCGAGGTGGCAAAGGGAGGACTGATCGAAGGGCTGGGCAGTGGGCCAAAGCGGCCCTTCAGTTGCCCTTTTTCTTTTTCTTCATCTTCTTTTTCATCTTATTCTTTTTCATCACCATCTTCTTCGTTTTCATCTACTTTTACTTCTTCTTTTTTTCATTTTCTTCTTTTTCTTTCTCTTGTTCTTCTATCACTTTTCTCATTCCGTCTCCCTCTCTCTTTTTCTTTTGTTTTTCTTTTTCCTTCTCCTTCTCGACGTTCCTCTTCTCTTGACTTCCTTAGCGCAGTGCTTTCATTGCAACATCAGCCTGTGCTATTTTAGTCCAAAATACAACACTCAAGATAAATCTCTCCTGCATCTTCCAGCTGAATTCAACAAGGTTCTAGCTCGCCGCATCCGGTGGCCGAGATCGCTAAGGCAGTAGTGTCGTAGTGATCTCGGGCCGAAGGGTCGTGGGTTCGAGCCCCGCTTCGGGCATGGTAGTTTTTGTGTTCGTCTTTTCACCCCTTATCATCACAATTTCGTTTCATCTTCACAGTTACCATAATGTTAACTCGGACAGTGGATAATAATTCCGACGTAGTAGAGGAAGGAAAACCACTCGCCATGGGCTCAGCGTCTGTGGCGGAGGTGGCACGCGAGTGACGGAGGGAAGGAACTAAGACGTGTCGAGGATTATAAGACCTCTGCCCCAGAAGGAGCAGAGGGCCTTGATCATTTGGTGAAACATGTTGTTTATCATGTATTTCTCGATCAGTAATAAACAATAAAATAATGTAAACAATAAACAAAAATATAATTAACATTCTTAAATTTACAAATAAAAGTATCCAAAGTTTTTTATGACAATCATTTATTTCAGCAATTGCGCAATGTTAGTTAGTGCGAGGTGGTTAGTGTTAGTTACGTGGTATCAACTATGTGAGAGTGAGGTATTTCGTAATGTTTCCTTGAATGTTCTGCTGCAGAGTTAATTCAATGGGATAGCGTTCCCTCACTAAGTTTAGCACCTGATGATGTAACAAAACGAGTTACCAGTCGACGTTGAGACTCGGCGGTGTGCGGACGTTCGCTGCTCCGCTGTGCTTCCATCGCGCGCCGTGACCGTGGTCGTTCTAGATAAGCGTCAAGAATGAAAGCTGTTATAGTTTTTTTTTGTTTTTGTGGTTAATAGTTGTTCCTTAACTGTGTGCAAATTCGGGTGACGAGTTTTCCTAGATTTGTGAAGTTCAGTGTTTTAGTGAGTGTGCTCTTCATTTCCACGCACCGAGAAGCTCGAAGTGCGTATTTTTCTGACCATCGTGTTGCTGCTTGGCATCCGAGCAACAACATCGTAACCATCATGGAAGTCCTCCATCCCAATCAACAACCAAGTATTGTTTCAAGTAAGAGTTATGTTCAAGCTTGTAATAGTTCCCTGTTTCCTAAGAAAGAAAATGCAATTGTGATTGACTCTGCAAATTATGCACCGACAGTTGACTTCATTGAAGCCCTTGCAGGAAAAACTAATCCTTCTCATATTCGGTTTGCATCAAAGATCTCTAATAACAGGCTGTGTGTTTATTTGTCCACCAAAGAAGTTGCTGACGATCTAGTATCCAAAGTTAAATCAATAATTGTATCTGACCATGAATTTACTATAAGACCGCTAATTTCACGCAACAAAAGAATAATTCTTTCCAATGTTTGCCCGAGTATCCCTAACAATCTACTAGAAGATAAGTTATTAGAATTTGGCGTTAAAACTGTGGCATCAATGTCTTTTATTCGTGCAGGTTTCTCTAACCCAAACTTAAACCATATCATGAGTTTCAGAAGACAAACCTACATAGCACCGGAACATGAAGAACTACTCCCGGAGTCTTTCCCAAATAACATTGGATGGTTTACCGCATTGGATATACATCTCATCTGATATCCCTACCTGCTTTCAATGCAAGCTGCAAGGTCATTTTGCTAAGAACTGCCCAAATGGCAACTCACCCTGCCGCAAGCAGCTATCAGCCCGAAGGTAACAACCTTTCCTTATCAGACGGCGACCTTTCCGTTTCTCCTGCCCCCGGTCCCGCTCCTGTCATTAACGAGAACGAATTCCCTGATCTCCCAAGTGTTTCACAACCAGATCCTTTACCGGCATTCCCTACAACTGCAGTCTCGGAATCCAAGACAGAGAAGCCAATGGAAAACACGGTAAAATCAAGAACTAAAAGGCCACTCTCAACTAGTAGTTCCCAAGCGACGCCTCTTCCCGCTAATGTGTCAAGAGATCTCGTTACGGAAAAGACTGTCCTCTCTGATTCGGAGATATCTTTAGACTTAGAAGTCCCCCCTGTGAAACAAAATAGTGTTCCCCCAAAAAAAATAAAAACCACCTCAGATAGTAAAGAAGACATTCAATGGTCAGTGACCAAAGAAAAGATTGAAAAGAGCCCAATTAAATAGATATTTTAAAAAATAAAAAAAAAAACAAACCTTATCGATGAATGAATTGTTAAGCTTCTTTGACAAATCTAAAGGTTCCCAGAACATTGCAGAAATTGCTAAAGACTTCTCTCCAGATATTCCACCTATAATTTCAATGTTACGGGATATTTATCCCACCCTTCCTAAAAAAGGTATTAAAAACAGATGTTCCAGAATAATCAAAAAACTTGAAAGTGCAATGGACTCTGATACGGATACGTCCCAGGCATCTACAGTGTAACACTACGGCCATATATTTCCCTGTATTCCGGCCTCATGAAAATTATAGAACTCCCCATCAAATTTAATCTCATAAATAGTATTTAGATAGTGATTATACATTGTCCCATGTACAATATTAATATTAAGGCTCTATGTGTGTATCCCATGAAATTGTGCAACTAATGTATATTTGTAACTACTGTATTATTGTAACTGTGGTCGCCAATGACCTAGACGTTTCTAAGGCGACCTTAAATAAATAATAAAAAAAAACAAAAAAAAAAAAAAACAAAAAAAAAAAAACGAGTTACGAAACGTTGTGCAATTGCTGAAATAAATTATTGTCATAAAACGACCTTATACTTTTATTTAAACATATATTGACAATCAAGAAGAAATATTGATTTAATTCTTAAATTTAATTGTGAAATCTTATATTCCTTTAAATAGGATGTTCACAATATATCTTATATTATTTCATCAGGTTATGTGAATACAGTTTCATAAGCAATACGTACTGAAGGGACCGATCCAGTTTCATCCTCCAACCCTTGCAAAATGGGTAATCCGTTTGAATAGTATAAAAAAAAAGAATCGGTATTGTCCTATAATTTGGACCTTCGCACAACCCTCTCCTTCTGGTTTTTTTAATTAGGTTACAAATATTTTATTCTGTTAATAATATTTCTCTATAGAAAAAATATGTTGAAATTCGCTAAATTCAAACCATCTGAGGTTTAGAACGCAATTTTGCATAGAATATATCTTAGCCATCGTTGAAGAATGTTCTGAAAAGAATGTTTGTTCTGACGGAATGTGTTCAACGTGCTAGCCGGTTTCATGAGGAAAATAATTGAAACACGACCGGTTGACAGCTTTGTAACTTGGTCTCGCATGGGACGGCATGTAGTAGAATTGGAAATTTTTAGATCTTCTGACTGAATGGTACACTTCAAATTGACTAAATAAGGCTTCATTGTAATATTTTCTTTCCCCGTTAATGTTCAACGCTCTCTGACACGTTTACTGTTAATTATCCCACAAATCCAAAATCGAAGGGCCGCTCTTCCATCTAACCACGCAAATATCGCCACGCTCCTTTCACCATTTGGCGAAGAAAGAAGGTATTACTCGGGCCACGAAAGAGGCGATTTTGAATTTACCTCAGAGGCTTCTTTGGGGCTTGAGATTCTTTTACATGCAGTAAATCTACAGCACGGGACACAAACTTTACTTTCCATCCGAAGGAAGGCGTACGTAGGATTTTTTCGCCCTTAAAAATTCACAGCTTCGGTCAGGTTTGAATTCGGAAGACGGATAATGAAAACAAAGAAGAGAAGTGGACTGAGAGGAAGGATGAGGAGGAGGAGAAGACGGAAAATGGAAAGAAAGAAGAGAAGAAGACTGAGAAAAGGATGAGGACAAGGAGAAGCGGATACTAAAAAGAAAGAAGGAGAGGAAGGGGGAAGGGAAGTGCAGCAGTGTGTCGTGTGTCTCTTGCTCAGTGGCACTGTGCGTGCGCGGGGCGGAGAGGGGAGGGGGAGGGGGAGCGAGCGCCAGAGGGATGCGTCACGTGATGGCGGCCACCAGCGCACCAACCCACCAGCCCCGCCTTCCGCCGGATCAGTGTCCTTTTCAGCAGACGATTCAATTAACCCTCCCCGCCGGCGCAGCTGACACAGCGCTAGCAACGCCCCAAGCACGTTAGGGTCTTCATCGACAACTTAATACGTATATTTCCGGGCACGGAATACACGAAGGTCATTAAGACCGTAAAAGTAGTGCATGTTACACCCCAAAAGGTGATGATCGGGAGCGGTAGCTCAGTGCATCAACTGATGTCACTGCAGCGCCTCTGACCGGGAGGTCCGAGGTTCGAGTCCTGACGGCGGCAGGATTTTCGACACTAGCTTTCCAGCTAGGTCGAATTCAGTCGCTGTCTGGAGGAGAATTCTAGCGGCCGGCTGCTCTCATCGGTTGTTTTCCGCGGTTTCTCCGATCAACACCAGGCGAATGCCGGAGCAGTACCCTAACAAACGGGCCACGGACCGCGTGCTATCTGTCCTTCCTCTTCGTTGTCCTATCCACTCCCCTTACACACACACACACTTGCACTAACGTTCACTACACTACCACATATTCTGGGAGGCCGGTCGGGAGCTTAGAGCTTGTTCCGGCTGGGGCGGTGCCCCTCTGGTGGGAGAGTACTGGTTAGGGGGAACCCCAGTAGGCGACGGTACGTCGACGCCGGATCTCGCCATCCAGCGGGGGAAAATCACCGCCATCTCTCAAGAAAAAAGCATGCACTACACTCATGGGACTAATGACCAAAGCAGTTGACGCGCCTGGAAACACGAAAAAATCAATCAATCAATCAATCAAAACCGAGAGGTGATAGTATTCTTTCGGTGCTGGAAAGTGAGGTCAGGAGGCGACCTCCACGTCGACTTTGTGGAGATCCCTACTCCACGTACCTCCTCCATTGGGACCAACCAAACTGTGTGAATTGACCGGAAAATCCCACGGCAAGTTTGGTGCGGACCAATCACCATTTGCTTTGCTTTACAGTGGCCTCTCCGTCCAAATGAACCACTGGCATGTAGCACCACCGTTTAGATGAAGATTCGAACCGACGCAAGTCATTAATACGTCCTGGCCAGGATGTTTTGGTTTGAGTTATTTATCTTTTTTACCCCAAATTCTTCAAGTTTTCTCAGACATCCCAACACTGAAAGACGTTGATATGGGAATTAGAAAATACGAATTTAAAGTGGCATAATGGTCGTCAATTTTGAATATAAGATTTTGATAAAACTCGAAACAATGACGTAGAAAGCGAAAACACTACCAACAGAGCATTATTGCAGGGCAGACCTGTTTTACGAAATGAAAATATTAATTTTTTCAAATAGTATTAACTCCTAAGAAAGAGGCAAGTAACTTTGGTTGCTAAGGAGTCAAGTTTGTTAGGGAGAGTCGAGTTCGTAAGAAAAGAATGCCTGAATGTAGGTGGATTAAGTGATCTTCCCATTTAAATACCCAAATAGTACCGTGTCCAAGAGATTAGAAGGCGAAGGCATATAAGAACATTAAACAGAGGTTACGAAACAAGATATCCACGGAACGGAGCACGTAATATTTTGCCGATTGATGATGGCAGCTCGAATTCACGAACAATATATTTTTTGTGTTGGAACGAAAAAATTACCTAAAGAAAAATGCGAACGAACAGGGTGGGTGAGTGATCAGTTGGGTAAGTGAATAACAGCGTCAGCTGAATTTATAGGAGACACCAACGATCGCGGACATCTAAGGGTGTAGCATACACTGTTGCGTGTCTTAAGATCCTTAGGCCCGTTACAAGACAGCTCTATTTTACTTTAAACTTCATACAGAAGAAAAAAAAGTTTGTTGCAACGGAACCTGAGATTGATTGATTTTTTCATGTTTCCGGGCGCGTCAACTGCTTCAGTCATTAGTCCCGTTAGAAGTAGTGCATTCTTTTTTCTCGGGAAATGGCTGTGATCTTCCCCCGCTGGATGGCGAGATCCGGCGCCGACCTACCGTCGGCAAGTGGGGTTTCCCCCTAACCAGGACTCTCCCACCAGCCGGGCACCGCCCCACCCGGGAGAAGCTCTAAGCTCCCAACTGATCTCCCGGAATATGTGGTAGTGTTGGTTAATGTGTGTGTGTAAGGGGATAGGACAAGGAAGAGGAAGGACAGATCGCGCGCGGTCCGTGGGCCGTTTCGTAGGGTACTGCTCCGGCATTCGCCTGGTGTTGATCGGAGAAACCACGGAAAACTACCGATCAGAGCAGCCGGCCGCTAGAATTCTCCTCCAGACAGCGTCTGAATTCGACCTAGCTGAAAAGCTAGTGTCGAAATCCTGCCGCCGTCAGGACTCGAACTTAGGAACTCTCGGTCAGAAGCGCTGCAGTGCCATCAGTTGATGCTCTGAGCTACCGCTCCCGGTGGCATCTGAGGAATGGACGTGCGTTGGTGATATTCTCTTGCATAGTCCGCCCAGGGCCTTCCGCCCGGCAACGAAGGGGCCGGGGGGGGCGGGGGGGGGGGGGGGGGCCCGGCCCGGAAGGCCGGGCCTTGTCGGCCCCCCCCCCCTGCAGCCCCACCAGCAGCGATAATGGCAGCGATATTATAACACTGGGCCCTCCCCCCCCCCGCGGCAATGGGCGGGCACGCTCGCCTACGTTGCACCGGGAGCGGTGGCTCAGGGCATCAACTGATGTCACTGCGGCGCCTTTGACCGGATGGTCCTAGGTTCGAGTCCTGACGGCGGAAGGATTTTCGACACTAGCTCTTCAGCTAGTGTCTTCTGGAGGAGAATTCTAGCGGCCAGCTGTTCTGATCGGTTGTTTTCCGTGGTTTCTCCGATCAACACCAGGCGAATGCCGGAGCAGTACCCTAACAAACGGACCGCGAGCGATCTTTCCTTCCTCTTCCTTGTCCTATCCTTTGCACACACACTTACACTAACATGCACTACGCTACCACACATGCTGGGAGACCGGTCGGGAGCTTAGAGCTTCTCCCGGGTGGGGCGGTGCCCGGCTGGTGGGAGAGTCCTGGTTAGGGGGAAACCCCACTAGCCGACGGGAGGTCGGCGCCGGATCTCGCCATCCAGCGGGGGAAAATCACAGCCATCGCTCCCGGAATCTCCAACCAACCGACCAATCGCCTGCGTTGGAAGTGATCACCGGGTTATGCTAGCCAACGTAAACAATTTCTGACACAAATCGTTGAATGTATGAGAACTTCGTTAAATTCACTTCTGAGCATACAATTTTGAATTTACATCATAATTTTTTATTTTATTTTACAATTTTAAAAAAGAGATTTGCTGGCCTGGTTGACCGAGGTGGCTCAGCGTGTTTCGATTCAGCGTTTCTGTCCGAAGGGTTGCGGGTTCGAGTCCCGCCTTGGGCATGGTATCTTAAGTACGTGTTGTCGTGGAGAGCCTCGCGTTCTGCTGACTCCAAATCAGAGGAACCCGCAAATGTGTTGAAGTCTAGTGAATGGTAGAATATGCGCCCCATCAGGACGTAATGGGTAACTGACGTCTGGATAAAAGTCCTGGAAAGAAGAATAAAAATCCGGTTTTTGTTCAGTTTGGGTCATATCTTTGATGACAAGGTTCAGAAATTCTTCTACATTATTTTATTGCAATGGTATTAGCACTATACTTATGTTTCAGATGACATTGTGGGCAAAAGTAGTAGTAGGCCAACATACATTGTTTTTAATCAATATGCATATAAAAGGACTTGAGCAAGACTTAATCGAAAGAATGCAAAGAAGATGCTTTTCACTTCTAAACACAAGTATGAAATAAATTATATTAAAAACCCATCAGAGTGTGACTAACAGCTTGATATCCTTTTGAACTAATTACTAACAATATTTTTCATAATGGGGATAAAAATATCTCCACAGAAGATGCAAAAGAAAATAAATTATTAAAAATAGCATATCAAGTATGCCTGACAATCCTGAGTCTCGTGTCTATCAATACGTATAACACTGGTATTTTAAGAATTTCCGTATTTTGTTAACATTTCGGAATTTTTTTCTTTATTAAAATATAAAGATTGATCAGAAGTTAGGCTTAAGAGAGCGTGAAGAAGGCGTCGTTAATTTATCCTTGCTCCTTTTAGGCAGAAAATCTACTTTGGATATTAACGTAAACATTTCAATGAGAAATAATAATAATAAGAATAATAATAACAATAATAACGATAATAATAATATTATTATTGTATTTATATAAACTATTGTATTAGTTGATAAAACCAATAAAGTAGCCTCTATAATTGATATTGCAGTGCCTCTGACGCATATCATCAGGAAAACTGAATTAGAGAAGATCAGGATGTACAATACGAAGAGCTTGCAATGCAATTGAAACAGATCTGGCGGTTGGAGTAAGTTATCATGTATGTCTTGGTGATCTCATCGGAAGGAGTGATGTCGAAAACATTTAAAAAGAGTTTGAGAAATTTGGACCTACCAATAAAATTGCAAAATGTTGGACAAAAGGCAGTCTTACTTCAGACTTGTCACATTGTTCGAAGGACTTTACAATAAGTTCAACTGGGATAGGGTGAATTCCCTTTTCATAAGAGCAGAGTCTGGTTTTAAGTCACCAAAAGACAGATTCTTTTTGCCGAGTTTAACTGACAAATAAAGTCAATTTTTATTATTATTATTATTATTATTATTATTATTATTATTATTATTATTAATAATAATACCTAAATATACCTATACAATTATGCAAAAATCGATCATCTTAAATACATGCAGGATTGTTCGAAAATTCCTAAATTGCGACGAAACATGAATTGACCTGTGTCTTGGTTATTATCCCGACACAAAGTCAAATGAAAATCCGGTGAATACCAAGAAAAACAATGTAATTAATAATAATTATGTTGTATTTAATTAATTGGAAATATATTGTGGTTAATCCCCACGTGATTGAACTTTAATGTGATTAAATATTCAGGACATGTTTTATCCAAACGTAATACTGGGAGAGGAAACGCTTGCCCTGTCTTTCAATCCACCTTCGATACGTACTACAAGAATTTTGAACAATGTTGGCCTTAGGACTATCTCAAGTAATTTAGATGTAGGCTTACGACAACTATAATTTTTATAACGTAAATATTCAGTAGGAAGATTACTTGAACAAAATTTCATGCCATTTTTTTACGTTCTCGCTAGATTATTAGAAACTTGGCCAAGTGTTCCAATCGGGTATATTTCAAACATGTAAGGTTACGTAGTTACGAATAACAGGTTAAAGTTGAGTACTATGTCTTTTATTCATTCATGTTCTTACTAATATAATAAAATTGTCACTCTGACGTTCCCACATGCCCGCAAGGGGACAAATTACTGATGATGGGAAGAAGACAGAGGAAGGAAAGGATGGAGAAGGCGGGTCCATGGAAAATGAAGAAACAGTAAAGCATGCAGATCTTCCAAAATTTCAATTGCAATTATCTTATATTAACGAAAAGATACAAAGATTCAATATTGAATGCAAAATTAGTGAATGAATTTTGAAAAGCTTTGTCAATACCAGTTTTTTACTTACGCATTTTGTTAAAGTTTCGGTAGGTCAACATTTTGTCATTCTTCATTTTCTAAAAGCCCAGCTGCAACATTCGTTATCGACCGAATGACTACGCTTGCAGAATAATTCAGGTTATATCTCAGGCGCCAGAAAGCAAGTACACCAAGTGACACGTTTCTCCGTTACACAGTTCTGTTATTTTTAATTTCTGATTTTTTTTAGTGGCATCGACATCTCTTTTCATTAACGACTACATACATTTAAAATTATTTAATTACATTTTATTCCTGTGTGAGTCTTATAATGCCTTATATTGCCATATCTACATTGCATTGTGATCGATTATGAGTGCATTAAATTATATGACAATACAACCAATGTATAATAATAATAATAATAATAATAATAATAATAATAATAATAATCCTATATCAAAAGCCTCCTACTCGAAAATAGGGTAGCTCGATTGTACACATCAAATGGGCAGATTTTGATGGTTACAGCTCCCTACAATCTATCTGATTTTGCTTCTCGTTCAACTATTATAACAAGAATAGTTTCCACAAACACGTTTCACATGAATATCACTTATACGTTTCACAATAATATGGTCGACTAACACAAATTGAAGAATTGTGTTCACTTTCATTTTTGAACTTTTTCACATGTTTTTTATTTATATATATCTTTTAAAACTTATGATTTTTAAATTACGTTAGCAGTATCTGATGATGGCGTTATTTTATTCACGAGAGAACGGAGGACATGTGGGACAAGCACTAAGCTTCTGACCGGTCTCCCGGAATATGTGGTAGTGTAGTGCATGTTAGTGTAAGTGTGTGTGTGTAAGGGGAGAGGATAGGACAAAGAAGAGGAGGGAAAGATCGCTCGCGATCCGTGGCCCGTTTGGTAGAGTACTGCTCCGGCATTCGCCTGGTGTTGATCCCCGGAGAAACGACGGAAAACTACCGACCAGAGCAGCCGGCCGCTAGAATTCTCCTCCACACAGCGACTGAATTCCACTTAACTATCAAGTGTCGAACCCTAGAACCACCCGGTCAGTAACTGATGTCAGCCCATTGCAGTGACATCAGTTGAAACCCTGAGCCATCTAATCTGGTGAACTATAAAGAGTAGCTCTTGATGCTTTTTCAATCTGAAAGTGATGTGCCTTCATCGTTTATCATATCATCTTATTTTGTTTTTTTAATTGGTTATTTAAGGTCGCATCAACATCTAGGTCATGAGCGACCACTATTGGAGTTAACGTTACGGTATTTTGAGGATGAAACGAAATGGTGATGATAAGGGACGAACACAAATACAACCATGCCCGAGGCGGGACTCCAACCTGCAACCCTTCGGTCCGAGATCACTACGACACTACAGCCTTATTATCTCGGCCACCGGGCCGACGTATTGCTTTCACTTTTGGTTATGCACTTTTTCACATGTCGTGTTTCATACATTTCCTTTCTTCTTCTTCTTCTTCTTCTTCTTCTTCTTCTTCTTCCTTCAGGGATTAGGCATGAATGCCTGTTCCGTCTTCACTTGCACTTCAGCTCCATCTCTTCCTGGGCCTCCCCATCCTCCTACCCTTTCTTCACCCATTCTTCCAATGTGATGTCTCCATGATTCTCTGTATTCCTCTATCTTTTCATTTATATTATATATATCCAGTTCTTTACGGATATCTTCGTTTCTTATGTGATCTTGTTTTCTGCAGCCTTTAACTTTCCTGAGAAATCTCATTTCCGCTGCTTGGATTTTACTTTTATCTCTCTCTTTTGTTATCCACGATTCACTTCCATACATAAGAACTGGAGCAGCCATTGTTTTATAAAATTTTATTTGGGTGTCTTTCCTTGTTTTGTTTTGAAGTGTTCGGTTTATTATGCCACATAGTGATTGAAATTTATTGGTCTTATTTTCTATGTCTTTATCTCTGTCATAACTGATCTCGCAACCAAGATAATTGAAATTAGATTTTAAATACATTTCCTTTATAATATATAATTTTTATTTTAAAATAGCGGCACGTAATGTTGGTGTCCCGGGCGGGCGGGGAGCGTGAGTCGGCTCGACGGCTGGCCGAGGCGCAGGTGGGCCGCTTTCGGCGCGGCGCGGGGCGGCGCGGGGCCGCGGGCGGAATTAGGCCTAAGGGCTAAGGTTTCGCCGCGAGGGCCCCGCCATCCGCCCTTTTCGCGGATTTTTCGCCAACCGACGCCGCCCCGCCCCGCCCCCTTTTGTTCCATGCGGCCATCCGATACGGCGCGGGGTTCTTTGGTCCCCTTGGAACAGGCAATGGCCCGTTGAAGGGAACAATTAAGAAAAAATCGAAGAGGGGGAAATTAAACTTAACTTACGCGTTCTTTCTAGGCTTAATCGAAGAAATGTGCAGAATGCGTGATTTTATCTTCAGAAACGCATTCATCATTCGCTGGACAGGTCAATTAGTACCATAGTAATTTAAGAAACTTTAGTCACAATAAAACAAAAGTAATAATAATAATAACAATAATAATAATGATGATGATGATAAAATAATAATAATAATAATAATAATAATAATAATAAAGAGAGCTGGTTGACTTTTTGATTTTCTAACCGATCTTCCACCACATTGATTTTAAATGTTGCACGCTCAAGAATTATTCACTGGATAGCTCGTCAAGTTTTGTATGTCCATAGATTTCAAAGTAAATATTTTTTTAACTGACACAATAAAATGTTATTAACGCAAAGTTAGACTTCTTTCTCAGTTATAATATCAAAGCAGACAGATGAAATAAATTATTTTTTTCGTTTTAATCAAGGAATTTCATTTTCTAATTTATTACCATACGAGTTCAAAAATTCAAAAAAATGATCACAAAGAAATGGCATTTTCTCAAAACGGCTCCAAATATTTTCTGAATGTTTTTATAAGGATAGTCCTATATAAACTGAATTACATGACATATTAGCCATCTTCATGTATTCTTTAGTTTTTTAGAAACTACACAAAGGTATTTTTTGAAGCATCTCCTACGTCGTTAATATTTTCATTATGACCATTTCTATACATGTTTGAATTTGTAAACACAAGTGCTTCAAATAATTTCTTATGCAGTTTCTCGAAAACCCAAAACCTTTCTGTGAAAATTAGCTCAGAATTGCGCCAGAAACGCTCAAAACGCATTTTCGTAATAAGGGTTGCAAATTTTTAGTGAATCTGGTTTACTTTTCTGAAATATTATTTAAGACTTATTTCAGTTTTACTGTTAATGTTTGAAAATATTGAGTGAAAATGTCACCCATAGCGGATGGCCCATGAGGAGGGCAAAGGCGAAAATCTCGCCTACACCAAAAACATTAGAAAACTAACTACTACGAGAAAGTCTGTGCTAGTATGTAGAACCCCTTGTTCCACTGAATTATGCTATTATTGATCTGAAAATTGTTGACACCATCTTTTAGTACCTGAAAGTTCCAAAATGCTTACTTCCTAAATATGAATCCGTTGTACACAAAATGTTTCATGAGTTTATACTAAAAGACAAATCACACATCAATTCAAAGAACACACAAAGAAATTGCCCACCACATTGAACTAACTAGTTGTAAAAAGACCATGTGAAATGTCATCTTCACTTCTTAATTTGTATCTGCTGCTTTGAGCCACCAAACAAGCGTTTCCACCGGCCGTTGTAATGTTGACGAGTCATATTGTATTATTGTAACCTCCCGGAAGATAATTACATTAATAATACAATTCACGCCCTTGGGGGCCACCTAACAAGCGCATTGTTAGCACCAACTACTGACAAATGAACGTCTGTCGCCGGAGCGGCATTGTCAGAGCGACACCCATAATAACATCTAAATAAACTTCTTGTGAATGTGTCGGAGGGAAGAGGACGGGGTGGATAATGACTTGAGAACTAGTTAGAGCAGAGCGTCGTACTAACAGGAACAAATATTCCAAATTAGAATTGCATAAGGATTGGTTTAAGTAGTTGGCAAGGGAAATTCTGCTGATCCTGCTTTTAATCTTCAATTGAGAGATGCATATTCGTATTGGTAGGAGTATTTATATTGTTTTCCAGATTTTTGTAGAAAAGCTAAATTTATAACAGTCTTTCAGAAACATGAGAAGATACAAAACTTTATAAGGATTGGGCCCAGTTTTCCGGCAATTTCGAAATGGAGATTTTGATAAATTTTACCACCGGTTCTTTTATGTACTATAAATCCACTTTTAAACGTACGAATAGTTCGTTTTTTATCGACTCTTTTCAATTTAGTAAACTCCAAAGAGTTTTCATTTACAATATTTTAATGCAATATTAGTCGAATAATAAAATAAATATAATAATTTAAAATATATAAAATATAAAAAATATAAAATATAAAAGTAAATAAAATAATATAATAATATAAATAAATATAAACAAAAATATCTAGTACTTGGAATGTTAATCCCTAGCTTTTTTAAATTTATTATTATTATTATTTTCATCTTTAAACTATTAATAGTTGAATTGTTGGGAAGGAACTCTGAAACTCAAGAAAGCGTACGCAGATGATTTTCTCCCCATACGTCACATACAGTTTTTGACTAAATAAATAAATAATTGATTGTTGTTTCGGGGCAGCAGATAGGGTCATTAATGCCCGTACTGAAGTGAATGTTATTAACCCGCTGGGTATTGTTATCAGGGGCTGACCTACATGTCGGCTTGCCGAAGATATGTCGCTCCAAAGAGAGACCGCCTAACCCGGCAAGTTCTAAGCTCTCGCCTGATAACCATGTGTTGTAGTACAGTGCATGTTTTTATGAGACTATGTAGAGGAAAATGCTAGGACAAAGATGAAGAAGGAAAGATCACGCGCGGTTCGTGTTTCGTTTTTTAGGAATTTACTCCGACATTCGCCTGGTGTTGATCGGAGAAACTACGGAAAACTATCGATCAGAGCAGCCAGCTGCTAGAATTCACCTCCGTGCAGTGGCTGAGCTCGACGAATAGTCTATACAGATAGTGTCGCAAATCTGACACCAGCAGGACTCGAACCCTTGGACCTCCTTGGATCGCTGCAGGAATAGCAGCAATGACATAACTCAGTGGTCAAATAAATTATAATACATGTAGTAATCGTCAAGCTACATTCAATAGAAATAAATGTTTATAAGTGCAAATAACTGATTGAACAGCTCTGGTAGTAAGGAAGCAGTGTGACTAAGAGTTGTTTGCGAATAATTGTCATTTAATGAGTTTTCACTATACCTACTACAACATACGTTTTGTTTATTTGTTAAATATTTTGGTCTCTGTGTTCCAAGGACGTAAGGTATTGCTTTATTTCCGGTATGGTTAAAAAAATCAGCACCAAACATATCAAACAACTGAAGAAATTACTCGAATAAGTAGGAATTAAAAGTTTTGATGTCTTTTGACCCTGTAAAATCTGTACTTATCATCATTAATGCTATTGTTTTTACCAATGATTGCAGAGCCATTACGACTTACCATATAATGTTTAAAAATAAAAAAAATTCATACGAAATATCTATAAAAGAAGTTTAAAACGTTGAATAAAACATAGTACATATTTTCTTGTCATTTAAACCATTCATATAATAAGTAGATATTTAAAATATTAATTTTTGACATTCAATATAATTTTCGTATTGATCCTTTGTTGATATCATCTGCAAAATGTAATACCAAAATATTTCGAAAGGAAAAACAGAAATCTCTGGACATTAGATGACCATTTCTAATATTAATAGAACATTAAGCAAAAAAGTGATTATGAAGAATGGAAGATGAATCTAGTATTGTAGTAATAATATACCTCTCAAGTGCAAGTACTCCTAAAATGTCCTAAGTGACATTGGAAAGCTGTGGTTACCATCTACATATTTACAAATTAGTTGCATTAACGCCAAATTACTTTTAACTACTTTACTGTGTGTTGGTTTTTTCTAAAAGTAGTTTTATGATAAGTCATCTATTTTTACAAGTTCCTGAAAGCTACAAAACAGTTCGTTTCTCCCAAGGTAGGCAAATTATGTAGCATGGGGTACCGGGTGAAGTTAGTGTGTTTGCTACCTTGGGAAGATAATGGAGTGCTTCTGAGAATTCGCTGCTTATTTTACGAATAAACTCAAAGATCAGTTAGTTATTATATGATTATATTAATATATTATACGTTAACAAATTAATATATTGACAGAAATTTATTTTAACAAATAACGAATAGTGTGTTGCCTAATTTATGTTGCCATTTTTATTATTAGTCATTCATCGACAGCTCATGAAAATGAATATTCTAAATGCTTGCCATTCAGTTTTAGTTTTACTGACAAATGACTTTTAGTTCTCATGAAGACTATTAGATATTTCTCAAAATTATTTTGGGGATTCAATCACACGTTGAAATTGGCACAGAAGTATCTACATAACATTTTCACAGGAAGGAAATAAACAAGTAAATTAAACATGATATTTTGCTTTATAAAATTGTAAAATAATATACACCTGTTATAAAAATGTTTGCCCGCCGCTGTTTTTGTTTTTTTTTTGTCTTTTATTAACGACACTCTTGGGAATAAAACTTTCTGAATTGTTTTCACAAAAAGGAGCTGCTTAATGAAAATAGGAAATGCAGCGGACAAATCAACAATCGATCGGAATTGCTACTCTTCAACTGTCACCGCTCAACTACAAAAGTTTACTCCTTCACAATCGTAAGTAGCAGTGCACAGAATCCACAATGCAGCGTCGAAAAAGCCATAGGACACAATAGGCGCAAATGTCCTCTCTTTCTTCTTTTATAAACTTGTAAGAAATACCGCACATGACACCTCATTTCCCTAACTTAATATTACAATCACACTAATACAGCTTTTCTACGAGTCAACTTTCTACAAGAGACTGCTACAACGAGAGTTTGTGAAATAAATGAAAGGCGGAGAGAGAAAAAAAAGGAAGGGAGGGGGGTAGATTTCTTCAGAATACAGGAAGCATAAGAAGAAGAACAAGACGACGCCTGTCCAAAGACCCGTAGAGACCAATTGTATTCCAAACTCGGGAACGAAATTATAGTGCTTAGTGTATCATCTCCCGCGTCTCTTCAGGAAACTAACAATGGTTGTCTGCGTCGGCGGCCAATTGAGAAAAGGCCGTGTCATAGGGAATAATTAGGAGTAGCGACTCCGCGGCGACGAAGGCGCCCCCGGGAATGTCTGGCGACGCAACCCACGGCAGTCGATCCCGACTCGGACGCACAGCTCATTTCGACTGGACCAACTCGAAGTTCCTTTTTTTATTGCACGCCATCTGCCGTTTTTCTTTCGGCAAAAGTTTTATTTTCCGTTCAAATTGAGTACTTCCATTCCTAACCTGAAATAAAAACAAGACAATAGGTTTTAAAAATGGTTTAGAAAACTAACGCTGAAATAAAATGGTTTTGTAGCACAGTTTAAGGTTGGGTGCACAGGCAAATATTTGTTTCTACTGCACATTTTTCAGAATACCGTTGTTCCGCCAATTTTCAGGATTTTTTAAATTTTTTGTTAAAATTTCGTAAATTTTAGAAAATATTTTAGCTTACAACACAGATTTCATTGGATTAAAATAAGTAGAAATCAGAAATGAACATTGTATTTTGTCGTATGACATTTCACGTTTATTTTGATTTATCATAGAATATTTTTAAAAGGCAAAGAGTACTAATAATGTAATTGACAAGAGAAAAAAATCATTTAGATATCATCAAAAAACTCAATTAGATATCCTTCCAAGCGCCGGCCCAGGGAGCAGAGATCCCTAAGGCGGAGGGGCTCTAACAGCTCAGGTCATTAGTCCCGTAAATGTAGTGCATGTTTTCCCCTCGGAAGGGACGGTTATCTCCCTGATATGAGATCCGGCGCCGACCTACCGTCTGGTTGGTTTGGTTTTTTCGTTTTGGGTAGTTTAGTGCATGTTTGTTTCTCGGGAGATGGCGGTGGTCTTCTCCAGCTGAATGGTGAGATCCGGCGCCGACCTACCGTCGGCTAGTGGGGTTTCCCCCTAACCAGGACTCTCCCACCAGCGGGACACCGCCCCAGTCGGGACACGTTCTAAGCTCCCGACCGGTCTCCCGGAATATGTGGTAGTGTAGTGCATGTTAGTGTAAGTGTGTGTGTAAGGGGAGAGGATAGGACAAGGAAGAGGAAGGAAAGATCGCGCGCGGTTCGTGGCCCGTTTGGTAGTAAACTGGTCGGGCATTCGCCTGGTGCAGATCGGAAAAACCATAGAAAACTACCGATCAGAGCAGCCGGCTGCTAGAATTCTCCTCCAGACAGCGACTGAATGCGACCTAAAATCCTCCCACCGCCGGGAGTGGAACCGTAGAACCTCCCAGTCAGAGGCACTGCAGTGACAGCAGGTGATGCCCTGAGCCACCTCTCCCGGTTAGCGGTATCGAATCGCGCCAGGGGATGGATGTTTGCTTTGGACGACGTGGCACGATTAGGGCTGTGTGCATCGACTAACAACATGATCTCACTTTTACTGCTCCTACATGAATGAAGGTGCACGATGAATATATGATGGCTCTTCAAAATTGTGTGTTATTGACCTTTTGTTATTTGTATGAATATTAAAATGTGAATATTATAAACCAATATTTTTGGGATAATATAACTCAAACATTGATAAGGTATCTTCTTATTATCTATAACAATTTCCGGCGTCCGTGAATTTGGATAGTAAAATTTGAGCAACGGGATCAAGCATCAACTTGAATTACTTTGCGTATTATTACTTAAGATTTAAGGACTTGCTGCTAATATATATATTTTTCGGAAAGGATGTCGCCATAAGCAATAATAAATTAAAAACCGACCTGATCTCTATTAAATCTGATGCTATTGGAGCGAAAAAAAAAATCTGCGAGACACAATTCTGAGCTGCAAAGTTTCGAATTCAACTTCGGTGCAGCCCTAGCAAATGAGAGTCGACCTCGAAGGCTGTTTAGGTACCCAAATCCATGTTGTGTAAAATGGCGCCACTAGGGGGGGGGGCTTGCAAACTACAAAAGAGGGAATATCTCAAGTAATTTATGAACAAAAGTTGGTATTAATTATTGGATCTGGTAATTGGAGACCCAATTGAAAGCACAGGTAGGATGATGAGACGTGAAGTTTCACTTCAAATGCCACATAGTGACGCTACTACAGCAACATTAATCGCGAACTACTGAGAATATTTTATTTATTTGATTGATTAGTGATTCCGAGCGCGTTTATCTGCTAAGGTCATTAGTCCCGTAAATGAAGTGCTCGCGTTTTTCCGGATGGCAATATCTGGCGCCATCCTGGAAGCCACACGTAGAATCCAGGGACCATTCGTCGGCTAGTGGGGTTTTCCCTAATCAGGTATCTTCCACAAGTAGGGAACCACCCCAGCCGGGACAAGCTCTACGCTCCCGACCGGTCTCCCGGCATGTGTGGTAGTGTAGTGCATGTTTGTGTAAGGTGTGTATGTAAGGGGAGAGGATTGGACAAGGAAGGAGAAAAATCGCGCGTGGCCCGTTTGTCAGGGTACTGCTCCGGCATTCACCTGGTGTTGATCGGAGAAACCACAGAAAACTACCGATCAGAGCAGCCGGCCTCTAGAATTCTCGCGGCTGCATTCGACCTCACTATCTAGATAGTGTCGAAAATTCTGCGGCCGTCAGGACCCGAATCCTTGAACCCCCCGGTCATAGGCATTGCTGTGATATCATTTGAAACTCTTAGCCTGAGCTTAGTTTATCATTCTCATATCTCTCCTTTAGAGATTTTTAGAGATAATGATTAACAATCATCACATATATTATCTGTAAAACATCATCATATTATACAAACATCCCTTTTCCAGTTGAAAAACACAAACTATCTCAGCAAATATGCTGTTACTTGAAATCTGAGTCTCCCGTGACTGTCGTGCAACTTATATGACTGTATATACTATATAAATATTATTAAAAAAATATTTGATTCAAATGCCCGCATCAAGTTTCATTCTGGCGAAGACGTAAGTGACAGGTTCTACCTTAGAAGCGAAGGCGCATCGAATCATTTGTGTGCGGTGTTTGATTCTGCAGTTCAGTGCAGTTTGAAGTCGCATTTGTGCTTATTAATGTGTGTTTCACCTACACTTCTGAATTGGTTCGTAATTTTGAGGATGGTGGCAACATTGATGAGCGACGCAGATTAAGGCAGGCAGGGGCGGGGCTAGGCGAGGCAACCCATGGTGAGGAGTGTGGAAAGGAGCTGGGTGGTTTGGGGCAGTTCGGCATAAGGCACAGCAAGACCGGGCGGGGATACACTGAAGTCAGGATTCATTCCGTTTCCGATCTGAACAGATGAATACTAGCGTACCCGTCCGAGAACTCTTGCATGTTAAACTAGCACCACCTAGACATACAAGGCCTGCGCACTGCAGTATTTCAAAGCCAATATGGCGGCTGGGCGAGGGCGACTTGTTCGAGTTGAGGCGATCCAGTTATGTGCGTTGAGTGGCACGTGTAGCTTTCGAGTTGTGGTTATGTAGATGTGCTCTCTTGCTGAAATAGTGAGAATCGTGGTGAATAAGGGCATTGTCCCCAGGTCAGGGAATTATGGTAAAAAGTGAAATGTGTAAGTTGCTAAGTTCAGTGTTTACTTTCAGCTTTGTGAACTGCATTTGCTAACGCGGGAAATTGAGAAGATTTCAGTACTCTATTGTGGTAATGGAAGAATAATCATGAGGCCTTTGGCCTCATGTTTTAAGTTTTAAGGCTCTAGAACGCTTCGCCTAGGAGTTATATAACAATATATCTGACCATGTGTTGCAGGTTGCATTTGACATGAATATTTAGATGCGTTTTTTAAACAAATATTTCATATTATTAAAATCATGGTGCAATTCATCACGTCCCCGTGAAATGATTTTTCTTTAAAGACCTAATTTACACATATTGGTTGCGTATGAGATCCGAAAAAGATATGTATACTACTGAAATATTATAGGAGACGATGATAAACAAATACCTGGGCAAGTGCGATTGAATTCGGCTTTAAACTCCCCGTGTGATTTAATCGCAGGGGTTTTCATTGGTAATATTTTATTTCTTCATCAAAATCACACAAAGATTGAATTGGGAATGGCGAGAAATGGCAGCTGAAATACTTAAGTCACAAACTCTGAGAGTAAACTTTTAACGCCTGACACATTATGGCGAGTGGGTGCTTTAAAGAAAGCCTCGCGTTTCAATGTCACTCTAAGGCGATGACTAAACCTTGTACGTAACTTCCATGATCGAATACACACGTGTACTACAATGGTGAAATCGTCGAGGGTTTATATGAAGATCGAAACTTTATGTCAACAATGCATGTCATAATTCCTATGGATCACACATAGATGTTTCTGGAAACGTGCGTATTCTTACAAATCTTTCAAATTCTCACATTCATACAAAGTTAAGCTTTTTAATGCAAATTTGATTCCAATATCGAGCCCCCGTGGTTTGTACCGTACATCAGTTTTCTCTGAAAAGTTCATTCCTAGTAGCCTTTGATAGAGATAAAAAATATATTATTAAAACCTCGAAGTTAATGGTATTGAACACTAACATGAATTAAAAAAATAACTCATTTAAACAGAAGACAGCTGGAAGAGGTAAATTTATGTTAATTGGCGTAAACTTACAATGGTCGCTAAATGAATCCTGTTGAATGGCTTAAGCAAATCCAAGAATAACAGAAGGCAGAAAGCAAGAGACAATATGCGAGTATACGATCGTATTTTGTGGCATCTTCAGATCCAAAATATTTCTCTATTATACAAAAGTAAAGATTGAACATCGAGAAAATATAATTTTGCCAAAAAATGGAAAGGTTATTAATTTATTTTAATTACTAGTCGAATATAGGCATCTTCTCAAAGTGGAACATTTGGATTGAAGGGTAAAGGAGATTGATTGATCGAAGTGGTCCTCGCGGCAGTGATGTAGTCCCCCTTCTCTTCGTTCCGTCTTCCCAGAGGAGGGATGTTCATTGGTTCAAATAGCTTGAGACTGAAGATATCAATCTACCAACATTACTACAGGCTGTTCAATTGCAATGCTTGGAAATTGCTAAAAATTGCGTCGATCGTATTTTGTTGCGTTGGATGCGGTCAACGTCTAATTTCAGAACCCAACAAGATCACAACTTTTTGTTGTGGTTACTTAAAATATTCTCTGCAAAATAAACTCCGAAGAAGTGAATAGCATCCACCGCGTTAATGTTTGTACCAACTTAAAAATAAGTCTATAAGAATGGATTTTGGCAAATTATTGTATGTAAATTCAAATTTCAAACTATTAAATCTTCAAGACGTTTTGAGTGACTGAATTCTCGCTATTTGGTTCGTAAACGATTGGTGATAATTCAGATCACCAGGACAGAATAATGTTCACCATCATGGCGGACGCATGTAAGTAAAGTCATGAGTTTTCAGTACAATTTGTTGCCTTCAGACTACTTTCAAGCTCTCTGACATCTACTATAGTGCAATATGTGACGAAACTGCATAAGGTGACGCCATCTACAGGTTGCCTATTAGACCCCGCAATGGCGGCTCGAAAGCTCACATCACACAGTGGCATATCTGATTTGATACATAACGAAGGTGTATTTAAAACAAGCAACTTGGCGACAATAAGTATAGCTTGATACAGTTAATGTGCATTAAAAAGTTGTATTTTAATATGACACGTGATAATATGTGTCTGCTCTGTGTTCTGTATTCATGTTTTCTACTTTTGTTGATTTTAATGTTACTTCTTGAAATGGCATAATACATCCCCGCCTCCGTTTTCCACATGTTAACTTTCTATACGCATCAAATATGGCATAAGAATACGCGTGGTTTATTTGATACACCAAACCGGGAAAATGTTCGAAATAATTAAATGTCTTCAATAATTTTTCACACTTAACACAATAGTATGTTTATTAGACTAACGAAAAAATAGTATCATTTGTAAATATCCCCAAAATAAATGATTACGCAATCGTTTATCAGTCGGTTAACCGGCTGATATGGATCAGGGCAACACTGACACTGCAGTATCTTTGATATGAGGTCCTTGATTTCGAGTTTTGACGGTAGTGGATATTTTCACACTAGATAGATATGTCGAATTTAGCAACTGACTGGAAGATTCTAGCAGCCGGCTTATCTGATAGATAGTTTCTTCGGTCAATACCAGGCGAATGCCGAAGCGGTACTCTGACGGGCCATGGATCGCGTGCTATATTTTCTTTCTCATCTTTCTCCCCTCCCCTCCTCTCTCTGTTACATACACACGTGCACTACTGCACCACGGGAACTCCGCCAGGGAGATACCTCGCCGGCGGAGACAGCTGCAGGAAGAAATCCCTTCAAACCAATGTATAGGTCGGCGCCGCACTGCAACATACATACGGGACTAATGGCCGTAGCATGTGACACGCCCAAAAACCCAAAATGAACAATCAATCATGTGTGTTTTAGTAATTTCACTGGAGATCTAGTCATAATTCATTATTATAAATGAATGACTAGAGATAATCAGACCACAATTAATAAAGTCCCAATAGTGTACTTAACACGTATTACACCAAATTAGTTGTGAGAGAATTTCACCGTCTTTGAGTGGAACAAAACAAGCAACATTATTAACTAAAACATTTACAAATGTTCATATAAATTCAATTCGTTTTACAAACATTTATAAATGATTAATTTTACTGAAGATAACCTAATCTCAATTCGTGGACATTTATGGACCACGCCACCTGGGTAAGTATTATCTTCACTAAAATTACTTATATCGGTTTTTAAAATGACTTGTATTAATTTAAACTTTGTACATGTTTTAGATAATAATGTTCTCGTTTTGTACCACTGAAGTTGGGGAAATTCCTTCGAAACGTGTTTGGTGTAATAAGTATTAAATACATTATTTGAACATTATTCATTGTGGTCTGACTACCGCTAATCATTCAATTCTAATATAAAATCAATTATGTGGTCGGAAAAACACTAAGTTAGGCCACAACCCTAAGAGTAAATGTGATGTCATGAGGACGTAGGTCCCAGGTGAATCGTCTCTCGTAACCTGTCTTAAGCAGAGATTTGCTAACCCTGATACAAAATGAAAATGTAGAAATTGATACAAGTGTAACAACTCGTAAGAGATAGAACAATTGAGGTATGTAATGCGTTGCTACAGAGGCCAGTTTGTTTAGAGGGAGGCTAGCAAGAGTTCGAAAAGAAATGGACACCTGACGATTAAGCCGCGATATTTAACGTGAAATACTTGTCAAATACTCAATTAGTAGCATCATCAAGAGTTAAGAAGAGTGACGAAACCTTGGGGAAGGTATTAGATATAATTAATGGGTGGTTCAAGAATACAGAGCAAGAGAAGATAATAGTTTGCTATCCAGAACTTACAAACCAGATAATTTTAGTTTTGTTGGAACGTTAAGAGTTTACCTCAAGAGTGAGGTGAACCGAAATATATGTTGAAAGCAGCGGCAGATGACTTATATTGGAGATATCCGTAATGGCGTGCGCCTAAGGGGGCATACACTATTCCGGGACGGAAGTACATTAGAACAAACTCAGTGAAGATGCAGGTAGTTCCGTATTTCCAAGATGTTCCGCTAAACGGGAAACGCGGTAAGTCCCCGGGTGTGAAGGCCCCTTTCCGAATTTCGTGAGCTGGGGCACTGTCCCCCTGCGTGGACCGGGAGGCGGTAGCTCAGTGCATCAACTGATGTCACTGCAGCACCTGTGACCGGGAGGTCCTAGGTTCGAGTCCTGACGGCGGCACGATTTTCGACACTAGCTTTTCAGCTAGGTCGAATTCAGTCGCTGCCTGGAGGAGAATTCTAGCGGCCAGCTGCTGTGATCGGTAGTTTTCCGTGGTTTCTCCGATCAACACCAGGCGAATGCCGGAGCAGTACCCTACAAAACGGGCCACGGACCGCGCGCGATTTTTTCCTTCCTCTTCCTTGTCCTATCCTCTCCCCTTACCCACACTAACATGCACTAAACTACCACATATTCCGGGAGACCGGTCGGGAGCTTAGAGCTTGTCCCAGCTGGGGCGGTGCCCCGCTGGTGGGAGAGTCCTGGTTAGGGGGAAACCCCACTAGCCGACGGTAGGTCGGCGCCGGATCTCGTCATCCAGCGGGGGAAGATCACCGCCATCTACCGAAAAAAAGCATACACTACACTAACGGGACTAATGACCAAATCAGTTGAAACACGAAAAAACCGAACCCAACCAACCCCTGCGTGGTCAAGCGGGGCGGGTGGGCGGCGACCGGGAGATAAGTATATCCGATGCCACCGCGTGACGTGCGGCCCGCCCCCGCCCACGCGCTCGCTGCCGCCCCTAATGACAGCACAAAGGACCAACCCTTATCGATCCCTGCGCGCCGCCCGCCCCGCCACGCCCCCGCCACTCTCCGCGCGCGTGGGCGATCCGGAGACGAGCCAGGATCACCGCCATCACCATCACATTCAGCTGCACTAATAGGGCAGAATTCAATGGCATCATACCGCGAAAAGTACAGCCAGAAATTACATCAAATTTAATGATCAACTGTACATTAATTTTATTTTTATTTATTTTATTTATTTATTTATTTTACGTCAGAAAAACAGTTAAAAACTGCGTATGACGTGCTATGGGGAAAAGTGAATTGTGTGCACATTTTCAAAATTCTGTGATCCCTACACTTACTCAAATACTACTTAAATTTTGAATTTTGAAAGGGAGAAAAAACAACAAAACTCCCATGCAATAAAATCTATGTTCAAGGATAAACAAGCAATAAATTTTGGTTCTTATTACTTCCTGCCGCGACAACATGGAAACGATTATTTGAATAATTGTATTTCCCACTGAATTCTAGAAGACGTGCACAGAAAATGAAGTTACATTTATGTCCAGAAGCAAAACAAGGGGCCATCTCAGCATTTGCTCAATGGATCAGGGAAACTGGACGAAAAACCTGATCGAGATGGTGAATTTTAATGTACTTTGTACATTAAAGGGATATTACTATTCTGTACATTAAATTTAATACTTAAATTAAAAATTAATGTAGATTAATTTGTACGACTGTTAACTTAACGTACTTGTCTACATGAAATGTAATTGTACATTAAATTCAATGCAGACGTACAGAAAAGTTGCTGTAGGTGTACATGAAATTTATTTACGTACATGAAAATTGTTTTCACGTATTTTACATTAAAATTAAGTGAGTAGGGGATGAATAGAAGTCTTTCCGTTTATTAATTGACGCGTAATAATGTTAGACTGCGCTACAGTTGTTATATCGCCTGAACGCAACCGGTCACTCCGTTAATGATTTTATTTCTGATTGATGCATTATAGCTTGTTATTGTCTTCAATATGCTGCTCAATATACACGGTATAACTTAACCTGGATCCAAAGGATCGCCATTAAGAGAGAAATATGAAAATAGAAATAGAGACAAGTCAACAACTAGTTGATTAGTAAAAAAGTAAATCTGAAACAATAAAATAGGTAAAAAATAAAATTATGTACCACGGGCGTTAACTGCTTGTAATAATCTCGAGTGATAAATAGCCTTCGGAGCAAAGACCCTCGGGCATTTTGTCGCCTCTTGATCATTAGAACACTTATAACGGCCTTGGCGCATAAATAACTATTACAATCTGCCGAACGTTAAGAATATTAAAAACAAAGGAGTTTTAGCGAAAAATAGAGGATGAGTACTGCCAACTCAAGAAAAGTTTCTTTTGTACAATTTTTCTCACACGAAGGTGATAATACACAAAGTATTGAATGTCTCACTGCCTTTCATTTACAATTGACGGTAATAGGTTGATTATAAAACACTAGTGCGTCGGTTTACACATTTAACAGTGAAATTTTTTTACACCGGCCTAACTACATGAATAACTATTACTAAGCATACTACGTGACCTTATGATGCAACGTGTAGTTTGGAGCCTGAACGTTCGCAGTTATTTTGAATACAAAGCTATTTTCTCTTTAAACCTGATACACGAAGTGCACAATGTTCGTGCCGCTTCATCTGGCGAACAGCAATCTATATAAGTGCTAAAAGTACCAGCGCTATAAGTGCTAAAAGTACTATTAATGTGAATTCAATGACTTCGATACCACAAAAAGTAGGGTATGAGTAGATACGAAATTTTTACAAGCTCTTCTTCAAGATTGTCGCAGTGTCCTTGCTATCTCTAATAAAGATTAATAAAATACAAATGCGGTAAATAAATAATTTAAATAATATGTTGGTAGATGCATCATGATGTTTATATTTCGCTAAGAGCGGATTGGTTTCTAATATATTCCGCCAAAGGCCAGTGGCGGTGCAGCTGGAATGGTACAGAATAGATTCGCTAGAGCCCAGTAGCAGTACGTCCTAAGATGAAAATTTTTAATCTTACAAAATTATACTATTTTATTAAAGTTTTAACAAACTACATTAATAATAATAATAATAATAATAATAATAATAATAATGATAAGAATCTTAAACATCTTGTTTTGTAAAAAAATATTTTTCCTCTTCCCCAAGGATAGGGTATGAAGAAAGTCTGGGTAACGCCGAATATTTTCCTAATAAAATTATAATTTAATACGTACCTCCACCTACATTTATTACCTAACATTTTGAAAAGAGAACTTACATTTACTTTTAAATATGGTAGACATTCATTTTTCATTAGGTCAATAGGCGCTATATTTAATAACGAAGTTTTACATCATGCTGTTTACATCAATAATGCACTAGAATCCATACAGTGATTCCTCTCCAGAGGCCAAAATGTTATGCAGTATTATGTAAACAATATTATTATTTTAAGTTATTTGATGTACATTGACGGCAAATGTTCCGTACTCTGCAGGCCATGCTTTTTTGTTGTTGTTTTTTTTTTTTTTTGGTTTATTTGTTTCACAGAGAGGCTATATGATCTGCATGTTTCTAAAAAGTTTTGCGTAGAAACCTTTTTTTTGTTCAAATAGACTTTGAGCTCTCATTGCGGCTCAGCCATTCAAAATCTCGCAGGGGTTTATTGGACAAAATATATTTAAAATTGACTTAAGAGCTTAGTTTTAGAAGTTTCGTTGTTTCCTCCCTGGACACCTGCATAATCTATAAAGTAAATAATTAACCCGCAGTAGCTAGGCAAATAATTAACCCGAGTGACCGCAGTAGCTGGACTGTTTTATCAAAGACTATTTCATTAAATTTTATCAGACTACTTTATCAAAGAATTAATTTTTTCAAATGAATTTTTGAGCGCTTGTAGTCTCGCAGCCATTCGATATCTTGGAAGAATTTATTGAAAAAAATAATGCTTAAAATTGACTTACGAGCTTCTTTTCGAAGTTTCGAAGCTTCCTCCCTTGACACTGCATAATTTTAATGTTATAATAATAACATTAAAATTATGCAGTGTCCAGGGAGAAAACTTCGAAACTTCGCAAATTAGCTCTTAAGTCAATTTTTATTTATATATATATATATATATATATATATATATATATATATATATATTTATATATATATATTAATAATTACTGAGTGTTCCACCTGATGAAGCAAACACATCAGTTTGAGAAATGTTGTGCCACTTAATAAAAATATAATTTTGAATTGACTGTCTATAATTAACAGATATATATATATATATATATATATATATATATATATATATATTTATATATATATAATACCTGTTAAATATAATATTCCATAAAATAACTAAGTAAATAAACAAATAGCAAACGCGGCGCTGCGTGCGCTGGCGGGAGCGCCTGCGTGGGCGCCAGCGCGTCGCCGGCCGCGCCGTCGCTTAGCAACTCCGCCCCAGGGGTTGGTTCCCCGCGTCCGCAGCTGCCCCAGCGCCAGCCACGCGCAGCAGGGGTGGGGGCGAGGGTCACGGCGGAAGTCTTTCCGCCGCTTCCGGGTCCAGGATTAAATTTCCACGAGGAAATCCGCGTTTCGCTGCAAAATTCCAACGGCTGCCTCCCCCGTGCTCCCGAGACAACGCGGCGGGAGCAGGCGTTCCTCAAGGACTTGACGCGGGCGGCAGTTGCAGGCGGACGCAGCGCTTGCAGTCACGTGCGGCATTTTTATTTTATTTTTGTTCTTGAGGGTGGGCTGAAAGTAAGAGGAACCGGGAACCTATCAGGACACCTACATTGAATATTAACATAAGGCAAATTGCAATGATATATATATATATATATATATATATATATATATATGTCATTGTTTTTATAACAATTTATTTATTTTTCACGTTTCGCTTATGTGGGATCTTTTCCAAAATCTATTATCCAGGTTTGTTGACACCATATCATAAACAATCGGACCCGATGATGTTTACGACTTGACTAGTTTTTTATACCATTGGCAATATTTTATCAAAATGCTGTTTGTTTATGGCGTGGTATCAAGAAAACTTGACAATAGATTTTTGATAAAGACCCAAAATAGGATCGAAACGTCAAAAAACTAATGAAATACTGTCTGTTTTATAAATGTGAAAAAAACTATTGCAATAAAATAAACAATATAACAGACGTAATATATTCAATAACATAAGCAAACACTCACAATTTTATGTCAATAAATTATTATGAAAAATATTTAATCCAATTACATTGTTTTATCTATAAAAATCCCATGAAAATGCTAAAACTTATGTGGAAAATTGCTCTCCGAGAAAAACAAAATGGATACAAAATTAAATTATTGAATTTATTTCTCTAGAAGTCTTACTAATACTAATGATATTATCAGATTCTTGAGAAAATCATTATTTCCTTTCAAACATATAAAAACTGGTGAGAGTCATGCTCGCTGTGTTTAAAGTTCATGAAAGAAATGGACGTGCTCTTTTATCAGGAAACTATATTTTTTCCTAAAATTTGAAGTTGCCTCAACACGGAACTTCCGTTGCCATTTCCGATTTATTTCATTTCTCTCTTCCAGGGGACAAAGACCTTCGCAAATGGTCTCGGGTGATTGAAACGTTATGTGACAGCTTCATCGCACTGGGGCTATTGCCAATTTTCTGAGGAATGAATATTATTTCCGCACTTCCCCTCTTTTATTTGTTCATCGGGAAGTGTCAAAGGTAATCGCGGGTAATAGAATGCCAATATTAGAGAGCTTCAATCCCATTACCAAAACCTCATACGAAAATGTTGAAAGTAATATGGCAAAAAGTTCGCTCAATGGATCAAATGTTGAAACGACTTTGCTCAGAGGGGAGAGCAGAGAGCAATTATGATTTGCTTTCTCGTTTACGTAATAGTTATGGAAAATCAATTTCGAGGTTTTAAAGAAAATGCACGTTTTGGATCCCCTGTTACCGAGAAAGTTTTGTGCTTTTTCTTTCAAAACGTCCGTCCGTCTGTGAACAACATAAGCGGCTAAATCATGGCAACTATTCGTAGTTATTTTTTTCGAAAATGATTATTCGCCGGTCGACTCAAAGCTCTGAGAATTTGGAACACATTCTTTAAATTTCAGGGGTACTTTACATTAAGCCTCCGTCAAATTTTCAAAATTTTCTCAAAAATGCCCCCAAATTTTTTCTTTAAATTTACAGCAAGAATAGAGTACAATACACATATAAAGGTGGTGTAGGTCTGATTTTCACAGTTAACAGGAAATTTCGGTAACTACAAAAGTTTGATTTTTTTCGTTGTCTTCCTAACTCTGCAATATTGAAGAAGAAAGTTTTTTTTCAGATGAAATTTGTTCTCCTTAATTAGTACTTTCATTAACGTCATGTACATTTTTTTAAAAAAATTGTAGTAGTTTTCAAATACAATGTTGAGAGAAATATGTGACAATTGTAAGAATGTTTTTAAAGAAATGAAAACATTTCTGGTGTACTTTCTATCTCAGCCTCGACCCTATTTCCTATATTCGCAGTACTGCTTAATGTCACTAAACTGACGTAGACAAAATTAGTGTTTCAATAGGTAGGACGTGACTTCGCAGCGTGGATTTTCTACTTTCACTTCTTTGACCCCACTATTACCACACAATGTTGCGACATATTTCTATTGATATCGCTTAACGTTTTTAACAAGTATTTTACTACGTCGGTTTAGCTGTACTAAACGTTTTACTGTGCTTATTGAGAACACTTTCTACCTTCATTGAATGTCTGTAACAGATTCATACATCATGTTAATGTGTTATCAAGAAGGAATTGAAGAAATAAGGGGAAATAAACATTACCATACTAAAAGGGCCCTTTAATAATTTTTAAATATTGCACATATATTGTTCATGGGCTACAATAGTTGCACAACTCAAAAAATCAATAAGTTGGTTAGATAAATGAGTTTGACGTTTTCACCTTGTATTTAAATGCATCATTCTTGCTCACACACTTCTGCCTCTTGTTGGTGGAATACTTTGCTGTAAGCTTTCCTCCTGTTGCTACTGGAACGATACAATCTGAAATTCTGGATTTAACTCAAATCTTGTATTTTTTTATTTGTGCCACTATTGCAGCCCATGAACGATATGTTAATGTAATCAAAATCATTATGAAAATGAATGAATGACAATATATGCAAATTATAAAATTAATAATATAATTAATAAAAAATGAGTATAGAATTGTGTCTAAAAGATTGAAATAGGCAGTTTTTAAGCATGTACTTCGCATAGATTTTATTACATGGGAGGGTTTTTTGCCTTTCAAAATTTAAGTAGTATATGTCTTAGTGTAGGGATCACAGAATATTGAAAATGTGCACACAATTCACTTTTCCCCATAGCACGTCATACGCAGTTTTTACAGTTTTTTGACGTAAAATAAATAAATAAATAAAAAATAAATAGATGGTGCCGAACTCATTAGTACAATCTGAGGAGGCTCGGTACATCGACTAATATCACTGCAGCGCCTCTCACCGGGAGGTCCTCGGGTTCCACTCTCAACGGTGGCAGGATTTTCGACAGTAGCTGCATAGGTAGGTCGAATTTAGCCGCTGTCCGGAAGAAAATCTAGCGACCGACTGTCCTGATCGATAAAATTACCTTGGTTTCTCCGATCAACACCAAGCGAATGCCGGAGCAGTACCCTAACAAACGGGCCACGGGCCGCGCGCGATCTTCCTTCCTCTTCCTTGTTCTATCCTCCACACTCACTCTAACATGCACTACACTACCACATATTCCGGGAGACCGGTCGGCAGCTTAGAGCTTGTCCCGGCTGGGGCGGTGCCCTGCTGGTGGGAGAGTCCCGGTTAGGGGGAAACCCCACTAGCCGACGGTATGTCGGCGCCGGATCTCGCCATCCAGCGGGGGAAGATCACCGCCACCCCCCGTAACAAACACGTACACTTCACTGGGAAGTAATGAACTTAGCAGTTGACTAGCCCCGAATCACTAATCAATCAATCAACCAAACTCACGAAAAGTAATTTATTTTATTTTATGACTCTTCCACTCAAGTTCTAAGTATATAATGGTAAGGAAAGAATGGATTCAAACTTCAAGTAATCCCAGCTATCAGCAAGAATGATGTGATTTTTTTTCCTAAGTATGACTCACGTTACTTGACTCTATTTATTTCATTAGCTGAAAATATTTATTTTGTGAATGTTCATGTAATTGAATCGGTGATTTGAAAAGGAATCCTTGTTACATATTTTTGAGAAAAATAAAAATTCCAACAACATTCACAGTTGGCATCTGGGGCAATTATGATCTTTACAAAGTTGTAGAATGTCGTTATGAATGTTTTGGGCTACTCAGTAACTTGAAATTTACATTTCTGTGATGTACAGAATCGTTTTCTACTGAACGTATCTACTGTACTTTTTCCTGGACTAACTTTTTTTAAAAAAATAATTACGAACTATTAAAAAAATCTTTATTTTTGAACTTATAAAAAATATAAACGTAGAATAAATCATAATGAAGTGAATTAACATATTGTAAACTGGCATTAAAAATATTCTTAATAGATTGATAAATCAGTCTGTGGCTGTCAAAATTTCTGGAAGAAGTGGAAATATGCATGTGAGACGTATTTTGCGATTTTTTTATCATCGGCTTTTTTCTTTCTGTTGATTGGCGAAACAGCTGAGTCATAAACTTTCTTGACGACGTCATACGGAGTTTTTTACTGTTTTTTTGACGTAAAATAAATAAATAAAATAAATAGACGAGCAAATCTTGACGTGCCTTTCCTTTTACCAACATGAGTGGATGGACGGGTGGCTTTAGAAACTTTTGAGCTGAAACTTTGTAAATAGGTCAGGAGTAAGATTTAGTTGTGCCGTTGCAGAGATCAGTAATATATTTTAATTTGGGGGGGTAATTCAAATGATGTTTCCAAAATCTTCCGGAAAATGATGATTTTTTTCCTTTCTAATTTGTAATTAGAATCTTGATAATTAACAATATGTGTTATGGACGAATAATATGAATTTTAAGTGTATAATTGGTTAACAATATTCGTCAAACTCTGATACACCGACAAAGTAATGCAGATCATTTTTAAAAGCAATAGTAGTAGTTTCAGAACCGGCATACCGTCATGAACGGAAGACATTTGTTTCTGCGTGTAAGCGAGAGATGAACTTAATGTTTTACAACTCTCCCTTTCCTGGATAAGTGATCACAGTAATGGTTTTTCATTTCCTTCCTGTGAATAAAGCATGAATAAGTGAGGAAGAGAATGAATAAAAATGATAGATTTAGACGGGACTATGTCCATTGGGAGCTGTAGTGCTATGCTAATCGCAGCCACATGGTAAACTTATCCAAGACTGCAGAGCGGATAATATCCGTATTACATGGCTATCGTCTTGAATGTTTGTGCCATTCTGTATCCTACTGGTTCCTATTTTTCTTGACAATTTTAGCTAACGTTGACTCTTTGGCCTAATTTTGGCTTTTTCTTTAATATTTTGTCATTATTTTCCTTTTTACTTCTCACCTTGCAAGGTATGAAGTAAATAGAAAATATTGTAATCGTGCGGCATAAGTATTGTCAGAAAATTTATTGTTGGACTCTGGTAACGAAAAAGAGAATAAATGTTCACCTGCATGTAGTAAATTACTTCCTCTTACTCGGTGTGTAGTCAGAATCCACATTTTGTAAACTGATATCGAAAAGTCGAGTGACAGCAGAATGTCTGTCTGTCTATCCGTCTGTGTGTCCGTCAGCTCATCCGTCTGGCTGGCTGTCAGTTGTGGTCAACGCTAGCGTCTCAACTGTTCAGTGATTTTCTCGAAAATTAATATTCCCAAATCAATCTGAACGAACTCGAGGAAGTTCAAATGACATTTCGTAGAGGCACCGTCGGACTGGAACAAATTAGTAGTCGTAATTTCAAAATTAATGTGTGCGTTAAGAATATATTCCACGAGTGAAACTGAAAAATATAGTTTCTTTAGAAGTTTGCAAAAAAATGTCATTTGCAATCAATATTTCCATAAAAAGATCAGATCCTTTCACATGTGATAATTTTAGTTTGAATATAAATTAAATTGGTTTTTACTTTCTTGCTTTTACGAAGGTACTTCGCAAGAAGAGAAAGCAGCGAAACTGCGCCGGAAAACGGCAAATGTTTGGCAGAAAAAATCTTATTGTCGGTGTCTGGTAAGAAAAAAGTGGATAAATCCTGTTACTATTTACATTTTCTTCCTCCAACACATGGTGTAGCACTAGAATACATGTTTTGTGGTCCTTTTTACCAAAAAATTGATTGACAGCAAATCGTGTCTATCCGCCTGTCTGTCCGTATCTGGTCAACGCTAGCGCCTAATCCTTTCAGCCGATATTTTCCAAAACTGAGAATCCCCGATCCATCTGAACGATCTCGAGGCATTCGGAGTTCCAAACAGACATTTTGAATTTTCAGGGTATTTTACACGAAGTCTCAAAACATTTTTTTCCTCAAAAAACGCTCCAAATTGCTTCTTTAAATTCTTTCTGGGATAGAAGAAGGAACTCTTGATAGAATTGAGCAGGTCTCATTTTTGTGGAACTCGCTGAATTTTCGAAAATTGCAAATTTAGAAATAATGCGAGAAAGTATGTGTATGAAAGTAGCACCACTAGTTTAGAATAATTCTCATTATTTCATTGTTTATTCTGACCGAGAGGTCCTAGGTTCGAATCCTGATGGCGGCAGGATATTCGACACTAGCTTTTCAGCTAGGTCGAATTCAGTCGCTGTTTGGAGGAGAATTGTAGCGGCCGGCTACTCTGATCGGTAGTTTTCGGTGGTTTCTCCGATCAACACCAGGCGAATCCCGGAGCAGTACACTACGAAACGGACCACGGACCGCGCGCGATCTGTCCGTCCTCTTCCTTGTCCTATCCTCTCCCCTTAGACACACACTTACACTGACATGCACTACACTACCACATATTCCGGGAGACCGGTCGGGAGCTTAGAGCTTGTCCCGACTAGGGCGGTGCCCCGCTGGTGGGAGAGTCCTGGTTAGGGGAAAACCCCACTAGCCGACGGTAGGTTGGCGCCGGATCTCGCCATCCAGCTGGGGAAGACCACCGCCATCACCCGAGAAAAAACATGCAGTACACTAACGGGACTAATGACCAAAGCAGTTGACGCGCCCGGAAACACGAGAAAACCAAACCAATCATTGTTTACATGTCTTTTTTGCACCCTTATTTTAGCCATAATAAATGCCGATTCGGCTGCCTATTCCAGGTGAAATAAATGCGTGCTCTAGTGATGACGCGTGCAGCCTCCTTGGCTGTCGGAGCCGTGGGCCGCGCGAGGCCCGAGGCGCGACGCCGCCGCCGCCGCCGTCCTTACGCGAGGTCGCGGAGGCCGTGGTGGCGGCGGAGGGGGAGGAGGGGGAGGGGGAGGGGTGGTAACCCGAGCCGCGAACGTTGGAATGCTCGCGCCGTGCAGGCGCGCGGCCGAGGGGCGAGGTGTGCCACAGTGGGCCACACGCGGAATCACGCTCAACAACCCCACTTTTGCCAAGATTCTCTTCTGATTGTTAGCTCAACAACGGGAATCACGCTCAACAACCACATTTTGCGAGATTCACTTCTGATTGTTAGCTCAACAACGGGAATCACGCTCAACAACCCCACTTTTGCCAAGATTCTCTCTGATTGTTAGCTCAACAACGGAATCACGCTCAACAATTACACGTTTGCGAAGATTCTTCTGATGTTTTTTATTCCTCTGATTGTTAAACAACGGGAATCACGCTCAACAATTACACGTTTGCGAAGATTCTATTTTTTCTTGTAAACAATCATATACGTTTCAATGAAAACAACCATATCACAATTCAAATTCTTTATTATTAAAGATTTAAATTTATAATAATTATAACAAATATTATAAATATATAACAGAGATATTGACCACGTGGGTAGGAGCTCGAGTCATTGAACACGAAGAAAGTAGTGGTAGAAATGATAAGCAAGAAAGTAAAAACATGGAGGACGTCATTTAAAATGTTAGATTCGAGTAACGAAGGTTTCTCTGCAATAAATTCAATATTTACGTGAAATGTTATAACTCTAATGGATTGTATAAATGAGTGTATAAGTGAGTTGATGATTGCAAGATTAGATTGAGTAAAGAATTAAATTTAAAGGTTTATTGGTGAAATTTTGTTCCTTTTTTCGCTAGTTTTTAGTCAATTTATCTCCATAATCAGCACGATTTTATTATTGTGGTAGTTTATTGTCAATTTACTTTCATACATATATAGAAGTGTTTTGTGTAGGGATGATACTAGTGGGATTAAATTAATTAATTTTATTGCAATACTTCTGGGCCCTCAAGGAGGTGAAATACCTCACAGCCGCGCACTCGATAATCCACGAGGGGGGGGGGGAATGAAGCAAATGTAAAGTTACTGTAATTTTACTCAGTTTATTGAAAATAATTACCATATACAGCTCTTATCGCATCCTAATCAGTATTCCCATTACGATTATACTTGCACCTTTCCTTTCAAGTTAACAATTTAAAAATGATTTCAAAGATATTTGTTGGAGGGTCTGAAGTTAAACTGTCCAACCTGAAATACTTTTTGAAACTAGCCCTGTAGTCCCGTGGGTGCGAAAGAAAGATATTTCTTGCTTCTACGAAATGTTCTGCCGCAGGCACTGCATCGGGTTGATTGGTTGAGTGACGAGTCCAGCCACATTGTTGTTCTCTTACTGTTGGGGTTTGGGGCGCTGGATGGAAAAATCCGGTGCTGCCTTAACGTCGGCTAGCGGTTTTTACCCTAACAGGGTATCTCCCACCAGCGAGACACCGCCCCATCCGGGACAAACTCTAAGCGTCAGACCGGTCTCCCGGTATGGGTGGTAGTGAAGTGCATGTGAATGTAGGTGTGTGTAAGTAATGGGTGAGGATGAGACAAGGAAAAGGTAGGAAAGACCGCACGCGGTCCGTGGCCCGTTTGTTAGGGCACTGCTCCGGCATACGTCGGGTGTCAATTGCAGAAACCACGAAAAACTACCGATTAGAGCAGCCGACCGCTAGAATTCTGCTCCAGACATCGACTTTTTACTTTCTCGCCTTACGGATTCTTCGTAAGACGACAAAATTATGTTATCGTGCAACGGAAAAAGGCGCCTTTTCGCCAAAAAACACATATAGCTGGGCTCTGGTAAAGAAAAAGTGGATAAACCCTGTTGCTAAATTTAGAAAAAAATCTTCTAACTCGTGTGTAGCAAAAATCCATATTTTTTCCCACATATCCCCTCTTCAGTACCGCTGAATTTATTCCTAGTTTAAGGGTTGAAAAAATACTGCAATCGATCAGGTGTTTGAAGCAACGGAAGGGCCAGTCTTAAATAGCGGCTGATTTGTACCTAGCTATTTACCTATTCTCTCAAAAATTACTGCATTTTAATGTAAAGTACATGAAAGTAATTTTTATGTATGTAAACTAAATTTAATGTAGACAATTTAAGTCTCACATGAAATGTACATTGAATTTAATTTAAACATTAAATTAATGTCCGGAAAAAAAAAAGGTACATTAAAATTAATGTACAGTCATATTAAATCTACATTAAATTCAATGTAATTTCTGACAGTGTAGCATCTGAAATTCCCACCGCCGGGAGTGGCTGCAGGCGGTGGCGGCCGGGCCGGCTCCGAGCTCTGCCCAGCCGGTGCACTGCGCCGCGGCCGGGGCGGGGGCGGGGGCGGGGGCGGGGGCGTGGAACGCAGCGACGCATTCACACGCACTCACACGCACGCGCCCTCGGCACGCACCCCTCCCCCTCCCCTCCCCCTGCGAGGGCGGACGTGTTGTTTGCGCGCGGGCCGCGATACGCGCGCGCCCTACCGGAGAAAAAATTTAGAGCCATTTTGGGGAAATGTTTTTCTTGGAAACTGCGTTCACTTCAAACAGAAATTTCATGAGGACAATCGTATTGTTGAAAATTCTACGTAACCTTTTAAAAATATTTGGATTTTTAGAATAGATTTTATTTAAGATGATGAAACCTTAACTTTTTGCAATTTTCCAAAATACAGAGTTTTCCCCGAATACGAGCCCAACACAATTTTTGTACCGTGTTTTGATACAGAGAAGAACATTGAAAGAAAAAATTCGGAGCCCTTTCTATATATTTTTTTATTAGAAATTGCATTAACTTCAATCAGAAATTTCATCAAAATATTCGTTCTTTTTTTATTTGTACGTTACCTTTTTTAAAGTTCAAGATTTTTAGAAGAGATTTGATTTAAGTTATCTGAAATAAATCTAAGTTTAAATACTGGAATATGGTATTTTTGGGCTCTTAATTATTCGCAGTTTTCGAAAATACACAGTTTTCCCCGAGAACGGGACCAGCACAATTTTTGTAGTGTCCTTTGATACAGAGAAAAAAATTTAAAGAAAGAATTTGGAGCGGTTTTTGAGAAAGGTTTGTTAGAAATTGCATTAACTTCAGTCAGAAATTGGGGACCACTGGGAGACAAAATCAGTTTGAATGTAGAGAATGATATCTGAACGATGTGAGTCGTATATCTTTTAGAAGTCCAACATTAGAAACAGAAACCTTCTGGGAATTTATATTTATTTCCACTTAAAATTTCGGTACCCTCCATGTATTGTCCACCGACCTTGTTTTCAGATCATGGCTGGAATGTATGAAATAGGGAAATTGAGAAAAATCAGTTGGCATACTTTCAGGAATTCTCTCGTAATTTAAAATACTAATACGTGAATTGAAGATTTCGAAACAAATGTCAGTCACGTTGGACCATCACCGATTTTTATCATTTTGACCTATATCTTAGCATTGTGCATACAAATAATAAATAAAAAGGGGGGAAATCCAAAAACAGGTGTTTATGTGAAAAGAAGACATTTATGCTCAAATAAGCAAAAATAAACATTATAAAACTTCGTCATTTGTCATGATTCGTGCACATATTATCAGCCTTTAAATAAGTTCGCTAGAATAAAATAGGCATTTCCCTAAACATCCGAAGTCAACTAATAACCTTTGCAGTTGATGCGACCAAAAAGAAAGAAAAAAAAAAAAACTCGCTTTCGTCACGACGAACAGACGTTTTGCCGTCACTGATTTTTCGGGAGGGGGGGGGTGTCGTGGGGGCACGTGCCGTGCCGTGTCCACGCGCCCAATTAGCAGCGGCGGGGCGGCCTGTGAGATGCAAAACCTCTCGTTAGGGGCGCAAGCGCGATGTGCGGCTCTCGCCGCTGCCGCCGCCAAACGATTGCCTCCTCTCGCCGTGGATTCGTGGCGAGGGGCAATTGGCCTCGCAAGCACGGATGCCAGCCAGAACGGAAAAGAAATACGCACGCTTGAGAAAGAGGTGACAAACGATCATGCGGAGATCCTTTTTACTGCACTCACGAATTGACATCTTAATGAGGAATTGCGTGGGGAATACTTATTTACTCCAACTCTCTACGGAGTAGAGAGAAAGTTATGTAATGCTGCGCGAAGGAACGGAGATTTTTCCTGCAGAAAAACTCTGAGTACAGAGCTCTGGTGACGGAAAACTTGATAAATCCAGTTGCTAAATTTAGAAGAAAAAAATTTTCTAACACGCAGTGTAGCCAGAATCCATGACTCGAGGGTGCAAAACGTCTGTCTGTCCGTCTGTCTCTCCGACTGTTCTCGTGTCCGTCTGACAGTCTGTCCGTCTGTCCGTCTGTCCGTCTGTCCGTCTGTCCGTCTGTCCGTCTGTCCGTCTGTCCGTCTGTCCGTCCGTGGTCAACGCTAGCGGCTAAACTGTTCAGCGGATTTCCTCCAAAATTGATATTTCCCAATTGATCTGGCTGATGTCGCGGGCCCTTGAATTTCAAGCTGATATTTTAATTTTGGGGGATACTTTACATGAAGCCCCTAGGACACTTTCCAAATTATCAAAATAATTTCTCCATCGTTTTTTATTAAATTTTGTTCTTGGGCAGTGTAAATGAGTTGAAGACAATGGCGCAGGTCTTATGTTTGTTGAAAATCCTGATTTTTCGTATTGCAAAATTTCAAATTTTTTCGGAGTCTTCCTACAACTAAAATATTAAAAACAGAATTGTTCTCTTAATGAAATCTGCTTCTTATAGGCGTATTTTGAAATAAAGTTACAAAACATTTTTTGGAAAATTTGAGTACTTTGCACGTCATTTTGCTTGAAAATACTGGGGAGAAAGTACGTACTGTTTTAGCACCTCTAGCTTACGCATTTTAGGGTAGAACTGAATGGAGAATACTTATTAACTCCAATTATCACCACTCTTCTATTTTATTGGTGTCGCAATTACGTTGGAAATATGTTCCAAGAAAAATGTGTTCTTCACCACCATGTTGCTGTGTAACTAGTGTTTTTAAAATAATTTAAATAGTTCAAATAATACCTTCTGTCTACCGGAAATCAATCTCGATATTGCTGATTTATGTGCTACTTGACGTAAACAAGGAGAATTTGTTCTCGATCGTGAAGACAATTACTCAAACATTTGAATGATTGGCTCAATAAGTAGGTTTGGTATCAACAATGTATCAAAAGCATATGCCAGAATAAATATTTAATACAATCATTTACTGTTTCTTTCTCTTTACAAATTTTCACAATGAGTAACTTTTCCAAATAAATTCAGTTCAGTTAGGACATTTAGAGAGAAAACCAACTTTCATCCTGTAAAAGAGGCGTTTTAGATATACACTACAGTCCAGTTTCAGAGAAATCATCAAATGTACTACAATGCGATTTCATGTACGAAAGAAGGATTTGCTAATAGAGGTGGAGAGAGAGTAGAAATAGAAGATTTCATGCGTAACCATTCGCGAGAGGGTTGGTGGGCACTGATTGGAAACGAGTCGTGCGGATTTCCTGGAAACATGTAATTGGGACGCCCCGCTGATTCCCAGCTTTGTCACACATAAATCGTGTCAATAGCTCAGAATTTACTAAACAATAAAAACATTGCCAGGGGAAACAAAACAAAATACCGGAGTTCTTCAATACCTTCGAAAACGTAACGGTATACATGAATGACTTTTGATTTAAAAAGCCAAGCTATATTCACAAAATTTGTATGTAAAACCTATTCATGACAAATAATTCAGTGTCAATCAAAGGTCTGTGCATATTTGGCCCCTCCTCCCCCCGTTGAGGTGACTTAGAACAGTCCCCTTTGTCGCTGCAGGCTCTCTGACAAGGAAGCTGTGCGGTTCGAGTCCCGACCGCGACAGATTTTCGACACCAGCTACGTAACGATATCGAATTCAATCGCTCTCGGGAGAACTGTGGCGTCCAGCCACTCTGATTGGCGATTTTCCCTCGTTTATCCGATGAATATCAGATGAATGTCGGGGCGACGGTTTAAAAACGCCCCGCGCGTGATTTTTGCTTAATCTTTGCTCCTCCCCTCCCCTTACGCACATGCAGTTACACTTATGTGCACTACCCTGCGTAAACTAAAGTGCAGCCTTACACTACATGACGGGAGATGAGCAGGAAGCTTGCAGCCGGTTCCAGCCGGGACGCCGACCCGCTAGGTGGGGTGGGGAGGAGGAGGTTCTGTGAAGGAAGAAACCCCACAAGCCGACCTGTAATAATAATAATAATAATAATAATAATAATAATAATAATAATAATATTTATTCCCAACTTCTTTTACAGAGATAATGCACATTGTTGTTTCTTGGAATTGCTAACCATCGATAACCAGTTGTAATGGTTAGCAATACTGAATTTATAATTTATTATCTGTCTATTTCTACATAGTATTTTGTTTGTGTGGCGTGTTTTTACAATATTCTTATTTTTTTAACATTTACAATATAAGTTTTTGTGAACATACAAAATAAAACACCTAGCTTTAAATTATACAATAAGTGAAGATTTACAGAGATACAATAGGTATATTTACTTAGAGAAAACATCTGTACATTGGCCCCGGATTTCTTGTCCCATCGGGAGAGACGCACCACCACCTCCCGTGATTAACGTGTACTACACTTGCGGAACTAATGATCTGAGCAGGAACAACAAAATAAAGAACCAACGGCCAGCTGCATAGGAACGTTCTGTTGCTGCGAGGGCGAGGGCGAGGGCGAGGGCGAGGGCGAGGGCGAGGGCGAGGGCGAGGGCGAGGGCGAGGGCGAGGGCGAGGGCGAGGGCGAGGGCAAAGCGAGGTGATCGCCCGGCGGAGAGCGCGCCACCAGCGTCGCCGCCTAATTACCTCGTTGGAGATGCAAATGGCGGCGCCTTTGAGCAGCTCCGCCCCGCCCCGCGTCACCACGGGGCCAATTAGAGCGTCTTCAATCGATTCCTCTCCGCCGTCGATATGACCCTGCAGAGGGGAACCATGACCGCGGAAACGGGCTTGGTGTCTGTGGAGACTTGTAAACGGCACCCGGAACCTGCGTTTCACGGCGGCACGCACGTCGTTAGCTACAAGGTGGAGGCAGTAGGTGGCGACTCTAAGCTCCGTGTGGCCGAGTTCGGTCAGTAACTCACAAGTTGGGCCCCTGATGTGTCCACCTTTGAGAGGATTGGGCGGAGGACTTCTTGGGGTTGACGCGGATCGTACATTTAAAAGTCCAGACGGGGGCCATGATTCCCCGTCAGATTACATACGTTCCGGCGGTACTCACGTTGATAGCTTCAAGTTAGAGGCCATGTTGAAGGCCCAAAGCTCTCTGGACTTTGGCCCGGGGGCTCACAGTTGGATACTTGGCTTGGTCGACCAGGGGCCCGATACTCTGGGCATAGAAGAGAGACTTGACTCGGGAATTGTAGTGGAGCATTTTTCCACTCCGGTACTGGCCCGGAAGCAGCCCAAGGGAGCCTGACTCAGGCCCTGAATGTGGAGGTTTCCGAGAGAGATAACTGCGCTCCGGCGGGATCCGAATATCAACAGCCCAAATGTTGCGTGTCGGCCGCGAGGAGTGAGAATAAAGACAAAATGCCTTGGCGCCCACTCCGGGGATTTATCCTCCCGGTAAAAGTTAACGACGATTGAGGCAGTTGCCCACTCAGGGTTCATGCTGATTTCCCCGTAACTCCAAGAGCTTTATTGAATTAAAGATGTTCATATAAAATGATAGAATATAATTTGTATTACTTATTCACAGACCCATCCAAAGGGGCAGTCACATGGGCAATTAGACACCCCCCCGAAGCTCATGGCACATTTGCAGAAATATAGGTTTTTCTAATTTCCTAAAGATACGAATGTCATCAGATATCCCGATTGATTACGTTATATATAACTATAAATCAACGGATAAATAAATTTTAAATTAGATGTAAATTTAATTTATTTATAAGAGAGCTTCAAGTCTTCTATAATCACAATCGCACCTCTTCATACAAAAACCCGGTTCTGCATCTGTACATAATACAGCAAAACCTGTCTAAGACGGAACCCCTGTAAGAAGGAAACCTGCTATCCCAGACAAAAAATCTCAGGGCGGAACGATTTTGTATGTGAAAATGACCTCTACATACCTGTCTAACGTGGAAACGGAAATGTTTTTAGAGAACGTGACGTGATTATTACCTGACTGAGAAGAAAAAGTATTTTTAAATTTCCGCCACTATCTTTGGAATGGCATAGTACGAAGGGTCACATCCCGAGACAAATGAAATGAACGACAAGTTTTTCTCTTATGTCTGTTGCCGAGAAAACTTTGGTGAACTCAGCGTCTCTTTCGCTGCGACATTCTCACGCTTTGGTGTGATTTTTCAAGATCGCAACAAGCACCATTTCGTTACTATCATCCGAATCTTTAAGGATGGTCACCCGTACCCGGTTCAATTTTCAAAAGCGTCACACTTTTCTTCAGTCGACAATGGAATTCCAGGAATGCGGTCTTGTTATTCTATATTTTGTGCTTGTCTACATCCCATATTTTCCTTGTGTTTGCTTTTGATATTTTTATTAGCTGCAATATTGTCATTGCCAAATTATGCTTGTTTTCATTATTTGTTTAACACAAATTACATCGAAAATACTATACTTAAATTATATTGTGAATTTTAGGCAACCCTCTACAAGACGGAAATTTCTTTGAAGGAACCGAAGGAACATCTGTCTGTTTGGGGGTTCCCAACAGGTGCGTGGGATATCCTCCAGGGTCGTCAGGCGGGTGAGCCGCGGAGAATTCTGCCTCTGTACTTGGGATTCTCTAACCTGGCATCTGAGAGTTTTATCTTCAAGTTGGAATTTGGTACGACTTTTTGCGCCTTTCTCGGCCCTGCCACTACAGTCGCTTGATCTTCAGCACTGCTTCATAAGGTTGCGATCATGCGACATCTTACGGCATGACGAATAAAGGCGCAAAAAGTAGTGCCATATTCCAACTTGAAGATAAAACCCTCAGATGACAGTTAAAAAACAAATATAGATTACAGTCCCTGAGGATCAATATCAGGCTGCCGCGTAGGATGTTTGCGAAATTTTACATTTTCATTGAACATTTTTACCTCAATAGTAAATAAATAAATAAATAAAATATTCAATAAATTGTTTAAAAAATACGGGGTGTGTTTTATTAGGAAAAAACATTGCGATAAAATAAACAAAATAACAGACGTAAATATTTTCAATAAATTTTACATTTCCACTTCAAATTTGAGTAACTGTGTTTCCAATGCTTAATATTCATTTATCGCAACACGTTCTGAAAGCGAAGGTGCACCGAAGAGAGGCCGCGGCTTTAACGCGCGAGGCGGTGGCCGGGAGCTGGCGTTAGCCCCCGCAGGGCGGGTGCGCGGGTTGACTGCGCCAACCCCCTCGCAACCCCCCGTGCGGCGGCAGGGAGGGGGCGGCGCGGGTCAGGAGGGGGCTATGACAGCGTTGATTTGTAGATAAGGGCGTAAATGAAATTCTTAATTTAACAAGTAATTAAGTCAGGCAAGTTAGCTCATTGCTGCAGGCACGCTCGGTATGCGACCAGCACCCCTTCGCTGCATCGCGTGGCTCCCCCCCCCCCACCCGCCCGCACCCCTCCGCGCCGCTGCATGCATCCCGCCACACGCCGTCGCCGCCACCAGCACCCCAAACACCACGTCACACCACACACACATCACCCGCACCGACACCGCTCCCGCCGCCGTCATCGCTGCTACTGCCTTTCATTAGCTCTCACCGGGAGGCGTGTCGCAGGGCGTCAACTGGTGAATGCAGCTGCCTCTGACCGGGAGGTCCTAGGGCTCCACTTCCGACGATGGCAGCAATTTCGACACTGGCTAGATCGCAAGGTCGAGTTCAGCCGCTGCCTGGAGGAGCATTCTAGAGCCCGGCTGCTCTGATCGGTAGTTTTCCGTGGTTTCTCCGATCATCACCGGTACCGGTGGTACCGCACCGAATGCCGGTGCAGTACCCTACCAAACGGGCCACGGACCGCGCGCGATCTTTCCTTCCTCTTCCTTGTCCTATCTTCTCCCCTTACACACACACTTACACTAACTTTCCTCACTTTACACGCACTTTCCCTCACTCATGCCGGGAGCGGGCGGTTAGAGCTTGTCCTGGTTGGGGCGGTGTCCCGCTGGTGGGAGATACCTGGTTAGGGAAACTCCGCTATCCGACGAGCAGATCGGCGCCGGATCTCACCATTCTGCGCTGGAAGACCACCGCCACCTCCTGAGGAAGACAACATGCAACACACTTACGGGACTAACCATAGCACTTGTCGCACCCGGAATCACTAATCAAACAAAATTGAGCAAATCGGAGAGGGAAGTTGTCTCGCGAGTAATTGGTTAGCGACTTCCTCCGCGAAGGTAGCTTATGCCACCGCGCTCCGCAGCGCTGGCGATATCCGCTCGGAGCGCGAACCACACCCAGTCACTCATCCCTATGGGTTACAATGCGAGTACACTATCAAAAAATAATTTTCGTGTACGAAAATTAAATTTAATGTACACATAGAGTAGCTTTAATGAACGGTCCTTCCTTGTATGCATACTGTACGACCCTTCCAATTAAATTTAATGTATACAAGTAAGTTAACAGTCGTACATTAAATCAACATTTTTTAATTTAAAAAATTTAATGTACATGTACATTAATATCCATTTATTGTAAAATGTACATTAAAATTCATGTACGTCGTACATTAATCTACATTAATATGTAAGTTGTAGCTGTTTAGAACCACCGGTCCTATAAATTTTCATGCATAGTTATATAATTATTTTCAGTAATGCTGTATTGTTATTAAATCGTCTTAACGCAATAAAATAGAGGAACTAATTCCCAGTCTTAACGGCTTGTATCCTTTAAGAATTTGTGAGTGCGTCGTTCGTTGGCAATAATGGAAACAATGAGATGTAGCTAAAAACACTTTATTCCAAGATATAAAGTTTTCTGATAATACGTTTTTTCCTTAAAAGTTGGTGGGATTATGAATGGTGATGAACGACACACGTCTTATATCACGTGCATCAGACTTGGTTGGTTAGAACTCTCGAACATCCCTCAGTTTACAAATTTTAACCGCGTCTGTTATTTGCCGTGTATATGCCTGTTAATAACCAATGATCTTAACTACGAAAGCAAAGCTTAAATAGTACATAATGAAACAATGATGTAATGATGGATATTAATACACGAGTGTGATATTACGATATGAGCGAGGTGCGAGCGAGTATCGTAAACTTCACACAAGTGTATTTATACCCATTACATCGAGTTTCATACGGTAATTTTTCTACGACTATGGTAACTTTTATAAATTATACTTTTACATTGAATCGTTTCATGACAGTTGACAGGCAGTTTGTATAATCGAAAATGTTATTTGATTACTCTTGAACAGTAACATTACACTTTTTTTCTGGTATCAAATTCGTTAGTATTGTGGTATATGTTTAGATCTGAATTTTTTATTATATTGTAGTGCCCAGAAGTATTATGTTGAAAAACTTTGTTTTGTTATTGTTGCATGTTAATTCGAGTGAGCAAGCTGCCTCTCGCAGCTGATAATTTTGCTTTTTGCGAACAAAGGTGATGGAGATCCCACACAGCTTTTTCTAGGGGATCCCTAATTATTTTCCCCATCATGTTTAAATGTAATATTGTAAGTTCTATGTTACTGGCAAAATAAAGACATTTTGACTTTGACTGACTTAATGAAGTGTCAAAACTACGTTTGTAAACTTCTCTGTGCTTGGTCAAGAATCTGTATCATAATGAAATCTGTATCGTAGTGAGTATCATTAAGCAACGGGTTACAGCCATCAAATGTCAGAATGATACAATGGGAGTAGAAAAAGCAATAAGCGTATTGTTCATAGGTGGCCTTGACTCACGAGGGCAGCGTGCGGAAGCGCGCCCTGCCTAGGCCCACAGTCGACGCACCGTCTGCCCCGGCGCCATAAATGAAGATCTCTTTTTCTCAGACTTAACATTCCTACGCCGGGCGCTGCTCCCGCCGCCGTCTCCCCTCGCGCCCGTATCAATAAGGCAGCGGCCCCGACCGCAGCGCGGCGGGTGACGGCGCCGTGTAACTGCCGGTCCAAAGACGCCGAGTGGCGGGCGCGGGGGGGGGGAACACGTGATCACGAGCCCAGCTCGCGGCACATAGGGGTGGCGCGCCCTTACGGAGGCTGCGAAATTGTCTATTAAAATTACACAACTAACGTGGAATGCTGCCTCGGGAGGCGCACAATTACCCTGCACGCGAAGGTCGTGTTACTCGTGTTGTAATAACTCTGGATGAGTATTCGGTTTTTCTTGGAATAGATTTTAATTCGTATAATTATTCGTAAATAAAATGTGGTGATATTTCACGATTGCAACTAGATAAACCAGTTGTTTGTTTTCCAAACACGTCCCATTTGTACCATAATCATATTAAAGATAACCCTGATAATTAAATAATATATTACTGAATATTTCTATGCCAATAATAATGCATATGCATATTATTTTCTGAATTATTTAAAATAATGTTTCATCTAACAGGTTTTCTTCATTAAATATGACATTTGCGTGAAATGCGCTCAAACGTATGTTGATTTATTATAAAAAGCAAGAAAAAACAAACAACCTAGATGACTCACATATTCGCATTTACGAAAATTATACGAAAAAAAAGTCAAATAAACTAGGATTATTAATTAAAGTTTTTTAGAGCAAAGAGCTTTCATTTTAAATCAGCCGATATTAAATTTGGCAGATATTTGCTTTTATATTGGATGGTCCATTTAATTTGAGATATCAAATTATAGCGAGTAGTAAACATCATATCTATAAATGTACGAATGAAAATTCTATTTTCAAGAGAGATATACGTTCGTGCAACAGTCCGTTGGTCTCCATCCGCCAGACGGTAGGTTGGGAAATCAACTTTGAACTTTTAAATATAATTCTCCATTTATACCCCAGTTTCGGATTCTCAGTCAAACAAATATGAAACTTTTGTCTGAAACATTTGTTTCAAATCATTATAGCAATTGTTGTAAAAATAATACCAAACTCTCCTACGGTTAATTCATTTTATTACAAACACTGCGCTCTGTCTTTTAAATTAAAATAAATAGTGAATCAAACTTTACTTCGTTTCGCAGCCAGATTTGCATGTTTTAGTCAGGAAATTATCAGAGCATTTATTGAATCACGAGTTGTGTACGAAATAAAGGGTATTGCTTATGGCAGATTTATAACGATAAAAATGATAAACGATATGATAGTCGATATGATACTCGATTTCGATTTTCGATAAACGTCGATAAACGATAAATGTTGTCGATAAACGATATGATAGTCGATTTCAAGTTTACATAATCATCATTGTTTGATTCTTTTTACGTAACAGATAACAAATTCACAAGGAATCGTGACAAGAATGCTTAAAATTGTTTATTGATTCACTAGTGAAACTCAAATTCTAATGATTGGAAAAGAGAATCAAAACCTGAACTAGTTTCTCTTATATACTTATCGAGGGCACTGAGAAATTTCTGGGTTCTTTGCATGATAAGTGATAAATAATAAATTACTAGTAGTGTAGACTATTAGTAATTACTAGTAGATAAATTACTAGTAGTACAACTAGTAGTTGATAGTACTGATCCTCACACAAAAGAACTAGTATTATCAGTTAGGAAAGTCCTAAATGCTTTCATGTCAATAGAAAAAAACACTGAGGACATCATAGACTTCAAAACATGGTGGTCGAACTATCGAACTATTTTAAGACGACAACCAAGTCTCTTGCTCGTCCTGGCTCTACCTCGTGACCCGTGAGTATATTGATGGGCTTATCCAGTTCTCATTCACGTTGGCAAAAAGTCATGCCCTTTCAAGAAAATCGCTCAACTGTTCTTTCAATTAACAGAAAAAAATAGTAACCAATGTTCAAAAAATAGTAAAATGCACCCCACATGAGTGCCTCTATTTTTGTCAGAAGATATCTACAGACTAGGTATATTTTATGTTCATCTAGTACAATATATTAATTCATCTCATTACCGACTAGTCTATGATTATATTGTTTCATAAGTCCAAAAAAAATTAAAAAATATTTTTAAATATTTCATAACTATTTTAAGTCCAGGGTTATGTTATATTCATCACAAAAATGCAATTATTTGAAGAGACTGAGTATATCTAAACAATCAATAATGAGTAGTTCTTCAAATTTGTACAGTCCCTGATGACAAGTGACGATGCTACTAAGTTGCTGTTTTTCGCAAAACTATGAGCCAAGACTTACGTATTTCCCTTTCCAAATCACCGATTCAATTAGAAAAACCTTTCTAATAACCAATAATTCAAATAACCAACTAAAATTCACAAGATGCGTTTATAGCAGAGAAAAGGTGACAACGAAGGTTAGGAAGTTGAATTAATTCTTCCATTTCGGGTGGGAGTTGAATTTCCGAACGCATTATTGCTTACTTAGGAACCGAATCACACAGTTCTTCGGGGAACGAACGAGTTGAGCGGGTCGTTCCCGTGCAGGCGAACATAATTGCGAGCTAAGTTTACAACTTTAATTCTGCAGAGGGCACGGTCGACCACGAATAATGGCGCGTTAAGTCGCATAGAATGTAATAAAGCGCTTTGGCGCTACACCCCCTCGGGGACCCCCCCCCCGCCCGAAGCCAGGGGGAGGCAAGGAGGGGGGCGAGATATCCAGGGGAGAGGGGAGAGAGAACCAGACAGAAAGAGGGAGCACAAGCATCTAATAGGAGGAAAGGCAACATTCGGAAAGCAGAAAGAGAGGGGAGAAACCATGAGGGAGGCAAAGAGGACAAGAAAATGTGATAGAGCGCGAGGAGAGACAATGAGTGAGGGACGAAATGGACGGATTTTTTGATTGATTTTTCCGTGTTTCCGGGCGCGTTAACAGCTTCGGTCATTAGTCCCGTTAGTGTAGTGCATGTTTTTTGTCGGGAGATGGCGGTGGTCTTCCCCCGCTGGATAGCGAGATCCGGCGCCGACCTACCGTCGGCTAGCGGGGTTTCCCCCTAACCAGGACTCTACCACCAGCGGGGCACTGCCCCAGCAGGGACAAGCTCTTAGCTCCCGACCGGTCTTCCGGAATATGTGGTAGTGTAGTGCATGTTAGTGTAAGTGGGTGTAAGGGGAGAGGATAGGACAAGGAAGAGGAAGGACAGATCCGTGGCCCGTTTGGTAGGGTACTGCTCCGGCATTCACCTGGTGTTGATCGGAGAAACCACGGAAAACTACCGATCAGAGCAGCCGGCCGCTAGAATTCTCCTCCAGACAGCGACTGAATTCGGCTAGCTGAAAAGCTAGTGTAAATCCTGCCGCCATCAGGACACGAACCAAGGACCTCCCGGTCAGAAGCGCTGCAGTGACATCAGTTGATGCACTGAGCTACCACTACTGGTGAAATGGAGCACTGCTGGTCATGAAAAATTGAGACAATAACAGTAAGATAGTAAGGAAGTGAGTTACAAAAGGGTGATTACATAAAAACGAGGGATTCAAAATACATGGACTGAATCAAAAAAAATTAGATAAAAAATTGGAAAGAAATCAGAAGAGTATAAACACCGGGGCAAGAGAAATAGCAAATCCCAGATAACACCGGAAGCTGGAAAGGTAAAAAAAACAGTGTACTGGAACCGAAAATGGAAGAAAATAACTTGGAATACGATAAAAACATAAGAGGAAATGTTGAGCAAACACTTAATGAACATTTCAGATGGAAGAGAGATGAAGAGGATGTGGCATGTATTTCAATTCGTCCTTTTCCACTTTCAGTTACGTGTATTCATTGAGTGCTTATGGTCGAGATACGCTGGCTGTCCTTTGAGAAACTACCATATATTCTTGCTACATATCTTCCTAAAACCTTGTTGTTTATCCAAGAAAATAATTAGCAACTCTCATTGACCGAAATTAGCATATTTTCGTACAGACTTTCATTCTAATAATTCTTACAAAATGTATTGCTTATTGATATACGTATATTGTTATTGTTTCGTCAAAGTTGCTACCAGTATTTCCATTTTGTAACCATGTAGTAACGGAGATTTCTCCAATATATTTTTACAGAGCTCATGACACATTTAAGTACTCCTGGATTCACGCTTCAGTTCATGTCTCCACTCGCGCGATATCATCAGCTATGTTGTCAATTATTGCACTCGTGAATGAAAATACTCTTTTCTCAGAATGCAAACCTGTCAGAAATGTTCTGGTAATTTTTTCCTTACTCTTAATCATTTACTTTTTCTTATTTTTTATGATCTCTTGCTTGTCTCCACGAGTCATTGATTGATTTTTTCGTATTTCCGGCCGCGACAACGGCTTTGGCCATTCGTCCCGTAAGTGTAGTGCATGTTTTTTTCCTCGGGAGATGGCTGTGATCTGCCCCCGCTGGATGGCGAGATCCGGCGCCGACCTACCGTCGGCTAGCGGGGTTTCCCCCTAACCAGGACTCTCCCACCAGCGAGGCACTGCCCAAGCCGGGACAAGCTCTAAGCTCCCGACCGGTCTCCCAGAATGTGGTAGTGTAGGGCATGTTAGTGTAAGTGTATGTAAGGAGAGAGGATAGGACAAGGAAGAGGAAGGAAAGATTGCGCGCGGTCCGTGGACCGTTTGTTAGGGTACTTCTCCGGCATTCGCCTGGTGTTGATCGGAGAAATCACGGAAAACTATCGATCAGAGCAGCCGGCCGCTAGAATTCTCCTCCAGACAGCAGCTGAATTCCACCTAGCTGAAAAGCTAGTGTCGAAAATCCTGCCGCCGTCAGGACTCGAACCTTGGACCTCCCGGTCAGAGGCGCTGCAGTAACATCAGTTGATGCACTGAGCTATCGCTCCCGGTCTCACGAGTTACTACCGGAGGATTCCGTGATACGGTTTTCTTGGGAAAGAAAGCTACGTCTTCATTAACTTTTCCTCCCATCTCAAGGCCTCCGCCGCCATCTTCATTCCAGAGGTCAATCCACGCATCTCCGTTGCCGGGCACCGCATTTTACTGCCCATCAAGTCCTAACGTTTAATTTTCTTTCCGTATCCGTTACTTCTAACAACCACTTCAGGGGAATATCCCATGCGTTCGCATACCGCACTGTTAAGAGGAGGCATAAATTTGCAGACTTATCTTGGCTGGAATTGCTTAATAAAAGTTACTTCTTCGCCGCGTCTCTTCGGGAGAACGAATCTTTTGCCCCCTCCTCTTCGCTTCTTTAGGCTGCTCCTAATAAAGACGAGACCTCTGTGCGCGCAGCCCCAAGACGGTAGAAGTTCCTTTCTTATAAAACGGGACTTGATTAAAGCTTTTAAATAACCCCATTTTAGCCCGCCCCTCCCCTGGGTCCTTGGCGACGACGAAGGTGGGAGGCAGGGGGGCGGCCCCGGGGCGCGAGAGGGGACCGAAGGGAAAAAGAGAAGTGAGAAGAAGGAATAAAGAAAGAAATTAAGGCAAACAAGGAGTGAAAAGGAAAGTGATAAGGGGGGATAAAGTGGAAGAATCAGAGAGAGGGGGAGAAACAAAAGAGAGAAGAGTAAAATGGGGGAAAATGAAAGACTAGGTAATGGAGATTAAGAAATGTTCGGAGTTAGCAAGTATCAGAGAGAAAGACGAAAAGAAAAGGAAGAATGACCAATGCGAAGGCAATGAACTTTTCACAATCAGTAATTTGTATTTATCAGTTTTTCTTCTAGTAAATTTTGTTAAATTATATTTTGATATTTCCCCTGATAATTAACAGGCATCCAATTATATTCGTTCATCTTCATGTGTCATTCAATATTTCAATCTTAACTCAATAAAAACCATAATATATACATTATTCTATTATAATGAATGATAAAAAATGTATATTATTTCATTTTATGTTATTTAAAAGAACAGATTTCCGTTGAAGACTTTTGTTATTGGGTATTAAGATGACTCTCTGTTGCTGGTAATTCGGCGATAATAGTTTTAGATTTATTGTGGTATTCGATCGCAATTTCATTAGTAACGAGTGAGGAACAATGGAGTGCTAAGATCCATATGCATCTGAGACTGCATAAAGAATATGGAGGCAAACACGACTCCTAAAAGACGCATACTTTCATGTGATTTTACTTTTCAAATCATATATATCTCTTACTAATATAACGAAACCATACGTACGATAATAATACTGAAAGCACGATTTCACTTCGCTGTTCACAATCACGATTAGTATCTTGAACTACTGTGATATTTGTCACGTTTTTTAAGTTTCATCATCCGCACAATGAATGGGTGACACTTGTCAATATTTTCTTTATCTGTCGTTGTTTTTCTTCCTTCCTTCGCCAGCCGTTGCTTTCAGCTTCTTCTCTTCGCTTCCTCCGTTGCTAAGGCCCAAGGAGCCCGCTGCCCCGCCGCAGGCTGAGTCGTTGGCTGAGATAATTAAAGCAAGGAGCCAGAGACGAAGGGGCGAAGCGGAAGAAGTGGAGGGGGAAAGGGAGGGGAGGGGGGATTTCTATGATGGCGGAGGTAGAAAAGCATTTGCACAGAACCCCCTCCCCCGCCCCCACAAAATGATCATTAACCAAGCTATTCCGTTCATAATAAGAATGTATGTGTTAGGATTGTATGCAATATTATCTTCATTGTTATGTTATCACCTCACAGATCCTTGTTTTGTTTTTCTTTTGCTAAGAAGGTTTATGATTTCTTGTAGGTAACAAAGACGATTTTAGTTCCTGAAATAGTCGAATCTTGAAATATTTTAATAGTCTTCTTTGCTGACTACTGGCAGAAGTTCATCTATCGGCAAACTCAATGATGGGATTCACTGAACTTAACAAGATAAATCAATGTACAAGGAAAAAATGAAAAAAATAACTATAAGAGTAATATCTGTTCTGCTTAAAGTATACGACTGCGCATAAAAATGAAATTTGAATACATTAATTAATTCGTTTGGCATGGCTCTGTAAGGACCAAGTCACATAAGATTGATTACAAGATTTTGTTCACAAGGATCTATTGAATAAGGAGATTGTATCATAAAATTTGAGCAACTGAAACAAGTCAGGGACTTGGAGTTGTTTGTATTATTACTTACGGTTTAAGGACAAGGAGCAAAAAAGATTTTTCGGACAGCACGTTCCATAAACAATAAAAAATAAAAACCAACCAAGCTGAATTCGCAGAAATTCGTGCATCATTTGTCAGTACAATTTGGTAGCTTTAGTGGCGCACAATTTGGTAGTTGGAGGGAGTTTTGGATTGAGTGAATAGGGATAGGAATGTTTTTTGGGACTGGTGGATTTGCAAAATACGCCAACAATATGTAGGCTGGAACATTTATTTTTATTGGCGACTCTCCTTGATTGATCTGATTTTCCTTGTTAACCTTGCGATAAGTCAGCATGTTTTAAAAGAACACTACTTTGTCAATGGTCAGCTTCCTGTAGCCCCCTCCATATTAAAAAAAAAGTTTATTAATGTTTCTCAAAGTACTTTGTTGGGGAACATTTTTAATAAAGGAAATCTTGAAAGAAAAAGTACTCGCAGTGAATTTGGTAAATAATATGTTTTTATTCCTAATCAATGCAAAAGCTTAATACCGTAATAATTTCGATGGGTTACTTCTGTTATAATATAACCAAATACTCGCACAGCCTTTTTATACATCCCATTCCAAGAACAGAAAAGCATATTTTGTGAAAGGCTGGGAATAACAAAACAGTTTAACACAGACAACAGAACAAGTTTCAATTTCTTATTTCCAGTAAATAAATCATGGATTGTTCTCCATATGATGAACGAGGTTGTACAAATGATCGTTGAAATGAAATTCGCGTTTTTATTTTCAAATTTATTGCATGAGTAACATTTACAAATATTTTCATATTTCATAACTCAGCAATTTTCATATTACTTAACTGAGGTTAAAGCAGTAGTATTTAATACAATCAATTCTATTAAGATATAAAATTGCTGAAATAACTTTTACATCTTTTTCAATTCAATAGAATATATTATTTTATTAAATACAACGAGGAAGTATCATCCTCATCCTCTCAAAAAAGATTTCATACACTCGAAAATTAAAATATATTTTAAAGCTGTTTTGCTGATTCATTTTAAAATTCGAGAACGGAGAGAATTCCATAGTAAGATATCTAAGCGAACCTTTTTACGTTTTAGCAGGACTTTGATGTCGTAATTGATGTATAAACTTAATATTCCCAAATTCATTCTCGGAAATAAATCACGAAGATTGAATTTTTATATCCGAAAACTCTTTCCGCAATAAAAAAGAAGCGAAGACCCAATATTCACACGGAGGAAATGAGGATAAAAAGAACCGGTCGCTTTTGGATGCAGAGGAGGGAAAAAAGCCCGATACTGTAATTGAAGTATAAATTTAATATCCACGTATTTCAATTCGGCCGCGAAGGCCCCCCCCCCCCTCCTCCTCACCGCGTCCGGACTTTGGTCGCGAGCGGTCGGGGAAATCGCTTAGCAGTTTAAACTTCTTAATTACATTCCGCCGGTCGCAGTTTTTCGTGGCCCCCGCCGCCCACGGTCTTTTGTAAAAAGATTTCGGGAGAGTGAAAGAGAAAGAAGGAAAGGGCGGGGGGGTGCACTAATCCGAAGGGTCGAAAGGGCTCGCCCTGAAGGGATGCGCTGTGCGTGAAGGGCGCGGGGGAAGAATGGGCCAGGGATCGACAGGATGTGAAGCGCGGCCTCGTGCGGCCCTGATTGGCGCACGACTACTCCTGTCGCTCTACTTCCGGTTCCACTCGAACAGATTCTGCTCCCCAGAAGTTAAAAAGGAAAAGTTTGGAGCCGTTTTTGAGAAAATTATGAAAATATCCGGCGGGCTTCATGTTAAAGTATCCCGAAATTTTAAAGAGTGTTTTTCAAAATTTCAAAGCTTCAACTAGAGTCAGATGGACAGGGGTTTCTTCAATTTGGAAAAGATCGTACGTGTGGTTTAGGCGCTAGGAGTGTTCACAGACGGACAGACGGACAGACGAACGGACGGACAGACGGACAGACGGACAGACGGACAGACGGACAGACGGACAGACGGACAGACGGACAGACGGACAGACGGACAGACGGACAGACGGACAGACGGACAGACGGACAGACGGACAGACGGACAGACGGACAGACGGACAGACGGACAGACGAACGGACGGACGACGGACGGACGAACGGACGACGGACGAACGGACAGACGAACAGACGACGACGGAACGGACAGACGGACGGACAGACGGACAGACGGACAGACGGACAGACGGACAGACGGACAGACGGACAGACGGACAGACGGACAGACGAACGGACGGACGTTTTGAAAAGAACCACTTTTTCGGTATCGGGGACCCCAAAGGGTGTATTCCCGTTGAAATCTCGAAATCGATTTTCCGCAGCATTACATGACTTTCTCTATTTAACTTATATTACTCCCGTATATATATACAGCGGTTTGCATCCGCGAGCTGCAATTCAAGGTTGCTCAAGACCCGACACCACGGTGGCATTTAAACACGGTTTTTCCCGTCTTTCTCGGCTGTGCCGTTAGGTGTCGCATGCTCGCGACCGTATCAAGTAGTGCTGCAGATGAAGCGACTGTAGCGGCATGTCTGTGAAGGACGCGAAAAACCGTGCCTAAATGCCACCTTGGTGATGAGTCTTGAGCGACCTGGGGAGGCAGCTCTATAAAAACCGCAGTATATGTTTGTATACGAGAAAATACAAATGAAAACACTGTTGTTATGTCCAGATAAATACACAAAGGAATAAACAGTCAACAAATTTTTCAAGGACTGTCGTCGTCTCTAGGAGGTTTACTAGTTCTAGCCGAAGTCACCAAAGTCCAAACAGAATATCCAAATAGGTGACACAGTCGGCTTAGGCAGAATTACAGTAACAACCATAAACGGAAGCGCACTCACAAAACCAGACCGCTGCTCCGTTACCCACGGATCCTTACAGCCACATGGCGACGTCACTATCATGTGTCGCCTCAACCTCGCGGCTCCACACATTCGGCATTGGTCGAGCAGCTAGCTATTACTCGCCTAATCCCGAACGCTGATGTGTTCGGCGAAAGTTCACACATTCGGCTCCACACATTCGTTATTTGGACACATCAAAGGGAGAGAAAATTCGTCGAACTCGTCACCTGCTCGGGATTGGGCGAGCAGTAGCTCGCTGCTCGGCGAATGCCGAATGTGTGGTGTGTGGACCGGTTGCGGTAGCTCAGTGCATCAACTGATGTCACTGCAGCGCCTGTAACCGGGAGGTCGTAGGTTCGAGTCCTGACAGCGGCAGGATTTTCGACACTAGCTTTTCAGCTAGGTCGAATTCAGCTGCTGTTTGGAGGAGAATTTTAGCGGCCGGCTGCTCTGATCGGTAGTTTTTCCGTGGTTTCTCCGATCAACACCAGGCGAATGCCGGAGCAGTACCCTACCAAACGGGCCACGGACCGCGCGCGATCTGTCCTTTCTCTTCCTTGTCTTATCCTCTCCCTTTACAAACACACTTACACTAAACATGCACTACACTACCACATATTTCGGGAGACCGGTCGGGAGCTTCGAGCTTGTCCCGGCTGGGGCGGTGCCCCGCTGGGGGGAGAGTCCAGGTTAGGAGGAAGCCCCACTAGCCGACGGTAGGTCGGCGCCGGATCTCGCCATCCAGCGGGGGAAGATCACCGCCATCTCCCGAGAAAAAAAGCATGCACTACACTAACGGGATTAATGACCGAAGTAGTTGACGCACCCGGAAATACGAAAAAATCAATCAAAACGAATAACGAATGTGTGGAGCCGCCTTTATTCGGCAACACCGAGCAACCGCTCGCCGAATCCCGAGTAGTGTGGATGAGTCGCTTGCTATTTGCCGAGCGACGAACATTCGGTGCTCGCCCTACCCACCGCGTGATGATGTTTTGGACGCATCATAAGGAGTGAACTTTCGCCGAACACATTTGCTGTTCGGGATTCGGCGAGTAATAGCTTCCTGCTCGATGAATGCCGAATGTGTGGAGCCGTCGTAACGGATGTGCGGAGCCGCCTTACAGTGGCTGCTTCCACTGTCCATGGAGCGCCAACAACGCAACCTGCCTTTTTGCGTGTGCTGCCCAGCTTTAAATTACTTTAATATGTATCCATAACAACTATACATTTCAATCTATGTTAAATTGGCGAATTATGTGCCATCTTTCCTCGCAAGCTCTTGTAAAATTTCTTTATTTTTAATTCATTGCAGTGAATTTAAATATTCTAATATGAAATTAATCTCATACTAATGGCATGCAGCAGCAAAATAGCTGCTGAGCAAAGTCACACAAAATTGTTTTTCAAAAAGTTGCATTCACACTGCTCAAGGAAAACAAATAAAACATTTTCCTGTAATACTGCAACAAATTAAATATTTGAACAGAAATAGTGTTCACGAATACTGGAATAACGTAGCATAGTGTATATGCAGTACAACAGCTCTTTGCATTCGAATAATATAACAAAAATTGCTGTTCCGTAGCGCAATATGTAAATAGGAGAGAATTTAATGATGGACGGCCCCTTTCTTGAGCCTTCTTCTCACGCGACGTTAGCTTCATCGTAACCAGTGAAGCATTGAATATGAGAATTTAGTCTGTAAACACAGTATGAGCATAGACGGATTACTTTTTGTATTTTTCAGTGAAAGCTGAAACTGTTTCTGGCTTTTAGTTCGAATCGTGCGTGAGTCTGGAATATTTTCACCTCATGATTGTGGTGTGCTGCCGAAACGTAAAATTCCTCTCGTATGTTCCAATACGTCGATTATTTTTTAATCTCCTTATAAAGCCAAGAATTATTTCTTTAATATTGGTCCCAATTCGCCGACAATTCGAGAAATAGTCACTGATTCTCCGATTCGTCGGGCGTCATTATCACACACAGAAGGCGCATGAAGATTAACATTAATATTTTTTGTACTATCTTTTATATCTTTTCACTTATTTCTAACATTCTATTACATAGTTATTTAATGCAAACTATAAGACAAGTTGGAAAGTGTATGCTACAGAAAAATGTTTTCCTTCCAAATTATGTTAACTCCTATTATTTATAGTAGACTATGTTCACTAAAGTATGATTCTAGATGGTTTACCAATTATATCCACTCCGCTTTTCAGGTAATCCCATGTATTATTCAAATTTCAAGGCTTTGTCGTGTAAACGATAAAATATCTTAAATTACTACTCATTTGGATTATCACTTGGGTTTGTTAAGTTATTATTATTAATTTTATTATTATTAATATTATTATTTACCAACTAATCCGTTTATTATGTTGCGGAATTGCATGTTTCTTCGTTTTAGTTCTAAATAAGAATTACTTGGTTGGAACAATGGCAAACAAGAGCCGTTGCTTTGGGCAGATATGTCTTACAGCATATTTCAACTTTTGTTCTCCAACCTGTTTTATCTTGTGTTTGTATTGTCTTCTTCTTATAGTATTATTAATTTTTCATTACATCAAAGGTTCCTGTCTTTTTTATACTTTTTCCCATTCCTATCAATTTTATCTGCAATTAATGATAAAAAATCGTTCTCTAATACGGCAACATAATATACATAACGTAATACAAAAAACGGCAAGGTTCGTTTTGTATGAATCAAACAAAGAGTAATAGTAGAAACTAGCGTAAACCGTGCGATCACATTGCACAGAAGAAAGTGCTGTAAAAAAGTTACGACAGATATTCATGAATACATGTTTTATATTACCAAGATCTTTCACATCAACCTTCCTTAATGTACGTAACAAAATGTTAAATACATTTACAAATAATAATTCTCTCACCTGTTTAATGGTTCCTTTGATATCACAAGAATGATAAAAAGTACATTGAATACTTACAATTCATAGTTAAAAACAACCACACAACACGATGTTCTCCTAGCAAGATCAACTGCTCTTCCATTTCCCGCGAACTTGCCAAGTTGAGCATGACGCCATCTTCCCGATTCCATTCAAGTCACGCGTTTCAAACAACGCAAATGTCGTAGTTTTTTATTAATAAAGGAAATCTGTGATATATTCAAATTATAGCGACTTCGGCTCGTTTTTTTTGTACCTCACGTGTTTAAAATCCTTCACTGGGAGGTGAATTTAATATATCCTCCTTTCAAAATGAGGACCAATGTCTTTATTAATTGCAAATATTGGTGAAAATATGCACACGGAGCATGGCGCTTGCCAGGCCATGATCTCCCACGTAAAGAAATCCTGTACATCTTCTATGTCCCGTTATCTATAGAAGGCCTGGAGGTGAGGAACACGCGAAAATCAAAATACTAATGGGCAGGAGTCCTAACCATAAATGGTCCTAACCTCTATGGTCCTGTGGTCCTAACCTCAATGGACTCTATGATCCTAACCTCCTGTAACCCTAAGCAGGTATTCCTGCAGTTCGATGTACAAAAGATAAACAAACACAGTGGTCAAAAAGAGTGGTTGGGTCGGAATTTCGCCCGTACTTGAGCCAGACCCCGTAAGCGCGCCATCTGGTTTACCCTTCCTCATTGACCGCCAGCACGCGCCCGCCGCCCCGGAGGCGGGCGGACCTCCTAATTCCTCCTTGTATCGAGTGGGGTAGGGCGGCTTAGTCGCTCATGGCCCCGAGCCGCCCCTATCGTTTCGATCAGGTCTTTTATCCTCTGACAGCGTTTTTTCTCTTCGCTAAATCCTCTACTCAGCTCCTGCTGCTTATAAATTCAATTACTCAAAGCTGCAGCGTGTCAAGGCGGTCAGAATGAGAAGCTGACAGCAACGATATTCGAAACTTTCGAGAAGGGACAAATGTAGAGATATCAAATAAATGTTTTGTCACTCTATCTCGCAGTTACTTAATCTGTAAAATTAAAATATTCAGTAACAAAGGGAAAATGTGTTTTTTTAAATTGAAACGTTCTTTTTAATTATAGTGACATAGGGGTGGCATATTCGAGAAATTATAAGTCTACTTATTTTAGAAAACTAGAAAGAAATGCAGTTTTTAAAGTTTACTATATAAACAATCCATTTTATACTTAATCCTCACCTCCCTGTCCACTAGTTAGAGTGGTAATTTTGTAGCAAATCCGTGCCCCACGGTAAATATTTTTCACAATATTTCCGTATTACTTTAGTACAAATGTATTTAATAGTTGAAATTCTTCAATGCAAAATTTACCTTAAATGGATATCGATCTCGTAACTATCTGTTTTTGCGTCGTTGCGTTTGGCACCTAGCAACTCAATCAATTTGTGGAATATATTTGAACTAGAAGTCCTTTGCAACAAAGGCTTTTAAGTTGGTTTGTTTTTCGTGTTCCGGGCGCGTCAACCTGTATGGTAATTAGTCCCGTTAGTGTAGTGCATGTTTTTTTCTCGGGAGAGGGCGGTGATCTCCACCCGCTGGATGGCGAGATCCGGCGCCGATCTACCGTCGGCTAGTGGGGTTTCCCCCTAACCAGGACTCTCCCACCAGCGGAACACCGCCCCAGCCGGGACAAGCTCTAAGCTCCCGACCGGTCTCCCGGAATATGTGGTAGTTTAGTGCATGTTAGTGTGTGTGTGTAAGAGGAGAGGAGAGAACAAGGAAGAGGAAGGACAGATCGCGCGCGGTCCGTGGCCCGTTTGATAGGGTACTGCTCCGGCATTCGCCTGGTGTTGATCGGAGAAACCACGGAAAACAGTACAGCCGGGCGCTAGAATTCTCCTCCAGGCAGCGACTGAATTCGACCTAGCTGAAAAGCTAGTGTCGAAAATCCTGCCGCCGCAGGACCCGAACCTAGGACCTCCCGGTCAGAGGCGCTGCAGAAAGGCTTTTAAGTAAAGACTTTTGATAGACGTAATAAAAATTCAAATAAAGTATTAGATTTTAGAAATATAATGAAAAGGAAAAGTCTTAAGGGGTCTATTTCTCTAGTCGCCACAGGAATCAGAGCCAGATATTTAATTTTTATTAAAAATTAAAATTTTTCTGCCACGATTATTAGACTCCATTGTGTTTCGAGTCTTTCATTTTCATTTTACGTAATTCTTGGGAAACGTTCGTTCATCGCTATTTAAACACGCTTTTGTTTGCAATGGAAATTGCAAGGAAATTGAAAATCTTATTTTCAATTCGTGAATGTGGGTACAGACTGGGTTGGCCCACATTACACCTTCATGAAATTATCACCAAAAACATTACTTTCCCACCACTGGAATTACTTAACTCTAATTCTTCCCCTTTCATCATAATATCACACAGTAAAGGTTACACAATGAACCGCTACAGATGGAATCATTGAATCACAGAAGAATTCTTCTTGAACGAATTCACTAATATGAAAATATTTCGTGAAACAACGCTGTTTCAACCTATGAATTACAGTCCATTGAATCTACTGAATAAAAAGAAACAACTAAAGTAACCGCATTGACAAGTGACAATGAGGTGAAATATGTAGTACGCGAACAGGGAGGGTCAGAATGAAATTGAAGGCTTTACAACTCATTAAAATATAATAAGCTAAGTATAACAGCACTGTCTATAAAATAACGGTGTTTGTAGAACAACGAAAACTTCAATTGCTAAGATGAGCATCCAAACCACAATTAGATATCTGGAATTTAAATATTTGTAATTATTGCGAAAACATGCTATAAACAATTATACGATGTGGGCCATCATAACAGGGTGTGTAATATTCTCATTGTTAGAGAAGCGCAGCAAGGCTAGTTATCAACAATATTCGGTTATTACACTTTCTCTTTCAATATGGTTGTATGTATACTTGCTTATGTGCAACAGCCATTTTTGTTGTGAGTTCGTGCGCTTCTGCAAGTTTATGCAAGAGGACGCCAGGTGTTTGAGAATATCCCATTGCTGAGCCAATGAGTAAGGTTGTAAGCATGAACATAATAAAGTGCATGTGAGAAGAAATAAAAGAAGTCATCTTCGTCAAAGTGCATGTGTGTGTATGTGTGTGTGTGTGTGTGTGTGAGAGAGAGAGAGAGAGAGAGAGAGAGAGGGGGGGAGGGAGAAGCGAGAAAGAAATGGGTAAGACGAAATAAAATCGCCCATTGCCAACTCGGGCGCCCATTGCCAAGTCCAGCCCCCTGTTCCATCTCAACATGCGACATGCCCCGCCATCACAAACCTCACCCTCTGACATCTCCTCGGTCACCACCCTCACAGTCATGGGGATGGCAGGGTGTCCGTGACGCTTTGCAACCCCGTAACTCGGCCCTTAAGTTACACTCGAACCCACTGTCCAGGCGCCCCGTCGGATTTTTACTTTACATTTATTTGAACTGCAATTGGGGATGACCCGGTGGCAGTTAAATAACAATAATTACAATAATAATAATAACAACAGTATTAATATGAATAACAATAATAATAATAATAATAATAATAATAATAATAATAATAATAATAAAAATTAGTACAGTACAAGCCGAACATGCAATAAACATACTATCACTAATATTAAGTATTATAACAAATATTTCAACTCTGTCATGATATCCAATAATTGTATGTCGGTGATTCTAAATTTAATTGAACTTAACTTATTAATTTGATCGTGTTCACTACACTTTCTTGCGCTTAAAAAGGTACTTATGCAAACGTGCGCCGGAAAACGGTGAATTTTCGGCGCAAAAACTCTTATTGCCGGATCCTGGTAACGATAAACTGGATCAATCCTGTTGCTAAATATAGAGAAAATTTCTCTCACACACGGTGTAGCCACAATTCTTAATTCGTGGGTGAAAAATTGATTGACGGCAAAAAATCTGTCCGTTCGTCTGGCTGGCTGTGGTCAACGCTAGCGCCTAAACCGTTCAGCCCATTTTCTTCAAACTTGCTCAACGAACTCGAGGCTTTGGGAGTTTCTCATAGATATTTTGATATGTGAGGGTACTTAACATACAGCCTCAGAAACGTTTTCAAAGTTTTATTAAAAATGACTGCAAATGTTTTGATCAAACTATGCCTTCGGATAGCGTAAAGGAGGCTTAAAAGCATCGTGCAGGTAATAACTTCATGTTCCCTTTTTCAAAAATTGAAAAATGCAATTTTTTTGGGGGGGGTATTTTCTACAATTATAATATTGAAGATAGTTTTTTCCCTTAATGAATTATTCCTTTAAATAATTATTCGAAAATATAAGTAGTGTTTGAATTTTGTATGCAATATTGTAATTTTGTAACGAAATTTTGTATGAAATATTGGCAATTAAAAATAAATTAACATTTTTTCTCCAAAAGTGCTCCAAATGTTTTCCACGAATAAAAGAAGGGACGTTTAAAAGAATACTGTGGGTATCATTTTCGTTGAACTCTCTGAATTTCCGAAAATTGCAAATTTATAATTTATGCGAAAAAGTTTGGCTGTTGACACCACTAGTTTTCTCTCTGCCTTCCGCCATCACATCCATGCTACGCTGTACTTAGTTTCTCCGCAGTACACGTGCTACGTTCGTTCTTTGGCACTTCTCTGTTTCGCTACTGACCGCTCGCGTCAATCAATACTTATGCATGCCACTCATCACGTGTGCCTCTCCCCTAGACACTGAAAGGTCCCCCGAGGCCATTTTCCTCCCCCCCCCCCCCTCCCTTCTGCTCCGTACGCACCAACTCCCCCTCCTCCACGCATTCCATCAGCTTCAACCACCACCAGGCAACTGCCTCAACTGCAGCAGCACTTGTCTCAGGCACCACTTCCCCTCCCAACCGGTGGAGTGCGTGGGTGTCGCGATGGCGCGTGCAATTTCAAGCCAACGGGCTGTCACGATCCCTTTCCCGGCGGCGATGGTGTAGCGGTTAGCGTATCGGACTGCTATACCCACGTTTGCGCGTTCAAACCCGATCGAAGCCGTGGATTTTTAAGGGGCGAAAAAATCCTTCGTACGCCTTCCTTCGGAGGGGAAATAAAGCCGGCTGTCCCATGTTAGTACATTTACTGCATGTAAAAGATCCTCAAGCCTAAATGACGTCTCTGAGCTAAATTCAAATCGCTTGTTTCGTCGCCCAAGTAATACCTTCTTTCTCCCATGATTGGTGAAAGGAGTGTAACGACATTTGCGTGGTCAGACGGAAGAGCAGGCCTCATGGCCTGAGTCTCGCCACGTAAAATAAGGCAAATTCAATTCAATTCAATCTCTGGTTGCGTAGCGCCGCTGGCGTGCGCAGTAGGCATTACGAGTCTGCCCGACTGCAGCAGCCATTCGACTTCTCACAATCCGGATATTCGACTCTTTTACTCCAACCTTTCTACCCGCCCCTTTTACCCTCTTCCTTTACCCCTACCATTTACCCCCTCCCTTTTACCAGCACCGTTATATTCGCATCTCTTTACCCGCACTCTTTTACCGGTACACTTTTACCTTCGTTTTAGCCGCTCGCTTTTACCCACATCATTTTACCAGCACCATTTTACCAGCATCATTTTACCCGCACCCTTTTACCAACATCTATTACTCACCTAGGTAACACGAGCGACGTCTCAGACTTTCCTCCCAGAGAAACTTTCAGGCGCGAAACTCCTGGCCTGATCTAACTAGTAAACGCCTCCTAGGCCCCTGATTTCCTTCAAGTCAATACTTAATGGTTGCTCTTATTCTGAGTGCGCGTATTCGTTTACCAAATGCATTCGTGCAAAACAGTGAAACAAAATTGTTTCGTTGAGCACAAGATGCTGTAAACCCGGCGGTTAACGGATATAACGCCCCTCCAAGACCCGCCATAGCGACGCACGGGTAACGCTGTACCCAGCACTGCAGCAGGGATGACGTCATCGACCTTTGAACGGCACATCCTCAACACCTCTGTCAACAGAGCCCTGTCATGTCCGCCGTTAATCCGTATGAGCGCTCTCCCAGCAGGCAACCAACACCAACGCTGCTGCTGCTACTACCGCTTGGCGCCACTGCCGCAACACAGACCAACGCCCGAGCTCGCTCGCCATCCCCGCCGCTTGCATCGCCCCAACAGCCCCCCGTCACTATCCGCCCTCCTCTCTCTGCATACCTGCACTCCGCCCCGCCCCCCCAACGGCCACCCGCTCCGCAGCAATCTCCCCCCCCCGCCCTCCCCCCCCCCGCCGTCGCGCGGGCGCATTAGCTTTTGGGACCAATTACCGCCCACGCCGCCGCCGCCAGCGCCCCGCCGGCTGTCCTTGTTAATTAAAGCAGTGTTAAATCCGCTTGTCTCGCGGAGTATTGGGCCATAATTCAATTTTACGCTCGGCCTGGCAGCGCCTGGGCGGCGCGCGCCTCCAATCCCACGCGCGCCCAGCGGCAGCGCATGTCAACGAAGGCCTCATTCACAATGCAAACTTTAATGTAACGTAATGCTGTCAACGTAGCCGTAAAATTTACACGTAAAAACTAGCATTCACAATGACGAACGCATGCTGGGACGTAAGTTCGCCTGAACCAATCAGAACTCAACGTACGGAAAATCGATTCGTTTCTAGCACGGTCGAAAGATCTTTCCAACATAGTTTTTAGCTTTTTCTTCGACATTTCTATCGATTTGTGTATATATATATATATATATATATATATATATATATATATATATATATATATATATATGGGAGTAGCTGTTGTCGTACTGCTCACATTTTCTTCATCGTATAAACAAGGATTCTCTCGTACCAAATTCACGGGTAATTCGTCGAACATAATTAGTTTATTCGCCATGACAAGTCACAATAAAAATTGACCAAGGTCTTACTTTCAATTCATTACACGCATTAAAACTGTTTGCAAACTACGTTTTCTACATTACGATAATAAAATGGCATACCCACAAACTATTTCAACACAATCTGAAATAGTTCTTCGCGCTGATCTCTAATTGATGTTCGGTAAAATTCCGAACTAAACTTAACCTAAAAACTTGGAGCTTGTGAACTCTTTTAAGTGTACGGAATTACTTTTACGATTACGTCAAGGTATTGTGAATGGTCTCACTTTATAACCCATTTCTAGGTTTTGCGGCTACGTTACATTTACGTTTATGTTTGCATTGTGAATGAGGCCTCATACTCAGAATTCAGTCGCTGTTTCGAGGAGAATTCTAGTGGCCGACTGCTCTGATCGGTAGGTCTCCGTAGTTTCTCCGATCAACACCAGGCGAATGCCGGAGCAGTATCCTACCAAACGGGCCACGGACCATGCGCAATCTATCCTTCCCCTTCCTTGTCCTATCTTCTCCCCTTACTTACACTAACATCCACTACACTACCACATATTCCGGGAGACCGGTCGGGAGCTTAGAGCTTGTCCCGGCTGGGGCGGTGCCCCGCTGGTGGGAGAGTCCTGGTTAGGAGGAAACCCCACTAGTCGACGGTAGGTCGGCGCCGGATCTCGCCATCCAGCGGGAGAAGATCTCCGCCATCTCCCGCGAAACACGCACTACACTCGCAGGGAAAACACGCACTACACTTACGGGACGAATGACCTAAGCTGTTGACGCGCCCGGAATCACTAAACAACCAACCAACCCATGCACAAACTGCGATGTTTAAAAATTAACATGCTTGCTTTATATGTGTCTATTTGTGAATATTTTAAATTGTTAAGAGACAACGTCATAAAATATTGTTATATCATTAATTGTGTATATTTACATAAAATATAAAATTAATTAGGATACTGCTCCGGCATTTGCCTAGTGTTGATCGGAGAAACCACGGATAACTACCGATCAGATCAGCCGGTCGCTAGAATCCTCCTCCAGACAGCGACTGAATTCGACCTAGCTGGAAAGCTAGTGTCGACAATCCTGCCGCCGTGAGGATTCGAAACCTAGAATCTCCCGGTCAGTGGCGTGCAGTGACATGAGTTGATGCACTGAGCAACCGCTCCCGGTTTGTGCATTGGGCAACACAAAACAATGAACCACCGCTGCGCCGCAGACGGGTCGCTCTCCTTCGCGACGCGAGAGGGAGGAAAGGAGCCGCCCGCGGAACGCGTGGCTGTCCTGCGGCGGCGGCGGGCGGGCGGGGGGGGGAGGCGTGGGAGGGAGGCAAGGCTACCTGAGCCCCGGAAGGGTCCAGGGCCTCGTGAGCCCTTTGTGAGGGCGAGGGCGTCTGCCCCGGCGAGACTCAATGGACCAGGCACGCGCCGCCCACGGCCAAAAATTGGGGGACAAGGCCCCTTTTCAGCGCCCACAAAGCGACGGCTAATCGGGGGCCGACTGTTGACAGGATTACTAGGATATTGACGAGCGCGCTCCGAAGAGCGGAGCGGAAAGGAACTGCAAGGCGGTCGGGGCAATGCTAGCGCATCACTCATGGAAGCCCCCATCAGTGCCATACTTCATCCTTAGAGTTCATTAGAGGATGCGTAACATTGATTGATTGATTGATTTTTTCGTGTTTCCGGGCGCGGCAACTGCTTTGGTCATTAGTCTTGTCAGTGTAGTGCATGTTTTCTTCTCGGGAGATGGCGATGATCTTCCCCCGCTGGATGGCGAGATCTGGCGCCCGAGATCCGGGTTTCCCCCTAACCAGGACTCTCCCACCAGCGAGGCACCGCCCCAGTCGGGACAAGCTCTAAACTCCCGACCGGTCTTCCGGAATATGTAGTTGTGTCGTGAATGTTAGTGTAAGTGGGTGTGTGTAAGCGGAGACGATAGGACAAGAAAGAGGAAGGACAGATCGCGCGCGGTCCGTGGCCCGTTTGGTAGGGTACTGCTCCGGCATTCGCCTGGTGTTGATCGGAGAAACCACGGAAAACTACCGATCAGAGAAGCCGGCCGCCAGAATTCTCCTCCAGACAGCGACTGAATTCGACCTAGCTGAAAAGCTAGTGTCGAAATCCTGCCGCCGTCAGGACTGGCACCTAGGATCTCCCGGTCAGAGGCGCTGTAGTAACATCAGTTCATGCACTGATCTTCCGCTAGCGGTAGGATGTGTAACCATCAAAGGGGACATCGCGGATAGAAAGATGTCACAGCAAGTCTTTAAGCTGTGATAGTTTTAATTAATCAAATTACGTTTGAACGAACATTAGTTTGATTGTTGTATGACGAAGAAATATCGAAAGATAAACAAATCAGTTGATAAGACATACCCCTCCATAGAGTCACAACACTATGGATGGGTATGTCATATCAATCTTATCGAGTTTATTTAGAAGAAAGCTTTAAAAGCAATGAGAGACGTAAGAATTCTACATTTGTGCTCAGGTTCTTTTAAATTCCATATTGCTCGAGCATCATAGAGCCTTATTACCACTGGATTAACAACATAAAGAAATAATTTGAACTCGCTACATGCTATTTTTCTGTAAAAAGAAGTTGAACATTTAAAGTTAGAAATAATCGAAGAACAACTAAGAATGACTCTAGAATGACGCTCTGATGCACGATTAATGCACATTATTACCTGGCATTTTTTCAGCCTCAGAATCCAGTACCCTAAACGACAACGATTCGAAGAATTCCCAACGACAATGTTTTGGCCAAAGAATCAAAAAATACGAAAATGTATAATGTCCATTAGTGGGAAAAATTGAGTTTGATATGAAATCGTGTATTTTCAAAGCGTTTTACTACTTCAGATTTCTTAAAAACGTATTTTAACACTTTAAATTAAATACGTTTTGAAGAAATCTGAAAGCAAGAACGTGTAGAACATATTAAACTACACAATTTCATAACAAAATCAATTTTTTCACCAGTGGATAAAACGCGTTTGATTAGTTGCTCCTCATTTCGCATGGATTAATTTCTTACATGTCTTTGACTATACTATTATTAAAAGAGGAATAGGTCTATTTGATCTTACGTATAATATGTTATAGAAACTTTTCTGCTGTTTTTTCTAGACTTCCACAATTGAAAATAGCTGTTTATACACCATGGTTGTTACAAGGGTTTTTATGATCGAGTGGCGACGAAAAACCTGAGGACCTTGAGCCCGAGATCATTAAAACCAGTTAACGCCCGTGGTACATACATGATTTTATTTTTTTACCTAATTAGTTATTCACATTTACTTACATACTAATTAACTAGTTGTTGGCTTGACTCAGATAGTCATTTCATAGTTCCCACCTACAATTCCCGTTCAAAATTCCCTCCGTAAGAGAACATGTAGGAACATTCAGCTTGTTTTTATATTTCATACCACGATTATGGAATGCTTCAGTTATAGTGAACGTCTGGGAAGTAACATATTTGGTTCACTATATCCGATGATGTCAAAATTAAATGGAATTTCACCATAATAAATGATTTTGTTAAGAAATAGCAACATTCGTTAACAGCACGAACTGAATGTTTCAATATTTTTATTGGTATGTAAAAAAATAAACTATTTTCAACTAAGGCTTCGTACATTTTTCGTTAGATCTTTCTTCAGGGTTCGTGTTGTCTCCATACTTGATTCAGCATGATCCTCTATCTCTAAGTATGGCAATGCAGTCTTGGCACCTTTCAGTACCACTTGCACTGTTGGAACACCCACTCTTCGAAGGCCCTTTCAATCGCGTAATAACATACGTGATCCAATTAATTTCCAGGACGTTGAATTTCTTACATTCACTATAGCCGAGGTTGAGGTTCACTATAACCGAATTTCTTGTTCTTGTTTGTAATGTAATGAAACGGGACCAGTGACTAAAGTTCGCTATAACCGAGGGTTCAGTATATCCGAGTTCACTATAACCGAGTGTTCACTATATCCGAGTTCGCTATAACCGAGGGTTCACTATAACTGAGGGTTCACTAATCCAATTAATTTCTAGGACGTTGAATTTCTTACGTTCACTATAGCCGAGGTTGAGGCTCACTATAACCGAATCTTCTTTGTTCTTATTTGTAATGTTAGTGAAACGGGACCAATGACTAAATTTCGCTATTACCGAGGGTTCACTATATCCGAGTTCATTATAACCGAGGGTTCACTATATCCGAGTTCGCTATAACCGAGGGTTCACTATAACTGAGGGTTCACTAATCCAATTAATTTCTAGGACGTTGAATTTCTTACGTTCACTATAGCCGAGGTTGAGGCTCACTATAACCGAATCTTCTTTGTTCTTATTTGTAATGTGAGTGAAACGGGACCAATGACTAAATTTCGCTATTACCGAGGGTTCACTATATCCGAGTTCATTATAACCGAGGGTTCACTATATCCGAGTTCGCTATAACCGAGGGTTCACTATAACTGAGGGTTCACTAATCCAATTAATTTCTAGGACGTTGAATTTCTTACGTTCACTATAGCCGAGGTTGAGGCTCACTATAACCGAATCTTCTTTGTTCTTATTTGTAATGTGAGTGAAACGGGACCAATGACTAAATTTCGCTATTACCGAGGGTTCACTATATCCGAGTTCATTATAACCGAGGGTTCACTATATCCGAGTTCGCTATAACCGAGGGTTCACTATATTCGAGTTACTATAACTGAGGGTTCACTATATCCGAGTTCACTATAACCGAGACTTCACCTATATCCGAGTTCACTATAACCGAGGGTTCACTATATCCGAGTTCACTATAACCGGAGTCGACTGTATAACGAGCTCCGAATCTACAGCATTGACAATAATTTTGAGAAAAAACGAAGTAAAATATCTGTCGTGAGCTGCTGCGCCTGTCGCCGTGGCCGTGGGTTGCGCTGGGGCATCTGCCCGAAGGCAGCAGGCTGCTAAGCGCCTTAGGCCCTGGGGCGGGGCGGCGCGGGGCGGCGCGGGGCGGACGCGGGTGTCGAGTTGAGCGGGTGGGCGGGGCGGGGCTCCCTAAGTGGCACTTTTGTGGCGACCGCCGCGCCGGCTCTTCGCGGCCACTTGCGCGCCACAATTGCCTGTCGACGCGTCTTTGTCGGCCCCCCGCCCCCCGCCCCCTGCCCCCTCCCACCCGCCCGTTCGGAGGACGTGTGCTCTCCAGGGGACGCTTACCGCTAGACACGAAATACACGGACACGCCTATTGTGTGGATGTATAGTTTGAGCAACTGATGGAAAAAAAATAATTAAAAAAAAAATTAAAATTAAGAGCAACCGAAATGGCTTATTGGCGACGTTCTCGTCAGCTCACGATTCAGAACAGAGTAAGAAATGAGGGTATGTTAGCAAAACTAAAAACATAGGGTTCAAAATTTTAGACACTGTAGAAGCAAAATGCCTGCGATGGTATGGGCACGTCTGTCAAATAGATGAGGGACGGTGACAAAAACATTATCGATTGTACCCCTGCTGAAAGTAGAAGATGAAAAAGAAGAAGAAGAAGAAGAAGAAGAAGAAGTGTACGGAGGAGACCCTGGAAGGATACAGTAACTAAAGCGGTGGATTGAAGAAACCTACAAGAAAACGACTGGAAAATCTTACCAATTAAAGCTAGAATGCGAAAAGAGACACAGATAATAATAATAATAATAATAATAATAATAATAATAATAATAATAATAATAATAATAATAACGGGGTCCCCCATGCGTGGGACTAGTTAAATTCCCATGCTTGGGGGTAAGAGCGATATGACGCGAACAGGACGTATTCTCTGCACCGTAACTAGCAAGATCCGCCTGCTTTAGCTTTTCTTCTTCACACAGCTACAGAAACTGTGATGATTTTAAAGGAAAATTACAACTCTATTTTTGCGTCGACCGGAAATTGAATCCGGAACCATCCCACCGGAAGCTAATACGCTGCCCATAAGCCATCCTAGAGGGATGGATATGACTATTACGCACTGAAAATATTCAGGATTCTCGGATCGAATGGATCGTGGCTACTTCAGTATTTTCTTGTGTCCCAATGGAAATTTATATGAACCATACTATTTTAAAAACACATCTTTAGAAGCACAGATTTGATATTTCTCACACTTTGAATTTGCCGGAGATATATTTCCATTTCGACGAAAAAATGTGTTACATTTTCTTTTCCCACTCCCACATTTTAACTTTAAAAACGAGTCAACTATTTTTTATAATTGAAAAAAAAAAATCATTTTACGAACTAGAATGGTTCCCATATTGACGTCAGTATTCTTATACTTCACAAAAGAAGAATCGTCTGGATAATTTCTGGGATTTAGTCTCCATCAATCTTGCGAACATGCCCGAAGAAAACATTGAATAGGCGTCTGAAGTATCAGTAACTGCACCTCGGACAGTGCCGGGGCGGGGGGGGGGGGAAGTAACAGAATGTTGCCTCCCAGATCTGCAATAGATTTAAGATGAAAAATTTTAAGTTCTCAAATGGCATTAAGGCAAACAGCAGTAAACTAAAACCTTACAGCGCATTACGATAACATCGTGCACGACTCGGCATTCAAATATTCGTCATATTCGCACGAGCCTAAGTAGTAGACTATTACTTCGCTGCCGTGAAAGCCCTGATCGCAAAACTGAAGCTTCAATCGCCAAAAATATGCCCTTTCGTCAGCGACCAGGGAGTAGGTCTGGCTGTCTTGCGTCGGCGGCCGGAGGTTTCCCGTGGGATGCGAGACAACACGAGTTGGTGGGAGGGGGAGGGGGGGCAGGGTACAATGGGCCCAAACGCACCGGAAGGGCGCAAAGAGTAATTTATTCTTCATTTTCATTATGAGGCCACTTCCTAAGCTCCATAGTCGGTGCTTGGATGATATGATGGTGTAGCGGTTAGCGTATCGGACTGCTATACCCAAGTTTGCGGGTTCAAACCCGATCGAAGCCGTGGATTTTTAAGGGCGAAAAAATCCTTCGTACGCCTTCCTTCGGAGGGGAAGCAAAGCCGGCTGTCCCATGTTAGTACATTTACTGCATGTAGAAGATCCTCAAGCCTAAATGACGCCTCTGAGCTAAATTCAAATCGCCTGTTTCGTCGCCCAAGTAATACCTTCTTTCTCCCATGATAGGTGAAAGGAGTGTAACGGAATTTGCGTGGTCAGACGGAAGAGCAGGCCTCATGGCCTGAGTCTCGCCACGTAAAATAAGGCAAATTCAATTCAATTCAATTGATGGATTGGTATTTGCGAGTGCGATGGTATGTGAGTGACAGGGAAGTCAATGGTTCAATGAAAGCCAAGGAATGCCCCATGGTACATGCCGCGATCCCCCTTTCTCCTCCACAAATTCCACGTGGACATCCACCGGGATTTGAACTCAGCCTCCGTAAGTGGAAGACGACACGGCTCGTCCCCTCTCTTCAAACTCGCATTAAAGCATTTGAAAAGACACATTTATATTAAAATGTCCATCCATTTTCGTCATGTTAACTAGAATTAACTGTCGTGTACTCTGATAAATAAATTATTACTTAATTTTCTAGATAAATATGAATAATTTGTGCTAGAGATAATAAAATAATATTTTATTTGCAAATAACAATGTGTACACTATGTGTTACATTAATTCAACTTAATTTATCAATGAAATCGAAACGGAGAATGTTTCAATGAAGCACGTGCCCGCATATTGTAAACAGGCTCAAACGGACAGGTCAATCTTTGTTTTAATGCGAATGTGACATGAGACATAAACAAAGGATACTTTGAGTTGTAGTAAGTGAAAGCATCGAAAAAACATTTTAAGCATTAATGAGTTTTGTTTGTTTACCTGAGGCTCAATTTGTTTGTGTTGGCATGGACATTAAATTAAATTAATCTTAGCTTTAATTGACAAAAAGTTTTATTTCACAGAATTATATATGATACCACTCATTCATCCTGTATAAATATATAAATCCTTGGAAAACAAGCCCTGATTACAACAATTTACAAAAATGAGAGAATTAAATTATAACACTTTTGAGATCATAACGATTGAAATTTAATTGATAAAATATAATTTTTCACTATGCTCACATGCTAAGAATCATCCCTCCCGCATACTTTTTTATACTATATTTTTGTCTCTGCTCGTACTCCCTCAATAAATTAAAGTGAGTTCCCATTTCAATTGTAAATGAAATCAAAAACAGCATGTACTTTCTCGCCCGTACTTTCATGCAAAATTACGCGAAAAGCACATTTTTGAAACATTGTACATGACCTTATTTCAAAATCTATCATTAAGAAACAGATTTAATTACGGGAAAAATCTCTATATTTAATAGACTACGAAACATTTTTGAACTTTTGAACATTTTCGAAAAATGAGAGTTTTCAATGAAAATGAGAACTGTATCATTTTTGTAAACGTACTTCACGCTATCCAACAACAAAATCGATGGAGCCTTCTTTTTTTTAAGTCTTTAATATACCGGGAGCTTTTTGTAAAATCTCCCCAAAATTAAAATATCGGTTTCAAATTCAAAGGGCCGTGACATCAACCAGATCGATTGGGAAATATCAATTTTGGAGAAAATCTGCTCAAGGGTTTAGCCGCTAGCGTTGTTCGCAGACGGACGGACAGACGTTTGGCTTTCATTCGATTTTTCGGTCTCAAGGACTCATAAAACATGGACTCTGGCTACACTACGTATTAGGGAATTTTTTTTTATAAATTTAGCAACTTAGTTTATACACTTCTTCATAACCAGAGTCCGGCAATAAGAGTTTGTCGGCCGAAAATTCGCCCTTTCTTGGAGCACGATTACATAACTTAGTCTCTGCTGCGTAAATTTTTTTTTTTTGTTTCCCCTCCACAGTAACCCTGAGAAGGCGGGAATTTATTTCACTATGGCAATACAATTTGCGCTGCTGCCTTGCGGCTTAAGCAGCTAAGAGGGAGAGGTAAAAAAAAGCTAATACTAACTAAAGCTAACTTAATTGTAGCTGAAATCTAGTTTAATAATTTTGTAGTAGCACTTTGGCATACTTAACTTACACTAAAAATATTATTATTTTTTTTCTTAATTCTATCTAATGTTTTTGTATGGTTTGCTAATTGATTCTTTTTTTTTATTTATTTTTCATTCACGCATCATTCATTCAGTCGTTATATACATGACCATTCATTCATTATATACATAACCATTCATTCCCACAGCACTGCACTAGTTCCTGTTCTTCTGTTCGCCACGGCACTGACTTGGTTCAAAGTGCTGCGTAAGCGGTAGCGAGGGCCCCGTTGCGAGGAAGTGTGTGCAGTGAACGAGTGCGCTCGGCCCAGTGTGCGGGCGGGGTGTGGCGTGGCGTGGCGCGGCGTGGCGCGGCGGGACGGGGGATTGAAAGGCCGCACCTGGGACGCGCGGGGCACAAAGCGACGGGCAGCGGGAGGAGGGGGCCGGGGCCGGGGGCGGGGGAAGGTGACACCTCCGCTTCGCTGCGGCGCCGAGGAGGCGTCGCCACTGCCTCCAACCCTTCCGCCCCCCCCCCCCCCCGCCCCCACCCCGCTGCATCGCCCGCCTTCACACGCAGTCTCCGCGAGACAAGGCCCACAGCCAGCCAACTGGTACACGACGACTCCCTCGCGACGGCAAATCATTCGAATCGTACACCTATTATACTTCGGCTTTTCTGTAGTGGCCGATGACATTAGGCCATTGCTACACCGCCTGCTTTATAAAATGAGTTTTTAGACAGTGAGAAAGCACATTTCTGAGACCACTTCCAAGGTCGTTTACGAATTAATGATAAATATTCATTTTATAAAACAGGAGCTGTAATAAAGACCTACCAGTTAAAAAAAAATCGAAGTACAGACATCGCATTAATTAGCGCTGACTTGATTGATTAGTGATGCCGGTGCGTCAGCTGCTAAGGTCACTAGTCCCGTAAGAGTAGTGCATGTATTTTCTCGGGAGGTGGTAGTGATCGTCCCGCACTGGATGGCGACATGCTCGTAGACCTAACCAGCGGCTAACGGGTTTTTCCCAACCAGGTTTCTCTCTCCAGATTGGCACCGCTCCAGCTAGGGTAAGCTCTAAGCTCCCGACCGGTCTGCCGGCGTATGTGGCAGTGTAGTTCATGTAAGTGTAAGTAACGGGTGAAGGTAGAACAATCAAGAGGAAGGAAAGATCCGTAGCCGGTTTGAAAGAATACTGCTCCGGCATTCACCTGGTGTTCATCGGAGATTTTGCGTTTTAGAATAAAAAGACAAGACTTAAACGTTCAATGAATCACATACGTATTTTCGTAATACAATCGTACATAGAGGGAAACATTCAGCAACTCAAAATTAAAAATCCCTTAATTGTAGCTTGCTCACCAACACATTTCACTACTACATTCTATCAAAATATGTTGAGCAACTTGACAAGACCACGATCAATTCATGTCACAGCGAACAAAAAAAAAAAAAAAAAAAACCAACTTAAGAGACAATTTTATAACATTGCCGTTTTTGGTCTTCTGTGTAAAGACCTTCCAGCAAAATCGTGCAAGTGGCCCCTAAATGCCGATGTATTTTAGATATTTCACTGATGCCTCACTGGTCTATGTAACAATGAAGCTGCGGGCATCGGAGAAGTTAAGTCGATGGACCCATGTCCTAGATTGACTGAATGTAATGGAATAATGCAACTATAATTTAAAACAAAACTACCTAACTAGTTGTATTGCCCAATTTTATACTAAGTAGTCATGCAAAAATGCAATATGCATTAGACTTAAACAAATACACCATTGAACCCTTCACATCAATTGAGTTGAGCTCCCCCCAGATCGAGCAAATGACTTGGAAATGTTCTCAATATTTTCGCTCAAACATAACTTCCTTTGTAGAGTATACACTTCAGGAATTCTAGTGAGCCATCGGACAAGTTAAGTCGATGGCCCCATGCCGTAGATTGCCAGAATGTAAAAGAATAATACAACCATAATACAAAAGAAAACTACCCTACATGTTGTATTAGCCATTAAAGCAATATGCATAAGACTTATAAACAATACACCATTGACTCTACACATCAATTGGGTTGAGCTCCATCCAGATCGAGCAGATGACTTGGAAATGTCCTGAATATTTTCAGCCATGCATAATTAGCTCCCTTTGTGGAGTACGCGCTTCAGACATCCTCGTGAGCGCGGCTGCGTTCCAAAGGCCCCTCCCCGGAGACGGCGGGAGCGGCGCATGCGCAGACGGTGGAGTGCACCGCGGCGCCGGATCGAAGCCCCCTGTAAATGCCTCCTCGCTGTTTGCGCGGCCTCCTCCATAATGCCTCCTTAATCAATACCCCGAAATGAGCCTCCCAATCCAACGGTTGGCGGGCGCCGCCCATCACAGAGCACATGGCGAGTTTTACTTCCTCGCTACGCAGCAGAGAGAAAGTTAACCAATGCTGCGCGAAAGTTAACCAAATGCCGCCCATCACAGAGCACATGGCGAGTTTTACTTCCCGCTACGCAGCAGAGAGAAAGTTAACCAATGCTGCGCGAAAGTTAACCAAATGCCGCCCATCACAGAGCACATGGCGAGTTTTACTTCCTCGCTACGCAGCAGAGAGAAAGTTAACCAATGCTGCGCGAAAGTTAACCAAATGCCGCCCATCACAGAGCACATGGCGAGTTTACTTCCTCGCTACGCAGCAGAGAGAAAGTTAACCAATGCTGCGCGAAAAAACTGCCAATTTTTGGTAGAAAAACCCTTATAACAGGGCCTTGATAACGATTGGTTGGTTGGTTTTTCCGAGCGCGTCAACAGATTAAGTCATTAGTTCCGTAAGTGTAGTGCATGCTTTTTTCCTCGGGAGATGGTGGGGGATATTTGATCTTCCCCCGCTGGATGGCGATATCCGGCGCCGACCTACCGTCGGCTAGCGGGGTTTCTTTCTCCCTAACCATCCATGTAACGAAAAAGTGGATATATCCAGTTGCAAAATTAAGAAAAAATCTCTACCATGTAGTGTAGCCAGAAACTATGTTTTTTGGGAACTTGATACCGAAAAATTGAATGACAGGAAAACGCGTCTGTCCGTCCGTCTGTGAACAAGGTAACTGTTAAATCGTTCTGTCGATTTTCTCCAAAATTGATTTTTCCCAATCGATCTGGCTGATGTTGCAGTCCCCTGAATTTGAAACACATACTTTGATTTTCGGGGGTACTTTACATGAAGCCCCTGGGGCATTTTCCATATTTAAAAAAAAAAAGGATCCATCGTTTTTGAAGAAATTTTGTTGTTGGATAATTGAAGGATATTTAAGAGAATGGTGCAGGTCTCATTTTCATTGAAAACACTAATTTTTCTAAAATTACAAATGTTCAAAATTTTTTCGCAATCTTCCTATAACTAAAATATTAAATATAGAGACTTTTCCCTTAATGAAATCTGTTTCTTAAAAATATATTTTTTTAAATAAAGACATGTATTTTTCGAAAATTCGATTACTTTCGCGTAATTTTGCGTGAAAATTTGGACGAGGAAGTACATCCTGTTTTGTACTACTAGTTTAATAAATGCTAGGGTATTAGAATGTTTTCCGATCCCTATTTGACGTCACGCAGATTTCAGAACCTGGACGTTTGATGTCAAGGCCCATTAGTAACTCTTCTCGCTTTTTAAATTATAATTCATCAAGCGCGGAATATTTGTTTGGTACAACTTGAAATATAATAAAGAAACACGTTTCTAAGATAGAAATGGTGATCCCTTCAAAATTACATCATTGCTGGTTTCCATTTAGAGAAAGCTACTTAAAGTTCACAGCAGGTTTTTGTATAATTTTCATGCATCGTTTTCGGTGTATTCTCCTCTTTGAAAGAAAACGTTGAAATGGTTTTATGCTATGAAAGCATTGTGACTTTGGTGAATTATCTGTTCTTTGAATTAAGGAATTTAAAGCACCACTCGTTTCACAACGATATAAAAGTACAAATAATTGACTTGCCAATCATTTCACCTTGAGTTAGGTTTTCTCAACCAAATAACTTCATATGAGCTGTTAAGAATATAAGATTCTTAATCAAGGCCATAAAAGTGATTGGCGGACATTTGATGTAAATATGTATTGTTTGTTTCATATGGCTATGGAGACATGTTTTGAATGATGTATCGGTCGATATCAATTTTTGCCAGCCCGAACAGTTCTGGTTATACTCCTGTTTAGAAACTGTCTATAAAATTTTCATTATATCCCATAATTAATTACAGTTTGAATTTTTACTTTACACTTTCGAATACATATTTCATTAAAACTTTAATTAATAGATATATTAGACAACGTCTCGAAAAAACAACTTTTTTTCGCCTTCAAGTTCTTTTAAAAAAATACACAATGCTTGAAAGGGGTGACATAATTTTTATTACAAAATGAAAAAAGAACTAGAAATTCAAAAAATATGTTTCTCATTTAAATTTTCAGAGTTTCGGTATTATTAATTCAAAAATTAATTACCTTATTGGATTAAAAAAAGCAGGATTGTAACGTCTTTTCTTTTCTTATATTGAGTTTGATAAAATGTTTCACTTTTCAAAATGTTAAAATTATCCCATAAAAGTTAATATACTTATTGAAATACCAATATATTTTATCTCTTAAGTATTAACAATTTTTTAAAAAAATAATGTATTATTACATTTCTGAAGTACAAATACGAATGTTCGCAAAGTGTATTGTATTTTTTACTGAAACGTTAGAGCTTGTTATTGCCTTGGATACGGAGCTCGGAATACTCTGCATAACATACCTGGATCGAAAAGATCCTGGCTACGTGGGAAATATGAAACAGTTGAAAGCTGCCAAATTATCTCTTACGGAGGGAATTAGAAGAGGGAGTTATGGGAGGAAAATATGTAAAGACAAACCGAGTCAAGTTAACATTTAGTTAATTAGTAAATAAGTAAATCTGGATCAAGAAAATTAGGTAAAAAATAAAATTATGTTTATACCACGGGTGTTAAGTGGTTATAATGATCTCAATCATTAGAACCTCTATACCACCTTTGGTGTATAAATAACTATTATTTCCTCCAGTTTATAATAGAAGATTGGAAGCGTTAGTTGAATATCTTAAGGTAAATTTGAACACTAAAGACGAACTAAAATATCAGATGAAGTCTACCTTCCGCCTCCATTGTGTGTCCCTAATCAATAGTTCGAAGCAGCAAAGGAAAGGAAGGCGAACCTCCCAATTCATGGCAGCACCATTCACCCACGAGGGTCATATCGGATGCTGTCTACCGTATTGTGTTCGCCACCCTGGGTATCTCTTCTTGGGATGAGGTCGGGAGCCAAATACCTGAGGAATTAACGACAATTTGGTATCGAACTTCAGAAAATGACCCAGTCGCAGAGGGTTGTAAAATAAAAAAAAATAGATCACAAATATAGTCAGCTTTGTATAAAACGTGGTAATCGGTGATTGCCAAGCTAGTTTCTGAGCTTAGACAAGAAAAGAGACAAAGTGCCTCCCTTATCTGGCGAAAGTGCGGTATGTTCCTTTAATTAGAACTGAATGTTTATTTTAAGTGATAATTTATAATAAACGCAAACCAAAATTTTCTATAAAAGTATATAATTCTCTCTTCAGCAAAATGCACTCTTTTTAAGCTCGATTTAAACGGAGATATATTATCCATTCGAATTCTGGTAAAAATGTTATAAAATGACGTACGGTTGTATCAACATATGTCGATGTGCAGAAACTGGAGGAGAAAATAAGGCGAAATGAAGGCCACCTAAATACACAACTGGAAGTGTTTCGTGTGACTGCCACTTGTAGCGCTAAATTCGCGAAGCTGAACATCGCGTTGCAGCCCTTCCCGCCCTTGGATGTGGGGTTATGATTTAAATCTATAGTTGTGCCGATCCGCGATATGAACTCAACTCTCATTTGCAGAGATTGGTCAAAATGGATCAGCAGTGGTTTTAGAAGCAAATAAAAATCATGAGTAGAAAGCATAAACAGAAACTCATTCAAAACAAAGAAATCTGTTGGTGCTAAATAATGCAAAGTTCTACCAGTAGAGTTGTGATCGACTTGAAAGGGAATTTGATATCTTGTGCAGAATAATGAAAAAGTTGTCATTGAACACTTAGAGCTTCTAGTCTCGAGGGTCATGTTCTAGTTTCACGTTCCATGCGAAATAACATGGAAATTGTAATCCAAATATTTAGGAAGGAAGGTTATACGCCCTTAATATATAATTATATTAAGGAAGCTTATACGCCCGGCCCTTATTCATATTTACCATTTTCCCTGAACATTACACCGCGAGAGGTGGCTCAGGGCTTCAACTGATGTGCCTGCAGTGCCTCTGACCAGGAGGCTCTAGGTTCGAGTTCCAACGGTGCAAGGATTTTCGACACTAGCTTTTCAGCTAGGTCGAATTCAGTCGCTGTCTGGAGGAGAATTCTAGCGGCCGGCTGCTCTGATCGGTAGTTTTCCGTGGTTTCTCCGATCTATGTTAGACAAATGACAGTTCAGGACCTTAACAAATGGGAATACGCGCGATCTTTGCTTCTTCCTTATCTTATCCTCACCCCTTACTTACACTTATATGCACTGCACAACCACAATTTTTGGTGGTTTCCCCGATCAACCCGAATGCCGGAGCAGTACCCTACCAAACGGGCCACGGACCGCGCGCGATCTGTCCTTCCCCTTCCTTGTCCTCTCCTCTCCCCTTACACACTCACTTACACTAACATGCCCTACACTACCACATATTACGGAACACCGGTCCGGAGCTTAGAGCTTGTCCCGGCAGGGGTAGTGCCCCGCTGGTGGGAGAGTCCTGGTTAGGGGGAAACCCCACTAGCCGACGGGAGGTCGGCGCCGGATCTCGCCATCTAGCTGGGGAAGACCACCGCCATCTCCCGAGAAAAAAACATGCACTACACTAACGGGAATAATGACCAAAGCAGTTGACGCGCCCGGAAACACGAAAATAATAATAATAATAATAAAATAATAATAATAATAATAATAATAATAATAATAATAATAATAATAATAATAATTTAGGTTAGAATAGAATATTTATTTTGCTATTTAGAATTACAAAGAAATATATCAGGTGGGAGCGATAGTATAAATATACAAAGCAAACAATCGCACAACCATAATGTTTATACTACATAATACAATTTTAGAAAATGAATGTATTGTGAAATGGTTCCTGTGGCAAACATTGGTGGTGGAGCGACGCACCTGCTGAGTGGTGTGTGCAGAGCGACTGTGAGCGTCTCCTCGTGGCCCCAGCGGCGCGTGCCGCCGCCCCTGTCCCCTCCGGCGCTAATCGGCTTTGGGCGCGATGAGTTTCCTTCTCCGCCCCGCGCCAGGGCCTTCAGGCTCATTCACAATGCAATCACAAACATAAGCATAACACATAGACATAGACATTAACATAAGCGAAGAGTTGGCGTATTCACAATGTCGAACATAAACATAGGCAAAATAAGAGTTTCTATTGGCTATGACAATATTCTAGTTTACTATTGGTTGGATATGAGAATCGATTTCGAGATTTCAAAACAAATACGACCAACACAACCACGGAGCACACGAATAGTTCGCCTATCGACTTCGATACCCGATTTTGAGTTATCGAACTGTGATTGGTTCATTCCTTATGTCTGACATAAGCGTAAGCACAGAAGCTTGAAGCTTGCAAGCTCTTAAGTTAACGTCTTACGTGTTATGCTTATGCGAACGCATTGTGAATGAGTCCACTTGTAGGCGTAGTCTAACTTTTATGTTAACGCCATGCTTATGCTTATGTTTGCATTGTGAATGGGCCTTTCGCCTCCTCTGCGGCTGCCACTCGCCTAGGCGCCGGACGCCCCGCTGCCTACACTCCTGCTCCCAAGTCAGCTTCATTTGACGCCTCTGATCGGTAGCTCTCCGCGTTTTTTTTTAAACAGGTGAATGTATTTTAACAATCGTGACACGGACGCGGAGCGATCCTTCCTACGTCTTCTCTGTCCTATCCTCGCCCCTTACTTACACACACTTACACTAACATGCACTACACTAACAGACAGCTCTAACCGGTCGGGAGCTTAGAACTTGTCCCGGCTGGGTCGGTGCCCCGCTGGTGGGAGAGTCCTGGTTGGGGGGGAAACCCCGCTAGCCGACGGTAGGTCGGCGCCGGATCTCGCCAACCACAGTGCGATGATCAACGTCAAATTTCGAGGAAAAAATGTGTACTACAGTTTCGGGACTAAACATATGATTGGGGCGCTAGCGCGGGTATGAACACGGGTGGGCGTGGGTGTAAGCGTGGGCATGTTTGTGGGTGTGGCGTGATAGTGTAGTGGGAAATGGACGAGGGGATGGTCGTGGTGGTTGTGGACGTGGCATAGGCGAGGTATTGGCGTGGTCGTGGGCATGAGCGTGAGCGTGAAGCGTTGGCATGAGCATGGGATGGGGATGGGCGTGGGCGTGGACCTGGTGGTGAGGCGTTGGCGTGAGTATGGGGTGGGCGTGGGGGTGGGCGTGGGGGTGGGCGTGGGGGTGGGCGTGGGGGTGGGCGTGGGGTGGGCGTGGGTGTGGGCGTGGAGGTGGGCGTGGGGGGGGCGTGGGCGTGGGCGTGGGTGGGCGTTGGCGTGGGGGTGGGCGTGGGGTGGGCGTGGGGTGGGCGTGGGGTGGGCGTGGGGTGGGCGTGGGGTGGGCGTGGGGTGGGCGTGGGGTGGGCATGGGTGTGGGCGTGGGGTGGGCGTGGGGTGGGCGTGGGGGGGGGGGGGTGGGGTGGGGGGGGGGGGGGGGGGGGGGGGGGGGGGGGGGGGGGGGGGGGGGGCGTGGGTGGGAGGGAACGCGTGACGTGGGTGTGAGCGTTGTCAGTATTGAATGGGCATGGTCATGGGGATTGGGCGTACGTGGGCTTGGGGGTACGCATGGGGCGGGCGAGGTATTAGCGTGGTCGTGAGGCAAGGGCGTGGGCGCGTGTGTGGGCGCTGGGCGTGAGCGTGGGCACGGGGTGGCCCAAGCTCGTTAGGGCCGCTGGCAGGGGGCGGGGCGGGGCAGAGCCTGTTAGCGCCCCGTCTAATTGCTCCGGGCGGAGGCGCGGCAGCCGCATCAGCAGATTCGCCGCCCATCGCCCCAGCGCCACCACCCCCATCCCACCCCACAACAAGAAACACTTTTTATTAACAATGGGGGGTCATTCAGATTAAGGTTTAATTTCGGAGAGTAATTGAACACATACACATTTGTCACAGTTATGTATCTGTCGCTGGTCAACCATTGCACATATCGCGACCTTCTTCACGACAAAAATGGATTTTTTAATATTTCAAGATGCTCGAAAATCAGTATTTTTTCCTGCATAATTACAATAATTTTTCTCTTTGAAGTTCGTTACAATATTTTATTAATAGTATTACAGGTAGTAATTATTAAAAAATAAAAATACGGATTTTGCGATAAAACATATTTTTTATTAACTAATGTACCATAATGCATGATAACTGAGTTTTGTTATTACTGCACATTGACAAGGGAGGTAGGATTTCGTTTAAAAAAAATAACTGCAATTGTTCAGGAAATAATCCCGTGAATATTAGAAATGTGGCATCACCAACCAAACATATTTTTCAAAATGAAAACATTGATGTTAATGACACATTTCCCCCCACTCAACCTTCGATATTTTTCACCTCGTGTTGTCTATTACACTTGTTTAGTACTTTCTTAACGTTAATGTTCGTAGGCGTAGAATTTCATTTGACAGGGGCCGTGTTTATTAATTTATAATAGACATTTAACTTATAAAACAATGTCAAAACTAATAAAAACAATTTACCACACGTTTAATGTGAGATTGAATAAAACAAAATCATGGTCTGTATTTATTGACAAAAATTCTATTGTTCACTCAAAAAATCGATTATTCGTGCTTAACTACTTGGTGTGTCAGAATGTTTAATATACTGATTTTTGAAAACAAAAAAAAAAAAATCCATGAAACTTTTGCATTCAAAATTAACGATTGACTTCTTACAATCATCGTGCACAGAACATAAATTTTGAAAAACATCGTCTTCAGTAAATAGAGAATGAATTTTTTCAACCAATTATTTACACACAGTCCATAGAGCAGACAACCGTTGTATCCATCTAACTATAAATTAGGTGGACTCAGTGGTAAATTACTTCACATCCAACATTTTATATGTTACTGTTCACTACGATGATGGAAAACAGGAACTGATGAATAAATACGTAAAGAAGAATCCAAAGACATAGGATTCGAAACGTTGTAGAAGAAATTTGAAGAAGAATAAACTGTAAAAAAATTCATTATTAAACACATATATAAATATATTCAGAGATTCAATAAATATATATTAGAATGATTGATGTCTTGAAAAGATAATCATTGACGTCGCATGCCTAGTGAATCCGCGTAGCCTCTCGCAACGGCAGAGCCCCTGGGTGGTCCAAATTGCGCGAAAATATTTCCCTCCTCATCGCGCCTGGGCTGCGCCCCCGGCGGCCTCCGGGGCGTCATTGGCTGTCGGCGCCGCCCCATCTCGCCTCATTGGAAGCCTCCAAGGCAAGACAAGGGACGCGGCGGCGCGCGCCGGCACATCGGAGATTCATCGTCGCTAACTCGCCGGCGGCCTGCCACGCGCAGTTGTTGCTCGCGGCCACACGGGGCCACACGGGGCCACACGGGGCCACACGGGGCCACACGGGGCCACACGGGGCCACACGGGGCCACACGGGGCCACACGGGGCCACACGGGGCCACACGGGGCCACACGGGGCCACACGGGGCCACACGGGGCCACACGGGGCCACATGGGGCCACACGGGGCCACACGGGGGGTTCAAACCCAGCGTTCAAACCCAGCAATTTTTCACTTTTTTCTCGAATTGAGTTACATTCAAAGCACAATTTTGGCATCAAAACCCACTTGTATACAATCCCAGGATTCTGAACACTTCGCGAAGATCATGTTTTTTTGTAGTAAAAGTTGAAGTCAATATCAAACCTGACATCTTAAAAATTAGTGGTTTTAAACTTGGCAGTCTACTAAACCCTAATTAGGGAAGAAAAATTACTGCCCCATAGAATGCAGTTGCACTCTTATTGTGTGTAATAATTTGCTAATATAAACATTGTAAATTCCATGAAACGTTTGAATGTAATTGTGGTATTCTGAACGAAAAATAGGAGTGACTAAAGTCGAAGGAAACGCGAAATCTTTAGTTTTTAGCTCAGCAAATTTCATATTATGTGATATTATACCCACAAAATGTCCAAACTGCAACCTCTATATTTCATAAGTCATTACTAATACGGTTTACAGTTTTGTAGTAAAATTGTAAAAGGAAAGTGCGAATAAAAAAAAAAAAAAACAATAAATTCTCTAACTCGAAGGAATCTCATCAAATGACGTTTGATTTCTGTACCAAACCATGAGAAGTGGACACGAGTAGGTTGGAAAATTAGCCTCCTAATATTTGTATTATGATATTCTTTTTATGAACTAAATTCCAATAATTGCTCATGTAACACATATCTGAATGTTAATAAAAATTCAAAGATTTATGACTTTACAAGGACAAGTTGACAAAAAAGTTAATGAATTATTGTTCTTCAGTAGAACTACATTCAGAAAATAACTAAATATCATAACACAGAATACATACAGTAGCAGATAAAACTCATTGAGAGAGAGAAGAGATTACACTGGTGTGGTCTGGTTTTTCATGCAGCATTTATGTTTAATAATTTAAATATAAATATCTCTCAACTATTACCACGTGCATGAGATATGAAATTCCCAAAATGAACATCTCAGTCAATGAAACACTACGCTTCATTTACCACCCTGAGAAATGTTTATTCAATTGTATCTCTCTCGTAGTAAGTTACTTGAAGTAAAATAACACGTTTTTATTATCTAGTTTAGTCCGTACTGGAACTTAAAAATGTAAAAAAATGATATACCCAAATATATTTATTCAATAGAACTGAAAATTCATGAAATGATGAAAGTAAAAGTAACTCTTGCATCATCTGTACCTCTGTTTATTTCTGCAGATTTCTATCCCTGATTGGAGCGCAGTTGCTATTATCGCTATTCAATAAAATAAAAAGGCATGTAAGATGAGAGTTTTATATTAATCTGTGTATACTTAATGAGTGCTTGTGAGTTTGAAACATTTTCCGGAGATACAGTGTGCTGCCAGAAGTCGACCTCCTTTGAAATATATTTACCAAATTTCAGCTTAGTATCTTGAAGTACGGCAATGTCTTCCATATCGTTTTCAGTTTTTACAAACCGAAAGGGTTCGTAATGTGTTAACAAACCAGTTTTATTGAAATTATTTCTTAGGAAAGATATAGCTTCCCTACAAGATTATACTTGTATTTTTCTTCTTGGACGTGTGTCTCATTTTCATTTAATTGCAATTGATGGTGTAGACATTCAATCGTAAAAGCAACGTACTGTACGTGTTGCCAACTGGAAAAAACAACAGCTTTCGCGTCGTGTTCTGCGGAGTCGAGGGAGGTCGTACTGATCAGGTGCAATAATCGAGTTTGGGTTCGATTGGATTTGGAGACCGCGCCGCGGGCGGTAGGGAGAGCGACGGATCCCCTGATTGGCGAGGATCGATATATATCGAATTAAAAAGAAATTACGGTGACCGCAACTGAGTTAGCGTCAAGCTCATCTCGGGTCTCGGCCCCCTGGAACGCAAGCAACGCCACAGCGGGCCTTGGACGAACGACAGCACGACCGCCGATTCCCACACAGAATGAAGGATATTTGGCAATAGGAAGTGGTTTATAACGAAAATAGTAAGTCGTGTGAGGCTTATGACGTTTTCGCATTTGAAAATGAAATATCCGGCGTAGTTACTTCATCATTATTTAATTCATAAAGAAGTCATCTCCGTCAACTTAGTATATTTATTGAGGTAGCCGGGTTTCGACGGCTTTGCCGTCATCATCAGTCTACAAATGTAAAGGAAAGAAAATATAAATATGGTACCAATAAAATACAAAATAAGATAAAGTATCTTTATCTTATTTTGTATTTTATTGGTATTTTATTTATATTTTATTTACATAATTATATGAGATAAAATATCGTTATCTTATATTCATGTAATAAATAACGTCAAAAACATGAGAATTCCCACAATTTATTTAATCAGCAAAGAGCCTTTTCTGCACATTGCAGTAATCTTCGGTGAAATTCATTCACTTTTGCATTTCAGAAAGTGAAAGTGGAAGGGAAGTAAAAGAAAAATACTGAAAATTCTTTAAAACAGCACAGTATTTTGTTTTGTTGGCATCAGTATGTCATTTGCCAGAAAGGCAGTTGCAACCTGGTAGCAAAATTACCATCATGTAACATTAGCTAATAAACCTTCACATCGATGCACTGAATAAGAACAGAAGCACCTGCTTGAAATGAACAATGTTTAGATAGATCACTTGTACAAATAACTAATTAGTCCTTTAGCTTGTGCGTCACTGCAGTGACGTTCAACATTTTTCAAGTTGCTGTATTTACTCTTAGTCATAGGTTTATATATATTGCTGTGGTTAGTCGCATCTCACACTTTCATAAATTATATGAACTTCAGTCACATTTTCTTGGCTGTATGTTAACGCTAAAAAATTCTAATTTGTACAAAAACAAATAAATGCTGAAATAACAATACAAATAATTGAACAATATTCTACTCTAAGCTACTATTTTATGATTTTAATAAGATTTCTCTCTCACGATCCAAGGAATGGAAATGTTGCATGCCACTAGCAACGTGAGAGTCGAATATGATATTTTGTAAGCAGGAAGTGTAAATGAGCGTGGCATTCTTTACAGCAAGACAATATTTCTTCTCCCAATTTCTGCAATGTTCATGAATGTCGTACAAACAGTTCGTAGCTTGTAGTTTGCACCCTACAAGCTAGGAACTGCAAGTAAAAAAACAAAGATCAAAGAAATACACGATGTCATGATTCGTATAGATTGTGTTCTTTCTAGTAGAGATAAGTCCTCTACCAGATTCTTAAGGGAAAAGATAATTAGATGTGAATGAAGGAGTAGCGCTTGGGCAATGGTGGAATTCGCGGCAGTGAAAAACAATAAACTTCAGATAACGTTGTGCTAAACCCCTTGCACACCACAAATTCTATTAGGCGTGACCGGACATAGATCGATGAGACCTAATTGAAAGTCAGTGCTCCGACTGTTCAAGGCCCCATGCACATTCCAGGGTTACGAGATGCGTCTCGTGACAAACTGAACGACTTCCAACTTCACAGATTAAACCAACGACCTGATAGTAGTACACGTTTAGGCGATCAGAGGTTTACGATAGGTGAAGCTCGAAACCTTATTCTGAAGGAAATCAGAAGCGACAGTATTCTCGGCAGTTTTACCCTTTGGGTTTACGGACTCCAACACTCATGTGCAACGAACGGATAAACCTGAGACTTGTCTCGCACGAGCAGCCCTGGAACCTTTTACTAACTGAATGTATCCGCAAGCTCTCATCTCACAATTTTACGTTTAGAACATTAGCACAAACAACCAGATTGCGAAAACTCATCTACAGAAACACATTTCTTGTATTCTCATATATGGGACGTCCAGGGACCGCTTTTTCATATTTTATGAAATGCCATGACATTCTTTTTTTTTTTTTTTTCTTGTTTAATCTTCGCATCAGACTCAAACTATTGCTTTTAATTTTAATGCAATATTTGAAAAAAAGGACATTTTTCGCAGAAGTTTGTGTTTCCTTAGACGGGTGATTGTTAGTGATTCCGGGCATTGAACAGCTAATGATATTGGTCCCGTAAGCGTAGTGCATGTTTTCCTCTAGTTTCGATTTAGTTTTAGTTTTAGTTAATGCCTTATTTTACGGGGCTAGACTCGAGCCATCAGGCCCGCTCTTCCGTCTAACCACGCAAATTTTGCTACGCTCCTTTTACCACCTAGCGGAGAAAGAAGATCTTATCTTGGGCGACGAAATAGGCGAAACTCAATTTTGCTCAGAGGCTTCTTTTATGCTTGAGGATATTTTACATGCAATAAATCTACTACATGGGACAGCCGGCTTTACTTCCCCTCCGAAGGAAGGCGTACGAAGAATTTGACCTCTAGACGTGGCAATTGGTCTGCCCCCGGAGAAACCATTGAAAATTATCGTCAAACCAGCATCCACTACAATTCTCCTCCAGACAGCGACTGAATGTGACCTAGCTGATAAGCTAGTGTCGAAACTATGTGGGGACTCGAACCTAGGGCCTCCAGGTCAGAGGATCCGTAGTGACATCAGTCGATGCCCTGAGCCATCTCTGCCGCTCCTCAGTCGGGTAGAATTGAATTGGTCCGGGTGAAGCGACTGCGTGAGAGTCCGTTAAGCCCCCGCCCCGGGCCGCGGGGGGGGGAATTGGAGGCGGCCGACGGGGCGCTGGCGGTGCGACGCGGGCACGCCCCCTTGCCCCCGCCCCCCGCCCCGCCCCCGCGCGCTAACAAGGCGGCGGCGGCGGCGGGCGGCAAATAAGGCCATTAAGACAATCGCCGGTCGCCGGCCGCAAGCGGGGCGCTCGCTGGCGGAGGTCCGCTGGCCGCTGCTCCACCCCCACCTTCCCACCCCGCACTTGCACTCGGTCCTCTGCCCTAACGCATCGGACGCGGTAGCTCAGTGCGTCGCTGTTGTCACTGCAGCGCCTCTGACCGAGAGGTCCTAGGTTCCCACTCCCCACGGCGGCAGGATTTTTGACACTAGCTTTTCAGCTAGATCGAACTTGGTCTCTGTCTGGAGGAGAATTCTAGCGTCTCTGATCGGTAGTTTTCCGTGGTTTCTCCGATCAACACCAGGCGAATGCCGGAGCAGTACCCTACCAAACGGGCCACGGACCGCGCGCGATCTGTCCTTCCTCTTCCTTGTCCTATCTTCTCCCCTTACACACACACTTAGTCTGACATGCACTACACTACCACATATTTCGGGAGACCGGTCGGGAGCTTAGAGCTTGTCCCGTTGGTGGGAGAGTCCTGGTTCGGGGGAAACCCCACTAGCCGACGGTAGGTCGGCGCCGGATCTCGCCATCCAGCGGGGGAAAGTCACCGCCTTCTCCCAAGGAAAAAAAAATGCACTACAGTTACTGGACTAATGACCTAAGCTATTGAAGCGCCCGGAATCACTAGCCAACCAACCAGCCAACTTGGCCCTAACGCCACGGCGCAACGCATCACGAGCGACTCAACGGCTGCATACCACTCGCGCACCTTTTGTTAAAAGATGGATTGAAGAAATGCGGGCGGAGTGGGGGTATTGGTTACAAAGGCGGCCACTAGAGTATTTGCAGTAATGCCAAGCACTGGAAAATCGAAGTCAAACCTGCTAGGTGTGCGGTCAGGTCATCGCTCTGGGTAGGCAACAGCAAGGACACAAGAATTAAAATGTATTTAAGTGGTCGGCTTGTATAGATATTTGCTAATTTTCACAAACATTCTTGTCGAAATCACCCGGAAGTTCTGGGCCAGAACTCATCACGAGGAGGTGTCTATTACACATTTTAATCACGCCCTGTTAATACACATCGAGTCCACAAGCTTTCACAACTTTTTCTATAATTTTGCGTTCGCCGCTACGATACGTCCTCTTGCCCTTTTCCGGAGGTTTAGGAACCTCCCTTGAAGGGCCTGGACCTGTCTCAGCCATTTCTTTAGATAATGGTAATAAAGCTGAACAGAAGTTCTCGTCTATGAAAGCAATTACAAGCTTGACCTGTTTTGCGCCAACATAGTTTTAATGCTTGCAATGTTCTCATCAGTGCTCACTGCGAGCATTTGCCTTCAAATGTTTATTTTTTAAGGGAGGGAGAAGCAAGGTCATCGTTCAAGAAAAGTTGCGCGAATAGTACTTGGGTTTTCGTAACGTGGCGGATGACATTAGGTCATTGTTACACCTCCCGCCTTCTAAAATGAATCTTTTAAATTAGTGCGCGAACGCCCTTCTCAACGGGTTTCATGGCCTCAAACACGTGCTTATCACCCTGATAAAGATTCATTTTATAAGGCAGGAGGTGTACAAATGACCTAATGTCATCCGCCACGTTACGAAAACTCAAGTATAATGCGTGCAACATGGCCTCCTCTCCCTTTATTCATAAAACATTTTCTAAAATAACTTTTTTTTTCAATTATTTTTTCTATTTTATAATGCATATTTTTATTAGTTTAAGAATTTATATACAAAACAAAAGAGTTAATTGTGACCTGTCACAATTAAAGATTCTATTTTTTTCCAATACCGAACTGGTTTTATCGACTTAACACAACCAAATAGAGCAACGAAAAGCCACTCGTGACGGCTGGAGTCCGTTAAGGACTTACGATAACAGTCCGTAGTCATAAAAATCAATTAAAACAAATTATGTATGGCTGAAAATGGCGGATGAGTACTTTTACTAGCAGAAAGCGGTATTAAGAGTATGCATTTTTATGTGAATGTGGTATTACGAAAAGCATAGGACGGCACACGGTAGATATCACGAATGTAGCTTGGCTTTGTTATTTGTTCTGTAACGGCCTAATAATCATAATAGTCGTATACTATTTCACCATTATATGTATACACATACAACCATTATGTATTCATATCACAACCAACACACTTTGTACTCGGTATGGGGAAATTATTAGGAAAGATCTGGTGTATCAAGCAATTATCGTATTAAATATATTGGTTATTCCCGCAAAGGAGCAGCTTGGCTACACAGCGATGGGCTGCACACTCGTGAGGATTGCAGTCACGAGTCGATTTACGTCAAAACTCGCTTGAAATGAGCCGCGTTCTGCGAAAACACGATGAATATCTTCCATTGGTGCTGCTGTAATACAAATGTCTGTGTTTTTGTTCTGTTCTGTTGCTCTAAACATAAGGCTCATTTCCAGCAGGCATTTAATGACTTCCATTTCTTCCATACAATTAGTTGCGCTCTTTTCATACTGCTTGTTTGTGTTTTGGGGACCGGCTTGTCTTCACAATGACAAACGTCCGAAACGTTTAAAAAAATATCTCAGTGACATTTCGGCTTGATGTTAAGCATGCCGCAAAATTGCAACTTTAGATGACTCGCTTAAGAGCTAAAGACAGCGAATGATATTTTGAATGATGTTATCTCACCTCGAGGCACGAGAACTCGCAGCTGATATTGAGATCCCGATCACTCGAACCTTGCCGCACATTTGTTCCATAAAAGGGTAATGTGCCTTTTGGAGTGAGGTGATCGCACAGCTCTCATGTTGAAAATGGGAACTATATGGGGAAGAAGCATCAGTGTGGTTTGTAGCGCTTTGTTAAGTGAATTGCTCCGGCATTAGTGATCTGGTTGTCATCAGCATAAATAAAATTAAATAAATTTAATAGGAGGCCCAGAATCGGTTCAGTGAGGAAAGACTTTCCTGGTTGACTATGCTACTACTATGTCTCTATGCCTTTGCGTATGTTTGTTTAACCTGTCGCCACACGCGTCTCTTTCTGTCACGCCAGTGCACGCACCTGGTCTCACAGATCCTTCTGTTTGCACTTCCCTTTTAATTTCCCCTTTCGATCAAACGTGTTTATCAGAAAAAAGATGGACATTATTTTCAATACTGAGATGTTTTAAAATCATTGATTACTGTATTTAGTGGTTTGTATGCAAATTACTAAACTAAAAAAATGAAAGACGCTGAAATATTATTTTCATTGTATTTGGATTGTATTTTACATATCTGACAATTTTCTGTCATTGAATTATTTACAAACTGTTAGTGAATGCTCCAAACCACTAAAACTTTTTGAATATTTGGTATTAATATTTTGTTAAGTCGCGTAAAGTACTGAATGAAAGTCATTGCACGTGTGCACGCAGGTGGTCTGTGAGACCCGTGCAAAATTTTGAATGTCTCACCAGTAGAAAGGATCACAATACTCATTTCCTCAAACGATGTGTGACTCATATCTGTGGAAGAAAAAGGTAGCTTGAAGCACTAGTCACAACTGGTCAAACTGCAATCACAAGATTAGATTGATTGATTGTTACTGGTGCAGGGCGCGTCAACTACCACGTCCCGTACGTGTAGTGCAAGTTTTTGGTCGGGAGGTGGCGGTGATCTTCCCTCGCTGGATGGCGAGTTCCGGCGTCGACCTAGCGGGGTTTCCCTCTAACCAGAACACTACCACCAGCGGGGCACCGCTACGACCGGTCTCCCGGAATACGTAGTAGTGTAGTTAGCATGTTAGTGTAAGTGTGTCTGTAAAGGGAGATGATAGAACAAGGAAGAGGAAGGAAAGATCGCGCGCGGTCCGTGGCCCGTTTGTTAGGGTACTGCTCCGGCATTCCCTGGTGTTGATTGGAGAAACCACGGAAAACTACCGATCAGAGCAGCCGGCCGCTAGAATTCTCCTCCAGACAGCGACAGAACTCGATCTAGCTCGTGTCGAACATCCTGCCACCGTCTGGAGCTGAACTCTAGAACCTTCCGGTAAGAGGGACTGCAGTGGCATCAGTCGATGCCATGGGCCATCTCTCCCGGTCATAATATGAAAGGCTTCCCGGGTCTCCCAGACCACCTGCGTGCACTGCTTGTTTAAAACTCTAACAAAGGAGCAACTGTGGGTGGCGACCGGCGCGCCTCAGCCGCAGCCGTGGCGGGGGGGCGGGGCGGGGGGCCCGGGTTGAATCCCCGTGCGCCGCCTAACGAGGACCCCTCGTTATGTCTCGGGCGTCGCTCATTTGTCACCCCCCCTGCCCCCCCTCCCCTCGCGTGGGTCACTTGCTGCCCCACGCCACGCGACCGCCCCCTCAACCCTACACGCGTCCTCATACATGCACGCATTTCCGAAAAAAAAACCCTCCGAGAACGTGCGCTAAAATATGTCTTCAAAAGTGCATTAACCTGTCGCATCATTGTTTTGCGTAATTTTCAGTCCGTCTCACGCTCCAATCCGTCAATTTTCTATTACTATTACCGGTAGCGGTAGCACAGTGCATCAACTGATGTCACTGCATCGCCTCTGAGGTCCTTGGTTCGAGTCCTGACGGCGGCAGGATTTTCGACACTAGATCTTCTGCTAGGTCGAATTCAGTCGCTGTCCGGAGGAGAATTCTAGCGGCCGGCTTCTCTGATCGGTAGTTTTCCGTGGTTTATCTGATGAAAACCAGGCGAATGTCGAAGCAGTACCCTATCAAACGGGCCACGGACCGCGCGCGATCTGTCCTTCCTCTTCCTTGTCCTATCCTCTCCTCTTACACACACACTTACACTAACATGTACTATACTAGCACTTATTCCGGGAGACCGGTCGGGAGGTTAGAGCGTCCCCGCTGGGGAGAGAGTCCTGGTTGGAGGGAAACCCCGCTAGACGACGGTAGGTCGGCGCCGGATCTCGCTATCTAGTAGGGGAATGGCATCGCCATCTCCCGAGAAAAAAAATTCATGCACTACACTGACGGGACTAATGACCGAAGCATGTTGACGCGCTCGGAAACACGAAAAAATCAATTGATCAATCTCTTACTATTCCGCCGAAGAAAAGTATTAGTTTCCACAATAGAATGTCAACCGATAAATATGTTTGTTAAATGGTAGTAGAAACACGTTTGAATACAAATTCCATAAACCCCTTAGCTGCCACCTTCATACCATGAAAATGGGAAGGTCTCTTCTTTTGCTTTGTCGTATACGCACGTATTATACCGAGTAAGAAACGTAATTGTATAAAGTAGAATTGTATGTAATGCTGCGGCAAAAACAGCAATTTTTCGACAAAAAAACTCGTGTTGTGAGGCCATGTTACTGTGTAAAATGACAGAAAATATGTATAAATCCTATTGTAATATGTAGTAAATTACTCCCTCTAACATGCCGTGTCAGACTTCACGAATAGTGAGCCCTTGATACTGAAAAAGTGTTTCTTCTTGTTTTTTTTTCCTAAACGTCCGTTCGTCTGTCTGTCCTTTGTCCTTCCGTCTGTTCGTCTGTGTACCTTATTGTGTTTCGCTGAGATATTTAGGAGAAGCATCCCCTGTGAATTGTCAAAGTTCCATTGTTCATCAGCTATACCGATATTCAAGATGATCATTAGCAATTGACACTCGAAACAATCGTATTTTTCAGTTCAATATCATACAAAATTTAGATACAGGAAATTGATATCAGCTGATTGACCAGTGTGTAGGTTCTTATTTTTTCACACAAAATAATTCCTATGAAGATCACAAATATATTTTATGTAGTATTCAATACAGTTTTTCGGACTTCGAAATGGTGGTTCGTGCACTCTCCAATCATCTCTAAGTCCTCATCATTCTTCTGAATTGGGGGATTTGAATTGGGAACCAGTATTATTAGTCCGACTCTATTTACTTCATTGGAATTTTAAATAGTCAATATCGAGTATTCGAATTAGTGAAATTAAATTAATTGTGGTGTATAATGAATCATCAAATTCTCTCCATTAAAAATGAATTTGCCTTGCCTGAGGAGATGCCTGACATTGATATCTACGGAGTTGTATGGGTATTTTGTATTTCCAAATTATTTTCATCACTGTTCAGAGGAAAATATTTCAAAAAATGTCACCAATATTCGTTTATTTAATGTCAAAAATCATTTAAAAACTTTGTGTTACGTATGGGAGAGAAATGCAGTTTTATATGAAAACAGAATACGGTCTCCACTGTAATAATTAATTCTTCTTCACTTCATGACATAGGCCACTGCCAAACCGTCCTCACAGTTACTATTCATTTTTCCTCTTCTCGTCTTCCTCTTGGTGCTTTTCATCTTGCCTTTGGAACTCTATCACTCATTCTCTCTAAACGATCTATTTTATTTATTTATTTATTTATTTATTTTTACGTCAAAAAACAGTTAAAAACTGCGTATGACGTGCTATGGGGAAAAGTGAATTGTGTGCACATTTTCAAAATTCTGTGATTCCTACACTAAGTCATATACTACTTAAATTTTGAAAGGAAAAAACCCTCCCATGTAATAAAATCTATTTTCAAGGATAAAAAGGCAATAAATTTTGGCTCTTATCCATGTTGTCCTTCGGAATAATACTTCCTACCGCGACAACATGGAAACGATAATTTGAATAATTGTATTTCTCACTGAATTCTAGAAGACGAGCACAGAAAATGAAGTTACATTTATGTCCAAAAGCAAAACAAGGGGCCATCTCAGCATTTGCTCAATGAATCAGGGAAACTGGACGAATAATCTGATCGAGATGGGGATCATTGACCCGGAGGCTGCAATACAATACTTGTTACAGGTTGTTTATACACATTTATACAGTTCAAATGGTAAATAATGCATTATTTATCATTGTTAAAATTAATGTTACTTTTCTTGTGATGCTCAGTGATCTTGTGATCTCCTAATGTTCGCCTATACTCTTGCATTCTAGTATTAATTGCTATCAGAAGTCGTTCTTTTCTTATTTTCGTTTAATGTTTTTCAGTTTCATCAACAATGTTTGCCTCTCAAGATTATCAATGACTGTTACTTTCTGTTGCAGGATTTCCGCAGCTTAAAAATTCGTTTGCGTCTGCGGCGTCATGCATGCCTGGTAAGTAAAAGCACTTTTTTCTTTTCTTTGTTTAAAAAAATTATTCACCTGTTCGGCATTGCTGCCATTTAGGGGTATTAATAAACTCATTGGTCTCACGTTTTGGCTTGACCATTCCTAGATATAGTTGTCATGTGGCTACTTGCGTATAATCGCAATTGAAGATACCGAATTGCAAGTTGTTTCTTTTTTTAACCAAATTTTCGGAACTTTTTAGAATTATTTAGTTTTATTTGATTACGGAGGTTTTAAATCATCTTTTGGATAGAGTGACCTAATTCTTTTGGAGTTTTGGTAAGTTTTCCCTAATGGTATAGTTTCTCTTGGCTTGATTTGCGACAATGAAACACAACAGCAATCATTTTGACAAAATATATTCTTATTTAGAATTCGATAAGAAAATAAATTAACTTTTATACATATGTATTCATTGGAATTTTTTAATATGTTAATCACAATGTTTACTTTATATAAAACAAAACAAACATTTGTAATTAAATATTTATTCCTACGACATCCATCTTTTCACTCTAGAAAATATTATTTTAACCACACTTGTTTTAGCAAAACGTCGTCATAGAGTGAAGTGATCTGAGACAGATTTCGATTGTTAGGAAGTTCTGCTGCATCACAATGGGAATGGTCTAAAACGCAATCCCACTCTAACTATGCATAAAAGTCACAGATGGTGTCAGTAAAAAATTTCGCTGAAATTTCTGTGAGAATTGTATAATAATTTCCGTTTTGGATTTATTCTCGATACTGAATCGACAAACCTTTCTTTTGCTAGTAGCTTAATTTGCAAGGCTCAATAACCTCATTTGTGACATCAATGGGATGTCTACGAGTCTTATAGCAAATAATCGCAGGTCGATTACCGCTCCAATTTATTTGCATGACAGCCTCCCGATACATCGGATCGTCAATTGTTTCGTCCGCTTCGGCCGCAATGACGGCGTTGGCTCTGTGATCTCGCGTAGCTGCCTTCATCTGTTCGCATTGCGGTTCTGTCCTCGTTACGGCAAGAGTCATTCCACAGCCTTCCACAACAATGGCAGAACACTGGCCAATGGCTGCAAGCTCTTTGATTTGGGACGCACAAATGACCAGCCACTGTTGTCAATCACCATCCCCGACAGAGCGGGATTATGAAGCACTTTATACATAAGGCGGGGAGAATATTCATTATCTGTTTCTGCCGAATGACATCTATAACTTGCAAAATATACTACAGAATTACGCGTTGCGGATATCTACTCAGAAATCTAAAGTAATGGCTTTTGTGGGCAAACATCATTTCAGATTTATTTATTTATCAAAAAAGTCAAAAACTGTATGTGACGTATGGGGGAGAAAATCATCTGCGCACGCTTTCTTGATTTTCATAATGCACCTCTACACACGCTTTCTTGAGTTTCACGCTTTCTTGAGATGCAAAATAGTTGTAGAAAACACCATACTAGAGCAAGTGTTAGAATTTAACTACCTCGGCCTTCTATTGCGACAAGAATGACATCTAGAAAAAAACTCAATAAATTTCAGGCAATGTATGGAACAATTCAAAGAAATCTTAAAAACAAAGTAAGAAAGGACACACAAATGAAATTTTACAAGTTGATGCCGGTTTCTGTACTTGAATATGGTTGCGAAAATTGGAGCATGAATCGCTCAGACAGAAGGAAAATTGAGGCTGCTGAAGTGCGATTCCAAAGATCTATTTATTTATTTTACATAAAGAACAGTTAAAAACTGCGTATGACGTGCTATGGGGAAAAGTGAATTGTGTGCACATTTTCAAAATTCTGTGATCCCTACACTAAGTCATATACTACTTAAAATTGGAAAAAAATAATAATAATAATAATAAATAAAAAAGCTGCCATGTAATGAAATCTATTTTCAAGGATAAATAAGCAATAAATTTTGGCTTTTATTACTTCCTGCCGCGACAACATGGAAACGATAATTTGAATAATTGTATTTCCCACTGAATTCTAGAAGACATGCACAGAAAATGGAGTTACATTTATGTCCAGAAGCAAAACAAGGGGCCATCTCAGCATTTGCTCAATGGATCAGGGAAACTGGACGAAAAACCTGATCGAGATGGGGTAAATTGAGTAAAAAGGGAAATGCTGCTTGCACGTGGTGGAGTGGCCCCTATGGGCTTTCAAAATTCTCCCTTTCAAAATTCAAAATTTATTGCTTGTTTATCCTTGAAAATAGAACTTACTACATGGGAGTTTTTGTTTTTTTTTCTCCCTTTCAAAAATTCAAAATTTAAGTAGTATATGACTTAGTGTAGGGATCACAGAATTTTGAAAATGTGCACACAATTCACTTTTCCCCATAGTACGTCATACGCAGTTTTTAACTGTTTTTTGACGTAAAATAAATAAATAAATTTTGATGCTTTAAGTGGCGGAGCGTGGCGAGGCGGGACGGAGCTGGGAGGGCAAGGACGGGGCGAGCTGACAAGGGGCGGTGGCGTGGGGCGTGGCGGGAGTGGCGGGGCGTGGCGGGAGTGGCGGGGCGTGGCGGGAGGGGCGGGGCGTGGCGGGAGTGGCGGGGCGGGGCGGGAGGGGCGGGGCGTGGCGGGAGTGGCGGGCGTGGCGGGAGTGGCGGGGCGGGGGCGTGGGCGGGGTGGCGTGATTGGCCAATTGGGTTCCGTCGCCCGATCCCGCGCCTGCGCCCGCTCGCCCGCCTCCTCCGCGAATACGCGCTCTCCTTTTGGATTTGGACCGATCCCAACTACAGATCCCAACAGAGCTGCCCAGAGAGAACCAGGGCACTAAAACGGTTGATCCGTGGGGGGGCCCTCATTTATAAATTAAAAAAAAAATCCCTTCCTCTGCCAATTCATAAGAAGAATTCATTTCACCATGCATCAAAAATCTATATATTTAAAAAATAAGGTATTCTGCCATGGCTTCGTTTACTGAACCGATTGTAGTATTTTTTTCCCTTTAAATGAAAGAATGTGATCCTTACACGTGTTATCAGATATTGTTTGTGTTGATTCACCAACTTTTTCGGTGTAAATTAATTAATTAAATAATTTTTTAATAGTACGCTTATCAATAGTCAATTGTTTTCTTCCGAATGGTGGCTGTTTCAAAATCGATATGTATGAGTTGATAGATGTGAGTCCACACTGCTTCATGGTGGCGCTGCACGATGTTTTGTTTTGATTGTTGAGATTCGTTCACAATTCGTCTATGTTTTGTTTCAGTGTAATAATTGCATTGTGGTGATGACAGTTTGTTTCCTTTGTGTGTATTTTGTAGAGAACATTCGGACAGTGGGTTTTGTTCGGTTGTACTGAAGTAGTGAAGTTGTTTACAGGTTATGTCGAATTCCGAATCGTTGTCCACGCGCCCCAAAAGACGCAAACGTACATTGACTGGGTGCAGGGAAAGAGAAAGTCAGCGTATGTGTCGTGATAGTGAGTTCATTTCGTTTTCTGTTGGGTCCTTGTATCTTATAATTAAATTTGCTTTAGAGATGAATATTTTTTTAATTTCTTTTGAATGAAAAAAATGTCGGGGCTTCAATGAGTCGGGTCTGAGGAAAATTGCCCCAGCTGCCGCCCCCTCTTTCTGATCGCCCATGGGAACAAATATATTCACTTCGTGGCAAAATCCTTTTCAGGGACATTTAACGCTATATCACACGCATGGCAACAATTTGTTTCTTAAAACGAACCAAGTCTATTCCAAATGTAAGTTAGTAAAATGTTTGTCAGACTATTTCTTTCATATTCACTCTTCATTTGCACCGTGCTTTTTTGTTCTACTGCCACTAGGCAAAGGAGTCTTCAGTGTCCTGGAATTTCAATCTGAAGTTGAATGTTTAAAGTTTCTGGAACGTTTCGATACAAGGTACAGTTTTCGTGAGAATGGACGAACAGAAAATGCGCAGATCAGACTTGAAACGTTTTGACATGTTCGTAATTTTTCATGCTCATAGTTTACAGTTTGATTCAAGTGCCACTTGCGGCAGAATCGTTCACTAGCAGATACGATTTTCCGACGCGACGGGAATCGGCCATTTCGAATTTGTGGTTAGCTGTGTCAAGGTGCGTTTGTATGAAGTGCTATATTGTAATAAATTACTCTTTCCCTATTCTCTCGCCCCTTATATCTCTTTCAATGCCCCTTATGGTTAATTAATACTTAATAAACATCTCATAGCCGTAACTCACAGAAATACCGTCGCTGTTAGTTCTTGGACCGCGCAATTCAGGTGTTTCCCGGAGAACCCCTAGCGGCGTCTTGTAGCTATTCATACAGAAAATGTACTGACCGCATAAACGAGACTTTGGTTTGTATACTTCTAGTTTGGGATCTTGACGACTCTCTATAGAATGTGTTGAGAATCTGCATGAAAACTCTTCCGTGTAGACCGGCCTTGAATTCATAATTGCGTTGTAAGGCATTTTGAAGAGGTCACCACGTGCGTGATCATCGCTGCCAACTATTTTTTCCGCCATGCCCAATGCCTGGTTGATCGATTTTTTCGTGTTTGCGGGCTCGTCAACTGCTTTGGTCATTAGTCCCGTTAGTGTAGTGCATGTTTTTTTCTCGGGAGATGGCGGTGATCTTCCCCCGCTGGATGGCGAGATCCAGCGTCGATCTACCGTCGGCTAGTGGGGTTTCCCCCTCACCAGTACTCTCCCACCAGTGGGGCACCGCCCCAGCCGGGACAAGCTCTAAGCTCCCGACCGATCTTCCCAAATATGTGGTAGTGTAGTGCATGTTAGTGTATGTTGTATGTTTGTAAAGGGAGAGAATAGGGCAAGGAAGAGGAAGGACAGATAGCGCGCGGTCCGTGGCCCGTTTGATAGGGTACTGCTCCGGCATTCGCCTGGTGTTGATGGGAGAAACCACGGAAAACTACCGATCAGAGCAGTCGACAGCTAGATTTCTCCTCCAGACAGCGACTGAATTCGACCTAGCTGAAAAGCTAGTATCGAAAATTCTGCGGCCGTCAGGACTCGAACCCAATGCCTGGTCATCAGTTGTTTGCGTCTTTCACTGTATGCACGAGCACGAACTCTATTTGTGATGGAAATTCTGATTTCTTTGGTTGATTAGTGATTCCGGGCGCGTCAGCTTCTAAGGTGAATGAATGCAAATGTAATGTGTTTTCTCTTCGTGAGGTGGCCGTGAGCTTCCCCCGCTGGTGAGATTCGACGCCGTCCTTCAGTCGACTAGCGGGCTTTTTCCCAACCAGGTATCTCCCATCAGCGGGGCACCGCCCAGTCGAAACAAGACCTAAGTTCCCGACCGAACCCCAGCCATGTGTGGTAGGGTAGTACATGTTCGTGTAAGTATGCGTAAGTAAGAGATGAAGATAGGACAAATAATATGAAAGAAAGAGGCCCATTTGTTAGGACACTGCTCGCACATTCACCTGAGGTTGATCGGAGAAACCAAGGAAAACTATTGATCAGAGCAGTCGGACGCTAGAACTCTCCACCAGGCAGCGACCGAGGAAATTGTGAGAATATTTAGCATTGCTACTCTTTTAGCCAAGGTATTAAACGTGGACGTTTTCTTGAACCCCGGAATACCTACCCCAACTCCTTTGCCAACATTAGGTGAATTAAGGACAAATGAAAACGAGTGTTTTAGACAAAATCAGAGATGTGTGCTCCCATGTAATTGAAACTACTTTGCGTTGAAAAACGAATTACAAAATTGATATAAAATTCCTTTTGTGAAAATAACCAAACTTCCCACTGTTCTTGCAACAAGCGAAGCGACGGTTCAAGAAAACATGCTCGGGTAATACTTTTAAAAGCAACAAACGTGGTATAGGAGACATGGGTCAGTTTTTTCTCGTTGAAAATCCACCTTCACCCATTCGAAAATCAAAATTAAGAAACGGTCTAGACATCTTAATAATATATCTTGTGATTCTTTCTCTCTACCTCTCCTTCTCTTGTATTGCAGCTTAATCGCGTTCCGCCACCTCGTCTGTTAAAGTTCCCTTTTGTGTTTGCGTCCACTTTCGCCCACAGCGCAGAGGGCTGATCGGGAGCTGCGCCTCCGGTGGCTAGCGGTGTGGCCCGCGCGGCGCTCCGCAGCGCCCCACGCGGCGCGGAGACAAAACGCGGCGGGGCGGAGTGCGAGGGTTCACGCCACTGGACCTTGGGGGGCGCCGGGGGAGGCAGCGCGGGCGCAGGCGGGGCCCCTCAGCTGCGCTCTGGGCGCTCGCCCAAGCGGTTGGCCGTGGCGAAACGGTTAGCGCATCGTTATACGTAACGGTTAGCGTATCGGAGCGGTTAGCGCATCGTTATACGTAACGGTTAGCGTATCGGAGCGGTTAGCGCATCGTTATAGTAACGGTTAGCGTATCGGAGGTTGTTAGCGCATCGTTATACGTAACGGTTAGCGTATCGGACCGGTTAGCGCATCGTTATACGTAACGGTTAGCGTATCGGACCGGTTGGCGTATCGTTATAGGTAACGGTTAGTGTATCGTTATGCTTAAGTTCGCGGGTTCAAACCCGATCGATGCCATGGATTTTTAAGAGCAAAATAAATCCTTCATACATCTTCCTTCGGAGGAAAAGTAAAGCCGGCTGTCCCATTAGTAGATTTACTGCACGTAAAAGATCCTCAAGCCGAAATGGACCCTCTGTGCTAAATTTAAATGGCCTATTTCGATGCCCAAGTAATATCTTCTTTCTGTCCTAGTTGGTAAAAGAAGCATAGTGAAATTTGGGTGGTCAGACGGTAGAGCAGGCCTCATGGCCTTAGTCTCGCCACGTGAAACAAGGCTTCAATTCAATTCAAGCGAGAACGCCAGTCGCCATGCGATGATAGTTTGAGGAGTCTCTATTGATTGGTTATTTCGTGTTTCCGGGCGCGGCAAGTCGTTAGTTCCAAACGTGTAGTGCATACTGTTCTCGGGAAGTGGCAGTGATTTTCCTAGGATGGATGGCGAGATCCAGCGGCGACCTATGAGCCGTTTGGTTTTTTTTTCGTGTTTCCTGGGCGTTAACTGCTTCGGTCATTAGTCCCGTTAGTGTAGTGCATGTTTTTTTCTCGGGAGATGGCGGTGATCTTCCCCCGCTGGATGGCGAGATCCGGCACCGACCTTCTGTCGGCTAGTGGTGTTTCCCCTAACCAGGACTCTCCCACCAGCGGGGCACCGCCCCAGCCGGGACAAGCTCTAAGCTCCGAACCGGTCTCCCGGAATATGTGGCAGTGCAGTGCATGTTGGTGTGTGTGTGTGTAAGGAGGAGAGGATTGGACAAGGAATGGGAAGGACAGATCGCGCGCGGTCCGTGGCCCGTTTGTTAGGGTACTTCTCCGGCATTCCCTATGAGCCGTCTAGAGGGGTTTTCCCATCTCAGTATCTCCCAGCAGCGATGCACCGTCGCGGCCGGAACAAAAGGTCTAATCTCCCGACGTGTATGGAAAAGTAATGCGAGATGGAGGTGAATCGGCGCAGGGGCTGTAAGATTTTGACGTACATATCTCGATATATTATATTCATACGAGATGCAGGTGAATCAGCGAAGGGGTCGGAGCCTGTAAGATTTTGACGTACATATCTGGATATGTTATATTCATACAACATGGAGGTGGATCAGCAAAGGGGAGGGAGCCTGAAACAATAGTTTGACGTACATATCTCGATATATTATATTCATGCGAGTTGGAGGTGAATCGGCGAATGGGCTGAAGCCTGAAATGTTTTGACATTGATATCTCGATATATCATGTTCGTACGAGATGGATGCAAATTGGCAGAGGGGCTGGAACCTGAAATATTTTGACATAGATATATCATAGTCAAAGATTTCTTCCGGGCTGAAGGGCCGTGGTCCATTGAAAAACATATTTCCCGACGTATCGTCGGCAACTACGGCAGACATCCTCAGTGGCGATGTGGTCTCGGACGAAGAATCCTCTTTGAAGGTTCCCCGGTGACTGTCAGTTTTGTCAACTGTTCCTGTGACAAACGGAACCAATGGACCACGGCCCTTCTGCCCGGAAGAAATCTTTGACTACAACTCCGGCCGTGAAAGCCTACATTGTTTTATAGATATATCATGTTCGTACGAGATGGAGGCAAATCGGCGAGGGGCGGGAGGCTCTATTATTGTGACATAGATATCTGTATATATTCCGTTCGAACGAGATGGACCGGGAGCGGTAGCTCAGTGCATCAACTGATGTCATTGCAGCGCCTCTGACCGGGAGGTCCTAGGTTCGAGTCCCAACAGCGGCAGGATTTTCGACACTAGCTTTTCAGCTAGGTCGAATTCATTCGCTGTCTGGAGGAGAATTCTAGCGGCCGGCTGCTCTGATCGGTAGTTTTCCGTGGTTTCTCCAATCAACACCAGGCGAATGCCGGAGCAGTATCCTACCAAACGAGCCACGGACCGCGCGCGATCTGCCCTTCCTCTTCCTTGTCCTATCATCTCCCTTTCACACACACTTACACAAACATGCACCACACTACCAAATATTCCGGGAGACCGGTCAGGAGCTTAGAGCTTGTCCCGACTGGGGCGGTGCCCCGCTGGTGGGAGAGTCCTGGTTAGGGGGAAACCCCACTAGCCGACGGTAGGTCGGCGCCGGATCTCGCCATCCAGCGGGGGAAGATCACCGCCGTCTCCCGAGAAAAAAACATGCAGTACACTAACGGGACTAATGACCAAAGCAGTTGACGCGCCCGGAAACACGAAAAAACCAAACCAAACCAATCGAAGGAGATGGCGGTGAAGGGGGCGCCCGGGGCGAGCTCTGCGGCGGCGCGGGGCGGCGGCCGTTCCGTTCCCGCGGCGGCGGAGCCAACGGCCGCGTCGAGGGCGAGGGCGGTGGCCGCCCAAAAACAACGCCGAGGGGCGGGGCGGGGCGGGGCAGGTGTCGGTGTTCGCACTCGGCTGCACCGCGTACAAAGCCCTGCCCCGCCCTCCCCCCGGCTCTCGCTCGCTTCGCCACCGCCACCAGGGGAGCTGGCGACACACGCGTCCGCACCGACGCTGCAATACGCCCTCGTCCACAGGCTCTGGTTGCCCTGCAGTCTCAATTCAGTCTTTCTGTATTAGCAGCGGGAGACAAACAAATAACTGCTTCGAAATTCAAGGAACATGTCTCCAAGACACAATTCTCCAGGAGGGATTAAAATTCTGAGACACGATTTAAACGATTTTGGATTACAGATTACGTTAGGAGAAATGCCATTTTTGAACATAATTTATGACGGCATATGGAAAAGCGTCTGTCTCTCTCCCCCTCTGTCTGTCTGTCTGTCTCTCTCTCTCTCCCTCCCTCTCTCTCTCTCTCTCTCTATATATATATATATATATATATATATATATATATATAAAGAGAGAGAGAGAGAGAGAGAGAGAGAGAGAGCCCAGAATCACAGAACTAGAGATACATTACTTGGGAATAGGCTCTTCAATTACATTTCGGCCGAAGTAGAACACAGGCTATCATTACATTTTTAACTAAGTCTTCGCCAAGGGTATCTAGGCTCCCTAATAAGTTCTTTAATCGTCCTGTAGTCAGAAAATATTCGACTCAATTCGGTGATTCTTAATTTACAACAGAAAGGCTAACTGATAACCACTTCACACGCAAGTGTAAACATAGACGTTTTCTGCAGTTAACCATTAGCCAAGCAGTTAAATATTAAACTACCTGTTTCGCATTTCAAGTTTTGTCAAGTGTAGTCTATGGCTGCATGGAATGAAAATTTCTCCTACAAATCTTAAGCCTATGCTTCAGGAGCACAAAACATCTATCTCAACCCATCGAGCCTTTCTTGGACAAAATTGTCTTTGGAAGGTGCATTTACAACGAAACGTTGAAATTTCTCTCACGACATTATTATTTTGAGTCGGCGATCAATACCTACGCTCTTATATGACCAACGATCCATTAATAAATCCATAAATCTTCTGAAGATAATCTTATGCTCTCTTGAAGACTCTTTATCACAAAAACAAGTCATTGAAATGAAACTTGTCAGGAAACGAAAATATAGTACGTTTTTCGTGACGGTCTGTGTTTACTAGAACATAAATACAATATTTGGGCCGTAATTACTTACCTAACACAATAGTTGCTCGAAGATTGTGGAGTTTGTAATATCAGTTAAAAATGCCGTAATATATTTTTTGTGCATTCAAGATTTATTGTATTTTGAGTATACTTATAACGTATAGAATATACATTTTACATGTACTGTATGTACATTTTATGTATACTTTTGTATATTGTAAAAGAAAAAGTGGCACTTCAATTAAAAAGAAGCTGGTAGTTGCAATGCATTGTAAAATTTTGATACATTCGTGAAATAAAAGATAATTATTATGACTTAGATATCAGAATACTAATATAATGATCACTGCTCAAAATGTGATATAACATGCATAAAAATCGGTTTTAATTTCATGACTCGATGAGCCACTCCAAGCCGTTGTATTGTAAAACGCAATTTGAGGGCATTAAACTGCGTTCACGAAAGTTCAAGTAAAAAAGTTTTACTTCGACCATTTTGACTTTTTCGCTACTTCGTAAGACGGGAAGCTATTGTACTAGTTCGCCGGGAAACGGCGAATTTTCTGCAGAAAAACTTATTGCTGGGCCCTGGTAACGAAGAAGTAGATAAATCATGTTTCTATATATAGAATAATACTTTCTCTAACACGTGATGTAGCCAGAATGCAAGTTTTGTGGTACTTGATTTCGAAAAATGATTTGGCGGCAAAACGTCTGGCATTTGTTTATCCGTCCGTCTGTCTGACCGTTCAGCCTATATCCTAAACCGTTCGAACTATTTTCTCCAAAAGCGATATTGCCCGATCGATCTGAACAAACTCAAAGTTTGGCGAATTTAAAACGGATATTTTGATTTTGGAGGGTACATTACATAAAGCAAAATTTTCCCAAAAATAGAGCTACAAATTTTTTGATTAACTGCTTTGTCGTCAAATAGCGTAAAGGTGGCTTAATAGAATAGAGTAGGTCTCATGATCGTCGAAATCCCGTATTTTTCCTAAAATTGCAAAAGTGAAATTTTGCATGTTCATGTAATAGTATAATATCGCGGAACGGTTGTAAAGAATGCGAGAAAGTATGTGATATTGTAACACCCTTAGTTTTAATTATATTATGGCTTGCGTCAGTTTATATTCATCATCCTGTTGCTAGTCCTTGAAGTGAGGATTATCCTTCGTAATCATTCACGGTACAGCCTCACGAGTCAGTGAGAAACCCACGTCTAGAGGTGCCCGCAATCGGCAATAATATTGAAGTAGTAATCCGTACCACGTGAAACGGGCAAAGAAGGATTATGAAAAGTACGGATAGACACGTCTGAATCCACCCCCCCCTCCGAGGCGAGAGCCCAGGCAGTTAGTCCCCGCCGTGGCGCCTCGGGCCCTCCAGGTCGTCGTGCGCATAATTATAATTATTCCCGGCAGACATTGAACGACACTGAACTGAACGAAGCACAAAATCAAGGCCCTCTAAAGACGCCGGCGCGGAGCTGGAAAGTGGCTAACAGGGGGCCTTGTGCCCTCCTCCTCCTCCGACGAAAGCCTGTTAGCGCGAGCATGCGCCCCGCCCCCCCTCGCCCCCGGCGGCGGCGGCAACAGTAGCGGGTGACGGCGGTGGGTATTGATTTTGGCCCCGGGGCTCGGGGCGCGGGGGCGGGGCCGGCGCATGGGGGCGCGAGTTGCAACGTGCACGGGGTCACTGCTACACGGACGCTCAGCGGCTCGCGTTTGCAACTCGCCGGCAGGAACGGAGCTCGACGATTTTGGGCCGGGGCAATACATAATCCCCCCCCCCACGAAAAATTACAAATGTCTGAAAATTATAGATATTTATGTCACGAGTCCTTTAAGGACGCAGCCGGAAGGTTAACTGCGAGGCGGAGCGATAGCGAAGCCGCTTAAAGACTAATAGAGGACGAGTTACATACAATGATTTTTGTTCATTTTTGTTATTTTAGTTTATCGCTTATTAAAAATAAACTTTTATCACTTTCGCGAGTTCAGAATTGTCATTACTCTTGATTTTCTGTAGCAAGGGTTGGTGGTACTGGATGCTTTGTTTGTGATCAGACAGTTGAATGTTTTTTCTACTAATGCAAGCAGAATCTAAACCCGAGAGTCCAGAGTGTTCATAGCAACGGCCGCTAAAATGATCGAGAGTCCATTAAAAATATTTTAGCGGCCGTTGCTATGGACGCGCTCTTAAAGCAGTATTTAGATGGTTAGTTGCTAAGGGGCTAAGTGCGTGTTTACTAACGTAAATAACAAAAAAGATGTGAATGTATATAGTGATCATATAACGCAATTTCTGCGGTGATTTTACAATGTGAATAGTTAGTTCTTAATAAAAGTACATGAAATGAGAAATATGAATTTCAGTAGAACCTATTTTAATGTTAGCGTCATTTGATTCATTTCATACAGTCCTACCTTGTAAGAAAGGAGTAAAATCACCTTTAAGGTAAAAATTTAATTGAAAATCTTATGAAATATCAGACTACTGTACCGCGACTTATGAAATTACGATAACGATTTTCTCGAATTGTAATTTCTTTTTCACTTTTTATTAATATTTTTTTTCGCATCAGTCCTGTCATCGGGCTCCTTGACTTGCAGGGCCCATACGTGGCGTCGGCACTGCTCGCCGAGCCTCCTAGCTTGCTTTCCCGACAGGCGCCGAGTTTCCCCCCGTGCAAGGTACTCCTAACACCGGGCTGCTCTCAGTGTACAGGACATCCACACATAATTTCCAGGCGAATGCCGGAGCAGAATCTTAGCAACCGGGGCACGGCCAGCGCGATCTTTCCTTACGTGTCGTTTACCTGTCCCATCTACAACCGGGAGACGTTCTTATTCTTTATCCCCCATGGACCTTCATCTCAAAAATCACCTACGACCTGAGTGGGTGATAATACATAAAAACATCTATGACTTGAGTAGGCGATAATACATTAAAACACCTGTGACTTGAGTGGGTGATAATACATAAAAACACCTATGACCTGAGTAGGCGATAATATATTAAAACACCTGTGACCTGATTGAGTGATAATACATAAAAACACCTATGACTTGCGTAGGCGATAATACATTAAAACACCTGTGACCTGAATGGGTGATAATACATAAAAAGTGTAAGAAGTTCGTGTAAGAACATGTATAGCAAATACGCCTGTTAGGTGATCTTTCGCATCTAAATAATATGTTTCGCAAGATTCGAATTTGCAGTTTTGAATTAATATTATGTGTAACAAAAACTCCGGTACCGCCATGACGCAATGATGTCAAGTAAGGTTTTTTTTATATTTGCAAATATAAAAGAAGGTAGAAGCTTTATAACAGTTCTTTGAGAAATGATTTCTTGTTACATTATGTTGCTTAGAAGACGATATAATTCGAATAGACATAACAGAACGATAATTACATCTTTTAACAAAATACAACCATTCAAATATTAATTGTATGGCTGAATTGTCTCGCCACTCAAAGGAGTTTAGTTCGTGTAGCGGTGGGTGTAAGTTCAGGTTTCCCTGCTCCAACTGGTTTGTGAGGCCTCGTATGACTTACAGAGAAAAGAATGCATCCTCTGAAAATTAGATCATATTCTCGTATTTGTTGGTGCATTTAGATTGAGTTTAAAGGTATTTGAACTGGGACATTGATTTAAATAGTTTGTAAAATTGATCGTGAGTTTTCAAAAGAATTCAAGTAGTAGTGGTATGATTCTTGTGAATTCGTTTGTAATATATCAGAGAACATTAACCACTTAACAGAAAAACCCGAGTATACTCGGGCTTTAAATTTTTTCAAAATTTTAAAAGTTCGAGTATACTTGTGTTTTTAACATGAATAATAATAAAAATTGGAAATTTTTTGACCATCTTTCGTTTCATAATTGGTAAGTTAAGGAGTTAATGGCCAATCCTATGTGTTTTTTTGTATTGTTTTCAATCTTTAAAGTGAAGATGTAAAATCTTCATTCCGTTTGGCAAATCTGTCCATCATTGTGGTCGAACTATTGATTTTAATAGAGTCTGTTTCTATTTGTAAGTAGAGTTATTAATAATTAAATATTCTCGTAGTTTACGATTTTTGTTCTCGTAAATAATAAACGATCCATCACACGCCGTGAGATGGAAATTCTTACGCATTATCCCAGTCGGAAGGGGAAGAGATAAGAAATTTTGCTTTATCGTTATGCCGTTATCAGCTTTTTCCTACTGGACTTTGCGTTATTTACAAATTTTTCCATTTCATGTTGTACAAGGACAAATAATTACATTTTTCTTCAAAGAAACCTTTTAAAAGGAATAAAATAACTGAAAAACGGGGATATAAAGAGATAATTTAATTGCTTGACAGGGAGAAATCAGTCATGGGACCAGTAATACTGCTTCAGAATGTTTTAAAGGTAAAAACGGCTTCGATCACACATTTTAATTGCTCTTTTGTTTGAAACAAATGCATTGTTTCATATCATATTTTGTTACATCGAAAACATTCGTATCCCCTTTCTCACCATTTTGCAAGGGATATTCCTGAAAATCTCTTCATTTATGACGTTGCAGATAACATTCATGGGCTCCGATTTCTTATAACGAAATTTATCATCCCTAAGAGAAAATTACGTACTATTTAGAATTAATATTATTTCAGGTTGCACAACAGACGCCCTTCCATATTCAGCATATTACTCTACTTTGTTTAAAAGAACAAGAGCTTTTTTTAAAAAAAAAAAAAATCATCCTGTGTACAGTATTTTTTTCTTCCGTTACGTCCTTTCTGCAAGTCGTAGAACGAAAGCAGCGTCTTGCCCTATGCATCGAATTTTTTCCTCCGATCGCTTTCTTGCAAGAAAGTACAGTAATTGGGGGTCCCCCCTGCCAAACTCCGAATCCTTCGCTCCAGTACCAACGCGCCCCGACTCGCCTTCCGGTTCCCTCCAACAGCTTCCGCTCCGTGCTCTAATCACGGACTCACCAGCGACTAGAGGTCCCGGAGTTCACAAAAAAAATCCCGAGCCGCCGAATAAGAAAAGGGTGGAAAAATGTTTTTTTATCACGTAACAAGCGTGCATATTCCAGGCGATTGGGTCCAATTTTTATTTAATTTTTCTTTCTATATTCCCTTTTCTTCTCTTTCATCTTTTTTCCCCTCCGCTGTTTCCTCTCCCCGGCCGATCTGGTGCTTCTTTCTTGCCTCTTACTCTCTCCCTTTCTTGGGACTTTCTTACGGCGCTCCGCGGTTGGAGGGGAAACAAGCGAAGCGAGGCGATGCTCTTAACGGAGCGGCAGCGAGGGCGCGAGGGCGCTCCTCAAGGAGCAGGGATGCGAGGCGCTGCGACACGCCCTTCCCGGAATGCGAACGCGGAAATGTTGATCTTGTTAGCGCGGAGTGAAAGAGCTAACTCACAGCTCCCATACGATCACTATGTGGGTTCCGTGATATAACGGTCAGCATATCGGGTTGTTGTACCCAAGTTGCGAGTTCAAATCCGATCGACGCGCGTCGAAAAATCCTTCGTACGCCGACAGAGGGGAAGTAAAGCCGGCTGTCCAATGTTGAAGATTTACTGCATGTAGTAGATCTTCAAGCCTAAAAGAAGCCTCTGAGCTAAATTCAAAATCGTCTGTTTCTCCGCTAGATGTTGAAAAGAAAGTAGCAAAATTTGCGTGGGCAGACAGATGAGCGTTCCAAAAACACTTCACAGACAATATAAAGTATATGAATTATGGTTATGTAGAGTTATGCAAGAAAACAAATCCAGCAGAAAATGAACGTTTATTCGATAAGTTGAAATATATAGTTACACATTTTATTAAATATTTGATACATTTTATAATAAATATATTGTTAAATATATTGTTCGCATTGCAAATTTATTTACTAAATAGTGGCGAAAAAATTTTACGCTTTCTTATTAAGATCATCAGTATTTCAATTTCTCTCACTGTGTTGTATTGGGGTTATATATTGATATAAGTAACTCATTATCTGTAATGCTCTTTTCGGCTAAAACCTGTTGTTTACATTTCTCATAATCACTGCCTTTTGACGAAAAAAGTTTTAGAATACACATTAGGATTTCCCCCCCGCATTTCTTTCACTTATCGCCATATTAAGACTGCGGGAGTGACCTATGGGATCGCTGTCCACGCTCTCTCCTTCTGTCACAAGCTCCAAATCCTCGCGAATCCTGTCACTCCTTGAGGAATTTGTTCTTCCCTTCCCCACGCCTTGCATTTTATCACATCTCCATCTTCACGCATTATTATCTTTTCGCAGACCACTCCTTCAGTTCTTTGTTATTCATCTCGTGTTGGACCCTAAGCAACACCAAGCTGTGAATGATCCCATGCACTACCAAGAGAGTGGAGAGGCGCTACGGAGCCCTACACCAAAATTTTGGTTTTATTGTTGCTATGGACGATTTTTATACTTTAATGAATGCATGACTAATAATGAACGTGCATTAATTTAAACAAAAAAATACTTCATTTCTGGCCTTTTAGATACAAAATTTAGACTTTCTCCCATCAATATTTGTAATTAATGACAATACCTTGCACATTTTTATGTCAAATAAAGATCGATAATATATATATATATATATATATATATATATATATATATATATATATATATATATATATATAACATACTAATGTATTAAACTAAATTATTCTAAGACTACAAATACTAGAAATATTTCAAAAATGTATTATGAATTTTCACTTTGGGGGCCAATAGCTCGCATTTTTTAATTCACAGCTAAAGAAGCTGTAAGAACTCAAACAATAAGAAATATTTGTGATAAATTGCATCATATTTTCATTAAAATAATATCACCAATTACATAATCAATGATTGTGATCTTCGCAAAAAATTGAATTCTGTAAAAAGCAAACAACCATCTCCCCTGGTAAAGCTCGAGTCAATAGCTCTATCTAGTTGCCGACTCAAATAACTCGGCTGCAAAACTAGCTTGCATGGAGGTGACCCGTACAACCAGTCAAACAATCAATAATACTATTACTCGTTTTGCACCTGTCTATTCAACAGAAGCTGCAATTACAGAAGTTGCCTAGTTAGAGACTCGAACGCATGCTCTTGTGTGGCTTTGTGGCAATGATCACAGATCCGAAGAAAATATTGCATTTTTATTCCGAATATTGTTGAAAAAATCAGGAATGGATCAGAAAAAGATTCAATTTTGTTCTCATTAACATTATTACGACGTGAGTAATGATTGAATAGTACTAATTGAAACATCTGCTATAAACGTAACATTCATTTCTCTTAATTGGTGAGATTTTTACCAAAAATGTAAAATATGATTGCCAAACCATTATTTAAGAACCGTAAAATCAAATCTTCAATATTATTACTCAGGGTTTACATTGCCACAAATTTTCAATTATAGAAAGTACCATGTGAATATAGCCCAATATTTTCGATTATACGAAGTAATAAGTGAATTAGAGATCACAGCGTTTTGTCGCAAACACTGGGTGCTTCGTGTGCTGTCGTTTGCGGCTGCACTTATCACACATGCTTTCTGTACCTACGTTTGTCTCACTCGACGAATCAGTACTTAGAAAAAGTCGTTCTCTCTCCGCCACAATGATCTATCGTTTTGTTTCCTCGTAGTTATTGTTCGTTCTTAGATGTTCTATTTCTGGTCAAACGATCTTCATAAGAGCCGAGTGTAATTATAACCCACCGCAAGGATATTATTTTAATACCAAACACTTGATTTTAATATTAATGACAGTGCTTCTTTTCTTCCCAAGCTATATGTGCAGCTTAATACTTATCAATCTAATTGTTGGCCATTTTGACAGATTTTTATCTACGAAATTTTAATAATATTTCGTCTCCATGGTATTGCTGTTACATCAGAAAGAGTTCCAAACGTCTCTCAATTCAACTACGACGTGACATTCAGATATTTTTATAAGGATTTTGTTTATTTTAAGCAAATACTATTAGGATTTCAGGAGTACAGAGTTTGCAAAAGAAATTATAGTCATTCTCTGCGTGCAACGTTTTGGAGTACAATTGTGGGGAATTCTCTACCGTCTCTTGGGAGCAATTAAAAACTGATGCTATCCAAACGTGATTTCACCCGTGTGTTTTCCATTTATTCCGTCAATACCTTATCTATCTGATGAACAGAAATATTTTGATAAGTAGAGCTCTTTTGAGAAGCAAGAAGTTGTAGTGCCTTGTTAATATGTTTCTCTGTACAGGACTGTTGATTGTGTCTATACATTTTGGTTAGTTGATGCGATATTCCAAGGTTACTGAATACATGGAATTCCAGTAAACCCCAGGGTCTAAGTTGAGTGTTAACCATTCAGTGGGGCCAGTGCATCCCAGATAGGGAATTCAGTCTGACACTGCACAGTATCGCATAAATGACAATTAAGAGACCAGAATATCAGGTACTATTCCTGTATTAAAAACTACTTGGACGATTGGATAGTGACGCCGTTAGAGAATACGCAGATCCGAAGTAGGGTTCTAACGTAGAATATTTGACTACCGATTTTAGAACATACTGAATACCGGTGAGATCCGTTAGGTAGACAATGAGAACGATTGAAACGCCATTACAAGTATCGAATATTATTCATTTCAGGCAAGAGGCTGCAGTGTAAGATTTGCAAGTTCAACGTTACGTGACCACCGGTGCATCTCAATATGGAATTCCAGATTAAACAGTGTGTGAAGGAACTGCCCGCGTCTCATGCCCTGGACCAGCGATTATCAGACGGTTACCGATGTGACCCCCTGTTTATTGAGTTAACGGGGGGCGGGCACGATTGACTCTAGTCTAGTGAAAGGCCAGTGACACGGGCTGCCGATAGCCGTTTGGGCCAATATTCTTGCATTTGAGTAGAGCTAGTCAAGTAGACTCTGCTCTGAGGTTTAAGTTGGTTTCCTTAATATCACCACTAGCTGAGATCGCTCAAGGCAACAAAGGTTGTCACACAAGCAGAATCTCTGACCCGAATGTTCTAGGGTTCGAGTTCCGACAGTGGTGTATTTTTGACACTCGCTAGATAGTTCGAATGCAGACGCTGTGCGAAGAAGAATTATAGAGGCCGGCTGCTCTGGTCGGTAGTTTTCAGCTGTTTCTTCGATCAACATTAGGAGAATACCGCAGCAATGGACTGCGTGTGTTTCTTCCTTGCTCATCCTTATGGGCTACCCTCCTCTTACATACGCACATGCGCAATATTACTTTACAGTCGGGAGCTGACAGGTAGTTCCGACTGGGGCAGTGTCCCGCGGGCGGGAATACCTGGAGGAGGGAAACCCTACAACACGACGTGTAGATGGGCGGTGCATCTTATGCTCTAACGGAGGAGGAACACCGCCCACACCCGCACTACGATTTATTAATTTGTGATTCCGAGCTCGTCAACTGCTGAGGTCATTTGTCCCGTAGCTGTAGTACATGTTTTGCTCGAAAGTTGGCAGTGATCTTCCCCCACTGGATGGCGAGATCCGGCGCCGACCTACCTGTTGGCCAGCGGAGTTTTCCCCAGCCAGGTATCTCCCATCAGCGTGATATCGCGCCAGTTCTGACGATCTCTAAGCGCCCGACCGGTCTCCGAGCATGTGTGGTAGTGCACTGAATGTTAGTGTATGTGTAAGTCAGGGGTCAGGATACGATCAGGAAGAAGTGGGGAAGAAGTCGGAAAACGACCGATCAGAGCAGACGGCCGCTAGAATTCTCCCCCAAACTGGATTCGGCCTAGCTGAAAAGCTAGTATTGAAAATCCTGCCGCCATGGGGAGTGGAATCCTAGGACCTCCCGGTCAGAGGTATTGGAGCGACATAAGTTAATGCCCTGGGCCACCTCTCCCAATTCCCGCACAATGCCATAAACTACACTTACCTTATTAACGAGCACAACTCATAACCTGACCGGGACATAAAATAATAAATCAGTCAATTTAATATGATCCTCAGCCCCTAAGCTCAGAGTGAGTAGCTTTGCTAGATGTGTTGGGATTGACGGAGTGAGGGCGGGGCGGGACGGGGCGGGGCGGCGGGGGCGGGCGGCGGGGGCGGGGGCGGGGCGGGGCGGCGGGGCAGTGCGGGGGGGGCGGGGCGGAACGGGGCAGAGCGGGTGGGGCGGGGAGGAGCGGGGCGGGGAGGAGGAGCGGGGCGTGGTGTGGCGTGGTGTTGCGTGACGGGGCGTGGCGGATCGTGGCGGGGCAGAGCGGGACGGGGCGTGGCGGGGCGTGACGGGGAGGAGCGTGGCGTGGCGGGGCGTGGCGTGGCGTGGTGTGGCAGGGCGGGGCGGGGCGGGGCGGGGCGGAGCGCCGTGACTGTCCACCCCTGCTCCTGCCCCTAGCCCGTCTGTGGACCGCGTGGCCTCTCGACTTCCCAATGCGATAACGATCCACTCGGAGGTTTTGCGGTGTTTCTCCTGACTCCTCCTCGACTCTCCGCCCTTCGTCACTCGGCCCCTCACTCACCTACAGAACTCTTGGACGTCACACAGTCGCCATACTACGGACTTACGTAGTAAAGAGAAAGCTGTTTCATCCTGCGGAAGAAATTCCTTTTTTTTTTACAGAAAACCTCTCTTTTGAACCCCCTGATTCCGGAAACATTGATAAATCTTGATCCAATATATTGTAAATTACTTTCTCTAACACATTCTAAAGTTAGAATTCACGTTTTGTTGCGTGCACTTATTTGATACTGAAAAATTGGTTGACGGCAAAATTTCTCTATATCCATTCGCCAGTCCCTCCAGGCCTATGCTCCTAAATTATTTAAACTATTTTCTCCCAAATTTATATTTTCTAAATGATCTGCCTGAACTCAAAATCCTGTGAATTTGAAACCAATATTTTGATATTTGGCGTTCTTTATATGAAGTTCTAACATTTTCAAAATTTTCTCAAAATGGCTCCAAATGTTTTAATTAAACTATTTCCTCAGATAGCGTAAAGAACACTTTAAAAATTCCGCACGTCTCATTTCCGTTGAACTGTCCTGATTTCGATAATTGCTGAATTAAGAAATAATACGAGAAATTGTGTACTGTTGAAGCATCACTATTTACATAAAATTATCCTTATCAGTCGTATTGAGGGTAAATTCACTTGTTTTTGTATTTCTCAGAAATATATCAAATTATTTTTAAGAAAAGGATTCATTTTTTTCTGACCAATGGGGATTACGAAAATGTTTAAATATGACCCAAATGCACTAGAAAGTATCAAGAACGTGTAGATTCATAGTAGCTGGGATATTGAAAACGTGATGTCAGTGAGGAATCTCTCATTTAGTCGTTTAATCACTCGAACAATTTTTCACCTATTTTAATACATTTCCCAGTAGTGATCCCTAAACAGACTTAAGTGTTATCAATTCAGAAGAGTTAAGCTATTTATCGTTAGTATGAATGTCTTGTGCTTTAAATGAAATGCAATTAATAAGGTTAACGATTCACAAATTTTCAAAATTATCTTTTTATTTTTATTTGGCCTCGGATACAATTTTTTTCACGTACCCATGTCATGATCTGTCCTTGTGTAGAATTAAAGGGAAACAATAAAAAAAAATATGTGAAGTAAATGCAAAGAAAAATAAAGCTCAATTATTAGTCATGATTTGCACAGATTTACAATTAAAACATTCTTTTGGGATGAATATGATGCCAAATGTGGCATATCTTCAGAAATTCCTGAACAAAATTTCTTTCTGATCTAAGTGGTAAAAAACAATGCGGAGAAAAGATAAATAAAAGATAATGAAATAGGACATATTTTCAAAATAACGATTGCGGTAGTCGTATAAACCTTTCAGAAAATATTATCCGCTATGAAAGATATTCCCTTTAAATATTTATTTGGAATAATTGTACAAAGAAATAAAAGACGTCATCTTCGTCAACATAGTACTATGTTGATGAAGATGACCTTTTTTTATTTCTTCGCATAAAACGTCAACAACACTGAATTAGAATTCGCACAATTGATTGCACAAAGCCAACTTTACAACGCAAGAAAATAAAGAGTTCAATTCACAGTTTGACTCAAGTAGTAGTGCACGCACGGAGGAATGAATATGGTGCCCATTCAGAACACGAAAGAGATGATAATTTCTGTAAATAAACGTTTCTAAATCAGCCCTACATATCCAGATTAAATATAACGCTCCAACCCGTAATAATTTTTGGTGCTCGTAGGAGAAAGTGTGTGCGATGGATGGGCTAATGAAGTGTCGTGTTTGAGCGGTGGGGGCAAGGGGGAGAGGAGAGAAAAATCAATCGCTGCGAGGGGGCGTGGCGTGGGTGAGGGCGTGGGCAGGGTGGCGAGAAGGGGCGAGGGGGCGTGGGCGGAGACGAGGGCGAGGAGGGAGGTCGAGGGAGGGCATGGGTACGGGGATGGTGGGAGGGGCGCGGGGGAGGTGAGGGTGGCGAGGAAGGGGCGAGGGCGGTGGCGAGGGCGAGGGAGGGAGGTCGTGGGGGGCGAGGGCGGGGGCGCAGGGGAGGTGAGGGTGGTGAGGGAGGGGGCGAGGGTGGGTGCGAGGGTAGAGGGGAGAGCGGGAGCGGAGGCGAGGGCGACGAGGGAGGTCGCGGGGTGAGGGTGGGGGCGCGGGGAGGTGGGAGGTAAGAGGGCGGGGCGCCGTGTTGCGCTGTGCGGTGCGGAGCGCAGCGGCGTTGCGTCCTGTCGCGCCGCGCGGTGCTAAAGGGCGGAGGGCGGAGGGCGAGGGCGGAGGGCGGGAGCGCGCAGCGGCTGCAACCCTGAGGGCGGAGGCGTGCGCGCGGCCTGCCAGCAAAGCGGCGCGCCGCAAGCCTGGCAGCGCGCGCGCGGGCAGGGCGGGCGGGGCGGCGGCGGGCGGGCGGCGCGGGCGGGCGGGGGCGGGGCGGGCGGGGCGGGCGGGGCGGGGCGGGCGGGGCGGGGCGGGCGGGCGGGCGGGGCGGGGCGGGCGGGGCGGGGCAGGGCGGGCGAGGCGGGCGGGCGGGGCGGGCGAGGCGGGGCGGGGCGAGGCGAGGCGGGGCGGGCGGAGGCAGGGGCGGGGCGAGGCGAGGCGGGCGGGCGGGGCGAGGGCAGGGCAGGGGCGGGCGAGGCGGGCGAGGGCAGGGCAGGGCGGGCGGGGCAGGGCGGGGCGGGCAGGGGCGAGGCGGGGCGGCGGCGGGCGAGGCGAGGCAGGGGCAGGGGCGGGGCGGGGCGGAGCAGGGCGGGGCGGAGCAGGGCGGGCGGGGAGGCGGGGACGGTGACGGAGGCAGGGCAGCGGAGGGGACGGCGAGGGCCTTGTGGGAGCCAGAGGGGAGGGCAGATGAGGTGGGGACTAGGAGACAGGAGGAGAAGGAGGCAGGGAGCGCGTTGCACGGGCACAGACGAGAAGACTGCGAGGGCCTTGCGGGGGGGGTTACATGGAAGGAAGGCGGCGTCACTGATAGCAGTGCATCCTGCCCAGCATAACAGGGTTGCTGCACGGCGCAGAGACGTGGGGGCAGAGAGGGATAGACCGTGGGGAAGGATTGTGTAAAGTTGCAGGAGAATGAGACGAATGAGAGAAAGAGCGAAAAAGAGAGAAAGAGAGGAGAAAGAGGGGGGGGAAGAAAGGAGGAGAGGAAGAGAGATAAAGAGAGAGAGAGAGAGAAGGAGAGAAACGAGTTAAAGTCAAACAGGTCCGAAGACGCAACCAACAGTGAGCGTGAAGCGTGTGTAGCTGCAGGAGGGGCAGAAGGCAATTGTGAAGGCTCATACGGCGAACAAGCAAGACGGGATAAGAGTGAGATCCCTCGGTCCTTCAGTGAGGGAAGGTAAAATGAAGGGCAAGGTGGTGGATGTCGCAAAGGGCAGGAAAGGAAGTCTTGTGCCGAAGACCACGACGAGGGTCCGGAGCCCAAGGCGCAGTCAAATCCAGTGACGGAGGCGGAGACGGGGGCAACAGTGGTAAAAGCGAAGTGGTGGCATTAACGGGGAATGCGAGATGATAACGAGGAGAGCGAGGAATGAGCAGCAGGGAGAGTGGATAGGTGCGGGCGGAGATGAGAAGCCCTGAGGGGGAGGGGGTGGAGGAGGGGGCGGGCTGCGAGGTGCGGGGGCGGGGCCTGAGCCGCAGATGCTAGACAGGTGCTCCTAGCGGCGATGAGATTACTCAACAGCTGATTTGCAGCACAGGCGCAGACACCACAGCAGCTGCCGAGTGTTAGCCGTTTCCAAAGACTAATTTAGTGTGGCTAATGAACTGCTGCGACGAATTTTCCTCCAGTGTGCTTTGTTATTCAAAATGATCTAATTGATTACAGAGGGAAGATGGAGGCCGATGGCCGAGATCGGTAAGGCAGTAGTGTCGTAGCGATCTCGGACAGAAGGGTTCTGGGTTCGAGTCGCACGTCGGGCATGGTTGTATTTGTGTTCGTCTTTTCACCCCTTATCATCATCATCATCATCATATCGTTTCATCTTCACAGTTACCCTAACGTTAACTCCAATAGTGTTCGCTAAAGGTCTAGATGTTCATGCGACCTTAAATAACAAAAATAAATAAATAAATAAAATGAAGACAAAGCTGATGTCACGGAAAAGTTAAAAATCTACTGAAATTCGTACTTAAAGAGCGAGTTTAACTTAGTGAGAGCGATGGAAAATGCCTTTTATTAAATATTCCCCATAATTTGGATGTTACAAACACTATTCTTATGAATCTTACCTTCCTTTCAGTATCCTCTCCATTCTTCTCCTTTGCTTTTCCCTTCGCATTTCTATCACGTATTCTTGCATCACAATTCTTGCATTGCTAATTGGAAAGGGTCGGAGCAAAAACATGAAAACCCTCACTTCACACACTCAAGATAAAGATATTATAAATGTAATAGTAATGCTCCGCAATTTATTTACAGAACTTCAAATATAGAATGCAGTATATAGAATGCAACTACAGAATGCAACTATTGAATGCAGCGTTACAAATATACACAAACTCAACATTTTTGCACAAGATCGATGTTTTCTTGCCTTTACAAAAATTACAGGAACGAGAACTGTCAATGTGTCATTTGACATCTTTAATTCCGCGACGACTGTCGCCCTTTGCATTTACCCTTTGCATTCCAAACCCATTTCTCTTCTCACTCCTCTGTGCACTTTTTCGCTCTCGTTCCAATCTGCACTCGAGCCAGCGCTACCAACAAGTCTTCCATCACTTACCCTTTCTCCTCTCGCCCTTTTCACATTACTGTGAACTATTGCACGGAGCTTCTCCCCGATTAGTGCAGACACCGCTTCCGTTTCTACCCCACCCACTAATGTGGGTAGTATTCCTTTTTTATTGTTTCACACACCAGGCGCAGCGAAGTATTCACTTGTATTTCAGTACGTTTATCTGTTATTGAACACTCATTTTCCCTATTATCCACAAATCCTCACCTCTCACAACTACCACGGTCCCGCGATTTTAAACTTTTATCACCAACAAGCATCCATTAGCTTCTCCACTCTACCATTAACATCTCTATCACTCTCGAGGCCCTTGATCGTCACCATTATCTCCATCACCCCTTCATTTCATCACCATCACTGTCTCCTCTAAATCCCCATTCCCCACGCACTCCCCTCATTTCTAAACCTGCGCCACCGCTAACCATTCCTTTTGCAACTCCTCCTCCATCGCCCTCGCCCCATCATCAGCCCCACCCCGATTTCCACTCCCTCTGCGGCTTCTTTTCACAGCTCCCGCCCTTCTCCCCCTCTGCCTCTGAGGCGTCTGTCCCCTTTTCGGCGCCGTCGTCTCTTCCGCCCCCCCGCCCCCGCGCCGCCCCCGCGCGGATCAATGCGCCCTATTTTTCGTCCTGGAAAGCGAGACCCAATTATTCCGCCGGCACCGCCCCGCGCCCCGCTCGTCACTTATTCGCCCTCCTCGTCCGTCCGTCCGTCCGTCCGTCCGTCCGTCTCCGTCCTCCGTCCGTCCCGTCCCGTCCGTCCTGTCCGTCCGTCCGTCCGTCGTCCGTCCGTCCTTCCGTCCTCCGTCCGTCCGTCCGTCCCGTCCGTCCAGTCCTGTCCGTCCGTCCGTCCGTCCGTCCGTCCTGTCCGTCCGTCCGTCCGTCCGTCCTCCGTCCTGTCCTCCTGTCCGTCGTCCTGTCCGTCCGTCCGTCCGTCCGTCTCCTGTCCTGTCCGTCCTGTCCGTCCGTCCTCCTCCGTCCGTCCGTCCGTCCGTCCGTCCTCCTCCTCCATCTCCTCCTCCGTCCTCCGTCCAGTCCGTCCGTCCTCGTCATCCGTCCCGTCCGTCCTCCGTCCTCCGTCCGTCCTCCATCCGTCCGTCCATCCATCCTCCGTCCATCCAGTCCGTCCAGTCCTGTCCTCCGTCCATCCATCCATCCATCCTCCATCCTGTCCATCCATCCATCCATCCGTCCGTCCGTCCGTCCTGTCCTGTCCTGTCCTGTCCGTCCGTCCGTCCGTCCGTCCGTCCGTCCGTCCGTCCGTCCGTCCGTCCGTCCGTCCGTCCGTCCGTCCGTCCTCGTCCGTCCGTCCGTCCGTCCGTCCGTCCTGTCCGTCCGTCCGTCCGTCCGTCCTGTCCGTCCTCGTCCGTCCTCCGTCCTCGTCCTCCGTCCGTCCGTCCTCGTCCTCCGTCCTGTCCGTCCTGTCCTCGTCCGTCCGTCCTCCTCCGTCCGTCCTCGTCCATCCCGTCCGTCCGTCCCGTCCCGTCCCGTCCCGTCCCGTCCCGTCCCGTCCCGTCCCGTCCTGCGAAACTACCTGCTCGTCTTATGTTGCACATAAACATTCAGTTTTTTAACTCAAACTCACCTGAGGATGACTGTGTACTCATGTATATGCTAACAAAAATTGTAAATCGTTTCGTATAAAATTTTCTTTTGAATTGGTTACGGGGGGTGTAGTACAAGTATATTTATGTCACACTGGGTATCCATAAATCTATATTCTAAAATGTTTTTTTCTTGAACATTGATGATTATAGTCAATTTTCCGTATATTCTTCGATATAAAGGAAACTAGAAAACGGACAAAGTTGAAACAAAGTTAGAAGTGGTAATCGTTGTTTTAACGAATGAAACTAGAGAAATTGTTCTCTCAATTACAGGCTGTAATTAATTCCCCATTCTCTATTTTACTTCCTTGGCACTGCTTATAGAGAACAGAGAAAGTGGAGGGAATGATACCAACGTAATGCGAAAGTAATGCTGCTGGGAGACAAAGGTGAATTTTCAACAGAAAAACTGTCATGTAATTTTTGAAAATATTTTTAGTTTTTTTCGCACTGTTTTAAGTGCTATACGAACAGAATTAAAGACGTATTAAAAACAAGATTCTCTTATTAAACGCCTCTAAATTGATCCTTAAACTTTCTGTACCGACAGTCCGAAATTCACTGAACAACATGACATAAACAAAATTTTGCTGTTCTTATGTTTTTTCAGCAATTAAAAAATAGTAGTTTACGTAACTAAGGCGCGAAACAGGTGATTGAGGCACGAGTCGAGAGGGTAGCGAGCACAACAAAGAGGCGGGTGCGGGTAGCACCTCGCGCCCGTTTTTACTAAACTATTTTTTAACGCGCTGTGTGCGAAACGCAGTGCGTCAAGTAAAGGAATATAAATTAAGTATCAAATAAGTAGAAATATCTTACGTGTACAAAAGTAAATGAATTCCAGTCACTGACGTAACATTATTGTTTGTAAATAATAAACAAGGACGTCATCATGACGAAAGACAATTGCGAATCGTTACAGATGTTTCGCACACTGTGAAAAAGTTAAATGTTTCGCACACGGAAAACAAACTCGAAAAACCGCGTTCCGGCTTGTTGAAAATGTAATTTGTATATGTCTCTCACGCAGTTAATATTTACGTTACAAGAGTTTGTAATAAATTATTGCATATGTTAGTACAAGTGTTTAAAATGATTACTTATGAATTTTCTTGCAAATTGAAAACTTTTTTGTGAAAATGAACTCATCAGAGACATTCAAACAAGACTTCAACAATGCTGCAAATATTTCAATGAAAATTTCAAAATAAAAACAGGAATCGCTCTTCTATGATTGTTGTACTCGTATTTCAATTGATGTATTAGGGAAGAGAAAAATAGAGAAGATGCATTTTAGGTTCGGACAGGTATCAGGTGGAAAGAGGGCGGGGAAAAACGAAAAAGCTAGCTCAGACTAAACAGATGAGACACCAGTCTGTTCCATTTGTGACTCCTAGTAGTGCTTATACAGAAGAACGATACTGTGTCTTTATCAGCGATAACTCTTACAGGTAAATCTGCATTACTCACTGGATGATTTCATAAGAACCCTCTTTGGATTAGTTTGGTTTGTTTTTTTCGTGTTTCCGGGCGCGTCAACTGCGTTGTTCATTAGTCCCGTTAGTGTAGTGCATGTTTTTTCTCGGGAGATGGCGGTGATCTTCCCCCGCTGGATGGCGAGATCCGACGCCGACCTACCGTCCGCTAGTGGGGTTTCCCCCTAACCAGGACTCTCCCACCAGCGGGGCACCGCCCCAGTCGAGACAAGCTCTAAGCTCCCGACTAAACTACCGATCACAGCAGCCGGCCGCTAGAATTCTCCTCCAGACAGCGACTGAATTCGACCTAGCTGAAAAGCTAGTGTCGAAAATCCTGCCGGCGTGAGGACTCGAACCTAGGACCTCCCGGTTAGAGGTGCTGCAGTGGCATCAGTTGATGCACTGAGCTACCGCTTCCGATCCGTCTTTGGAGTATTGATTATTTTCTACTTCACGCAAACCGTTTTCTGAAAGCTGCCAGAACAATGGTGCATGAGCTAACGTCGACAGGTTTCATCAATATCTTCGCTGTTTTAATCACATCATTTTAAGTGTAATCAATATTTCATTATTGTAAACTAAGGTGATCTATTGTTGCGGTTTTAAAAATTACTGCACGTGATATATGAGCTTTTAGCAGAACTGGATGCCTCCGCACCGTTGTTGATGTACTACCTAAGCCATCGATGTACACTTTTTATCGGATGGTGCCGTTCTTACAAATGCCCGAGTTAGTAGTACATATACTTGGTTATTCATATTTTAGTCATTAATTTTTCTCATCAGCGATTTTTGTAAAGGTGTGTGATTAAATGTATCATCTGAAGGTGCCGTTTTAACAGCCATGTAATTCCCTAACAAGGATTTTCGGACACCATGAACTTTTTGTTATGATTTGGGATTTTAAATAGTCCGCAAATTTATAAACACATATTTAAATGCATCCTGTTGAGAGTAAATAAATTGTTCCGAATTTCGAAATCAAGAAGCTTTCGAAGAATGCAAAAAGTCATCCTTTAGACATTTTATTCCAGTATAATAATGCAAGCAAATGTTACGCAGACACTATGATGATTGCAATATTCCTTCCAAAATTCAATGCTAAATAAAAGTTTGACGCCTCCCGCAACATTGAGCAACACAGAAACAATCATGACTAAAAACCCAGAAGTTTGGTGAAAGGGTTTTATTTTTGTAACAATTTTATGACTTTTAAATAGGAATGACTTCATTGTATTGCTGAAGTCGTTTTAGTATATTTTCATTTTGCGTTTATTGTGCCTATTGTAGCTTCCAGTGCCCATTTTAAGCATTTTGCCCTTTCTACCTTTTTGTCTATTAATTTGCCTTTTCCCCCCGGCAGCAATTTCAGTCACTCTGGAAACATACTTGCAAGCCTGGGTAACACGAAGGCACGGACGTAATTTTTTTTTTTTTTTTTTTGTAGAAGTGAAGACTCCAGAGCCAAATAGTGTTAAAAGGAGGATATTCAGTCAAGATTTTTTTCATTGATGCCAAGGAGTAGGCTCGGAGTAGGAATCCCATCCTACTTTTGACGGTGGCCTCCAATCCCCCTTGAGCGAAGAGCTCTGTATCTGAAAAAACATTCTGAATGCTGACAATTACGCAACTGCGAAAACGAACACTAGTGAACATTCCATTTTTTTGACTAGTGACATTTCTAAATTCAAAAGGGAGTCCAAAAGGGCTCTAAAGGTTGTCGCGAGTAAAACAAATACGTAGTCGACATACCAGGTGGTCATGTGAATGAAGATTAGAAAGAAAATATCGTTTCCTTACGCGTAAGTTTTAATATAAATTTTAAAGTTAAAATAAAAACATGGATCATGTGTTAATTTCTTACAATAACGTCTTTTAATTGTGACTTTTCACTGTTTATGTGCCTTTTGCACCCTACTTTCGTCACACTAAATGCCTTTTTTGCGTGCCTATTTTAATAAAAATTAATTCCTTTTGCCTGTATATTTTAGCAAAAATAAATGCCTCTCTGCGTGCCTATTTCAGAAAATAAATCCTGTGGCCAAATTAAAAAAACCAAAAAAATGGGTTATCGTAAACGTAGACGTGAGACGTAAACTTAAAGAGCTCGCAAGCTCCAAGCTTCTACGTTTAAGTTTACGTCGAAATTCTACCGAAGACCAATCAGAGAGCAGCATGAAAAAAACAAATGCACAACAAAATCCGCGAGAAGGAAGGTCAACTCCAGATCGATTGTTTATGCGTGTGTATTGGTGTGCGTTGGTGTGTATAGTTGAAAGGTAGAGCAGAGAAGTTTGTGGAGTTTTGGTACGAGTTGCGAAGTGTTGATTCGAAATGGCAAATAAAGCGCCTCCTTCTTCTTTTTAAATAAAGCGACCCTAAAATTAATGCTGCAGAAGCTTGCAACAGCACAAGCTGCACGCCCAAATCTCTCTCCATGACAAAATCTGAACGTGGCGTTAAATATATTTGCGGTACACAATTTAAAGCTCACTGCTCGCATATAACCTCAATAGGTAGGGGCGCAACAGATGCTTGCAAATGCAAAAGGTGAAATCGATAGGAGAGTCGAAAAAAAAGCTAGAAACGCATCGATCAATACGTTGAATTCTGATTGGTTGAGGCAAAACCTACGTTCCAGCTTACGTTTGCCATTGTGAATGCTCGATTTTACGTGAAAAGTTTACTGCATACGTTTACGGCTTACGTTACGTTTAAGTTTGCATTGTGAATGAGGTATAACAATGTAGATGATCTTGGCTGTCCAGGTGACGCCGCGTCGAAGGCTGTGTTGCCGACGTTTCGACCATCTTATCGTGGTCTTCCTCAGGGCTGTTGTGCTGAGGAAGGGCTGAGGAAGAGGAAGACCACGATAAGATGGTCGAAACGTCGGCAACACAGCCTTCGACGCGGCGTCACCTGGACAGCCAAGATCATCTACATGACTCTGGCCGCGGAAGCCTACGACTTCACGAGGTATAACAATGGCCAATGTGTGTCTTGTGAGGTGAGCAGTTGGAGCGGGCGCGCGTGTGTTGCCGTGGGAACAGGCGGGGCGCCGCGGCGGCGAGAGGAAATATCAAAGCGGCGGCGGGGGCGGGGGCGACGCGTCCCACATGGCGTCTAGCAGCGTCGGCGCCGGCGCCCCGACGCCCCCGCGGCCCAACCCCGGCCCCAGCGCGGGCGGCGGGCTCCGGTTGCCGCCGACGCCGACACACGCTGACGGAGCGCAGCCGGCGCCCGACCCCTCCCCCACTCACGTCAACGACCATCTAATCATTTGCTTGCCGTACTGTTACGTCCACATAACGCAACCGGGAGCGGTAGCTCAGTGCATCAACTGATGTCGCTGCAGCGCCTCTGACCGGGAGGTCCTACGTTCGAGTCCTCACGGAGGCAGAATTTTGACACTAGCTTTTCAGCTAGGTCGAATTCAGTCGCTGTCTGGAGGAGAATTCTAGCGGCCGGCTGCTCTGATCGGTAGTTTTCCGTGGTTCCTCCGATAAGCACCAGGCGAATGCCGGAGCAGTACCCTATCAAACGGGCCACGGACCGTGCGCGATTTTTCCTTGTCCTATCCTCTCCCCTTACACACACACTTACACTCACATGAACTACACTTCCACATATTCCGGGAGACCGGTCGGGAGCTTAGTGCTTGTCTCGGCTGGGGCGGTGTCCCGCTGGTGGGAGAGTCCTGGTTAGGGAGAAACCCCACTAGCCGACGGTAGGTCGGCGCCGGATCTCGCCATTCAGCGGGGGAAGATCACCGCCATCTCCCGAGAAAATACCTGCACCACACTAACGGGACTAATGACCAAAGCAGTTGACGCGCCCGGAAACACGGAAAAACCAAACCAAACCAAACCTAATGCAACAAAATAAAAGGCCGCGCCGGTCGTATTGAACAATCTACAGAAATGAGTTACAGCAAAATAGAGCGTGTGTGATTTCCTTTCGGAATAATGTTTCTTCTTTATCTGTATGATTTATTCTCATAAGGTGGCACTATGAAAAGTATTTAACATCACATGACTGATAACAACGAGCTAGGACGGCCCCCGTCGTCGCCTTGCTATTCCAAACTTTTCCCGACTTCGCTATTTGCTCTATATCCGTTACAGAGAGATCTAAGATATTCATTATTTTACAGAGGCTCCATTTGTGTCCAGAAGCAAAGCGAGGGACCAGTGCTATTCGCGAAGTGGATGACAGAAACTGGACGAAAATCCTGATCAATATGTGGCGAAGAGCAGAAAATGTTCAGACTGACAACAAAACAAAGTAAAAATAAACCCACAGCGGCAGTAACCCAGTGGCCAAACACACAACAGATTAAGAAACTGAGTACGAAAGTCGTCGTAAAATAAAATAAAATCGCTAAGTCACAATCTTGGAGAAACTTCTCGTCTTTTTCTTTATCTACAAAACTAATCAAGCATTAAAATATCTTTTTACCGTCATACTATCAAAGTTTGGAAGTCTCTTCTACTCAAAAAAATTATCGCAATGAAATCGTTGCAAAGTGCTAATGAATCGTTGCCTTCCCCTAGAAATGAATACATAATGCAAAATGTAATAAAAAAGCCATAATTTATATTAACATAGTATAATTTATAATTTATAATTCATAATTTGTATTAACATAGTATAATTTAGAATTTATAATTCATAATTTATATTAACATAGTATAATTTAGAATTTACAAGTTTTCATAAGCAAAGTCATCGAACTGTTTCCTTGTGCTTGTCTAGATGTTTGAAAAGTTCCAGCTTGGTATCTATCCAGAACCGGAGGTAACCACCTTCGGAAACCAACTCCACCCTACCGTCACGCGTCTCGTTGGCTCTACGTTGCTGTCTTGGGCACAGTCGACAACTGTTTGCTTGCAACAACGTGGTGTATCTACCCACGCACCCTGTAACGAATTATGAGTGTTATGTGCGTCAGGAAAAGGCAGAGTTAAGGTTACTTCTGAACATTCGAATTACGTGTATGGAATTAAGCAATAATGGAAAACTTGTTCTTCTTGCAATAATACGGGCTGCCTATTCTTCAGGTAGTGCGTCACATATACAACTACCATCAGTGCTATCATTACCAGAAACGCCGCCGAAGAACCGTCGCTATAGAGATAATACTATAACTAACCGCTTCGACAGCTAATTTTTGGGCTTTGCTGGCAACATAAGTGCACATTAAGTCCACGCACTCATTTTTTCTGTGCGTTCGTTTATAGGTACCTTATTTGTAAAAGGGCTTCATCACTATCTCTTGCAATATCTTCGGTTTCCGTGGCGTTCATTTGTTTCCCGACCAGTCAAAGAGGTCCCTTCTTAGAGTTGTCCCTTCACCACTACCAATATCGTCATCGTCAGAGTCGTAGTCACCATCATCATCGTTGCTAGCTCTATTTAGAGCTTGTCCCGGCTGGAGCGGTGCCCCGCTGGTGGGAGAGTCCTGGTTGGGGGGAAACCAAACTAGCCGACGGTAGGTCGGCGCCGGATCTCGCCATTCAGTGGGGGAAGACCACCGCCATCTTCCGCGAAAAAAAATGCACTAAACGAACGGGACTAATGACCAGATCAGTTGACGCGCCCGGAAACATGAAAAAATCAATCAATCAATCATCGTTGCTAGCACTATCAACACTTGTGGGAATTCTGATGTGGTGTTGTTGACGTTCTTATGAGAAGAAATAAAAGAGATCATCTTCGTCAACATATTAGCTTTACATATGCACGGCTTTGCCGTCATCGTCAGTCTGGCTACTTTCGGCACAGTCGACCGACTTTTGTCGAAAGCAGCGAGACTGACGATGACGGCAAAGCCGTCGAAAGCCGGTTATCTTAATAAAGCTAATATGTTGACGAAGATGACTACTATCAACACTACCGTTACCACCCCCAGTCGCTATAGAGAGATTTCTGTAAGAAGGGACCGCTTTAACAAGCAGCAGGTTAATTAAGAAGGGACCATTTAATATCCGCAGGTTGTGTCCGTATACGTTGTCCATAATCGTCAATGCGATCGTTTAGTCAGTTCATTTGTGAATGGCTTCATCTCACTCTTGCAATGCCATCGCTCTGCATGACGTGCATTTGTTTCCCGACCTGTCAAGTTGGCCCTTCTTCTCTTCTCCATCATCGTCAGGCTCGTCGTCACCTCATCGTCGACTATCCACCCTGCCGTCCCGCCCCCGTCGTCGACGGCGCAGCCCCCGTGGCGAGTGGCGCCATCGCAGAGAGCGGCCCCTCGGAGAAACCGGAGCCTCCCTCGCGCGCTCGTCTGTTGTTGCCCCAGCCCCTGAGTGGGCGCGCATGACAGCGTTGGGAACCCTAGACGCCTCACGACTTCCTTTTACGAATCTCGCTTTCTCTGTCTCTTTATTTCTTAGGGTCATGTACAAGTTTTGGGAAAATTTTAGTACTTCTTTCTAGGGTTTTTAATCCAGCCGACAACCAGTTACCCTTTGGGTTCCGATGGGACGCATATTCGACCATACACTAGACACCAACGCACTTGCGGGCTCCTCTGATCTGGGGTCAGCAGAACGCGAGGCCCTCCGTGACAATACATACAAAGACAAGGGACAAACAACCCTGCCCAAGGCGGGACTCGAACCCGCGACCCTTCGGACCGAAGCGATGAGTTGGTACTCGCACTTAGCCACCTCGGCCATCCAGGTCGGCGAAAATTTTAGTACTTTTCGCGTAATATTCCACGAAAATATGAACTGAAAAGTGAGAAAGATATTTTACTTTCTCTCTACTCCGTAGTGAGAAAGTAAAAATCCTCTAACGCATAGTGTATCCAGAATCCATATTTTTGAGGATATCAAAAAATGGAATCACGGAAAAACAACTCTGTCCATCTGTAAACAATGTCCTGTGCACGTTTTGGAAAATTTTAGTACTTTTCGCGTAATATTCCATGAAAATATGAACTGAAAAGCGAGAAAATTTTTTACTTTCTCTCTACTCCGTAGCGAGGAAGTAAAAATCCTCTAACGCATAGTTTACCCAGAATCCATATTTTGAGGGTATCAAAAAATGGAATTACGGAAAAACAACTCTGTCCATCTGTAAACAATGTCATGTGCACGTTTTGGAAAATTTTAGTACTTTTTGCGTAATATTCCACGAAAATATGAACTGAAAAGCGAGAAAGATTTTTTACTTTCTCTCTACTCCGTAGCGAGGAAGTAAAAATCCTCTAACATATAGTGTATGCAGAATCCACATTTTTGAGGCTATTAAAAAATGGAATCACGGAAAAACAACTCTGTCCATCTGTAAACAATGTCATGTGCACGTTTTGGAAAATTTTTGTACTTTTCGCGTAATATTCTACGAAAATATGAACTAAAAAGCGAGAAAGATTTTTTACTTTCTCTCTACTCCGTAGTGAGAAAGTAATAATCCTCTAACGCATAGTGTAGCCAGAATCCATATTTTTGAGGGTATCAAAAAATGGAATCACGGAAAAACAACTCTGTCCATCTGTAAACAATGTCATGTGCACGTTTTGGAAAATTTTAGTACTTTTCGCGTAATATTCCATGAAAATATGAACTGAAAAGCGAGAAAGATTTTTTACTTTCTCTCTACTCCGTAGCGAGAAAGTAAAAATCCTCTAAGGCATAGTGTAGCCAGAATCCATATTTTTGAGGGTATCAAAAACTGGAATCACGAAAAAACAACTCTGTCCATCTGTAAACAATGTCATGTGCACGTTTTGGAAAAGTTTAGTACTTTTCGCATAATATTCCACGAAAATTTGAACTGAAAAGCGAGAAAGATTTTTTACTTTCTCCGTACTCCGCAGCGAGAAAGTAAAAACCCTCTAACGCATAGTGTGACCAAAATCCATATTTTTGAGGGTATCAAAAACTGGAATCACGAAAAAACAACTCTGTCCATCTGTAAACAATGTCATGTGCACGTTTTGGAAAATTTTAGTACTTTTCGCGTAATATTCCATGAAAATATGAACTGAAAAGCGAGAAAGATATTTTACTTTCTCTCTACTCCGTAGCGAGAAAGTAAAAATCCTCTAACGCATAGTGTAGCCAGAATCCATATTTTTGGGGTATCAAAAAAAGGAATCACGGAAAAACAACTCTGTCCATCTGTAAACAAAGCTAGCGGCTAAACCTTTCAGCCGATTTTCCCCAAAATTGGTATTTCTCAAACGATCTGGCTGATGGCACAGCCTCTTGAATTTAAAACCGACTTCTGAATTTTGAGGGGTACTTTACTTGAAGGCTCTGACGCATTTTGAAACAAAAAAATGACTGCATTGATTTTGATTAAATTTTGTTGTTGCATAGTGTGAAGGACGTTTAAGAGAATGGTGCAGGTCTCAGTTTTGAAGAAAACTCTTGTTTTTCGAAAATTGCAAAATTGCAAAATTGCAAAATTGCAAAATTGCAAAATTTTTCAATGTCTTCCTAACAACTACAATTATGAAAAAGGAGATTTTCCCCTTCCTTAAGAATAGATTTTGAAATAAGATCATATACAATTTTTTCGAATGTTTGAGTACTTGTCGTATAATTTTGCGGGAAAGTACGAACGAGAAGGTACGTGATGTTGAAGCACCGCTAGTTACAAGACGCAATTCCACGACGCGGTGCAGTTCCACTCTGTGTTAGGCGCTGGTATTTGCATATGCTGGAACAATGTTTCTTCTCATGCCATCCCTTCTCATGTCAGATACAACCCCTACCCTTCCACAGTCTCACCTCTTATCGGGAAGCCTCCACCCTTTGTTTTTGTATTAGCCATTATATGTCCCGTAAAGGAGAATATTGTCCTCGGTGCTCTTAGATCTCGGCGTTCTTAGTCAGTTACCCAACCAGGAACCAATGTCTCGATTTCGCTTGACCTTCGTGACTTCACTTAGTTAAGGAAATCGTCTAGCGACGCCGATTTCGCGGTTGGGGTCTTTCAGTAGAATTATCCAAGAATTCGCCTGGATGACCGAGGAAACCGGGAAATCCCCGGTCAGGATGGCCGGCCCGGGGACTCAATGCGAACGCAACGCCTTAAGCCATTTCGCTTGGTCCAATATCACCCTGCCATCACATACGCAATAAATGATAAAGCTAAACACTGCTTTGATCAGTGATCACCTGCCCAGGAAAGGAGAAGACATTAAGACGCAAGTATTCTTTCTCATGGTAGAGTATGTCATTCGTTACTCACAGAATTCCATAATAAATATTCAGGATTGATCGGAATTATTCTGGGTCTTGGATTAAACAGCAGATAGGGCAGCAAACTGGTACAAATACAGGTAGTCAATTAAATATGACACATAAAAATGTCTCCAGCAACGCAGAAAAAAAAGGTCGGAAATAAAAAAGTTAACATTTCTATGCTAGCCTGTTCCCAGCCCCTGAGAAGACACAACTTGTAAACGAAAATATCCATTTGTTAAAATGGTTTTGAATTGGTGAAAAATTTTTAAATTTTTAAATTTGGTTGAAGCTAAGTCGTACTGGATTTGGGAGCAACGTTTCATTTTCTTAAAATGTTTTATGGAGTTTATCGTGCAATGTGATTTTCTGGGGATATTTCATCTGTGATATAATCTGATATCCCTTATTTGATATTTTCAGCGGTTCCATATTTCGCTAATATTCATTTTTTGAAAATTTAAGTATAACTTTGAAAAAATAATTTAATAATGAAAATCTATTTGATTTATTACGTGTGTATATTAATGTCTGCAATGCGACGGAAAAAAGTCTGTTCCCTCTATCATCAGATTCATATGTCTCTTAGACAAAGTTTTGAAATGATCTTGGGCTCTCAGTTTTCATTTCTATTTTTCGTAATAATGCCTCATTTTAGGGAATAATACGACATAACAATTAAAAAAGGGCTGCAATAAAAAGCACATTTCTTCATATTCCAAAATATGGATCTCAAAGACCTAGAAAATACAAAATTGTTACAAAGAATAGAGACGCTTAAAATCGCTAGAAATCGTTACATCTAATCAAAAATTCAAGAAATCGTAAGATTTTAATGGAAATCAAGTTAGGAAATACAAGGTAATATCAGGAAAACATATTTCAAATAGATGAAGGCAACTCGGGGCACAATGGGAATGAAGTAGCTGACCAAATGACGAAGGAAGCAGCACGGGCAACAAACTTGAAGAACAGTATAACAAATTCCCAAAAAGCGAAAGATGCAAGCTGCTCCAAGAAATAATTCATTAAAAGTAGGTGAGAGCATGGCAACAGACTACAAAAGGCAATGTAACAAAATTATTCTCTCTCTCTCTCTCTCTCTTCTCTCTCTCTCTCTCTCTCTCTCTCTCTCTCTCTCTCTCTCTCTCTCTCTCTTTCGGCGAAAAACTAAACACCAACAACAAACATTTCTCTCTGGGCATGGACTATGCATATATTTTAATTAATTTAGAATTATTAATAACACTGTTCGTAAATGCAGCGAAAACGAACTTAATGTAAACCATCTAATCTCTGAATGTAGTACTAAATTGAAGCAAGAAAGAAGAATCTTTTGTAAATCAATACGGTGAAATGGGCCTATAAAAAAACAGTTAAATGTATAAGTCAATTTTAAATTTTGTAAATAGCTGTAATTAGCTATAGAATTGTGGAATTTAATTTTCCAAGCAATAAAAATACTACAATATTGGTACTTTAAGTTTAAGTTATTTTTTGTAAAATAGTAAAGTTAAAAAAGTATGTAGTTTTACAATATAGGTAATGGATCATGCAGCAATGATAAAGGTAATTTAGGAACTGAATTACTATACAAAATAGAGGAATTGGAGAATATTTGCATTTAAACAATTTAATTATGAGGGAGATGAGAGTACAAACAGATTAGTAAACGATTGTCCAATGGATTTTAGGAAAAAACTACTGATAGAAAGACCACTTTTCAGTCTATCAACATCGTGCCCTTTTATATTCGTGGTAAGATCGAATTTCAGATTACAAAATAGCTTGTGAGAAGTTCACTTCCAACCATACAAATGCCAAACCTGAGAAATGAATCAAGAAGTTTTATGGAACTCAACTTGGCTTACTACTTATTCGATTTAAAATGTGAACTTAGAGTAGTATATTTTTCATAATATTATAAACTTTCAGCATAATTTCTTATTCTATAAAGATATAATTGAATTCAGTACGTCTTAAATTATTTGTGAATGTCAAAATTAAAACTGGGTTACAAATTGCTCTTGGTGAGAATAATTTATTTGTCTAGTTTTCAGAAATATCAGTTCCCACTCTTATGAAATGACATGGAGAGCACATTTTATTTTCAGGCCTATTTCTAACTTCTTTAACCGCAAACAACTGTCGCATCTTTCAGCTTAAAAATGTAAAATGTAATTAATGGTAATAGGGAACGGACTTTATTGTAATAAAAAAAGCAAAATATGTACATATATATGGACTTATTTTTTCAAAAATATGTAAGGAAAAATAGGAAATATGTGAAATGAATTCGTTATAATGTTTACAATTCCATTCTTCAAGCGTTTTCCGAGCAGAGTACGTTGCCCATCACAACTTTACATGGATTTAGAGAGGCTGAATGAAAGTTTTACATCTACAGAAGCAATATTCGCTAGTTTCATCCGAAACATATAATACTTTCGTATTATATACAGTATTGTTTAAGAGGAACCGGAGCTCAAGTGAATAGTACCGTGTAGCCAGTGATAGAAGGGTGGAAGGGGTAAAGGGAGCATACTCCCACCCCAGCTCCAGAAAAAGGAATAAGACAATGATCTGATTTTTTTATCGAGTTACGCATGGGGTCTATGAAACACGAGTAAGCCCGTGTTGAAGTTCCTTCTGCTTCACATCCGCTCATCGTTGATCCCGACTACGCTGTTTCCAAGAAGCATTGGGGCCGGGGGAGATACGTTTGGCAATTAATAGCGATTGTCCGGCGTTAATACAAGCGCTTTGCGTATTTTTTAAGTATTTCAGTAACTAAGTTAGTTTTCAAGTAACATATATTTCGGACATCACAAGTGTAATGTTCATTTTCTACCTATAAATATATTAAAATGTAACGAAATATGTAGCTATAGATAAAATATGTAAAAATATGTAATTATACCAAAAAAGTAAAAATATGTAAAATAAAAATGGTTTCAATTAGTTCAGAATGTCATGTTAAGTGTAAAAAATATTAGTGAATGCAGGTATCTTGTTCCTGTAAAAATATGTATTTACATGAAAATCCGTTCCCTATTGATAAGCTATAATTGCAATATTTGATCCAAGAGGAACTGACACCGGGGGCCTTGTATCTCGTCCCAATTCATTCACACCCATCTTTCATCCCTTTTTTATTAATAAGTGTAAAATTAAAGGTAAAATCTTCGGGACAGTATATTAGAGTATAATTGGTTACAATGTATAATACGCTATATGTTTTTCTCTTCCAAAACGTTAATATATTAATTTAATTAGAAAAAAGTAAAATGAAAAGAAACTGTGAGGTTTGGAAAATTGTTATTTATATTGAAGAATTGTTAAACTTGCATCAGACTGTAAACCTTTTCACAAGAATTCACTTCATCCGTATTTTTGTTATCGATGTAAAATGTTTGTATTGAAATAAAAATAATACATCAAAACATAACAATATGCGCCTACAACGCAAAGATTATACTCAACATTTTATTATCCATTAAAATTCCGAGTTACAAGAAACATCATATAAAACATTATTTGCATTAGAAAATATTTCGCAAATATATTTAAAAAAGGGATTAATCTAAATTTTGCTTGTTTCATGCAAAACTCTGCTTCTTATAGCTGTAGTTCGTCACCGAAGACAAACAAAACACCAAAGGATGTCAAAAAATCATTTTAAACATTCAAAAAACATTGAAAATCATAATTACACATTTACTTGATCTACACTTTTCTGGATAAGATCAAAATTCGATACAAAAAAAAAACACTCTCCAATGACTTTATTTAGAAGAAATTTTACTAATATTTTCTTCAAAATATTTTGACAAACATGACACAGCGTTATATTTTTGAGAAAGTGAAAACGTTGAGGTTGTTTACACGAAAACATACTAAAGCAGCTCCCGAAATTCACCCTAAGAATGAATGCAACCTGCAATCGAGCGGCTTCGCATCCGACCCAATAGCGAGGCGTTGTGTTGTAAAGGCAAGCGGGCCGCGATTCACCTGCCACTGAGGCGCTGACTCAATCCGCCCCGGGTAATGCGGCGGCATTCTGACACCTTAACGAGAAAACAGGACTTAAGGCCGGCGCGCCGCGGACCAAGATATCTCGCAGCCATCTTGAACCATCCGTCTCGCCCACTCCCTGGCTGACAGCGATCGGCCAACCCTTGCTTTATCCCCATCGAGCCCTCTTTTTTTTCTTTTATTTCCTTTTCTCTCTCTCTCTCTTCGCTTCCAAATGAAATACGTCAGCCCTTCTCCAACGCAACTTCCTTTCTCGAAGGCGCCCCATTCAGTGGCGAGGTGTGAGAGGCACCGCTGAAGCCTCTTTAAAAAGGAACCTCCCCTCAGCATAGTCACGCAACTGATTTGGGGGAATCAGCCAGCCCCTCCTCAATGGGGTGTAGTTATCTGTTCAGTACGTCCAAGTGCTTCGATGGGGAGTTTAGAAGGCCGTGATTGCTTTTTTGATACTTCCGGGACTTGCAGTTTTGGGCTATAATTTGTTTTTCAACGATAACTATATGGATGTTTGGCAAGTTAACACGTGTTCTAAACTCAAGATTCGTAAAAGACAATAATTGGCCTGTTCGGAACATACTTTTTATCAAGTTTGCATATTATTATTTCTTTAAATTACAAGCAAAATTAAATATAATTTAAATTCTAATCTTACAACAAAGTAATATGATAACAGATACAAAAAAATAATAGAAAAATTACCCAAACGTTGTTATTTTTGTTTATCATTATACTTTATTCCATTTTCAGTAAAAATAAATAGCACACTTCAAGACTGAGGTTTTCGGTGATGTATTTTTCGCAAAACATTTCAATGTTTAGTCGTGATTAGTGGTGTCGTTTGATAATTATGCAAGCCCATAATTAAATTGTAGTGAAATTAGAAAATTAAATTATGAAGAGTAAATATTTTTAAAAATACCAATTACATTTGGAATTGTGAAAAATGTTCCCAGAGAGTTGCAATGGTTCAATAAATATCTCTTAAACAACTTGATATATACAACAAAGATATTCTATATTTATTGTGTTCGTGAAAATCACAATTTGAAAATAATGGTAATTAACAAAACGACTCTAGTACAAAGGGAGGAATTATTGCATGATTGCATTTTTTAAGGAACATATTTTATTAACTAAACGAACAAAGAGTTAAATTTTTCTACTTTTAAAATACATTTGATATTGTATTTCATTAAATTAGATAACCGCACTTTCTGAAGTTCTAATTAAATTTATCTCATTTCAGCTCAAAATACAATGTTGATAGTAAAAACCTTATTTCCTGGAAAGCTACAGTTCACTGTAAGCTTTTCAAAAATAATTTTAAGGCAAACCGGAATTTCAAAATTCACCCCTTAGAAGAATGTTATAAAATATAAATGAATGATTTTCATTATCATCGCTCATTATGAAAGCGATCAACATTATTTTTAACTTATTTTATTCAATTTATCACAACTTTGCTTCGATAATTCTATTCACCGTTTAATTAAGGACTGGTGTCCTCATTTCTTTAATTATTGAATGTTCATATTTTATAGTAAAAAAGAATATAAAAATATTATAGGAAAATTTTTAAGGTGGTATAAAAGTGTCCTACAATGTTACGTAGTGATGTTATTAAAATAAGTTGGGAATAAAATTATTCCCTCTTAATCACAAATCTTCTCACAAATGAGAGTCAATTGTTCAAAATAATAAAAAAATGAAATAATTCAATTAGTTCTAATTATTCCACCCAAACTTTTGATTCTATTCTATACGCAAGGTTGATCGCGAAATTCAGGTCTATCCGTAATTGCGTCCAGTTTCCTCCTTCTTACTTTTTCTCTAAGACTGTTCACGTGATCGAATGTTTCGGTTGGAGAGCTTTAGCATTTGACACACAAATCAAGGAATACTCAGAGGATGAGGAATATATCAAAGGATGAAGAATTGAAGTTGTTACGTGGTTGCCTTAAATGAAGAATGAAATGAATATTTGGATGACCCAAGATAATCGGAATATTGATTCTCTAATACATAACTCTTAGTTACTTCAACTTTTACAGTGAAAAGTTTTTAGTAATAGTCCGTTGGAGGATTAAACGCCGAAGGATATAATATTTAAGCAAAATTGCAATATTAATATAATTTGGACACAAAAGGACAGTAGATTTACAAACGCGTAAGATTGATCTAAACATTTAAAACATTATAGGAATAAAAAAATACACAAAAATAAAAATTTGGTTTTCATTTTCAGATTTTCTTTTCGTTTTCAGACATAAATGAATTTGAATTTTGTTCACACCGGACGATGCGTAAAACTACATTACGCGAAAGGTAGTGTTTCAGAATATGTGAAAAACTTTTTTATAATTTTTCTGTTTTTAGTATCCAAAAAGAAAAAAAGAAATGTGCCTATTCAGTTATTAATATTGTGACAATCATTCTCTTATATATTCTTGACTGTTTAAATAATATTGCGGCTTTGAGTGAGAAACATGAGGGTCCTTAAGGAAAACCATGAGCTGGAAGTGTTCGTAAAGGTGTAAAAGGTTGAAGACCCCTGGAATAGAGGAGCGATCTTGGCCAGCGCGTGGAGCTTCGCTGCCTCAACGCTAGAGCGCGCGACCGCCCAGGTGCCTCGTCCCAGCACCGCCAACTGCCAGAGCGGGCGCTCTCTTCCGTGCCCACTGCTCCCTTCATTTATTCTGTGGAACGCGCCTCATTTGTTTGTTTATACCATAGCTACAGGAGAAAAATGTGTTGTGGATAAACAAATTCATAAAAAGACAACAGAAGCCCAATACCACGTAAAAAATGCAATAAATCTACACGACTGGTGATAGAACACTTAAAATAATCAAAAAAAGAAAAACTAAAAGAGTAAAATGTGACTGCATCGTGATTGCGAAGAAATGTTACTGAATAATAACATGGATATTCAAGATTAGAAAGTTTGGACTGTTTTGAACATATTTCCGTTTTGGTCAACCAAAACGGTTTTATAGAACAGAGAAATTGATATTTTACGATGACAGTGAGCTCTAGCGGCAGCAGTTCACAATAATCCGGTGAGACAAGTGAAGAAGTGAAGAAGCGTGAATTAGAAAACAAGATTTTCTCAAAAATGGCTCCAATTTTTTCTTTAATTCTTTGGTAGTGCTAAATGCACTCTATACGATGACATAAACGCCATATACCATGGTTTATTAAAAAATTACGAGAATGTATTTTTTTTTACTTGTCTCTCGTGTCGTTAATATTTACATTAGTTGAGATTTATTGATATTATTGTATTTATGAGTTCACGAGCTTTAAATAATGTCATATAGCATTTCTGGAAATCTCAACACATTTCAATGAAAATGAGCTAATAAATTTTTTAAAAAACCTTTTCTGGAATATAGCTCCAAACTTTTCCCACGGATAGTACTAATTACACTGATAATATGACGTAAAGTTCATTTTGTTGTATTCTTTTGTTTTTTCAAAAATCACACAAATGTATTTTTTTTTAAATATCGCTCACGGCCTTAATAATATTTCCATCGATTTGTATACATTATTACATTTGTGAGTGGAAGTGCTTCAAAGTTTTCCAAAACTCAATAGATTCTTCTGAAAAAGTGCTTCAAATTTCGCATTTACAGTAACGCTTAATCGCCATTTACATAAAAATGACTCAAATTTTTCAATGAAAATTCCTATTTAGGGCGAGGTTTTACTCTTCTTTCATATTCTTAATGTAATATTTCGTTTCTAATGATAGGAAACCGAAAAATTGAGAAAATGTCAAACAACTATATATCGGGCGGCGATAGATGGCAGCTGGCAAGAGGATGGGGCAAGAGCAATGCCGGTCCACACGAAACATTTTCATTCGTGGATTCACTCATTGTCGTTTTTCTTTCTACGCACAGATTCACCCAAATACACTTCAACATATATTGGTGAATGCAACTGCAATATTTGAGAATGCAACTCTTCAAGCGTTGCTTGTCTGCCCCGTAGAGTATCGCCTATGATTACATAATTGAGAGTAATGTACACGGCGGTGGGGAGTTCATTGAATCCCCCCTTTAACTTATAGTGTGTTTGATGGTTTTATTATTGGTTGTGAAATTGTATTTGAGGGTTTGTGTAGCAGTAAGTGTTAATGACGAGAGATGATATAGAATTTTATTTGCGCAATACCCACACTTAGTTTTGTTTTTGTATCTATTTAATCATAGAGTCCCTTCTATCTAATTTATTGTTGGAGTTCCTTCAATTAATTGTAATGATTTTGCTGTGTGACCTGGTAATTTCTGATGCAACCTCCTTCTTGTAAAGACTTTCTTTGAATAAAAAACTTAACTCATATCCTACCAATGCAATTATTTAGGTTTTCTATCTGCATTTCTGATTTGTTTTAAATGTACCAATGAGCATTTAAGACACGTCTTAAACATTTATTTTGGACTGTTATAATTTTTCAATGTTTCTTTTTGCATCTACTCAGACTAGGCCAAACATAATAGAGACCACCTAAATAACGGTTTAAATATTGTAATTCTACACATTAAATCTAGAGCGTTTGTTTGTCAATAATTTTGCCTGGTAAGTTTTTGGTGGAGTCATCTGTCTATATATTTTTCTTCTGCTCTTCTTTAATTCATTTTGAAGTCTAATTTTTTATTTTCCGTGCGTCGGGCAAATACGTCTTCTTAACGTAAATATTTGTGGACGTGATTTGGAAGTGTTTATTTCTATTTTTCGTCTTGATCACAAACGTATACAAAATTAAGTATTTTTGAATTATTTTCTTTTGTTATCATGTGTAACGCGGGGCATTAAGCGAAGTATGCTACAATATGTAGTAAATAGCTTCCTCTAAAATGTTTTGTAGTCAGAATCCACATTTTCTGCGTCCTTGGTACCACAACATTTTTTTACGGCAGAACGTGTGTCTGCTTATCTTTGTGAACAACGCTGGAGACTTGTTCGCACAAGTTTCACAAATTAATATTCCCTTATTGATCTAGATGATATCAGTTCCCTTGAATTTGAAACGAATATTTTGATTTTGGTAAATACCTTACACGAAACCAATTTGAAAATTTCCTCAAAACGAATTCCAATTTTTTCCTTAATTTTTTCCTCAAATGGTAGAGGTCCGTTTTCTTTCAAAGAAAATTCGCAAAAGTTAAATTTTTTCGGCATCTTTCTTCAACAACAATATGGAAGATAGAGATATTTTCTTAATGAAATTTAATCTTGAAAATTAGATTTTTAAATAAGTCATGGACAATTTTTTTTCAAAAAATGAGTGGAAATTTGGTGAAATAAAGCCAATTTTTTAAATAAGATTTTCTCAAAAAGTGCTCAATTTTTTTTCATTAATTTTTTTCTCGGATAATGGGATGTACCTTATAAAAATGCCGAAGGCCCCATTTTCGTTAAAATCTCAAATTTCAAAAATTGGAAAAGTTATGAATAATGCGAGAAAATATCTGCTGTGGTAGCGCTACTAGTTCTTTCATTAGATTGAAAATATGTAGGTTTTTGTTATTTTTTTATTTCTCCACCCTATGCTCTTTTATTCGCTTATTAGACAAGGATATTACTAACTGTATTGCAGAATACTAATAATGCTGTGCATGCGCTGTTGACAATATCAGATATAAAGGAAAAGTTATATCATTTTCGCAGGGAAGAGTACTCACGGTTGCAACAATAGGAACGAACTTAACAGTTGACGCACGTTTCGAGGATTTTTAACAGTTCGCGTCCGTCAAGAGCTATAGAAACAAATATGTTTTCGTTAAAGATGGTGATTGAGTACTCCATTAAAAAGGTTTTTATTTCTATTGTCTTATTTCTCGTCTTGCTAATTAATTGCATACTAAAGAGAAAGTGATGGTGAAAGTAATGATGTGACAGAATTCAGCGATTTTTCGAATGAAAATCTATTATTTTTTGACCCTGATAACGAAAAAGTGGATACATCTCGTTTCTATATGAAATAAATTACTCCCTTTAGCACATTATGCAGTCAGATTCCACGTTTTCTGGATCCTTAAACCAACAAATTGATTGATGGCAATACGTTTGTTTGTTCAGTCGATTTTCTCCAAAAATTGATATTCCCCGGCCGATCAGGACCTACTCCAGGTTTTTGGAGTTTCAAATAGATATTTTGATTTGTGGAGGTACTTTGCATGTAGCCTTAACAACATTTTCAAAATTTTCTCAAATATGACTCCGATGGTTTTGTTTTCTAATTTGTTTCCTCGGGTAGAGTAATAGATGCTTGAAAATGGTACAGGTTTCATTTTCGATGATCTCTCTGACTTCTCGAAAATTTTAAATGTTATAAATAATGTGAGGAAGTATATGCTGTTGTTACATCACTAGTTTTCCTTTCCGATGACGCTTCGCCATCTGGAGTGCCGTGAAGTTTTTGGATGTGAAGGTTTAGAGGGTGGAAATGAACAAGTTTTTATGAATGAAACCTATATTCTGCGCCATTGTTTTTTGTTGTTTTTTTTTTCAAATATATCTTTATCGACTATTAATCCAATAATTAATTATTTATTTCGTGCTGTCAAGAGTGGTATGAGAGACCATTTAAGTGTGTAACTTGACCTCAGTTGACAGCTTCTCTTTGCTTGCGAAATGATGTATCGTGAGCTCTGTCAAGTTCTTTTGAACGAACGAAGAAAATGTTTTCAAACTCCATCCTGGAATCGGAGGCATCAAATCTCAGCGAAATGTAAGCAATGCTTATGCCTGACGTTAAGATTCCTTATATAAAATTTTAATTTATAAATTGCTTCTAAATATGAATGTTTAATACACAGAAATATTTTAAAATAACCTTTCCTTTTGAATGCAGTTTTCATTGCATTAACGAATGTGCCTAAATGACATAATCATCAACATGGACTTAATTTCTCCAAGAAAATTGTGTGACCGGAAATGATTCTTGGAATATATTATCGTATGATCTCTCGTACGTAGTATAAATAATGATTCAAAGCATCGTGTACAGTGATAGCGCAGAAGGAAGTAAGATTTGCAGAGGATTTCAATTCAATTTCATCCAACTGTTGGTCTGTGAAAAATGCCTCTCGTAAAGCCCGCCATCTCGGAGGCCGCACCGGAGGCTCAGGGAGGGATGGGAGGGGGAGGGGGAGAGGGGGGTGGGGGCTATCAAAGTTGCAAGTGGGCGTTGGCAACCCCTCCGCGTCTTTACGGCGCGCCGTCGCCTGTCGCAGCCTTTTACGACCCCTCCCCCAACCCCACACACACCACGTCGCGCAAACACACGAACAGCGCCGGGCAGATAGTAGCGACTCGTCGCCACGGCTACTGCTGTCCCACCATCGTCCACTCAACGCCAAGCCTTGTTGCTACAGCCAGCTGCCCATTCTCTGCTATTCTTTGCACGTCCACAAAAGAGGTAGAGCCCATCCCGTTGATCACGTTGCTAAGGTAAGATGTTCGTGGCTGCTCTCTTGTTTTCTTCCTCAAGGCCGTACCTTCAAAAATGTTTTGGAGAAGTTTATTGTGCCTTAACAAGAGTCCAATGACTTTTGGGTCGCGCCGTTCTATTTTTTATAAGAACTCTGCTCATTTCTTCTAGTTGTTGGTACTCTTCTTGTCTCACTGTGCTGCCACAATGCGATTCCTCTATCCGAACGTCTGAACTTCAACACCCACATTGTGATTTCCTTCCCTTTTCCTTGTTAGAAAATAATGATGACTAGAACGCTGATGGTGTTCCACACATGTCTCTTCAAATGGTGGACTTCACTAGTTACAATAACACTTGACAAGGGAGTGTGGAGTGCCTTTGAGTTCGTCTTTTCGAATGGAATGGTAACGAAATAATATCTACCCTTCCGGTAGAAAAGAAGAATTCGCAATGTATTCTAAAAAAACGTAATAGTAAGATACAGCGTGAAACCGAATAAATATATGTTGAGCTCTTCGAATGATACACGGTTCAAAATAAAGATCATGAAATAACAATATGCACATATCGTAACAAGCATAACAGTAAATGTACTTCACTACCTAGTAAATCCAAGTGTTTCAATAATAGTATTCTATTAATTCTAAAAATTTAAAGAAAATACATTGACACAATTCATTTAAGATTAAATCATATTACCAAATCACCCAAATACGAATTTACCTTTGTAAGGGCGAAAAGGTAAAAAGCTGAGAAAGTAAAAAATTGTAAATGAAAATAGGCTTTTGTGTATATCATAAGAAGTTGGTATGCCTAGGTTTCGAGGTTAATTCACACTTTCATGAGAAATATTGAAATAAAAAATATATAGAATATAAAATGATAATTATTGAAAGAAGTATTCGCGGGCAGAAGCGGGGCGGAGGCGGGCAGCTCAAACAGGAGGGATCGATTTGGGTGAGACTGTTTAAGAGGTGATTGTGATAAAAAACAGGCAACACTCAGTAAATCATCTCGGTAATTATCGAAACATAATGAACATTCATATAATCGCATATAGTCTATGGGTGCTCCAAGATACAATATAAGAGAGCTAAATGAGATAAGCTATAAGATACTAACGTATCTGGCATATTTTAGTTTCTCTTGTTGCCACTGAGAAATTTTGAAATGCTTCGATGCTCTGGGGCCAAATAATGTCCTTCTCGTCCAAAATTACATCAATCTTGTTTTCATTTTAACCCCGACTTTTTGTAGTAAAGTGAATGCTTAAAATAATTCCTTAAATAATTGTTTTACTTGTTTTACTTTACTTTTCTGTTCGAGCAGTTTGCTTAGGTATGCCGTAAAAAAGTTTAATCAAGTGTCTCCATCTGACATGATAACATTTCAAGTAGTGTATACGAAAAAAAAGTGACGAAGAAATGACAACATGTTGGTAAATTATATATGTCATACGTTTCAGAATATAATTTGCAATGGTCGTCTTGAGATTCCAATAGCTTTCTTTGCAGGAAAGTGTAAATGATTGTAGCCTCGTATTTAACGACAAAAACTAACGAATTTTTGGTATACTGTGCAGAAAGTTCCATAGATATTTACACATTCCGTGTAATTCCCTTGCTTGCTTACAATATGTAAGTCATTTCACTTTGTTCATCGGCATGCATCATATCATATATAAATCGTTGATCACCAGTTTTTATTGATTGATTGACTAGTGATTTCGAGCGCGTCAACTACTGTCATTAGACCCGTAAGTGTAAGCTAGAGCATTTTGTATCGTGGGAGGTAGCGGTGATCTTCCCTTGCTGGATGGCGAAATCCGGCGCCGACCTACCGTCGACTAGCGGTTTTTTTCACAACCAGATATATCCCACCAGTGGGGAACCGCTCCAGTCAGTAAAAGCTCTAAGCTCCTGACCGGTCTCCGGGCATAAGTGGTAGTGTAGTCACTACACTGTAGTGCATGTAAATGCAAGCATGAGGATAAGTCAAGGAAGAAGAAGGAAAGTTCGCGCGCGGTCCGTGGCCGTTGTGAGGGAACTGGTCCAGCATTCGTATGGTGTTGCTTGGAGAAACCGCGGATAACTACCATTCAGAGCCGCCGACTGCTAGAATTGTCCTCCAAACAGTGGCTGCATACGACCTAGCCGTCTAGCTAGTGTGAACAATCTTGTCACCTCGGATTTTGATTGATTTTTTCGTGCTTCCGGGCACGTCAACTGCTTTGATCATTAGTCCCGTTAGTGTAGTGCATGTGTTTTCTCGGGAGATGGTGGTGATCTTCCCAGTTGGATGGCGAGATCCGGCACCGACCTACCGTCGGTTAGGTTTTCTCCCTAACCAGGATTCTCCCGCCAGCCGAGCACCGCCCCAGCCGGGACAAGCTCTAAGCTCCCGATCGGTCTCCCGGAATATGTGGTAGTGTAGTGCATGTTAGTGTAAGTGTGTGTGTAAGGGGAGAGGATAGGACACGAAAGAGGAAGGACAGATCGCGCGCGGTCCGTGTCCCGTTTGGTAGGGTACTGCTCCGACATTCGCCTGGTGTTGATCGGAGAAACCACGGAAAACAACCGATCAGAGCAGCCGGCCGCTTGAATTCTCCTCCAGAGAGCGACTGAATTCGACCTAGCTGAAAAGTTAGGGTCGAAAATCCTGCCGCCGTCAGGACGCGAACGTAGGACCTCCCGGTCAGAGGCGTAGCTAGTGTGAACAATCTTGTCAGCTCGGTGCACCGTGGAGACTTGAACTCTTGAACCTCCCAGTCAGAGGCACGGCAGTGCCATCAGCTGATGCCCTGAATCCTCTAATCCGGTGCTTATTTCTGTAAGATCGTAAAATTGTCACGTTTGGAATGTTTGTTCTCACAGTCCAAAGGGTTAGAGCAATGGGCACCAAACGTATCTAGCTTGTGAGCAGCCATACCATTCACAATCCTACTGTGAGCTGCTAAGGAACCAAGTCAGAATTCTTTTTTTCAAATCTTAACATTTGTTTATTATCTGGAAACACACGTTTCTATTAAATATGAAACAAATTTTAATAAAACTTTATACAAGAAAAATCAGACTCATCTATCTGAGCTCTGTAGATTAAGTCCACATTAGCCAACCTTGAGCATGACAGCGATGTATAGGAATTGCCTCGCAAGCTACTAGTTGCTCGCGATCGCTGGTTTGGCGATCTCTGTGTTGGAGCGTCTATCTCTCTGGATAACAGAAGGTCCACCGTGGGAAGTCGAAGGGACCAAATGTAGAGAGATTACTGTAAGGAGGGACCGATTTGACAGATACACCTTGCCAATTGCTGGCAACAAAACTGCAGATTTTCTCCATGCGCTCAATTCGTCAATGTGATCGTTTACAGTTGGCTCATTTGGATTGATTGATTGTTAGTGATTCCGGGCTGTGATTATTAGTGAGTCCTGTAACTGTAGTGTATGTTTTTCATCGGAGTTGGCGGTGATCTTCCCCCGTGGATGGCGAGATCCGGCGCCGACCTACAGTCGACAAGCGGGGTTTTTCTCCAACCAGGTATCTCCCACCAGCGGGGCACCGTCTCAGCCGGGACAAATTCTAATTCCCCGACCGGTCTCCCGAAATATGTGGTAATGTAGTGCATGTTAGTGTGTGTGTGTGTGTGTGTGTGTGTGTAAGGAATGATGATAGGGTAAGGAAGAGGAAGGAAAGATCGCGCGCGGTCCGTGGCCCGTTTGTTAGGGTACTGCTACGGCATTCGTCTGGTGTTGATCGGAGAAACCACGGAAATCTACCGATCAGAGCAGCCGCCCGCTAGAATTATCCTCCAGACAGCGACTGAATTCGACCTAGCTGGAAAGCTAGTGTCAAAAAATCTGCAGCCGTCGGGACTAGAACCTAGGACCTCCCGGTCCTGGGAAGCACTGCAATGTTATCAATTAATGCACTGAGCCACCGCTCCCGGTTTGTTTTTTGTGGAAATGGAGTCCACCCTAGTCCACCCTCTTACAATGCCACCCTCCAACATGACATTTTTGTTTCGCGTCCTGCCAAACTAGTCCCTTCTTAGAGTAACTTCTCTCTATTTGCATTTGTCGCCAATCCGAGGCCGGGGTTGTTGGGGCGGGCGGCGGCGCAGCCGCGCCCCCCGGGGCAGGGGGCCAACGCCAACCTTCCGCCACAAATCCGCCGCTTCGCAGGCCGCCCACCGCCTGAATCTTCCATGGCGTGGGACAGGGTCGGCCACAAAGACTCAGCCACAACGCTGCAATTCAGGAACTGCAGCTACTTCACAATCGTTTCTACGAATATATTTGTCACCATTCTCGAACCCTTATTAGACGAAATTACGGTCGCTAAATATGTTCCGCTATAGCAAAGAAATCCATGTTGTGACCATGTTACTGAGTAATAAATGTATTTTAATAATTATAGTAGTTCGAAGAATTGGTCGGGGACCGGGATTTGAACCTGAACCGCCTGATTTATGACCAGATGCTCTTCTTTGCTGATCCCTCTGCAGCAGATCTGCAAAGATGCAGATGCTTATTTGAACAAATTTAATTGTATCTACGAAATACAACGAAACACATTCGACAAGCCCAAGTCATGTATAGAAGGAAATACGCACCGAAAGGAAACAGACTGAAACAGAGGACGGACTACCGACCAATTCCACTGTACGGCCTGTGTTTCACTGTAACGAAATTGGATTATTTTCATGTTAATAGATGTAAAAGTACATTCTGGAAAGTTGTGTAATGAAGAATTCAGGAGTACAGGGAGGCGATTTACTAATCTTTAAAATATAGGGTTTCCAGTAATTCCTTCAGATTGGAAAACAATTTGTCATAATTAAATGATGCAGAATTAAATGTCTAATCATATTTATGCTGATCCTCTTGTTCAACGAATATCCTTTGTTACTATTTTTTAATTCATTCAAACATTTAATTGCACGTTGCTTCCTTACTTCGTGTACTCCATGTATTAATATGCAAAGGTAAAAATACTCCAAATTGACAAATCCCAGGCATTGCAAAATTATTTTACCTAACAAATCAAATAAGTTATTAAACAATTATTAATGTCTTCTTTCATATCACAAAACATCCAGGTTCAAAGACATTGTTTATTCCAACACAATGTAATACATTATTTCCAATCCTTCCGAAATCAGAATAGTAGCACGAAAATAATGAGAGGATGGGGAGGCATATTGATGTTCTTGCAATTATTCACCTCGTTTGCCTTTGTCATTTATCAAATACTTGAACTCAAAAGAACAGATATCTAATTCAATTTGTACGACTTAAATCAAATTATTCCTTCCTCCCGAGCAGTATTACGTTACAGTAGTGCGTTCTGTCAATTACGAAGGATCGGGCTGCCTATCAATACTAGTAAAAATCTCCAGAGAAACGAAGGCCCAGTTGTACGAACTCGGAATAAAGCGGAGATAAATTTTATTACATGACACAGGAAAAACAGGTTGTACGGAAAAACAGGTTGTATGGAATACAGGAAAAGCAGGTTGTAATAGTGCTTATCCATCGAATAAACTCTTGAAAAACTATTTCATTGTTTTTGCGAAGATATTCAGTACATAAAGTGAAATAACCTAAAAGTAGAACAGAAGTGAGCCGTATATTGTAGCATTCGAATTTTCGGATAGCGATGATGAATTCTTGTTCGTGTATTAGTTCGCGAAAAAGTGTATTCCCGAAAACGATGAAAGTTTCGACGCAGGCAAGATTTATTGAACAAATACAATGATGATGAGTTTCTAAATAGTTTTCTTCTGTCCAAATCCGCAGTGCGAAGGGTTAAGGATGTTTTGAAGGACGATTTGAAGCATCAGGCAGAGATGTAAATATACGTTTTGTATTTGTACAGATATAAGGTGCAAGTGATCGTTTTTGTTTAAGTACCAAGTGCCCTAGAAAAGATGGACTTTTTTCTCAGAGTAATTGGGTGAATTTTTTGCTCCAACTCCACTTGTAATTGCTGCACAATAGTAAAATATTTCATTTTTCCATGAAATGATGTTTGATAAACAAAATTATTTATTTTATTGTGTTGTACGTTTTATCGGCTGTATTTTTCATTTAAGGGAAGCTGCTAGTTGCGAATTAAGACGATTCTTTTTCTTTCTCATGAATTATTCCTCAATATTATTCTACTCGCGAAAATAAAACCAATATAGTTTAACCACACCCATAAAATACTCCAATAATGGCGGTGCATGTCAAAAAAATATCGTTTTTCTTATTAATCCTCGCTTCTCGAGTGGGGCATTTATTGACAATTCCCAAAACACTTGAGCAATTACATATGAATGAAATTTGTCTAAAAATTGTTACCCCGGCCAGGAGTCGAACGGGACTCCGCTGGTTTACGCCCAGTCGCTCTAACCACTAAGCTACTGACACAACTAATCATTTGAACCGGTTCTTAGGTCTGATTTATTGCCTATCCAAAAAGATGACAAGGTAGTGACAATTATGTATTTATTATTGCAATATCATACGTTATTTCTCGTTCGTATATTTTTTCGTTTCCTGAATTTTTATTTGTATATTCATGGTGTTGTAAAATGTTTAATTTAAAAATAGCAATCACAAACCAAAATGGTTACATGTTTGGTAAAGAGGAAAACGCTATATCATTATGTCCTAAGAATAATTAATGTAATAATCACTTTGATTGATTGACTGTTAGTGATTCCGGGCGTGTCAACTACTGTCGTCATTAGTCCCGTAAGCCTCATCGGGTGTTAGTTTCGGGTGTAAGTTTCATCAGGAGGTGGCGGTGATCCTCCCCCACTGGATGGCGAGATCCGACGTCGACCTACCGTCGACTAGTGAGGTTTGCCCCAACCCGGCACCGGGAGGGGTAGCACAGTGCATCAACTGATGTCACTGCTGCGCCTCTGACCGAGAAGTCCTAGGTTCGAGTCCTGATGGCGGCAGGATTTTCGACACTAGCTTTTCAGCTATGTCGAATTCAGTCGCTGTCTGGAGGAGAATTCTAGCGGCCGGCTGCTCTGCTCTGACCAGGCGAATGCCGGAGCAGTACCCTACCAAACGGGCCACGGACCGCGCGCGATCTGTCATTCCTCTTCCTTGTCCTATCCTCTCCCCTCACACACACACACACACACACATTTACACTAACATGCACTACACTACCACATATTCCGGGAGGCCGGTCGGGAGCTTAGAGCTTGTCCCGGCTGGGGCGGTGCCCCGCTGGTGGGAGAGTCCTGGTTAGGGGGAACCCTCACTAGCCGACGGTAGGTCGGCGCCGGATCTCGCCATCCAGCGGGGGAAGATCACAGCCATCTCCCGAGAGAAAAAAAGCATGCACTACACTAACGGGACTAATAACCAAAGCAGTTGGCGTGCACGGAAACACGAAAAAATCAAATCAACCCAATCAGGTATCGCCCACCAGTGGGGTACCGCCTCAGACGGGACAAGTTATAAGTATCCCGGCGTGTGTGGTAGTGTAGTGCATATTAGTGTAAGTAGTAATCAGATCAAAATCGTGTATTTCCCCTGTAATTTTGCTCTGAACCGTCGCAGTAAACCGTTTAGCGCATCCTTATTTCCAGTGCTGCCTCCCCCAATCGAATCCCCCCGTTCGCGCCGGCGTAATAAACCTCGCGACACAATAGCGCGACCTATCAATTATCGCGGGCGGCCGGCTCCGCGCCGCGGCCCGCGCCCAGCGCCCCTCGCGGCTGCGCGGCCAGTTGCCCCCGGGGACTTCGCTTTGGAGCTCCCCAAGGGCCGCGCCGGGGGTGGCGATGAAAGCGGCCTCTGGGACCAGCGCACCGCCCGCTCTGAGCCTGGCTGGATTAGGCGCTGCGGGTTTACGAACCGCTTGCCTTGGAGGGGAATCAGGGGCACTAATTCGCGGATTTTCTTTCATCGTCAGAATGAAAATTACTTGGACTCAGATTGAACTTCAAGTTGGGAACTTAGAGGATAATACCAAAAATGAAGAGATTCCAGCATCGTACTAATGCCTCTTTGGAATATGAACTTGAGAACTAGAAGTGTTGTTTGTGAATAACACCATCAAACCAACGCAAAGTAGTACAGTGAACTTGCTCAATGTGGAATATGCATACGCGGAAAACTAAGATGAACATGAATCGTGGTCCTGTCAAAGATAAGTTCTACTGTATTACATTGTATAAAGCCTAATCTTGTCAAATACGAAAAAAAAAACGTCCCTTGAGGTTCCGCATTGAGCAATTTTTACTGTACTACCAAAGAACACGAAGAAACGGAAATCAGTTAACACTTACGCAAATATTCTTTTTCATTTTGGCGTAGTCTCTGACAACTAACAAACAAGAAGGTAATACAATATCTTTATCTTCACTTCTTTTTTAAATTCAAAGCAATTCTGAAGCGGACTAATGAGTTTGGGTTAGAAATCGATTAGAAGAAACCTGAAGGACCCCAGGTTCGAATCCTCACAGACCGGGAGTTTTATTCAGAGCAGCTCTTAGGTCGACCTAGCCTCTTTTCCAAATGAGTATCTACCAGGATCTTTTCCGGGAGTAAAGGCGGCCGGAGCGTTGTGTTTGCCACACAACCTCCTCCTTGTGCCGATAGCGACCAATAGGGGGAGTCCAACCTTCACCTTCCCTGTCACTTTCCCCGCGCCCGGAACCACTTCGGTCTGTGTGCAATTGCACACAGTTTCCTTTACCTTCAACTACGTTAATGAATCTTTTCGTCTAGATAATAGTTATTTATGCAGCAAGGGCATTATAAGGTGTCTAATGATCGAGATGCCACAAAAAGCCCGAAGCCTTTGGCTCATTAGAACTAGTTAACGAAAGTGGTACATATATGATTTTATTTTTAACATTAATTTAATTATTCATATTGACTTATTAGTTGAATTGACTCGACTTGTCTTTTCATATTTCCCTCCCATAATTCCCTTTCATAATTCCCTCCATCAGAGAACATGTAGCACCATTCAACTGTTTTCATATTCCCTTCATAACCACGATTCTCTCGATTCAGGTAAGTTATTCAGCGTATATTGAGCTCCGCATTGAGAATAATAATAACAAGCAATAACGTATCAGTAAAAAATAAAACTAATTAACACTAATTAGTTTAGGAAATAATTGATTTTAAATCAATAGAAGCGTAATGAAGGCTCCTCGGACGCCCTGACGGGCAGGAAAGCGTCCACCTGTCTTGGGCTGTGAGATCCAAGCGTTTCATCTTTCCTTACGACGACGATGGCATCGAATTAAAAACCGCCTCCTGCGCCCCAATATCCTTATCGTCTTCTATAATATTTCAGTAGTATAGAAGTACCTTTCGCGGCTCTCACAAGCACCCAATCTATATAAACGAGGTCTCTAAATAAAAAGAATTTCACGCAGACGTGACGAATTACTTTTTGCCTTTACAAATATGAAGGATTTGTTTAAAAAACGCATCTAAATAGTCATGTCAAATGCAACCCACAAAAACTCGGGCAGCTTCTTCGTTAAATAACTCCTAAACGAAACGTTTTAGGACCTTACACACTAGAATGTTGAGGTCAAAGGCCTCACTGAAACGTTTCTCACATTTGAGGTCAAAGGCCTCGCTAAAACGTTTCTCACATTACAATATACAGGATGTGGACATTCCTTCAAAAATTTATGCCGGTTCGTTGCTTATCGATACTACAAATGCCACGTAAATAGGGAGGAATACAAAATATATTCCTCCATGAACTATATGTCAGCCCTTGGTGCAGGTGTCCATCTTTGTGACGTCACGCTTAGATAGCCTAGATTCCTCTATCTTATACTATTTACTCTCTCTATATAGTACACCGTGGTTTGCAGAGACTGACGAGGTTTATTTGCACAATTATTAATTCAAGATTCGCTCTCGCATCAACTAGAAGTAAATTAATAGTTGCTTGATACCGATGAACATTGTTTCTTATGCGTATTTGCAACCATTCTTTTAGCATTTTGCCGTGAACTACAAGTGCTTTGTGAAGGGAACTACGATGGAAGCAGACCATATGTTCCCATGTTTCAGTTTCACGATTCCTTTAGGCAAAAATATGGTGGAGTTTAACATGCAAGAGTTCTTACACGGGTACGCTATTAATTATTTTATATCTTATCACAGATGGCCAATAAAGCCAAGTATTAGTTATTTCATGCTGTGTTCCCATCAATCCGTCTCGAATTCAGTCGCTGTCTCGAGGAGACTTCTAGCGGCCGGCTGCTCTGATCGGTAGTTTTCTGTGGTTTCTCCGATCAACAGTAGACGAATGCCGGAGCAGTACCCTAACAAACGGGCCACGGACCGCGCGCGATCTGGCCTTTTTCTTCCTTGTCCCATCCTCTTCCCTTACACACACACACACACTTACACTAACATGCACTACACTACCACATATTCTGAGAGACCGGTTCGGAGCTTAGAGCTTGTCCCAGCTGGGGTGGTGCCCCGCTGGTGGGAGAGTCCCGGTTAGGGGGAAACCCCACTAGCCGACGGTACGTCGGCGCCGGATTTTACCATCCAGCGGGGGAATATCGCTGCCATCTCCCGAGAAAAAATATACACTACACTAACGGGACTAATGACCAAAGCAGTTGACGCGCCTGGAATCACGAAAAATCAATCAATCCATCAGGAACGTGTCGATATATCACGGTGACTAATGTGCCCAAGGAAAGAAGGTTATAATGTCTTTACCGCATGTTACCCCCACTGTTCCTCTGAGAACTGTCGACGTTATGTGCGGAAACGTCTCCAAAATTCAAATCGGCCGATGGCGCCTGAACAGCGAGTGGAAAGTGAAAACAAGTCCCGTGAGAGGATGACGGCCACATTTAAGCTCTCTTTATTCCAAGCACGATCCAACCCTTCGGCGTCGAGGAGGCAGCAAATCGGTCGGCTGAGAGCGCCGGAGGTTGGAGAAGAGATGATGAATTTTAACCAACTCACTCTTCTCCGCCCCCCCTGTTCCCCGGTCTCGAGGCACAAGAGGGAGGGGGCGGGCGCCCAAAATCGCGTGGCCCCCTCTCCGGGGGCACGGCTGCCCCCTCGCTGCGTCAACATGGGCGCCCGCCACCGCGCCGGGGGGCAGAGGGGGGGCGGCGATTTGAAATTTTAATGACGAGTGCGCGGAGCAGGGGGCGTTGGCGAGGTGGAGCGGGGGCGGGCCCGAGGTAACGACGCCGCACGGGATTGGTGGAGCCACGCAGAGGGGGGAGGTGGCTGGTAACCTTCACATCAGGTGAAATGGAATCTGATGGAGGCGGCACAGTGGGCTAGAAGAACGCTTTGTCCCGTAGGAAGAGAACAGATGCTCTGATTCCATATCGTCACTTACTTCTAAGCATGTTTTTTCTCTTGACTTCCTTGTTCTTTTGTTGATATTCTACTCTGATGGTTTTCTTGATCTGTATCAAACTTCTACGCCTTCTCTCTGTCCCCCCTCTCTCCCTGTCTTCCTCCCGCTCTACTTCTCTCCCTCTCTCTCCAGAGCATTTTGCTTTACCGCTCTTGATCGTACCAGAGAATACTCTGATACATTGCGACTTTTCACGTGTCGAACCACATCTGAACCAGTGAAATAAACTGTGAATCAGGTGGGGCAATATGTATCATAAATGGTCGTTCACAGCCTAGAAACGCATCATAACATCGTACTCACAACTGGTAATTACTTCTAATTATTTAGGAACGTAAGAAATTTAAAATGTGTTTCTGCGGGAAAACTAGTTTCAAATATTCTTGCAATTGATGTTTCATTGCAAACGTTACAGAATCCACTTGCGTTTATATATTTCTGTATGTTCTCGTTACGCGGAAGGCTACGAGATAATCCGATCATCTTTTTCTTTTAACAAATACGTCGTTATATCGTAGTGAATAGCATCGCGTAACTATTTTGAAAAATATCCTGGGTCTACTGAATCGTTCTGACAAGGACACATCTTTAGCACGTTACAGTGGTAGCCAGTGGAGCTTTCTTTTGTGGCAAAATTCCGTAAGGCTTGATTCGTGTCTACCTGCCAGACTAATCACGCACGAGCACAGTTGAATCTAAAGGGACACGCATTGTACATGAAGTCGTAGGCTTCCGCGGCCAGAGTCATGTAGATGATCTTGGCTGTCCAGGTGACGCCGCGTCGAAGGCTGTGTTGCCGACGTTTCGACCATCTTATCGTGGTCTTCCTCAGACCAGACGTCGCACAACAGCCCTGAGGAAGACCACGATAAGATGGTCGAAACGTCGGCAACACAGCCTTCGACGCGGCGTCACCTGGACAGCTAAGACCAGACGTGGCACAACAGCCCTGAGGAAGACCACGATAAGATGGACAGCCACCTGGACAGCCAAGATCATCTACACACATTGTACATGTTTGTTGCCTAGTTTGTGGTTTGTCTGTGATGTCAGGAGGTGGTGTGTTAGTCTCCAATTATCTTTTAGTGAAGAGATCTTACTGAGGTCATTAGTCCAGTAAGTGTAGTGCTTGTTTTTCAGCGGGAGGTGGCGGTGACCCCCCCCCCACTGGATGGCGATTTCCGTCCCCGACCTACCGTGGACTAGCGGGTTTATCCTCGGACAGGTATCTTCCCAGCCGGGCCAAGATCTAAGTCCCCGACAGGTCTCCCGGCATGTGTGGTAGTGTAGTGTATGATAGAGTAGGTGTGTGTAAGGGGTGAGGATAGGACAAGGAAGAGGAAGGAAAGATTGCACGCGTGGCCCGTTTGTAAGGGTTCTGCTCCGGCATTCGCAGGAGCTGCGTGATTCAGCGAAACGAATGCCCAGCGGTGTACTGCGACCCACCCCTCCGCCGGCTAGCTCAGAATGGGTTTTCAAGGTGGGCGCAAAATAAAAAAATACAATTAGAATAGCGGGGATCAGGGTCATGTGGGCCGTTGTGGATTGAATGCATTTACACAGAAACTCAAGTCGAATCACTTTCCACTTACTTAAGTATATTCTAATTAAATTGCTGTTACAGTCAATGAACATAAAACACTTTACATATACAAGAATTTTTGTCTTGCTGAAAAAAAGAAAACAACTTACACTCTCAATAATTAATTACACTGTTTCCTTTCTCTCATTTAAATCAATTTCAAAGAATACTTAAAACTTTGCCTAATCATTCCAGTCGTAAATTCCCTAGTTGCAACTTTACAATTAGCTAAGTTTTTCTTGAAAGAAAAGATTGATTCTATTTTTTACAGAATATCGGTATAAAGAACCTGTACTAATACTTTCTTTCCGAAACAAATTATTCCTTCTAATATCTACAAATTGTTCAAGTTGGCACGACCTTACTGTGTCTTTTCACAGCGTAGAGAAATCTACGGCGTCGACTCTTCCAGTCGCTCGGTGTCCTTGTCCTTGCAGCTCGGTCGGGAGCAAAGCCGCCCCTCTGCAGAACCGCACGGTCGCCCCTTTCCAGTACCGTTGTTCAACTCACGATGTGGCCTCCGTCTCGTTTTCCGTTGATACTCTTTTCGTATTCTTTTATAGAATGTAACTAGCTTTAATTCCATATTTAAAAGAATCTCCAATACGACAACTGAGTCTACCGTATAAGAAGAATAAATATAAAATAAAAAAAACTGCAAAGAAAAGAAATGAATGGCCTCGTTAGTTTCATGCTATTCACACTCCTCTCTCTTACAAAGATTTTAAATGCGTCACTTATACTTTCATCCTTTTCCTGATGAATTGTTTTAATGCCTTGTAATATGATAATTACCTCCTCGAATGTCTTGAAGAGTTTTTATCGTAGATGCAGTCCTGAAGTCCGTAGCAGTACGAGGTGCCGCCTTCTCGTGATCGGTAGGTCCTCACTCTCCAGCTGTTACTTCAGAAAAGAAAGCTTTCTTTCTCCCGACTCTCGGTGTCGCATACTCTACCGAGACGCTCCCTTACGGATATAGTTCGTAGTTTTCATTTTCGGATTGTATTCAGGCGCGTTGGCGCGCGTTCAAACAGCTCATCTTATTCTTGAATATTGATGTGCTCCGTTTTCCGAGATCTCGGCAAACGGATGGTCACATACAAACGCCCAATTGGCAATGGATCATGAGCAGATGTTTTCGGAAAGCGATACAGATAGAGACAGTGTTATTATATGTATAGCCTACGTATTACCGCGAGCTATCATCACCGAAGGATATGTTTCCGGACCGGTAAATGCCGAGTTGGCATCATGAGCCGATATGTGTATAGAAGGGTTATTCTAGGAAGGAACCTCTGGGGCAGGGCGGGAAACATGAATGTCATGCACGCGATGTCATTGTACGAGATAGTAATGAAGACATTTAAAAATTAGCCAAATATAAATAGACGCACCGACAAAATGAGTGCATGGACATAACCTGCATTTATATTGTCAGCAGTGTTCAAGGAGTAGCTGTCAAAGCGGTTCTTCTTACAGTAATATCTCTATAAAAGTGTTTGTGTCATTCTCAGAAATTGGTGCAATACTTTTAATGTAAAAGTAATGAAAGTATTTTCATGTACTATTACATGTACAATTAAATGTAATGTACACAAGTAAGTTACGTTAACAACCGTACATTACTCCACATTGATTTTAATTTAAGCAGTAAAATTAATTAGTACACGTACATTAAGCCCACTTTAATGTACAAGGTACAATAAAATACACGTACAACCGTACATTAAATCTACATTAAATTTAATGTAATTTCGGACAGTGTACATCGACGGAGGCTGCTATGTGGTTCAGGGCGACACCTCACCGCTTTGCGCGTGGACGCTTACCCTGAAACGCGGAAGTACGTTACCTTCTTGTTGGCTCGATACTCGGCCGGCATTCACATCATACTGACAGCGAAGAACTTGACGCATGTGACCGGCAGTTTCACTAGAGACTTCAATGAGCCCGCAGTGAGAACCGCATTGAAAGACTTCAAGGTCGGAGATCGCTATGATGCCCATGGCCAATTCAATCCCGTATCTACAACAGTCAGCAACGACGAATATGACTCGATAAACACTTCAAATCGTTTTCGTAATACTTATTTTTTATATCCACTGAACGCAACCATAGGAAAGGTATGCCACTCTTTACGGCCGCCATCCCAAAAATTGAAACATATGAGTCAAGTTAAATATGGCCTTTTATTCCAAGAAATGGTATTTCTCGTTTATATATTTTTTTTCCTTTAAGAAGATGGTGTATCGAAACATAGTGGACGAAAAATATGCCACGCAAACACGAATTAGCGTGCATATTTTTACTTTCTGGCTACCGCTTACACAGTAGAGAGAAAGTTAGTATTACTATGCGAAAAAACGACGAATTTTTGGCAGAAAACTCTTATTACAGGGCACTGGTAAAGAAAACGTGAACCAATCCCGTTACTAAATTGAAAAAAATTCGGCCGGCGGCGCTAGCCGAATGCGTTTACTACGCTCCGTGAAGTCACGAAGGTTAAGCGCATTCGAGACTCGCGAGTTCGTGGTTGATTGACCGGCCAGGAACCCCGGGATCTAACGGCGTCGAGCCTCTGGCCGAAGGGATAAAAGGCACTGACTGACTGCGACGTGACGAGACTGGACTAATATTAAAAAAATAATAATGCCCATTAATGGAGGATTGCTCCCAAGGGCAAACGCGCTCAACGCCCCTTAAGGGGCTTGGAGACGCGTTGCGTCAAGGAGTGGACGCAACAAATTAAAAAAAAAATCCTCTAATACGTGATGTAGCCAGAATCTAAGTTTTCTGGGCCCTTGACAGCGAAAAATCGAGTGACGACAAAACATCTGTCTGTTCACCCGCCCGTCCGGCTAAACCGGTTAGCGAGTTTTATCAAAAATTGATATTCCCTTATGATTTGATAATATCACGGTCCCTTGAATTAGAAACCGCTATTTAAATTTTAAGGGTACTTTACATGAAGCCCTTAGGACATTTTCAAAATGTTCAAGAAAATGACTCCATCGTTTTTGATTAAATTTTGTTGTTGAATAATATGAAAGACATTTAAGATAATGGTGTAGGTCTCATGTTTCTTAAAAACCCTGATTTTTCGAAAATTGCAAAAATTCAAAAAAAAATTGACGTCTTCCTACAAGTACAATTAAAAAGGTAGGATTTTTTCTATAAAGAAATCTGTTACTTACAGATAGATTTCGAAATAAAGTCCTGTACAATTTTTAGAAAATTTGAATACTTTTCGCGTAATTTTGACCGGGAGCGGTAGCTCAGTGCATCAACTGATGTCACTGCAGCGCCTCTGACCGGGAGGTCCTAGGTTCGAATCCAGTGACGGCGGCAGGATTTTCGACACTGGCTCTTCAGCTAGGTCGAATTCAGTCGCTGTCTGGAGGAGAATTATAGCGGCCGGCTGCTCTGATCGGTGCACTACACTACCACATATTCCGGGAGACCGGTCGGGAGCTTAGAGCTTGTTCCGGCTGGGGCGTTGCCCCGCTGGTGAGAGAGTCCTGGTTAGGAGGAAACCCCGCTAGCCGACGGTAGGTAGGCGCCGGATCTCGCCATCCAGCAGGGGAAGATCACCGCCATCTCCCGAGAAAAAACATGCACTAGACTACCGGGACTAATGACCAAAGCAGTTGACGCGCCCGAAAACATGAAAAAATCAATCAATCACTCAAGCGTAATTTTGCGTGAAAATGCAGGCCAGATAGTACGTACACCACTAGTTTCGATACCGATCATTGTTTTCGTTATGAATATCGTGTTCCTGTCTGTTTATAATTATTGAGCGAAAGTATCAGAACGGATCCAGGAATGGTGGTCCATTGAGATCGCAGTGATCGGTTTGGGCCGGGGCTCGAGCGGGGAAATTGGCAGGCAATCGCTCGCCGCCAGAGTGCGTTGGCGCTCGCGCGGATGCGGGAAACGGGATTACCCCCTCCCCTCCTCCTCCCCCTCCCCCTCCCGCGGAGTCAATTCGCTCGGCATCCGCCTCCGACTCACGGCCCCCTTCTCCTCCACCCCTACACGAACACAGGGGGCGCTTTTTCAAGAGGAACGCGCAGCTCGTCTGGCATATTCCCATCACAATATTGTTTTATTATTATTATTATTATTATTATTATTATTATTATTATTATTCTGCTTCATGGATTTAGGCCTTAAGGCCTGTTTCCACATCAAGAGACTGAGTCTCTCCATCTTGTTAAGGGGCGGCCAACATTTCTTCTACTTTAGGATTATGTGTGTACATTATTTTGGGAATTCTGTTTGGAGGCATGCGTTGGATATGATCATGCCAGTTACTCCTGAATGATTGGATTCTGTCCATCAGATTGAATATATTCAGTTCGGTTCTGATGTCATCATTATATTGTCTATCCAAGATATTGTAACCTGCTACTGAACGTAAGAATTTCATTTCGGCGCTTTCTATTTTTCTTCTGTCTGTTCTTATTATTCACGATTATTCCCGATTATTATTATTATTATTATTATTCTCGATTATTCCCATTTAAAGAGAGCGTTTGAATTTGAATTCCTTTATGATGATTGTTTGTGTTTTCTCTGGACCCATATTTTCTTCATGTGTTCTCTGTGTTGTTTCTTCCGCTCTGCTGTCCATTTACATCCTGGCCTCTTCTTGCTTTCGGTTTAAAACGTATGTTTTGTTTACGGTATTTTCTGCATCATTTATTGTAACGTGTGCTTGTCTGAGATCCTCCTCGACTTCTTTAATCCATTTTGTTTTTCTCCTGCCTGAGTTGATGACTAAATGCTGACTGAGTTGTTGTTGCTGTTGTTATTATTATTATTATTATTATTATTATTATTATTTATTATTATTATTAGCCTATCTGCCATTTCTGTCCACGCTACACGTTGTCTTACGAGTCCCATTAATATTTCTTTGACCCCAGTGAAATAGCTGATAAGTCAAAAAACTTTTACCGCAGAGCAAATACAACTGTCAACTGCTGAAAATCAGGGATTAATCATAATCAATCGGAAACTGTTTTTTTGTGGGTTTTGTTTGAATATTATTAATCCCCGATTTACAGCATTTGTTTTAAGTCTTTTTTTTTTGCTCACCTGTTAAATAAAGTTCTTTTGTCTTATCAGCTTATTCACCGGGGTCAAAGATTTATCCCAGAGAGATGAACGTGTGTCATTCATTATAAGGATCGGTTTTTCGCTTGTATCCTTTGGTATGACAAAGTTGTTACGCGATGAAGTATGAATTGAGATGATAGGATAATGGTGCCAGGTGATCGGGCATTTTTGAACCATTCTAGTATTCTCCAAAACGACCGAGGGAAAACCACGAAAATCCCGGTCAGGATTTCCGGCCGGCCCGGGGATCGAACGGAGGTCGATCGACTGCGAGGTGCGTGCGCTACGCACTGAGCCACTTCGCTCAGTTACGGTTATTATCATTATTGTTATTATTATTATTATTATAATAATAATGATATAATAATAATATAAAATAATAATAATAATAATATATATATATAGTTTTTTCTAGTTTTCCTGGTAGATTTATATAATATCTGATTTCATGGAACATGCAGTATGAATTGTTTATATTATTACTTATTACATTGGAGAGAACTTCGCATTGTTTTGCAAATATTTAAGGATGACAAATTTTTAATTGTTGCTATAACAAAATTTTTTCTAATTGATATTTTTTGAAAACGCATGTATTTATGAATACTTCGGGCAATACATTTGTTATTTTCATAAAACACACCGTTTTCTATTATTTCTATTATGTTTAAAAGGTTTCTAATAGCGCAGCCATTTCAACCTGGGGCATCCAGAATATCTTCTTTGCCAAGACTGTTATGCCAGTTGTAATGACTTGAAGTCTTGTGTGCGAGTGAGTGGTTCTGTAAAAACTGTATTTTCTAAAACTGGTACTGACCAAATGATGGAATTTTTCTTCGAATGCGAATTCAATGCCAGATGTTAATGCTCTATGCGATCAATTTGATTGTGACGTTGTGAGTCTTCATTAAAAGGACAATTTTTGCGTCTTCATATAATGTGAACGATTATTTGTATCGCAAAGGTGGCATTTGACATTAGTGATAGAGTGGCATTTAGTCTGAAATAACCAGTGGTTGAGGGCATCAACTGATATTACTGCAGTGCCCCTAAACGGAACGTCCTAGGTTCCAGTCCCGATGGCATGATTATCGACATAATCGACTAAGCTAGGTCGAATTCAGTCGTCCGAGATTGATTGATTGATTTTTTCTTGTTTCCGGGCGCGTCAACTGCTTCGGTCATTAGTCCCGTTAGTGTAGTGCATGTTTTTTTCTCGGGAGATCGCGGTGATCTTCCCCCGCTGGATGGCGAGATCCGGCGCCGACCTACCGTCGGCTAGTGGGGTTTCCCCCTAATCCGGACTCTCCCACCAGCGGGGCACCGCCCCAGCCGGGACAAGCTCTAAGCTCCCGACCGGTCTCCCGGAATATGTGGTAGTGTTGTGCATGTTAGTGTAAGTGTGTGTGTAAGAGGAGAGGATAGGACAAGGAAGAGGAAGGATAGATCGCGCTCGGTCCGTGGTCCGTTTGGTAAGGTACTGCTCCGGCATTCGCCTGGTGTTGATCGGAGAAACCACGGAAAACTACCGATCAGAGCAGCCGGTTGCTAGAATTCTCCTTCAGGCAGCGACTGAATTCGACCTAGCTGAAAAGCTAGTGTCGAAAATCCTGCCGCCGTGGGGAGTGGGAACCTAGGACCTCCCGGTCAGAGGCGCTGCAGTGACATCAGTTGATGCACTGAGCTACCGCTACCGGTCATCTGCCGAGAAAAACATGCACTACACTTATGTCCCAGTATTTGACGCGCTCGGAATCAATCAATCAATGGAAAGGAATGGAACGGCTAGTAAAAATGTGATTAGATGAAAACAACTGTTTCTTTCTGAAATTCATGAAGTGGGAGATGAGTGCACAAGGGTCCAGTGGCAGAGGGTGAGAACGTGTGGGCGCGCTTGTGCTTCGCGTAGGGATGTTGAAGTCCGGGCTGCTCGAATCTCTGGCGACGCCATTCCCGGAAGCGCGTGGGCGGCGGCGGGGGCGGAATTGGCAGCCAATCGCGCTCGCGCGGCTGCTCCTCCGCGACGGCAGCGCGCCGCGCGGCGGAAACGCGCAAACAGGATTACCACTGCCGCAGCCCGATCCCCCGCCCCCAACCCCAAAGCCAATTTCCCGCTGTGTATCGACGCCGGAGACGAGCGCAGCTCGCGGCCCCCCCACCCCCTTCCTGCCCCCTCCCCCCCACCACGGGCACCGTGGCTCCAGATGCACGGCTGTTGCTGATGCTACGGTATAAACCACGTAGTTTATTTATTTTTTTTACGTCAAAAAACAGTTAAAAACTGCGTATGACGTGCTATGGGGAAAAGTGAATTGTGTGCACATTTTCGAAATTCTGTGATCCCTACACTAAGTCATATACTACTTAAATTTTGAATTTTGAAAGGGAGAAAAAAAACAAAAAAAGCTCCCATGTAGTAAAATCTATTTTCAAAAATAAATAAGCAATAAATTTTGAATTTTGAAAGGAAAAAAAAAAAACTCCCATGTATAAAACTATTTTCAAAAAAAAAAAACTCCCATGTAATAAAATCTATTTCAAGGATAAATAAGCAATAAATTTTGGCTCTTCCTGCCGCGACAACATGGAAACGATAATTTGAATAATTGTATTTCCCACTGAATTCTAGAAGACGTGCACAGAAAATGAAGTTACATTTATGTCCAGAAGCAAAACAAGGGGCCATCTCGGCATTTGCTCAATGGATCAGGGAAACTGGACGAAAAACCTGATCGAGATGGGAGCGAGCAAAAAACCACGAGCAAAATACCCGGCTCTGCGTTGCACCCGGCAAAATACCCGGCTTCTTCATATCCAATCCTGATGAAAGAGAAAAAACTTTATTTTTTATGGTTTACTAGTTCATGGGTGTGTTTTTACGGATCTCAAACAAAAACGCGTAAAGTTATTGTTAATATCCTTGCAGGCCTTTCTGATTCGTTATGCCCTCAGGCCTTTTGAATACTTTATGGCCCGCTCTAAGACCAACACAACACATCACACATACCAGCACAATACAACACAACACCAACTAACACGACATTATTATGAAGTCGATTTATTAATGTTACGATGCAAGTAAATACAATAAATAAATGGCATAATGCTCAAATAAGTAAAATAACTCGTTATAAACCTTGTTTTGCTTAATTGATATGAAAATAGCAATTCTGGAATGTTTCGATAAATATATTATTTCCACCAGTCACTTGTATTTAACTGTGACGTATCACCTTTTTTAGAGAATAATACATATAGTATGTGCATCTTGATAAGCAGTACTACTCGTAGAAATAAGATGTATAAGGCGCATCGGCTAACATCCTCGAAATTTTATTTTTTTGGTGTTACGATATATTATAAATAACTTCTGGCAATAGAAGCATTGCAATAGCAGCAAATTGTGTTGATGAAACAGTACTTTTAGGTTATTACCTAAAAGTACTTTTTCATCAACACAATTTACACTGTTATTCACACTGTTATATAACTCTCAAATACACCATAAACATTCTCATATATCTTTCGAGATTTTACTGGAAACCACTGTCCGTAGTTTTGTTAGCTTTTCCGAGAATTTCCGGAGGAACTTCACCATATTCGTTCATTTTGTACGAACAAATCAGTCCAATAACGATTATGCCATAGTCATTAGATAAACACTCTGATTTGTTTATCTGACGTCATATGGACAACTGACTATTACAATGCATCTTTTCACTTTAGACGCAAGAAAAATGATAAAATGTTTCGAATTCTCGTTTATTCAGCAACGAACTAGTAAACCATAAAGTTTTGTATGCACAACGGGCGGTACTAGATGTTTTTGCCCTCAGGCGACTTCCAACCCCTCCGTCCAGAGGGCCTCGGGTTTGGGAGTCGCCCTCGGGGCACAAACATCTACTTAACGCTCTTGATACATAAATAACTATTACTTCTACGTTATTGCATCTTTTTGCCCGACTGGCGTTGTCAAGGTTTCTTCATGTCCAATCCTTATGGAAGAGGAAAAACTTCAATTTTATTTTTAACTTACACGTTATTGCTTGTTTTTGTTTGCAATTAGGAGCTTCATATTTATGCATAACTTACCTAAATAGAGAGGATCGTGGTAACGAGTGAAATACAAAAACTGTTGAATGCTTCTACATGCTACTCTTACGGAGGAAATTATCAGAGGGTATTATGGAAGGGAAATATGAAATGAGCCAAGTTAATTAGTAAATAAGTAAATGTGAATAAAATTAAGTAAAAAATAAAATGATGTATATACTACCACGCTTAACTGGTTTTAATATCGAGCGGCGACGAAATCCCGAAAGCCTTTGGCCGAGGTCTTTTTGTCACCCGAGATCATTAGAATCCTTATAACGGCCTTGGTAAATAAATAACTAACCACTGTGTTTAAAATTATTATTTTATGTAATTGACTCAAATCTTAACAAAATAGTACAACTTTGTTTTGTTTTATTTTACAGTACATTACTATTGGCGATTAAAGTGCATTAGATTATATCTTGATAAAATTATGGGAAAAGAATGATGTATTTATACATTGTAAAACTGTATGAATAATTAAAATAATAATAAGAATACTATTAGATTACATTTTTTATCCTAAGCAACACTACTGACCTCTGGTGAATTTATTAGTTACCAGTTCTGCTACACCGCTACTGACGTCTGGCGGAATAAATTAGGAATCAAGTTGCTCTTAACGATAGGCGAAAAATAATTATGGTGGTGCATCTACCAACATATTATTTACATCATTTAATTTCCGCATTTGCGTAGTATTAATCTTTACCGAACTTTGCAAGGACACTGCGATAATCCTGAAGAAGAGCTACGTCAACATTTCGTATCGATTCAAACACTATTTTTTGTGGTATCGATGTCGTTGAATTCACTTTTATAGTAATTTTAGCACTTATAGCGCTTGTACTTATAGCACGTTTATAGATTGCTGTTGGCTAGATGAAGCCGGACAAACATTGTGCACTTGGTGTATCAGGTTTTTGAAGTGAAAATAGTTTCATATTCAACATAGCTGCGTCGGCCCAGTGGCCGAGACCTCTAAGGCAGTAGTGTCGTAGTGAACTCGGACCGAAGGGTCGCGGATTCGAGTCCCGCCTCGGGCATGGTTGTATTTGTGTTCGTCCTTTCACCCCTTATCATCAATCACCATATCGTTTCATCCACATAGTTACCATACCGTTAACAGCAATAGTGGTCGCTAATGACCTGGATGTTGATGCGACCTTAAATAACCAATTAAAAAAAGAAGCTTCAAAAATAGCTCTAAACGTTGCATCATAAGACCCGATATTATGCTTAGTAATAGTTATTTATGTAATTAGGCTGATATTGAGAAGACGTTTTTAAATTTGTAAATCGAGGAGTTAATATTTTATAATTAACCAGTCAATCGTCAATTGGAAAATCAGCCGTGTGCCGTTCAATTCTTTGCGTATTACCACCGTATCGTATCACAAACATTGTACAAATAAACTTTCCTTCAATTAGGAGTACTCATCCGTTTTTTTCGCTTATTTGTTTTCTATTTTCTTAATGTTCGGGGTATTGTAAAATCGTTAAGGGACGACTGGTTGCGTTAAGTCGATATAACAACACTATTACGAAAAGTCTAACATACAATGTATATTCTTACACGTCAATTAACGGACTGAGAGACGTAGACCCATATGATTAATTGCACTGAATATAAAATAGCCAAAAATTCTAAGTAACCAAATTTCGTGCGATTCTGACACCCTTGCCAAGAAGTGACACATCCCGATCGGCTAAGAGCTGAAAGGGAAGAGATGGTCCAAAAAGTGTCTTATTTTGTAGATTATGGTCTGCAAAGTATAACTCGTGTCACCAGAGAGAACCGTGATATCGAGGATATCACCGTTTTGATGTCACCGTTTTAAAATTATGTACTATAGTAAGCGCACGTTTGTGTTGCAGCTTAACATATTTTGCGAATAACATCCGGGACTGATGTTTTTTTCAGTATCTAGAAAAAAATCAGTAAATCAATAAATGGGCATAATCTAGAAAATTTTATGTTGATTACCTTGAATTTGTTTGATTCTTTCCTTAAGTAATCCCATATCCAGCAGTAGCATGTTAATGTTTTTGTGCGTCGTTGATAAATCCTCATTTGTAGAAAATCGTCGTATTTCCTTAGAGAACATAATGGTTACTAAGCAAAATTCTAAGACCGCATAATTGCCATTTCAAAAATCTGTCTTAGGACAAGTTTCAATTAAGTTGTCTTTTTCTTTTAATTTTTATTCGCTCTTTTTGTATCTCGAGGAGCGGGTGGCCTTTGCCATAGAAGAAAACTTAATCTTAAAAAAAAAACTTAACGGCAAATCGTCTCAATATCTGTCATGTTATCGATGGGCCCCATTCATAATGGCGAATGTAAAAGTAAACATTTACTTCAGATATAAAAGTGAATGTTCGTAATAATCGTTCACTCGATTCACTAGCTTCCTGCACTGCTAAAATTCCCCAAATCCCAAATCGTTCGTCGAAAAGAAAGCGTGTGAATCGGATTGTAGGTACAATCATTGAACGAATTGAATGAATCATTGAACGAATTCAACGTAAATAAACTTTTAATTGAAGCCATTCACATTATAACTCATCCAGGTTATAAGAGTCTATATTACGTTTCAAGATTATCATTATCATCATCACCAGCAATGTTGCAGTGCTTCATAGAATCGCTCAAAGCACTAATGGCACAAAACATCATTGTTATCCTGGCATGATTGTGTGCATTTTGTTTACTCTCATGCATTTGTAAATTAAATTTCTGTTTCAAGTATCTGTTTATGGATAAGTTATTACATCAATGAGAGGCAGTGTTCACATTTACTCTGGCCAAAATGAATGGTAGGTTCTTGTTTATGTTAAAAGCAGTTGCTTATAACAGTGTGTCTCCATTAAAGTGTTTATTGCGAAAGGGTCTGACTTGGATCATGTATCTTTTCCTAGAAACACCTGAAATTAGTGGGTGGGAATTGATTGGCCTCTCTTGAGAGGAGCGGTCCAGCGAAAGAACAAATATAAAGAAAATATTGCTCCTAATATTCAAGGCACCAAATATTGCAATAGCATTCACCCGGAGTTGTGTGTGAAAATATTGTCTTGGAATGCATTACGATTGTTTCGTCTGGTCGTTATTTTATTTATTTATTTATTTAAGGTAACAATATAACAACTATAACAACTAGGTCATCAACATTTCCTATCCCTACACAATAGTACAAACAAATATAGTAATTACAGTTTTAACAAAAATAAATATGTCGAAGTCATTTACAATTACCCAAATTACATGAAAATTTAAATTAGCTAATGTACCAATACAATATTCAATAGTTATATAAGACCGCTCAATTTTGTAATTGCTTAGTCATTGTTTAGAAATAGTTTTAATATCTTGGGGACACCCGTTTGGAACTGAACAAGGATTTAAGGCTTCCTTCTATTTTCAGAAGCTTTCTTACATTACCTAGACCAGAGCATTCAAGAATGAAGTGGGAAGTGAAGACTGGGGACAAACTTTGTTAACGCACTAACACACAATTTTCAAATGTCTTTTAACGGAAGTGAGGGGATCATTGTTCCACGACTGACTTACCGAGAAGCGCGTGTCGCTTCCAGAACATGTCCATTGTGGTTGACATCGATGTCAACTGTAGTTGACATTGGAGTAGAGTGGGAGCAGGGACCAAGAAGTGCATTTTCTACAAGCAGTCTAAGTTGTAAACCAGAGCTCAGAATGTATTATTTGTTGGTAACGGACTGTAGCTGACAGAGTGTGGGAGGTAGCTTGCTGTGTTTGTTCCTTGTTTGGTGTTTGGCGAACAGTGTGTTGGGACGCCTCGCATTCAGATCCGACTGGGTCGGAGGTCTAAACACATTCTGCGCAGAACAAGGATATCGTTCAGCGTAACTGATCGTGTGATATTCTAGATACCTACAATTATGTAAATATTACAAATCATGCCTGTAACAGTGTTATTAACACGACGACTGCGTACAAAAAATTACAGATGACATAATTTTGATGAATTGACAGTTGAATTTTGTTGAATGACAGTTTTTGTTGAATATTCGTACTTGTATATTCATTGTTGCAAAAGTTAAGCAGAACGTTCGCAATTATGTTCTAGAGGCTTTTAGGGTTTTCTGATCTAAAGTATGAGCTGAGCAAAATTGTTACGATTTTCCTGTTGATAAGAAACAGTTTCAGGCATACGGAGTATTTCATTCCACAGCTAGATAAAAAAGGGATCTTGTACTCTTAAGTAATGGTAGTTAACGATCAGGTTATTGAAAGTATTTGATTTGTGATTTTTAAAATATTTCTATATTCGTATGTGAACTTACGTACTCATATTACTGCATAAATGTCTTGTTTTCGTTCATAATTTCTTAGAGTGTAATTTCCACTTGTATTTATCGGTCGGTATTTCCTTTCTCTGGGTTGTTCCTTATTTGCCGATTTTATTTTTTCGCTCCACCAATCTGTCATTCTCCCTCTCTTCAATCTGTCATCGGCCCTCTCATTCTCCTGTCTCTGTTTAACTGACCTTGTCTGATTTTTTAGGGGATTCCTTCTCATTTGCATTTTGTCTCTGACTTGCTTCTCTCGCCCACCTTCGTACCGCCTTCCTCTGCTCTTCTTTTCCCGGTTTCTCGTCTTGCTGCTCGGCGCCTTCTCGTCTTTCCCCCTCGGGTCGCCCACCGCCTCCGCGCACAAAGCGAAGGTGTCGCCCCGCGCGTCTGTTGTGGTTCCTGCCCCCGCGCGCCTTTGTGCGTCTGCTAAACAGACAGCCCCCCTCGGCCGTGGATACCCCCCTCCTCCTGGCCGGGGGCCCCCGGTCGACTTCCGGTCGGGGGGGCTACCTGAGCCGAGCAATGAGCTCCCACCCACCGGCAACGCGTCGCGTCCGCCCGGCGAGCCTTGGGGTACGCCCGGAATGTGTCTGCGCTGAATGGAGCGGCCGAAGAATACGCGGCGTCCGCGCGGGACAACGCCCCGTTAACGCCGACAGCTCCTGCGCGAAGGCCTCAAAGAGGTGATAGGTGTCTGGCCCGATTGGGGCCCGAGTGAGAGAGAGAGAAAGCTGACGCGTGAGATTTGATCTTTTTCTCGCGCTGCCATTGTCTGTTTTGTCTTTCTCGGGCGTCGCTTTCCACTTGTCTGGGAAGACCACGTTCGCCCTTGCTGGACGTTCAGCTCGCGGCATACACTGTTGGTGGGGCAGCATTGCGTTTCGTGAGAGATTTCAGAATTCATATGTTTTCAGGGTAAATAACTACCCTTTGATGAACTAACCCTACTTGTTTATCACTTGTTTGTTTTTCATTGGGAAGCTATCTTAACTTCTCTTGGAGAGATAGGATATGTTCTCTTTAATCTATAGAATGCACAAAACTTTATATTCCAAGTTGTGGTTGGTTCCTTTTAAGACGCCAAGGTTATTTTCCATCAAAGAATACAATTTTTATTGAATGTTTATACATAAGTTCAGTTCCATTTTCATTAGCCTCAAAATATGTAGCAAATATATACACTATTTAATTATTTTATGAAATGTGCCTGCAAACTTTGACTTACTATGATTTTCGCACTTCTGTCATTTTTGTAGATTATTCGCGCAATTCTTTTCAATTTCTCCCTTGGTTCGTCTTTTGCCGAGTTACTTTCATTTCCATTATGATCTTTAAATATGTAAATGAAATCATTTAAATACTTTATTTAATTCTTCTTGATGATATTATTCCTAATGTTTTCTCCCTAGAAATATAAAATGGATTATGCCTAAATTTACTCTGGAACCCCCGTGTGTTCAATTTTTCGGTTTAGTCACTGAAGCCAACTTTACTCTCGAAGATATTTCATTGAAAAATAAAATATTTTCATAACAGCTGTCACTTAATGGTTCTTTCATTTTCAGTCTCCAAAAATATATTATTTCTTTTACGTTATATTATTGTTATCTAAAATGTTTAAAAATGAATATTTTAGGCCTATATTTAAATTTTTGTTGGATGTTTCAGTGCATTACAATCTGAATTTGTATACAAAAATAATATTCTATATTATTGATAAAATGCACAAATGTTTTAAACATAAGTTAGTTTGACAACGTATTTACGTCGAAATTCCAAGCGATGTTTTGATGAGCAGGAGCACCCACTTTTATTAATACCGAAAACGGGAAATGTTGGAGATGTTTTCAGTTTAGTACGGGGGTATATACTTCGAGTTATTTGTCGATTTCTTGAAAGAATTCGGTACATATAATCCTTGACAATGAAAGTCTAGAGGTTTTACGTATTTCGTCAATGTCTATGTGCTTAATGAAACCTCAACATGGTGTAACGGTTAGCGTATCGGGCTGTTGTACCAAGTTCGCAGGTTCAAACCCGATCGAAGCCGTGGATTTGTAAAGGGCGAAAAAATCCTTCGTACGCCTTCCTTCGGAGGGGAAGTAAAGCCGACTGTCCTATGTTAGTAGATTTACTGCATGTAAAAGATCCTCAAGCCTAAATGAAGCCTCTGAGCTAAATTCAAAGATGGAAGAGCAGGCCTCATGGTCTGGGTCTCGCCACGTAAAATAAGGAATTCATTCATTCAATATCGGAAGATTACTATTGTAAAGTGCATCACAATTGCACTGGCAATGTTTTACCACTTGATGAACTTTTATATTTGAATTAATGGATGCACACTTTTTAAAACCTCACTCTCCATTATTTTTGACTTCCGAAAGACTACTCTTTTTCCAGACAATGCAATGCTGACCGTACGATTTGCTACCATGAATGTGCAAAGTGTTTGATCTCGTCTATGCACTTTCTGGCCTCTCTCTTTCTCTCTCTCTCTCTCTCTCTCTCTCTCTCTCTCTCTCTCTCTCTCTCTTCATTATAAACTCATTTCATCGTTCTCCTACAAGGAGACAAGTGCAATTGATTATCATATATAAAAGATCAGTGCTGCGTGATTCTCATATTGAATTGAGAAATCTAATGCTTCATTTGTGCTATTTCCTTTCTTCAGGCACAGTACAAGCACCGTTGCAATAAAACATTCTCCTTAACACACTTGTTAACACGAATGCCGTTAGTTTTAGGTTAGATTGCAATACGTGCGATCGAGACACAAACCCTGACGTCCGTTAGATGCCTTGTCCGTGATTCCTTTTTCCCTCCCTTCCCTGCTGCGATCCTTTCAGTCACTTCTTTGACTCATGCACCGTTGTTTTCAGCTTTGGATCACAACGTGCTTCCTGTGTTGTGAATACCATCTGTCCGATCTCATTAAATGAAATTGTGAGTCCTCCATAAAGCAAGAGGTATGATATTTCTTAGAACTGGGTTCTTCACGAGGACAAAAACGGCTACCTTCAAATCGTGATCTTTTCTGTTTCCGCTGAAGGAAGACGTACGGTACAGCGGTGCCTTGTTTTCCGTTTCAGAGGATGCTTTGTTAAAGTGAGAGCTCGACCTGGCCGTTGAATGGGGTGAAAGTGCCAGTCTATTTAGAACTTAGCAGATGACCGTCTTTACTCATCGTATCCTTCACACGCACTTTCACATATCAAAAACATTCTCGTCTACCTCACAACGACCCTTGGAATGAACGAAGAAGCTTTCTGCCCAGTCGCATTGTCTCTCACTCAGAGACGGAATTGTTTTGGGGTGAAAGGATCGCTTCGCCGCTCCTGTGTGATAAATCTTAAATGGTAGAAGAATGCTTTATTACAATAGCATAGAAGTCAGTAGCTTTTGATTTTGCTTATGGCAATTTTACCATTACATATCCTCACATTATTTAAATTTTATAATTATCTTATCTCTTATATTTTGTTAAATTATTCCCTAAAATTGTGTTGGTTTTGATCCTCTTTATTCAATTTTGCTTTCTAATTTTTAATATAACCAAGTTGTCTCTGTACTAACGATTTTTTCTCATGAAGTTAAACATTTTTATGTAGATATCTATCTGCTCAATTAATTTATTTAATTTTGAATTATACACCAAAATGAATTGAAATATGATTTGTAAAGAGTGAAGTTTCATTTGTTTGTGTGAAGTCAAATGAAAATGTAACTGTTTGATTGACGGAAGTACTAATGTTGACATGAGTAATAAAGAGACGTTAGGAATGAAATATTGAAGATAATTCATGGTTATAAAACTAGATTAAATATTACTCCTGACCTACATTATTACAATATGACTGTTATTAGAACTTCAGTCATATGCTTGTTAGTGACTTCTTCTGATGTTTACAAAGACTTTAAGGCAAAATGCTCTGTGAAGATTGTCACCAGTTAGACCTAATTTAGGGACACGCGTACATTCACTCCACTGTGTTTCATAAAATACGCTTTTATTCATTTAATGTATACATTTTTGAGACTTGATAATTGATTATTAATGTAAAAGACACACCAGGATTTCTTTCACTTTCAAATTAAATTATTTGACAATTTTGTTTGGAACAATTTGTTTTATGCATAGAAACAGCAGTAAAAATAATATTACACATTTTTGAAAAGTTTTAGCATACATTTATTCGTTCATTAATACTTATTACGAAAGGAGTGACATTCATTGGTGGATCAAACTTCGAGCTGCAGTGGCCTATATTATGTCACAAAGCTTTTTTTTAAACATATTCTTGTCAAAAATGTTAAATATTACAGTAAATATTGCACAAAATTCATATATGTTACAGAGAATTATTATTATTATTATTATTATTATTATTGTTATTGTTATTCTGAACTCTCAACGACTACAATACTTTGCGCAAATCTGGTCTGTATCCAATAAAACAACGTCTTGCACTTTCCAGTGTTTTAAATGACCTGAAAGTCCTACAGAAATTTACCCAATACAAACCCCTTACTCAGTACAAACCTCAGAGCTCCGATAATTATTGGAACGACCTGTCGTTTGACGCCCCACATTCGGCTGATCTCGATTTCCAAGCTCCTGTATTTGTTTATCTGCCTCTTTGGTTTCAATGTTTTGATTGCACGGCCCAGCAATATCTTTCAAGTAGACACGATTTGTTTGACGATATCGTGCGATCGGTTTGAATTTGTTGGTATCCAGTATTGTAGAATACAGTCCAACAGACGTCACCGGTTTTGTGGTATGATCCTACAATTTGGTGTATGTATTTGGAACTTCGAGAGATGTACAGATCTGCCAGTCGAGGTAACTACACTCCCTATCATGTCTTTTCAAGTATTCTATCTTTCCTAAAACTGGGCAAGCTGAGACGATATGATAAATGGTTTCTACTTGTTTCTGACAATTAAGGCATTTATCATCTAGGAAACATTTTGAGTACCGCTTTATCATAATGTCGTGTTCTCAACCACTGATTTTGGGCAACTACTACAACCGCTACCGATTTTGGCTTCATTTTTCCCATTTTACCCACATAAATAATTGTTCTTTATTGATCTGCACATAATCCGGTCATTTTAAATATTTTCCATGGAGTGGTTTGTCTCTCCACGATTTCTTCAACACTTTTGTACCATTTTATTATTATTACTATTATTATTACTATTATTATTATTATTATTATTATTATTGTTATTATATTTTATTTCCCTCACTCATAGGCGATCTTGGACATGCACTTGCACAGACTCAGTATCATTTTATCACGTTGCAAGTCTTGCATGTAACTAATCAGGAGGAATCAACATTAGGCTGAATCCGATTTTTATACCCCAGGGTTGTTAGTCCTGGGGGAATGGAAGATGGAATGGTGATGATAATAATAATGGATGAATGTACGGCACACACAAACAGACATACGCAAACACACCCATGCCCGAGGCGAGACTCGAACCCGTGATCCTTCCGCCCGCGATCGCTACGGCACCACTGCCTTAGCGATTTCGGCTATTCGGACTGGCAATAAAGGCATTATTATTATTATTATTATTATTATTATTATTATTATTATTATTATTATTATTATTATTATTATTACTATTATTATTATTATTTATGTTATTATTATTACTATTGCAGTTATTGATGCAATTTTTCCAGTTCCCATTCGCCAGCCTGTGTAGGAGCTTCACGTCGTTTTTTGCCTAGCTGCTCCTCATTCACAATCGTTCGCAGCGAACGGCTTCGTCGCGAGCGGCAGCTGTCTCCCTGCTCCTGCGTCAACCCTTCCGCCTGCCGTCGATGGCGCTGGCGTCGCCTCGCGCCCCCCCCCAACCCCCCCCCCCCCCCCTTTAAACCCCGTGCCCCGAAACAGGGGTCGCGCGGGGGGGTCTGTGAATCAGCCATTACGGCGAACGCGAGCGCGAGGCGTGGCGTAGGGGGGCGGGGGGGCGGTGGAGGTTTTATTCGGGAGTTTTGAAAAGAGGCGCTCGTCCATTGGGGGAGCGAGGGCTTTCACGCGCAGCGAATTGCCCATTTGCCCACGCGCACCCCACGCGCGGCAGGTGGGGACGCCGCCCCTCCCCCCTCCAGATGGCGCCACCGCACACGGCCGACCGCGCTCGCACCTACGCAGCCCTCAAAACACAGAGAAACTTAAAATATTAGCACGTGGTTGATTTCTTGAAAAAAAACAACTAAAGTATTAGCACGTGGTTGATTTCTTGAGAAACACCTAAAATATTAACACGTGGTTGATTTCTTGAAAAAACTAAGTATTAGCACGTTGTTGATTTTTTGAGAAACACCTAAAATATTAACACGTGGTTGATATCTTGAGAAGAAAAAACTAAAGAATTAGCACGTAGTTGATTTCTTGAAAAACACCTAAAATATTAACACGTGCTTCATTTCTTGAGAAAAACGTAAAATACTAACACGTGATTGATTTCTGGGGAAAACGTTACACAATTAACACGTGGTTGATTTTTTTAGAAAAACCTAAAATATTAACACTTGCTTGATTTCTTGACCTTGTTGATTCATTGTAGGGATATAGTACGAAAATTTCGAAAATGTTTGGTTTTTATGTAAAGTATCCCCCAAAATGAAAACATCTGTATCAAATAATGACTGAGAAATCAACCAGGAATATCTATTTTAATTAAAATGTCTGTACATGATTTCGGCACTAATCTTGTTCATAGATAGTGTTGAGAAAAAGCTTTAATGACCACCAACACATGATTTCTGATAATACACGTAAACAAGAAAGTAATAATCTAGATACAGAAGCGAGAAAAATTCTTTTGTTCGGTATCTGGGAACAACAAAACAGGATTTTCTGTCAAAAATGGCACATTTTTTCTGCAGGATTACAATACTTCACTTACACGAAGTAGTAGTAAATTTACAATACAACAAAAGTTCGGAAAGTAACTTGGAAAAGGAAAACGTGTTATGACCATTACCAGCCACACAGAGTCTTTGCCCATCCTAAGTGAAACATTTCAATTGTTCGGAGAAAAGAATAACATCATATTTTAGAATACTATAAACAAGCACAATTGGAATATTATTCTTACGTCTGAAATATTACATCTATGCGAATAGGTTATATTAGCGCAAATATGCAATTAAAGCATCCAGACAAAATTAAACCACATTTAAATTGCAAGATTTCAGGGAAATTTTAAAACAATATCCAATGCTGGTTTTGGTGCCGAGGTGATGACTTATATGACGGATGAAACGTAGATCAACATATTTTGAATTTATTTGCTTCATTCACTATTTGAGCGACAATTAATTCTTTAACCTCGTATGTGTTATTAATAGTGTTTTCTTTTAAAATATTAATAATACATCCTCATTTTAGGTCTTTTGTTCATTTATTCATGCTTTATTTATTGACTATTTTTTTATGTATTTTCCTATTATCCCTTCTTAAAGTATTAATTTTCAATTAAGATGTTGCTGGCAATGTAAACATTTTTTTTAAATTTTCATTAAAAAATATTTTTTTACTCCAATACGTTCATTTTGAAACCCCCTCCAACGCCGTATCTATTTTTTTTATTCCCTAAGAGCCCCTAAGCACCCGAAGAAAACATATGGGTTGACACGTGGTGCCTTTCATTTTTTAACTTTTGCAGCATGTAACTAACATCTTAGACCGAGAAAACTTACGTTGTGACCTAATCAGAACGTTTGTGAACCAGTTCTTCCATGATGTAAAATAAAATGTATAGTTGATTTTTAATAATTGTCTGAACGCGAGGCCGAAAGCTGTCTATGAGGGTCATTAAAATATAAATCGGAACTTCATTTATTGGTCTCTCATATTTACGCGATCAGCGTAGGGTCCCCGAAAATCTGCAACGGTAAAATAGAGAAGAGACAGCCATGCACACGGCCCTCAAACTCACATCTTCCTTTGCAGTACCATGAAAATGAACAGAAAGTACATTCTGTTGCGCAATTGCATTCGTATGTGCAATGCGTTTTCTCGCCAGCGAAGGTGTGAAATTAAATGCAATAGTGAAGAGACAGAACACAGTTAGGTCATGCTTCTCTAAGTAAAACCAAATACTCAATTGGGACCAGAAGTGTCGAAATGGTCGACATAAAGTGTAAAATGAATGCCGTAAACGGCGTCAATGAAGGCAATATTCAAGCAGTGCGTGATGTTGAAAACGGTTGTCGCATTGCCGTTGTCCATAATGCATCAGTGGTGGGTGTATGTAGGGCCCATGGCATCGAACGGCGACTACCGATTCACGATGTCATCCTGCGTGACCGCACACACTAGCTCTGACGCGTGATAAATTAACGGAATTGCACTAGCTACTTCTAGAACATTCACTTTACTGATCAGTCTTCTTCCTATGTGTTTGGTGCAATAAAGGAGGCATTAGGCGGAGAAAGATTTGAAGTCAACGCTGCGGGCACACAGTTCATACGCAATCTGCTACTACGACAGCCGTCTTCTTTTTTCCACGAAGGAATCAGAAAGTTTCCTATGCGATGGATGAAATGTATATCTGTCCAAGAACAATCTGATGAAAAAAATAGGGACTGCGTGTGTATCTTTATGAATGACCAATGTGTAACAAAATTCCGGTTCGTATTTGAATGACCTACGAATGTTTGAACAGTCATAGGCTACGTAGCTTGTTCAAAGTGTAGCTATATCTTGGGCAGAGTCGCAGGGGTTCGTGGGGCTGCTGGCGTTGCTCCGTTGGGCCCAGAGAAGCGGGCAGCTGTGCCGCAACGCAGATGCGCGGGGCGGGGCGGGGCGGGGCGCGGGGGCGGGGCACGGGCGGACAGTGTTGTGACAGCGTAGGCCGCGCCGCGTGACGAGTTCAGAATGGACCGCTCCGCCCAGCCCCCCGCCCCACCCCGCCACGCCACGCTCAAGGATTAGGCCAACGGTCTCCTCCAACAGCCTCCCGCCAAGCATGGGAAATGAATTAAAGTTCAGATTATTATTATTATTATTATTATTATTATTATTATTATTATTATTATTATTATTATTATTATTATTATCATCATCATCATCATTATATTATCATTATCATTATCATTATTATTATTATTATTATTATTATCATTATTATTATTATTATTATTATTATTATTATTATCATTATTATCATTATTATTATTATTCACGATTATTCCCATTTAAAGAGAGCGTTTGAACTTGAATTCCTTTATGATGATTGTTTGTGTTTTCTCTGGACCCATATTTTCTTCATGTGTTCACTATGTTGTTTCTTCCGCTCTGCTGTCCATTTACATCCTGGCCTCTTCTTGCTTTCGGTTTCAAATGTATGTTTTTTGATGGTGTTCCTGAATTCTTTTCTATTTTCTGCAGCATTTATTGTAACGTGTGCTTGTCTGAGATCCTCCTCGACTTCTTTAATCCATTTTGTTTTTCCCCTGCCTGAGTTGATGACTATGAGAATCCGTTTTGAAATTCTGTTTTCATTCATCCTATGAATATGTCCGTAGAACTGCATTCTTCTTTTTCTGAATGTGTCCGTAATCTTATCAGTGTGCTTATAAATTTCTAATGTGGGCCTCTTCATCCAAATCCCTTCCTCTTGTACCGGTCCAAAAATTTTTCTGAGAATTTTCCTTTCTTGTTTCTCTATTTCTTTTATTTTTGATTGACCACCGATTTGTGTCGTTTCAGCGGCATATAGTGCCTCAGGAAGTACGACAGTGTTATAATGTCTTAATTTTGCGTTAATGGATGTGGACTTTTTGTTGTAATAGTTCCATGTGAGTTTGTATGCTCTCTGCAATTTTCTTATTCTCTCCTCATTGGCCCTTAGGTTGATCCCTGATGGTTGGATGATTTCTCCTAGATATTTAAAATGCGGCACTTGTATGATTGTCCCGTAGGTTGTTTCGATAGGCAGTTTGTCTTGTGGCACTCTTTCTATGTATTGTGTTTTCTCGTACGAAATTTGAAGACCAGTTTTATGTGCAATTTCGTGTAGTTTCTCTATGGCGTCTGTGGCCTTATTATGGTGTCTGTGGCCATCATTATTATTATTATTATCATTATTATTATCATCATTATTATTATCATTATTATTATTATCATTATTTCTTTTTTTTCTCGGGGGTTTCTCACCCGGGGTTCATGGTTTGAGGGGTCTCTAGGCATACCACATTCCTAGCTTTGCATATTGAGGACTGTGCGAACAATCCGGCAGGTTTCAAGAATGACTGACTTTTGAGCTTTTGGGATAATTTTATGAGGATGAAGATCTATTTTTTCTAAATAATTCTTTAGATTTTCGCTAACCAGACCTGTAGCTGTTATTACAATTGGTATAATTTCAACAGACTCAAGTTTGTATATTTCTTTATATTCTATTGATAGGGGAATGTATTTTGAGATTTTTTCTGTTTCTTCTTCTTCTTCTTCTTCTTCTTCTTTTATTATTATTATTATTATTATTATTATTATTATTATTATTATTATTATTATTATTATTATTTTCTCATCTTATTGGCACATTTTAATGAATTGCACAGATACACAAAATCAAAGCACAATACATCTATTTTTTTAAAAAGAATTTATAATACATTGTTCCCCATTAATTTCCGCAATATCCTTGTTGTTCAAATAACAACTGCCTTCTGCATGGGTTTGTACAGGTCTTCATTCAAACCCAGTTGCTTAAGGCCCCACATCAGACTCCTAGGGATGACTCCGGTGCTTGAGACAATTATCGGGATAATGTTGACTCTGTTCATATTCCACTGTTTCTCAACGGGTTCAACAAGATTTGCATATTTACTGATTTTTCAGTGTATTTGCTCTGAATGTTCCCAGTATTTGGGACAGAACCATAAATAAGCATGACGTGTTTTTCACACTTGTTAATCACAACCAAATCCGGTCTGTTGTGAATCACTGTCTGGTATGTTAAGACATGGTATATAACAGACCAGACATGATATATCTGGTCTGTTGTTGTTGTTGTTGTTGTTGTTATTGTTATTATTATTATTATTATTATTATTATTATTATTAGTTATTATTGTAGCCTCTGAAGTGGTTCAAGGGCAGCGTACTAGCTTCCCGAGCTGCGGCCTCTGTGTTCGATTCCCGGTCGAGGCAAATGTATAGTCCTTTAAAATCGTCCCCGTTTCAGTAGCTGTGTGAGGAATAAAATCTCAAGCAGGCGTATCTTGTTAGTTACGGTGAAGGGAATACGTCATGTTCGCCTTATGTCGCCCTTATCTCTAAGCATGGGAATTTGACTAGGCCCAGGCATAGGGGACACTGATAGCAGGCCGGCGAAGTCGGACTACCGACGCAATAACGCCAAATACATAACACATTATTATTATTATTATTATTATTATTATTATTATTATTATTATTAATATCATTGTTTTTCTCGGTATTCAGCGGTTTTTATTTGACTTTGTGTCGGGTTAATAACCAAGACACAGGTCAATTCATGTTTCGTCGCAATTTAGGAATTTTCGAACAATCCTGCATGTATTTAAGATGATCGATTTTTGCATAATTTTATAGGTATATTTTGGTATTTGAATAAGTTCCAGATTTTTATGGATGTTATTTGGTATAACTCCAGTGCACGAAATGACCAGAGGAACAATATGAACTTTTTGGAGATGCCATAGTGCCTTGACTTCAGCTGCTAGTTCTGTATACTTTGTTATTTTTTCTGCATGTGCTGTTTGAAGATTAGCTGTTTGTGGAACAGTTATGTCAATCAGGAAGCCAATCTTTTGCCGTTTGTCTACAAAAGTTATGTCTGGTCTGTTATGGTGAATAGTTTTATCTGTAATAATTTCTCTGTCATAGTACAACTTAAAGTTTGAATTTTCAAGTACAGTTACGGGAACATATTTGTAATATGGGCAGGTCATTTCTTGTAGGTTGGATTTCGCTGCCAGTTTCTGGTGAATTTTTTATTATTATTATTATTATTATTATTATTATTATTATTATTATTATTATTATTATTATTATTATTATTATCATTATTATCACTATTATTATTATTATCATTATTATTTCTGTACTTTACGACCAAAGATGTCAGAACTCGGACGATACAGTCTACTCCAGGTTGCAACCAACTTCCCAAGGAGCAGATTTAAGTTCAGTCGGTGCCTCTACAATACTTTACCCCAAATGTGCCCTGTTCCCAATAAATCAATTTCTTGAACTTCCCAGTCTTTTGAATGACCTGGTAATTTATCCAAGTTCTTATAAATGTTTTGCGGTACAAATTACTGAGCTCCGATATCTATTGGCACGACCTGGGGATTGCCGCCCCACATTCCGCTGATTTCGATTTCCAAACTCTTGTAGTTAAGACGTTTCTCTGCCTGCGGCAGTTTGTTTGTACAGCACAGCCATATATACAAGTAGATATGTTTTTTCTCCAAATACCTGATGACAATATCCGCTTTACCGCTTTTTCGTTCGATCAGTTTAAATTCGTTGGTCGTACAATATTGTACGCAGTCTAACAGTCTAACGTCGCCGGTTTGGGTGAGTGTTTGTACCACTCGGAGCATGCATTTGAAACTCCAAGGGCTTAACTGATCTACCAATGGAGGTAACTAGACACCCTGTCGTGTGATTTCAAGTAGTCGGTCTTTGCTAAGATTGGGAATGCTGAGACGATATAATCAATGATTTCTACTTGTTCCTGGCAGATGCGGCATTCATTATCGAGTGAGATTTTGAGAACAGCTTTATCATAATGTCGTGATCTTACCGCCTGATCTTGGACAACTATTACAACTGCCTCCGATTCTCGCTTCATTCTTCGTCTTTTAAGACACATAAATTATCTTTATTGATTTGCGACTTCTCCATTTATTTTAGATATTGTCCATGGAATGGTTTGTCTCTCCACGATTTCTTTAACACGTTTTGTGCTTCACATTTCATGTTAAGTAGCATGTTTGCCTTGCATAATTTTCTTCGCAATGCGTTTTGCTACACTTAAAGTGCAAAGCCTCTGTTTACCACTCTGCGGACCGATTTAATGACCAATCTCATTAGTGGACCACCTTGATTACTGGCTACAGATTTCCACATCCTGGCAATTGCACTGCGGCAGAAGGCTTCAATTTGTCTGTGAGGCCTCTTTCTCCTTCCGCACGTGACGCGCAAAGTCTGGGCAATATAGCGCATCGTGCAGACAGCAATACGCCCAAGATTGAATGATTTTCTATTTGAAATAATTAATCGCTCACATACGCATAACGTTTCCCACATTTTGAACTTTAAACGTAAATAAAGAAGTTTTCAGACAAACGTACTTCACTACATCGCAAATAGCACAAGAAGATCGATATATCTTCCCATATTTTCATAACCTACATTAAGAGGCCACTTGAATTAACGACCAGTTTCCCAAGAGTCAATAGTGACATCTTAATCGCATTTCACTATTTTAATTGAAGTCTACGTGCATTCTAGACCAATGGTCGATATTCACACACACCTCTGGGTTTCAACAGAATTTATACAGTCAAACCTTTACATGAACTCACGAAGTTCTTTCCCTGACGTCTTTTCTGAAAACAAATGATCTTTTAATAATTCAACTAAATATAAGGTTTTTATTGTACGTAAGAAAATAGAGAATATTACGTTCTGAGTTTTTTTGTATTTCTTTAAAATACTTGTCTTTCGATTATAAAATTGAAATATTAATTTTTGAAGCACCTTTAATAAATTCTTAGCAAGAACTTGCGACGAAAGAAATCAGATCGTAGTAGTACAAGCACTCACCACAGACCAGTCGAAACAAGAAGACGGCACGAAAAATAAACAAACAAATAAGAAAATTCAGAAATAAAAAAAAGCAGCAAATTAGACATGACGTACCACACACACGCCTCTCCCATCCACCTTTCAACTTACTCCTTTTACTTTTTCTCGCCCCCTTGAGTTTATTGTTCGTCTTTCTTGAAGCCTTTTAAGGCCCCTCCCATCCACGTCAAATAAAGACCGTTCAGAGCTCTGTTGTCGTCTGTCCCACGTCATAAACACTTCCTCTCGCCTCCCTGTTCTTATTCTAATACCACTTCTGCTTCCTCTTCCTCCACTCTATTCTCCCCTCCAACCCTTTCCCACACATGCCCCAGTAGCGATGCCTTCTAGCCCCAAGTTGCCAGTGAGGCAGTTGCTGGCAATCAGATACCAAGGCTTTTGGTGCGATCGTCGCATCGAATGAGCTGGTTTTCTAACGCACTTCTGCAATTGTGATTGAGTTAAATCTTACATATAGCCTACTTTCCTCGAGATTATTATTTTTAATTTTAACATTTGTCGAATATCGTATGGTGATTTAGTGTGAAATTTCGAGTGTACTGTGAAACATTTTGTAATATCAGAGCAGTGGAAAAAGGTCAGCCTCTGTGGCATTTAAGTTGCATTTATTTTTTTAATATACTACAAATCTAGTGGTTATATATAAATACGAAGAATTGTACCAATGAAGTGAAATTAGCTGCATCTGTGAATGGTAAGTTTTGTCCTCTTCTATGAGTAATGAATTATATTTATCATATCATATATATTTTCCCCAAATCAAACGAAATCACAAAACGATGTTTTGTATATTTAACTTCTCACTAGAAATATGGTTTCGTGATAAATATTCCCAATGTGCTACAGGTTAAAAATGTATTGATCACAAAAATATTTTCGATTGTTTTTTTTTCTTTTTTGTGTAGGGAAAGAACTAAATTCAACATCTTACCGTGTTTATACACATTTTTGGTATGAAACCTACTAAAATATGGTAGAACATATTTTATAATTACCTATTAATGGTGGATTGCAAACTATTCATTTTTAAGCGTTCCCTTCAATGAAAGAAATAGCAGTTGCCCACTTTTTCTAATCACCATTTTATTACGGATTTATACAGCCCAGCTTTCCCTCATGCTCAAATAGACTTGGAAATAAGCATTTTAATTTAAAACATTGAGAAAGTATTATTAAAACACAAAAGACTACTTCAAAAAATTGTAGATAATTAATTTTTAAATAATTAATATAAGAGATTTTTTCTGTCATTGCTAAAATTGAATATCATTTATTAATTTTTAGTTTATTTATCCTTTGCTTCTGAAAGCACGTTTTTAATTTGTATTGCTCGAATTTTCATGGTAATTTCCATGAAATTTGAAATTGACCTTCAGCTCTCAAAAATGAAAAGTTGTATTATTTTTTACCATAAATCCCAAAAATTCGAGATACTCTGTCGGATTTTAACCATACATTTCAGTTTTTTACAAAAAATATCGGCAGTCAGGAAATATTAACGAAATTATTTTAAAGCACTTTGCATATGCAAATTACCACCATACAAATCCGCATTTTGCAATTGAATCAAATCCAATTCCACAAAGACCCTCAAAATTTTGCTAATTTGCAGCGGCATCCTTCTTTCGGATGATTAAGCGCTGAAAAATAAATCGTCCATAAAGTCTTCCCATTCGAACTTTTTACTGGCGCCTCTTTCTGGGCTGGTATTAAAAGAATCATTGGCGTGATGTTTTTGTCTAATTATTGCTAATTCTCTATGCGTTTTAAGCGCCCCCGCCCGATTATCAGTCTAATTTGGGAGTTGATGGAGCGCAGGGCGGTAACAACGTCAGATCGCTAATCGTCAATCTATTAAGAAGGATGATTATCGGCTGAATGGGGCAACGAAATAATCATTACACTCATTTCTCTTTAATTACTGTTCATTAATCCCACAGGAGGAAATTCCCTGGCAATTGGCGCTGAATGTCGACGTGGCCGCCCGCTTTGCCGAGGCTTCAGCCGCAAAACACACTCGGAGAGACGCTCATTTTCAATTGCAGACATGCACAACGTGGTGCCATAACAGCGCGTACTTTTTCGTCCGTATTTTCACACACTTTTACGCGAATAGTACTCAAATTTTCGAAAAATTGTACATGACCTTACTTCAAACTCTATCTTTAAGGAACAGATTTTATTAAGAGAAAAAATCTGTATCTTTATGATTGTAGGTGTAGGAAAACGCCGAAAAAAGTTTGCAAACGCACCATTCTCTTGAATGGTCTTTACAGTATCTAACAGCAAAATTTAGTCAAAAAGATAGGGCCATTTTTGTAAATTGGGAAAATGTCCCAAGGGGTTTATGTAAAGAACCCCCAAAATTAAAATTTCGGTTTCAATTTCAATGGGTCGCAACATCAACCAGATAGATTGAGGAATAAAAATTTTGGAGAAAATCGGCTGAATGGTGTAGCCGCTAGTGTTGTTCACAGATGGAGAGAGAGACAAATGTGTTGCTGCCAATCGATTTTTCACTATCAAGAACCCACAAAACATGATTCTGTCTACACCACGTGTTAGAGGATTTTTCTTTTAATTAGCAACTGGACTTGTTCACTTTTTCGAACAGAGCTGTGTAAGAGTTTTTCTGCCGAAAATTGCCGGTTTTTCGCGCAGCATTACATAACTTTCGTTCTACTCTGTAGCGAGAAAGAAAAAAGCGAACTTTCCACTTAAGTATGGTATTTGTATTTCAATAATTGTTTAAGGCACACGTAGGTTATTTCATACCTATTTGACTTATAGATTTAATGTTAGTATTCTTTAAAAATTTTTATAAATTAAAGATTTAAATGTAGGCAGTTTTTTTATTGATCCTACGAACGGAATGAGGTTAACAGTTGTTTCGTATTTCGACGGTTAGGAGTTAGCTTTAGCAACGAGACATAAACGGTTTCCTTCTTCCTGCTATACGACATTCGACGTTTAATATGTTGCATTTATAGTTAAACTAAATAAACTAAAATCAGATAAGTAAAATGGATTTTACTGCAAGGAATTCCATCGCACGAATATTATATATTAACTTGATTATCTTGCAGATTGTCATGAAATTTAAGATTAAAATCATTTTGAAAATATTTGAAATGGCAAACGTTACTGACGAAGTATTATTGTAACGTCAATCCAAGGGAAAACCCAACATATCAAGTAATTAGCCTGATCGCCCGAACAAGGCTTATATATTGGCCCTTCACACATTCTGCGATGAAGTTTATATTGTCAATACAATGAGGTTACTTGAATGAAATTTATGCCTCATGTTGTATTTGCTTAACGTTGAATTTTTATGCTGTTGTTTAACGATTAAAAAATTAATATTTTATACAGTTATCTCTTCTACACTTAGTTTCCCAAAAACTTCAATAATTATTTCAACAATTCTTCGATTAAGTTAAAGCAGGTTTACAGCCACTACATTATGGGATCAGAGTATTCTTTGGATATACTACCTTACGAATGTTGTCGTCATTTCAATATAAAATTAAACAGAATTTTAAATAACTATTTATTCATGATCGTTATTCTTCCTAGAGAGTTCTATTCTCAACAATTTCGTCAATCTATTCATTTGGAGAGAATTTATTGGCGTCATATTCTTAAATGCGCTATTTGGAAGTTATTCTTCCTAGAGAGTTCTATGCTCAACGATTTCGTCAATCTATTCATTTGGAGAGAATTTATTGGCGTCATATTCTAAATGCGCATTTGTTATTGGCGTCATATTCTTAAATGGATAGTTGGATAGTTGTTCTTCCTAGAGAGTTCTATTCTCAACAATTTCGTCAATCTATTCATTTGGAGAGAATTTATTGGCGTCATATTCTTAAATGGTATTGGAAGTTTTCTTCCTAGAGAGTTCTATCTCAACATTTCGTCAATCTATTCATTTGGAGAGAATTTATTGGCGTCATATTCTTACAAGTAAATGCGCTATTTGTCAACATCTCGTCTGGTGAACGCGCTGAAGGAACCCGACGAACAGAACGCCTCTCAAGTCCTTCGTTGAATTAACTTTTGAGTTTATTATGCACTTTTTATTGATCATTTACAATCCGTGGTAACACAAAAAAAACATGGTATTCGGTGGGTGAGCCACAGTTTTGAATATTGTAAAAGGACAATGGGCGGGAGTGGTGATTTTGTCGGGTGTTCATATTTGAATGCGCAGGCGTTAGCCAATCGGAGGTCAGTCCTTGCTAGGAGTGTGCTTTTTAATAGATAGTTACGATACTTCAACTAGAGAGGGAGTGGAGATATTTTTTCTCGTTTTCATCGGTTTCACGGGGGGTTTCTCATGGCTTTGTAATCACCGGTGTTAATGTGCGTGTGTGGTGGTTGAGGACGTGCAATTAGAATTTTCAGCTTCATGTATTTGGCTACAAGATTTTACAGACAGCATTTTACAAACATCCTATTATTACTTTTATATACATGTATAAAGAGTTTGTTTGGAAACTTTAGAGCGACGTTTCGGGGAACTCATTGTTCCCCATCCTCAGTCTAGACAATTTAAAACAAACCATACAATATTACAAGAAAATACTACAAAGAAAAAGAACATATAGCACTCGATATAGTAAAACATAGAGACCCACCAATTTAAAACAAACAAAACATCAAAATTAAAATTAAACTTAAACTAAATTGTGCAATTAGATTTTTGTAGCATTAGAAATGCGAGTTTTATTACTGGGTTCTAGCAATGTGCGCTACCAACAAGTGTTGTTGGTTCAGAGAATGCATGTCGCTCATTTTTCGTGGTCTTGCAGCTAAAATATATTCCTATATAGAGAGCAATAAATAGAGATTTAAGAATCAAATGAACGGTGAAAATCCGATGGCGCCTACGCCATTCGAACAAATAAATGGCATCTACAAATGTTTCATTTTCAAGGGAGATAAATTCAGTATTTACTGTCGATGAAATTTCTTAAGAGCAAGGCTCTTCTTGGTATATTGATTCAGTGGTGAGGTGTAGTTGAGTCTTCTTGGTTGAATAAATATTAAAGCAACTGGTCGAAAAGAATATAATTTTTGAATGTTCACTAATTATTTTTAAGCAATTGTCATTATTGTATAAGAAAATAAACTAGAAGGCATGTAAACATTTACGCGTTTATTATCTTGTAATAGAAGCGGTTTTCTTTTTAATGCGCCAATAGGTCCTCCAATGAAATGAATTCGATAATATAGGAACATAGAAGAATGATGTAGGAAGTCCGGTACATGTATTTGAAACATAGTACCGGCCACGTGCAGAATATTTCAAATGCGCTAAGAATTTTGATTTGTCCATAGTTTCATCTCTCGATTGTCTTAGCGGTGCCGAACTGAGGGGTTGCGAACTTACGTTATTTAGTTGCGTTGGTGCTCAAAGATATTCGAGATCACACTGAATCGCAATACCAAATATCGGTCGATGGTCAGCGTATCGATCTGTTGTTCCCGAGTTCGCGAGTTCAAACCCGATCGAAGCCGTGGATTTTTAATGGCGAAAAAATCCTTCGTACGTCTTCCTTCGGAGGGGAAGTAAAGCCGGCTGTCCCATATTAGTACATTTACTACACGTAAAAGATCATCAAGACACAGGACCGGTTTCACCAAACGAAGAGTAAGATTTTACTCTGGAGTAAATCATGTTTACACGAGAGTATCTTTTTGGAGCGTTTCACCAACCCTTTACTCGAGTGTAAATCGCTTACATGAGAGTATATTCGAGAGTAACTTTACACTGCGAAGATACGTCGAGTAATACGGAGTATATAAGCTTAGTTTTCAACGTGCGTGTACCTCTGCCGTATTGTTATGGCTCGACGATTGCGAATGATGGTATTTGAAGATGATTCCGGCGATGATTAAGAATATTATCCTCTAACGCGAAGACAAAGATAGGTGTAGGAGAGAATGGATTGGTTTTCCAATAATGACGATCGAGATTTTGTCACGAGGTTATGTTTGGCCCAATCATCAGCTCTTCTACTTTGAAGAGTTGAAGCTGATTTAGAAACGAATAATTTGCGTACTAACAAAATAAATTAATATAAAAAATATTCAAGTAATAGAATAATTTCATAAACTATTGTTTCTGAATTGTAGGTACCCATTTTTGAGTATAGGAAATCAGTCCAGAATCCAAATTAAAAGAGGACATGTCTATTAAAAATCGTTTAAATTATGCAAGTACGTATTTAATTGTGAAGTAAATTGTCAATTCATCGAGTATATTATGAACTGTAGAGGACTTTGTAAATTTATTTTTACCGATGTGAATACGAAATAAAGATAGTAAATATATAACAACAAAAGGAAAAATAAGAACAAGAACTAAAACTACTTATTTATTTATTTAGTCAAACGGTAATAAACTGTATGTGAAGTACAGAACTGTATAGAAGATCATCTGCCTACGTTTTCTTAAGTTCCAGAATAAAATTTAAACAAGCGCGAGGTTAACATTTAAAAAACTACACTTTTTCGTACGAGTTCGTAATAATATACATTCGAAAAACTAGACTAAGAAATATTAAGAAATAAAGATGCAAAAACTAAGAAATAAGCTACGCTATCTCAAATCACCACACAGAACTAAGACCAAGACGACGTACCGTGGCCAGAAAAGCCTCAAACTGGCAAAAGTCCAAAAACTTACATTATACCCCTGAAGCTCAGATTTCGCCTATCGTGAGACTAATGTTCACCCTTTACACAACATAAACAGAAATTGAATGTACCTTCGGAACTGAGCTGAAAATTAGGGCTCAGTTTGCTTCTGATTTCGGTCATGAATGTGAAACAGAAAGCTCATATTGGTACTACCAGTACTCAGCTACTTTACAATACATCATCCTGATCAATATCTTAATTTGTAGAGGAAGTTTCTTTGTTTCTAGTAAAGACTATTTCCATTTTTGTGAATAAATTTTTTAATGTTATTATTATAAATATAAATTTGCGCATTCGGATCGTACAATGAAGGTATCGTAATTTTCTTCTAGCCTTTTAGTTGCTACTTTCGCTTACTTCAGGTTTGAGACAAAATGTTAATAGAAGAAGCAAGTGTGAGGAAAATGACTCTGTTAAAAGATTACAGCTATTTAGAGCGTTTTGTGAGATACATACATTTGAATTTTTTTCGCCTACCTTGCGCTGCTTGCAGTCAGTACTGTGCATTGCGTCTTCTTCATAAAAGTCACGTCCTGGCCTACGTTAAAAGAGTAAATACCATTTATAAGTCTTCTAAGACGATATGTTTTACAAAACAAACATTGCTTCTTTTTAGGCGAGTTTCTGCAAAATGCTAAAAAATGAGGTATGTGAAATGTTGTCGAAAGCTTCCGGAGGTCCCGAAACCAAATACCGCAAGTAATTAGTCGTCTTTGTCATTTTATTGATGGTGAGAAAATATCAAGCTTATAAAGAAAATATAAAGTGATAAGCTTTTAAAAGAAAATTGAGCTTGGTTGAATAAAAGATTTATTTTCCTATCTGATTTCCTACATCAGAAGATCCTGAAGATTCTTCAAACCTTGGACGTCCATCGACTATATCTGAAGCAAATACCGACTTCGAAGGAGCAAAAGAAGAAAAATAAAAAACGCTTCGTGAGATTCCATTCTTCACCCACGCTGATCTACACCGTCCAAAAAGCGTCAGCCGAGCCTTTATCAGCTGAGCTACGGCAAAAGACGCAGGTCAGCTGATGACGATTTGTGCTAAACTCAAATTGCCTGTTTTGTCGCTCAAGAAATACATTCTTTCTCCCCTAATTGGTGAAAGAAGCGGAGCGAAATTTGCGTGGTCAGACAGAAGAGCAAGCCTCATGCCCTGAGTCTGACCACGTAAATTAGCATCAATTCAAATGTGGCCATCTACATTTTGACTGATTGTTACAAAGCTGATTGTGGATTCAGCTTTTCATCTTCTTCTGGCGACACTACAGTATCCTCACTTACAATTTCAATAATACAATTTAAAATAAAGGTTGCAGTCTTGCAATATATAGCACTTGAATGATCTTGGCTGTTCGGGTGACGCCGCGTCGAAGGCTGTGTTGCCGACGTTTCGACCATCTTTTCGTGGCCTTGCCTTCAACCGCATCAGCCTTCGACGCGACGTCACCCGGACAGCCAAGATCATCCACATGACTCCGGCCGCGGAAGCCTACGACTTCACATATACAGCACTTCCCGTGCAGTTCGGTTTACTGCTTTGCGCTTTTTTGAAGGCCCCAAAATGTTTAGGTATTCCAAGGTTGCCCTCTGCAGCCCCCGGCAAAACCTGGAGCGTAACGAGACCTAACTTCTGGGCGACCAAAGTTAAGCCGTGCGCCCCCCTCCCTCCCCTCGACTCACTCAGCCCGGTGCGCCCAGATCGTTCGTCACCCCTGCCCCCCCGCTCCACTGCCCTTCCCACCCCGCCCCGCCCCCTGCCCCTCCCCGCCTCACTCCGCTCCAGCTGCCCTGCCCCGCCTACCCCGCCCTGCCCCGCCCCGTCCCTCCCCGCCTCACTCCGCTCCAGCTGCCCTGCCCAGCCTACCACGCCCTGCCCCGCCCCCGTCCCTCCCCGCCTCACTCCGTCCCAGCTGCTCTGTCCCGCCTACCCCGCCCTGCCCCGCCCCGTCCCTCCCCGCCTCACTCCGTCCCAGCTGCCCTGCCCTGCCCGGCCTACCCCCCTTCCCCGCCTTACCCGCCCACCTCCCTCCGCCCCGCCCACCAGCTTCCCTGCTCCACCCGCCCTGCCCCAACCAGACCTCCTCCATCACTTCCCTGCCTCACCCGCACTCCCCGCTTCCCTCCCCTTCCCACACCCCCAGTCCCTCCCCACCCACCCGCTCCTCCCACCCCGTTCGTGTATCGCTCCGCCCCTCCCTCGCGTCACTGTCCTACCCCGACCCACCCCGCCCTGCCCCGCCCTGCCCCTCCCTGCCCCACCCTGCCCCGCCCTGACCCGCCCTGACCCGCCCTGACCTGCCCTGACCCGCCCTGACCCGCCCTGACCCGCCCTGACCCGCCCTGACCCGCCCTGACCCGCCCTGACCCGCCCTGACCCGCCCTGACCCGCCCTGACCGCTGACCTGCCCTGACCCGCCCTGACCCGCCCTGACCCGCCCTGACCCGCCCTGACCCGCCCTGACCCGCCCTGTCCCGCCCTGACCCGCCCTGACCCGCCCTGACCCGCCCTGACCCGCCCTGACCCGCCCTGACCCGCCCTGACCCGCCCTGACCCGCCTCGCCCCGCCTCGACCGTTCTGTCCCCGCACCGCAATGCTCCTCGGGCCCCGCCCTTCCTCTCCCCGCCCCTCCCAACCCCGCCTTGACAACCCCGCACCGCACCGCAACACGCTCGCAAGGCCCTCCGCGCCCCGCCCTGCCCGCCCCGCCCCGCACCCCCTTGACCGTTCTGTCCCCGCACCGCAGCGTTTCTCCGTCCCCGCCCTTCCTCTCCCCGCCCCGCCCCGCCCTTCCCGCCCTGCCCGCACCCCTTGGCCGTTCTGTCCCGCACAGCAGCGCTCCTCGGGCCCGCCCTTCCTCTCCCGCCCGCCCCGCCCTGCCCCGCCCAGCCCCCCTCTACCCGCGAACAAAAAACGTCCTGCCCCCCCCCTCCCTCTCCCCGCCCTCGCACGTCGCCGCGTCGCGTTTATGGCTTCTTCACGAGGAGCCTTCGATTAGCTGAGGGCGCGGAAAAGAAAGTTGTCTTCATTCCGGTGCCCTCCCCGCAACTCCCCACCAGCTCCTCTCCGCCACGCTGTGCCCAACACACAGGACGCGCTTTTTTTTAAGAAGTCGTTATTTTATTCGTAAAACGGTAGAGCAAAAAATTAATTTTATATATTTTAAAAGCACACATGAGCAAATCTACGAACTCCTAAAATCACAGAATCAATGCCAATGCGAAGAATCCAATTTATGGGATATTTAGAAAGAATTAATGCTAGCAGGTTAACAAACCAGATCCATTCTTCTCGAAAAGTAAAGTCACCACACCGAAGTGGTACAAACAAACGGAAAAGGACCTTAGAGAATTAGGATATCCAAATTTAGAAGATCGTGATATAATTATAAAAATTACAAAATCGCAGAGTTTCGAGGTGGAAAAGAAAGGCAAACGAAACATGTGGTTTGAGTAACGAAAGCAGACCATTCGTTGCGTTTGAAAGATTATTGGGCTAACAAGAAGGAAATGTTGTTTTCGCGTGGTCCTAAGTGTCCCATTCGCGAAGAAGAAGAAAAAGAAAAGCACAAAAATAGCACAATATTTTGTATATAAAAAAATATATTTGGTAATTCGGTTGCACTTACATTAAGCGCAAACTACCAATTTGTGAAGAAACTGTTGGAGAAAAAAAAATTTTTGGATATTTGAAAAGCACAAAAATAGAACAAAATTCTGGATATAGAGAATACTATGTGGTTTGTAAAAATGGCTTTGCCAGCTTAATGGACATCGCGAAATGCACGACGGAGGAGTTCTGGGTATCACCCTTAACTAACTATTGCTTCTTAAGTCGTTACTTACACAATTGTTTTCTTCCATTAGTTGACTATCAGAAAAAGAAACAAATTGTATTGTTTCGCATGTTTAGTTTGTGGCTTAATCTCTGATAAGCACTACCAGTCACAAAATACTTCTTCCGTTATCTCTCTCCAGTGCTTTCATTTTGTAACCTGCTTCTCGCTGCTACTTTCCATCAAATCTTGCGTATCAAATTACTACGTGTACTATTATTTTTTTTGTTTTGAAATTAACTTAATTCCGTCTTCATTAATGTATTTTTTTACGCAGTAGACATCTTTGAGGACAAGGTTCTGAAGTGGCTGTATCAACTTTACGACTATTTTGTTGCAAATTATTTCGCGTCTATTTTAATGTATGCATTACATAGAGAGATCTTTCTTCTACATTGTTTGAGAGAAATAAAACGCATCATTTTTCTGTCAAAATTCCTCTTCTCATGGGCAAAAAATGCCTTCTTCGATGGGAAACGTATATTCGTTCGTTGTATTGGCGGTTGGTCGCACTTTCTTATGCAACAAAATAGTAGGATTAGAAACGCTGGTAGATAATTTCAACGTTTGTCGCACACGATGTGATTTGCCTGTGACGTTAGCGCCAGCGTGCGTCACAGTTACTAATTATCTTCGTGCTGATAATTACGTTAAAGTAGCTCGCGAACAGGCTAGAGCTTCAACGTTGATACTTTGGTATTTACAGTCGAAACTTACGAAACTGAGATCAGTTTCGCAGTAAGAGCTGTTAGAACACGTGAGTTCTGATAAGCCAAGCCCCACCATTAACAACATAATCAGTTTCGAAATATATTATTATTATTATTATTATTATTATTATTATTATTATTATTATTATTATTATGACTTATGCACTTCTCCCACGCGGGGGGGGGGAACATTCACCTGCCACAGATGTCATTGTGGCTAGGCTCACTCGTACGGCTCAGAGCAAGTAACGAGCAAGATCTTCATTTATTTCCAGGACCTCTAACACTACATATCAGACACATCAGTGACAGTTTTTCTGACAATGTGACAGGTGTCTAGAATGACTGCTTTTTGTACTTTTCCTAGTATATGCTTTATATTCAATTCTTGCAGATGTTTGATGAGGGATTTTGGTACTATTCCGGTTGTAGAAATTGTCAGGGGACGAATATGAACCTTCTTACTTTCCAAATCTTCGTTATCTCATCTGCTAGCTCTTCGTATTTTGTAAATTTGTTCGTGTATGCGGAGTGGAGATTATGACAGTTATTATTATTATTATTATTATTATTATTGTTATTATTATTATTATTATTATTATTATTATTATTATTATTATTATTATTATTATTATTATTATTGGAGTCTGTCCAGATCCACTTGAGAGAGGAGGCTTCCTGCTTTACGGAGGGTGAAAACATGCATGCGTTTGGCATTTTAGAGTCTTATTAAAGCGACTTCTGATAGCTAGCGGTGTTTCCAGACCTGGGCACTTTTTTAAATGCACTATCTTTGGGTTCGGGAAATTTGGGTTCGGGAGACATGTGACGAGGATGCGGTATTCCCATCATAGGGCACAGCTGACTGGGCCTGGCTAAGCTTTTTATTTCGACACCTAGTTCTAGAAACTAAAACGATTTGTTTTAGAAAGATACAGCTTCATTTTTGACAAGGCCGGAAACCGAGCCCGGGACCGCCTTACAGAAGACTAGCATGCTGTTCGTGAACCAGCTTAGCGGCAGTAAAAAGTGGTTGTAATTTGCCTAATTGTTATTATATATTACATCATTATATATTATCACTACTGCGTGAATGAACATAGCTTAAAGTAATACATTATTTCTTTCGTCAGTTCTTGATACGTATCTCAATATTGATGCGTAATATTAATTGCTGTTACGATAATATAAGCGCACATCGAATGTCTAAACGGTAAAACAGCGGGTTTTACTGTTTATACATTCGATTTATATGGTCGCAAATTAACACCTGGATAAATAGGGAAGGCCAAGGGGAAAGAAAGAAAGTTCGATATTTCTAAAATTTCGAGTTAAGAAGTACGTACTCTACCTAGCTTTCGAAATGTGAAGATACCTCAGCGTCAAGACGACCCTTCTTCTTCCCTGCTTCCATATCATCGCGTATCAGCTCCAGGCGTCCTACAACTAACAATGCGCCGAGACTTGATTCAGAGCCCAACCTCGTAGGCCGTTTTTCTGATATTGCGGGCTGGCAGCAGACACGACATCCTCCGGGCTGCTCGCCCCCTTGCAACGTATCAGCCGGCGCCGACGCCCAGAATGCTCTTTTGAGGCGTACGCCAAGGCTCCATTCAGCGCCCGAGGAAGATGTCTTGCGCCCTCGCTCTGGATCCCCTCGCCCGCCCGCCTTAATCCACTTTTTAATCACGAAAAAACTCCGATCCTCTCCTCCCCCCCCGCCCCGCCCCTCCGCGCACGCCCCGCCACTGCCCCGCCAGCCGCCACTCCTCCCGTTCGGGCGGATATTGGTTTCACCGTCGAAGGCGAAGCGAGGGAAGATCGGCTCCCTTGTAGACATTTCGGTAGTTGTGGAACGCGATAACCAATTAGAGACCACTCTACTTGCCTATAATATGAAACAGACGGGTGTTCACACTCATAGTTGGTTGCTTAGTGGTTCCGGGCGCGACAACAGCGTAGGTATTATTCCCATAAGTGTAGTGCATGTATTTTTCTCGGGAGATCGCGGTGATCTTCCCCAGCTGGATGGCGAGAACCGGCGCCGACCTACCGTCGGCTAGCGGGGTTTCCCCCAAACCAGGACTCTCCCACCAGCGGGGCACCGCCCCAGCCGGGACAAGCTTTAAGCTCCAGACCTGTCTCCCGGAATATGTGGTAGTGTAGTACATGTTAGTGTAAGTGTGTGTGCGTGTAAGGGGAAAGGATAGGACAAGGAAGAGGAAGGACGGATCGCGCGCGGTCCTTGACCCGTTTGTCTGGGTACTGCTCCGGCATTCACCTAGTGTTGATCGGAGAAACCAGGGAAAACTACCGATCAGAGCAGCCGGCCGCTAGAGTTCTCCTCCAGACAGCGGCTGAATTCGACCTAGCTGAAAAGTTCGTGTCCAAAATCCTGCCGCCGTCATGACTCGAACGTAGGACCTCCTGGTTGGAGGCGCTGCAGTGACATCAGTTGATGCACTGAGCTACCGCTCCCAGTTTCGCACTTATATTTTGCATGGTTGTGCACACTTATGTTGGACTTATGTATTTGGCATTTGGCCTTGAAACAATCGGCGATGTTTGAGGGCTGGCGCTGAATGACCTCAGAGAGAACGCCCCCCGTCCAACGTCTCGCAAGTACGCAGTGACGAATTCGTGGTTCCTTCTCCTGATAGTTCATCAGAGGTCAACAGAAGTGCGTACGGTTGAAGTGAACTAACCCGAGGACATTTATTGTTAGTGAAACATTTTGAGAAGCGGAAGAAACATTTTTGCTGGAAGGAACAAAAGTACCCATCTCTGGAGTATGTGTATGTATTTGGCATTAGGGATCGATAGTCCGACTTCGCCGCCAGCTAATGGTGCTCCCTTTGCCTAGGTCTAGTCAAATTCTCATGCTTGAGGGTAAGAACGACATGTGGTGAGCATGACGTATTCCCTTCGCCGGAAGTGGCTGCCTGAGCTTTTCTCCGTCACATAGCTACAGAAACTGAGACGATTTTAAAGGAAAGCTACAACAATTTTTGCCTCGGTCGGGAAGTGAATATATATCATTGAACTAGTCTCCTATTTTGAAATCCTGTTTGTAGTCACTGGTCCCAGGGCTGCCGTCAAAACCCCACTTGCTTATCAAACTTGAGTTGGGTGCCGCAAGGAATTTGATGAGCGGAAATTATTCTTAAAATGGGATGGTCGAGTAGGCTGCAGATTTACTTCGGCAACTAATTCAGTAATGAAAAGTGATATTTTTAGCGGGTAGCATCATTCCTAGCCGCTACTTGTTATATGTAGGGCACACTATGCCCCCTCTGTCGTGAACCTATCTCGGACAACCTGGTATTGGTGTTTATTGAGCAACGCGTAAATCATTAGAGATAACGCTTCTTCAGCAGTAGCAGATAGCATTGAACCTCTGTTTTTTGACCACCACAAGTGCCTTAGTTTTGGACCCGGGTTGGAATTTTCGAGGCTTTCTTCATCAGTTAAGATGTGTCTTTTTCCCTTTCGGAGCGCAGGCGCATTTGGGCGACGTAGGGCAGCGTGGGTGAAGAATGGTCTCAAGACGTGTTCTTTATTTTCTTTCTTTTGTTCTTTTCATTATTCGCTTCAAATGAAGTCGATTTCTCCGATCAACACCCGGCGAATGCCGGAGCAGTGCCCTACCAAACGGGCCACGGACCGCGCGCGATCTGTCCTTCCTCTTCCTTGTCCTATCCTCTCCCCTTACACAAACACTACCACATATTCCGGGAGTTCGGTCGGGAGTTAAGAGCTTGTCCCGGTTGGGGCGGTGCCCCGCTGGTGGGAGAGTCCTGGTTAGGGGGAAACCCCACTAGCCGACAGGAGGTCGGCGCCGGATCTCGCCATCCACGGGGGGAAGATCACTGCCATCTCCCGAGAAAAAAACATGCACTACACTTACGGTACTAATGATCAAAGCCGTTGACGCGCCTGGAAGCATGAAAAAAAGTAATCAATCAATCAAATGAAGTCGATGGGTGTCGTAGGTTTGAAGAATATTTAGCATCTAGTGGTGTAGCAATTTCAGATGGCACAACAATTTTTTCTTTCAACCAAGCTGAATTTTCTTTCAAAATTGTATCACTTTTTGCCTCAATTGGCGAACGCGTTATTACAAACAATATGTTTAGTTTGCCGTTATCTTGTAAATATTAAGAATATATCATTTGATATTTTCTCGGTATCAGTAAATTCGCAAAGATGATTAATTATATGCGATATTTAGGCGTCACGGCGACCGGGAGCTTCCTTCGGTATTTCACTTACAACGTATGTATGTTCGTATTTTTCAGCACTTTGCACAAACTAGACCAAAAAGAAGAAATGTTTGTTTTGTAATGCGATCGTGTTCAAAGTCTTAAAATGTTACTTACACTTTTAAAATAGACCAGGAAATGACTTATGGGAGAAAGATGCAATGTGCAAACCGAGTGAGAGCAGTGCATCATTTTACGCAGAAAAAAGGGTAATTTTCTTCACACTTTCTTCAACTTACAATTTGTCTGAAACCAGAAGTGCGAGAAAATATCAACTAAAATATAAAGAAAATAACGATATCTCTATTGTAGATCCAAATGCGCAAATTAATATTTAAAATAATTAAAAAATTTATACACAAAAATGGAATACGCTTTTACTAGAAAATAAAAATACCTTCCTCTAGAAACTGAGATATTGATGAAATGGATGTCTTGCAAAGTCTCTGTGTACGGGTTTGCACCAATATGGTATTTCTGTATCACACTCTCCACGGTAGAAACCAGAAGCAAATGAACCCTCCTTTTCCGCTCTTCTGAAGGCTTAGAACGGTGCACTGAGTTTCTCTTTACGTTTATGTAAGTGGTGGACATTAGTCTCTCGATCGGGTAAAATCTCAGCACCAGGGCTGTGATTTGAAATTTTGAAGATTTGGCCAGCATTGAGGCATTTCTACCCCACGCTGCGTTGTGCCGAAAAACGGACTATATTACGATGTATAAATTTTACACGCCAAGCAGAAACGCTATCTGTTACTTCCTCTCATGAATTTGGCTACTAGACTGCTAAAATAGCCGGTTATTCAACGAACATATTTTGTTTGTTACCATTTATTGTACGTACACTCACAAGCTACTAAAGCTTACATACAGCATTATTCCATGAAAAAAAAATATTTGCATGTATACACCGTTATTTGGCACAACCATAGTGAGCATTACAAGATAGGAAATAGTTTATAAAGAGTTAAATTATGGTTTTCCACCTATTTTTATTAACAAAAACCAATCAACTTATGACTTTTCAGCCAATTGGGTTGGCAATTTTTCGCAGTTCAAAGGAATAGCCCGTGGACACAATTAAATATTCAGTGTACAACAAAAGGCGCGGATCGCATTTTCACGATCGCTGGCACCCAATGACAAGTCCCTTCCGTCCCTCCCCGCCCGTCCCAGGAGCATTCGCGTAAAATAGTCTTTCTTCGCGCCCCGCCCCTTGGCGCACTATTAATATTGATTGCAGCAACGAATCGAATTTCCCTGAACAGCCCCGTCGGCCGTCGGGGCGGGGGGAGGGGGTGAATTGGATTTCCACCCTCCGCGAGGCGCGCGCCCCGTAGAGAGTAGAAACAATTGAAAGCAGCTTGCTGAGAAGATTGTGTCGTGTGGCGGCGGCGGCGGCGGCGGTGGCGGCGGGGTTCGCTGGCGTTGCTGGTGACAGCGCGCGGGCGGTGGGGGAGGGGAGGGGGGGGGGGGCGTATTTGTGCGCGGGCACCCGTCGCACGCCCTGGGTTAACCGGGGTGAATAATAGAGTCGCCTTTTTCCAGGCTCAGCGATCGGACACGCTCTGCTGCCGCAGGCTAAAGGGTACTTCGCCGGAGATTGCGTATGAATGTTAATAAGCGGCCGACGCCACGAAACAATCGTATTTCCTGCTTACGAACGGACAGTCTATGTTTCTTGCATTTCCTGCTTTTCAGTTTCGCCTTTCTGTAAGGGATGGATACAGATATCTAATTTGATTTCGTCGTATGATACGCAATGAATATAGCACACCAATATTTTAGACTTTCCCATTGTAGTATTTCAGTATCGATATCACACGTGAAGAAAAATATTTCTGTAAGGTAGATATTATATCAACCTCATTGCCACCCATAGCTCTCTAAATATTCCATCTTTGTCAATAATGCAGAAGAAACGTGCATCGCATAGCCAATGAGATTTCATTGGTTGGAGGAACTTGGCAGGAATGCACTTAAAAATGTATTGCTTTGAAATGAACTGCTAATGATCGAACTCCAAAGCAATTCAGTGCTTTATTTCAATGCAGGGGTTATATAAATAAGAAACACACCACGTCAAAATCATTCCATTCGGTAAATAGAAGATAAAAACAAAACAAAAATACAAATAAAAGGGTGGTCATTGACGTATTTTGCGATATATATATATATATATATATATATATATATATATATTATTTATATATATATATATATATATAGCATGAATTAATACTGTTAATTATTAAGTAAGAAAAAACTCTAAGAAGGAACAGTTAAAAACCTACCAACGACATTTTAATACAGAGATATTTTCCCTTTAAAATTATATAAGTAAATACTAAATTAGGAGTTATAATTCCTTTTCTGTTGTATTGATTGCACGATTCTCGAACCAAAGAGAAATGCCACTCTAAATCAAATTTCAGTGGTTTTTTATTATATTTTGTCAATAATATTCAGACATTGATAGAAAATAGTGATTAAACGTTGGGGCATAAATGTACTTTCGAATGTTAAATAAAAACAAGGCTATGCTGGATTATGCAAATATTAGAGAAAAACAAGAATAATGAAAAAATATTTCGCGCATGGTTTCATTTGTTAAACAATCTAAAATTAAAATTGTCATGGTTCTTTTTCCTCTTGAAAATCACACGAAACATTTCATTCCCATCCACAATCCAAATTAATTCTCAATGCAATATATTATTAAGAAAAAAAGTATTTATTTGGTAATTGAAATACTAAGAAGAGAAGAAGAAACAAACATTCGAATGACAGTAAAGAATATCTGGAAAGAAGTTGGAATGACAGTTTAAGAATGGGTTGACGTAATTCACATAATGTTCACATGTGAAATACAATTTTTAAAATACAATTCTCTACGTTTTTGGTACTAGTATTCTTTGAATAATAGTGTCCCAAATGGAAAACCTTTTTGCATCTCAGTAAGTTTTTTGTTGAAGTTTACTTACGGCAAATCTACGTGCTATTTGTACCACTTTATTTGCTAAAATCTGTTGCCATACCTAACAATTGTAAATATTCATGAATTGTACAACTTCTAATGTCACTGAGTTGAATGAGCTTAGTGAATATGAAGGGAAACGAAGAGAGATGTGTACAGTTGTGTGGTCAACGAAAATGTATGTCAACAATGTTCAAGGTCAATTATACGTTGGACAAACCCAAGGATGTTTTGTGTTAATCGCTTTGGCCGAAGGCTGAAGTCTCGTCGCGAAACTGTTCACGCGTAGATAAGCGTCACTGCGTCTTAAAATTGTGATGTTATAAATAGGACGCCATTCCCCTCGCAGGTATTCCTTTTTCGCGCATAACAAATTCACTACTTCTACTATGTTGGCTAAAGGAATCCACTCTTCATTTTTAAAATCCACAAAGTCCGGACAGTGCCAGGACGTACAAAAATGGGGTCCATTCCCAAAGTACAGAAGGCGAGTTTAGTCATCCAGTTTCACCCATCCAGTTTCCACCCGAAACAAATTATAAGCCGACATGATCCACATACACCAGTTTCATTCGCGGGATTGTAGAAACACAATCACGTGTCATTGAATTAATGTCAGAGATGTATTGAATTAATGTATATTAATGTATTGCACATGAAACTTAATGTAACCTTCTACATTAAAAAGCAGTAGATATATTTGCATACATTAAATCTAATACATAAATTGAAATCAGAGTAGAGTAGAGTAGAGTAGAGTAGAGCAGAGCAGAGTAGAGTTAATCTAGAGGTTCTCCCGTTTCCCCTATCTCTCATCAATCATTTCGTATATTCACAATCAGCATTCGATCAACATCATTCGTTCAAGATATGTCCATGAAGCTTTGACTCTTGAATCCTTCTGTACATATGTACATTAAATTTAATGTACCTTCATGATAATTCCTTTCATGTAATTTATATTAAAGTAATGCGGGAATTTCTGACCGTGAAGCTCAAGGGGGCGACGGGGCCCTTTGCCCAAAGGGCGACGTCCCCGAAGGGGCGTGGCCCCGCGGCGTCGCAGGAAGCGCGGGCGGAAGGGTCTGGTTGCGGAAGCGGCCGCGGGAGGCGCTAGCGGGGGCCGTGGGGGGGAGGGGCAATTGCGCAGCGACGCCCGCACCGGCAGAGGCAGCGCGCTCAATTAGTCGGTTTGATAAACATAAACGCGGCGCGCACAAAGGCACCGGCGGAGAGAGAGAGAGAGAGAGAGAGAGAGAGAGAGAGAGAGAGAGAGAGAGAGAGGGAGGGGGGTCAAGGAAGGAGGGGGGGAGTGGGGGGGGAAAAGAAGAGAGAGGGAGAAAATTGCACAAAGGGAGAAAGAAGGCGTGTAAATAATGCATTATGACAAATAAAACAAAGAAGAGTGCAATGATGACCACGATAAATCCAGGGCGGGGTGTTGGGTAGAAATAGGGAAACAGGTGGTGTGGGGAGTGGAGAAAAGGCGGAAGGGGTACCGGCGAAGGTGGCTCAGACCATCAACTGATATCACTGCAGTTCCTATGGTAAATCCTGACCGGTAAATCCTAGTTTCGAGTCTTGATGATGGCAGAATTTTCGACACTAACTAGATAGCTACGTCGTGTTCTGTCACTGTCTGGATGAGAATCGTAGTGGCCGGCTACTCTGGTCCGTAGTTTTCTGTGATTTCTCTTATCAATACCCAGCGAATGCCAGAACAGTACCCTACGAAACGGGCCGTGAACAGCACGCGATTTTTCCTTTCCATTTCTTATCCTATCCTACCCCTTACTTACACACATGTTTACATGCACTACACAAGCACACATGCCAAGAGACCGGCCGGGAGCTCAAAACTTATCTCGGCCGAGGCGGTGCACTGCGGGTTGGAAATACTTGGTTGAGGAAATTCCGTTAACCAACGCAAGCCGGATCTCACCATCCAGCGGAGGAAGATCACAGCCACCTCCCGAGCAAAAACGTGCACTGTATGAACGGGACTAATAACCTTACAAGTTGACGCGCCCGGAATCATTAACAATCAATAAATCGGAAGGGGGAGGGAGAATGGTTGAAGAAATGCTATCAATGTCAATTGAAGTGTGTTTGGGCACAGGAGGGAAGGAGCCGTTCTGGAGACACTATGTAAGGCCTGATTGGTAATGGTATCGGATTGGAGCAGCCATTAGACATGATCAATTCAGTAATTATCATCTCCATTGTCCTGTCGCTACTTAAACTTCAAGAATAAGCGTTGTAATGTGTCCACGAATGCGTTGTAATATGTTTTCATGTGTCTAAGAAAGAATTTTAACCGTTTTCTTAATTTTCTCCACACAATGTGGATGCCAGTACAAGTCAGCAAAACTTGATTTTATCACAATCTTTTTCCGGTGGATCTCACAACGAGAAGATTCTATCAGCTGTTTGGATGAAGATGCATAATTTTTCTGGGCTTTCTGTTGGACCCATTGCTCCATTATTGCCATTATTGTTTACCTATTGCATAGCACGTGAGAATAAAATAACTGCATCTCCCTTTCGTAAATGGTCTGTTGTAGCAAATAGGAACGCCCAGAGAAAATCAGAGGCCTGGGATTCATGGGAGCCCATCATTTCGAAAAAAAAAAAAAAAAAAAAATTACAAAAAAAACTCTTTCCCTAATTCAAAAAGGGAATCAATTTCTTCACACATAATAAGTTACTTATAGAGTTAAATTTGGATTATAGATTAATGCAGTTTTATTCAAGTAAGGAGAAATTCGGGGCTCCAATTAATTCGGTTTGTCTCCCTTCTGGTCGCCCCTGTCGGGAAAGCAGGTTTCAAGTAGTAGGAGACGGCGAAGGAGATCTTGCTTAGAACAAGCGAAGCGCGTCCTGTAGTTAATAACACCCCCTGCAGAGCGCTCTGCTCACGTACTGGAGCGGAAATAGACACACGGCTCCCACATACAGACGCGCCACGCACGCAAGCAAACAAATACCACTCGCAAACCCTGCGCTAGGACAAGTTTTTGTCTTTCTGCAACAAATATAAAGAATTGGGACACGGTTTGGAAAATCGTTCGCATTGTCAGTCTTTTGTTGGACGTACATTGGGCAGTGGACTGTAAGCACATAAAAGAATAATCATTTTCCAAAAGCGTGAATGTTTCAGCAGAAATAAGGCATCTCAGGGCAACTTATTTTAAGTCAACAAAGGGATTGTTATCAACTTAGTGGCGTTGTTCAATAGTGAGTTTGAAAATGTATTTTCGATGTAATCTTGTTAACCATAACTTTGTGTATGGCGGGTAAATGCGTATATAGATTTTTCTCAGTTTCTTTCAGTCCGGCAATTTACAAAAGCGGCCCCTAAGCCTCATTGCATATGAGTAGTTGCGAGAGGCTTGCAGCAAGCGTTCCCGTTTGTCTCGTCTTGCACTCTCAGAAATTTCTGCATTACTTTTAATGTAAAAGTACATGCTAGTAGTTTTCATGTACGTAAATTAAATTTAATGTACACGTACAGTAACTTTAATGCATGTTTACATTGAATTTAATGTACGTGTACAATTAAATTTAATGTACGTGTACAATTAAATTGAATGTACTAGTACAATTAAATTTAATCTATACAATTAAATTTAATGTACACGAGAAAGTTATGTTAACATCTCTAATGGTTTTAACTTAAACATTAATTTAATGTACAAGTACATTAATCTCACTTTAATGTACAAGGTACATTAAATCTACATTAAATTTAATGTTATTTCTCACAGTGTGTGCAGTCCCATGTTGTCGTATATTTCTGTTACTGAAAAAGGTGTTTCCTGCACGCTGTGCAACCTACAATGTTTGCTACAACGAATCATTTCAGTCGAAACCTTAGTAGAACAATTTCATTAATACCTTTCGCTGTTTTTGGTCTGTTTTTATAAATAATACGTATAGTGACATAACTGCACTGGCAGATCTGTAACGCCCTCTAAGTTCCAAACGTATGCTCCAAGTGGTACGAACACTCATCAAAGCCGGTGACAACTGTAAAACTATGTACAATATTGCACCACCAAGAAATTCAAACTGGTCGGTAGAGAGTGGCAAACAAATCTGATATTGCTGTCGAGGATTTGCAGAAAAAACGTTTTATTGACGTGGCTGACGTACTTGTTGACGTGGCTGACGTACTTGTTGACGTGGCTGACGTACTTGTTGACGTGGCTGACGTACTTGTTGACGTGGCCTGACGTACTTGTTGACGTGGCTGTGCCGTGGTTGTATTTAAGACGTTTTCTTTGCCTCCTTGGTTACGTCTTGTAAGACGTGACGAAGGAGGCTCAGAAACGTCTTAAATACAAGAGTTTTACCGGGGTTTTCGTGATTTCCCTTGGTCATTCATGCGAATGCTGAATTATGTTCGAATGATTATTCAAAGAGGCCACGATCCCCCCTCATCATCATCCTATCACCTCATTATTCATAATTCAAACTACATTGTCTTACCAAGGAATACAACCTGAAAGCTGATTTACAAAATGACACACTTAATGTCGGTCCAGGAAAGAATATGACTGGATCTCGAAACATAACGTGTAGCGTGGTCATAAATGGCCGTTACGGTATAAAATAATAATAATAATAATAATAATAATAATAATAATCAGTGACTAGTAAAATTTTAGGTTTCGGAACGTTCCCCAAATAAGTATTAATTTAAAAAAAATTGTTATATATTTATAATATAAATTAAAAATTATTCCCGAGGTACCGGAACGCCGTTCCGCTAGTAATCGAGCCCTGGTGATGGTATTAATAGTGATGGTGATGGTGATGGTGGCTAGAGGAGGGGGAGTGACGCTGGCCGCCGGGCAGCGGCTGGGCTGCCGGCCGGCGGCGGGGCGGGGGGGGGGCGGAGGGCGAGCGGCCCCCGGCAATAAATGGGACTAATGGGGCAGCGGTATTTCATAAGGGCCGGGAGTTAAGCCGCCCAGGAATGCGAGCGGCCATTTAGGGTACTTGCCCGCCCCCTCCCCTCCCCTGCCGCGCCCGCCCCCGCCACGGCTGCCTGATTACGCCGCCCCGCCGCCGCCGCCGCCACCACCCCCGCCGCCGCCGCCGTGCGGACCCCAATCGATAGCGGCCACCGCCGCGGAGCGGGGCGGGGCGGGCGGGCGGGCGGTTCGGGGCGGGCGGGGCGGGCGGGCGGGGCGGGCGGGCGGGCGGGCGGGGCGGGGCGGGCGGGGCGGGCGGGCGGTTCGGGGCGGGCGGGGCGGGGCGGGGCGGGGCGGCGGGGCGGGGCGGGGCGGGGCGGCGGTGGGCGGATAACAGGCCCGAGTGCCTCGGAGCCTGAGCGCTGGCCACATCAAGTGCGCACCACCAGAGGCTCCACACTCCACGCGGGAAGAGAGGAACAGCAGGCGAAGAGGAATTGCGCGAAGAAGAGAATTTAGGGAAGGAGGGGGAAGGGATGGCGGGCAGAAAAAGCTTACAATGTGGTAGTAAACAGATGAACAATGCTAATCCGCTCAACCTCCTCCGATTAAATGAAAACAATATTAGCACTATTAGGTCTTCGCTATTAGGAAACGTTGATACATCAGCTGATGCCCATTGATGATTACTACACGGAACAAGTGTTTTTTTTTATTTCAGTATCTGTAGTACTATCGTGCTCACTTTCCATGACGCAATCCCGGATTCGATTCCCGGTCGGGTCAAATTATAGTGTGCGCTTTCTTGCAATGTCCCAGTGTCTGTTGCTGTGTGACGATGAGAAAGCTCACTTCTTAGGTTAAGAAGACCAGAATACGGAGTGGAGATGTGTATGTGCTAACCACCCGTATGTACCTCTGAAGCCGAAAGGTCGGGACGCTGCTGATAGGCCTTGGCTTCGACAGGAGTTGTGCCAATACAGACAGACTGTGGTACTCTGCGGACGATTTTTTATGTCTATAAAATATTTCATAACCAATCCAGATGAAAGCGTCTTTTTTCTTTCCCCTAGAAGTGTTTCCTTTGCTTCTCAAAATATTTAAATAACAATAAATGTCCTCGCGTTGGTTGACTTCGATATGCACTTCTGTTGATGACGTACGCTGGATTGTCTGGACTTCTAATTCGTCACTGGGCACCTGCGACGCACTGTCAGTGAGTCTTCTCTGTAATGTCGTTCAACGCCAGCCCTCAAGGATCACCGATTGCTGCTAGATCGTTTTTGACCAACAGTTTTTCGCTATTTGACGTCTTTTTCCTCATGTCGGGGTTGTGTTTACCTCATAACTGCAACGTACGAATGGAAGAACGCAAATTCTAAAGATGAGTCCTGACACTTTACATATAACGCTGCCTAAAATTAATACAGAAATAAAAAAGTAGCCGAATAGAGTAAATTGGATGCTTTGTTATTCCTGTATTTATTTTTCTTTGTGAGCACATATATTCATGACGCTATTTGACGTCTTTTTCCTCATGTCGGGGTTGTGTTTACCTCATAACTGCAACGTACGAACTGCACGTACTGCAACGTACGTACTGCAACGAACGTAAATTCTAAAGATGAGTCCTGACACTTTACATATAACGCTGTTAAATTAATACAGAAATAAAAAGTAGCCGAATAGAGTAAATTGGATGCTTTGTTATTCCTGTATTTATTTTTCTTTGTGAGCACATATATTCATGACGCTATTTGACGTCTTTTTCCTCATGTCGGGGTTGTGTTTACCTCATAACTGCAACGTACGAACTGCACGTACTGCAACGTACGTACTGCAACGAACGTAAATTCTAAAGATGAGTCCTGACACTTTACATATAACGCTGCCTAAAATTAATACAGAAATAAAAAAGTAGCCGAATAGAGTAAATTGGATGCTTTGTTATTCCTGTATTTATTTTTCTTTGTGAGCACATATATTCATGACGCTATTTGACGTCTTTTTCCTCATGTCGGGGTTGTGTTTACCTCATAACTGCAACGTACGAACTGCACGTACTGCAACGTACGTACTGCAACGAACGTAAATTCTAAAGATGAGTCCTGACACTTTACATATAACGCTGCCTAAAATTAATACAGAAATAAAAAAGTAGCCGAATAGAGTAAATTGGATGCTTTGTTATTCCTGTATTTATTTTTCTTTGTGAGCACATATATTCATGACGCTATTTGACGTCTTTTTCCTCATGTCGGGGTTGTGTTTACCTCATAACTGCAACGTACGAACTGCACGTACTGCAACGTACGTACTGCAACGAACGTAAATTCTAAAGATGAGTCCTGACACTTTACATATAACGCTGCCTAAAATTAATACAGAAATAAAAAAGTAGCCGAATTGAGTAAATTGGGTGCTTTGTTATTCCTGTATTTATTTTTCTTTGTGAGCACATATATTCATTTCTTTTGTAAATAATAAACAATTTACTGAAGTGTTTGTATGTTTCTACAATGCAAATATTCACCCAGGAAATATTTTTCAAACTAACTTTGTGTAGTTATTGTGGCTCAGCTATTGATAATAGTCAAAGAGTTTATTAGACAAAATATGCTTAAAATTGTCCTAAGAGCTTATTTTCGACGTTCCCTCACCGGACGTCCTGTATAGATTACTCCGCCGGTCCCTTGAGCTAAGCAAAGAGGCTGTTGTGTGTCAGCCACCTCTTGGTTTCGGCTCCTCGCTTGGCCTGGCGACTAGCTCAGGGGCTGCGCCTCTGCTTCGACCCCTGGCGGAGGAGTCCCGCCCGACCCCTGGCGGAGGAGTCCCGCCCGTCCCCCCGGCGGAGGAGTCACGGGATCGGCACGCGGGCGGGCGTTAATGGGGCGCGGGCGCTAACGACGGGAGGGGGAGGCGCGCGCGGGGCGGGCGACGAGGGCGGGAGGGGGGGGGAGTGGGGGGGGGGGGAGTGGGCAGTGGAGGTGCGTGGAAGTGGCGTCGGAAGCGATGGTGATGGCACAGGTATGGCATGTTTTCGGCAGCGTCTATTGCTTTAGTCACAAGTCCCGTTACAGTAGTGAATGTTTTTGTGACTGGAGGTAACGCTATTCCTCACCCGCCAGAAAGCAAGAACTTGCGTCTATAGAGCCTCGACTTGCGATGTTTTTCTGCACGAGGAATCTCCTCCAGGCGATGTACCCCACCAGCCAGACTAGTGTGAGCTTTCTGTTTTGTATCCCTATTTTTGGTACTATAGTGCATATAACTGAAAGTCTGTATGTGTGAATAAGGGGAGAGGAGCAGACAAGGATACGGAAAGAATTCAGTTGCATTATTGTAAGTTAACTGTTCGGGCATTCGCCTGGAAATGATTAGGGAGCAATCTGATACAGTTCTCCTCAACACAGCGACTCAATTCAATGTAGCTATCTAGTAAGGGTCGAAATCCCTTTATGCCCAACTCTAGGTCCTGAGAGACCCTACAGTGTCATCAGTAGACAGATCGTGGGAGAGGTGATGATAATCAAGGTGGCGATAATGATAAAGCTGGTGAATGTTCATCGACTGGAGACGTGTTGCAGGAAATGAAATAGTAATGCAATTGCATGTTATAGTTTTCGGTTATCATCATTTTATCATTTAAATGATGAACAATTTTTAATGGCTTGCCCAGCTTCACATCTGACGTGCATTTACAATTTGTTCACTTGCTCTCAGACAACATTCAAAGATGTTTAGTAGCCGCGAAACTGCTTCTGGTCTCAGCCGTAATAAAAGAGTTGGAGAGTTCGAGAGGACAGCGCTGCGCTGCTGTCGGTGATAGAGGTGGTAGACAGTAATTGTCGTTTTAATTAATTGATGATTCCGGGTGCATCAAGTGCTAAGGTTATTATTCCCATAAGTGTGGTGCATGTTTTCCCCTCTGGAGATGGCGGTCCTCTTACCCCGCTGAATGGTGAGATCCTGCCGTCGGCTAGTGGGGGTTCCCCCTTACCAGGAGTCTCCCACCGACGGGGCACCGCCCCCACCAGGCTCCCGACGGGTCTCCTGAAATATGTGATAGTGTAGTGCATGTTAGTGTTAGTGTGTGTAAGGAACGAGGGTAAGACAAGGAATGGGAAGGAGAGATCGTGTATTGTCCGGGGTTCGATTGTTAATGGTGATGGCAGTGTACAAGTTTTGTGGTGGTCATTTGTATAGGGAATATGAAACAGGAGAAGCAAGTATATTGTATGATGATGATGAAATAGCACAGTGATACCTTTGTTTCAGAAATAAGTTTCGCACTTCCAAAAACATCGTCATATTAATTATAATTGATGTTTGTTCCGAATAAAAAAAGTGTTTCTTTGGTGCAGTCCACGAACACAAATGGCAAGTGCAGGGACTGGCGGGAGCTTTGCAAGCAATAAACCATCGCATTACACGCCCCGCTGCGGCCTTTGTGGGGCACATTGACCCAGCACTTAGTGCTCTCCCTCGCTTCGCTCCGGAGGTCGCGGCCGCGTCCAAATCGACTGCCAACGCCCCTCGACGCAGACATTATCGCCGCAAATGAAATGATTGCTTTTCACAACATATGTAACGTCGTGGGTAGGGATCTACAGCACAAAGAAGCAGACACGAGTGGGTATTTACAATTTATTTACAATAAATTATTTACAGGAACTAAAACCTCACTCTAAAGGCTCATTCACAATGCAATCACAAACATAAGCATAACACATAGACATAGACATTAACATAAGCGAAGAGTTGGCGTATTCACAATGTCGAACATAAACATAGGCAAAATAAGAGTTTCTATTGGCTATGAGGCATTCTAGTTTACTATTGGTTGGATATGAGAACCAACCACGCAGCACACGAATAGTTCGCCTATCGACTTCGATACTCGATTTTGAGTTATCGAACTGTGATTGGCTCATTTCTTATGTCTGACATAAGCATAAGCACAGAAGCTTGAAGCTTGCAAGCTCTTAAGTTAACGTCTTACTTGTTATGCTTATGCGAACGCATTGTGAATGAGTCCACTTGTAGATGTAGTCCTAACTTCTATGTTAACGCCATGCTTATGCTTATGTTTGCATTGTGAATGGGCCTTAAGGCGTTTGTCGGAGCTACCTCCCGCAACCCCCGTCTCCCAACACGCGCCTTGCGGTCGCGTCTGCGAGTAGCCAACTCGGCCGATTCACAACTTTGCCTCGGCAGACCATCTGCCCTGAAGTATAAGGCATACTTCACCTTGTCCGAACCTAGAGTGATTGATTGATTTTTTCGTGTTTCCGACCGCGTCAACTGCTTCGGTCATTAGTCCCGTTAGTGTAGTGCATGTTTTTTTTCTCGGGAGATGGCGGTGATCTTCCCCCGCTGGATGGCGAGATCCGGCACCGACCTACCGTCGGCTAGTGGGGTTTCCCCCTATGCAAAGAACACCGAAAATTGAAGTATCGGTTTCAAGTTCAAGGGTCGCAACTTCAGCCAGATCGATTGTGGAATATCAATTTTAGAGTAAATCGACTGAACGATTTAGCCGCTAGCGGTGTTCACACACGGACAGACGGGTGGACGGCCATACAGACGATTTCTCATCATTTATTTTTTCGATATCAGTGACCCACAAAACATGGATTCTGGCCACACCACATGTTAACGGTTCGAAATTTCGCTACCAGATTTCTCCACTTTTTCGTTACCAGGGATAAGAAACCAGTTAATAAGAGTTTTTCCGCCAAAAATTCGCCGTTTTTCTCCCTGCATTACAGAACCTTCTCTCTACTCCGCAGCGAGAAAGTAAAAAACGTTGCCTTCCTCGGGACGCCCCCAGCAGCCGCCCTCTCCACGTCCCATGTCGACTCCTCAGAGCCCTCGCAAAACTCGCTGAATGGGTGTGTAACGCGAGTGTATCGCGCGCACTACAGTAGTTGCTTTCGCGCGCCCCTCCGCCCCCCGCATCCAATACCCCGCGCGTTATCCGCTCCGGCGTGGCTTTGTGCGGATTATTACTTAAACAGTGCGGGCGCATCCCCAAGCGGAGGCCCCGGGGGGGGGGGCGACAGATGTAGCGGCCGCGCTTATAGCGGGGCGGGGCGGGGGGAGGCCCCGGACGGGCGGGGGGGCGCCGGCCCCCCAGGAGCACGGCCCCAGCGATGCAAAGCGGCCCCGAGTGGCCACCGCGCCCTCGAAAGCGGCGGCGCTGTGCTCCCAAGGCAGCGGACGGGGAGGTGGCTCAGGGCATCACTGCGGTGCCAATGCGGTTCCAGTCCCGACGGCGGCAGGGTTTTCGACACCAGCTTGTGTGTTCAGGAGGAGAATTCTAGCGGACGGCTGCTCTCGTCTGCAGTTTTCCGTGGTTTCTCCGAACAACACCAAGCGAATGCCGGAGCAGGACCCTAACAAACAGGTCATGGACCGCGCGCGATATTTCCTTCCTCTTCCTTATCCTATGCAAACACTTACACTAACATGCACTACACCACCAGAAATGCCGGGAGACCCGTACAGCTTGTTCTGGCTGGGGCGGTGCCTCGCTGGTGGGAGATACCTTATTGGGGAAACCCCGGTAGCCGACGGTAAGTCGGCGCCGGAACTCGCCATCCAGTGTAAGAAGATCACCGCCATCTCCCGAGAGAAAAAAACATGCACTACACTTACGGGACGAATGACCTCTGTAGTTGACTCGCCCGGAATCAGTAATCAATCAATCAAAGACACATGCTGGGCGACCTGTCGGGAGCTTAGAGTTTATGCCGGCTGGGACTGTGCACCGCAGGGACACGTAACGATAGGTTCTCATAATCTAACGGTGGCAGATCGCCGCCACTCTCCCAGATAAAACATGCACAACACGTACGGGACTTATCAGTTGACGCACCCGAAATCACTAGACAATCAATCAATCAATCAAACAAACAGCTCTTAAACATCGGAAATCACAATAAGAGTAAATGTAGTAGATTTTCAGCAGAGTGCATTTGATCCAATTGCCTAGATGAAATTGCTAGCGGACTAATCGTGTGTTTGCAGGTCGATGCCGGAGCAGTCCCTTACAAAACCGCCTTCCTCCTCCCATTCCCTTCCCCGGAGCCGAGCGGTCCCACATCCTCACGTAGCTCCTCACTCGTTGCTCCAGAAAATCTCCCACATGGGATCGTCGTGAGTCCCAGGAGATATCGGGCGGGATAATCGACTAGGACGAGTGAAGATGAACTGTATTGAATGAGCTTGCTTCTTTCCGGCTGTGTTGAATTATCCCTCCCTCTCTCTCCCCCTCTGTCCCTCCCTCCCTTGTCCTCCCCCTCCCTCCAGCTCCGCAGTCTGTCGCTCACCACGCGAGGGCAACACTGCGTTGGATAACGCTCCCTTGGGAGGCCGGCTGTGTCCGTGTGTGCGTGTGTGTGTGTGTGTGTGTGTGTGTGTGTGTGTGTGTGGTGGGTGGGTGGGTGTGTCTGGGGAGTCGGGAGCTGGTGCCGTCGGGTGCAGGGCTGAGCGCACCAGTGGGTGCGGAGCAAATCGATGCAAATGGGGCTTCATTGCAAGAGCGATCGTACGTCGCTAAGGCTGTTAACAAGACAAAACACCTCCATTAACTTAAAATCTTAAAATCTCCGTGTGAATTGGAAGCTTCTGAATATTGCGAATCTATGAACGACTCGTCTAGAACATAACACACGAATTCCTCTTACACTTAAAATCATCTTCTAAACCTTATCCCAGTTAGCTGGGGTCGTCTTTTTCCGATCACTTACGACGATCTATTACGATTTGACAGCGAGTTTTACAACCGGCTGTCAGCCTGACGTCCACCCCCAGTCTGGAGGTCTAAACTTCGTGAATCTATTTCTGATTTTGACTGTGATTTTACAACCGGCTGTCAGACTTAGGTAAACCCCAACCCAGAGGAACAAACTTCATGACTTCACATACTTAACGAAATCGGTTTCACAACGCCGATTTCGCGATTGTAGCCTTTTCAGTAGAACCTCCCCCGAGGGAAACCACCAAAAGTCGGTCAGGATGACCGGCGCGGGAATGAAAGCGGAGCCTCCGAATTGCAAAGTCTTTGCACTACGCCCTGACCCACTTCGCTCGATTGATTGATTGATTCTTTCGTGTTCCCGGGCGCGTCAACTGCTTTGATCATTAGTAAGTGTAGTGCACGTTTTTTCTTGGAAGATGGCGGTGATCTTATCCCGCTGGACGACGAGATCCGGCGCCGACCTACCGTCGGCTAGTGGGGTTTCCCCCTCACCAGGACTCTCCCACCAGCGGGGTACCGCCACAGCCGGGAGAAGCTCTAAGCTCCCGACCGGTCTCCCGGAATATGGGGTAGTGGAGTGCATGTTAGTGTAAGTGTGTGTGTGTGTGTAAGGAGAGAGGATAGGACAAGGAAGAGAAGATCGCGCGAGGCCCGTTGGGTAGGATACTGCTCCGGCATTCGCCTGGTGTTGATAAGAGTAACCACGGAAAACTGCCGATCAGAGCATCCGGCCGCTAGAATTCTCCTCCAGACAGCGACTGAATTTGACGTAGCTGAAAAGCTAGTGTCGAAAATCCTGCCGCCGTCAGGACTCGAACCTAGGACCTCCCGGTCAGAGGCGCTGCAGTAATATCAGTTGATGCACTGAGCTACCGCTCCCGGTACTTCGCTCGATATTTTTGCACTTAAAATAAGAGTATTTTACACGCAACAAAAAACAACAATTACAAAAAAACAATTACAATTACAACAACAAACAACAATTACAACAAAAAACAGGCAGCTGAGCAATTAATATTCCTGCATGAGCGCCAAGAGATTCTGGTGAATCCTACAAATTAATGTAGGGAATATTTTTTTATGAGCGTATGATGGATATGTAAGCTTAGTCTTACATTTTGCATAATAAGCACTCTTCACGCAATGTTCACTAACTAAAACAGTTGCAACAGTTTCCCTTTCACTAATAAAGGTATACAATTAATGTCTGTCATGTTTTTCGTGGCACACCTATCTAAACTTAATTACCAACAACTTGGCTTCATCGTTGGCAACAGACTTCTTACTTACTTAGAAGAACTTATTAGTCTTACAACTGTGGCTGCAATTACAAGTAACATAAGACATGAGCGTCGTATAGTATATAAGGAATGGTATTTCGCCATTGAACTTCTCAAAGAAATTCTGCTGTCCACCTTAACTTAAAAATGTCTCGTTTGTAAATAATTATAATATTTGAGATTTTGTGAAGGGACTACTCATGTCAAACGAATTCTGGCGTTTGTTTAAACTCACTTTTTTTTTCACATAAAGCCACTAAATCGTTGAACTAAAAAAATCGAATTTTTTGCTTGGCCAACTACAAACTTGCTCTCTCGTGTTTTTTCGAAGACGAAATATCTATCAAGTCGTACAATGAAATAATGAACAATTGGTGGTCGATAAGCGTGCATTCAATTAATTTCAAGATATTAATAAAATGTATTGTTTACTATATAAAATCAGTTAATAAGGGCATGTGATAGCATATCCAATGCCTACTGCCTTTCATTCAAAGATACAAATCACATTTGGTTGAGTAGACTGGAACTTCTTACTGAACGAATATTCTGAGTGATTTAAATATTTAGATAATAATAATGAGGAGAAAATCATAAGAGAAAAAATGGATAAAGAAAATACAATTTAGAAAATATTTAATACAAACAATTACAATGGCTTGGACATGTTAAACAAATTACAGAAAATATAATCCCAAAAATCATTTTAGGGTGATTTCCTGTGGAAGAAAAGAGAAAGACTGAAACAGAACTTTTAAATAGAAATGTATGGACTTATGAAAGAGAAGAATTTTTTTTAACAATGTAAAACTGTGAAATAAGTAAATAAAATTATGATGATATTAATAATGATAATAATAATAATAATAACAACAAAAATAATAAGAGTAATAATAATGATAATAATATTAACTGTAATGATGACATACAATAGTTGAGCCGAGCTTCAAAGGCAATTTCCGCGTCCAGCCTTGTGCTGCGGCTACCGCAGCGCCGCGGCGGCGGGATACAAAACAGACAAAAACACAGGGCGCTAATTTCGCAGTCGGACGTATATTTCTGCCGCCTGTTGTCCCTCGCCTCCGCCGCCCGTCCCGCCTCGCAGCCACCAACACGCACTCGAAAAAAAAAGAAAGGACCTTAATTTCGCGCGCCGCGCAAAAATGTTAATTGTCTTCCCCGCCCGCACCTCGCGGAACATTATTAGTAATTTTCCGCCAGCAAATGGGCAATTTGGGCCACACATCGCGGACTTTAGGGCGGGCCGCTCCACCCTCCCCCCCCGCTGCCGGAGCGATGTCCTGGCAACGTGGGGGCGCAAATTTCTGCGTTTAAAAAGAGTTATTGCGCCACTGCGGCGGGCAACGACCATCTTTAATCTATCTCTGCGCTTCTCGGTACGTTAGCGCTCCGCTCGTCCTTTTCGCTCCGAATTCTTCTCTTCGCGGCTTCCTGTGCTATGCTTCCGGGTTCTCGGGTGGCGCGTTTTGTCGCTGCGTAAAGACCCATTCACAATACAAGCATTAACATACGCATAGCGTTAACATACAAGCTACCGAGAGTGGTAGCTCAGTGCATCAACTGATGTCACTGCAGCACCTCGAACCGGGAGGTTCTAGGTTCGAGTCCTGACGGCGGCAGGATTTTCGACACTAGATTTTCAGCTAGGTCGAATTCAGTCGCTGTCTGGAGGAGAATTCCAGCGTCTGGCTTCTCTGATCGGTAGTTTTCCGTGGTTTCTTCGATCAACACCGGGTGAATGCCGGAGCAGTACCCTAACAAATGGGCCAAGGACCGAGCGCGATCTGTCCTTCCTTGTCCTATCCTCTCCCCTTACACACACACTTACACTAACATGCACTACACTAGCACATATTCCGGGAGACCGGTCGGAGCTTAGAGCTTGTCCCGGCTGGGGCGGTGCTCCGCTGGTGGGAGAGTCCTGGTTAGGGGGAAACCTCACTAGCCGAGGTAGGTCGGCGCCGGATCTCGCATCCAGCGGGGAAAGATCACCGCGCATATCCCGAGAAAAAAACATGCACTACACTAACGAGACTAACGACCAAAGCAGTTGACGCGCCCGGAAACACGAAAAAAATTAATCAATCAATCAAACATCAATCAATCAAACAAAAGCTAGGACTACGTCCATACGCGGACTCATTCACAATGCGTTCGAGAAGCGTAACACGTAAGACGTTAACTTAACAGCTTGCAAGCTTCAAGCCTCTGTGCTTATGCTTAAGTCAAAAATAAAAAAAATGAACCAATCACAGTACGTTAACTCAAAATCGAGTATCGAAATAAGTCGATAGACGAACTAACGCAATCCATGGAAAGAGCTCCCCCCGCCATGAACACACTGGATATCTCGAAATCGATTCTCACTTCCAACCAATAGTAAACTAGAATGTCTCACAGCCAATAGAAACTCTTATTTTGCTTACGTTTATGTTCGACATGGTGAATACATCAGTCTATGACTTATGGTAATGTTTACGTTTATGTGTCATGCTTATGTTTGGGTTTGCATCGTGAATGAGACTTTTACACAGCACTCACTGCATAAGACGAAACTCAAATTCCTCCTTCTTGCGTTTTATCTTACTCAAGGCTCCTTATTTTTGTGGCCAAATCAATATGATTGGTTGGCTTTTTAACACTGTTAATAATTTGGAATTTGATATTCTTTTTTGTTTTCGATAATTCTCATGCAAATCACCTACTGGGTTGATTTTGAAGATGAGACTTTTGTGAGTTCATTTAAAGCTCTATTATTTCTTTAGCTGTTTTTGACAGCGAAATACAATTACGTAGGCTTCCTAGCCTGCTATTTCGTTTGAACTTGTGAAGAACAGTTCAGAAGTTATTTTTGACAGTTGTTTTATTTTAAGGTTTATTGATATGAATCGGCAATTGATAAAAATACTTATTATAGCCTTGTTATAATCGGTAATTAGTATTTTTATCAATTGTCGATTTGTACGATTTGTATCAATAAACCTTCAAAAATATATTGACTCCTAGAGCATTCTCTCCAAGTTGAAATATAATTAGCTATTACAATTAATTGCATTTTTAGCTTAATATTTACGAGTATATACATTATTACATTTCCCGAAAATAATTCCTAATATCTGTCCTAATAAAGACCACGTAAACAAGAATATTATCATTTATATTGTGTATAATGTAGTATATTGTGACCACTGGTATGTATAACCAACGTCGATTCTAGGTCGTGTTATTTATTTCACATTGAATACGTCATGTACCACAATTAGGAACATAAAATATGTCTATCACTGTCAATGAAATTGCCCGTACTTTTGGATATAATTTTGAAAAAAATTATATAACATTTATTTTTTATAGAAAGCTTTGCAATGAGTCTATGGCTATTATCTTCTCGTTACAAACTAGTTTTTCTTTAGTACATTGTATAGGTTGTTTTCTGTGGAACAAAATAAATGACTGTCAATTGCAGCCCCTTACCACCGGACATACAATTTGTTAGAAAAGTACCAATGGTTACATGACACCAAGCCTAAACAACACGTTGCGCATCTGTTTGTGCGCTGCTTCTCCGCGTGCCCGCCAGTCTGCGTGTGTGTCGCCCTCGCCCATCTGCGTGCTGCTTGATGCGCCCCTGGGGCACGCCTCGTCGACGCTCACTGCCCGTGGCCCGCGGCGGCGGCGACAGCGCCGCTTGCAAATGGCGCGCGGCCTCGGCCAACGGTCCACGGCGCAGGTGCCCCGCGGCACTGCACGGATAACTCTAACACACACAACGATACGCGAACGTTGTCACACCTCCTTATTTTAAATTCATTTCTCTAAAGGTAATAAAACAATAGCCATAATATTATTTTATATTATTATTATTATTATTATTAATAATAATAATAATAATAATAATAATAATCCTGAAGCACTCTCTGACAAAACTGGGGATCGAGACGAACATTATCATCAATCTACAGAAAGCTGTGATCCTGAGCACGTGTTCTTTAGTCAGAAGATTTATGGGTTCCTAAATAAATTTGTGTTCAAGAATTATTTACTTTTTAATTTATAAACTAAGTGTTTAAATTTATAGCTGTAGAAATGTTTACCTTCTAATTACTTCTTAAAATAAATATATTTTTGTTAAAAGTAATGTACTACGGAAATCATGCTTTGATAGAAATATCTGTACGACTCCTCAAACATGTACCAGAAAGCTGTGAAAAATAAATAATAATAATAATAATAATAATAATAATAATAATAATAATAATAATAATAATAATAATAATAATAATAATAATTTCTTGCTGTCAGGGACTAGCAGCGTCATGGTCGATGCATGGTCGTGATCAACAAAAGTTACAGAAAACATATCCTCAAACAAACAATAGATGACAAATGTGAAAATGCCATACAACATTTGAGAGCATACAGCACATCACATCAGGATGCAAATTAATGGCCCATATAGATTTGTTATTTTATTAAAATTCTTGTCAAGTTGAGCTCATGCAAAATCTCAGGATAGAAGATGATAGATTTAGGTATTAGGTAAATGTATTATCCAAACTCTGAAATACTGCAATTTTAAATTAACTTCTAAAATATTCATGTGATTTCCGACGATAAAAATTACTTTTTTCGCTTATACTTTGAGTACATTTAGAAAAATAGTGAAAATTAGAATGAGAATATTTTGAAAGAATCGTAATGATAGCAAAATTAAAATCAAAGAAACAGAATTATTAATTCTAAAATAAATGCTTACAACAAATATGAAAACATTCATATTACATTCATTTTCGTGAAAACATTGCAGTAAAATACCCAAATGTTCATACATTAAATAATCTATGGAATATGAAAGTAAAGAATGGCCCGCAATGCATGTATTAAGGGTTATGAATGTGTCCCATCAAAAGCAGTTTTAATATTGGTTAATTTCTTCCTCAGGTATCGGGCATTTGGAGCCCGGCAAAGACTACAATGACGCGATTGGCCTGAACAAGAAGAAAAAGAAGAAGCGGAGACACAGGTGAGAATCTTGCACTTGGCGATTTACTCACAAACATATAGACTCACAGAGTTGGCATTGAATCGACAAACACTTATATAAAATTCCTAATTACAATGGTCCGGAAGTAGCTCAATATCGGTTAATTTTTAAACAAAAGATCACGAGGCATTGTGTCTTGCATCTACCAGAAGTCTTATTGACTAGGATTTCTATGTAAAACTCATAGCGTTTTAAAAACTCGCAGACAGAGTTTTTCTCGGAATGGGAGAGAACTGCATGTATGGTGTGCAGCCGACTTCATGTTTTCTTATAAAGAATTTCGAAGTTTTAATTTACGCTGATTATAAAATGTATTTTTTTTATCCATTGCCTTACAGTTAAAGTTTATGAGTAAAGAATTAATACATTGAAGTTTTTTCGTTAGCTAAGAAAAATTAGTAAAACTATTTTTTGTAGTATGTGTAATTGGCTTCTGTAGAGCCAATCCCCTTGCTCCTTGGGTTGCTCCCATCTATAGATGGGCGCTCGCTTGTCTAACACCGGGAGAGGTGGCTCAGGGCATCGACTGATGTCACTACAGCACCTCTAACAGGGAGGTCCTAGGTAGGACTTTTGACACTAGCTTTCCAGCTAGGTCGAATTCATTCAGTCGCTCTCTGGGGGAGAATTCTAGCGGCCGGCTGCTCTGATCGATAATTTTCCGTGGTTTCTCCGATCAATACCAGGCGAATGCTGGAGCAGTACCCTAACAAACGGGTCACGCGCGATTTCTGCGTCCTTCCTCTTCCTTCTCCTATCCTCACCTCTTATTCACACACACACACACACACACAGTTACATGCACAACACTATCACACATGCCGGGAGACCAGTCGGAAGCTTAGCGCGTTTCGTTCAGTGATGATCATCGTAAGAACAATGATTCGGGAAGGATGTGTTCAATTGATTGATTCTGGGCACGTCAACTGCTATAGTCATTAGTAGCGTTAGCGTAGTGAATGCTGTTTATTCCGGGAGGCGGGTGTGATCGTTTCTCGCTGGATGCCATCCAGCCAGATGCCGGTGCCGGATGTCATCCAGCACCGACCTAAAATTGGGCCTGCAGGGTTTTCCCCTCCAGGTATCTCCGTGGCAACCCTCGGGTCGGGCTAAGCTCTGAGATCCCCACTGGACCTCCCCTGCATGTGGTGTATGTATTTAAGAGCAAGTGCGTGGAAGTAAAGGGAGAGGGTAAGGGAAGGAAGAGTGTGGAGGGATCGTGGCCTGTTTATGAGGGTACTGCTCGAGCATTCGCCTGCTATTGGTGGGTAAAACCAAGGAAACTACCGCTCAGAGCGACCAGAATTCTCCTTCAGGCGGCGGCTGAATTGGACCTAGCTATGCAGCAGGTGCACAATCGGCCTCCGTCGGCCCTAGGCTCTCCCGCTGCGGGACGCTGCACCGGCGACACTGAGTGGGTGAGTGTGAGGGTGAGTGAGTGACTGTGTGGGTGGGAGAGAGCTGTTGAATGAGGGGGGGGGGGGGGGAAATGAATGAGAGTCGGGTGAGACACGGCAGGTGAAATTGGGATTGAGTGAGGTGGGTAAGAGGGTAGGTAAGAGAGCAGGTGAGGAGAGAGTAGGTGAGTGACTGGGCGGTTGAGTGAGTAAGAGAGTGGGTGGGTAAGATGGTGGGTGGGTGAGGGGTAACCGGGCTGTTGAATGAGTGAGAGTGGGTGAGGAGAAGGGGTATAGAGGGTGGGTGAGAGGATGGTGAGTGAGTGAGAGAGCGGTGAGTGGTTGCGTGTGGGAGAGGGTGGGGGAGTTAGAGGGTGGGTGAGTTAGAGGGTGAGTGAGTGAGAGGGTGAGTGAGTGAGAGGGTGGGTGAGTGAGATGGTGGATGAGTGAGAGGGTGGGGGAGTGAGAGGGTGGGTGAGTGAGAGGATGGGTGAGTGATAGGGTGGGTGAGTGAGAGGGTGGGTGAGGAAGGGTGGGTGAGTGAAGGGTGGGTGAGTGGAGGGTGGGTGAGGAGGGTGGATGAGCGAGAGAGTGGGTGAGTGGAAGGGTGGGTGAGTGAGAGGGTGGGTGAGTGGGAGAGAGGGTGGGCGGGTGAGTGAGGGGCGTGGTCCGGCGTGGGTTGCAGGACCATCTTCACGAGCTTCCAGCTGGAGGAGCTGGAGAAGGCCTTCAAGGAGGCGCACTACCCCGACGTGTACGCGCGCGAGATGCTGTCGCTCAAGACGGACCTGCCCGAGGACCGCATCCAGGTGAGTCCTCGCTCAGCTCGAGCCAGGCGCCCTCGCCACCCACCATTCCCAGAAAAATTGTCTTCCAAATACAGAATGTTTCTTTTGGACACGCTCGTTCCACAGATTTGAACCATTCATGTCTTTTTAAGCCCACTGTCAGAAATGTCTGCATTACTTTTAATGTAAAAGAACATTAAAGTAATTTTCATGTACGTAAATTAAATTTATGTACACGTAGTAACTTAATGTACGTGAAACTTAAATTTAATGTACGTATACTATTAAATTTGATTACAAGTAAGTTAACAGTGTACATTAAATCTACATTGATTTTAATTTAAGCATTAATTAACGTACATACATTAATATCCCTTTAATGACGAGGTACATTAAAAGTCATGTACATTGTACATGAATTTACATTCAATTTAATGTAGTTTCTGACAGTGCACTAAATGCAGGCACTATGATATGATTGTGTAATTTTGACTAATAGGTTGACTTTCATTGTGAAATATTGATGGGTGTATTTTAGAAAATCAGAGACTAATAATGTATAATTGCACAACTCAGACTACCAACTACCACTGCCAACTGAAATTTTAATTTAGGTGGCGTGTGGAACCCCCCTGCGTTACGCAATTGACCTTTGCCCTACTAAGGATGATTAGGCTTGTAAAAAATAAATTTGCAGGCGATTGACGATCAAATAATTAGTCGTACGTTATAGCCTCTCATATCATCAGATCTAATAGTCCGGAAATAGTTGTAATAAATGTTCGCGGGAAGAGCTGCATTTCTCTGTTGAGTAGAAGGTTGCCGCAATCTGGTGTCATTTGCTTCAAAGAGTAGTGCTCGGACTACATCTGGAAGTGCGAGGCACGTCTCTGGTGAGCGGCCGCTCCTCGGCCTGCACGGGTGGATGGCCTCCGAGAAGTTGGCAGCACTGCCCAAAATAGCCCTCATTGTTGGCGTGCAATGAAGCTCTGTGTCCTTGGCAGAACAGTTTTCTTTCGACGAGTGGTAGCCCTTAAGATGATCGCCACGCGAATGCTAAAATCTTCGCAAATATATGCAAAGGGACCTGGGAAATCGCAGTCTCTGGTTTGATTTCACAGTTGGGTTTATTTCAGTATCAATTATCCACCATTTAATAAACAAAAATGTAAAACTGAATTTTGTATTGCATTGTTGTGTCTAAGGAGATACAACACATACAAAAGGCTATTATGTTTTCCTCTGCTTCAACGACGTTTGATCCGTATTATTAACACCTTACTTAGATAGTGATGTCCTTGAAACGCTCTTCAATTGGTTGATCATGTACTTGTGAAATATGAAATATACACAAAATGGTGCCTAACTTGAGAAATTTTGAAAGGTATAATTTATTATTACATATCAAACATTTGAACAGGTAAAAACATGCTGACTGCATAAATAAAACAAAAGTAGAATCCACAACTAGGTTTCTCTCCTTGTGTAATTTTTAAATGCAACTCGTTGTATAAACATTGGGTGTTGTTTGTTCCATTTGTGATATGTTTCTCAATTTGGATACTTCATGAAAACTGTCTTCAACTGTCTCGTATCAGCGTAATAATACCGTTGGAGACAACTACGTCATTTGCAAATTTACACGGAAATTTAGAAAAGGAAGCGTATCAGTTACAGAACGTGGAACTTAAGCCATCTAGTGGTAACAGTAATCTGAAAATATTTTCTTGATATTGCCATTGCAATAATAGATCAAAATGCTACTTTTTGGGACTCTTTTTGCTTCCAACACTTTCAGTGGTAGAATATTGATGGGACTTCACTGAGTAAACTATCTTATTCCTCCCAAAATATTTCAAGTTTGTAGAAGCCAATTCAGGAACAATATCGGAGTTTGTAAATATATTAATAAAAATTGAATGAATTAAAAAAAGGCCATTTTTGGCAAGGGATCTACTCAGAAAGAGATATTTTAATGTAATGTCATTTTTTTTCTTTTCCCTTTAGACAAAGCATTTTAGTGTAGGCATTATTCATTGTTCAGACAAAGGAAATTATCCATTTTTAAACGACGTTTTTGCATTTTTCGTCGATTTCAATTAATAAGACTTTTTTTTACCATTTTCCATCATTTTTCGCTGCTTTTATCGCGTTTAATTTTAATTTTAATGGTGTTTGCTTCAAATAATATTTACAAGATGCCACAAATGTTCTCCGCAGAATTTCTGAGTAGCGTCTTCGATTTCTTCGCTCAGATATTGTAGTCAGCCGTTGTATATAAGCTTCCTGGGGCGCCTATCAAAGCCAATGTCGGTTCGACCGATTTCTCAACAACGACAGACAGAATAGCCTAAACAAAAAATTTCGCAAGTTGAGTTCACTTGAACAAAAGGAAGAAGCCGCTGTTACATCAGTAAAATATCCAACAACTTGAGTTGTTCATCTGAACTGGTTTTCAACTAATTTTTTATGTTATTTTTTATTTCTTTTAGAGCATTTTAAAACCATTTTAAGGGCATTGTATTGACAATTTTTTGACGATATTTTAGGTCATCCAAATCCGCCCCGTGCTAACAGCCCTCTGAATTTCAAGCCCTTCGATCAACACATGTATGTCGTGTCGTAGGCTACGAATTTGGCGAAAATGTTGCTAACCGCGTTGGCCGTGTTTCGGCGCGGCTGAATGGCCGCGCGTAGCACACACATCGCGGGCGGCGGGGGCGAGGCCAGGCGGGGCGGCGTTCGATCGCGTGCGTTGCCATGGCGACCCGCCCTGAGCGCCCGCCCCGACGCAGCGGGCGGCTGTTTGCTGTGGGGCGCACGCCCGCCTCCCGCCCCGGGGCGACGGCGCCTCGGCGCGCCCTAGTTGGGGCTCTTCCCGCACGCACTCGCGCCAGCTCACCACTCGCGACTAAACACCGCTTTACGCGGAATTTCGTTTTGGCGGAATTTCTCGTCGGTACGGAAACGCGACTGACCAGACGGGAACCGGGAGCGGTAGCTCAGAGCATCAACTGATGTCACAGCGCGTCTTATCGGGAGGTCCTAGGTGCGAGTTCTGACGGTGGCAGGGTTTTCGACACTAGCTTTTCAGCTAGGTCGAATTCAGTCGCTGTCTGGAGGAGAATTCTAGCGGCCGGTTGCTCCGATCGGTAGTTTTCCGTGGTTTCTCCGATCAACACCTGGCGAATGCCAGAGCAGTACCCTACCAAACGGGCCACGGACCGTGGGGCGGATCTCGCGGTCGGCGCCGGATCTCGCCATCCAGCGGTGGAAGATCACTGCCATCTCCCGAGAAAAAACATGTACTACACTTATGGGACTAACACTCTTAGCTGTTGAGGCGCCTGAAATCAAACCAATCAAACAACCAGACGGGATGTTCGGTGTTTACGCGAATCTAATGCTCTATTCTTGTGACCAAAGGTAACACTCAAAATCGTAGTGCGCGTTAGAATCGGTGGCGCATTATACTTCGATTTTTTAAAGTGGCTGATGACATTAGGTCATTTTTACCCTGATAAAATGAATCTTTTTAACAGTGGTAAGCACATTTTTGAGGCCATGTGTCTCATTGAGAAGGACGTTCGCGAATTAATTATAAGATGTGTAACATTGACTTCATGTCATCGACCAGTTTTTAAAAAATGAAGTATAGATTTCAGTGCAAATCCGTTCCCTAACACGCTAATGACTTCATTCACTGTTACTTTCTCGCTACGGAACGGAGTAAAGGGAAAGTTATGTAATGCTGCGCGAAAAAACGGCGAATTGTCGGCAGAAAACTCTCATTGGTGAATAAATCTAGTTGCTAAATTAAAAGAAGAAAATCCTCTCACACGTGGTGTAGACAGAATCCATGTTCTGTGGGTCCTTGATACCGAAAAATCGAATGACAGCAAAACGCGTATCGGTCCGTCCGTCCGTCTGTGAACAAATGCTAGCGGCAAAACCGTTTAGCCGATTTTCTCCAAAATTGATATTCCCCAATCGATCTGGCTGGTGTCACGCCCCTTGAATTTCAAACCAATATTTTAATTTTGGGGGCACTTTACATGAAGCCCTTGAGACATTTTCCAAATTTTCAAAAAAATGGCTCCAACGTTTTCGATTAAATTGTATTGTTGTTAAGGGAAAGATCGTTTAAAAGAATGGAATACGGAGATCTCATGTTCGTTGAAAACCCCATTTTTTTTAAAATTGCAAAAGTTCAAATTATTTTCGGCGTCTTCCTACAACTACAATTATGAAGATAAAGATATTTTTCCTTTAATGAGATGTGTTCCTTAAAGATAGATTTTGAAATAAGTTCGTGTGCAATTTTTTGGAAAATTTGATTACTTTTGGTGTAATTCTGAGTGAAAGTACGGATGAGAAAGTTCTTGCTGTTTTTGCACAAGTTGTTTTCATAATTTTTCATCGGTATAGAAACGCGATTAACCAGCCTGGATGTTCCGTGTTGACGCGAATCTAATCCCCACCTTTTTTGACCAAATGTAGCACTTAAAATCGTGGAGCCCGTTGGATTCGACCATGCATTTCATTCGAGTGCAAATCTACTCCGTAGAACACCAATAACTTCATTCAATTAGTTTTCTAATGTCACAATACATTCCATACACAACCTTTTTCATAATTTTGTTTCAAATATAGGCCGTGCATTAGAGTCGATGGCGCATTAGTTGCGCGTAAATTCGTCATTTGTACAGAAAAATTACGCATTGTTCATTTTTAGGTACAGATTTATATCCAGTTTGACTATCGTTCTCCTGACGTCACAACGGACGGACGGCGGACGGATGACGGTCTGACGACGGACGGACGAAGGGTTGACGAAGGGTTGACGATGGAGGACGACGGACGGACAGAAAGACAGACGGACAGAAAACTAATATTTCCGTATTGAGAACCCAGAAACTGGATTCTGAATTTACAACGAGGAATTAGAGGAAGTAATTTATTACGTGTATTTTCCACTCTATAAATATCAGAGTCCAGGAATACGAGTTTTTCTTACGAAAAAATGCATTTTCCGCTGCAGCATTACAATAATTTATCTTTACTTCATTCGTACGTTGAAGCGAAAATATAAAAAAAGATATGCAGGTTCTGAACAGAAAATGGTAGTGGATGTGGTATAATGGTATGTTTATAAATCCGCAAATTCGCTTTTTCACCAAGAACAGTTAGCTAAATAATATCGTCAAATATGTTATTTCGTCAGAATATCTAACAATATAAGTTTTATTTTTGTAATCAGATCAGAAGTTGATTATTATGCTCAAAGCGTCTAAAAATTGAAGCCACTAACAGTAATGATGACGATGTCTTCTACTCGAGTCATCTTCCGTTCATCGTTTACAATTTCATAATCACTCCACATAATAATGATTTTTTCTGATCTTAAACATTTTTATCTTTCGGTTCTTAGTTGAAACAGGGTACTGGTTAGTCCCGATAAACGGTTTCTTTCTACTAATATGTGTTTCAGTTAAATTACATAACGAATGAATATTAATTTTTCTAAGATTTGGTTTAAAAATTTATTCAATTGATTATGTGTAATTCCGATCAATGGGAATCTCTTTCTGAGTTTCGCAGAAATTGAAGGGAAAACTGTGCAACCTATGGTTGCTTGGATATGAATAAGCGGCAGTTAACTGTGTCCAAACGGCCTCTTAACGTCGCTGCGGAAGATGCAACGATGCCACGAGGGCTCAACAGTGCATGGACTGTGCAATTCGAAATGACAAACTCAAGTCACTTGTCTTATTGTAATCGCCATTAAGCTATCGTAGAAGTTAGAATGCAAAAGCCACTGACGGATACTAGTAAGAAAAAAAATTCAACAGTTCTTACCTATGTAAGAATTTGACACTCTATTTCTCTTTCCTTCAATATTGTTTGTTTGCATTTGTATTTAGCCTCCATATGTCCCGTAAAGAGCAATTGGGCTCGGCGCTGTTCGATCCCGGGGTTCTTAGACGGTCACCCAACCAGGAAACCGCGATGTCTGGAATTCGTTTAGCCTTCGTGACTTCATGATATTTACGAATTCGGCTAGCGACGCCGGTTTTGCAGTCGCGGCCTTTCGCCGTAGACACTCATAGCATTCGCCTGGATGATCGAGGGAAATCACGAAAACCCCGGTCAGGATGGCCGGCACGGGAATTGAATCAGGGCCTCCCAAATACGAAGTCAGCGCTGAGCCACTTCGGTCGGTTCAATAGTATTGGACTACTTTACTTCTTATGATTATGTGTTCTTTTCCTGTGATTATGAAATTATTAAAGATGAGATGCGACGCATTTAATTGAAAATGAGCGCAACTAAGTGTCAATAGTTTTAAAAAATTAACAATAATAATAATTATTATTATAAGTATGATAATATAAATAATAATAATAATAATAAATAAATAATAATAAATAATAATAATAATAAAGAGAACATCAGTGACAAGTGTCGCCTATGTAAGAAGGCCACCGAATCTATCCAACATATCTGCAGTGGATGCTCTCAGTTGGCACAAACAGATTATTTACAACGTCATAATAATGTAGCCAAAATCATCCACCAAGCTCTTGCTAAAAGATCGGACCTGATAAAGGAAAGCCTGCCATACTACAAATATCTACCAGAACAAGTTTTGTCTAATGAGAGAACAAAAATCTTGTGGGATACTCCCATTGTTACAGATAGAACAGTGGAAGCAAATAAGCCTGATATTGTCGTATTCGACAAAACTAATCGTAGGGCAATAATAATTGATATCGCAGTCCCACTGGATCATAATCTGCTGACAACTATTGCAGAAAGAGGAGAAAATATCAGCCACTCTCAGTTGAGCTGAAAAACTTGTACAAACTAATAGAGGTAGATATTGTACCAGTGGTTATTTCAACTAATGGGCTTGTGACTGAAGATTGGAGGATTGTGAAAGAAAAACTCCATCTAAATGAGTGGCACCTCAGAACCATGCAGAAGGCAGTGTTGCTGGCAACCACCAACATAGTGCGCAAGGTTCTCTCCCTAAATCATTGAAGCGGAACCTGAGTGCACTGGAGCAAGAACTTCTCACCATCTGTCTCACCATATGTGTTGACGTTCTGTCCTTGAGTTATACTGAAAACTCCGGAAGAGCGTGAAATTTTGAAATATGAAATAATAATAATAATAATAATAATAATAATAATAATAATGAAAACAAGTTTAATATTTCACGGAGAACACTACATCGAACGGTGTTGCACAGTACTGCATCCCCTGCACTCCACTGCACTGCACTACCCTATGTTTTGTTGACAAGAACTTATGACGAAGAAATAGTGCTTGCGAAATTGAGAATTCTGGGACTCCACGTCTCCACTATGGTTACCAGATGAGAATGGGTGTGAAGAAGGACAAATGAGCTAATAACAGATTCGAGTGTCCCGGATTTGCAAAAATAAACAGTCTGCTTCCTTAGCAGTTCGCCCCCTTTCTGAAGTTTTTGTATTTCCAACCCAGCAGAAAATGTACACCTTCTTTTCCCCATTATACCATATACGGAACGCCAAACACTGTTTAATTAAAGAACAAAATACGCTGAAAATTACACACTTTCCTTCAAGCCATGCGTGGAAGAGGTGAATTATTTCTCTGGTTGTGAAAACTAAAAATTTTAGAAGAAAGGTCGTGTACTGCTTACTAGTTAAGGAATGTGATACTATTCTCAGACAAATAGAAACTATCGATTTTTAGCATGCTAAGAACCACGATGCTACGTTGGCACAAGATACACTAACTTAATATAAAAAAGACTGCAGCAAAAGAAGTAAGCAAGAGTAATTTTAGGAAAAACATGTTTAAGGTGCTTTAAGAGACGATCGCTATTTCTTTGATCCCAGTGAATAAGCTGATAAAGTACAAAAAAAAATAATTTTACAGGACAACAAAAAACAACTTGTAACTGAATTAAATCAGTGATTAAGGATATTCAAACGAAACTATTTGTAAGTAGGTTTTCTTTGAATAGTATTAATCACAGATTCATAGTATTAGTTTAAAGTCGTTTTTTGCTCCCCTGTAAAATTAAGTGTTTTGTCTTATCTGCTTATTACCCGGAATCAAAGATTTGTAACATGAAAATACGGACAATTTTTTTTATTTTGGAAAATAAGCACATACGCCAAGACAGTTGGTAAATATACGGACATGTCCTGCTAAATACGGACATCTGGTAACCTCAAAGTCCGTTTGGAGTAGCCAGGATTCGAACTCCGGCCACCGAGCGCGCTCTCCGCAACGCCACCTAAGAGCTGATTCTCGCAAAACAAAAATCCCTCGCCCCCCCCCTCCGCACCCCTCCGCCACTGTCGTCTTGTTTGCGCCACAGCACGAGGACGAGCTACGCTCCCCCCTCCCCCGGCCGCCTCCTTGCTCTTGAGGCAGGGGAGGAATCCCTTACGCGACATCCACCAATCAGCGCGGCCCGCCCGCGACCACGCGCCGCAGCGGCAGGGCGGGGAGGGGGCGCGGAAGGAAAGGCAGCGCCCAGAAAAAACGACGCGGCCGAGAGGGGAGGAAATATGGAAATAAAAACGCGACAGGGGAGGGCGAGGGCGCGATCTGTGCTGCGGCGCGGGCGACTACGCGGGGCACAGTGCACTCGCGGCCCGAATCGCGGGGCACAACTCTCCTCGCAATTGCGGTTACGGTGTAATCACAAGCCTAAACGTGATTTAATACAATTGTTTTCTTTTATTGTCGAAATATATATATATATATATATATATATATATATATATATATATATATATACACATATATAATAAATTAGTAGAAATGTTCTATACAATTATCATAAGTAATACCTCGAGTGCTTTAAAATTGTCGATAAATCCCCGACTCGTGGGTTGAGGAGCTTAGATAAATACCCGATTTGCAAAGCGAGAAGGGGATTTATCTGAGAATTCCCAAAAATGTTCTATACAATTATCATAGGTAACACCATGAGTGGTTTGGAAATTGTCGATAAATCCTCGACTCGTGGGTTGAGGAGCTTAGATAAATACTCGATATGCAAAGCGAGAAGGGGATTTATCTGAGAATCTCCCAAAAATGTTCTATACAATTATCATAGGTAACACCATGAGTGGTTTGGAAATTGTCGATAAATCCCCGACTCGTGGGTTGAGAGCTTAGATAAATACCCGTTTGCAAAGCGAGAAGGGTTTTGGAATTCCCAAAAATGTTCTACACACTTATCATAGGTAACACCATGAGTGGTTTGGAAATAATCGATAAATCCCCGACTCATGGATTGAAGAGCTTAGATAAATACCCGATTCGCGAAGCAAGAAGGGGATTTATCTGAGAATTTCCAAAGCACGACTGATATTTATTAAGACTATTCCTCAAAAGAAATTATGCCCAACAGAGTTCCAAAATGCCTCAAATATTGAAAATAACTAAAAAGTTAAAATCAAAAAGGTTAGTTTATTACGCGGTTTATTTCACATCGATACAGCGATCGATACATACCGCCTGAGATAGATGAGTCGCAGTTTGTTATTCGACAGTAGGGAGGAGCAGTAAGAAAAATCGGATAGAAAAAGCGAAAAACGTTTTGAGATACACCGCCCTGATTGGGGCATTTTGTATGTATAGTTAACACTATTGGTTCACATTTCCTGTGTAAACATTAAAATATCTCAGCAAGTCCAAATGTATCTCACTGTCAGAAAGTTTTACTGTAATATTCCCAAAAATAAAAATACTTTTCCGTACGTTCCAGTCTGTTTCTGAATTCTATGAGAGTCCTAGCAAGTCCTCACCAAAACCTGTGCAGTTACGGGGAGTTCCGCGGAAATATTTGTCGTAGAAATTGTATATCTCTGTGACCCACATGTGGTTTACAGACGTAGTAGAACCATGAAGTGTTATGTTTTGTGAACCACATATGACTTGTAGGATAGTGAACGTGTTAATTTCACGAGTGGAATAGTCACGAAAACACTAAACTGCTCATGGTGTGGGTCTGAGGGAAACGCTGCAGTGCTGGCAACTCTCTGGGTTTGTGTCGCAACTCGTGGATGACGATACTTGTTCTTATTTAATTTGCATTTTGCAGAAAATACGTTATGCACGAAGAATTCACATAAGATTACATTGTCATTGGAGTAATACATTTCCTAGTTTAATCATTCTATTTTAATTGGTAAAAAATGCAACGTGTAAAGAAATAAGTAGAAAAATCATGAATCTATCGTGTGAAAAGGGTGTTGCATTAACTTCCAATAACACTGTAGGAAACAAGAAAAAATCAACTTGAATGTAACGTGATGTTTCAACATCCTGTTACGTAAATAATTTTTAAAATAGATACGATGGAAACTACATATTAATAATATATATTTCTATCTCCGAAACATATAAAATGTATTCCTTTTCTTGCATTTTGTTTTTGCAATCAACGATATCAATTGGTGATTGAAGAATCAATACGGATTCTATAATCTCAATATAACGATAATTTGACATCAGTAAGCGTAGTATTGAATCAAGTTTCTTAACCTCCCAAACAACTGGAATGAAATCAAATGCAGTGGAATAAAACGTTTGTGCAGTAGGACTCGTAAAAAATAAATTTCTAGATTTTGAGCAAAATGAATCTAAAGGGATACAGAATAACGAATCTATTTGTTATGTTCTTACGTAACTCCAGGAACATTCTCTCCAGGTTCATTTTGGGTAACGAGTTAGAACAATAGAAATATATAGAGTGGCGATGTGCCCGCCGTATTTGAAACTTTTTGAAAGGAAAATTGCAATTTTGTTGTGGACAACATCAGAATATTCGCGTAATGATGAATTAGATCGAAGTACATTTAGAAGAGAATTAATATTTAAAACAGGTTGAGTTTAGTCTAGTTTAATTCAAATAATATTAAATTTAAGTTTGCTTGTTCGTAGTACAAATTAATTTGCTTGTATTTTCTTCTTAGTGGCACTTGGCTTTTTAAAAATATTTTGAGCCAAACAGTTGTCATTATTAATATTCATTATTAAAACTTTAAATTAAATTAATATCGCCACGAAAATGTTGTTCTTAACCATTTTTTAAGCCAAACCGCGGTCTCGGAAAATTCACTTATTATAATATAGTACACTTTTACCATTTTCTACTAAATGTCAATAAATCTGGACTAAACTGATTTGAAATTCACTAAAGGTCAATTTTATTATTAATTATTTAAATATTAATATAATTATACGTTTGATAGGCAGCAGTAAAGTAAAGTACCCCGCCTTCTGCTTCCAATTCTTTTGTGGCTTCTATTCGTGAAAATTATAGCTTTAATGTCGCGCTTTAATGTTGCACACCTATAAACACTTTGGCAAAAACGCCCAAGTCGTCTACTTTTAAGCAAGAAAACGTAGCAAATCTTACTTTGTTTTTCCATCCGAAAACATGCCGGCCAGTAGTGCAAATTGCTTCTAGCAGCAGCGCTGTATTTGCAAACAATTCCTTTCTGTTACCCACGCAGCTTTTCTTGAACGATGACCTTGCTTGCCCCTCTCTAGAGCAATAAACAGTTGAAGATCAAAGCTCGCAGCGAGCACTGATGACAACATTGCAAACACATCTTTATTGTCGCGTAAGAAAATATATATCCTGTTGAAACTGAGAGCTCCTGGTCGTATTTTCTAAACAGTATCTACAGAAATGGCTAAAGCAGATCCAGATCCGTCGCAGGAGATACCTTGAAGTTCTGGAAAAATTAGAACGCAATTTATTGAGAAAGTTGCGAAGGTATGATTGATATTCCACAGATTGGCATTGCTTCATAAAATGCAGTGGCCGATGTCGTAACTAATACCCCACTCTACCCGCATTTCTCCAATTCATCGTACCGGCCGCAGCATCAATTGATGTCACTGCAGCGCCTCTGACCGGGAGGTCTTAGGTTGGAGTCCTGACGGCGACACGATTTTCGACACTAGCTTTTCAGCTAGGTCGAATGCAGTCGCTTCTGGAAGAGAATTCTAGCGGCTGCCTGCTCTGATCGGTAGTTTCCCGTGGTTTCTCCGATCACACCAGGCGAATGCCGGAGCAGTACCCTAACAAACGGACCACGGACCGCGCGCTATCTGTCCTTCCTCTTCCTTGACATATCCTCTCCCTTTACACAAACACACACACACACACACACTAACATGCACTACACTACCACATATTCCGGGAGCTTAGAGCTTGTCCCGGCTGCGGCGGTGCCCCGCTGGTGGGAGAGTCCTGATTATGGGGAATCCCCACTAGCCGTGGTAGCTTGTCCCGGCTGGGGCAGTGCCCTTTTAGTGGGAGATACCTGGTTAGGAGAAACCCCGCTAGCCGTCGATCAAATCTCGACATCCATGGGGGGAAGATCACCGTCATCTCCCGAGGAGAAAATATGAACTACACTTACGGGACTAATGATCTAATCTGTTGACGCGCCTGGAATCACTAACCACCGAACGAAATCCAATCCATCGTTCGCGAAACGTTGCGCGATTCATCCATAGCGCGATTCATCCATAGCGATTCAGCCATACGCGATTCATCCATAGCGATTCATCCCATAGCGCGATTCATCCATAGCGATTCATCCATACGCGATTCATCCATAGCGATTCATCCATAGCGATATTCATCCATAGCGTTCCCATGCGCGATTCACCATAGCGATTCATCCATAGCGATTCACCATGCGATTCAGCCATACGCGATTCATCCATAGCGATTCAGCCATAGCGATTCAGCCACAGCGGTAGCTATAGCTGAGTGTGGCGGCTGTTCGCGCAGCAGGCCGTGGCCACGGCCCACTGCGGCGCGGGGTGCGGGCCATGGGCGGCGCCGGCGCGAGAGAGAGAGGGAGCGCGAGCGAGGGAGGGGGCGCGAGGGAGAGGGAGCGAGAGGGCGAGGGCTGAAAGGCGAGGCCGTGTGCTGAACGAGCGCGCTGGCAGGGGGGCCGCGCCGGGGGCCGGGAGACAAGTCCCCCGCGGCGTCGCGTTAATTGGGAGTGCGGCCGCGCGCTGATTGGCCCGCCGCTGCCCGCCCCGCCCGCTGATTGGCCGGTGGCGCGGGGCTGCGGGAGGGGGGCGGCGGCTGTGCGGGAGGCTGGGTGTCTGATCGACGCCCGACTGTGGGGACCGGCATGGGCGACGGCCGGGGCTTCTCCTACACGAGAACCTAGCTTTCGGGATGGACGATAAATAAATAAAGTGCTTATTTATTGTGCAGAGAAAGAATTTTATAATTCCTACAGAACTGAACAACTAATTATTGAAATAAGTTGTCGGAATGAAACTATTTAAGGAGGCACTATCATCTACCACTGTTGGAGTTAATAGTATGGTAACTACGAAGATGAAACGAAATGGTGATGATAAGGGGTGAAAGGACGAACACAAATTCAACCATGCCAAAGGTGGGACTCGAACTTGCGACCCTTCGGTCCGAGATCACTACGACTCTCCTGTCTTAGCGATCTCGGCCATCGGGCAGACAATGAAACGTTTATTGCATCGGTAACTTGGGTGTATATCACATGTAATTTTCACTGAGAGGAACTTGCAAAATCTGTCATCTTCTTTGTCAATAAGGAGTTGAATTTGCTTGATGATGCGATGTGATGATGTGATCGCTACGCTACGTTGCCACATTCTCACATCGCACGCTACGTAGCATTGTGTCTGGAAATCTCATAATGTATTTGTAGTATATGGACGGTACATTTTATCGGATAATCCGAACACACCATATCCCAACTTTGTCCGGAATACCGGAGTTCTACTGTAACTATTTCAATTTCTCTTGGTGCCCGTAGCTCATTGTAACTGGGGCAAAACGCACGAGATAGTGAAGGATTCATGCGTTTCGTTTTACACTTTCGAAAAATACGATGGTCTGCGACTGGGTAAAACTATCAGGAAGGAAATCAGTCGACTCCTGACAGGCTATTTTGTGCACATATTCCTGTTCAGGATAAAGTTCTCTACAGGTCAGGTAGCTATGCGCTCTTCACTAGATTAACAGCACTCTTATCTTCCCCGCTTTAATTTGCTTCAAGGCCCAAACGGACTTTCCTCCCCCAGCGGCGCTTCCAAAACCATATAATGTCTGCAAAGGTTATATTATTGAAATTTATAGAAATTATTTTAATAGTATTGTCACTTTATGGTGTAAATCGTCTTACCAGAATCTTACGACGCAAAGCTTATAATCGTCACTGCTATTGCGTACTCCAACTATGGTAATGGAGGTTACCCTGCGTATTCTTAATTTACGATGGTTTCAAGGCCACAAGGCATAGAAACCAGAGAATGACCATTGTGAGACACTGAGAAGGCACTGGATGGATTCACCTAGTGTCGGGGGCTAGGGTTTTACCGATAGAACTTTGCGCAAGACTGGATGGATTCACCTAGTGTCGGGGGCACTTCAAATTCGGGGGTACTTTACATGAAGCCCCACTGACATTTTCTAAATTTTCTCGAAAACGGTTCCAATTTTTTCTTTAAATTTCTTGCAAGAATAGAGTAAAATACACTTATAAAGGTGCCATAGGTCCGAAAGATACTGTAGATGGCAGCTGTCCAGAGAATGGAACAAGACCTTAAGGCGGCTCCACACATTCGTTATTCGGCGAACAGCCAGCAACCGCTCGCCGAATCCGGAGTAGTGTGAATGAGTTGCTTGCTATTTGCCGAATGACGAACATTCGGTATTCGCCCTAACCGACCGTGTGTCGGTCTTTTGGACTCATCAAAGTGAGCGAACATTCGCCGAACACGTCAGCTGCTCGGAATTGGGAAGGGGGCTAGGTCGCTGCTCGGTGAATGCCGAATGTGTGGATCCGTCTTTAAAGCCAGACCACTGCAAGGAAATTAGAAAAATTTTGTACGACAAAGTGTGTTCCATCCTGTAGCACCTAGCAGCCGGCTGCTCTGACCGGTAGTTTTCCGTGGTTTCTCCGATCAACACCAGGCGAATGCCGGAGCAGTACCCTACCAAACGGGGCACGGACCGCGCGCGATCTGTCCTTCCTCTTCCTTGTCCTATCCTCTCCCCTTACACACACACACTTACACTAACATGCACTACACTACCACATATTCCGGGAGACCGGCCGGGGGTTTAGAGCTTGTCCCGGCTGGGGCGGTGCCCCGCTGGTTTGGGGGAATCCCCACTAGCCGACGGTAGGCCGGCGCCGGATCTCGCCATCCAGCGGGGGAAGATCACCGCCATCTCCCGAGAAAAACATGCACCACACTCACGGGACTATGACCAAAGCAGTTGATGCGCCCGGAAACACGAAAAAAAAATCCCTCAATCTCCCGAACCCGCCCCGAAAGCGGCGGCTCCTGCTGAGGACGGCCGTACGAGCGTGGAGTGTCGGGGCGAGAGGACGCTCGCGCCCAACGAGATGATAAATCGGATTCCGGCCGCCGGCCGGCGGGGCGCCTCGGTCGCCGAAGAGCTTTAAAGGACTCAGCCCTCGCCCAGGGCCTCCCTGACTCCCAGCGACACACTCAAGGCTCGACCCCGCCGGAACGGATTGCTCCCAGACGCGGCCGCGGGGTTCGGCGTGCGCTCAAGGTGTTATGTTCGTGCCAGTCGCTAGTCACTCAACCATTCACTTATATATTAACAATAGACTTGTTCGTCTGACTACTTGTAAAGGTGAACGGAGCATTTAAATAATTATTTATAAATAGTTAAAAGATATATAATGAATATTTGCTCGAGAAATACAATGTTTACTAATAAATTTAGTTTTTCGCAAGAATTTGCATTTTCATAAGTTGGCATTACGTAATACAGATTAGGTTGACTTCTGCGTTCGTACTTTTCTTTCTTTCTTTCTTTCTTTCTTTCTTTCTTTCTTTCTTTCTTTCTTTCTTTCTTTCTTTCTTTCTTTCTATCTTTCTTTCTTTCTTTCTTTCTTTCTGCGTTGAATATTAGTCCACATTGTGCACACTGAAAGTTAAACAGTTTGTGTTTGTGTGGTGCAAAATTTAAGTTAATGCGCTTTTCTCTCGTGGCCTAAGAGAAACAGTGCTGACAATAGCCTCATTTATAAAACGTAACTCCCAGGCCGAGAGCCTGTATTTCCGTTTGCCATAATTTTTTTTTATAAATTACTCCTCGAAATTCCCGGTATGTTACATATAATATCATGTGATTCCAACAAAAATTAGCTGCATCTAGAGTAAAAGAAAAAGACACTTTCAACTTCTTCAATAACTAAAAGAAACCTATGCCTGCGAAAGTTTTTCCATACGAGCCTGTATCAATTTCCTCTTTTATTAAAAAATTAGGCCGGTAAGTGTGAATTTTTTTTCTTACTGTTTTGAAGAACTGAGATTTTACTTTTATTGAAAGTATTTATTTATTTTACGTCAAAAACCGTTAAATCTGTGTATGACGCGCTACATACACTAACCCATATATTATTTGAATTTTGAATCAAAAAGAAAATATTATTTTGAGGGGTTACTTCACCGTGGTGGATCTAACGAAGTGAATGTGAACGGCTACTTTAGAATCCAACACAAACGCAAAGTTATTATTCCTGGTGTTTTTCCGTTGCTCCTGCGTCTTTATCCTGTGTGGGATTGGCGACTACTTCATCACGCAGAGCCCTTTTCCTCCGTGACAGCCACACGACGTACTGCGCTCTCGCTTCGTAGACACGAGACCAACCCACAGAGGGTACGACCGCAATTGTTTCCTGTGTACATCGCGCGACATTACTCAACACCCACACAAAGGTGCTTGTCTACGCGGATGAAATGACCACTAGGCGTAATAAGTAAGTTTTTTGCAACGCAATATTAATCGAATGGATCCTACAAAGGAAATCCTTTTTAACACAAAGGCATTATATTATTACGTTGACATTACGGTTGTAACGTTAACGCATTATGACGCATGAGTTGTTACTTATAACGGCCTTGTAACGTTACAGATTTAATCTATTTTCTTCAAAGGCTGCCGATTCTCATGAAATAACAAGTACTGGCTACTCCCACTTTCGCATCCCATTGCCGTTATTAACTTTTTATTTGAACAGTTTACTCAAACAGTCTGATAAAGCAAATGAAATGTGCCCTTCCAAAACATATAAATTTGTATATTCATACTTTTAAGTTCCCTAAGAGGAAACCTATAGATGGAATCCAACAGAAAAGCACAGCAGGGTGGGTCCATGTTACAAAGGAACAGTCTCCACTGCCTACGAGAATAGTAAACAGTCTCTTGATTAACAGGAACACATCAGTTAGAGAACACCCACCAGATGAATATTAACTCCCTACGGCACTTCACTGGAAGGAATTTGTATTTGTGACTAATTGAGTTCAATGTGGCAATGAACTCAATTTTGAACTGTTTTTCAATTGAAATCAATTACGTAAAGTCACGATTTAGTATCCCTTTCCTTTACTATACAATAACATTAATATTCACCAGAATTAACGTTTCCGATTTCCAAAACCAATCTGCGTATTACACTTTCTTCTAAAATTAGTTTAAAATAAGACTTTAATTAGCACCCGTTTTGTTGAAATGTAGAAGAACCAAACCTTTAGCTATACAAACAAGAAGGTGAAAATACGGAAAGTCTAATTGCAACCGATTTCGGAGAAGGTTTTATTTCTTTGAATTTGGACACACATTTCACAGGAACTTTAGCGTAATAAATTCGAGTTACTCATATAACATTTCTTGAAGTCACTGAACTAAAGCCGAACTTCATTCGTTGTTTCTTTAACCCTGCATAATGATAAAATTCATCATGAGTTTGATGAATAATGAAACCTGATTTTAAGTAGTCCTATTTACATTTACGTGCGGGTGTGAGTTGTCCAACTAGAGTCGTTCCGCGGAGTCGTGCGTGGAGTCGGTGCGAAGACCGGGTCGCCGGGCGAGGAACGAGTCATCGCAGCGAAGGACAGCGCGCCCGCCGGCCGCAACTGAGGGCAAATGCAGTCCGCCGAAATTTCACTTTACGCCGCTCCTATTCATCCGATTTGCATGATTGATACGGCGTTGGATTCAGGAAGCACGTCGTCATCGCACTATAAGCCCACATTTTTTAATTTCTTCCCGGAACTATGAGAAATCATTTAAAATTTTTTTGGAAATATTTTTTGAAAAACGGCAACGTAGCGTGAATTCTATTTTATAAGGGAGTTCAATGCCGTTTACAGATCGAAAATCGGACAATTTTTTCAGACGTTATCGGTCTAGTAAATTGTGCTTATTTTGGTGCTGCCACGTGGTGGCGACAAATGTAACTAGTGTCGGCACATTTAGCCTTAAGCTCCCCCTGGCCCCGGACTTCGTCCCCAAACGAAGGGAGGGGCAGAACCCGCGCGATGAACCCTCTGCGCAAGGCCTCGCTCGGCAAAAGGGCTATAACGGGCTCCCTGCTCTGGTAATGAAATTTAAATGTTTTTTTTTTCATTTTATCTTGCGGGGTTGTCGCAAGACACCGTACCATAACATCAAACCCAAGCAATACATGATGTAAACTATATACATGTACAACGTAGAAAACCAACTACATCGGCAGCACTTTACGAATAAATTGCAACAGTATGTGTGAAACCCTAGATTCACAAAAGTGTCGAACTTCAATATATGTGTATGACGCCGATAGTAGGCAAACGGTTGTAACTGTAAAAGTTTAAAATGATTAGTACTCATCATTTTGTTTATGTGATTCGCTTTATATGTTATCATTTTTTTTGGTTGAAGTGTGTATACATTTTTTGGCACCCTCTGCATATCATGAAATTACTTTCGAATTTTTCAGATGTTTCCTCTAATAACATTTTCGTTTAGTACATCAAAGGGTAATTTTTGGCAACAACATCATTCATGTGATACATCAAAGGGTACTTTTAGTCCATTTGTCAGTTTGGTCTAACAGTATATAGACGCTTCTCTGATTATTATTGTAACTTCTTAGGTGAACAAATTACAAAACAGAAATCTTCTGCATCCTAAGCATTAAGCATTTCGCCACATACACAAGTTTGCTAAAACCAAAACCTGAAAATTTTATTGCACAAAAACAATTGTATTTGGCTTTTTTTCTCCCTCTGCCAAACAATATCGCCTTTTATCGAAGCAAAAATAGGAACCCGAGTTAGAAAATCATGCATTAAAGCAATATATTATTTTATTCACGAAGGTGTAAGTCAGGTATTTGAAATGATCATTCGAGCAAGCGGGTAAATCCCACGGACGAATAACATATTTTCCTCTCATTTATTCATTTTTATTTTTTTCGTCAAATGACACAGAAACACTGTAGGTCACGTGCGTATGATAGAAGTGTATTTCGCACGTGCTTTGTGAATCCAAATCCCACCGTTTTAACTGAACGTAAGAGATGAATGATGTGGCCAATCAATCTCGATACCATATATTGTTTTATCAATTACTACTAATATTGAAAGTTCTTGTATGCTCAAAGTAAACACGAGTTTATTCTTTTAATGAATTTTTGTTAACTAGACGTAAGAAAATTACCAACTGCGAAGCTTTATTACATAGTACATGTTTTGAACAAGCAAGTTTTCAAATTTGTACGAATGCAATAAAGAACATTATAAACGAGTGCATACCTATTTTTTAATTATAGAATTATAAATTTATAAGAGAATGAAACTTAATTCTACGAAACAACTTTCTAGTGATGTCTCAGGTATTTGATATCAGTGCAAGAAAAAACGGTGAGCGGTTTTTTGGTTTACCTACCCCACAATTCCCTCAGTACTATTGGGTGAATGTGTGATGACGCAATCATTCGTGCCGTAAAATGCTAATACGTCATCATTTGTACCGTAAAATGCTAATACGTCATCATTTGTACCGTAAAATGCCCGATTATGAACGATTTCTTGAAACATAAAAGGTCGTTTATAATGCTGGCGTACAAGAAACTACAGTTAGAAATTTCATTAAATTTAATGTATATTTAATGTACGATTGTACATGCATGTTAATGTATCTTATACATTAAAGGGAGATTAATTTACTTATACATTAAAATTAATGTATATAATTTGGCGATTTGGGTCCGACTTCGCGGACCATACCTGTGTCCCCCTTGCCTGGGTCTAGTTAAATTCCCATGCTTGGGGGTAAAAGCGACATGAAGAAAACATAGCGAATTCTCTACATCATAACTAGCAAGATGATCTTGAGCTTTTCTGTCACAGAAGCTACAGAAACTGGGACGATTTTGAAGGAAAGCTACTATATTTTTGCCTCGACCGGGAATCGAACGCGGGACCACAGCACGGGAAGCTAGTTCGCTACCCATGAGCCATCCCAGAGAACACACTACAATTTAATGTTTCAATTAAAAACAATGTAGATTTAATGTACGACTGATAACTTAAGTTACTTGAGTACATTAAATTTAATTTACGTACATGAAAATCATTTTCATGTACTTTTACATTAAAAGTAATGCATAAATATCTGAGAGTGTACTATTGCGACATGAGTTTGCCAGAGTTTGATCCGTTATTGTGTGTGGTAACTCTAGACTCCGCTAGGGTTGGGTAACCCGTGTGTAAAGTGACTGGCAAAGGGCCGGGAATTGATTGATTGATTTTTTCGTCTTTCCGGGCGCGTCAACTGCTACGGTCATTAGTCCCGTTAGTGTAGTGCATGTTTTTTTTCTCGGGAGATGGCGGTGATCTTCCCCCGCTGAATGGCGAGATCCGGCACCGACCTACCGTCGGCTAGTGGGGTTTCCCCCTAACCAGGACTCTCCCACCAGCGGGGCACCGCCCCAACCGGGACAAGCTCTAAGCTCCCGACCGGTCTCCCGGAATATGTGATAGTGTGGGCATGTTAGTGTAAGTGTGTGTGTGTAAGAGGAGAGGATAGGACAAGGAAGCGCGCGGTCCGTGGCCCGTTTGGTAGGGTACTGCTCCGGCATTCGCCTGGTGTTGATCGGAGAAACCACGGAAAACTACCGATCAGAGCAGCCGGCCGCTAGAATCCTCCTCCAGACAGCGACTGAACTCGACCTAGCTGAAAAGCTAGTGTCGAAAACCCTGCCGCCGTGGGGAGTGTAACCTAGGACCTCCCGGTCAGAGGCGCTGCAGTGACATCAGTTGAAGCACTGAGCACCGCTGCGCGAAGGGCCGGGGAAGAGAAGACGGCGCGCGTGCTGGCAATTGGCTCCGCCGGCAGCGCAGCCGCGGCTGGGCACAGGGTGTTTGTCCGGCGCATCGATCCGCAGCCAGCGGCCCCCGGCGCCCCCCCCCGCCCCGCCCCGCCGACCGGACCGCGCTAATCACCCTGCAGACGCCGCCGCCGCCGCCCCACGCGGCCGCCGCCCGATAACCGAATTATAAGCGGCTTCCTCCCCCCACCGCGGTGGCCACTCGCTTTAACGCAGGTGCACCGACGCCGGAAGCCCGGCTCCGGGCCGGAGATTCGGTTCCGGGACGCGGCGCCGCGGACGTCCTCCGGCCAATCGGAGCGCACGCCGACGACACCGCGGTTGGGGTGAAGGCAGGAGCTGCTGGGCTTTGCGCGGGAGGAGACCCGACTCCGGCTTTCACACCATCGCACACACCGGGAGCGGTAGCTCAGTGCATCAGCTGATGTCAATGCAGCGCCTCTGACCAGGAGGTCCTAGGTTAGAGTCCTGACAGGATTTTCGACAATAGCTTTTCAGCTAGGTCGAATTCAGTCGTTGTCTGGAGGAGAATTGAAGAGGCCGGCTGCTCTGATCGGTAGTTTTCCGATCAACACCAAGCGAATGCCGGAGTAGTACTATAACAAACGAGCCACGGACCACGCGCGATCTTTTCTTCCTTTTCCTTGTCCTATCCTCTCTTCTTACAAACACACACACACTCTTACACCAACATGCACTACACTACCACATATTCCGGGAGACCGGTCGGGAGATCAGAGCTTGTCCCGGCTGGGGCGGTGCCCCTTTGGTGGGAGAGTCCTGGTTAGGAGGAAACCCTTCTAGCCGACGGAAGTTCGGTGCCGAATCTCTCCATTCAGCGGGGGAAGATCACCGCCATCTCCCGCGAAAAAACATGCACTACACTAACGGGACTTATGTCCAAAGCAGTTGACGCGCCCGGAAACACGAAAAAATCAAATCGAATCACGAAAAAAACATCGCACAGCTTTATTTTATACGCGAAACGAATTATAGTAAGCTTCCTTCCGCAGCTGCACATCTTATAACTGGCACCTAAACCCGGTGGCTGCTGGCCGGGAATGCCCGGGCCACTAGGTTTACCTACCAGTGGAGTCGCCGGTAAGACTTCGTCAATTTTGAGGGCATGCGGTATACGCGGCACAGTTTTTGATTCTCATACAGTTTCTGTACAGAAACTTCTAAATCCCAAACTAGAAATATAAAAGCCATAAGTCACGCATACACGGTCTGTACGTTGTTTGTACGGATTCACTGACTCGCAACTAGACGCCGCTATGGGGTCTACTGAAAAACAACTGAATTGCGCGGTTGGGGTGAAGGCAGTAGCTTCTGGGCTTTACGTGGGAGGAGACCCAACTCTGGCTTTTGCACAGCTTTATTTTATACGCGAACCGAATTATAGAACGATTTTCCTAAGGATGAGTGAAAGTGACAGTTTGCGAAAACAAGTGAACATCACATGTAATTCAGGTAAGTATCCCTCCGCCGCGACAGCTGTTCAGCTTCTTCGTAAAGTGTTTGGTTATGGTTCCTGAGAAGACATCAGTATCCAGAAGTCTAAGAGTTTCGCTGAGGTATATGCACGTACGCGAGTCCGGGAAATAATGAAATTTAATTAAATATGTGGAAAATCTCTTAACATGCTCTCACAATCAGTAAGAGAAAACTGGCACGAATGTAAATAGAAAGAAAAATTATTTTAAGCCGGAAACACGTGCACCGGCACGCATCTCGCATTCAAGTCTCGGTTTTAAAATAAACATAACATTTATCACACAAAAAGTAAATTCAATGCAATATATAAAGGAAAAAAGAATTCTTACAGAAGAGCACGTAACACTGCACTTCCAGGGGATCTACTGGGAAACAAGTGAATTGCGCGGTTGGAGTGAAGGCAGGAGCTGTTGGACTGCGGGAAAGTAGGCGAAACGGTGTGTTTTACGCCAACGCACAACTATTTTCTACGCGAAAGCGAATTATAACATGCTTCCAGCAGCAGTTAGACATCTCAAGGTGACTCTACACATTCGTTATATGCCGAGTACCAAGAAACCGCTCGCCGAATCCCGAGTAGTGTGAATGAGTTGCTTGCTACTGCCGAGTGACGAACTTCGGGGTTCGCCCTACCCATCGCTGTCGGTCTTTTGGACACATCAAAGGAGCGAACATTCGCCAAACACATCAGCTGTTCGGAATTGGGCGAGCAATGCTCGGCGAATGCCGAATGTGATTTGTGGCCTTTATAACAGGCCCGCCAAACACAGTCCCCGGAGCTACTTGCTGGACAGCCGGGGACGCAAGGTTTCCCAATCGCATTGCCTGCAACACTTCGTCAGTTCTGAGAAGATCCTTGAGCGCCATCTTCGTGTGCCCAACATGACGGTCTTCTCCCAAACTATTCTCTCAGCCTCCCAGTTAAAGAAACTAAACTTTTTTTTAATTGGTTATTTAATGTCGCATCGCAAGGTCATTAGCGACCACTATTGCTGTTAACGGTATGGTAACTATGTGGATGAAACGATATGGTGATGATAAGGGGAGAAAGGACGAACACAAATACAACCATGCCCGAGGCGGGACTCGAACCCGCGACCCTTCGGTCCGAGATCACTACGACACTACTGCCTTAGCGATCTCGGCCATCGGGCCGGCGAAACTAAACTTTGTTATGTATCTATTGAACGTATGTCCCGCTACAGTGAACGCACCTGTAGATGATCGCAATCGATGGTATCTCCAATACATTCCGTTGCCGCTGTTTTTCGCTTACACATCTTCATGTGCCTTGAGGTAATTTTAAATGAAACAATCCAAGTTCCAACATGAAAATATATTGTTCGTGAATTCCGGTAACTACCATCAATCGGCCAAATATTACCAGCTCCGCTTTTGCGGATGTCTTGTTCCGTATTCTAGAGCCACTGATTAATATTCTTAAATACCTACCCCAAGATTTTGTCAATCTTCTAATATTTTGAAGACGCTACAATTTGGGTATTTAAACCAGAAAATCACTTAAAATATCTCCACCTACATTCAGGCATCCATTTCTTACGAACCCTAGTTGCTCCCAAACAAGCTTGCATATGTAATAACCGAAATTCCATACCTCAATTGTCTCTTTCTTACGAGTTGATGCATTCCTATCAAATTTTATATTCACATTTCGTAACAAACTTCTGCCTGTTTTTTCTATTACTAACTAAATATCGCAAAATGTATGCAAGAGATAATATTTTTGATCAACAAAGACTTTCCCCTTACAGTATGTATACGTACTAATTGAACCTCTTAAACTCGTTCAAATATGAATGATACAGATATAAGTAACTTATGGACGACGAAATATAGTGTTTAAAATTTAATTTTGCTTTATTCATGGGTTATTGTAAAACATTAAAACAAACGTCATAATAAGTTACATCATAATAGTTTTCGGTACCTTTTTCTGACGATCCCACGAGATAAGTTAAGAGTTATTATTGTGTACAGGCATAAAGGTGGACTTTAATATTTCGAATAAAATAAACTTATGAATTGGGGTACATGATGTCCTTTATGTTCTCCGTTTTATTTATTTATATATTTATTGATTTTGAGAACTCTTTAAGCAATCGTTTATACGGAGTATGTCAATTACTACATCCGACACTGATTAAGTGTTCAGAAATATTGTGAACATTGTCATTCTGAAATAATGAAACCTGAAAAATCAACCTCAAAACTGATAGAAGCAAAAGTTCAATTATGATATGGACATCCAAGATGGTTGGACAGTGAGCGACTGCCAAAGATGATGTGGGAATACCATCGTGAAGACAAAAGATGTAGAAGACGTAAGAACAATGATGGCGGCAAGAGATTTAGTAGATGATGCCTGGGGAGATCGAAATAAATGGAGATCAGGCAGTGAGAAACGGTGGCTGCTGTAGAATCTTTGCTATACTACAGTCCTCCTGTTGCTGCCCGGGCAGCACTTTAACACTCAAAGCCAAGAGAGAGCAGATGGGCGTTGAGGTTTCATATCTCATTACGCGCAACTCTTACAGCCTCCGAGGCGAACGCCGATTACCCGCCAGGCACCGGCGGTAACTAGCCGCCATCGGACCAAGTCCCGCCCGCATGACTACACGAAGCCGACAAGCCACGCAGTCAGCGCCTCCTCCAGTGCTCCCGACATTTGACACTACCGGGTATCCAGTAGCGGAAAGAAAGGACGGCGAGCCCTCTCGGCGGGCCGGAGATGAGAGTGTAAAACGCTGGGTGATTACACCTGCGTTTGGCAACGCTGATTCTTCAGCCAATGAACGTCCGCCTCGCGACAGGCCTAAGTTCGCCCTTATTAGCTGCAATGCAGAATGCATGCAACAGCGTTCGCCTCTGGCTGAAGAATGGGCTTCTTTCACGTGCTTCGTTGTTGCAAGACGTCTGCAACGTGTATGTCGGGTGATTGGTGACGTACTTAAGCGCTGGATCTCGAAAGGAAATTAATTACATATTCCCCAGTGAAGAAATTGTGCTTCCTTTTGTGTAGTTTAGCCTTACTGAGTAACATAATGCCTTCTACATTCTTTGTTTTTTCCACCACTTGAGGAAGAATAATTAATAATTTTAAAATTTGTTTACTGATGTGATCTTTATTTAGAAAGAAGAAGTCATTTCTTCAAAACCTACGGAAATACAAGTTTCTATAATACGGCTTTTTTTGGGAAATTAAGAAATATGTTTCCTGCATTTTCTTCGCCCATCTTTTGCCTCATTCACTTTCATTTTATTACCTGCGCGGCAAGTTAACATAATATTTATCATCGTTCGCAATCCGTAACTGCGCAAACATAACATCCATTTTAATTCGATATATTTGAATCTCAATTTAAATATTATATTTTTATTATGTTAATTTTAATTCTTTTCTCTTCGTATTTCTTTTTACACGTTTATTTAATCCAAAAGGTCCTAGAGTATTTGCTAGTTTCGGGTTGTTGAATTTCGTTAAGAAGTGTCGCCGATTATACTAAGCAATAAGAGAGCTATTTGAAATGGAAGAGGAGAATGAAGGGGAGACAGAAAGAGGGAGAGAAAGAGAGACAGATAGACAGATAAACAGAGAAGCGCGCAAGCAAAGGGAAAGGAAAGTGTGCACGTGGGCTAAAAATGTAAAGATTATCAAACATAAGCCATAAATCAGATTTATTGCCATTGTATGACACGTTTTATCATTGCACCTTCTTTGTTGCAAATAAAACTCTGTGAACTTTGTAGAAGTAGGGTTGCCAGATCTCTCAGACTTGCGGGCCTGCCTACCCTTTCTGGAGGGCATTAGAATTACTCTAGGACTTTGGGGGGAGTTGTAGAAAAAGAAGAAATAAACCTGAAATAAACATTTATAAAAACGAGAAGTCACTGGATAAAGGTGATGGCTATTGGTTCTGTTACCTGTAATTGATTCACGTAATACGTGTGGATATCAGATGGATAATATTGAACTAAATTAGATGGTATTTTACTGTATGAATGATTATTTTTTTTATTTTTCATTTTTATTTATACGTTAATGCTTGTCATAGTCTTCGATATAGTACACTGCATAACTTACCTGCACCGTGTTTACATGGTAAATACGAAAACAGTTGAATGATACTATATGTTCTCTTACGGAGGAAATTATGAAAGGGAATTGTGGGCAGAAAATATGAAAAGACAAACAGAGTCAAGTGAACAACTAGTTAATTAATACATAAGTCAATCTAAAACATTAAAATAACTTAAATTAAAAAATTAAATCATGTATATACTACGATCGTTAACTGCTTCTAATGATCTCGGACGATAATAAGCCCTCAGGCCAAAGGCCCTCGAGCATTTTGTGGCCTCCCGATCATTAGGACCCTTATACCGCCCTTGGCGCGTAAACAACTACTATTGTGAAATATTATTTCCTTTTATTTCGGATAATTCACTTATTACTATCCCATCTCGATCTCGTTCGACCCATCTCGATCAGGCTTTTCGTCCAGTTTCCCTGATCCATTGAGCAAATGCTGAGATGGCCCCTTGTTTTGCTTCTGGACATAAATGTAACTTCATTTTCTGTGCACGTCTTCTACAATTCAGTGGGAAATACAATTATTCAAATTATCGTTTCCATGTTGTCGCGGCAGGAAGTAATAAGAGCCAAAATTTATTGCTTATTTATCCTTGAAAATAGATTTATTACATGGGAGTTTTTTTGTTTTCTTTTTCCCTTTCAAAATTAAAAATTTAAGTAGTATATGACTTAGTGTAGGGATCACAGAATTTTGAAAATGTGCACACAATTCACTTTTCCCCATAGCACGTCATACGCAGTTTTTAACTGTTTTTTTGACGTAAAATAAATAAAAAAATAAAATACTAATTTTGGAATTGCACAATATTCCTGCAACCTCCGCCAACAAGAAAAATATCAAAGCATTTCGAAATCAATCCCATCTACTTGATCGCGCCTCCCTCTCCGTGGTTCCCTCTTCTCCTTCGCCTTCTCCGTCCCCCCGCCGCCGGCACGTAATTAACGAAGCCGCCGAAGTTTTTCCGGCGCCCGCCGGCCCCGCGGAGCCCCGCCGGGGAAAACTCGCTCGTCTGGCGGCAACCGGATCCTCATGCCGCCCGCGTGTGTTGCTGTTGCGTACGTGGCGCTTTTAAAAAGCAGCGCTAATGATGTAATTGGACGCTTGCGTTCACTTGCAAACTCCAGTTTTGTTGCTGTTGTTAATGTGGCGGCCCTGTTTTCGCGGGAAGTGGGCGGATGTGATGTGGCGGCGGGCGATGGCCGGCGCTGGACGGCCTCACGCACCCAGAGCGAGGCTGATTTACACTCTCGTGCGTGTATGAACGAGTTGTATACTATTTTAAAAATAACTATTCCACTCATGAAATCCCATTCCATTGTCTCAACCGGGAGCGGTAGCTCAGTGCATCAAGTAATGTCACTGCAGCACCTCTGACCGGGAGGTCCTAGGTTCCCCTCCCCACGGCGGCAGGATTTTCGACACTAGTTTGTCAGCTAGATCGAATTCAGTCGCTGCCTGGAGGAGAATTCTAGCGGACGACTGCTCTGATCGGTAGTTTTCCGCGGTTTCTCCGATCAACACCAGGCGAATGCCGGAGCAGTACCCTACCAAACGGGCCACGGACCGCGCGCGATCTGTCCGTCCTCTTCCTTGTCCTATCCTCTCCACTTACACACACACACACTTACATTAACAGGCACTACACTTCCACACATTTCGGGGGACCGGTCAGGAGCTTAGAGCTTGTCCCGGAGAGTCCTGGTTAGGGGGAAACCCCACTAGCCGACGGTAAGTCGGCGCCGGATCTCGCCATCCAGCGGGGGAAGATCACTGCCGTCTCCCGAGAAAAAAACATGCACTACACTAACGGGACTAATGACCAAAGCAGTTGACGCGCCCGGAAACACAAAAAAATCAATCAATCAATCAAACCATTGTCTTATAATGAAGAGTCATTACTAACACCCTAGGGCTTCGAGGAGTTCCGAAAATTGGACGTATGTAAATTGAGGATCTAACAAATGTTTTCTCGCGAAACTTACTTTCTCATTCATATGAAAATTGCCGGACCGAATCAGCCCAGGTAAGGAGAAGGACTGACTGAGCAGGTAAGAGCGTTAAGGGGACAGCTGCCGCCGCCACCGCCGCGCTGCTGTCAAGCTCTTCCTTGAGCATTATTGAAAATCTTCTGGACCCGCTTCTACATCAAAATGAAATGCAAAGAAATCACTAGAAGCGTGTCCAAATTTTATGTTCAGCGTTTTACAATATTAGCTGAGAAAGGGGAACAATATAAAGTGGCAATAAAATCAGAATTTATTCCATCAACAAATGATTCGACTGAATGACAACCTTTCACTAAATCGTATTTCGAACGAAATAAGCCAGTCTTAAGCCTGGAAAAATGGAATGGGAGTTGTGTTTTAAAACTAATGGCTATGAAAATGTTCTTGGAAAATAAAGTGTCGCCTTCCTCTTTTACCTGGAAGGGGTGAGGTAGTCTGTCCCCAATTTGCGTATGCCCTTTTCTGGGTTGGTCCTTAATTTACATGGGGTAAACTCTCATTTTCCTTCTGGTATCCAATTTACATACAACGCAGAAATTGGTTCTGTACATTTGTTTGCCTACAAACATTATCAGGAAACTACCTCATGAATCTTATAACCCATTTCACTAAGGCAATAGATAGATAAGATTGCTATTTTGCCTGTTTACAATTTATTTCAAATAATTCTGTTTTAACACAATCAGAGACTCAGCAATTGAAATCCATGCGCAGTGAATTTAATTAATTAATTAATTAATTAATTAATTACTGTATTATATATACATTAATTAATTACTCCTTGAACCAGGTTGATTTTTGGGATTGTAAAGATGTTAGATTTTTAATTAACTCGCGTTGAAGATCTGATCAATTTCTAACGCCAACGTTTGTTCTATAGGCTTCATTTGCCAAGAAATCATTTAGTTTGCCCTCCTCCCAACCTAGATGGTGGTATAATGTACATGTCGCTTTATGGTAAGTGGTGGGAAATTGGTACATGTCGCTTTATGATCGAAGGCATTTCAATTTCTAGGTGAGAATATTACCTAGCATTTTCGGGATAATCAACAACTCCCGCCACGAAAAATTGGAATTATCAACATTCTGCTGCATCGTTCACCTAAATAGAAATCAATAGAATTGTAAAATGTGCACGATATGATTTCTCAGTATGTTGATTGATTGTTAGTTATTCTGGGCGCGTCAACTGCTAAGGTCATGAGACCCGGAAGTGAACAGCTGCTTTTTTCCTCGGGAACCGGCGGTGATCTTCCCCCGCTGGGTGGCGACCTACCGTCGGCGAGCGGAGTTTTCCCTAACCAGGTATCTCTCATCAGCGGGGAACCGCGCCAGCCGGGACAAGTTCTAAGGTCCTGAGCGGTTCCCGGCAAGCGTGGTAGTATAACGCATGTTAGTGTGTGTGTGTGTGTTGTGTGTGTGTGTGTGTGTGTGTGTGTGTGTGTGTGTGTGTAAGGAATGAGGATAGGAGAAAAAAGAAAAACGAAAGATCACACCTGGTCCATGGTCCCGTTTGTTAGGGTACTGCTCCGACATTCGCCTGATGTTGATGGGAGAAACCACGCAAAACTACCGATCAGAGCAGCCGGCCGCTGGAATTCACCTCCAGACAACTAAACTCGAACTAGCTAGTCTCGAACACTCTGCCACCATCGAGAATGGAACCCCAGGACCTCCTGCTCTCTGTATTGACATCAGTTGATTCCCTGACCACCTCTCCCGGTATTCCACCGTATAAAGCCGTTGGTTCCCGAGCAGCTCGTGCTGCGATGGTGCGGCGCGCGAGTGTTAACTCGCTACAAAGGCGGCTGAGGCGCGAGCGGGGGTTCCCCCTCGACAGATGAAGATCGCACGGCGCGCGGGCGGGCGGGGTGGGGGCGTGGCGGGGCGAGCGTCTGGTCGTGTCAGCCGCCACGGGACAGACTCGTTGCGCGGGCGGGGGGCGGGGGCGCGACCGGCGCGCTGCAATCAGGAAACGGAAACCCCGCGGCTCGGCGGCCGCTCGGGCAGCGCCGTTCATCTCGCCACCCTCCACCAGGGGCGCGGCGCCAAGAGCCACTGCAGGCCTCCGGCCCTCGGTTGCTCTCCCGGCGGCGGCAGACCTTACGGGCCGGGAGCGGTGGTTCAGAGCGTCAACTGATGCCATTGTTATTATCATTATTATTATTACTATCATTAGTAACAAAAATTCTGATTCAACAAGTATTGTAAGATCAATGACACCAAACCGGGAGTGGTAGCTCAGGGCATCAACTGATGTCACTAGCGCCTCTGACCGGGAGGTCCTAGGTTCCAGTCCTGACGGCGGCAGGATTTTCGACACTAGCTTTCCAGCTAGGTCGAATTCAGTCGCTCTCTGGAGGAGAATTCTAGCGGCCGGTTCTAGTTATCCGTGGTTTCTCCGATCAACATCAGGCGAATGCCGGAGCAGTGCCCTAACAAACGGGCCACGGACCGTGCGCGATCATTCCTTTCTCTTCCATGTCCTGTCCTCTCCCCTTACACACACCCACACACACTTACACGAACATGTACATTACCCCACATGCCGGGAGCTTAGAGCTTCTCCCGACTGGAGCGGTACCCCGCAGGTGGAAGATGCCTAGTCGGAGAAGTTGGGTAGTAGATGGTAGGTCGGCGCCGGATGTTGCCATCCGGCGGGGAAAAAGCACTGGCACCTCCCGCAATAAAAATATACATTACATTTACGGGACTAATGACCTTAGCAGTTGCTTCGCCCGGAATCACTAGTCAATCAATTAATCGGGCCTGCAACCTGCGCTAAAACGGGAAAGAGAGTCGCCGCTTGTCACTGCGGGTTGGCAACTCCCTTTTATTAAGCGGTGGCACCTCCCTTTTTCTTGAGCGGTAGCATCTCCCTTTTGTTGAGGTGCGAGACATCTTGTGCCTCGGACGCCGTTGTCGACCAATGAACTCTCATTCTTGAGGTGCGAGACATCATCTGCCTCGGACGCCGTTGTGGACCAATGAACTCTCATTCTTGAGGTGCGAGACATCTGCCTCGGACGCCGTTGTCGACCAATGAACTCTCATTCTTGAGGTGCGAGACATCATCTGCTTGGACGCCGTTGTCGACCAATGAACTCTCATTCTTGAGGTGCGAGACATCATCTGCCTCGAGGCCGTTGTCGACCAATGAACTCTCATTCTTGAGGTGCGAGACATCATCTGCCTCGGACGCCGTTGTCGACCAATGAACTCTCATTCTTGAGGTGCGAGACATCATCTGCCTCGAGGCCGTTGTCGACCAATGAACTCTCATTCTTGAGGTGCGAGACATCATCTGCCTCGGACGCCGTTGTCGACCAATGAACTCTCATTCTTGAGGTGCGAGACATCATCTGCCTCGGACGCCGTTGTCGACCAATGAACTCTCATTCTTGAGGTGCGAGACATCATCTGCCTCGGAGGCCGTTGTCGACCAATGAACTCTCATTCTTGAGGTGCGAGACATCATCTGCCTCGGAGCCGTTGTCGACCAATGAACTCTCATTCTTGAGGTGCGAGACATCATCTGCCTCGGAGCCGTTGCGACCAATGAACTCTCATTCTTGAGGAACATCCCGTGTCCAATATATTGCAAGCCTCACTGGAAATACAATCGTGAATCCATTCCACTTATTTTTACTATCATGCTACCAATACGAAAAACGCTCTGGTGGTTTCATAGGCCTGTTGCATTGTTCGTTAAAACCTGAGAACGCTTTTTATTTAAGAATGTATATTGCAGACATTAGAAGTGATGCACGATTTCCTCTCTCGTAAAATAAATGAGACGCGAATAACCCGACGCTAAATCTCGCTTCTCTCAGTAATGTAGAATAAGGCGCCTCGGCGGGAGGTATTTCACGAAGAAGCTCATCTCCCTCGCATTTCCTGTTGGCATTTGGGCATGTGATTCTGGTTGCCTACTCGGAGTTGATTGTGTGTAGCTGTGTACTAGGTTCCGTTTATGACGCAAGCGGATATATTAACAAATAAATAAGTTTGGGTCACTCAAAGTATTAAACCGTCTGTATGCGATACCGTGCAGACCACATGATGGATTTTACAGAACTCGAAATTCCTTCACGGGTCTTCTTTTAAGAAAATAGAAACATCAGAAATAGAAGTCTATAAAACATAGTTGTCTAAGTATTGTATCCAACTACAGTATCTGTGAAAACTAGAAGGCGAGTATTTTAAAAAATACAAGAAGTATTTTCGAATATTTCATTTGGACAATTTTCTTATTCTTTGCAATTCCGGACAGAAGCTGAACATCGTCCGGCAAGCAGCAATTTTGAACTTGCATCAGTTCCAATTACAAATATTTCAATTATACAGATAGCACAGCCTTGTAATATCCAAGAAGACAGAGATACCAATAAACCAGATAAAAATGGTGAAGCTCAGGAGTTGAATGAATTTTTAACGTAAAGCTCAGAATCGGTTTCGAAGAGCTCACATCTTGATCCACAAAAGGTGTAACTGAAGAACACTATGATGAATGATTGGCACTTGAAATTTTTAATTTCCAGAGTATTTTTTACTAGCTTCCCAAATCGTCCCAAAACAAGTTATTTATCTCTGTGTTCGCAGTGAAAAATGATTGTGTTGTACGAGGGTTCGTAAAGTCTTTCATTTCATTAGTCTTCCAGACTTTATACTGAACCCCATGACACTTTTTTGGGGTTTTTATTTTCCACATAGGTAACCCGTAGAAGTTTTCTGAAGACACATCCCCACATTCCAAGCCATTTTTCAACCACGTTGATTCTTGTGATTTGGATGTTTTCTGCAAAACATGATTCAATTGGAGATCATGAAATTATGCTATGCACTTTTTTCCACAACAACCTGATTAATTGTTCACTAATAAGCACTTCAATGAGGAATTCTTGTGTAAAAGGCCTAGAAGGCCTCGGCGCCTCCGAGTTATTCGCGATTATAATGTGTGTTACAATAAGCTTTTCTTATACGTCATAATCTGCAAACTTTAATTTCTTTCTTCTGAAATCTTTTCGATATAGGATGGGGTGTAATTCGCTATCCACCAGTATCACACTTACAAGGTTTTGTGTCGATGGTTTCTTATAAACTGCCAAAAACTATCGTCTTCTTTAGCGTATTTTATACTTTAAAAATTAAAATTTACTGAGTGCAAATGTATATAAACACTAAAATAAATCACATAACTGTTGCAGTCATTTTCAAAGTAGATTTAAAGTCAAAGTAATTTAAAGGCGGGAAAATGTTTTTTTAACTGCAGCCCAGCCTGTGAAAAAAAATCTGAGAAAAATTTATAACTATTTGTGTTATAAAAGGAACGATTTAGATTTTTTGATCATGTTTCAGGGATCTTAGACACAATAAAAAATATTTTTTGCTATGATTTTCAAATTTTTTTTGTTTGAATTTAGGTTTGAGAAAATATCAAAAAATGTTTTTTTAATAGTATAAATTGTTTTCTTATTGATCATACTCTTTCAGTGAAATAAAATAGCGTTAAGTTGCCAAAAAATAAAATTATAAAACACATTGGCCCTAAAGGGGTGTCGTTGGAGGGTCGGGGGCTAAGAAACCTTCCAAAACTATTACTTTTATGTTAGAATTATAATATAAACACTCATACATCATTTGATTTAGGAAAACATTTTACCATTTTATCCGGGGTACCCTATGGATACTCTTTTGGGCTTCCTTTTCTTTTCATTTTGATATAGAAGCAAGTCTGCAAAATTTTCAATAAAGCACAAGGAAAAACTTGACAACAGTGCGGCGGCGACCCCCATAACGCACTTAACTTCTCAATCAATCCTTTTCCTTACCTGGGTTGGTTTGGTCCCCAATTTACATTTAGAATTAGAAAGTACGTTTCGCGAGAAAAGATGCAGGAATTATTTGGTCCCCAATTTACATTTAGAATTAGAAAGTACGTTTCGCGAGAAAAGATGCAGGAATTATTTGGTCCCCAATTTACATTTAGAATTAGAAAGTACGTTTCGCGAGAAAAGATGGAGGAATTATTTGGTCCCCAATTTACATTTAGAATTAGAAAGTGTTTCATGAGAAAAGATGCAGGAATTATTTGGTCCCCAATTTACATTTAGAATTAGAAAGTACGTTTCAAAAGATGAGGAATTATTTGGTCCCCAATTTACATTCGGCCGCACAGGGGACGCGACGGCGCGTGGGAGAGGAGACACCGGAAGCGGCCCCGTTGGCGCTTCCGCCAGGGGAGGCGGACCGCGAAGCGCGGCGAGGACCGCTCCAAAAGGCAGTCGGAGATGACGTCAGCAGGCGTACCGGAAGCTCGGACAGGCGGCGGGCGCGGAATGGCGGGCGGCGCGCGTCACTTGTCCGGACAACGAGGCGTCGCCGAGACGGGTGTGGGGGAACTTTATTTATTTTACGTCAAAAATGTTTTTAAAAATGCGTGACGTATGAGGCAGAAATGGAATCTACGTACATTTTGTTTCCCTCTGGAAACCCTACCCTCTTCTAAATATTATTATGTTAAATTATAAATAAGGTAGCACAGAATGCTTTTACAAGTTTTGACAACAAGAAATATTCATTTCCAGAGTTCAATTTCGTATGTATATGGGTTTTAGCACAGTTTTGTGAAGTTTAACTTGCTGTGCGTATTATTCCGTTAAAACAGTTGATATGAGGGTAATGAGATACCCAGAAAGCGTTTTAAGCAGCTGTAATACGATGATGTGCTGGAGTCTTTAGATTTGATAGTCATGTTTGTTGAGAAGAATTTAATTGGTAGTAACATTTGATGAGGACATTCCAGGAAATCTATATTCTTGTTCTTTTGTATGTCATTCTGAAGAGTATGGATGAAATGTTTTTGTAAAATAATGCAACAACAGAAAATATCCCAAACGTGTGCAATGCACGAGAGGAGCAAACAAAGCCCAAACTGAACGGTGGGAATGAGGCGCGAGGCCGTGGAGTGCGGAAACGCCGCGGTTTGCAGCGAGGACAATGCAGGCAAGGAGACTCCCGCGTATGAGTTGGATGCGGAGCTTAATTCAAGAGAAAGCGTGTAAGATACTGCTCTATCACCAAATGATAATAGGATCAAATAGAAAAAGGTTCCTTCACTACATTTCGGTGAAAGGTGTTCGTGGCTCAGAGCGAAGTTACTTTCCCTTCACCTTGGAAGTCTGGGTTCGATTCCCCAACAATTTCATGTGAAATATGTTCCGACAAAACGAGAGTGGTGGTGGGATTGTCCTCTGCAAGATGATGAGATCCGGCGCCGACCTACCGCCACCTTGCGAGATTTTTTCTAAACCAGGTACCGAGCGTTCTCCCGACATGTGTGGTGATGTAGTGCATGTTTGTGTGTATACGCAAGGGGTGAGGATAGGTCAACGAATGGGAAAGAGAGATTACGCGCGGTCTAGGGTCCATTTGTCAGGGTACTGCACCGTCATGTGCCTGGTGTTGATCAGAGAAATCACGGAAAACTACTGATCAGATTTGCAATTCTCCTCCAAACAGCGACTGAACTCGACCTAGATGACAAGCTATTTGTTGAAAAGCCAGCCACCTTCGGGACTCAGACCGGGGGCGGTAGCTCAGTGCATCAACTGATGTCACTGCAGCGCCTCTGACCGACAGGTTCTAGGTTCGAGTCCTGACGATGGCAGAATTTTCGACACTAGCTCTTCATCCGTCTGTCAGTCGCTGTCTAGAGGGGAATTCTAGCGGCCGGCTGCTCTGATCGGTAGTTTTCCGTGGTTTCTCCGATCAACACCAGGCGAATGCCGGAGCAGTACCCTACCACACGGGGCACGGACCGCGCGCGATCTCTCCTTCCTCTTCCTTGTCCTATCCTCTCCCCTTGCACACACACACACACTTACACTAACATGCACTACACTACCACATATTCCAAGAGATCGGTCGGGAACTTAAAGATTCTCCCGGCTGGGGTGGTGTCCCGCTGGTGGGAGATACCTGGTTAGGTGAAACCCCGCTAGCCGACGGTAGGTCGGCGCCGGATCTCGCCATCCAGCGGGGGAAGATCACCGCCATCTCCTGAGGGGAGAACATGCACTACGCTTACGGGACTAATTACCTAAGCTGTTGTCGCGCCCGGATTTACTAACCAACCAACCAAAATTGGGACTCAAATGAAATTGAAGAAAGTTTCTTCGCTATATTTCTATGGACATGTACGTGCTACGCGTCCATTCGACAGTTCCTCAAAAACTCTTCCTCCTCCTCCATTTCCGTCTCTTGTTCCGGGCTGCCCTCAGCTTTTCCTCTGCCGGTGCGCGGCGCGCGCGCTCTTTTGTGAGTAATTGCGCGAGCCAATTGCGGCGCGTCCTTTGTGGAGTGGGCGTGGCACGGCGCGGGCGATTGGCCGTGCAGATGCTATCGCGCATCAAATATTTACCATCCGTCGCGCGCCCCGCCGCCGTCTTGTTACTTAACCGCATCGAACGCCCTCCGCCCCGCGCATGTGGCGCGCCCAGCGGCCTCTCCCGCACTCACCGCCTGCCCCATCGATATCGATCTCAACATGACATCGATTCTTTTGTAGCAACGTCCGGGTTTTACACTTCGATTCAATAAAGCAAATGTTTTTTGACAACCATGTTTTGTGCTCGATGTTTTTTGAATGAAATATTCCCGTAATTAAAATTTTGTTAAAGATAAAATATTAAATAATTAATGGTGGTAGTAACATCTCAGTTTATGTGTTCGATCTAAACGAGCGCTGTATGTACTATCTTCATCAAGAAGACTACAGTCGACTCCCGTTATAATGAACCCTCGTTTACAATGAACTTAAGTCACTGGTCCCGTTTCATTTACATTACAAATGAGCATAAGAAGATTCGGTTATAGTGAACCTGAACCTCGGCTACAGTGAACGTAGGAAATACTATTTGGAAATTAATTCCCTCCTGGAAAAGAATACATCGTCTCAGTGCCACAAATTCCAACATTAGGCAGGGTCAAGAATATATCGTCGGCCATAGGTCATAATTGAAGTCTCCCCTGAGGTAGCGGATCCGGAATGGGATGATGGCCTTACGCCACGCAGGTTCATTATGGAAAATGAATGTGTCCTACGTGGTCTACAACTGACGGTGGCGACGCGCGATTGTTTGCTTCAATTTCAACTTAGGGGATTTTTTTAAGAACAAATAAAGATATTGAAATTGTCAGTTCGTGCTGTTCATATATTTTACCGAATCTCTATGTTAATAAAATCAATCGTTATGGTGAAATTTATTTAATTTTGACATCATCGGATGTAGTGAACTCCGAACCAAAGATGTTAGTTTCCAGAAGTTCGCTACAACTGGAGCCATCTGTATTTCCTACGTCGTTTCAGGCTTTTTACACATGAAGTGACGGACGAAAGTGGTATCTGCGTATCGGCGAAGTGCATCATTGTAGTACCCGGAGACAGAAGCCTTAAAGCATAATAAAGGTAGAATAAATCGTTGGCTTACGGGGTGAGAAATGTTGGGTCGGGTTTTCGGGACTTGGGAATATTCTAAACGGTACACATTTCCTAAATTCTTAAAATTTTCCAATTTGCTAGTTCGTGGAATATTTTGACTATTAACATTTCCTAAAAATAAATTGATTATATCCATATTTTTCAATTTTTACTTTATTTAAGAACCAAATAGTTTTACGACACTTTATCATATAATAATTAATATTGATAATATTACGAAATATATGCAAAATCATTTACCATACTCAATGTTTTCAGTTTCTCTCAAGGCTTGAACTCTTGAGTTGATGTGTCTTTGCTTGTATGCTGACGAGATTCCTTCCCTTTCTAGTTTTTCTAGGGGTAATTCAAAAATACGTACGCAATTTTAGCTTCTTCAAAACCTCCATGAACCAATTAGCAGAAGTTATTAACATTTCACTGATTTTTTCTCCTTTTCTTTCTTTTTTTCTTTCCTTTCTCTCTACCATTCCATTCATCCCGATTCTTTCCCGATTTCCTATCAAGCTCGTCCTCCCTCTCTTTCACTCCTGTCATCCATGTGAAAATCTTCATCCAAATTGCGTGCGTATTTTTCATTGAATGACTTCCTTTATTATGTACTATTGTAATATAAATTCTGAAAGTGGTGAGGCGGAAGACCAAGCTAAATGGCCTGAATCTCGTCACCATTAAAGATATTTATTTTATTTATTTATTTATTTATTTATTTATTTATTTATTTATTTATTTATTTATTTATTTATTTATTTATTTATTTATTTATTTATTTATTTATTTATTTATTTATTTATTTATTTATTTATTTATTTATTTATTTATTTATTTATTTATTTATTTATTTATTTATTTATTTATTTATTTATTTATTTATTTATTTATTTATTTATTTATTTATTTATTTATTTATTTATTTATTTATTTATTTATTTATTTATTTATTTATTTATTTATTTATTTATTTATTTATTTATTTATTTATTTATTTATTTATTATAGCAGTGGCCAAGTAGAGACATTAGCAGATTCGGATTAGAAGTAGAGGTCGCCGCGACTCGCAAACTGTGGTGGCTACACTGCTCATTCTTCCTTTTACGCTGCAGCCAGGCCCCGAGATTTAGGAGCGGGGCCAATATTCTTCAGGCGTGAATTGTCCCGCTTCCTGCTTCGCGATTGTTTTCGTGAACCGGAGCGCGGCGACGTTCTTAGAGCGTCTTCGGACACCGAAGGTCAGCCCCTGCAGCCACTTTCCGCGAACGCGAATGACCTCCCGCGCTTGCAACTGCGCTTCCTGTCTTGGAAATGCTCTTCGTCACTCAGACTGCGACGGAATTGGAACATTAGAAAACTACGTTTCTATGGAATTCTACTCTCCTGAGGTGACATCGACAAAAGAAACTATTTGTTGCCAATATTATCAGTAGGGGGCATATTTCAATGAAATGTCTTTTTTTTTTTTTTTTTCAGAACAATGCCTTTTAATATAGATGTTAATTTTATGTCATGACACAAGGAAACGACTCATCTTTTTATCACAATTTCTGCATTTTTCGTTGATTTCGACTAATAAGTCATTTTTCCTCTTTTCCCGTCATTTTTAAAGCATTTTCATTTAATCAATTTTAGTATCAATGTAATGGTACTTGCTTCAAATAATATTTACGAAGCGCAATAAACAGAATTCCTGAGTATCCTATGTCACCCGTTGTATGTAGTCTAAGGTTCCTACGACGCCTATCAACACCATTGTCGGTTCGTCCTGTTTCGCGATAACTAGACACAGAGGTTGTGTAATTAGACGTGTAACTTCCGTGTAACTAGACGCTTGGGTAGCGGAGCTCGTTAAGGCTGAAGAACCGTCCCGGCATCGGCTGCAGTTCCTCAGTCTTAGGGCTGAGTGTTCGAATCCCACTGCGAGCATGGTTTGTCCTGTTCCCCCTTCAGTTAAAACATCACAGTGGTCGTCATATGACCTAATTGTTGAAAATCGCCCTAAAATATAGACTTCCAGGTAAACACCAAACCGAAAGTTTGCACGCTGAGTTCATTTGAACGAAAGTAAGAAGCCTCAAATACATTAGTATCATATCCACCAGCTTGAGTGGCTCATCTAAACAGGTTTAAATCGCATTTTTTACGTAATTTTTCTTCGCTTTTAGGGCATTTTAAAAACATTTTAAGAGCATTTTATTGGTAATTGTTTCGATGTTTTAGGTCATCAAAATCCAACCCCTAGATATGAGGAACATTTGTGTTTGTTTTCTCTTGGGATGACTCACCATATGGTTTGTGGGCTGCAATAGAAGCACAACTCAAAATATAAGATGTTGAGATAAATCATTTTGAAATTTGCACCTTGTAAAAACACCATTCTGGCATTGACACTCCTGCCATTTGTTGGAGGAATACTGAACTGTAAGATGATTTTGCTGCTGGAAGGTAGACCAATCTCCTATTCTAGAGAACATTAAATAAAAATTCGTATTTTTTGAGTTGTATCACTTCTGCAGCCCACGAGCGATATTTTTAACCAAGCGTAGTATTCGTTTCACTGCATTTTTTATCTCTGAATGTGAGAAATCTACCAAGATTTTGGAAGTGATGAAGTTAATATAAAGATTTTCTGTGGTAACCGTATTAACACGTATTTCAGAAGCAAATATTACATATTTTAATATACATGATAAATTGAACAAATTCTCTTTATATTGTCTTCTTAAAATTTATAGTGCATAAGAGAGTATTTTTGAAATCGAATGACTTGTGGTTCCTGTGTGTAGGTAAACAAAAATAACAAAAGTCCTAACCAAGTTTCGGCTAGACCAATTAGCTGATCATCTGTAGTATGTAAATTGTTAGAACATCAAATTGTTGATACTTGGGACATCTATGGAATAAGAATAACTTCATAGTTGAACACCAACACAGCTTTAGAGCAGAATATTCTTGGAAAAGTCAGCTAGATATCGTTTGTCAACACATTGCCGATTCACCCGATCAAGGAGAGAAAATTTAATGCAACCGTTACAGACATTTTTTTCGAAAGCTTCCCATTTAATTCCTCACAACAGACATCTAAATAAAATAATCGAATCGGAAGTAGACCCGCGAGTAGTCGTCCGAATTAGGGAATTTCTCCGCGGTCGGAAGCAGCACATTTGAATTGATGACGTTCTAACCGTCGACATATATATGACGTCTGGTGTCCCTCAGGGAAACATGTTAGGGGCACTCCTTTTATTATACCCCGCACTATGTAATTCGTGGTTACTTTACAGTCTCAAAAAATTCTGAAATGCAATTAACTTACTTTTATTTAGAAGTAATATTAACTCTCACAATGAGGGGAAATGTAATATACACAAGTAAAGAAGAATTTGAAGAATCACCAGGTAAAAAAAGCAACTCCTAAGTCTAATGCAAAAGTAAGATACGACTAATATCTATTATAACCTGATGTGAAAAGTGCATAAATGGGCAAAATGAAGGAGGTAAAAGTAACCAAATATCTTATTTAGGAAATGCAATGTTTACTTGTGTGTTAGCAAACCAAGTTATTGTTTCTATATTTTTACAATCAAATCTAAAACATCAAAGTACATCTGTTTCAAAATGTATTCCTATCCAAATCTGCATATTGTCCACTGTAGTGTATAGGCCCAATCCCACACTTTCAACTCAGAATTTTAAAAAATCTAAGAATCATTTGTGTTATACTCGATGTAAAGAGCAAATATTCAAGAATCAACTCATTTCAACTTTCAGACCATACTCAAGCAACAGAGGGTTAATATGTGCCGAATCAGATTCCTGAACGAGGAACTGGAGTTTCACAAGCCTCCATTTCATTGTTTGTTACTTTTCATGTTTGCGGTGCCTGCGACTTTGCATTGGTTGTTGCTGCAGGGGATACACGTGTCAAACACATCAAATGCTTTTTAAGAATCAATCACTACGAAGTGTTGGTAGCAGACCCCGTAGGTTAGAAGTTATAAACTGAAATTTTGCAAAACGTGACAATTAATATAGAATGCACAAACATGGAAACAAGAAACAAACAATGAATAGTCTTTAATTCGTAATTATTTCAGTTAATTGAAATGAACGTGAAAATATCCTGCAAGTAATATTATTTATAAAAACATAAAGACGTTCTTCATTCTAAGCTTCTTTCAGAAGAACTTTCAAATTTAATTAGTGTAAATGTCTCAGTAGTCCTTTCGAAGTAATTGAAACTACCGACATCCTGGAACAAAAGAATCATTTAAGGCTACCAAAACAAAGAAACAACAAAACGAAAGAAGGCAAACTTTTCCACCTTTGGACTTGGGCAACTTCACTCGAATCTCACAACTGTCGGCTACACTTCCCGCCTCCTCAGCAGTTGAACAAACAAAACTTTTATTTCTCACTTTTCCCTCTTTTCTCGCGCCATTATCAAATGAATTAGTGCTACCCCTTCTATCTCCTCGATAGAAGGTACTTCTTCCTGTCAATAGCAAATCAGCAGGACGTTTATCGAAAAACGACGCTAGCGCAGGAATAAAAACGCGTCTCGTTTCGATGTTTTGAAAGATACACACTGTTGTTTTCCCGTCTGCCTCTTCAGATAAAAATGACAAGGACAAACTGTGCAAACTAATTTCACCGATTTTTTCAAGTTCGGTCGTAAGGATGTTATTATTTTTTCGGCTTATTTGTCTTACAGTTGGGTGGTGTGAGATGATGAGGAAATTATTGAAAGAGAAAAATTGCGTTCGAGTTATTTTTCGAATAAGGAAAAATCCACAGCCTGTGGTCTCACCCAAACACTCACATTATATTCCCTGACGGATTCAAAAGAAGCTCGAACTTCTTCGTTTAACGTGAGCGCTGTCATCCGATTGATGACAAAAACCCCGGGAGGAATTGCCAAATGTCGGAGGAAAATGATGAATCTCAGGAACATTTCGCACAGAACAAAGTATAATGTTGTCATAGTATCGTAAAGGAATGTTTAAATTCAATTAAAATGTATTTTAGTTAAAATTTCACAGAACATTGCAGTTAACATTATAATACTTTTCGGGACATCTGATCCCAAGCTCCTATAATCATAAAAATCAATATATCAATAGCTTCTTCGTTTAACCTTATTACATTGATATTTAACATTTGTCGTATTTTCAAAATTATTTTCATTTAATTCGTTATTTGTTAATCACCTTGTTTTTAATTAAAAGTACTCCCATTGATCCAACAAAATTCTAGGAATGTTTTCTTCAGTATTCATGAAACAGCAAACACGGACTTATCAAATTGTCTTTTTTTTTTTATAACTATATCCATATCTGGACATTTTTCATTATTGTCTTGTCGTTTTATTATCATCTTGCCGTTAATTAGTTCTAGTCCTTATCATTGTAACATGATGTTAGCAATTTTAAGAAACTGATTTTTTAGCGGTTCACGAAGTTATTTTCTGGAAAGGGTCAGAAGAGTTCGAAATCTTGTGATTGAGGCCAAAATTCACTAGCGGGACAGCCTGTCAGTGCCTCTATCTGCCACAACCGCAACTTTTTAAAAGTATTTTCGTGTTCTTTCCCTCTCCTTGATATCAACTTTCATATCATTTTGTATGTGGAATATGTGTGTCACACTAGCTATTTATCTTTGACGGATTCGGTAGTATAACGGTCAGCGTACCGGACTGTTGTACCCGAGTTTGCGGGTTCCCGATCGAAGCCGTGGATTTTTAAGGGCGAAAAAATTCCCTCGTACGCCTTCCTTCGGAGGAGAAGTAAAGCCGGCTGTCCCATGTTAGTAGATTTACTTGCATGTAAAAGATCCTCAAGCCTAAATGAAGCCTCTGAGCAAAATTGAGATCCGCCTGTTTAGTCGCCCAACAATACCTCCTTTCTCCGCTAGGTGGTGAAAGGAGCGTAACGAAATTTGCGTGGTTAGACGGAAGAGCAGGCCTGATGGCCCGAGTCTCGCCACGTAAAATAAGGAATTAACTAACTAACTAATCTTGTGTGGAAATTCTGCTACCGTCGGAGCTCGAACCCTAGGGCATCCCATATATATATATATATATATATATATATATATATATATATATATATATATATATATATATATATATATAGGCATCAACCGATGTCATTGCAATGCCTCAGACCGGGATGCCCTAGGGTTCGAGCTCCGACGGTAGCAGAATTTCCACACAAGATATTAGTTAATTAATTAAATTATTAAATTATATAGTTAATTAGTTAGTTAATATATATATATATATATATATATATATATATATATATATATAAGGAGGTATTGGTAAGCTTGTTCAAGAGGGTTTCTGCCAGTTCTGAGATACCTCCGTGTATCAGCTGCCCTGCTCACTCCTGTACGTATTCCGCCGCTTGCTGGTTTATGGTATTGTCCAGGAAGGCGTTTATTTACAACTTCACAAGAGACGCCTATAGATAAAACTGCAAGAGATAAAAGAGCTCTTCCCTTGAACTATAGCTCCATTAAGAGCACATGTATGTGAACGCAATATAAATAACGGTCAAAATTAAGCATTTTCCAAATCCAATTTCTAGAAAACTATGATAACAGTGTAAATTAACAATATGTCACAATATAAATGAGTTCCTCTAAATAATTTAATATCAGTTTCATTTTAATATTTTTACTGAATTTTTTATTCTTAATATAATGTTATTAATATGAAATTTTGTTTTTATTTTGCTCTTTAACCAATTTAGTGTATGTTCTCTAAAACTGTAGCAAGTAGATAAATCCGATTCAGACCTCATAATCATCTAAGTATTAGATCACTGTAAAATAATTTACAGGAATAATATTTTGTGAAATAATTTTTAAAATATGTGCTTAAAAACTTTTAAAAGTTTAAATCAAATTTCTGTTTGTTTTGGATGTAGAACATTTATTGTAAATTACTTCATTGTAAATAGTGTGGCAACAAAATTTATTCATTAGAAATATCTTCAATAAAGTAAAAAAATAAATGGATGAAAATTTGACATTTAAAAGGAGGACGCTTGACACAAAAGTTTTAAAACTGCTATTCAAAAAACTTTCCAAAATGTTAAACTTATAAAACATACATAATTTCGTTCAAAAAATTGCAAATTTCTTTATATAAAAACTTAAAAATCAATTTTTCAAAAACATTCACGTACATGTGTCCTCAAAAAACGTTCCTTCCGGTCGGAGGAAGGCTGTGAGATGTGGACACCAAACAACAAGAGGAAAGGCGGACGCCTCCTTCTCAGAGCAATTTCGCGCTGTTTAAAACTCAATAAAAGTAAATGCCCGTATATTTATCTATTAAAAATATTCATTTATCTCTGAAACACGATTGATTGATTCATTTGTTCATGTTTCCGGGCACGTCAACTGCTCTGGTCATTATTCCCGTTAGTGTAGTGCATGTTTTTCTCTCTGGAGATCGCGATGATCGTCCCCCACTGGATGGCGAGATCCGGCACCGACCTAACGTCGGCTAGTGGGGTTTCCCCCTAACCAGGACTCTCCCACCAGCGGAGCACCGCACCAGCCGGGACAAGCTCTAAGCTCCCGACCGGTCTCCCGGAATATGTGGTAGTGTAGTGCATGTTAGTGTAAGTGTGTGTGTAAGAGGAGAGGATAGGACAAGGAAGAGGAGGGACAGATCCGCGCGGTCCGTGGCCCGTTTGATAGGGTACTGCTCCGGCATTGGCTTGGTGTTGATCGGAGAAACCACGGAAAACTACCGATGAGAGCAGCTGGCCGCTAGAATTCTCCTCCAGACAGCGACTGAATTCGACCTAGCTGGAAAGCTAGTGTCCAAAATCCTGCCGCCATCAGGACTCGAACCTAGGACCTCCCGGTCAGAGGCGCTGCAGTGACATCAGTTGATGCACTGAGCTACCGCTCCCGGTCTGAAACTCGAAAGCAAATGTTTTATTTGGTATCTCCGTTGAGAAGAAGAAAATCTGTGAGAAGGCCTGTGAAGTGGGCGACGCCACAGGTTGAACAAATGTGTCGAGTTGGCGCCCTCACCTGCAGGCGCCACTTGCAGTCGCCCCGGCCCTCGAGCAGCCCTGCGCCGGCCCTTCGGCCCTTGGAGAGGGAAGAAAGGGCCAGCGGCCCGCCCCTTCATCCGCGCCCTCGCCCACTCCACCCAACTTCCCTTCGCCACAACTCTTCTCTTTGGGGGAGCACTGCTCTTTTCTCAAATACCCGACTCGTCGGAAAGATTGCAGGTTATAAATTCCAAGCTTTTGCCGACCTGCGTAGCTGAGGTCACTAAGGTTGATGGACTTTAGCGGCCTTCTGCTCGAAGGGAAGGGCCGTGGGTTCGAATCCCGTCCGGGGCATGGATGTTTGTGTGTGTCCTTATATCATTATCGTTGCCCCCAGTGTTACAGTGATCGCTATATGACCTTAGAACTTGCAATGTGACCTTGAAGAAGAAGACCAATCAAAGGAGAATGTCTCATAAGAAACTTTGCTACAAGAAAATTTTCTTCCACATGTTCTTTGTTGAAAAGTAACGGTAGATTCCTTTATATTCCTTAGAAGTTTGTAATACATATTATATTACTGATCTACATCAGTAAAAATGCAAATCTTTGTTCGTTTTGTCATTTACATCCTTAAAATCTCCACTAAATTTTGGAAATTTCTTTATTCTGTGTAATACTCGGTAGAGTTTTAGAAATTATTTTTGAATCCTCAGTAAGACTCATTTCCAGCGTTTTTCGCCGACATTTTCCTTTAAACGGTAAATACGCAACTTGAGTTCTATTACAACGTCCTTACAAGCAAACGACTCATTCTTCTGGCATTTATATGCCCACAGACTCCCATGGAACCGCCAAAATGTTTCACTGTGCGCAGAAGATACTGGGAGCCCAGTTCTGCATTGAGGTTGAACTACACCATATATCTCCCGTCGGAGCCAATAATACTATTTTTAATTTTGCCTACAACTGTGGCTCAATTCCAAAACTTCCATCAATTATTTCGGAACTGTTTTGCAAAATTTGACCGCATTATGCGACTTTCTTCACTCATCTAGAAATTCACCCAGGCATAATGCCCCATCCGTACATGTGCATTGCACTAGATGGCACTTTAGTCTCACGTTCTCTCAATTCCTTTCCCAATTTCACAGCACTTATTTTAGTTCCCTTCCTAATTTTTCGAAAAGTGAATAGTTTATCTGCTTCGCTGAACACTTTTGGTCTCTCTGTTTGAAGACTATTTTCACTGTTTCATGAACGCAAAACCTATCAATTATTAATTCTACTGTTGAATGAGGTCTGTTTGCAAGCTCAGATATCTTTCGCGAAGATTTGCATTTCTTGTGTATTTTGTGATTATTTTTTGTGGCAGCACTAGTTGTTTGTGCTGTTACAGTCGATTTGTACCTCCCACGATGTGCTGGCAACTTGTTTTTGAGTATAACCATGATTTGCACCTGAGTTATATCGAGTTTCATAGATTATTGACGATTGGTAGTTAGTTAGTTAATGCCTTATTTTACGTGGCGAGACTGGGGCCATCAGGCCCGCTTTTCCGCCTAACCACGCAAATAACCACCTAGCGGAGAAAGGAGGTATTATTTTCGGCGACGAAACAGGCGGAACTCAATTTTGCTCAAAGGCTTCATTTAGGCTTGAGGATCTTTTACATGCAGTAAATCTACTACATGGGACAGCCGGCTTTACTTCCCCTTCGAAGGAAGGCGTATGAAGGATTTTTTTTGTTAGCCCGTCTTTATCTATTTCATTTCGGTTTTTTACTTCACCTCGACTCCGCGCTCTCTGTCGCAGTTTGCTTTATTTGTAGGTACCACGTTACCGACCATTTGGAATCACAAGGTCTCAACTGACAAAGTCGCAGAAAATGAATAGTTCGCGTGATAAGGTTCTATCTGGTATCTCCTACAAGTAAAACACACTCTTTCTGCAATCGGGGGCTAATAAGTTATCTGCTGTAAAATTCACTTGCGTGGGTGGAGAGAAGTCTAAATAGGTGGAGAGATGAAACTTAAGACATCAATTTACTAAAAGCAACTGAATGTTGCCATTCTAAAAAGTCGATTTTGTTTTTTAAGTTTTTCTTGAAACATACTGTACATGATATTTAATATTCATGCACTCTTATACAATATGCATTGCACTCTTAACACCTTTATTATATTCCGTGTTTCATTCTATCAGATATTTAGCGGCAACGTTGTGTGTACGATTACTTTTGTAATAACTGTATGTGAATCGACGAGGGAACAACGATTCGTTGGTTTATAAAACAGATTAATTTAATTTTCACAATTTTTTCTCTTTCATTTTTATGGAATCGTTACCTTCTCGCAAGCACGTGCTCTGTCTGAAGAACAATCCTTGCAACTGCGCTTTCAACAGGGAGATCATCAAAAATCGTCCAGTTGATAAACAGAGCGTACTAGAACACACGGAAGCCATTGGGAAACAACTTTTTTTTTTTAATTCTAAACATAAGAGTTGTATCAATTGGATTGCATAATACAATCTGTACAATTGTACAAATTGCGTCGTTCAAAAACAATAATCAGTTCTCGGTCGAAAGAATGAACTGCTACTTCATCGTAAACATTTCAGATTCCTTTCATTGCTTAATAAAAGCATTAGTGTTTGCAGACTCAGAAAAGTAAGTTGTCAGGGTGGATGTGAAGTCATTTTCGCACTTAAGTACAGTATTTGCTCTATGTGTAAAGGTAATATTTTCAAATCAATATTTTTATGTTAATTATGAATTATACCATCTTCGATAGAAGCACAATACTTGTCATGGTAACTTGCAATTTTTGTGGAGTTAGTAGAAAGATTTATTTTTTCAGAAATTAATAGAGAACAGAATTCTGAGATTTGTTGACTTAATTCATCTTTTCGCATCAAAGTCATCCTTTATTGAGCGCGAAACAATCCAGAATAAAAATATTCCACCAGCCCTCCGAATTTCTGATCCTTCCACTTCTCCGTCCCCAACTTCGTCTTTGTTCTCCCACACCTCCGCCGGAAAAAAATTCTTTCACATCGTTCTCAACAACGGACTCCCCACAACAACTCTTAAAAAAACATTTTTATTTTTTTCGCTCGTCGGTCGGCATATTGTGCGCGGAGAATCCCGGAGCCTCTCAACGCCTCACCCGGTAGCAGTTAAAGACGTCTTCTGCACTGCCACTCAATCCGCCCCGCCCCGCCCCGCCACGCCCCTCCCCGCCCGCCAGGCGTTGCTCCATTGTTGTTTTTATTACGGACGTTCCAAGGCGGCCATGATTATATTGTTACTTCCCTTTGGGCGCCTCGCCGACGGAGCCCCATTGTGAGGCGTTTAGGTGTCGTCTTTTGTTTTGGCTAAACCCTCGTCCCGCGTCTTGGCTGTCTAGCGGACCACTTGTCTCGCGTCAAGTGGCGGCGCGGGCGGACGGGGGTTGGTAGGCCTGTTGCCGCCGCGGCTGCCGCTTCTTCTGCACACAATGGCCACTTGAGGCAGCGTGACGCGGCGAGATGTCTGCGGGGGGGCGGGGGGGGGCGGAGGCTGCTTGCTTGCTTGCTACCTGCTGGCGTGAGCGGTGGACAAGCTGCTAATCCCTGTGGCGGTCAGATGTGTTGTAATTACAAGCCAAGATATGCACTTCCTGCATGTTGATCCACTTGAACTTTCGGGTGATGAAGTCAATGGATGTAGTGAGGATTTTTTCTTTTTTCTTTTTTCTTTTTTGCGGGTTCGATGACTCAAACGATGACTCAAAACCTCTTGTGTGAGATTTTGTTTATCAAGTTGTTTAAATTATATTCAAAAACTTGTTAGTCGTTGAACTAACTGCGGTTTTAAAAAAGTTATAAAGCGTCGAAACTACCCAGGTAAATCGAAGCAAACAATAAATAATCCAATAATTAGGTTAATCCTAATATTTCATCCATGAAACTCGGTATAAAACTTTACACGATTTTGACGTGAAAATTCCCATCATTTACCTGTAAAAACGTTTCACAATAATCACGTTGCAGACACAGACACATTACCTAATTTATCGTTATAGGTTACTTATTATTAAATCCAAACTCTTCTAGGTTCTATTTGACCAGCACGAATTTTCACAACATGCGAAATATGAAGTTCTACACAATAAAATGTAAAATAAAAGATATTCATGTAATGAAAAACCAGACCATCACATTAATGACATAATTTGGATAGAAATACAATCGGAGTCTAATACGAAGCGCGTGACGTATCGCTGGGGCACACACGGAGGAAAGAGAAACACGAGCTCCCCCAGGGCGTGAAGGCCAACGCCTCCGCAAATAAACAAAATGGATCCTCGTAACTGATACAAGGTCAACCCCTCACTAACAGAATACAGGGGAAGTGAGGAAGGGCGAGTGAGTGAGAGAGAAAGGAGAATACAGAGGTCATTTAAATGAACAGGTATTCATAATGCACCTCCTCGGGACAAATTGAAAATGTCATCTAATATTCATTTGTAATCGACATACGACTATAATAGAGCACTATATAGTATAATTGTACAATAACCACCGACTCCTTCAACAGCAGACGTTATGCTTAAATGAGCACTTACCCTGTAATATCCAAAGCAATGCGAATGCTACTAGTTACGAATCCACACTGTTTTAATGCAACGTCACTGCTTTATTCCCGCAAAGCAAATTTATCAATGTTACAAGTCGGAAGCGGAGCGGCGGACCCCCGAGTGACGTCATCTAAGGGTGAAACACCCAACCAAAGGCACCAAACGAAGAAATTCACACTCTGTCCAACGTTTGTTCAAAATAAAACTTTTCGATTCTTAGTAACCTACTTATTTGGGGAGAAATATTCTCCATGGTAATTTATAACAAAAATCGTGTAATTTATTCACTTTCATTCGTTCGGCATCGATAGTCGACATACAACGCAGAAACAACTCAAATTCTCGATTTCCATTCGGTTCTAAACAATTCAAGGAAATTTCATCAGTTCAATCAGAACGTTACACTTCACACACACACACACACACACACACACACACACACACACACACACCTCTGACGTCTCAAACCCGAAGGGCGAATGACAAGGGCGAGGGTGCCGTTTCGAGTTCAAGTACAAGTTGCACCTTTTAATTAATTAAAAATAGTATTTTGGGATAAAAAAAACTTTGACCTCAAGGATAAGTATACTTCTTAATCGCTTAGACTAAATGCCAGAAGCTGGTCGTGATTCTTCGACTCGTGTCAACAATGTCTTAACAGTTCGACGAAAAAGTACAATGCGTTTGCGTAGGCTATATTGAAGGGTGTTCTAGTCGCTTACTAGTAAACTCGTCAAAAAGTTGGACGCGCGTAGCGAATTTTGCTCGCGGTTCCGTGTTGTCGTTTGCAACGCTCTCTTGGAGTGAGCGTATTTCTAAACCTCGCTACGGTAAGGGAAAATATCCATATTCCCAATATGAATCTGCATTTGACATGTATTTTTGTGTAAAGTGAAAGAAATAATGATGTATTAAACAAATTATTACGTATTTTTCCTGTATCCTCTACGACCAGGATGCCTTTGCCCTACACTTACGTTATAATAAATACCATTTGTTTTGTGTGTTCTTCAGTCAATAATTAAATTTTCAGATCTATTGATAAACAATTGTCAGAACTCGAATTATTTACTCTTTCTATATTTCATCAATTTTAATAATCATTTCAATTATTCATGTAGTTATTTAAATAAATTTTGCCCCATGATAATGATACGATCCGTATTTCTGAACCCATCTCGTGAAGTGAGGTTGCTTTATTCTGGTTTGGTTTAGGGCTGAATCGCAGAACGAACGGGACAATAGCAAGACATTACGAGTGTTGTGAAAAAACGAGTGTTGTATCAGGCCTATCAAAATAGAATACAATTTTTGAAATTTCCAATATTTAGTGAAAATCTGACCTAAGTAATTTCTGTAAGCGTATTATGCTGCATTCGAGCAAAAAAAATTTAAGGAAAATTTTTAACCATTTCTGATAAAATGTTCAAAATATCCTAGGAGCATCATGAAAAACATCCCCCAAAATTAAAAAATCCGTTTCATTTTGAGGCACCGCAAAATCAGACAGATTGATGGTGAATACCAATGTTGGTAAAAAAATCCTTTGTGAGGTTTAGGGCTAGTTTTGTTCACAGATGGGTAAACAAATTGAGAAAAAACACCTTTTGGGCAGCAAGATCACACAATTGGGAATACCGGCTAAGCAACGTGTTACATAAAGTAATTTTCTACATATATTCGTGGACCCTGACTACACAACCCGTTTTAGAAAGTAAATTCACTGTATATAGATAGATAGATAGATAGATAGATAGATAGATAGATAGATAGATAGATAGATAGAAATTTATTCTACAATTGGGCAGATGATGCCGGGTGGCAGAATGCAAAATAACAATTACAAATAACATAATAATATATAAAAAATATAAACAAACAAATTGACTTTGTCATTTCCTATATATGCAGATGGCATTTAAATTCCTATACTAAACATTAAAATGCATATACACTAACATATAAATGAATAAACTTACATATGAATATGGAATATGATATTACATATGAATATGGAAGCAAGAAGAAACCTATTTCCGATAACTGGGACCTACGAAATGGCAAATTGTAAAATCGCCTTTTCAGTGCATTATATGATTTGTCGTTGTAAGAAGTGTATACAAGAGAGTAAAACTGTGTCTGAAGGGCTGCGCTTCCCTTCGCCCTCTCGCCCCAAGGCGGGGGGGGGACCACAAGGGGTCCGAGGGCCACCGATGCCCTAAGTGCCTCGAAGGGCTAGCGAGGGCGGCGCGGCGGTGGGAACGTCCAGCTGCCCAAACCCTCCACACACACACACACGCTCCACCCCGAGGCACACGACCGTTTGACTTTGCCCTTACATGCTCGAAGTTGGCAGAGCGGGGGCCACTGCTCCGAGAAGGGAAAGCGTTTGGGAGGTTGCCTTCGAGCGCACACACAACGCAATGGAAGCGCCATGACAGAAACCTTATGGGAGTTTACGAGTATGTAGCTGATTAATTAATTATGCATTGCGAAAGATATTTTTCAGTCCTCCAATTTTCAATTTTTTCTGTTAGTTCCTTTGGTAACTAGAACATTGGAATATCGCCGGATTCAATAGCTATTGTTTAAAGAAAATGTTCAATAGATGAGTTAATTGTTTTTTGAAGAAATATTCGGTTAATTATTAAATGATTGTCATGATAAAGCACACTCCAAATAAATGGGGGAAAACCTTTTCATACTGTTCATGCAGTTAGTCTACAAAATAACCTAATTTCACGAGTTACAAGTTGTTCGGTTCAGAGGAAATCAGTATTTACAAGGTATATTTAGCAGCAAAAACTGTTTGGAGGAAATAGTGAGTTTTAAAATTACTCTTTTTTTTTTTTGCAGTTATTTAGGTATAGCTGTAGGGGTTGCATTTGACATGAACATTTAGTTGCGCTTTTTTTAAACAAATCCTTCATATTGTTTAAGTTGAAGTGCAATTCGTCACGTCTCCGCGAAATTCTCTTTCTTTAGAGACCTCATTTATAAAGATTGACTGCGTGAGAGATCCGCAAAAGGTATGCTTACTACTGAATATAGGAGACGATCAGTTATGTACTGTTGATATGACACTATACAATAGTATTGTTTAAATAATTACATAGTTTGAAAATGAATATTTAAATCAATCTTTCCAAATAAAAGGAGGTAAACAAAACTCTAGGCCTTTTTTTTGGGGGGGGGGCTGGCCCTTATGCTCCCCCTCCCCGTGGATTCGCCGGTGTGTGTGTTTGTGTGTGTGTGTTTGTGTGTGTGTGTTTGTGTGTGTGTGTGTGTGTGTGTGTTGTGTGTGTGTTTGTGTGTGTGTGTTTGTTGTGTGTGTTTGTGTGTGTGTGTGTTTGTGTGTGTGTGTTTGTGTGTGTGTGTGTGTGTGTTGTGTGTGTGTGTGTGTGTTTGTGTGTGTTGTGTGAGAATGTGTGTGTGTTTGTGTGTGTGTTTGTGTGTGTGTGTTGTGTGTGTGTGTGTGTTTGCGTGTGTGTGTTTGTGTGTGTGTGCGTGTGCGTGTGTGTGTGTGCAATGCTCTAGACCCGCCCTCCAGCTCATGGGCGCGCGCCTTGTACATGCAACCCGCACGTAACCACTGGTTATTTCAGTGCCTCCCCTATTGTTTTGGGAGTTCCGCCCCTCCCTCATTGACGTCACCGCCACTTCGACGCCTGAAGGTTAACATCCCTCCGCGTGGCGCGCCCTAGGCAATGACGCCACATCAGGAACAGAACCAATTTCAAACACCTACCCTTCTAATTGTTTTTGAAGATGAGAAAGGATTACAGTACACATTTCGAAGAATCAAACATTTAACAAAGCGTTGCATACACGGAGAGATATGTTTAGGTCATACAATTAATCACCTAGTAGTTTGAACTATACGGTATAGTGTATTTTGGACGAACAAAGTACTTAGGCACGTTAACGAAACTGCTGTTTAGTTAAACACACCAATGCCCATTTAGTATTGTACTAAATAGATCGTAATATTTACTAAATATATTGTAGTGAAAATTATTAAACGAATCTTTGAGTTTCAGTAATTATTAAACGCTGCTAAAAATCCCTAAGAAGCAGAAAAGTGAAAGGGAACATATTCTGTCAATCCCTTCAGCCACGTTCTTTCCTAACAGTTTCTGAGCGGTCACCCAACCCCGGGAGATTTGTAGTTCCTTTACCTCGTCAACCTGACAGACCGAAGCCATGAAGAATGATTACGGAAGCTAGCTGCCGACGGTATTTCTGCCATTATGTTAAAAGGACACGTAATTATTTACACTCAACAAAATAGTAAACACGTTATTTATACAGCGTATAATACTATATACAGAGTTGATTTCTTACAGTTCACATGCGCTCTGTAAGCATTCGAATTTGTCTGATTTCTAAAAGCGCGTGCTAACTAAGAAGTCTTTAGTAAGCGTGACATCAAACGTAGATCTCACAGAATGGTTTTATCTACGAAACAAGTATAGTACCAGGTATACTACATATAGTATAGAAAGTAGTACATTTAGTATAGAAACTGGTATAGTACCTCTTTGTTTATTCACTTACGAGTTTCATTTAACTGATTTACTGAACGAAACAAATTTACGTTTTGAAAATCTTATCACACGAATAATTGGATTTCCTATACGATCACTCACTCTTTAATTTTGTACATTGTACTGCAACATTTCTGTCGGTGTGTGTTGTACGTATTTCTGTCAGTTGATAGAGAATTTGGTTGCTCTGCCAGGCACACGTGGGAGGTTCGCCTGCGTTGGAATTAGGCAGCCAACTGCGCGGAGAAGCAAAACAAAGCGGTGTGTGGGAGGTGACGTCATCGGGTGGTCCTTTGTGGCGATGGAGGCGGTGCCGGCTGCGTGACGCGGCAATCGACAGGCCTGTGGGACCCTCTCCTCTCGCGAAGCTTCGGACAGGCGGGGATGAGTTCAACAGAGCAGCTCGCAGTCGGGTGGGAGTCGAATGGAAGTCGGGTAGGAGTGGTGTTGGAGTCGGGTCGGGAAGGAGTCGGATGGTAGGAGTCTTGTCGGAGTCGGGTTGGGGCGGGGAGCGGGGGAGGGGGAGCTGATGGTAGTCGGGTGGGAGTCGGGTCGCGTTCGGGTGGAAGTTGGGGAGAGTCGGGTGGGAGTCGGGTGAGAGTTGGGTGGGATTGATGGAGTCGAGTGGGAGGGGGGAGTCGGAGGAGTCGGGTCGGAAGGGTCGGGAAGGGTCGGATGGTAGGAGTCTTGTCGGAGTCGGGTTGGGGCCGAGTGGGAGTCGGGTCGGAGCTGGGAGGGAGCTGAATGGTAGTCGGGTGGGAGTCGGGTCGCGTTCGGGTGGAAGTTGAGGGGAGTCGAGTGGGAGTTGGGTGAGAGTTGGTGGAGTCGAGTGGGAGACGGGGGAGTTGGGTGGGAGTCAGTTCAGAGTATGATCAGAGTCAGATCGGAGTCATATCCGAGTCGGGTGTGTCAGATCGGACTCATATCCGAGTCGGGTGTGTCAGATCGGAGTCATATCCGAGTCTGGTGTGTCAGATCGGAGTCATATCCTAGTCGGGTGTGTCAGATCGGACTCATATCCGAGTCGGGTGTGTCAGATCGGAGTCATATCCGAGTCGGGTGGTCAGACCGGAGTCATATCCGAGTCGAGTGTGTCAGATCGAGTCATATCCGAGTCGGGTGTGTCAGATCGGAGTCATATCCGAGTCGAGTGTGTCAGATCGAGTCATATCCGAGTCGGGTGTGTCAGACCGGAGTCATATTCGAGTCGAGTGTGTCAGATCAGGTCATATCCGAGTCTGGTGTGTCGGAGGCGCAGGGAGGCGTGCGGGATTCCGAGTCGGTCGTCCGTTGGCCGGCGCAACGAGGGCGGGATCCGGGCCGCATTGGGCGTGTCGCGTCAGAGGCTGGCCCCTCGCGGCCGCGCCGCGCTCCCACGCGTCGGAAGGCGGCGCGAGCGCTGCCAGGTGGCGGCGGCCGGAAGGCGCCGTCAGGGAGCGCCGACGCGGCGCGTGAAAGGCCCCGACGGACGCGCACAGTCATCGCCTCCCCCCCCCCCGCCTCACGCGCACACCTCGCGCCGCCACTCATCGGACACGAAAAACTCTGACCTGCAACAGCAATAAATGGACCTTTGTGACTACTCGGGAACTGAAAAATAGGGTCTCGATAACTTGAAACTCCATTACGAGAATCTCGATAAATCGAACAGGAATAACTCGAAGCTGCAACAGCAATAAATGGACCTTTGTGACTACTCGGGAACTGAAAAATAGAATGGGTAATGTTTCCTTGAATGTTCTGCTGATGTGGTAATTCAATGGGATAGCGTTCCCTCACTAAGTTTAGCACCTGAAGATGTAACAAAACGAGTTACGAAACGTTGTGAAATTACTGAATAAATGATTAAAAAAATTTTTTAAAATATTGAAAAGAAGAAATATTGATTTACAGCCATAACTTAAACTCCATTACTCGAATCTCGATAAATCGAACATGAAAACTCTGACCTGCAACAGCAATAAATGGACCTTTGTGACTAATCGGAAACTGAAAAATAGAGTCTCCATAACTTTAAACTCCATTACTCGAATCTCGATAAATCGAACACGAATAACTCTGACCTGCCAACTGTGAGCGGTGGCTCAGTGCATCATCTGATGTCACTGTAGTGCCTCTGAACGGGAGGTCATGGGTTTGGGACCAGATGGCGGCAGGTCTTTTCAGTTCCCGAACAAACGAGTCACGGGCCGCGCGTGATCTTCCCTACCTCTTCCTTGTCCTATCCTCACATCTTACATACACACTAACATGCACTACACATCCACACATGCTGGGAGTCCGGGACTTTGAACTTGTCGTGGCGACGTCAATCAAGAGCGCGCAAAATATAGTGCAGTATAAGGGTTCGAACAAGGTCATGACCAAAGGACAGTCTTTATGTTCCAATAAGCAATAAATCCTAAGTCTCTTTATGAAAGAAAAAAAAAAGATTTTCATTGGCCAATTCGAGCTAATAAGTAGCTAGATAGAATATTTGTTTTCTGATTCCTCGCCACTCTGTATTGATGGCAGATCGGGTAATCGGCTATTAATAGGTAATAGCGATTATTTCAGACGCAACCCATCGACCCAGCTAGCGGGACAATATTTAGTTTTCGTTGAAGCAATAATAGCAAAAAATATTATCGTAACCTTTTTCCTGGCGCCCATGTTAACATAAATTCGGAAACGGGTTACAACGAAACGCCCAATAATTGTGAGCAGTTTGTGGGCATGTTTCAATATGATGTATTTGTAAATAATATTGTTCAGACATTTATCTTCATTCCTTGTGTTGTGTTTTTACTGCAGCCCTAATAATGAATTATAAATTCCGAAACTTTAGCAAACTAATGTGTTGATTAATTGACCAATCCCCTGAACCACATCCCGTAAACTTTGTAAATTGTTCTTTTTTCATTGTTTTTCTTGTTTTTCATTCACACTCTCATTCATTCTTAATCCATATTTACATACACACTCATTCACACATTCATATTACACTTCACTATATCCTCTTTACACAGAACACTTTTTCGCCACGGCGGCGCCGACTTTCCTCAAGCAGCCGCCAGGCGGCTGCTGCCGAAGGAGACCTCTTCGCCTCTCCGCCAGGGCGGAGGCTACGACGCTGACACGATAATTAAGGTGATCAATTCGCATGCGACGGTGATGTCATACGAAGAGGAGAGCTTCATGACGACAGTGTTGAAAATAGTTATCCTTCTGATGGTGGTGCGCCGTGCGATTTTGATGAAATATTACTTGAACGTATCGTACATAGTGACGTGGCTCAACTAAAAATCGCATACCATTCGAAACACTCAAAAACGAGAATGGTAATAAAGTGTCAGGCTAATGTATATATGTACTATATCCTGCGTATGTGTGTGTTTGGTCGTGCTGCCTGTACAGAGATTGTACTCATCAGCATGTGTGTGATTTTAAACATGGGGCAAAAAACAATATATCTTAACTCTCCATCCCCCAGATGAACTGGTGATAGGAGAGAATTTACTTTTTTTATTTTCTTGTTCTTGTTTATATTATTCGATAGGATGTACTATATCGATGTTTGTGATATAGGAATTAGTAGAAATTAGTGGTAATTGTGTATAGTGATATAGGAATTAGTGAAAGTAGTTGGATGAGAATTATCTCATTCAACTAATTTCACTGATTCCATATCGCAAATTGAAATTTGCTCTGTTCAATTGTAATATTAATTCAAAATCGCCAATGTTTGTAGTTGAGTTTTCTATATGAGAGCTATGCGAGAGTCATTTGTGGGCATTTCTCACTGAATCAATTACTAGGACTTGCTTGTGAGAACATCACCCCTTGTTGTCAGCAGTGATGGCTAAGCTTAGCAAAAAATCGATACATCGATGCTTCGATACGTCACCAAAAGGCTTTCGATGTCGATGAAAACATCCAAAACACACACAAACATCGATGTTTAAAATATCGATCTTTTAATTACGACGAAACATTCGAAAAAAAATATCCAGGTTCTCATGTGATACATAACACGTCAATATTAGTTTAAAGTGTATTCTGTCTGAAATTTGACCCATATTAACCTTTAACTGTGCCCATATTAACCTTTAACTGTGCTGGTGAAAAATACTAACGTACTGGTGAGCTCTGAGACAGGAAATAATTCCCTAAACACAATATTTTTAAACGAAAAGTATATTTCATGCAATACAACATGATAAGTTATAAATTTCGGAAAAGTAAAGAAATTAAATATAAGCAGAAAAACGCATCAGTATTGATAAACGCACAACAACAAAACGAAATTTTTAGAATGCTATGGAATTTCCGAAGCAGAATAACTGAAATAAGTGTTGTAAAACAAATTTGGGGCAGTTAATGCTAAGATGTTTTGTCTTTCTGTCAATGCCTCGTGGAATATCTTTCTTATTTTCTTTGGAACTACTGATTGTAGTCTAACGACGGGTTGACCCCGAAACTTGTTACTACTGTCCAACAACAGTCCCAGTATTTCTTTGTTGGTGATTGTCGACATTTCAAATGCAAATGCAGGAATTAAAATTTAAAAAATGAACTCTTTGTAATATACACAATGTATTTCCTATCTATATTCTAATAAACGACGTCACTAAATACTCAATTACATAAGAAATCATGTATTTCAAAAACATACGTAACTATGCTGGTGGGGTCTAGGATACCCGGAATCGTTCAAATCGACTATAACTCATCACTGCACAAACGTAACGTGATGATGGATCATGAATTCACAAAACCCACTATTTGAAAAGAATTCACAAGTTGCTGAAAAAATATTTATAAAACTATTTAAATTATTTAAAAAATATATAATAGTGAGGGTCTCACAGACCCCATCGTCACAGTTAAATGCTAATTTTATAATCAATTCTCAAGGTAGTCAAGATTCAAATTACAGTTTAAGATATTACCAGTACAAAATAATCAAATAAATAGCAAACAGTTCCGTGTCGCCTGTGGATCGACAATAGTGAGAGTTGCCAATGGCTATTGATTACGGGCAATCCACAAAAAAATTGGGTACTGGAAATGGTTTTCATATCATCAAATTTTTTTTAAACATCGATACTTCTGAAACAAGTATATCGATCTGAAGAAATCATCGAATGCAAAACATCGATGTTACCATATGGATATTTCTCTGGAAAATCTCGATGTTTTTAAAAGCATGGATGTCTTTTGCCATCCCTGTCCGCGAGGGCGTCCAATGCAACGCGAGGGGGAGGGGTGGGGGAGGCCCTCGGCGGGGCAACAGACGCCCGTTGTGGCGGGAGGCCGCCTCTGGAGCAGCCTCAGCGCCGCTCGGGGAAAAAAGAAGACGAACGCCGCCCGCGACCGCGCTCTTCGGAGCCCCACGGGCACTTGGATAATCAACTAGTTGACCCTGTTAGTACGAAACGAACGTAGTAATAATAATAGTAATAATAATAATAATAATAAAATAGTAATAATAATAATAATAATAATAATAATAATAATAATAATAATAAGTGCAGTATCAAGTGCAAACTTGAGCAAGTAATCAGCAATGATCGAGCTCGAATTCTGTGGGATAGTGTAATCATCACTGACCGAACAGTGGAAGCAAATAGACTAGATATTGTTCTGTTTGAAAAAATATCTAAAAAATCATGCATCATTGATGTTGCGGTTCCATAAGTGCAATATAATAAGTACAATATCGCGTGCTAACTTGAGCAAGTAATCAGCAATGATCGAGCTCGAATTCTGTGGGATAGTGTAATCATCACTGACCGAACAGTGGAAGCAAATAGACTAGATATTGTTCTGTTTGAAAAAATATCTAAAAAATCATGCACATTGATGTTGCGGTTCCATAAGTGCAATATCATAAGTACAATATCGCGTGCAAACTTGAGCAAGTAATCAGCAATGATCGAGCTCGAATTCTGTGGGATAGTGTAATCTTCACTGACCGAATAGTGGAAGCAAATAGACCAGATATTGTTCTGTTTGATAAAATATCTAAAACAGTATGAATCATTGATGTTGCGGTTCCTACAGATGACCGGCTTGTAACAACTGTTGCTGATAAAAAGAGGAAATATCAACCCCTGGCTGTTGAATTGAAGGACATGTATGGATTGCGCGCAGTGGAAGTACTTCCAGTAGTGGTGTCAGCGAATGGATTGGTCACCAAAGAATGGCAAAAGATCGCGAAGAAGTTAGAATTAACTGAAGAGCATTTACGGACAATTCAAAAAGCCGCATTATTGGGAACGGCAAATATAATCCGTAAATCCTTAAGCCCGATTTGACGGATATAAAAAACAAAATATATTTTTGTTCCACTTTACGTGCAAACCATTGTTGCCTTGGGAAATTTTGAGAACCCCGGCATCAGTGTATATCTACAGAAAATAGGAAATAATAATAATAATAATAATAATAATAATAATAATAAGGTGTATTCCCAACTTGTTTTACAGAGATAATGTACTACATTGTTGTTTCTTGAAATTATAATTTTTTTGTGTGGCGTGTTTTTTAACAACAATCTTATTTGTTAACTGTTACAATCCAAGTTTTTGTGAACATACAAAAAAAAACTAGCTTTAAATCATACAATAAGTGAAAATTTACAGAGATGCAATAGGTATATTTCCTTAGATAAAATATATAAATCATACAAAAATTAAAATTGATTAAATTGTAATTAACATAATACAATTCAGTTAACTTGCTTATATCATTATCATCATGTTTTAAAATCCAAATCTTTACCTTGTGTTTGAAAATATTTAAGGACTTACTATTTTTCAGAGCTAATGGTAATTGATTATATATTTGAAGCCCAATGAATACCAAGATTCTTGATTTTTGCTGACATATCGAACCTGGTACGAGGGTATCAACTCATGAGAGAACTAACAATTCAGTTGCTATGGAGGAAATTTTGCTTTGAGAGAAGCTGACTAGAGTTCGAAAAAAATGGACGCCTTACAATTATGTCGTGATATTTAAAGTAAAACTCTTGTTAATAAACCCAATTACTAGCGTCTTCAAGGGTTTAGAAGATTGGTGAAACCTCGTGGATGGTATGTGGTGTAATATATAGGTGCTTCACAAATACAAAACAAGATATCCGCGAAATCCTAGCAGATAACAGTTTGCCGATTGATTTGCTATCGAGAGCTTACGAACAATATATTTTCCTTTTGTTGGAATTTTAAGTGATAGGTTTGACATGACATCAAGAGTGAGCTGAACGAGCAGCGATGTGGGGTACCTGAAAAGCAGCTGAATTATTTTGGAAAAACCCAAGATCACGGGCGCCTACGGTAGCATAGACTGTTGCGGTGCAGAAGCTCATTTTATACGTAACCCTTGCCCGAACATTCCGCACTTTTCAAATGTAAAAATACCGTCACAGTGGATACGAACTTCCAACGGCTGCGCTCTGAACCTGCTTTGCAACACTACTGACCCGGTGATATGCATGAATTAACATTCAATATCGGTTGAGTATTTTTGAACAAACAGAAAGACAACCTCACAAGATAAGCATTATCAAGAAATCTGTTTAATTTTACAGATATATCCAGGTTTAGCTCATATGCTGAGGAGCTGATGTCCCAGAGAAACTTAACTTCCCAAAATATAATTGAAGGTCTATAAGAGTCTCATTTTGAAGATTAAGAGGGAGAACAACCACTGCACTGCTATTCACCGCGATGCACACACTTCACAGCTCAGCTTCCACTTCAGACTTAAGACTGACTCACGGTCGCCGGCCGCCGCGTATTTATACTCGGCGGGCGCCGTCGAGAATTTTCTGGACTTTGCGATTAGCGTCAAGAACATCTGGGATAGCTAGTTCGAGACTACCGGCAGATGTCGCAATCCGCGCATACAGGTAGTATACATGGCGGTCGCCGGCCGATGACGTAATCCGCGCATACAGGTAGTTCGTGGTGGTGCCGGCAGATGACGCAATATTCGTTACAATATCATAGTTTAGATGATATCGTAGGCTTCCGCGGCCAGAGTTATGATCTGGGCTGTCCGGGTGACGCCGCGTCGAAGGCTGGGGTGCCGACGTTTCGATCGACATATCGCGGTCCTCTTCAGGGCTGTACTGCCAGGCTGTACTGTTTGGCAGATCACAATATCATAGTTTCTTGCAAAACAACAAATGGTATGGTATCTAACAAACGGTCTCCTCACACCTCACAATCAAATCACAAATAAATGCCTCTCAACTGTAATCTCACCTCCGACGTACGAAGGTTCTGAAATTCCCCATCGGGTGGATTAAATGGCCGATCTAGTGCCGGCGCAGCGGTAGGCAACACGCAACACACGGCGAGCGCGTTCCGGGCGGCGCTCGCGGCGCCCGCCGCGGCGGCCGGGGCAACTCACGCACAGCGGCAGCACGCCACCGACAGCGATCAATCACCGCGCCCAGTGATTTTACTACCGAATTTTACCAAAGCATCGATACATCGATGTTTCCGTACATCACTAAAGATTTCTATGCTATGCTGAAATTTTCGATGTCAAAATGAAAACTCGATGTTTTGGTTGGGTGGTGATTCCGGGAGCGTCAACAGCTTAGGTCGATAGGCCCGTAAGTGTAGCGCATGTTTTTTCCTCGGTACATGGCGGTGATCTTCCCCTGCTGAATGGCGAGTTCCGGCGCCGACCTACCGTCGGCTAGCGGGGTTTCCCCCTAACCAGGACTCTCCCACCAGCGGGGAACCGCCCCAGCTGGGACAAGCTCTAAGCTCCCGACCGGTCTCCCGGAGTATGTGGTGGTGTAGTGCATGTTTGTGTAATTGTGTGTGAGTGTGTGTAGAGGATAGGACAAGGAAGAGGAAGGAAAGATCGCCGTTTGTTAGGGTACTGCCCCGGCATTCGCCTAGTGTTGATCGGAGAAACGACGGAAAACTACCGATCAGAGCAGCCGGCCGCAAGAATTGTCCTCCATACAGTGACTGAATTCGACCTAGCGGAAAAGCTAGTGTCGAAAATCCTGCCGCTGTGGGAACGTAGGTCCTCCCGGTCAGAGGCGCTGCAGTGACATCAGTTGATGCACTGAGCTACCGCTGCCGGTACGGTGTTTTAATTATAGACTAATAAACATGCTATTTTCCTATACATTTTTAGTTACAGTACATAAAATAGGGGATATTTTTTATTGTTGGGCTAACGGAATGTTTGTAGTATGTAAAAATTATTATCGAATGTAAAGAATAAAATGAACAATAGAAAACTTCGTGGTTTGCTACCGATTTCGTGTTTCACTGTCGATTCAGTCAATGACACGCCTGGCGATAATATGCATTCATAACACGAGCAGCTCCCAAACTTCCTCAGATTCCACAGGCAAAATGTGCAGCGTGATAAAGAGGATGACGCAAAACAAAGATAATACTGTGAATGCTGTTACACAACGTGCTTATTTTCTACACTGCAGTGTAGTGCTGCTACACTACACGTGCAACTCCTTTATTTAAAATAAAAAAATAATTTAAAAACATCGATTTTTTTTGCAACAAAATATCGATGTGAAAAAAACATCGAAAGCAAAATATCGATGTTTCTGGTGGAAAACATGGATGTTTTAAAAACATCGACTCTTTTGCTATCCCTAGCCATGATAGCTCATTCAAGCAGGGCTGGGGGAAGAAGTGGGTATCGCCCGCGCTTGTTTTCTTGAGCCCTCGCTTCGCTAGCTGTGAGAGGAGAGGGGAGTAGGGTGACTTTAACAAAAGAATTTTATTCAAATATGCCATTCGTTTTTTGATGAAAACTAGTTTCTATTACACGGGAGAGAACATTCATGGTTATCAGATTGGGTATCATTGATCATTCATGGTTATACAATGCTATTGTTTTGCTTTTTTTCTTAATTTAACTAATTTTGGCAAAGGAGTAGGGGTAGATATACCAGGGTTCTAGAAAACATGCGCGTATGGCTACCACCTGGGGCTACCATGCGCGTATAACTACCTGGGGCTACCATGCGCGTATAACTACCTGGGGCTACCATGCGCGTATAACTAGCTGGGGCTACCATGCGCGTATAACTACCTGGGGCTACATGCGCGTATAATACCCTAACGCACTATCCACCTGGGGTGGTAATTACTGACCTGGAAGTTTGACACATTTTGGAAAAAATAACTAAATTAACACATTTATTACCGCCATCAACCTGGTGGAAAAAAAGATTTCCGAGATCGAACAAAAATATTCAATATTTAAACTTTGACCGCCACATCCCCGGTCAGCGGCCGGCAGCGCACTCTACAGCGACCGCTTTACCGCCCCTCCCCCCTCCCTCTCTGCAGCGGCCGGCGGCACGCGTGGCGCTCTGATTCACCCGGCGCGGGCCGTTAATCGAATTAACGGCCGCAATCGCCCGCACAGCGGGACCTGCCACGCACCGCCGCCCGCGCCGCCACGCCCACCGCCCACCGCCCACCACCGCCCCAAGCCTCCCTGCAGAGCCTCCAAAGAATTGGGTTGCACTTGACACAACGCGTTTTGTTGACACGTACCCATTATTCCGTGCGTGTGGGATCCCTCCCAAAGGTATAGATTTGTGATGAAATTAAACAGAGATCCGATTCAATATTCTTCAAGTTCTGTTCGATTATTTCGAGTTAATAATTTATTTATATAGCCTGAAACGTATTAGTGGGTGTGTTCACCTCCTGTACATGATTTCCCCGTAAGCGTCCAGAGCGTCTCTCCGAAGGAGAAACTGGGAGAGGTAGCTCAGAGCAACAACTGAAATCACTGCTGTACATCTGGGAGGTCGCAGGTACGAGACCCGTCGGTGGCAAGATTTTCGACACTACCCTGATAAATAGGTTGAGTTCTGTCGTTGTCTGGAGGAGAGTTCTAGTGGCCGGCTGCTCTGATCGGTAATTTTCCGTGGTTTCTTCAATCAACACTAGGCAAATGCCGGAGCAGTAACCTAACAAACGGGTAACGGACCCCACGCGTTCTTTTCTTCCTTTTCCTTGTCCTTTCCTCACTTATTACTTATATACGCATGCATTTCACTCACACACATGTCAGTAGATTGTTTGGTCGCTTAGAGCTCGTTCTGGCAGGGGTGCCCCGTTAGTAGGAGATTTCTGGTTGGTAAAACTCCTCAGGTCGACTGTAGGTCGGCGCTGGATCTCATCATGCAGCTCTAAAGATCACCGCCACCTCCCAAAAAACGAGAACTACACTTAGGATGCTTATGAGTACCCGGAATCAATCGATCAAAATAAATCCTTCTCTATACTCAACTTTCCCGAAGCGTTCAATGCCCCTCCGCGTCCTCTTAAGTTGTGTCTTGTGAGGCGCCTGATCTGCCCCAACGCGACCTGACTTAAGCGACCGATCTCCCCTTGCCGAGGCCGAAGGGCGGGCGCTGACCCTTCAGAAGTGGCGAGCAGTCCATCAGCGAAGGGCAGCCGCGCCGCCCTCGGCCACCGCCCTTCGCAGGGCGCGCGACGCACCATTTGCCATCGCCCTCGCCCCCGACGCCCACCTCATGCAATCGCCCCACGCCGACGGTTGGTCGGTTAGTGATTCCGGGCGCGTCAACAGCGTAGGTCATCTGTCCCGTTAGTGTAGTGGTTGTTCTTCTCGCGGGATTTGATTTGATTTTTTCGTGTTTCCGGGCACGTTAACTTCTTTGGTCATTAGTCCCGTTAGTGTAGTGCATGTTTTTTCTAGGGAGATTGCGGTGATCTTCCCCCGCTGGATGGCGAGATCCGGCACCGACCTACCGTCGACTAGTGGGGTTTCCCCCTAACCAGGACTCTCCCACCAGCGGGGCACCGCCCCAACCGTGATAAGCTATAAGCTCTCGACCGGTCTCCCAGAATATGTGGTAGTGTAGTGCATGTTGGTATAAGTGTGGGTGTGGAAGAGGAGAGGAGAGGACAAGGAAGAAGTAGGAAAGATCGCGCGCGGTCCGTGGCCCGTTTGTTAGAGTAATGCTCTGGCATTCGCCTGGTGTTGATCGGAGAATCCACGGAAATCTACCGATCAGAGCAGCCGGCCGCTAGAATTCTCCTCCAGACAGCGACTGAATTCGACGTAGCTGAAAAGCTAGTGCCGAAAATCCTGCCGCTGTCAGGACTCGTACCTAGGACCTATCGGTCAGAGGCGCTGCAATGACATCAGTTGATGCACTGAACCTCCGCTCTCGGTCACACGCTATGGTCACATTCCCTCACGCCACCTTGTCAACGCTCTTCTGAACCTCGTTTAATCTCCTTCGCCACCACCCACATCTCACTTCTTCTCACGCACCAACCTCAAAATTGTCTCTCGAAATTCTCTGTATCTCATTAAATTTCTCCCCCAACGCCATGGCCACATTGACACTATGCTGACACTCGCGCAACTGTCGCATCAAAATCGCCCTGCGCCGCCGCTTCATGACTGTGATGCCAAGCTCAGAATCAACCAAATTGAGCTCCGTGCACCTCGTTCACTCTCCTCTCTCCACCATCCCACATAAAAGACATCTCACTTCTTCCTCACGCACCAACCTCACAACTGTCTCTCACCATCGAAGCTCGAAGCTCGATGCTGTACCTCATCAAATTTCCTCTCGCCGCCACCTCATAGATTCACTTCAAAAAATGGCCTCCAAATGGCAAAACATAACGGGAGAGGTGGTTCAGGACATCAACTAATATCACTGCAGTGCACTCACATCTCACTGCAGTCACTGCACTACACATGCAGTGCCTCTGAACGAGAGATCCAACGGTTCAACGGTGGAAGCATTTTCGACTCTAGCTACATAGCTAGGTCGAGTTTTTCTCACTGTCCGGAAGAGAATTGTAGAGACCGGTTGCACTAAATTTTCTGTTGTTTTTCTGAACAATATCAGGCGAATGCCGGAGCAGTACACTACCAAACGGGCCACGGACCGCTGATCTTACGCCCTCTCCATTACCCTATCCTCACCTCTTACTAACACTTACACGCACTATACTATCGAACATGCCGGTCGGACCTTAGACTTTGTCCCGGCGAATGGGGTGCCCTATTGGTGGAGTATGCCTGGTTGGGGAAAACCTCGCTAGTCGACGGTGGATCGTCGCCGGATCTCGTCATCCGGCGGGGAAAGATGACCTCCAAACCCAAGACAAAATTCATGCACTACACTTATGGGACTACTGACCTTAGCAGTTGTCGCGCCTATCAATCAATCAACGTATGGCCTCACGTCGTCACCCGTTGCTTAAAGCCCGATGCAGAGTTTCCCTGTCGTATCAGAGAGACGCAACTCCTCAAGCAGTGAATGAATGCAAAGGTGTCATTTCACGGCATCACTCGGCGCCTCCGGCTGCCAGTCCTTGGCACTCGAGCGTCACCTGATCTGGACCGCAGTCCCCCGGCGGGGCGAGTCGCCGCCCCTTGGGCAGTCCATCAGGGCCCCTCAGGGGCTGTCCGCTCCCCCGCGCCGCGCGATTTACTCCACTGCCCGCGCCCCCTCCCACAGCGGACGCTCTCTCCGGGGGACTCGCCCACTCGGCGTCGCGTCCGACACCTCACACACTCTTTACAGAATGATACTGGTAGAAAGTAGGGGCGCTTAGACTAAACTAGGATCGTGAGTCAGTAGATGTACGGGACCCCCTTATTTCCAACAATTATTATTATTATTATTATTATTATTATTATTATTATTATTATTTTGCTCGCGAATAGGCCATCTTGGACCACGCAGAAAAGGCACTTCAACGGGCTCAGTATCATTTTATCACATTGCAAATGTTGCAGTTAGGGGGATCAGCATTAGGCTGAATCCGATTTTTATACCCCCAGGGTTGTTACTCCTGGGAGATGGAAGATGAAATGATGATGATGATAATGAAGGATGAATGGACGGCACACACAAACAGACATACACAAACACACCCATGCCCGAGGCGGGACTCGAACTCGCGATCCTTCCGTCCGAGATCGCCACGGCACTATTGCCTTAGCGATCTCGGCTATCCGGACTGGCATTATTATTATTAATATTATTATTATTATTATTAAGGGCATTATATATATACCATTAAGGGCAAAGGCCTCCTGCATGAAGGTGTGTGTTGGCTTCTTGGTTGTTGCCTTTCTGAATGTCTTCAAGCCTAGGGGTCGTTTGTAAGTTCCTTCCGCGATTCGATGTCTTCCAAGTGGGTCTGGTCCAGGTGTAGCCTACTTCTTTCTTGAATTCGTCTGCTCATCTTAGTCTTTCGATGCCTTCATTCCTCCATCCCGTTCTTCTTTACCACATTGTTGAGGCGTATGCCCATCTTGGCTAGTCGGGTTACGTGTCCTATTCTTGAAGTTCTGCTTGTAGGACATCTTTTATTTTTGTTATGTTTTTTATTATTTATTTTTACTCAAAAACAGTTAAAACTGCGAACAACGTGCTATGAGGAGAAGTGAATTCTGTCCCTTATGGTACTTTTACTTTGTCCCTAAGTGTGATATTAAGAATCTTACGTTCCATTTTCCTTTGACATCTCCTTAGTAATATTTTTTGGGTCTCAGTTAGCGCCATGTTTGTGATCCGTATATTTAGAGCGTGAAGTACAGAGGTGTACATGATCTTGGTTTTTAATTTCCAACAGTAGCTCCCCTTATTTATTATTATCATTAATTATTATTTTAAAATGAATCATATTTCAACTACAGTTCATTTTTTTAATGTAATGAAGAAATACATTTTGTATACATTTCCGGGATCCCAGTTAGGTGGCGGCCTGGGGCAAGTTGTCCCTACTACCCCAACTTTCGTCTGCTCTTTCGTCTGACCATGCAAATTTAGCTACGCTCCTTTCACCATCTCGCGGAGAAAGAAGGTATTATGCTGGGCGACGAAACAGGCGATTTAAATTTCGCTCAGAGGTTTCTTTTAGGCTTTAGGATCTTTCACATGCAGTAAATCTACTACATGGGACAGACGTCTTTACTTCCCCTCCAAAGGCATTTTTTCCCCCCTTAAAAATCCTGGATTTCGATCGAGTTTGAACCCGCAATTTTGGGTTGCACCACCCTTATTCGATGGCTTACACCACCAAACGCGAGTGGCTACATCGTCAACGGACTTGTCTCTGAACCATCTGCCCAGACCCTGGGCTGCCCTGGGCAGCGCGTGGGCGAATGCAACGCCCTCTAGCGAGCGGCTCTCTTCGCCCAACTTAACCCACCGTAATTGCACGCGCGCCGGCGGCGGCGGCGGCAGCGCACTCTACCCGCGCGCTGTTGTTCCGCATTTTAATTGAAGACGCAAATTAAACAAAAGCACATCGCCGGCGCGCGGACGCTCGCCGCCTCGCCTCGAGCGGTTTGCCAGCTCCCCGCCCCGCCCCGCCTCGCGCGCGTTCTCTTCCATTATGGTGGCGTGTTGTTTTTTTTTCCCTCGCTTATTTTTTTAAATGTGTTTATTGTTAATTTTTTGCGTCGACGTAAATTTATTTATTTTGCGTTTTAATTCCGCGTCGTTGTTGTTGTCGTTAGCGACGGCGTTAGCGTGCGAGGTTAGCGTTTTGCGTTAGCGTCTGTCGCGGGGCGGACGTGCTGTTGCGGAGCGCCGCTCTCCGAGGGAGTGGGGTGGGGGGAGCGTGCGGATCCGGCGAATTGAGTGGTTGTGCGTCGGGGTGGGGGGTTTTTTTTTCGGAAATTTTTTAATTTCCTGTTGGTGGAGGGTTTGCGGCGCAGGGGGGTGGGGAGGCCGTGAGCGCTGGAGTGTCACGAAAGAGATGGATTGGGGCGTTGAGGCAGCGTGTGGATATTTTTTTCGTGGGGGGATGGGGGCTCTCTAATTTCCCGTTAGCTGGAATTGTTGGTTTTCCCCACCGGAGCGATGGTTCGTTGGGGCGCCGGTGGCCTTTGGATTCCGTAGGTCACGGGTCCGATTCGTTGCAGTACAGGCGTGGACATCGGCTAATGTGATTTCGGTCACGGGAGGTGAGCCGCAGAAAAGAAGCGTAACATTTCAAACTTCATTAGCAAAAGTGCTTCTCAGATATTGATTTAACATCTCCAAAACAAATATATGTCATTAATTTTCGTTGTCGCTTATTCAGAAGATGTTTTGAAAGCTTGTTTGGTATTACATCATAATCAACATTTTACATTTTAAAAAAATTTAAAAAATCAGTGCTTACCGCTGAATATCGTGAGATTTAAATATGAAGGACAAAATGTATCTTCCACAAAACGTTATTTTCCATCAAAAACAAGTTTTGTGAAAGATAATTTCTTTTTCTCCTTCACCATAAACGCCTGTATGAGAAAGTAATATCACTGAACATAAAGATACAATTACGTATTCTACAAGAGCAACCGCGAAGAATGAGTTCTGCACAGATGACAAGTACAAAAAGGGGTAGAGAACGAAAGGGTTTATACTAATATTTAATGCCAAACAAAAGCAATTTTTTAATGAAAAGTTAACTCGAAAAATTGATTGTGCCCAGCGCCAGTTGTAGTGATTCTAGAATCACTACAACTCCCTCTCCCAAAAGAGAGCTTCGTATATTAATTGCGTACTCTAAAGGAAGATGATGATTATACTGAATGACTGACAGGGCATAGACTTCCGGACAAGAGAAAGGGGGAGAAGGAAAGTGAGGGAGACAGACAGAATGACTAACAGAGACATAGACAGACTGGTTCTAACTCCAGTCCAACGCCTTAGAAGCTTTTTAGCACTCCTTAAAACGTGTACAAACAATTCTTAAATGTAGGACACTCTTGCACATCGGATTTGGCGTGTTCGAAAAGGTTATCACAAATAGTTTTAAAATTTCAAAGAAAATGTTTTATTTACACATTACACTGTACTTTCAGATTTACGCTACATTTAGATCGACCGATCGACTTGTCACGGCATCTTTCTATCGTTCTCTTGAAAAAAGTTTCAGGAGCTCACACAAACACATCAGCGCTCTCCTTTACAGCATTCCATTTCTTTCGGCTATGTGTCCTTTTAATTTTGCGCGCAGAGTAGTCAAACTTGTTCTATTAAACAAAGGACTTCAGAGCATGACGAAAAATAATATCTAGACTGAAGTAGAGGAAACTAAATACAATTTGAAGATTTTTAGAAGAAAAAAAGAACACAAAAAGTGAAAAATTAAATCTTTCAAACGAATGTCGAGCGTTGAGCAGTTTTAATATTATAAAGAGAGTTTGTATATTAGGAGAAAAAGAAACAATGGACTACGAAGTAACGCCATTTACTTCCAAGAGGCACACACGTGTTTGTGACAAGATGACTACGATACGTATCACTTCGCTCAATGTATCCGCCCGTTCGTCATAGTACGTCGATTTTTCAATTAGTTATGTAAGATCACATCAACATATAGGTCATTAGCGACCACTATTGGTGTTAACGGTATGGTAACTAAGAAGATGAAACGATATGATCATAGTAAGGGGTGACAGGACGAACACAAATACAACAATGCCCGAGGCGGGACTCGAACCCGCGACCCTGAGACTGAGAAGGGCAGAAATTGAGAATTAGAATAAAGAATATATACAAATCGTTGTCCGTTTACCTCTGTCTTGAGGTAATTTTAAATGAAACACTTTAAGTTTGAATTCAAAGAAAAGATACTGTTTTCAGATTTCTACCATCAATCGGCAAGCTACCACCTGCACCACTTTCGCGGATATCTTATTTCATATTCCAGAGCCACTGATTAATGTTCTTAAATACCTACCTCAAGCTTACGCGAATCTTCTAATCTCTGGGAGACGCTACTATTTGGGTATTTAAACCAGAATATCACTTAAAGTATCTCCACCTTCATTCAGCCATCAATTTCTTACGAACTCGAGCCACTTTCTCCCCAACAAACTTGCATTCGTAGTATCAGACTCTGCAACCCCAATTATCTTTTTCTTAAGAGTTGATACATGCGTATCACGTTTTATATTTACCCATCGTAACAAACTCCAACTTATTTATTTGGACTGCTCTCTTTGGACGGCGAATCCATACCGGACGCGGGCCATTAAAAGTGCCTTTTCGGGCATCTATTTGGTTAAATTGATAATAACAGTACAGTATTACATCGGGAGCGGTAGCTCAGAAAATCAACTGATGTCAATGCAGCGCCCCTGACCGGGAGGTCGTTTGTTCGAGTCCTTCATCAGTCGAACAAGATTTTCAACACTAGCTTTTCAGCTAGGTCGAATTCAGTCGGTGTGTGGAGGAGAATTCTAGCGGCCAGCTGTTCTGATCGGTAGCTTTCCGTGGTTTCCCCGATCAACATCAGACGAATGCCGCAGCAGAACTCTAACAAACGGGCCACAGACCGCGCGCAATTTTTCCTACCTCTTCCTTGTCCTATCCTCTCCCCTTACACACACTTCCACTAACATGCACTACACTACAACATATTCCGTGAGACAGGGCAGCAGCTAAGAGCTTGTCCCGGCTGGGGCGGTGCCCCGTTGGTGGGAGAGTCCTGGTTAGGGGGAAACCCGGCTAGCCGACGGTAGGTTGGCGCCGGATCTCGCCATCCAGCTGTGGTTGATCACCGCCATCTCCCGAGAAAAAAACATGCACTACCCTTACGGGACTAATGACCAAATCAGTTGACGCGCCCGGAATCACAGCATTGTTCGTTACATTGCAAGTACAGTATTCCAGCATTGTTCGTTGTTTGGGTCGTGAAAGGACGAGGCCCAGCCGCAGCCGGTGCGGGGGCGGAAACAAAAGAACGCGGCGGCGGCGGCTGCGCATGCGCAAGGGTGGCAGAGGGGTGCTCCCCTCGCGACGCACCGCTTCTGCGCATCACCCCCGCTCACTCCGCAGGGCTCCACCGGCGGCGCCACGCTCGCTTCGGCAAAGTCGACACCGCACTCTGGTGGAATCGGGCCAAGAACCTGCCTGGCCATAATGGCAAAATTCTAAGCACGCGTTCGGAGTTCTCTCTTAGCAAATCTCGTTCGGAAGGCACTGGAGCACACTACTTTACCTACAGTACGTTATTTCTATAATTTTTTCGTTCTCACGATCTCGTAAAGTTACCATCGCTCGAAACACTCGAATTCATTGGTTCTTGTCAACGTTATTTGTGAAATTAAAAAAAAGTGTTTACATTTTTTTTGATTCTTTTTGTATTTCTTATTAGAAGAACTTTTGACTATACGTTCGGTATATTTTTAAGAAAAAATGTCAAATAATTTTATGTATAATACGGCTGATTTCTAACGTATAGAGCGTAACAATGTTAGTCACGTGTATTGTGGATTATATTTTTTGTCCTTCTGCCTTAATCATTTTTTTATTTATCAAGTAGAATGTCCTTAATCAGAATAACTCATATTTAGCTGCCGTTTTGTTTTATATTCTCTTTACTGCAATGCTACGTTGAAAGATTTAACACAGCTACTACGGAATTGCCTTCTACGCCACAGAAAATTATTTTCTCTGTATATTTTTTCGATTTATCCTTCTTATAATTACTTTTAATAAAAAAAATACTGATATAATTCTTTATATCATTTTCTGGAATGAAAACATTATTAACCTGCGACTGCCAGAACTATTGTATGCAGATTTCACACATATCGTTATTTTTATGTCATATAGCTATTTTCAAACCGCCATTTTAAATTTTAAATTTCATTATGATATTCGAAATCATAGCCTTCATAAAAAAAACTTTGTTTGTATTTATTCAATATCCTCCATTATCAGATTCGAATATTTTTCTCAACAGTTTTTTTCACTATTGCCAAGTTATACCACTACTGCTATTCCCAAGTTTGCCTTCGCCAGCACTCTAAGCCTATTAGACAACCGCTCCATGAAATAGTACGTTCCTTCAATGATTTACAGCGGCATGACATTTCTTGGCCGGCGTTTCTTCTTAGTTCTTGTCAGTTGATCATCCGGCCATGAGTTTCAACATTACTCTATGTCACCGTTTTTCAAAAGTCTGCAGTTATTAATTTTCTTCTGAGATAAGAGAATATATGGTTTGTAGCAAAAAACAATGTTATCTGAAATTATAATGGTTTAGAAAATCCGGTATTGAGACATAACGAAACTGATCAAAATGCAAGGGAAAGTATATTCCATAAGAAGACGAATACATTCTAACAAACTCTGCACTAAGCACTACCGAGAACACACTATGGAAATCAAAATTTCAGGGTGTTTTAACTATACCAGCAGTAAGAATTTTCAGTCGCTGCAATATCGACAAGTGAACCTCTTTAGTCTCAATGTCATTTACCTGCTAAACTTATATACTTGTGTAATATTTGGCGATATTAAGTTACGAAATTTTCACTTACTTTTAGCTCAATAAAATGTAAAAAAAAAACCTTGGAATTGACGCTCTTCTAAATTTATTAAGAGTTGTAATCTGTAAATCTGTTATTATGTAAATTTATTAACAGTTAATAAGAGAAATATTTTTTTTTATTTAAAGATGATATTTACTAGCGAGATGCGTGTATAACCAGTCCGAATGACGCCCTACCGTCAGCGAATTGGTAATCCAGAGGGGAAACTAAGGAAACTTTGACACATTTTACGCCCAACAAACTGCGAAAGTCTTTGATATGTATAAGTTTTTGGAATGTATAAAAGGAAAATTAGTTTTTTTTTAACAGTTGAAGTTGCTAAACACCGTAATCACCATCCGTTAACACACCATTAAGGCTATTCTTTTATTTCACGACCGTAACCTTTGGATTGATTGATTTATTAGTGATCTCCTCGAGAGAGCGACTGAACTCGACCTAGCGTCTAGTGTTTTCTCCGTCCTGCCACCATCGGGGCTCGAATCTAGGACCTGGCGGCTGCAGTGACATCAGTTGACGCCATGAACCTCCTCTCCCGGTGTAACCTTTCGAGCTCTAACCTCCCAGCTGCGCCCATCTCTAACCACGCCCGGTGACTCCCTTCCGCGCGCGCAGGTTACGGCGCACGGGGTTTACTGCTGGTCCGGCCGCCCTTATGGCCGGGGCAAATCAGCCGTCCGAGGCGGGCGGGCGCCGCGGGCGTAAAGCTGCCGAGCCCGCGCCGGTGGCGCCCGCGGCGGACAACTTTACAGCGTGCTAAACCGGCGCCCGCCGGCAAACTTTGGCGTCAACGCGCTACTCGTGACGGCCGGCTGGCGAGGTCGCGCGTCCACTTGGCGGCGAGTTACAGCGCACGCGCCCGGCGATGCTCGTTTGTCGGCGCGTCCGCGTCATTAGATCAGGTAATCCGCTAATGAACTCCCGGGACAGGCAAATGCGTGGCGTTGCGATGTGTTCCGTTTGGGGTGTCCTCGGCACTAAATGATATTAGGTGGACAGTTGCCGTTTTACCTGGCCGAAGCTCGGGAGCTGTGAGCTATAAATGAGGTGGGAAAAATAATTCAGAACTTGAGTAACCCATTTTCCCTGAAACAATTCAAGGACTCAGTAGAACAAGGGTTGAGGGTTTTACCTGAACTTTCCTAATAAAACTCAGTAGGTATATTTTTCAACTTTTAAACACAGTACACTAGCACATATATCCATCCTTAATTTAAATAAAATATTATACTAAGAGAATAATATTTGAAGATTTTATATAAAACTAATCATTCGATTTCATATAAAAAAGTGGGGTAGCCCCTTGTTCTACTGAGCTTTTTAATTATAATTGTAGTCTTAATCACCAGAAAAGTCTGAAACCCGAAATGATAAAATTGTCTCTGCATGTACACTGAATGAATACATTTTTCTTTGGCGAGATATTAGTACACTCATACACGTTTTGCAATTTCTTTCATAAGGATATCGAAGTTTTCGCTTGCATACTCGTATCTTCGTCGTCCAGAGAACAATTAGTACCAAGGTGATGAGCAAGCGAACGGTGAAAAAGATAGTAGGTTGTGCTGTTTTGGTTAGTACAGAGCCAGGGATGAGTACAATAAGAGGAAACAGAGACACAAAGGTCAAATTCGGAAGACAGTTGCGGGAAGGATGAAGCTGACCAAAGGAAATCCACCCCTACCAGGATACTTCAAATTAGGTTTTTTTAATTGGTTATTTAAGGTCGCATCAACATCTGGCAGCGATCACTATTGGTGTTAAAAGTATGGTACTATAAAGATGAAACGATATGGTGATGATAAGGGGTGAGAGGACGAACACAAATATAACCATGCCCGAGGCGGGACTCGAACCCGCGACCCTGTGGTCCCAGATATCTACGACACTACTGCCTTAGCGATCTCGGCCACTGGGCCGACTGAAGTTAGGGTTGTTATTTGTTTTAGCGAGTTTACTCTAAACATGCTTTGCCTACCATACCGTAGATATGCCTCTGGCTACCAGATATTTCTGCACTTACGCTAGTTCCTTAGTACCACTCTCATTGCTTCCTCCCTCTCTCTCTCTCTCTCTCTCTCTTTCCTCTCTCTGGCTATCTCTCTCTGTCTCTCTCCCCAACCCTCTAACAACTCTATTCTCTGCGTTTCCTTTATTTCTCTTCAATTCCCCCTCTCTCTCTTGCTCTCTCTCCCTCTCTCCTCTCAGGCTGTCACTCTGTCTCTTTATGTGTCTCTCTGTCTAACTCTTCCTCTCTCTTTGTTTGTCTCCCGCCCTGTAACAACTCTATCCCCTGCTGTTTCCTTTATTTCTCTTCAACACTCCACTCTCTCTCTCTCTCTCTCTCTCTCTCTCCACCCCCCTTCTCCGGGCACAGAGGCGTCTTCAAGCGACGCCCGCACGCTGGATTTTGAAATTCCTTAATTCCGTTACAACGGCCCCCGCCCGGGGCTCCAATAAAGTTCTCCAAGCGACGCGGGCGGCGGGGGCGGGGCCGGGCGACAGGGAGGCCGCTAAGTTGCCGCCTCGCCCGAGGGCGGCGGGGGCGGTATCGATTCCGCCCAATGCGGCTGATAATGCCTAGTTAACGCGCCCCAGGCAGCGCCCCTCGCGGGAGACTTTTCCCGCGATGAAGTGAGCGCGCGCGCACTCACTCAAAATGGCGAGCCACCCAAGCCTCATCGTAGAGCAAGAACAAAATATATATTATGCACTTTATTTATATTTGCCGGTACCCTTTATAAAGGGTACCGGCATATATAAATCCTGATACTTACTCTCCATTGCATTTTCTATTCAAAAACCCAGTACCTGACTAATCTTAGAATTGACGTTGTAACGATGATTCGACGTTCCCAGTGGATGGCTGTTTAAAATATATTTACTTAATAACTTATTTTTATCTTCTGGATTACATGAATTCTGTATTTACGGCTCTAAAAAATTGATTCCTGAGCAGTAAAAGTTGATAACATTGTCAACAAGTTACGATTAATCGTTTTATTTGATTCTATAGTTGGTGCCACACATTAAAGTAATTCCTTTCTCATTAATTAAATTATACAGACACACTTAAAAGCAAATGTTAGTTATTTGCACAGCCATTGAATCTAACAGTTTGGAAGATCTACAGTCAACAAATGTGAAGTTATATATCTAAATTTGCGTAATCTTGAACTTTTCTTTAAAGTAAATGTCTAATTCTAACTTCAGCCACAGAAATATGACAGTTAACATCCTCCAGTTTGCCAATTATTGTCTTTCAGGTTGATGAATATGTTATATACGACATGCAGATTATTCAGTGAATGGTACAGATAAATTAAAAAAATAATTAATTTTCGGTAGTGCTTTAATACAGTACATTTACTCATTGATTTAACAAATTGTACAAGAGTAAAAGCTGAGCATAAAAAGGTGGTTATAAATTAAGAAGGTTTGATTGTGTGTCATATTTTATTAAAGAAAGTTGCGTTATTCTTTTCAATGATTCGCCACTGTCCCTTTGCGACGCTGAATAAAAGCGACGTAATCGTCTGCGCCCTCTTTCGGCCACTCCGCGCTGTGCGCCGCCCGCCTCGCAAGACTTCCCGTCCACCCTGTGCCCCCCCCCACCTCACCCCCCACCCCGCCCGCCCACGCCGCTTGGATACTCCCGAATTTCTTCCGCTGGGACGCAGCTCAACAAGATGGCGGACGCGAGTCGTAAAAATCTTTGTTCCTCCTCCGCCGCCCTTCTTTTTTCTCGCGTCCTTCCTTTTTTCCTCGGCAGAGAGCGCGCGCACTTCGTGTTCGTAGCCTCCGCCTTCCCCCCCCCCTCCTTCAGTCTGGCCGCCCCCGCCCACCCTCCCCCGCCCCGCCTCGCTCGCTCCGCTCCGCTGTCGGGCATAAACAATGATAACTGTGTGAGGATATTAGGAGTCCGTTTTAAGTCGGTGGCTTTATAGCCTTGTTTGCCGTCGGCACGGCCCGCAGCGAGGGCGGGCGCCCCCCCCCCGCAACGCCGTTTGAGGGAGCTCCTTCTTCTCAAGAAAGAGACGTCTCGGAGATGCGGCACACGCCATTGAGTTTGCACAGCTCGCCGGCGCGGGCGCTTTCATGCGCATTTTTCCGTGTTTCGCCGCCTCGTGTTTTTCTTGCCGCCGCGGAGTCGTGCAAACGGGCTGCTCGGCGCCGCACAACACTCACTGCACTGATGAAGCCGTGTGCTCGGCATATTCTATTTTACATTTGCTGCGGTAATGATGTACAATAATAACTCCGCGGCATAAAGGAGTTGTTAAACAATAAGAAAGCATTGCTGACTTGGGGAAGAATATTTGAAATGTAGTGGGTTGGGAATGAACAGTGCAAAAGTGTGCAGATTGGATCGACACCTGTGCATGGCGCTGTGTCTCTGATCGGGAAGGCTTATGGTTCGAGTACTGACGGTGGCGAATTTTGTACTTTAGCTCTTGAGCCATGTCAAATTCAGCTCCTCTCTGGAAGAGAATCCAGCTCCTGATTGATTCATTGATTTTTTCGTGTTTCCGGGCGCGTCAACTGCTTTGGTCATTAGTCCCGTTAGTGTGTAGTGCATGTTTTTTCTCGGGTGATGGCGGTGATCGTTCCCCGCTGGATGGCGAGATCCGGCACCGACCTACCGTCGGCTAGTGGGGTTTCCCCCTAACCAGAACTCTCCCACCATCGGGGCACCGCCCCAGCCGGGACAAGCTCTAAGCTCCCGACCGGTATCCCAGAACGTGTGATAGTGCATTACATGTTAGTGTAAGTGTGTGTGTGTAAGGGGAGAGGAAAGGACAAGGAAGAGGAAGGAAAGATCGCGTGCTATCCATGGCCCGTTTGTTAGGGTACTGCTCCGGTATTAGCCTGGTGTTGATCGGAGAAACCACGGAAAACTACCGATCAGAGCAGTCGTCCGCTAGAATTCTCCTCCCTACAGCGACTGAATTCGACCTAGCTGAAAAGCTAGTGTGGAAAATCCTGCCGCCGTGGGGAGTGGGAACCTAGGACCTCCCGGTCAGAGGCGCTGCAGTGACATCAGTTGATGCACTGAGCTACCGCTCCCGGTCCAGCTCCAGATTGCTCTGAGCGATTCCTGTGGTATCTCCGGTGAACGCAACGCCGGTGCAGTACTTCGACAAACGGCTCACGCACCGCATGCGATCTTTCGTTTCTCATCTTTGTCCTCTTCTTTGCCCTTACATCACACACCACACCACACACACACACACACACACACACGAACATGCACTACATTACCACGCATGTCGGGAGACCAGTCGGGAGCTTAGAGCTTGTCACGGCTGGGGCGGTGCCCCGCTCGGGGGGGATTCGTGGATGGGGAAAACAGACTGACGTGTAGGTTAGATCCGGATCTGATGCACCAGCGGAAAAGGATCACTACCATATCCCGTGATAATGACGTGTACTCTCCTTATTGGACTAAACACCACAGAAGTTGACACGCCTTTAAAAAAAATCAATAAATCGCATAAGCACTTGATGTACTGCTCTGATTCTGTGCACATGACTCATCTTGTTTTGCATTTGGCACATTATCCAAATTGTGGATCATTTATAATTGAAATTGTAGCATAAATGGCAGATTTGCTGCTAGAAAAAGGTAAGAAAAATACTCACTGCAGATATTATTTTGGGATGTGCATAGTCAAACGCTTATTGGTGCTCCACACACAAAATTCTGTATACAAAATACAGAATACAAAGATGATCCCTTGATGAAAGTGTTTTAACTAAAAGTATGAGTGGCATTACAGATTTTTGCTTGTTCAACTTTTTCAATTTTCGAAAATTCCCTGTTTTTAACAAAAATGAGGCCCGATGCCTTTTTAGGTGTCTATGATATTCAAAGAAAACTAGTTATTAAAGCACTCTGATTATATGCGCATGTAATAATGAATTCACAGTCACACACTTGACATGATACACTAGCAGAATTTGCACCGTTCATAACACTTTCAGTCTACGTTTGCAATTTGCAGAAAATAAACTTGGTTACTTTTTAAGTGCAAAGAATTTAAAAGGTAGACTAATTGTAAGTAATAGCATTTTCAGGGCACGTGTTAAAACTTATGTGTTTGTAAAGCAGACAGTACGCGTCAACTATTACCAAATGCGTTAGCAAGAATTTACATGGTGTCAGGTCACTTCCAAACACAGAATAATATTTAGTCTGTGACCATTTGTTCACTTAGGACGGTCTGAGCGAAATACACTGCATCTGACGTCAATATTTTGTCCAAGCAGTTCACCCAGGACAGATAGTAATGTTCCGAAAAAACACATTTTTTTGTTCTCGTTTAATTTCGTAAACGACACACACACGATAAATATCGGGTAAATAGTGGTCTACTAATCAGTGGGAAGCAGAATTCGTGACAAAATCTCTCAGCCACTAACGATGAAATCTTCTTAAAAATATTTGCGTCTCCCTTGAACACTTTAGCATAAAATTCGTACATTATAAAACAACTAGTCAACATCTCTAGCAAAACTCATCAAAATGAAGCCATTATGTCCTTGTAATCTATAGAGAATTTTTCATCGAGTGGTTTTCAACAATTTAGTTTTCTTTACTTCAAGTTATTTATTTGTGTTCGTGTATGCACAATTATGGATGTGCTGTCTTTACTTCAATAAACTTTTTTCCGTTTTTGAACACTTCTGTTACTAATATTTATACTTTTTGGAACACATAACCAGAATTGTCTCCCCGTGTCACTTGTTTTACAGCATGCTTCATGCGTTAGTAATAACTCATGGTTGTGTTTTTTATTTTCATATTTCATATAGGATATTTTCATATTTCATATAGCACTCATGTGTGTGGTGAAGGAGTACGAAAAAATTTATCGACCTTAAAAATTCACGGTTTTGATCGGATTTGAACCCGCAATATACCGGCCGATACGAGGCGAACTTCTTAGTTTTATCTCATACTATTCTAATGTGTTGCAAATGATTCTCAACACCAACAAGACGAGTAGCCCCTCTCAAATCCCGTTTGGATATCAGACACCAAGGTGTATGAAATTAAGAAAATAGATGCGTATACTGGTAAGCCTCGTGGACGAGTTGAATGTGAGCTGTTTTGTGTGTGCAGTGAATTACGGTGATTAGAAGTAGTCAAACGTCATTTATTACGTGTTTACACAAACTATTAAACGTGAACATACCTTAAATATTAACTAATCCAAATAAAATTGCCCAAAATATGTCATAACATTTGTTTTGACGAAAATATTTATTTCTATGCAACTTAGTCACAATAAATCTCAATGAATATGTCTCAATTAGCAATCCCAATTTAAATCCAGCCCAATCATAAATTTATTTATTGACTAGCTTTCCCATCCTGTTATTTCCTCCCTCACCTCCCCACAGTTAAATAATTTAAAACGTTAAATAATTTAACGTTTAAGTAGATTATGTACCTCCTAGTAAGATATAGCTATTCATATGTTAATTTGTGAATTTAATTGTATATTGTAAAGCCACTGATGATGAGGAAAATTCCCTGAAACACGTATATGGTTGAATTTTCAGGAAAGTAAGTTTATATAGCCTACTATTGTGGTTTATATCTCTCATAACCCGGATATTTTATTTTTCAAAATATTTATTTTTTTGTTGAGGTGCAATATTCAAACATCGGAGGGCGCTTATTGAATTTCCGCCGAACTCAAGATCAAATGAGAAAAAATATGTTTTTATCTGAAAGTCCGAGCGTGACGTACGCCTGCAACAACCAGGTTTGTGCGGCAGCCGCCGCCAGTGAGTAGAAGCGTCGTTGCAAGCGGCTGCTCTCCTCCGCCGTTGCGTGAGCGGGCTGCAACGCTGCCTGAAGGTGCGCTTTGTTCTGCAACGCGAGCTCAGAGAAAGGCGCGATATGGAGAGCGTCAGCTGTAGAAACCGGCATTACTCCTACCTCCGTCCATTTCTCCCTCCTATCCTCTCGCTTCTATCCTAAAATTCCACAGATTCCCTCAGCCGTACATTTCAAAATCGGAAAACAAAATCCTCACCACAATAGACGAAAGCGAAAACTACCGCGACAGTTCTTTGACCCTCCTTGATTATCATGTACCCGATGTGGCTTCTCACATTTAATTCACATGCACTCAATGTATTCATGTCTATAATTTTTCTCAATCAATGTTAATGTAATTCAATGTAACATCACTGTATCGTACTCGGATGCTGAGGGCCTTCGGGCCAAGCAGAAATAAATGAAGAAAAAAAAAAAGAAACCGGGTTGTCATGGCAGCGGCGACGCACGTAATAGGACTGGGGCTCGGCCAGGTGATTCAGACGAACTATGGGAGTAGAAGCAGGGCACAAGGAAGACAGCAGGAGAGAGCTGGAACGGAGGATGTTCTTGATTGGTGATTCCTGAAGAGTAACTACTGGAGCGAGGTCATTAGTCCCGTTAGTGTAGTGTATGTTTTTCAACGAGACGTGCCTGTGATCTTCCCCCACTGGGCGGCGAGATCCGGTGCCGACCTGTCGTCGACTAACGGGTTTCCCAACCAGGTATCTCCCACCAGCGGGGCACCCCTCCAATCGGGACAAGTCCACATCGGTCTCCCGGCATGTCTGGTAGTGTAGTGCATGTTAGGGTGTGTTAGGGGAGAGGATAGGACAAGGAAGAGGAAGGAAAGATCGCCCGCAGTCCGTGGCCCGTTTGTTAGGGTACTGCTCCGGCATTCGCCTGGTGTTTATCGGAGAAACCACGGAGAACAATCGATCAGAGCAGCCGTTCGCTAGAATTCTCGTGCAGACAGCGACTGTGTACACAAGCTAGTATCGAAAATCCTGCCGCCGTGGTGAGTGTAACCTTGGACCTCCCGGTGAGAGGCGCTGCAGTGACATCAGTTGATTCACTCGGCCACCGCTGCCGTGCGGAGCCATGGAGAAAATAACTACCTACTAACTCCTTATTCTATGGCGGAGGTGCGGAACGCGGAGCAGCTGTGAGCAGTGCCGGCGCTAGGCTTGGGCAGACCGAGAGATCGCCGGCGGCCCGCAAATCAAGGGACCCGATGATATGGCTGATGGTAGAAAATTATACCTGGGTTTTTCTAACGTGGCACCTGAGGGTATCATCTTCAATATGTCACGACTATTTGCGTCTTTCCCGGTCCTACCGCTAGAGTCGCTTGATCTGCAGCACTGCTTGATACGGTCGCGAACATGCGACATATTGCGGCAGGATCAAGAAAGACGCAAAAATATCGTGCCATATTCCATCTTGATAATACCCTCAGATGCCACTTTCAAAATATCAAGAATAGTAAAAAGTTTAAGAACAAATTAGAACCCGAGAAAATCTTTAACGTAATTTTATAAGTCGCGGTACAGCAGTGTAATATTTCATTAAATTTTCAATTATTTTTTTACCTGAAATATAGTTATAGTCATTACTTATAAGACAGGAGTCTATGAAATGAATCAAATGACGCTAAAATTAAAATAGGTTCAGTGAAATTCATATTATTATTTCATGTGAACAAGCGATTTTATTAAACACTAACTAAACCCAATATTTTTAGCTTTTTAAGAGTCAACGCACGCTGAAACGGGAAACGGAGTCGAAGCAGGGCACAAGAGAGAGAGAGAGAGAGAGAGGAGAGAGAGAGAGAGAGAGAGAGGGAGGAGGAGGGGGAGCGCGGGCGGTGCAGGTGAGGAAGGCATAGTCACTAAAAGTTTTAATGACTAACTACTTAGCCATTAAAAGACAGGACTCGATGAAATGAATCAAATGACGCTAAAATTAAAATAGGTTCAATGAAATTCATATTATTATCTCAAGTGAACAAGCGATTTTATTTAACACTAACTAAACCCAATATTTTTAGCTTTTTAAGAGACAACGCACGATGAAACGGAAAACGGAGTCGAAGCAGGGCACAAGAGAGGAGAGAGAGAGGGAGGAGAGAGAGGGAGAGAGAGGGAGAGAGAGGGAGAGAGAGGGAGAGAGAGGGAGAGGAGAGGGAGAGGGAAGAGGGAGAGGGAGAGAGAGGGAGAGAGAGAGAGAGGAGAGAGAGGGAGGAGAGAGGGAGAGGAGAGAGAGGAGAGAGAGGGAGAGAGAGAGGGGGAGAGGAGGAGCGCGGGCGGTGCAGGTGAGGAAGGCATAGGAACCGCGGGGGCGGTAGTCCCCAAAGCGAAGCCGGAAGAGCCAACGCACGCTCCACCGCAGAGAAGAAGAGGGCAGCGCGCACGCGTTGAAGTGTTAAGTGGCGCGGGGCGGGGGGGGGGACCAGCGACGGCGGAGCGCTCTGCGGCGGCCTAACCCCCCCTCCCCCCGGGGACAGGCTAGTTGACGGCGCGGCCGCGGGCGGCGGCGGCGGCGCCACCTCCGCGTCGGAGCCCTATTGAACGAGTTAATTTCTAATTTAATTTGTTAATTAAACGGGGGTGTGAGGACCTAATCGCGGAACGCGTCGCTCAATAGGCCCGCCGCCACCGGGAGCGGGGGGGCGGGAGCGGGGGGCGGGAGCGGGGAGGCGTGACGGGGAGGGAGACATTGATGAATTCACTGCGGGCGCCGCCGCCCCCCCCCCCGCCCCGCCCCGCCCCCCCGCCGCGCCGCGTGTGCTTGGCACAGGGCGGCCCTGCAGCGCGGCCCTCGCACCCTGCGCCCAGCCAAACGCTACATTCAGCCGACTCCGGTTGTAGCGAACGTCCGGGGACAAACGTTTTTAGTTCGCTATATCCGATCATGCCAAAATTAAGTAGATTTTCTCCACAATTATTGATTTTATTAATATAGAGATACAGCAAAGTATAATAACAGACGAGGAGCGGTGGCTCTGAGTATCAAATGATGGGTCTCTGCAGGGTCTCTGACCGGGAGGTCCGGCAGCAGGATTTTCGACTCTAGCTTTCCAGCTAGGTTGAATTCAGTTGCTGTCTGGGGGAGACTTCTAGCTGTCGGCTGCTCTGATCGGTAGTTTTCCGTGGTTTCTCCGATCAACACCAGGTGAATGTCACAGCAGTACCCTAATAAACAAGCCACGGACCGTGGCGATCTTTCCTTCCTCTTCCTTGTCCTATTGTCATCACTTACACTAACATGCACTACACTACCACACATGCCGGGAGACCGGCCGGGGACTTAGAACTTGTCCCAGCGGGGGCGGTGCCCCGCTGGTGGGAGATACGCGGTTGGGGAAAACCCCGCTAGTGCACGGTAGGTCGGCGCCGGATCTCCCCATCCAGCAGTGGAAAATCGCAGTGCTACCTCCCGATGAGAAACATGCACTACATTTACGGAGCCATAGTAGTTGACGCTCCCGCAATCATCAATCAATCAATCAATATTAACAGCAAAAAACGGAAAATTTCAATATTTTTATATAACACCATGTTCGAAACTGAAGCAAGCAATCGCGCGTCGCCGCCGCCATCTATATCCCCCACAGAACACGGCCTTTGTTTCGGCAGTGAAAATAAGTGACATACGATTATAAGGAAGGTCCCCATTCGACGTCCGTTACCTCAAGGGAGACTTCTTCGATTATGACCTTAGGCCGACGATTTTTTTTTGTTTTTGTTTTTTGTTTTGTTTTTTGTTTGTTTGATACTGCCTGGAGTTGGAATTTCCGGTAGAGACAATATATTATTTTCCAGGAGGAAATTAATTTCCAAGACACTGTATTTCCTGCGATTACTACAGCCCATGTTCAGGTTCACTATATCCGAATCTTCTTATTCTTATTTATAATGTAAGTGAAAATGGTGATTTAAATTCACTGTATCTGAGGGTTCACTTTATCCGAGTTCACTATAACCGGAGTCGACTATAATTACTCCCAGCCAGGACCGAATTTAAGCATTGCGGGTCCCCAAACACAAAATATTTTGCCATCCACCGTCTCATAAATACATCTTCGTCATTATTAAATAAAAAATCGTAACTTAGTACAAAAACATTCTGAACAAATTCAAATGAAAACTAGTAATTTTATATAAACTTTTACATGCATTATATTTATTACATTAAATACATTTTATGTTACAAAATACATTACGTATATTCTTCCGAAGTGTGATTTGCTTGTGAGTAAATCCAACCCTGCTCCCAACGCACAATGAAGCAGCAACTTTCTCGAATTCTTTAGCGATAGTACACGCAAAACGAACGTGTAGCAAAAATGCATGTATTAACATGTTCTCTCTTACACAATATATCGCAAACTTTTATAAAAAACACTTGAAAAGATTTTCTTTTGATGTAGACTCATTTAATAAAACTACACACCGCTAGAGTTTATGCCTTTCTTTAGAAAATAGCCCTCTTCCGTTTGTCTTTGGTGAAAACAAAACTAAAGTCTCCAAAAGGAAGATACTACACAAAGTTCAATGGAAATAATAATAATAATAATAATAATAATAATAATAATAATAATAATAATAATGTATTCTCTTCTTTTTTCGTATTTTTTACGTAACTTTACCTAGGTCAGTCCCGAAGAAACAAAGATACATGTTCGTATTAGTAATCTCTCTTTTAAATCCATTGTTGTATGTGGAGATTTCAATATTGATTTTCTGAGCGAATCCCACGAAAAAGAGCAGTTTCTCAATTTAATTCATTCTTTTAATTTAGATATTTTAAATCACAAACAGCAAAGATAAATTAATTAACAAAACCACAACTAGATATGAAATAATAACGAATAATCTGGTTACAGTGACCATGATGCACAAATTCTTACAATTACTAATAACATGAATACTGACACAATAAATAAAACACGCATGTGCAGAGAATTTACTACAGTTAACATAAAGTTATTTACGGACTACTTGCTGAAAGAATCATGGGAGGCAATTTATAACGCTATTGACACGAATGAAAAATATAATTTATTTTTCTCAAAGCTTTCATTTCTCTTTAACGCATGCTTTCCTATTAAAAAGAGAAAATTAAACATTTCATGAAAAAGTAATACTTGGATCACAAAAGAAATTAGAACATCGGGTAAAAATAAACGTACTCTCTATTTTATTTCTAAACGTCATGACGTATCTCAAGATTTCCTTATCTACTTTAAAAAATACAAAACATTGTTACGAAAAGTCATAAGGCAGGCTAAAATCATGAAAAAGGTTTTAATTAAAAAAAAAAAAAAAAAAGAAAACCCGTAGAGAATGTTGTTTTAAAATATAACGATATAAATGTGAACGATCCGGCAACAGTGGCTAATCTCTTTAACCAATACTTTTCGAGAATTGCTGCCGATCTCACTAAGGGTCTTCAGGCACAAAATTCAAAAAAAATTCAAAAACGTCCTGTGCGAAATACAATTCTGAACGTTTATTTTAATTTTTCGTCCGTTAGTGGTTTCTTTTCCATCGTCCTCCTTAATATTTACAGTTTTCTTGAAAAGCCTGGAAATTCCCTTCTTGGCATATAACCTCAGCGCGCATTGCTTCCTGAAGTAAATATTTCATAAGAATCATATGGAACCATTTTGTTTAAACGCGCTCCTGCATTCAACAATGAAACACTTTGAGATAACACTTACGAGGTTAGGAGGTTAGAAAGTGCGGTCAAATATAAAAATACATAAATTGCTTTAATGTACTTTTTTGAAATGTTTCAAACTTGTAAATAGCAAATATAATAATAGGCAATGGTTCTTTTTCATTTCATGAGACAAAAGTCTTCTTCTGTCAACTCGAACACCGAGAAACACTGTAAATGAACTCATTTTAAAATCACCCGTTAGAAAGTTAAACGCAATACTACAACTCGCAACAACAGCCACATAAACTCCGAATCACGTGATAAGCAGTATTGAGCCCGCTAACGCAACCAACCGCCCGGCGCAAGTGCACGATTCTGCCGCGACCTCCAGCGCCGTCGTGTCCCTCCGCGAACAAACAAAAGACTCGCAACGGCGCACAAAAAAGAAACAGAAGACGAGCGTGGAGCGCTGCTAAGCGAATCCGGGCGCGGCAAATGTAGCGGACACGCCGCTCGCGCGAAAAATCTATTAATCAAAAGTAATTGAATTACCCAACTGGCTGGCGGGCTGCCGCTTCGCCCGGCGCCTCCCCACCTCGCCCCGCCCCGCCCCGCCCCGCCCCGCCCCGCCCGCCCGCCGCCCGCCCGCCTCGCCGCCCGCCCGCCCGCCCGCCCGCCCCGCCCGCCTCGCGGGCAACTTGGGCGGCGGCGGCGGCGGCAGACGACGGAGATGCAGACGAGCAGGGGAGACCGGAATGGTGACGCGGAGGCGAGCGCGGGTCGAGAGGGGCGGTGGCGGAGGTGGAGACGGGGCGGTGACGAGCAGGGGAGGCAGGAATAGTGAACTCGGTGACGAACGGGGGAGAGGGGCGGTGGCGGAGGCGGAGACGGGGCTGTGACGAGCAGGGAGGCAGGAACAGGGAACGCGGTGACGAACGGGGTGAGAGGGGCGGTGGCGGAGGTGGAGACGGGGCGGTGACGAGCAGGGGAGGCAGGAACAGGGAACGCGGTGACGAACGGGTGAGAGGGGCGGTGGCGGAGGTGGAGACGGGGCGGTGGCGAGCAGGGGAGGCAGGAACAGGGAACGCGGTGACGAACGGGATGAGAGGGCGGTGGCGGAGGTGGAGACGGGCGGTGACGAGCAGGGGAGGCAGGAACAGGAACGCGGTGACGAACGGGTGAGAGGGCGGTGGCGGAGGTGGAGACGGGCGGTGACGAGCAGGGGAGGCAGGAACAGGGAACGCGGTGACGAACGGGGTGAGAGGGCGGTGGCGGAGGTGGAGACGGGGCGGTGACGAGCAGGAGGCAGGAATAGTGAACTCGGTGACGAACGGGGTGAGGGGCGGTGGCGGAGGTGGAGACGGGGCGGTGACGAGCAGGGGAGGCAGGAACAGGGAACGCGGTGACGAACGGGGTGAGAGGGGCGGTGGCGGAGGTGGAGACGGGGCGGTGACGAGCAGGGGAGGCAGGAACAGGGAACGCGGTGACGAACGGGGTGAGAGGGGCGGTGGCGGAGGTGGAGACGGGGCGGTGACGAGCAGGAGGCAGGAACAGGAACGCGGTGACGAACGGGGTGAGAGGGGCGGTGGCGGAGGTGGAGACGGGGCGGTGACGAGCAGGGAGGCAGGAATAGTGAACTCGGTGACGAACGGGGTGAGAGGGGCGGTGGCGGAGGTGGAGACGGGGCGGTGACGAGCAGGGGAGGCAGGAACAGGGAACGCGGTGACGAACGGGGGGAGAGGGGCGGGGGCGGAGGTGGAGACGGGGCGGTGACGAGCAGGGGAGGCAGGAATAGTGAACTCGGTGACGAACGGGGTGAGAGGGGCGGTGGCGGAGGTGGAGACGGGGCGGTGACCAGCAGGGGAGGCAGGAACAGGGAACGCGGTGACGAACGGGGTGAGAGGGCGGTGGCGGAGGTGGAGACGGGGCGGTGACGAGCAGGGGAGGCAGGAACAGGAACGCGGTGACGAACGGGGTGAGAGGGCGGTGGCGGAGGTGGAGACGGGGCGGTGACGAGCAGGGGAGGCAGGAACAGGGAACGCGGTGACGAACGGGGTGAGAGGGCGGTGGCGGAGGTGGAGACGGGCGGTGACGAGCAGGGAGGCAGGAACAGGGAACGCGGTGACGAACGGGTGAGAGGGCGGTGGCGGAGGTGGAGACGGGGCGGTGACGAGCAGGAGGCAGGAACAGGGAACGCGGTGACGAACGGGATGAGAGGGCGGTGGCGGAGGTGGAGACGGGGCGGTGACGAGCAGGGAGGCAGGAACAGGAACGCGGTGACGAACGGGGTGAGAGGGGCGGTGGCGGAGGTGGAGACGGGGCGGTGACGCAGGGAGGCAGGAACAGGGAACGCGGTGACGAACGGGATGAGAGGGGCGGTGGCGGAGGTGGAGACGGGCGGTGACGAGCAGGGAGGCAGGAACAGGAACGCGGTGACGAACGGGGTGAGAGGGCGGTGGCGGAGGTGGAGACGGGCGGTGACGAGCAGGGAGGCAGGAACAGGGAACGCGGTGACGAACGGGGTGAGAGGGCGGTGGCGGAGGTGGAGACGGCGGTGACGAGCAGGGAGGCAGGAACAGGGAACGCGGTGACGAACGGGTGAGAGGGGCGGTGGCGGAGGTGGAGACGGGCGGTGACGAGCAGGGAGGCAGGAACAGGAACGCGGTGACGAACGGGTGAGAGGGCGGTGGCGGAGGTGGAGACGGGCGGTGACGAGCAGGGAGGCAGGAACAGGAACGCGGTGACGAACGGGGTGAGAGGGGCGGTGGCGGAGGTGGAGACGGGGCGGTGACGAGCAGGGGAGGCAGGAACAGGAACGCGGTGACGAACGGGGGGAGAGGGGCGGTGGCGGAGGTGGAGACGGGGCGGTGACGAGCAGGGGAGGCAGGAACAGGGAACGCGGTGACGAACGGGGTGAGAGGGCGGTGGCGGAGGTGGAGACGGGGCGGTGACGAGCAGGGAGGCAGGAACAGGAACGCGGTGACGAACGGGGGGGGTGAGAGGGGCGGTGGCGGAGGTGGAGACGGGGCGGTGACGAGCAGGGGAGGCAGGAACAGGGAACGCGGTGACGAACGGGGGGAGAGGGGCGGTGGCGGAGGGGGAGACGGAGGCGGTGAAGGCGGAGGCAGGCAGTAGGTGGGGCGGAGGTGGAGACACGACGGAAGGAAAACCTCAGTCGCGTGCTCTGTATGCGTTGGGGCTGTGGATGTGTAGTTGAACTCACTAAATGACTGATAGGTGATTCCGGGCTCGTCAACTGTTGAAGTCACTAGTCCCGTAAGTTTAGTACATGTTTCTTTCCTCGGGAGGTGGCGGTTATGTTCCCCCGATGGACGGTGAGACCGAGGGGACAGAAAAATCTCACACGGTTCGTGACCCGTTAGTTAAGGTACTGCTCCCACATTCGCCTGGTGTTGATCGGAAAAAACATGGAAAATAACCGATCAGGGCAGCCGGCCGCTAGAATTCCCCTCCAGACAGGGATAGAACTCGACCTACCTATCTGGCTTATGTTGAAAATCCTGCCACCGTCAGGACTCGAACCTGGGGGTCTCTCGATCAGAGGCATACACATCAATCGATGCCCTGAGCCGGTTCCCCTGGAATGAGGATGAAAGTATACGTGGTGGTGTTGCATGCACAAGCGAAGGAACATGTGGAAGTAGAGGTCGAATGTGAAAGTGATGAAATTGAAGTAGTGGTGGTAGTAGATACGGGGCGGTGGCTTTGATTGATTGATTGATTGATTTTTCGTGTTTCCGGGCGCGTCAACTGCTTCAGTTATTAGTCCCGTTAGTGCAGTGCATATTTTTTCTCGGGAGATGGCGGTGATCTTCCTCCGCTGGATGGCGAGATCCGGCACCGACCTACCGTCGGCTAGATGGGCTTCCCCCTAACCAGAACTGTCCCACCAGCGGGGCACCGCCCCAGCCGGGACTAGCTCTAAGCTTCCGACCGGTCTCTCGGAATATGTGGTAGTGTAGTGCATGTTAGTTGTGTGTGTGTAAGAGGAGAGGACAGGACAAGGAAGAGGAAGGACAGATCGCGCGGGTCCGTGGCCCGTTTGGTAGGGTACTGCTCCGGCATTCGCCAGGCGTTGATCGGAGAAACCACTGAAAACTACCGATCAGAGGGCCGCTAGAATTCTCCTCCAGACAGCGACGGAATTCGACCTGTCTGAAAAGCTAGTGTCGAAAATCCTGCCGCCATCAGGATTCGAACCTAGGATCTCCCGGAGAGAAACGCTGCAGTGACATCAGTTGATGCACTGAGCCCCCGCTCCCGGTGGCGCGGTGGCCATGGCGATGTCAGAGTAGGAAGCGAAGGGGCAGAGGATGGTGGGTAAGGTCCCAGAAGCACGTTTTGAAGCAGGGACGCGCGGAAATTAAGTTATGACGGTGAGACGAAATAGTGAGCGAGGAAGGAGGAAGGTGGGAGTGAGTGGAGGTCGCGGATGCGCGTGGTGGGAGAGGGGAGGGGGAGGGGGAGGGGAGGGGCGGGGCGGCGAGCATACATTAGGGAAATTGTAGTCCTCTCCGGGCCATTACACGCCCCCCGGGCGGCGCTGCCTGCCGAGCGGAGCGCAGCGCAACCCTCCCCCCCTCCCCCTCCCCTCCCCCCTCCACCCCACTCCTCCACACTCCCTTCGTGTGTCATTGTTAGTAATTATTATTATTATCACTATCTCCTCAATTTACGATTAAATGTATTAGGTATAGGTCAAATCTGCTCCAGGATGCAACAACCCTCCGAAGAAGCAGATCTTCTTTTGGGTGCTATCCACGCACGTTTTCGTGAACCTTTGCTACGCTAGTTGCGAGAGGAATGGAGAGTTTGGTTATTTTGAAAAAAAGTAATTTAATATCAGATTTGTAGTTTGTTTATCGATGTAAAGTAATTTCTATTACAAGGGAGCGAACATTTCTGGTTATCAGATTTTGTCTACAACGCTCGTTGCTACCTTTTAATCTTAATTCAACTAATGTTGGCAGAGTAAGTGTAGGTATTCCGGGCTCAAGAAAACGTGCGCGTATGATACCCTACTGTCGGCGTAAGATGTACTTATACAAAGGATTAGAAAGATTGATAAAACATACTCATTTGCAACTAAATTCCAAAGTCAAAATATTATTGTGTCTTCATCAATGTATACAAAGTGTATATAAAGACTAAAATAAATGCCTATTACTGATGCGGTCATTATCAATGTATTTTTTAAATCAAAGTAAGTTGAAGGCGGGAAAATGATAATTTTTATTTTATTTTTTATTTTTTAACTACATCCCAGCAATCTGAAAGCGAAAAGCTAGTGTCGAAAATGCTGCCGCCGTCGGAACCTAGGACCTCCCACTCAGAGGCGCTGCAGTGACATCAGTTGATGCACAGAGCTACCGCTCCCGGTGTGAATCTTTGAATCTTTGAATTTAAACTTGCAGGGATTTGACATTTGATGATGTTCTACGTCTAGCTCTCATCCATGACAACATCAAAAAACCCTTCTCAAAGAGGATGCAACTGTCATATTTCGGAAGTTGATCATTAGGTATTGCGTTAACGGCCGTAGCAACCTATGGTCCTACATTTATATATTCTCTTTTTTTGTCACGAATGGGCCGTTTAGGACCACGCAGACATACAACTGCATATTTCGAGGCTCGGTATAATTTATCCCGTGGCAAGTGTATGTGATTCCTTTTTGGGGGATCAGGATTATGCTGAATCCAATTTTTATCCCCCAGGGTTGCTAGTCCTAGGGGCATGGAATATGAAATGAATAGTCCTGGGAGTATGGAATATGATAATGAAGGCTGAATGGACGACACGCACATACAGACATACACAAACACACCCATGCCTTGAAACTACGACTCGAGGAGCGGGTGAGAAGGGTGTCGTAAAGAAGGCTATTTGGCGCATGCCCTATTCACCCCTTGCCAAGTAATGCCTAACGGTGGTTCTGTGGGGTGATGAAGAAGCCTAGTGAGTAAAAATCTCACACTACCACGTAGTATGGGCCACATGGTGTCTTTTGAAGATTTCCACCTACCATCGTAAATAAAAATTAAAAAATTAAAAATCACGCCCATGCCCGGGACAGGTTTCGAACTCGTGATCCTTAGCGATCTCGGCTATCCGGATCATCATCATCATCATCATCATCATCATCATCATTATTATTATTATTATTATTATTATTATTATTATTATTTTATTATTATTATTATTATTGGATGTGTTTTCTAAACCAATACAATTATTAACAAACTATTTTAATACGTATTTAAATATTTTCCGTAACAATTGAAGATCCTTCCCTTTACGACCATGAAATTTCTCCCTGAAGAAGGTCGCAGTACGGCCCCAACCCCAGAACGCCACAGAGTCCCGAGCAGCCGCAAAAGCTCGCGTCTTCCTTCTTCCGCCCAGTTCTGAAAAGCGTACAAATCCGCAACCGCCGCACGGGCGTGCGCGTGCTCGCCCGTGAGGCCGCGTGGCGCACGCGCCGCGCCCGCAATTACGCCGGTGGCGCCGCGGGAGGCCGTGCGGCGTGCGCGTGCGCCAGCGCCTGTGGGCGGACTCACGCTCGCCGCACGCTGCACGCGGCGCGCGCGCCCTAATTAAATGGGCTGGACGCTCTCGCACGCGTGCGCTGCAGGGCTGCGCTAGCCACACGGCCGCGGGCGGAGGGCGGTGGCGGCGGCGGCGGGGCAGCGCAGGGACGGGGCGGCGGCAGCGGTGGTGGCGGCGGGCGGCGGGGCGGCGGCGGCGGCGGGGCGGCGGCGGCGGCGGCGGTGGGGGCGACGGCGGCGGTGGGGGCGGCGGCGGCGGGGGGCGGGCAGCGGCGGCGGTGGGGCGGCGGCGGCGGTGGCGGCGGCGGGGGCGGTGTAACGAGTCAAGGGGTTGCAGGGGAGCGGTGTTTACACAAGGGATTGGATCACACTTGGATGGCATAAAAGACACTTCATCTCTCCTCACTAAAATTGCATTCAAAATATTTCGAAACGTTGTAATGGAGCTGCTCGCTTTAAAGCAATGCGCTTTCGGAGGTGGATACAAGGGGCACGGATTCACATGCTCATGACCACCATATTGGCCCAGGGAAAATGAGTTTTCCTTTCTTGATAAATAATTCACTAATATATTAATATATCGCAATAATATGATAACCGAATCTCATATATATATATATATATATATATATATATATATATATATATATATATAAGATCTAAAGAGAACGATTTTGATGTCCCTTCTAATCGGTTCCCAGTGAACAGTTTTAAACAAGTAAATTACCAAAAAAATGAGAAAAAATTAGGAGTGCAGGCCACTACGTATTAGAACTTTACTTAACTTATTTTTATATTTTAGAATATGTAAATACTCAAAAGCATTGAATTACGGCAGTGAGACTTATTCGTCAATTGCGCTGTTCATTCACAAATGTTCCCTTTAAGCACGTCCTCTATACTCCTCACTCAGCAAGGGGGCAGCGTCGACCTAGCTTCGAGGGGTTGAACCTAGAACCTCCCAATGTTGGGGCTCGCTACCTCAGCCAATGCTGTTGAAGATGAGGCTTCTCAACAGCGGCTACCCCCCCCCCAGGGGCAACAGGCGATGATGCGCCTCGACCGACGCAACCCGCAACACACGGAGCTCTTCTAATGCACGAAAACTTCACACGGTTGAGGAGGCGGATTCAAATCAATGTTACATATTACAATCAGCGACAAGTTCAGTGAATGACGTTAAGTGATTTGAGTTGTATGGTCAATAAAATGAATAATAAATATTTATAAAAACCCATGTTAAGCTCACTATCTGCAGCTATCTCTTCTACTTTCACCCCCCTTCACACCCCCTCCCTCTCCTCTCCCACCCCCCAAGGCCTTCCTTCCCCTTCACCTTCATCTCCTTAATTCCCACCTCTGTCCCGGCCCCGTACCTTCACCACCGTCTCTATCACCACCTCCACCACCATCCCTACTTCCTCCTACCTTCACCTCTGCCATGGCCTCCTACCACCACCGCCGCCTCCATCACCCCTCTAACTCTGCAAGGCCCCTAACACCCCTCCACCTCTGCCACGGACCCCCCCAAAGGCCCCCCACCCCAACTCTCCAAGGCCTCCTACCTTCACCTCTGCCATGGCCTCCATCACCACCTCTAACTCTGCCTCGGCCCCCTACCCTCACCTCCACCTTTGCCACAGCGCCCTACCTTCGCCACCGCCCCCATTACCACCTCTAACTCTGCCAAGGCCTCCTACCTTCACCTCTGCCATGGCCTCCATCACCACCTCTAACTCTGCCTCGGCCCCCTACCCTCACCTCCACCTTTGCCACAGCGCCCTACCTCCGCCACCGCCCCCATTACCACCTCTAACTCTGCCAAGGCCTCCTACCTTCACCTCTGCCATGGCCTCCATCACCACCTCTAACTCTGCCTCGGCCCCCTACCCTCACCTCCACCTTTGCCACAGCGCCCTACCTTCGCCACCGCCCCATTACCACCTCTAACTCTGCCAAGGCCTCCTACCTTCACCTCTGCCTGGCCTCCATCACCACCTCTAACTCTGCCTCGGCCCCCTACCCTCACCTCCACCTTTGCCACAGCGCCCTACCTTCGCCACCGCCCCATTACACCTCTAACTCTGCCAGGCCTCCTACCTTCACCTCTGCCATGGCCTCCATCACCACCTCTAACTCTGCCTCGGCCCCCTACCCTCACCTCCACCTTTGCCACAGCGCCCTACCTTCCCCACCGCCCCCCTACCACCTCTAACTCTGCCAAGGCCTCCTACCTTCACCTCTGCCATGGCCTCCATCACCACCTCTAACTCTGCCTCGGCCCCTACCCTCACCTCCACCTTTGCCACAGCGCCCTACCTTCGCCACCGCCCCCCTTACCACCTCTAACTCTGCCAAGGCCTCCTACCTTCACCTCTGCCATGGCCTCCATCACCACCTCAACTCTGCCTCGGCCCCCTACCCTCACCTCCACCTTTGCCACAGCGCCCTACCTCCCCCACCGCCTCCGCCCCTCCGCCTCGCCCAGGCGGCGTCGGCGGTGGCTTCGTTACAGCTGTTTGTGGGCGCCGCCGCCCCCCGCCGCGCGCGCGCAGAGCAAACTTTCCCATATCATTAATTCATGGCCCGCGCCGCCCGCCGGCGCCTTCGTTATGGAGCGCTGCAGGGCGCGCCCTCCCCCCTCCCCCCACCACCACCCGCGGAGAGGGGAAGGGATATGATTATCAAAAAATGGGGCGAGAAAATACATGCGATGTAACTTTGATGAAAATAATACCGATCGTTTGATGCTGAGGGTCGCGTCTATCGTCCTACTCCAAGGTCCCGTATGTTTTCACCTGGAAAAGCGGGTAACACACGCGTTTTGATTTAATTTCAACGTCGTTTTATAATCTCCCAGAAGAGCCAACTACCACTGCTCTGATATTTGCACATCTTGCAAGGGCCATGATATGAAAAATCGCTAAACTGAGTAAAGTAAACTACCTTCACAGCATTCGCTACATACAATCGCAAATTAACTAGAATTCAAAATACCCAAAAAATATTCGTTTGTTTTAGATCGAAATATTAAGGTTTAATTTGGAATGCAGGTTCGAGACTGCTTCCAATACATCGACAATCTCTCGACTTCAATAAAACAGCTTCCAGTGCATGCTCGAAAGATACGGGTGGGCTCCTCTGGTGCACCGATTTTTGTTCGTTTTGCCCTAAATAATCAATCAATTCGTAGTGATCTCGGACCGAAGGGTCGCGGGTTCGAGTCCCACCTCGGGCATGGGTGTATTTGTGTTCGTCCTTTCACCCCTCATCATCACCATATCGTTTCATTCTCATAGTTACCATACCGTTAACAGCAATAGTGGTCGCTAATGACCTAAGATGTTGATGCGACCTTAAATAACCAATTTAAAAAAATCAATCAATTCATTCAACAATCAATCAATCAATCAATTCGTCGCCCTGTTTGATGCATCAGAAGGTCTAAATGTACTGTGTATCTAAATGTACTAATGTATCGCTCCCGAGGGTCTCAGTACTTGTCCACAAACAAGACGAAACCGCTCATAGCGATGCCTAAAGCCGGAGCCCTGCCGCAACAGTGTTCACGGACCTCTCATATAGAGCGATTTTTATAAGAAAGGACTGTTTTGGCAGCTAAGGCTGGTAACTGAAACTTCTGTGGTCGTTTTGTCCTTGAGCCCATTATACTCTACTTCCTCCATTTGTTCGTTTGCAGTTGGCTAACTTGTAAATGACTTCGACGCTTCCTTTCCTGATGTCCCCGTCCGGCGAAAATATAGTGCGTCACGAGAAATAATTGAAATTAGGAAGTGCAGTGCTATGTGCTCTTCTGTAAAAATTATTTTTTTATAAACATTACATTGAGTGTAGTTTTTGTGTGATAAGTATTATGTTTTTTTTTAAAAAACCGAGTCTTGAATCTGAGATGCGTGTTTCCGGAGCCCGTGCAGTAAGGAGGCGAGCTGTATTTACATTCGTGGCTGTTTTCTTTGACTGAATATGAGAGCACTTAAGAGATTTTTCCACGTACGTAATTAAATTTCAATATTTCTCGAATTCGTGTACGTGCATATACCTCAGCAAAACTCTTGGACTTCTGTATACTAATGTTTCCAAACACCTTACAAAGAGGCGTCGCTGAACAGCTGTTGTGGCGGAGGGATACTTCTCTGAATTACATGTGATGTTCACTTGTTCAGCGAACCGTCATTTTGGCTCATTCTTAGGCGGATTCCTCTATAGCAGGGTCCACTTAAGTCTAACCCGGAATCTGATTTCAGTCACTCCCTTCGCTTTAAATAAATCGCTTTCTTCTTTCGTTAATAAGTCCACAACGCTTCTTCGAACTCGTGAGCTGACTGAAAAGTACGTGTGTGTGGCACAGTGCCAGATTAAAGAACGCACTGAGTAGGCTGCAGTCTGGGGCGCGCAATTATTTTTGGGGCGAACAAATTTCAGCGCATACAAAATTTTGAATATTTTTATAGAAACATTTCGTTCCGTATTTGTAGCAAAATAAACTGTTAATTAATCAAACCATTGAAATGTACATATAAAATGATTACAAAAATATCGTATATTTATTCAATCGATATGGTGGTGAGAATTATTTATACGTATAAGTATAATCAATTGTTTATACGTACACAATTTTTGCATTGGTTACAAATATCTTACAAATTTTTATTCAAACTATTATTAATATTTTTAATGTAAAATTGAAAGGACGCAAAAACATTTGATAGCCTAGGGCGCACATAAGTCGAAGTCGGGCAGTGGTGTAGCACACCGTGGAAGCTTGATTGCTTGATTGATTTTTTCGTGTTTCCGGGCACGTCAACTGCTTTGATCATTAGTCCCGTTAGTGTAGTGCATGTTTTTTTCGAGAGATGGCGGTGATCTTCCCCCGCTGGATGGCGAGATCCGGCGCCGACCTACCGTCGGCTAGTGGGGTTTCCCCCTAACCAGCGGGGCACCGGCCCAGCCGGGACAAACTCTAAGCTCCCGACTGGTCTCCCGGAATATGTGGTAGTGTAGTGCATGTTCGTGTAAGGTGTGTATGTAAGGGGAGAGGATAGGATAAGGAAGAGGATAGATCACGCGCGGTCCGTGACCCGTTTGGTAGGGTACTGCTCCGGCATTCGCCTGGTGTTGATCGGAGAAAGCACGGAAAACTACCGATCAGAGCAGCCGGCCGCTAGAATTCTCCTCCAGACAGCGACTGAATTCGACCTAGCTGAAAAGCTAGTGTTGAAAACCGAGCTGCGTCAGGACTCGAACCTAGGACCTCCCGGTCAGAGGCGCTGCAGTGACATCAGTTGATGCTCTGAGCTACCGCCCCGGTTTCCCGTGGAAGTATCTCCCAATTCCTTCGTGGGAGTCACCAAAATTCCAGCGATGTTTCACACTCTGCTCGTACGTCTTTCACGCTAAATACTCTCAATGCGTCCTACTTCCTGACCTGTACGCAGGAAAGTAGCAAATAGACCTTTTCAGTGAAGTACTTACTAGCAAGCGAGATCAATAATAGGCGTCTAAGAAATCACAGAAAGCTTCCATCTCCCTCTTCCAGCGTATTATTTATTCCTTTCAACGAGTTTCATTCTTTCCAGAATTCAATTAAGTGGATACAGACGATAAAGCATCTAATTTCGACCGCTCGTCGATTTTACAAGACGTAACAGCATTAGAAGAGCCCGAGTATCGGAGGAGATTTGCACAAGGCTCCCGCGACAACCTCACGCACGCGTCCCATGCGGGTTGTACTATGTAACGGACCCGTCCCCTTCCAACGCGGGTGATTTCGCCTCGCACCAGCGCTTCTTTACAATCGGCGAGGGGAGGGGGAGGGGGACGGGCGGCGGACGCCCCTAATCTCACCGCGACGACAAAGCGACCGGCCGCACACGACCCCTCCGCCCGCCCGCCCGGCGCGAAAAACACACACACACACACACGCGCGCGCGCGCGCGGAACGTCGGGGGAGCTAGGCGGCGCTGCTCCTCATCCGAGGTACCGGGAGAGGTGGCTCAGGGCATCAACGGATTGGTTTGGGTGGTTAGTGGTTTACTAATCACCCAAACCAATCCGTTGATGCCCTGAGCCACCTCTCCCGGTACCTCGGATGAGGAGCAGCGCCGCCTGGCTCCCCCGTCGTTCCGCTCGAAACCCGAGCGCGTCAACAGCTGAGGTCATTAGTCCCGTAAGTGTAGTGCATGCTTCCCCCTCGTGACATGGCAGTGATCTTCCCGCGCTGGATGGCGAGATCCGACGCCGAACTATCGTCGGCTAGCGGGGTTTCCCCCTACCCAGGACTCTCCCACCAGCGGGCACCGCCCCAGCCGGGAAGCCCCAGCCTAAGCTCCCGACCGGTCTCCCGGAATTGGGGTAGTGTAGTGCATGTGAGTGTGTGTAAGGGGGATAGGACAAGGAAGAGGAAGGAAAGATCGCGCGCGGTCCGTGGCCCGTTTGGTAGGGTACTGTTCCGGCATGCGCCTGGTGTTGATAGGAGAAACCACGGAAAACTACCGATCAGAGCAGCCGACCGCTAGAATTCTCCTCCAGACAGCGACTGAATTCGACCTAGCTGAAAAGTTAGTGCCGAAAATTTTGCCGCCGTCAGGACTCGAGGCGAAAGGTCGAACGAAAGGTCAGAGGTGCTGAAGTGATGCACTGAGCTACCGCTTCCGGTGGCATCAACTGATGTCACTGCAGTCCCTGCGACCGGGAAGCCCTAGATTCGAATACCGACAGTGGCAGGATTTTCCACACTAGCAATGCTGTGCACCAACTGATTATGCAAGATCACCAAGTGACGTATAGGTAACGTATAGGCGAGGTGCAGGCATCCTTGGGCATTGGTATGACGACCATCGACACAATTCTCCATGAACATTTAACCGTGAGAATAATTCGTGTGCATTGGATACCGCACAATTTGACAATCGGTCCAAAAAGGCACGTGTCGATTGGTGCAAAGAAATGTTAAAAAATGCAATCCTGGTGCATCAAAAGCCGTGTATAATATTTACCCTGATGACGAATATTTGGATATATGCATACGATGCCGAAAGTAAACAGCAATAATCTATTTCGGTCTGTCAACATGAACCAAATCTGACCAAAAAGGAAAAAGTGCTACGAAAATTGATTAAAACATATACAAAAATGCATTGATTATCGCGGAGAATGATTTGAAAAACATAAAACCATTTTGAATGATACATCTGAGTTTTCATTTGTTATTCCGGATCCACATCGAGCAACCCTCGTAATGATTGTATATATTCTTTTTTATGTAGCTTTTCAACATCTAAGTCATTTAGCGACCACTTTAACTTTAAACTGTAGAGGAAGCTGTAGGAAGAACACGTATGGACAAACACACGCACCAACATCCATGCTCGAGGCGGGATTCGAACCCGCGATCAACTGGTCCGAGATAATAATAATAATAATAATAATAATAATCTCCACTCCGCATACACGAACAAAGTTACAAAATACGAAGAGCTAGCAGATGAGATAAAGAAGATTTGGAAAATAAAAAAGGTTCAGATCCGTCCCCTGACAATTTCTAAACCGGAATAATACCAAAATCCCTCATCAAACATCTGCAAGAATTGAATATAAAGCATATACTAGGAAAAGTACAAAAATCAGTCATTCTAGACACCTGTCACATTGTCAGAAAAACTGTCACTGATCTGTCTGATATGTAGTGTTAGAGGTCCTGGAAGTAAATGAAGATCTTGCTCGTTACTTGCTCTGAGCCGTACGAGTGAGCCTAGCCACAATGACATCTGTGGCAGGTGAATGTCCCCCCCCCCCAGCGTGGGAGAAGTGCATAAGTCATAATAATAATAATAATAATAATAATAATAATAATAATAATAATAATAATAATAATAATAAATTGTGTTTATTTGTGGTGAGGCTCAGGCCTGCTCTTCCGCCTAACCACTTTAATTAATTTACAATTTTAAAAATTACAGTTGAGGCGTTCGGATGTACTACTGCCTTAACGATTTCGCCCATCAGATCGGCTGCACACATTTGTTTTATAAAACTCTAACAGCTTCTCTTCCTTCCTGCGGGAGGGCGTCTCATCCGCCGCCCAGCGGGGGGGCGGGGGGCGGGGGGCGCGTGGGGATCGGGGGCGTGCTGGCTACACCGCGCGAGCGTGCTCCCCGTGGTCAGTGGGCTCCCCTGCACGTGCGCGCCACGTGTCGCCACGTGGTCACACTAACAAGCGCCCGCGGCCGCCCCTCCCCCCTCCCCCTCCCGGCCGCGCAGACAAGCGAATGACGAATTGCGAAGCACGCGCGCTCATTCATTAGCGATCCTCCCCTTCGGCGGTGATTAACTTCCACTCCCTTCTTCCCATAACAAATATTGGCGCTAATAGATTGCGATCTGTTCGCATCTTCCACGATACTCACGTCGTTAGTAGCGCTGTAATGTGCGTGAGCGGCGGGCTGTGTAACGACGTTAGGAAAAGAAACAGGGCCCAATTCTTGAACGATGACATTTATTATGAGTGATCTACGCGTATAATACTCGCATAACCTGATTGTCGATTATGAAATTTGTTTCTTAATGTAGTGGAAAATAAACATAAAGAATGAGTCAACATGTTTTCCCATTGTTCACATTAAAAGGAATAAACATTACTCAGTGAAGACTACATACCGTTTCATATAGAGAGGGGGCCAAGAAACGTATATGCACATAAAGCGAATAAAAACTGTCTTAACATAATAAAGCGGAATTTCTCACGAACAAAAAATAATTATCAGTAATGATCTTAGACTTTTATAGATACTACCGTCACAACAGATGCTACACATGACAACTGTCGGCGTCGACACGCGTCTGAGTAGTTGAAGTAATGCTCCAACAACATTTGTGAAACTGTCCTCAGCGATTGCAGCACTTACCGTTTCGATTATTCTCAAAGTGATGCTAGTGTAGCTGGTTTTCTACGGATTACATCGTTGTCAGTTATTAGGATTCGATCATTTAGAGTTAAATCTCGAGCACTTGATAGAACGAGGAGGTCCGATTGGGTTTCCATCCCGTTCTCCAGATCTAACTCCGTTCTGGTTGTACTTTTGGGGAAGTCTTGAAAATGACGTGAACGGTAGAAAAACTGTTACATTGGCAGCACTTTGAGAGTAAACTGAAATGGTATGTGCTGCGATCATTGAAGCCTTTTTTGCAAATGTTGCTCGAACAGTAGTTCAACTACACCGAAGTGCATCGACGCCGATAGTGGGCATTTGGAACATTTGTTGTATCGGTTGTACCTGTAAAATTCTAAGACGATCGATATAATCCGATCGATAGAGTAAAAATCGAGTTTGTATTGATTACAGGAAGTATATTAATTAGTTCCTTAATTAATTTTCTTAGCATACACAAAGCTTCAAGAGATTTAATTTCACATTTGGTCCTCTTTCTGAATTTCATTATATCATTTCCATGAATGAAAATCGTACGTTTCTGCAAATAGAATCAGACATTTTGTCTGAAAACTTGTTTATATTTGTAATTAATGAAAACTGTAAAAATGCAAAATTAATAAATCATTAATATAATAAACTATTTTTTCAAAAACTTCTGTTCATTTTCTTTGTCGAATGATACTCTTTGTCATTTATTTGTAACTATTCGTACTATGATTTTGTTGTAAGCGTTATATTACAAAAATTCATGGGACTCGATAAAGCAAAGCATTTTTAAAGGAATCGATGCTAGAAAAATATTTAGAATCCCTGCATTACATGCTTTTAATCATTTAAAAACTCAGAGGAAATATGAACGTCATTATTTGACTGCATCGTAATCCACATAACAATAAATATACTTGGTTTTTCTAACCTGGCCAATGACAGTTCATCCACTGTGTCGGTGTCATCCAATCGAGAGATAAAACGTCATTACGGTGACGTCACTGTGGTGACGTTTAAGCCCCCATTTGGACGAAACCGTAAGCTGCTGATGAACTGTCATTCGCCAGGTTACAGAAACCCAAGTATAGTTCACAAAATACGAGCTTTTTCTTCCTGCCGCTTGTTGAGGGGAAAATCGATATTTTTTACCTCGAAGGGTGCGCAAGTTAATATTTCTCTAAAAAACATTGCCTGACCTTGGACTCGAGAAAACATCAGTCCCAGCCAAGCCTTGGCGCTCTCCATTAAACTGATTTATTTTTTCTGTGGTTCGTTGACCTCAGCGAAAGTAAAAAGGTCTGATGCGTACCCAGAAGTTTCCAAGAGTTGAGACTAGAGGTATACTTCGAGTGACTTGCTGTGTCGCCTCAGGGTCACGAGCTGAATAAAGAGGGGGGAGGCATTGTCATCCAATCAGGAGCTTCGTTACAATTTAAATTTTTGGTTTGGAGCTACCGATTGGATGACAATGCCTCCCCCCTCTTTATTCAGCTCGTGACCCTGAGGCGCCGCTATAAATAAATCAAAGAATAATCTTTAACAATATCGCGGTTGCGTCGTGGCGTCGGCTGCTGCCTCGATCGTCTCACGCTGCGCCCACAGGATACGACCCGCAATACGTAGTTATTTTCTTAGCGTCGTATTTCGAGCAGGAAAACGTTTGTAAAGAATAATAAGGAAAACAGGTGGAGATAGACAGATATAATGACAAAAGGCTGAAAAGGAACAAAAAGCAGCTCGTTAGTATCAGTTCTAGGCACACTAAAGTTCTCTGGCGACGTGAGATTGTTTTTATAAGCACGCAAGATACATAGACGACACACATGTATACTTAGCAACTGTGCTATAAAAACAAAAAATGTTTCTTTCAGACTTCTTGTATCAGTCCTGTTGGTACAACAATAGAAAAATTACGAGTTGAGTAAAATAAATGGCTTAGGAACTGGAAGCTCCTTGGTTCCCACCAAATTGACATTTTCTTAGAAAATTACATGTAAATTCAATTAAACATTATATATTGAAAATAACTCAAACTTTTTTCTCTTCACTTAACTTTTCTCCTTTAATTCGAAAATTCAATTTTGCCGTAATGTTTGATCCCTAGAGAATCAAATCCAAATTCCTAAGTAAATTGCATCCACCATAATTATTAGTGTATTATTATTGATACTCAGAGAAATAAGTTAAAAAATCAAAATTCTTTAAAATTAAAAAATTATCTTAAACTACCAATATTATTTATGGCAGAATTTAGTATCTTATAACGGGCAGCATTGATACATTTTAGAAAATAAGTTAACAGAATTATGAAATTCCGTCATTGATTTGGAGGATTCTACTTTCACTCGTTTCTTCACATTTCATGGTATGATTCCAATTCACTGTCGCCACATCGGCAATAATTTCCTCGATTGACACCAGGTGAATGCTGGAGCAGTACCCCAAGAAACGGGCCACGGACTGTCCTTCCTCTTCCTTGTCCTATCCTCTCCCCTTACACACACACACACAACACACACACACACACACATACTTACACTAACATGCACTAAACTATCACACATGCCTGGAGACGGTCGTGATCTTAGAACTTGTCCCGGCTGGGGCGGTGCCTCGCTGGTGGAAGATACCTAGTTGGGAAAATCCCTCTAGCTGACGTTAGGTCGGCGGCGAATCTCAAGGTCCAGCGGGGAAAGATTACCGCCACCCTCCTGCGATAAAACATGCTCTAAACTTACGGGACTAATGGGGACTGGGTGAAATCACTAACAACCAACCAACTAATCAGCATTAGACCTAAGAAACCGACAGTCATTTGGTCGTCTCGGTAGTTCAGTGATCAGAGCATCCCTCGCATGAGCGATGACCAGTCCAAGTTAACTTGCCTGTGACGATGACCGATGCTAAGAAAATTTTTTTAAAATTCCATTCTAAATTCTATGAACATTTGAGTTGACAATTTCAACATCAGACAAGGACATTCTGCGAAGTCAGATGACGAGTTTCACTTTTATAAATACTTCAATTTAGTTTGGACGATCATATTTTTCTTTGTTTACATTTGCTGTACTACAAAGACATTAATAAATTAGTGGAAATAATACTTTGAATACGAACACATCCCGCGTCGACATACAGGGCTATCACGCGTCTGTATGTCTTCGCTTTTGTCCATTCTCATCATAACGGCCCGCCTTCTCAAAGAGAAATGGCGCGCTATTACCCTTTGCGGGGACGCTAACCCGATTGCTGGCGCGCGGTGGCAGGGGAAAGACACCCCTCCAACGTCGTAATTTAATAGACCTCTAAGTCGATTACCCCTCGCCCCCTCCGGAGCAGACACGCAGCCAGGGCATTGTGGAGGCCCCCCTCGTCCAACAGCGGGTACTCGTCAATGGAACCGAGCACTTCCACAGAGCAAGGATTCAGTCGACGAGGGATACACTCGAAATTTCTCGCATTCGGATGTGGCGGACGACCTACAATCTCTCCGTCCCTTCCTAACCAAAAAGTTAATGAAAATAAATGCATGGCACTACACGTAGTGCAGATATAATACCGGCATGGGAATGCCGGAGCAGTACCCTAACAAACGGGCCACGGACCGCGCGCGATCTGTCCTTCCTCTTCCTTGTCCTATCCTCTCCCCCTACACACACACTTACACTAACATGCACGACACTGTCACATATTCCGGGAGCTTAGAACTTGTCCCGGCTGGGGCGGTGCCCCGCTGGTGGGAGAGTCCTGGTTGGGGGAAACCTCACTAGCCGACGGTAGGTCGGCGCCGGATCTCGCCATCCAGCGGGGGAAGAACACCGCCGTCTCCCGAGAAAAAAGATGCACTACACTAACGGGGCTAATGACCGAAGCAGTTGACGCGCCCGGAAACACGAAAAAATCAAATCAAATACCGGCATGGGGTTGTGGAGTCTATGATTGCGGATTCGAATCCCGCGTTGTGGTGTTCCCTTCAATCCATTAACACTGAGAATAATTTTGGACGGGTAACGTACGCCCCTTGACGTCGGTTCCGTGCACGCGGAACCTTTGTTGGAGTATCTGATCGCATATATTTGCCACTTTTATTGCAAACAATCTTATGTTGTTATGTTGATAAATTTTCCTTCTAAAGCGCTCGTACACTGCTACTAGTATTGCTTGAATTAAAAGTAGGTCTATTAGACTGACCTGAGTTGGTGATTGTTGGATTCAAACCTTTCTCTTTTTCTTTCCTAGGGCTTTTTATCCAGCCAACAGCCGGTTACCCTTTACGTCCCGATGGGACGCATATTCGACCATACACTACACCAACACACTTGCGGGCTCCTCTGATCTGGGGTCAGCAGAACGCGAGGCCCTCCGCGACAGCACATACAAAGACAAGAGACAAACAACCATGCCCAAGGCGGGACTCAAACCCGCGACCCTTCGGACCGAAGCGCTGAGTCGGTAGTCGCTCTTAGCCACCTCGGCCACCCAGGTTCTCTCCGAATCTTTCTGATCCACAAAATTAATGAAAATAAATGTATGACTTTGCACCCCTTTCAACAGCGCAGTCGTCAATAGCGCAATCGTCTACGGCTTGGTTGCGTGTTCGAATCCCACCTATAGAAAGGGTGCTTCCCTATCAGAGTGTGTAGTGAAACGAAATGCAAACCACCATCATTCCATAATCCTCTGTACTATACCAGTTAACATATCGTATTCGCGTAACTTACCACTCTCTAAACTTCATGACCATCATCCCACTAAGTAGAAAAGCAGCAGAAGTGTAAAGAAGACTCTTGACGAAAAATAGTAACTGTTAATTTCCAGGATATTGTAATTAAATCAGATAATATGAATTTCTTGGAATATTCTTTGTTCTAAAAAGAAAACAGGAGAAATGTAAAGTTGCATTTTCTGGTATTATGATGCAGTAAATAGGTAGAATATAAATGTAAAAGCTCTGGAAATAAAAGTTAACAGATATTAAAAGGTTGTAAATAAAGGAATTGGATTTTAAAAACCATGAGAAATTTATTTCTTGAGTTATAAAACTTTTCTCAAGATGTCAGAAATTCTCGGCCGTTTCCGTTTATATTTATCCCAAGACTTGTGGAATAAATGAAGGTTTTTTCATAAATTCTGTCCCGTTTGATGCCACAGTCTATTAATTTGAATAAAACCACACATCTTTATTCCACTTTCCACACTAGGATTCTAATTCTTTTTTAAGCAAGAAATAGGCGAAAAGTGGATCAGCTTCGGAATCTCTGTCATCGCAATATTATAACATCAGCGGTTTCCAAACAAAATCTTAGTTTCAATACTTTGGATTTTTTGAGCAGTAAATATTCCCTTCCCTTTAAATTGTCTGTAAAAAAGATAAAAACAATAAAAATGCCATTTTACGAATTTTAAAATGTTTATGGCACTGGCTTACCACGAACAATTGCACCAGAAACCGCGAATAAAATATTTTTTTCAATTACTCAATCGAAATATTTCCACGTTTGTTTCATTTAATCTAAAAAGCCTCTGTATATTATTGCGTAATGTACCGAATATATCACATCTTCGTTATGGTAAGTTCATCCCTTAACTAATTAATGGACATTCTCCAAACAAATTGGATCTATTTTTATCACACTTCCAGCTTTTCTGAAATTCAGAAAAAATTTCCAGACAGGGAAATGTTTGCAACGCTTCTTTACTCCAGTCCAAATAAATAAATAAATAAATAAATAAATAAATAAATATAATAATATGAAAATGAAAACACGAAATAACTCAGTTTCTGCCTTGACAAGCGTTATCACTAGAGCAGGAGAGATCATTCTTTGGTAGGATGTAGTAATCTAATCGTGTCTTCATGTACTCACTATAAAATAGTTTTTTAAACAACAATCTCGAAACAGTTCACAAAATGTAATTTATTGTGACTAACCAGTAACTATCCTCATCCTGGTGCACAGAATCAAGATTATTCTTTGAGCTTCAACTTATTATATATACCTTTTAGACACTCTTGCTACATATTACTAATAACTTCTTCAATTATAGCTTTTTCTATAAAATCCATCAATAAGTATGTATAACTGTTATATTTGGTACATTGATTTGAATTTTAACGTTATTGAAATACCGCTTTTGTTCTGTAAAAGAAAAAATTCAACGAATAACACATTTGAAGCCAATGTTCTAAAAAAAACTAATCACTAATCAAACAAATCAACTTTTTGGCACTGCGAGTCTCCATATCTTTAAATAGTGAGTCACGTCATTAGGTCGATAAACCACAAACAACCATTCATGTCTGTTATTTGTATTGTCAGTCGACAGTCATTCAACACTGTTCGTAAAACCATCTTATTATAAGAAAAACCATGTAAATAAGACACACCATTTCCCGCAACAGGAGTGCCCATATCTTTAGACACAACTCATTTGTTTCCATTGTTCTTAATGGGTGACGGGCAGCCGTTAAGAACGGATTTTCTTCCTTTGTTCGGTTGCGTTAATTCGATATAACAGTACCGTATCACGAAAACGCCTAACGCTGTTATTCCACCTCCTCTCCTCAATTTCTTTCTGACCTCCATAATGGAGAAAAAATAGTTTCCCTGTGTTTGGCGTTAGTGTCATGAGAGTGGCGAGGGGAGGGGGAGGGTGGAAATAAAATTAGAAGAGCGGCGGGCGCTGGCGGGAGCGGTGCGCGTCGTTAACTCCCATTACGGATGCAAATGGCGGCGTTGACGCAGCGACTGCGGCGCCCCACGCGGCGGCCCAGTGCGACTCAGCGGCGTTTTACTCCGCGGCCGGCCACTGGGGCGCGCTGCACGACGTCATTCGCGATGTGATACGTCACACTCGTCCCCTCCTCACGTCTAACGCACGTGCGTACACTTGGTTGGTTGGTTAGTGATTCCGGGCGCGTCGACAGCTTAGGTCATTAGTACCGTAAGTGTAGTGCATGTTTTTTTCCGCTGGATGGCGAGATACGGCGCCGACCTACCGTCGGTTAGGTTTTCTCCCTAACCAGGACTCTCCCGCCAGCCGAGCACCGCCCCAGCCGGGACAACCTCTAAGCTCCCGACCGGTCTCCCGGAATATGTGTTAGTGTAGTGCATGTCAGTGTGTGTGTGTGTGTGTGTGTGTAACGGGAGAGGATGGGACAAGGAAGAGGAAGGAAAGATTGCGCGCGGTCTGTGGCCCGTTTGTTAGGGTACTGCTCCGACATTCGCCTGGTGTTGATCGGAGAATCCACAGAAAACTACCGATCAGTACAGCCGGCCGCTAAACTTCTCCTCCAGACAGCGACAGAATTCGACCTAGCTGGAAAGCTAGTGTCGAAAGTCCTGCCGCCGTCAGGACTTGAGCCTATGACCTCCCCGTCAGAGTCCGGGTGATGGTACTGCAATACCTCTGACCGGGAGATTTCGTCTCGCACACACACTGAGGGCCCCGTCCTCTAAAGCTGACAAGATTGTGTTCATTTCATTGGCGGTGAACCTACGGAAACAGCAACACGGAGAGGTGGCTCAGGGCATTGACTGATGTCAGTACACTGCTGCTCTCACCGGGAGTTCCTATGACATCGGTCCCGACGGTGGATTATTGACACTAGCTAGATTGCTAGGTCGTGTTCTGTTCAGTCACTGACTGGAGGAGAATTCCATCGGGCGGCTGCTCTGATCGGTAGTTTTCCGTGGTTTATCCGGTCAATACCAGACGAATGCCAGAGCAGTACTCTAACAAACGTGACATGGACCGCGCGATCTTTCCTTCTTCCTTGTCCTATCCTCTCCCTTTACACACACACTTACACAAACATGCACTATACTACCACACATGCCGTGAAACCTGCTGGGACCGTAGAGCTGGTCTTGTCTGAATGGTGCTCCAATGGCGGAGATATCTGGAGGGGGAAACTTCGCAAGTCTGCGTGTAGTCGGCGCCAATCCTATATTGCTGGGGAAGGAATCCCCCCATGGGTGCATATAACATGGACTTGCAGGACTACGTAGTACATAGTAGATGAGGCTCTCAAAAACACTAAATACTCTGAATACTCTCACCAGCCATGGAAGCGACGAGCTAAACACAAATTGATCGGGCATCCAAAAACTGGGAGATTGTACATTACAATCCGTAATGAACCAGACACAACAAATCTCCTTAACTCATTAAGTGCCTTTGGTAATGTTGAGTGACATTGTGTACTATAATTTACGAATTATATTTAAATAGATAGAAATTTATTCTACAATTGGGCAGATGATGCCCGGTGGCAGAATGCAAAATTACAATTACAAATAAAATAATAATATATAAAAAATAAATATAAACAAACAAACTTTGTCATTTCCTATATATGCAGATGGCATTTACATTCCTATACTAAACATTAAAATACATATACACTAACATATAAATGAATAAACTTTTATATTACACAAATATACATACTTACAAACATATACGCGTGTATGCATGGAGAGACAAAGGCACCCTCACATACACACCAGTCAGAACTTATTTCTTCTAGGATTTCTTCAATGGGTTAAAATGTTCAACAATTGTGAGTTTGGATCGCTAGTCAAATGGATAATGCTCTGTGTTATCGCCGGCTTCCGTGTTGTCGCTCATCGCTTCCTGGCGATGCCATTGCAGCGCTCTATCCCACAGGCCTTCCTTCCCCTGCCCCCAAATCTCCGCTCCGCAGTTGGCAGCCCTGCCGGGGGAGAACGTCCCTCTCTTAACCGGCTCACGAGGAGAGGAACAGCGCTTGGCTCCCTAATGGGATGCAAATGGCCCTGCTAAAGGATGATACATGTTATGACAGATGATGTAACACATGGACTTGACTTGGAGTCTTCAATATGATGGGGGGGAATCTAAATTTCACTTTCAATCCAACAAATGCGCAATGCATTAGTGATTTACAACTTTGTAAGGCACTGTTATGAAGATTTACATTTCTTTCGGTGATTCTGCAAGAGGAACGCCCCATTTTCTGCTCCAACAGACACAAACCAGTGACACATTTCAACGCCCCGTATATCGGAAGGATGTTTTCTCAAGAAACGTGAGAGTACTGAATTCCCTGGGTGAAACACACACTTGCACCAAATTTTGGCCGTTCGTGGGTTGAGGAGCTGGCCTCAGAAAATCGCCTCCACAGCAAATTTTTAGAAAATACTTGATATTAACGTGTATTTAATAGTTAACGTCATTGTGGAAATTCAATAGAGATAAATATATTGGGTGATGAGCATCTGCTCAAACTTGTTCCCCTAGTCTAGGTCTAAAGCCTCGAACACACCTAGCGACAAAGTCGCGAAACTAGTGTATCGCGGCAAGTCTCAGAAATGTACCGAGGCATTTTTTCTGCGTTTGAAACTGTCGCGATACAAAAGTTCCCTGACACAGGTCTGCTATTCGTAATGGAATACTCGACACAATCGTTGTACAACATGCAATCACGGGAGAAAGTCTCGGGACAAGCCGATTCCAGTCTGCAGATTAGCCTGTTTTGAAATTCGGAAGGTATACATTACGCTGGTAAAAGGTTCCTCACTGGCAAGGAGCCAGAGTGACAGCTAGCGTGATAGATTCCGGAATGTTATTCCGAAATAGTTTGATTGTTTGAACTATTTCCTCCAATCATTTGAAAAAGGATTTCAAAATCGGTTTAGTTTATACTTAAAAAATTACGGAATCACGTGCCATCGGGACATTTCAATCTGTCAATCATTCGATCAAGATTAATACTAATGACACTGCCTCCCGAAAACAGATTTGTCCTCCAGTACCGCTTATTTTTTAGAGTTTTTCTTTGTTCTCGCCGATTTCTGTTACACTAGGCTCTCCAGTTGTGTGGACGCGGGACATTTTGTATCGAAAGGGTCTAGGGGCAGTGTCTCGCAACTGTTCCCTTACAAAGACTTGCGACTTTGTTGCTAGATCTGTACTAGTCTAGAGTATTTTAGGTGTAAAAGAGGAAAGTCTGTTTTTTCTCATTTCTTCTTTTTTCTTTATTTATTTGTTTCATATTAATTTTTGTTTATTGTGTATTTTTGTATTTTTTTTTCCTGCTCTTTATGTACGATTGAACTGCCATTAGAATTACGAAGCAAGAGTACGCTTGAAAAATATTATCTTCTCTCGTAGTAAAGTAAATCTTTCTCTTTAGTAAGTGAATACTGAACATTCAATACACATTGTTAACACTGCATAGAAACTTGAAGAGTTCTCGCTGAAACGATAATGAAATCGCGGAATCAGATAGTGCCAAAGTAGTCGGTACGAGAGCGGAGAAACGAAACATTACTACAGTCCACCTTTCCCATAAAAAGAGCCCGCCGCCGGCCGCCCTTACTTCTTCCCGCTCATCAAACACTCGTCGGACGCCGCACAAACACGTCCCGGGCGACGCGTTGCGACTGTTTGTCGCGCGATGTTCGTTTGTCTAACGGACGGCAGGCAGACTGTTAATTTCGCGTCCCCCCACCCCACCACCCGCCCCGCTCCGCCGCCTCTAGTATTTCCATTAATGTTATTCAATTATATATATAATTAGGGCTGCGCCTGTGGTCCGAGTGGGGGGTTGGGGGCGGGGCGGCGGGATTCAAAAGCATCCTAATTGAACGTGGAAAACAACAACGCAGCGGCGAGCAGTTTACACAAAGAGACAGTGGGAGGGGGAGGGGGGGAGATGGCACAGGGTGTAACGTAAGATGAGGGCCAAGGGGAGAGGGGGTACACACAAAGAGACAGCCGACTTAGAGGTGGATCTCCGCTTTAATAATTAAGCTCCCTGTTGGAGGCTAGGATTCTTTAAGGGGAATGGTGGAGGCGGCGTTGTACCTTGATTGAAGGCTAGAAGCTTCCGAGACCGCCATCGTTCTGTCATCGTACGTGGCTCTTGGCTACGGGTTCCAATTTTTCTGCTTCCAATACTTTTGTGGCTTCTATTCGTGCAAATCACATGCCCAACAAAAGGATTGCACTTTAAAGTGGCGCATCTACAAACACTACACAAAAAACCGCCAAAATCATGTACTTTTAAGCACCTGTAGCCACTCTTAATTTGTTTTGGTATCACAAAACATGGTTGTCAGAAGTGCAAATTGTTTGAAACAGGAGCGCTGTATTTGCTCACAATTCCTCTATATAACTCAAGCTCGTATATATTTTACAATTTATGTTTTTAAGTATGATCCTCTTTAATTAACTGACTTTGTTAGTGGTTTTTACTAATAAATGTATTTATCATATAGTCGGTCAACCAGATCACCTACACTTAGTCAATCACCCACACCTGCATATTATACACCTTACAGAGTATGATAGATTATACTAGGTAGAAAGGGAAAATATCTTTGCAATATGTGCTGTTAAATGATCTGACTCCTCATTCCCCCAAACAATATTTATAATCAAGAGGAATGGAGGAAAACATATATAGCAAAAAGCGCCAAATTCTCCTGAGTCTTCTCTCCTTCGAAATTGTTAATTAGCACCGTATTAATTAATTAATTATTTAATTAATTCAGCGACCAACCTGTTAGTCCACCTTTAGTTTTAAGATAAAACCATTGCTTTTGGGAGCCAAAGTTTACTTGCGTGAATAAACAACCAACATGTTTATCAAACCATATATTCGATTTCCGAAGAATTTATTAACACTCAAGAAGTTTACAAAATAATTGCGGAGAAAGTAAGAGTAGGGTGAGATGGCACCAAGATTAAATAATGCAATTAGCGGCCTGCTTTAAAGTTTTTTTGTAGTTGCTGTTTATCTTTGAAGTGATAAACTTCCAAGTTCCAAGACCTAATGATTTTTATTTTTTTATTTTCAATTTTTCTAATTGAAATGCTCTAGAAAGTGGATTTCAATTTAATCTAGAAACGTGGAGTGTATTTATCACTAATCAAACATACGACACATGAATATAAAATATTTACTCCCAATATTCACAGAAAGATAATTGTTTTCTTCCGTAAACGTAGTTCAAACATGCCACATCTACTGTGATATTCACATTTCCTCTTATTATTTAATACTCACAAAATGTACACTTTCCTGACAGTCAAAAAGTGCCCATTGTCCAGTTACATTAAAAACTAATAACTGTTTTCCGCCCAGTGAAGTGGCTCAGGGTGTAGCACATTGTCTTCTCATTCGGTAGCCCCAGGTTCAATCCCCATGCCTTCCATACTGACCAGGGTTTCCGTGGTTTTCCTCGAAACCGCCATCCAGGTGAATGCTGAGATGGTTCAACTGAAAGGCCACGACCGTGAAACCGGTGTCGCTAGCCAAAGTCGTTTAATACGTGAAGTCTCGAAGGTTAAGCGAATTCGAGACACCGCGGTTTCCTGGTTGGGTGACTGTCTCGGAACGCCGGGATTTCACGACGCGGAGGCCAATTGCTCTTTACTGGGCATGTAAGAGCTAATTACCTTTCCGGAGAAGGATCACATCCACATAGAAATATTTAAAAGAATAATAATACACTATTAATAAGAATAATAATTTTATCATTATTATTAATAATAAAACTTCAATTTTCTAGAGTCATATTGTCGTTTTGAAAGTCCGCAAAGCCAAAAATGTTGGTAAAACAAATTCCGAATTAGAAGTAGAAGCCGTCGAACGGTACCTCTAATTATCGCGACCTCCCAAACCAATTCCCCCACCCCACCCCACCCCGCGCCCCGCGCGCGAAAAAGGCGAGGGCGGCGCCGCGTAACAACCCACTGCACGGGGCGGCGGGGGCGGCAGGGGGCGGGGGGTAATTGCAGCGCGCCATGTCGCCGGCATTCTTTCGGGCGACCGCGGCCGGCCATTTCGTTTAATTAATAATAATAATAACAATAATTAAATATGGGCGCCCCGCCCGCGGCGGCGCGCCGGGCCGAGCGGCCCCGTTGCAGCGCTCGCCGCTAGAGGGTGCGCCAGTTGGCGGGTCCCGTCGCGGAGCACGAGCAGCCAGTGAATCCTGGCGGCTCTGATGCGAACGCACGCCCCGTGAGCTTCACTTGTTTTTAGACTTGTTCCATGCGGTCCGTGTGTTGTTGATGAAAATTCATTTGATGTAAATTAAAGTCTTTTTGTATTTAAATTAAAACTCATCGAAAAAAGGCACTAAACATTTTATAATATAACATCGCCTTAAATGTTTTATTGAAATGAAGAACATTGTCGATTTATGCGGGATATTCACATTATTGTACATTTGGATTGGAGGTATTACAGGAGTCAACATTTTTTAAATTCAGTATACCGCCCGAAGTGGCTCAGGGCATCGACTAATGTCACTGCAGTGCCTCTGACCGGGAGGTGTACCAAATGTACACCACACAATTCCTGAGTAGCCTATTCGTTTTCTTCGCTTAGAAATTGTAATGTCAGCCATTGTGAGTGCGTAATCTAAGGTTCCTGTAACGCCATTGTCGGTTCAGCCAATTTCGACATAACTAAAGACAGAGATTATCTGGTAAAGAACAGTACAAACCAAATGTTTGCTAGCTGAGTTTACTTGAACGAACAGAAGAAACCTCGATTACATCAACAACGTATCCAAGAGCTTGGGTTGTTCATATGTACTGGTTTTGATCACATTTATACGTCATTTTTCTTTGTTTTTGTGGCATTTGAAACCCCTTTTTTAAAAGGATTTTATTGATCATATTTGTCGATGTTTTAGGTCATTAAAATCCGCCCACTAATATAACATTCCATGTTAAATGTTATGCTTAAATGTGTTATTGCTTTTGTGGCAACGTTTGCTAATTGTGTGTGTGGGCGTGGCGTGTGCGCAGGTGTGGTTCCAGAACCGCGCGCCAAGTGGCGCAAGACGGAGAAGTGCTGGGGCCCCCCACGGGCTGTACGGCGCCATGGTGCGGCACTCGCTGCCGCTGCCAGAGACCATCCTCAAGTCAGCCAAGGACAACGAGTGCGTCGCGCCCTGGCTGCTCGGTGAGCACCCCCCACCCCTACACACCTCACACCCGCACCACACCGCACCCCCCACACCACACCACTCCATACCACGCCACCAATCGCACCGCCCCAAACCACACTCCACATCACACCACACCACAACACAACACAATACACCACACCACAACACAACACAATACACCACACCATACCACAACACTTCACACCACATTTACACCAAACCACTCCATACCACGCACACCAACCGCACCACACTCCACATCACACCACACTAGAACACAACACAACACAATACACCACACCACAACACAACACAACACAATACACCACACCACACCACAACACAACACATCACACCATACCACACCCCACTCCACACACCCACCACATTAACTACGCCAAACCACTCCATACCACGCCACACCAAATCACACCACACCATATCACGCGACACCACACCACACCTCGGCGCTTTATGCAACGGCTATGAACAGTAACTGGAAGTCCCGTTAGACTTATTCGCTGAACTCCAAGATGCGGACCGGCTTAGATGACTCAGTGGCAACAACGGGTGTCGCTGGAGCAGCTCTGGTCGCGACGGCCCGAAGTTCGAGTCCCGTGGGTGGCAGATTTTCGCCACTAGGTCGAATTCAGAGGCTGTGTGGAGGAGAATTCTAGAGACCGGCTGCTCTGTTCATTAACCCCCTTCCCGCTCTTCTTACACACACGCGCGCGCGCGCGCCACACACACACACACACACACACACACAAGCACTACAGTTCCACATAGGCAACGTCAGACGACCATTCCTGATCTTAGAGCACTCCTGATAGATAGTCATTCACGTACAGGAAATCCTCAAGGAAAAAGCCTACACAGTAGTCCTGTCCTTTTTCTATTTCGATCACGATGATCTTTAAAACTAACATGCCACAACCAAGGTTCATTCTCAAGTAGTTGGATGAATTGTGTTAAATATTCGCGAGACGTGAAATCCTCAAGAAAGACTGACTATCTACAACACACGTGATCAAGAGAGCGGCAAAATCCCGCCTCAAGGCCAAAAAAGAACTGAGTTTGGTTCCGGGTTTTTCTGCCTCTCACCTCCTCCGGAGCCTCAAGGAATCCACCACATACGTTGGGAAAATTCGGAATGTACGGGCCAAGCTTTGAGGAAAACTCTCTCGTGCATGAGGCCCTTTAGGGCGGCGCTTCGCTGCGGGGAGATACTAGGAGGGAAAACCCGGTTGCCGCGAATGTTGACGGAGAATCTTATATGCTAACGGATGACAAAGAAGCGGTAGACGTAGCTATAAGCACTACACTCACGGACTATTGACAAAATTCACCCAAAAACACTACTCACTCATCGTCTCCATCCAGGATGTCGCCGGCAGCACGGAAGGATGCAGGCTGCTAGTTTTTTACACCTCGATCCGTGAAAGTAGTATGCGCTCCAATTTTTTTGTAAAACATTGTTTCTGTCCAAATCACCTCCACAATGTGCATCAGTGAAACGAAATAGTTTGATCCTCTGAAAATGAATCTCTGTGTAGCCAAAACGTTAATAAACATAAAAATCTCATTTATATTTTTAACTCTCTTTTCTAACCTTCAGAGCCGCTTTAATTACTGATCTTTTGTGACGAAGTGCCCAACTGCATGAAAGGCAGATTTCATGGCACCAACATGAAATGGCGCTCATCTCACTTGTGGAAACTACCATGACATTACTTGTTTATTGTACCGTCGCGTACGTGACAAAGCATCAGGATACAAAGCCGGGTTGTTCCCGTATTGTAACGCTTCTTTAACACACATGCCAATGCATCGGTAGCAATGCAACGTGCAATATGGAGTTCTCAAGCACCCCTACTGCCTGACTGCTACTGCTGCTTTCACTAGTGACTGTCTACTACTGCTACTGACTACTACTACTACTGCTGCTGCTGCTACTACTACTACTGCCTGACCTTGGTGAACTTTCTATTTCTGTGCACAGCGCTTCCCCTAAAAGTCAAAAGTACTGTAGGTTAGAAGTTTTTGTTGTTCCGGGCGATTGCCGGAGCAATACCCTAGGACCACAGACCGCACGCGATTTTTTCTTCTTATTCCTCGTCCTATTCTCACCTCTTACTTACATACAGTTGCACTAACATGCACTACACTAACACACACGCCGAGAGATCGGTCGGGAGTTTATACCTTCTCCCAGTTGGGACGGTGCCCGGCTGGTTGGAGATACCTGGTTGGGAAAAACTCGCTAGCCTACGGTAGGTGGGCGCCAGATCTCACCATCCAGCAGGAGATGATCATTGTTACCTCCCGAGGAAAAAACATGCGCTTAACTTACGGGACTAATGACCTTAGCGATTAACACGCCCGGAATCACTAATCAATCAATCAACCGGAGCAGTGCCCTAACAAACGCTCCCCGAACCATGACGTCTCCCTCCCTTTCTTTGACCTCTCTCCCTCCTTATTTACACGCACTGCACTACCACACATGTCGCAAAACCAGTCGGGAGCTTAGAGCTTCTCCCAGTTGGGGGCGGTGCCCAGCTGGCGGAGATACCCCCTGTAAACCGTCGTATATGTCTGTCCCGGATCTCGCGCTGCACGAACACCGCCACTTTCCGGGATAGAAACACTCAGCGCTACACTGAACGTGCTACCGAGCAAAGTAGTTGGCGGGCGGGCGGGCGGGCGGGGCGGGCGGGGCGGGCGGGGCGGGCTAGGCGGGGCGGGCGGGGCGGGCGGGGCGGGGCGGGGCGGGGGGGGTGGGGCGGGCGGGCGGGGCGGGCGGAGGCGGGGCGGGGCGGGCGGGGCGGCGGGGCGGGGCGGGCGGGGCGGGGCGGGGCGAGGCGGGGCGGGGCGGGGCGGTTGCGGGGCGGGGCGGGGCGGGGCGGGGCGGGGCGGCTGACCGGCCTGTGTTGCAGATGGCGGGCGAGCGCGACGCGCAGACTAGCAGTGGCCGGGCGCCGCCCCGCCGCCCCGCCGCCCCGACCTCGCCCCGCCCCCGGCCGACCGCCAGGTGACTATGCGCGCCCTCGAACTCTCGGACGGCTGCTCCGCGAACCTTCCCCGCCCACGTCTCTTTCGGAACAGACAGGAATTTAGATATTACAGTGAACGTACCTACACGGAATACTCTTAAATCACAAACAGCAATAGATCAAATTATAATTAACAAAACCACAACTAGATATGAAATAATAACGAATAATCTAGGTTACAGTGACCACGATGCACAAATTCTTACAATTACTAATAACATGAATACTGACACAATAAATAAAACACGCATGTGCAGAGCATTTACTACAGTTAACATAAAGTTATTTACGGACTACTTGCTGAAAGAATCATGGGGGGCAGTTTATAACGCTATTGACACAAATGAAAAATATAATTTATTTTTCTCAAAGCTTTCATTTCTCTTTAACGCATGCTTTCCTATTAAAAAGAGAAAATTAAACATTTCACGAAAAAGTAATACTTGGATCACACAAGGAATTAGAACATCGTGTAAAAATAAACGTACTCTCTACTTTATTTCTAAACGTCATGACGTATCTCAAGATTTCTTATCTACTTTAAAAATACAAAACATTGTTACGAAAAGTCATAAGGCAGGCTAAAATAATGAAAAACGATCAGGATATTTTGAACTCAAATGATAAAACAAAAGCAATGTGCAATATAATAAAAATACTACCAAATCAACTAGAAAACCCGTAGAGAATGTTGTTTTAAAATATAACGATATAAATGTGAACGATCCGGCAACAGTGGTTAATCTCTTTAACCTCCTCAGCGGTGCACTTAAGCTTCTCCCCCCCGTAGAGTTACCAGAATGGGTGTAAACCATGACAAATGAGTTATAAAAGCAGGACATATTACAACAATGGCTATACTTCGATTTTTTCTGTAGTGGCCGATGACATTAGGTCATTGTTAGACCTTCTGCCTTATAAAATGAATATTTTTAATGAATTCGCGAACATTCTTATCAACGGATCGTAGCCTCAAAAAGTTACCACTGTTAAAGATTCATTTGATAAGATAGGACGTGTAGCAATAACCTAATGTCTTCGACCACTAGAGAAAAAAATCGAAGTCTAGTCGCAGATGCGTACGTTCCCGATTTGCAAACAAAACACTATTTCCTCAGCAATGCGATCCTTTTTGAAGTTTTTGTATTTCCCCTCCAACCCAGCAGTAAACGTACACCTTCTTTTCCCCATTACACCAAACAGGGAACATTAAACACTGTTTCGTTAAAGCATAAACTACATTAAAATTGACACACTTATTATCAAGCCATGCGTGAAAGTGGTGTCTAGGGTCTTCCTGTTTATTGCTACCAGTCTACCTGGGAAATCTAAAATTCGCATACAAAGATGCACTGACGGCGTGTGATACAAAGCTCAGACAAAGAGAAACTATCGCTTTTTAAAATGCTAAGAATAACTGTGCAACGCCGTACACTAACTTCATGTCAAAAATATTACAATAAAGAAAGTATGCGAATGAAATTTTATGAAAAAAACATTTGTTTACGGAGCTTGAAAAGACGATCGATAATTGTAACATGAAAATTTGGACAACTTGCTGACTTTTGAAAATAAGTATGGACGCCAAGATAACCGCTAAATATGCTGGCAAGTCCTGCTAAATACGGACATCTAGTAACGCTACTTTCCGCTCGCTCAGATTTTGAGCATTTCTGAATTTTCACAAAAGCGAAAAATGTTTTAAAAAAATCTAAATAAAAGTTCCCATTAGTGTCTGTTTGCTTGCCCGTTAAAAATATGAGAACTTTCGAGAGAATTAAAATATGAATTCCTCATTATTTAAAACGTTTATTCTAAAACGATTTCCTGTATAATCTCTCTTGATTTATAAAAATAGAGTTGTGTGTGTATTTCACAAAATAATTAGAACTACTAGAGAGGTTCCCTCAGAGGGTTCCCAGCGGTTCCCTCATAATCTTTTCTCAAACACGTTATCGGCGGTCGAGAAAAAATTAATAAAGTTCGAAATTTCAAAGCGTTGCCCCCAGTAATGTTGCACGCAAACCTTTCGTTGCCCCTTAAACTGCAACCCGCCACGCGGAGTCGGCATCATGGCATGACTCGACGTTGGGCGGCAACGAACATCATCGGCCAGAGTTAATACAAAATGTTCAAATATGCTTGTTTGCGGTATTAAAGGGGGAAATTCATAAAATACGATATGTAGGGCTGGATTTCTGGCGGAAAGCGTCGGGACGGCTGTCCGATACCGCGGGTCCCAAATAGAGACAGAAAAAAGCAGAGGACAAACACTTAGCAACTTCAATTTGGAATTCGACCAACTTTCCTAAAATCAAAATTAAATAATTTTCCATTACACTGCAGTATTTCTAAGAACGTAATAAAAATCTTATTAAAAACTATAAAATATCATAATAAACTCTAAATTTGTTACTTCCTATATTAGCATTGCATTCACATAATGCCAATACTACCACTCTTAATAATTGTTATTAAGCATGATTTATAATTATTAAATATTACTATTTCTATTAAATTAATCTTTAATTTGAGGCGCGTTTTTGTACCTAAAATTTTATAATTTCTTATAATTATTCGAGTATAATCTCAGTTGAATGAAATATTTACTAGAACGATAAACAATGAAATTCTGTATTTCCTAGAATTGCTTTGTAATTCCTCTGTGATTGGTCAAACACCTGCACTATATGAAGCTGCATTATAATGTCTTTCAATATGCAACACGTTGCAGCTATCTAATGAAAAGAATTATTGAATGGAAATTGAAAAAGAGAAGTATATAATAAAGAATTATAAGAAAGACGTCTCTTCACTCAACATTACCCCCAATCACTTCTCTAAAACGCCGCGATGTCCGAAAGAAGGAAACACCCAAGTCTTATCCATTCTACCGGGAGCGGTAGCTCTAGTGCATCAACAGATGCCACTGCAGCGCCTCTGACCGGGAGGTCCTATGTTCGAGTCCTGTCGGCGGCAGAATTTTCGACGCTAGCTTTTCAGCTAGGTCGAATTTAGTCGCTGTCTGGAGGAGAATTCTAGCGGCCGGCTGCTCTGATCGGTAGTTTTCCGTGGTTTCTCCGATCAACACCAGGCGAAAGCCGAAGCAGTACCCTATCAAACGGGCCACGGACCGCGCGATCTGTCCTTCCTCTTCCTTGTCCTATCCTCTCCCCTTACACACACACACACACACACACACACTAACATGCACTACACTACCACATACTCCGTTGGGAGCTTAGAGTTTGTCCCGGATGGGGCGGTACCCCGCTGGTGGGAGAGTTCTGATTAGGGGGAATCCCCACTAGCCGACGGTAGGTCGGCACCGGATATCGCCATCCAGTGGGGGAAGATCACCGCCATCTCCCGAAAAAAACATGCACTCCACTAACGGGACTAATGACCAAAGCAGTTGACGCGCCCGGAAACACGAAAAAATCAAACAATCTAATCCATTCGAAGGTTATCAGCTAGTTTTGTCCTACAAACGACGGACTCTCATAAAAGCAAAATGTGCGCGGATGTGGCTCCAATGTGACTGCATGCCTTCGCTCCAAAACAAAAATTGTTTGTAGCCAAAGTTTTAACGTGTCTCCTTCTTCCCCTTTCAATTGGGTGTGTCCCTTTCTCAGGTGGCCCTCGCCGTGTTTCAGATCGAGCGGATGTGGCAATAACATATATTTTTCTAACAAATTGTAAATGAAAAGAAAACGATTGTGGAAAAAAAATCAAAATTGACGATCACGTGTTTTTATAGATTGACTGACATGTGTATGTAAAGGACGACAGAAGTTATAATGTTATTTTTGTTACGTTATCTCACGTTTTTCGGCATCGTAACAAGACTACTGACTTAGACTACAATTGTTTCTTTTAAATGTCGGTGTGCGTTCTGAAATGTCTTTTTCCTGCGTAATAAATTAACATAATTCATAAATATTAATAAACATAGAGATAAAACATTGGACATAATTATAAAGACGGAATTACCAAATACCCCCAACAAACACTGGAAATAAATAAATCCATTGAGTGGGAAGTTACTCCTGAAATCCCTTTATTCCCTATTTTGAAAAATCGAAACCAAATTATTTGGGTCAGCAGACTACCTAGAGCAAAATTTGTGTTCATTAAGTGAACCTAGAAATATGATTTCAAAAATATGATTGATTTATAAACATGTAATTTGGAATATATCGTTGATTTTTTGTAGATGGTTTCTTGAAAAGCATTGCGGTAACTACATTGTGCCAAATTCACAGTATCTCGAAACAATGTACGTCGACATGGAAAAATAAGCATAGGCTTATGTTTTCTTAATGATAAAATTCCTTATCTGAGAATACTGTGCGTTCAAAGTAGTTCTATTGTAAGAACTTTTGGTTTAATTACGATTGCAAGGCTCCAAAATTAAATCTTCAGAGTATATCCAACAGTGGAGATGAAAAACGTCGTTTTGAAGCACAAAAACTGTGGGCCAAATTAATCCATCATTTTTTAGACCCTGTAAAATGAACGAAAAAAAAGAGAAATTAAAAATTGGAACTTTTAATATTCTCTGTGCGCCAATATTTTAGCTTCGCCAACGGCCATGTTAGCTCGAGACCCACCGGCCGAAACAAATCGCCACCGAAGGAGCGAACAAATGTTGATTCGTGAGCCGCGTCCAAAACAAGATCCATTCCCCACACGTCCACATCATTCTTTCCATGTTTACGCATTTGTTTCCGTATCTCGCCGCGGGACGTTTCTCATTTTTTTGTCCTGCACAAGCGCGGTGCGTTTCCCTTCCAGGCCGAGGGACAAGTTGAAATATGGGCAGCCGCTCGGCGCGCTCGCGCTGTGGTTTATTTCTCAAATTCCGCATCGAAGGGGGAGGGGAGGGGATGCACCGCATTGTTGGGCGAGCGTCGTTGGGGGGGGGAAAGCTTGTCACCGCCCGTCATTTGTCATTTTTATCGAATCATGCCGCCACGCAGGGCACTGCCCATGGGAGTGTGTGGCAGGCGAATTTGGGTGTGAGGAGGGAACGAAGATGAAAGATGGAACGGGAAAGACAGATAGTGATGGAGAAACTGACTGCGTTGTGCTGCTGGTGACGAAGATTGATATTAGGCGCTCAACTCAAATTAATGTGGGATTGACAGGTGTACAAGACATCTAAACTGCACTCAAATAACCAGCACTACGTTTGGAGAAAGCTGTTGCCAGGAAAAATCTCGGAATTTATTACCAAATTACCCAGTGTAATTTAAACAAAGAATTTAATCCATTTTTTAAATTTACTTAACGTAAAAATCGTTACTTTATTTATTTGAGAACTTTTTTACTGATTACGAAAAGCAAAACAAGACACATATAAGGGAAACATTTCTAATAGGCTACACCAATATGTAGCTAAAAATATTAAAAGTTTAATTTTCAAACCCTTCGCATTTTACGTGTTTAGAGCTGTTAAACAGTAATTATACTGTATCATAGACGTAACAATGTAATCTGTTCAATTGTCTGTGTTTGAATTTAATTAATATAATTTGACATTTTCCCGAGTAAATTGTACAATAGTTCCCTATTGAATTTCCGATTAATCATTTTGGTTTATTATGGCGTGTGTTTTGTAACTATTCAAAGTTAATATACAGCATACTAATACAGAGATCGGGCATAAATGGTCCATCATTATACTCGCACGAATTAGCAATTCATTTGTAACAAATAATAAGTTAATTATAAGAGATGGCAACCTAGTTTTGGTCATCACGTTCTTCTCATTAATTGAAGTTCATATCCTAATTCCATTTATGAAAATACAAACAATCACAGAAAATGTGCCTTAATATCTTGTAACTGGTTATTAATTTATAGTGTTTGTTGTAATAAAATTGCCCATAACCACCAATATATAAAATGTAGTCGCAACGATTCCTATCTTACTTTTCACATTCTCATCCCCATTAATTAGTTTCATTGAATTACACAGCATTGACACAACATAAAAATTAAAATGCACATTATTGTCCATCAATATACTCGTACAACGAAGACTTGACATTCAGTCTTTTACAAACCAGAAAATTATCACAATACCCAAGAAATCGAAGAAATTTATTATAGATACTGAAAATAACAAGTCGTACTAAATCCCCACAAGTGCAGTCTCTTAACCTCCACTTTTCAACATGAGTTCTATGTAGAAATATACATAATTTTTATATCCCTTGAATATTATTTTAAACCCCTAATACCACCTATAAAAAAGGGCTTTCTTCTTGCAAGTCACTTTTAAAAGTACTTTTTCTTTTACTTCTCTCCTACAAATACTTGTCCCTATTCATCGAAATATTTGTTGACATTTTTCGAAATCAATGTGGCAACTTTGAGAAAACCCACTGTCCGTTGCGTAGCTAATAATCAATCTACAATTATGCACATCGAGTGTCAGGCGTTTCATTGCGCCTCATATGACCCTCGTGACGCACCGCCTCCGCCTAATCGATTTCCCACGGCAATAGGGCGAACCCTCTCGGCCGCTTCATTCAGAGGGTCCAATAAAAGTCGATTATGCCGCAAGTCGAAACCAATATCGCGGTTAATAACTCACAGGGCCGCGCCGCGCTGTCTCCAGAGCAGTTAACACTCGGGAGATATTCCCCCGCGCGCGCCGTGCCCCCTCCCCCCGCGAACGAATGTCCCGGGAACGATTCCGCGGGCGGCGGGTCGGTCGGTCGCGTGCAGCGGAGGGCCACCAGTGGATTAAGCGCATTAGGCCCTTGCGAGGGGAACCCCCGGCGCAAGTGGAGGATTTACGGACGCCGTCTGAAGACGCGATTTCGGAAATGGGTTGCAAGCTGCTGATTAATTGTACTTATACGGACAAATAACGCGTCAATGATTTCGTTGCGTGTGCAAATTAAGATTGGTTGGTTGGTTCGTTTTTTCGTGTTTCCGGGCGCGTCAACTGGTATGGTCATTAGTCCCGTAAGTGTAGTGCATGTTTTTTTTCTCGGGAGATGGCGGTGATCTTCCCCCGCTGGATGGCGAGATCCGGCACCGACCTACCGTCGGCTAGTGGGGTTTCCCCCTAACCAGGACTCTCCCACCAACGGGGCACCGCTTCAGTCGGGACAAGCTCTAAGTTCCCGACCGGTGTCCCGGAATACGTGGTAGTGTAGTGCATGTTAGTGTAAGTGTGTGTGTAAGGGGAGAGGATAGGACAAGGAAGCGGAAGGACAGATCGCGCGCGGTTTATGGCCCGTTTGGTAGGGTACTGCTCCGGCATTCGCCTGGTGTTGATCGGAGAAACCACGGAAAACTACCGATCAGAGCAGCCGGCCGCTAGAATTCTCCTCCAGACAGCAGCTGAATTCGACCTAGCTGAAAAGCTAGTGTCGAAAATCCTGCCGCCGTCAGGATTCGAACCTAGGACCTCCCGGTTAGAGGCGCTGCAGTTACATCAGTTGATGCACTGAGCTACCGCTACCGGTGCAAATTAAGAGAAAAATTTTGTCTTGAGGGCGGATTTTGATGATCAAAAATGATAAATAAAATGCTCGTGTTTCGTTGTCTGTGATGTTTTTAAAATGTCCGAAAACCAAAGAAAAATTACGTACAATTTTTTATCCAAACCTGTTCAGATGATAGGAAATGGTGTGGAGTACACGACATTTGAATCATAGAAATGGATTTGAGGCGCGCGTTTTTTTGTAGAACGAATGAAACGAAAACCGTACGATTTGATGAAACAAAAACCGTACGATAAAACAACGCCTCAAATCCATTTATTTCTGTTCAGATGAACAACTCAAGCTTCTGAATATGTTACTTATGTATTAGATGCTTTTTTCTTTCGTTCAAGTGATTAAAAATTACTGAAAAAAGTAAAAAAAAAATGACATATGAGTGGAAATAGACGAAACATTTTAAAAAATTACATATAAAAATAGATTATTTTCTTATGTCATAACATAAAATGAATTTGTATATTAAACGGACATGTTTTACAGTGAAAAGAAAAATGATATTTCATTAAAATCCGCCTCCTATTTATGATAATTCTAATGTTCCGATCAGTATATGTTGAGTATCAAAAACTATTTATTGCAGGTATTCTTGTGGTTCCCTGAGCTCTGGTTCTATTTTCCAACCAAACGTTATCACTTATTCATTCGTTCTTTCTTATTTTCATTCATTGACTCATGCATTCATTCATCGACTCATGTATTCATTTATTCACTCCATTCATTTATTCATCCATTCGTTATTCTGTGTCTTGTTGGCGCCAGAAACACGACTGATCGACCACCGGCTACATCTTGACTCTATAGACCAAATCACCATAGACAGTGATTTCAATGGAACCAAAATAAGTACAAAATAATATCTCGCTTCTACGAAAGGCATTAACATTATTTGTTGGATAATAAGCTCAGTTAATCAATCTACGGAAATGTAATGCACTCTGATCCAATAAATATAACAGCTCTTTGAGTGAAGTCACTCTTTTTATTTCAGTCACCGAACTACAACTTAGTTACTATCAACAACAACAACACTCCTTTGTTTCTCTTTGTTTATTACATTGGCGTGCCACACGAAACCTATCGCATAAGATAATACATGATCACCAACACTGTTGAAAAGAGTCCTCTTCATTTCCTAGACGTATGTAACTTTCATTGCGTTAGCAACTGCTCCCTCGGGTAGTTTACTAGTCTCTTTCACTATTTCATGTTTGTTATTGGTATATTTCGTAATTATTATTCGCCAATTCAAATTATTCTATATTCACATTTTGATCATGATAATTACAAAACTTGTTCCATTTGATTTGATATACAATAAAATTATTACAATTAGTTGATTTGAAAAGAATTTGCCAAAATGGGAAAGAAATATTTTTCACTAAGTCACTAAGCGGTAGCGTTAAGTCACTTTACTCACTATTTTAATAATAATAATAATAATAATAATAATAATAATAATAATATTTATTGAGTCACGTATACAATTTGAATCATGTAAGACGAGTCAGATAAGATGTATGCAGGTGCGCAAGTTTTCCTGGGCTCCAGATTTTTAGGTTTCTCTTACTACACAGTATTATGAGTAAAGGAAAAAGCAGCATTTTAAAATAAGAATATAAGAAATATACATATCTATGTGAAAAAACTGTAAACAACATTCAATTTTGATTTTGAATACTCTGCTAACAATATTAACCCTCCACTCCTCCCATGTCTTAGCAAAAGGGAGCTCAAAAAGACTTGGGCAGAGTGAAATTAAATTTAGTGTGTAGAAAGCAAAGCAACGGGGCCATCTCAGCATTTGGTTAAAGGATCAAGGCAAACTGGACAAAAACCCTGATCGAGTTGGTGTCATTGATCTTACAATACTTATTGAATCAGAAATTTTTTACTAATATATAATAATAATAAAAAAAAAAAAAACAATAATAATTATGATAATAACAATTCTAATAATGGTAATAACAATACTAATAATAACAATAGTATTCATTTAGAAATGATTTAACCATATTATTGTTAACAGTGCATCTAGTTTTTTTATTAAAACGCTCTCTGTCGGTAGGTAGCAAGAAGTTTGGTTTGGTTTGGTTTTTCGTGTTTCCGGGCGCGTCAACTGCTTTGGTCATTAGTCCCGTTAGTGTAGTGCATGTTTTTTCTCGGGAGATGGTGGTGGTCTTCCCCCGCTGGATGGCGAGATCCGGCACCGACCTACCGTCGGCTAGTGGGGTTTCCCCCTAACCAGGACCCATCAACGGGGCACCACCCCAGCTGGGACAAGCTCTAAGCTCCCGACCGGTCTCCCGAATATGTGTGGGGATGTGGTGCATGTTAGTGTAAGTGTGTGTGTAAGCAGAGAGGATACGACAGGGAAGAGGAAGGACAGGTCGCGCGCGGTCCGTGACCCGTTTGTTAGGGTACTGCTCCGGCATTCGCCTGGTGTTGATCGGAGAAACCACGGAAAACTACCGAGCTCGAGCAGTCGGCCGCTAGAATTCTCCTCCACACAGCGACTGAATTCGACCTAGCTGAAAATGTGTGGAAAATCCTGCCGCCGTGGGGAGTGGGAACCTAGGACCTCTCGGTCAGAGGCGCTGCAGTGACATCAGTTGATGCCCTGAGCTACCACTTCCGGTGTGGTGTCATTGATCTTATAATACTTGTTGAATCAGAATTTTTGTTACTAATGATAGTAATAATAATAACAACAATAATAATAATGGTAATAATAATAAGAATGGTAGTAATAATAATAATAATAATAATAATAATGGTAATAACAATACTAATAATAACAACAATAGTATTCATTTAGAAAAGATTTAACCAGAGCGGGCGCGCTGCAGTCGAGGGGTGGGGTTGTGAGCAGGCGCCCGTGCGTGCGGGGGGGGGGCGTGTGCGGCCTGCGCGTCGTGCAGGCCAGGGGGGCGGGGCCAGGCGCTCATCCGCGGCTGCCCTGCGCGCACACGTGTCCCTGCGTCCCCCCCCCGCCACGCACTGCGGTCCCAGGCGGCACGCACACATAGGAACACCGCCTCTCATCGGGGGCACTCATTGGCAATTGTTAAATTGAATTTACCTTATTTGACCGAGACTCAGGCCATGAGGCTTGCTCTTCCGTCTGACCACGCAAATTTCGTTACACTCCTTTCGCCTATCATGGGAGAAAGAAGCTTGGGCGACGCAACAGGCGATTTGAATTTAGCTCAGAGGCGTCATTTAGGCTTGAGGATCTTTTACATGCAGTAAATGTACTAACATGGGACAGCCGGCTTTACTTCCCCTCCGAAGGAAGGCGTACGAAGGATTTTTTCGCCCTTAAAAATTCACGGCTTCGGTCGGATTTGAACCCGCAAACTTCGGTATAGCAGTCCGATACGCTAACCGCTACACCATCGCCGCCGCATTGTTATATTTCTTGCGGCCATACGTTTCGAATGATTCAAAAGAAATGCCAGTGCAAGCCGTTTTCCAGTCCGAAGTAGTATAGGTAATGGATTCACCGGACGAATCTGCTCTGTTTGGTAGTTTTTCGTGGTTTCTCTCATCAATATTAGGCGAATGCTGGAGCAGTACCCTAACAAACGGGCCACGGACCACGCGCGATCTATCCTTCCTCTTCCTTGTCATCTCCTCACCCCTTACACACACACTTACACTACCTTGCCCTATACTACCATACATGCCGGTAGACCAGTCGGGAGTTTGAGCCTGTCCCGGCTGGGGCGGTGGCGGATACCTGGTTGTGGTATACTTCAAATTAAATATAGAGTGCGTTGACGTTTAATCAGCTGTTACGGTGTCATCTAATCGGGAGATTAATCGACACTAGTGACGTTTAAGGTCGCGATTGAATGATACAGTTGTGATGTTTAAGCTCCCGATTGGATGATTCCGTTACAGCTGATTAAACGTTAATGCACTCTGTTTAAATCAAACTATATGACCCTTTCTGATGGTCGCATTACCCTTCCCGCGTAATTACGTTTAAGTAAATTGGACTCTAAGTCATATTCTGAAAGTGTAAAGAATGAGTTGAAGCCGTATGTATGTGAATGCATCTGCAACGAATCAATTTAAAGTGTTCATATGGACGTATATCAAGAAATGTTTGGTCTGTTGCGTTTCCTTCGTTTGGCCTCTTTGATGCGAAACCAAATAGGGGAATGATCGGGGAGTGAAACGTACAAATGGTTCGCATTCATTTCGAAAACGTTGGGTACCGTGTGCTGCATCCCTTTATTTTTGTTATTCTGCTTGAGAATGTTCGCAGATCAGTGTATTGGCAACGAAAAAAAAAAAATACAAACAACGCAACGCAAAAAGTACACTTTAAAATTCCTGTTTTAACAATTATTATTTGTATACATAATTAATGGGTTAAAATATCCTCTATTGCTATTTTAATTAAAAATCAATTAAAGTAAACAACGCGGGCTCTCTATAAGTTAGTAAAGTTAGTAAGTTAGTAAGTTAGCGACCTATCATTTTACATCCATTTCTAACTCAACTGACACTCATATATATCTTTGTCTTCTGCTTTTCAACATGTTTTTGTCACCAGCTTTTTGACTATATTCTTTTAGTGTATATCTGAATGAAGAAATCATAATTTCACAGAGCGATAGCCTTCGGCGATGTCAAAGTAGTGGTGCCACAACAGCACATATTTTCATGTAATCGCGTCCCGTTTTTCGGAGCACAAATGCATAACTTTCTCTTTTTATGAAATACGTTCGCAAGGACAAGAAAGTAAAAATCAGTTTTCCATGTCTACGTTACGAGCGTTGCACGTTTCCCACCCCTTAAAACACGTGACAAGAGCACGTTCGCACGGAGCACACGAGATTTTGCTGCTTCTGTTGAAAACATACGTGCTATCAGCGCCAAAGTAATTTACCGCTTAGTGATTTAGTGTTTTTCCTTTCCATTCTAACAAATACACTGAATATCAACTACTTGTAGAAATTGTATTGTATATCAAATCAAATAGGAAAAAAATTTGTTACCTTCGTAAGGGCAAGATAGTAACAAATCGTCCCCTACCCTGAGCAAAGCGTGTGCTAGCTGAAGTTGCTAAGGCTGAAGAGCCGTAGTTGCCTCCACTCGAAAGGCCACGTTCCGCCTCGGGCATGGCTGTTCTGTTGTGTGTGATCGTGATGTCCTTACATGTTCCTCTTACAGTTCCCCCTACAGTTACAACTATCACAATATATAATATAACTGTATAACCAAAGTTGTTGAGAAGCCTACCAAAAAATATAGTTGTGCTACAACAGCAGATTCTTTCGTTCGCGCCAAATTACATGTTCGCACCAAATTACATGTTCGCGCCAAATTACATGTTCGCGCCAAATTACATGTTCGCGCCAAATTACATGTTCGCGCCAAATTACATGTTCGCGCCAAATTACATGTTCGCGCCAAATTACATGTTCGCGCCAAATTACATGTTCGCGCCAAATTACATGTTCGCGCCAAATTACATGTTCGCACCAAATTACATGTTCGCGCCAAATTACGGCTTCGCACCAAATTACATGTTCGCGCCAAATTACATGTTCGCGCCAAATTTCATGTTCGCACCAAATTACATGTTCGCACCAAATTACATATTCGCGCCAAATTACATGTTCGCGCAAAATTACATGTTCGCGCCAAATTACATGTTCGCACCAAATTACATGTTCGCGCCAAATTTCATGTTCGCACCAAATTACATGTTCGCGCCAAATTACATGTTCGCGCCAAATTACATGTTCGCACCAAATTACATGTTCGCGCCAAATTACATGTTCGCGACAAATTACATGTTCTTCGCGCCAAATTACATGTTCGCGCCAAATTTCATGTTCGCACCAAATTACATGTTCGCGCCAAATTACATGTTCGCGCCAAATTACATGATCGCACCAAATTACATGTTCGCGCCAAATTACATGTTCGCGCCAAATTACATGTTCGCACCAAATTACATGTTCGCGCCAAATTTCATGTTCGCGCCAAATTACATGATCGCGACAAATTACATGTTCGCGCCAAATTACATGATCGCGACAAATTACATGTTCGCGCCAAATTACATGTTCACGCCAAATTACATGATCGCGACAAATTACATGTTCGCGCCAAATTACATGTTCGCGCCAAATTACATGTTCGCACCAAATTACATGTTCGCGCCAAATTTCATGTTCGCGCCAAATTACATGATCGCGACAAATTACATGTTCGCGCCAAATTACATGATCGCGACAAATTACATGTTCGCGCCAAATTACATGTTCGCGCCAAATTACATGTTCGCGCCAAATTACATGTTCGCGCCAAATTACATGTTCGCGCCAAATTACATGTTCGCGCCAAATTACATGTTCGCACCAAATTACATGTTGCAAATTACATGTTTGCGCCAAATTACATGTTCGCGCCAAATTTCATGTTCGCACCAAATTACATGTTCGCGCCAAATTACATGTTCGCGCCAAATTACATGATCGCGACAAATTACATGTTCGCGCCAAATTACATGTTCGCGCCAAATTACATGTTCGCGCCAAATTTCATGTTCGCGCAAAATGACATGATCGCGACAAATTACATGTTCGCGCACCAAATTACATGTTCGCGCCAAATTACATGTTCGCACCAAATTACATGTTCGCGCCAAATTTCATGTTCGCGCAAATTACATGATCGCGCCAAATTACATGTTCGCGCCAAATTACATGATCGCGACAAATTACATGTTCGCGCCAAATTACATGTTCGCGCCAAATTACATGTTCGCGCCAAATTACATGTTCGCGCCAAATTACATGTTCGCGCCAAATTACATGTTCGCGCCAAATTACATGTTCGCGCCAAATTTCATGTTCGCGCAAATTACATGTTCGCGCCAAATTTCATGTTCGCACCAAATTACATGTTCGCGCCAAATTACATGTTCGCGCCAAATTACATGATCGCGACAAATTACATGTTCGCGCAAAATTACATGTTCGCGCCAAATTACATGTTCGCAGCAAATTTCATGTTCGCGCCAAATTACATGTTCGCGCCAAATTTCATGTTCGCACCACATTACTGCGAGCCACAGTACCGCCCGGTACAAGCCGTAAGGCCAGCACCCGACCTGAGACGTCTTGGGGGGGTGGCGAACACAATTCACCAGATGGTCGACTAGCTCAGTATAGACGTCCCAGTGTGGACACAATAAATAAAAAAATAGGGGGGGGCAGGGTCGTGAAGATCGTTTATGGATTGGATGCAAAATTACAAATAACTCGGGAGAATCACTTTTCACTAAATTCAGAATATATTAAAAACCAATAACAATTACCTACATCTACAACCCAATTGTTTAACAAACACACTTTCAAAAAAAACACACACACTAATAACTCAATACACAATTTCCTACTTTCATCTACAACCCAATTGTTTAACAAACACACTTTCAGAAATTCGAAAGAATCGTTAAAATATTACTTTACAAAAATGTGAAAGAAACACACATTGAAAATCAAAATTAATACTTTTGATTTAACATTACTTTTACAACAAAAAGGAACTCTTTCTCTCTCTAAAATCTAGAGAATGACTATTATTATAATTATACTCTTACACAAACTCTTAATTACTATATTACAATATTAGATCTTCAAATCCGTTTTGAAAGAAAAGATTGATTCTGTTCTCACGTATTAGAGGTCGGAAACAAATGTACTTTTACTTTTCTTATCTTTTAGGCGTGGTAAATCTGTTATCCTCCCTTTCTTTCTACGTGACGGATACAGAATAAGCTTTCTTATTAAACTGAATCACTCCTATCCCTACAAAACAGTTTATTTGGAACGACCTTACTTTGTTCTCGGCCGCGTAGAGCAGTCCGCTGGGCTTCCTTCTACCCTTTTTCACCGAGCTGCTTCGGCCTTGAAGCGTCGTGTCCTCGGGTTGCGAACGCAGTTTCTCCCCAGAAATCGCCTTCTTCTCGTTCAAGTCTTACATTCTTGAATACTCTCATATGAATTTTACTTTATTTTCGATTATGGTTAATGACCAACTGGATATTCAGAGTGAAAATGAATCCAGAGATCACCCCTTTTTATACGAGCACCAACTTCAAGAGAGTATTTAAATATAAGAAAAGCATGTGAGAAAAAAAAACTGGAAAGAGAAATGAATGCAAGCTATTAATTACTGCCATCTATTCAAAACTCCACTCCCTAATTCTTCCATTATAAATTCATAACATTTCTTATTATCTTTCTTCTAAGATTATGTTTAAATCAATTTATAACAGAATAATTACCTCTTCTGGTCTTCTAGAAGAGTTTTCCTCGAAAAAGTTGCAAATCTGAAGTCCGCTGCAATGTCACTTCCTGGCGTACCGTTTTCCATACGTCCGCCCAGTTCAGCTGCTACCTTCAGAAAGAACTTTTTCTTTCATCCGACCTCCGGTCTCGCCCTTGGTCTATGGTGGCGATCTCTCTTGTTCTAAATTCTAATTAGCATTCCAAATATCCATCCGCGTTGGCGCGCGTTCAAAATATTCTTTCCCTCGCTTTCTTAGGGCGGTATGTGACACGTTTTCGGAATCTAAGAAAACGGGCGGTCACATTACATGTTCGCAGCAAATGTCATGTTCGCACCAAATTACATGTTCGCACCAAATTACATGTTCGCGCCAAATTACATGTTCGCGCCAAATTACATGTTCGCGCCAAATTTCATGTTCGCACCAAATTACATGTTCGCGCCAAATTTCATGTTCGCACCAAATTTCATGTTCGCACCAAATTACATGTTCGCGCCAAATTACATGTTCGCACCAAATTACATGTTCGCACCAAATTACATGTTCGCGCCAAATTACATGTTCGCGCCAAATTACATGTTCGCACCAAATTTCATGTTCGCACCAAATTTCATGTTCGCGCCAAATTACATGTTCGCGCCAAATTACATGTTCGCGCCAAATTACATGTTCGCGCCAAATTACATGTTCGCGCCAAATTACATGTTCGCACCAAATTTCATGTTCGACCAATTTCATGTTCGCGCAAATTCATGTTCGCGCCAAATTTCATGTTCGCGCCAAATTACATGTTCGCACCAAATTACATGTTCGCACCAAATTACATGTTCGCGCCAAATTACATGTTCGCGCCAAATTACATGATCGCGACAAATTACATGTTCGCGCAAAATTACATGTTCGCGCCAAATTTCATGTTCGCGCCAAATTACATGTTCGCACCAAATTTCATGTTCGCGCCAAATTACATGTTCGCGCCAAATTTCATGTTCGCACCACATTACATGTTCGCGCCAAATTACATGTTCGCGCCAAATTACATGTTCGCACCAAATTACATGTTCGCACCAAATTACATGTTCGCGCCAAATTACATGTTCGCGCCAAATTACATGTTCGCACCAAATTTCATGTTCGCCCAAATTTCATGTTCGCGCCAAATTTCATGTTCGCGCCAAATTCCGCGTTCGCTGAAGCGTCTGCGAGCGCGGGGTGAGCGTGTGTGTTGCGGTGTGCGCAGGCATGCACCGCAAGTCGCTGGAGGCGGCGGACCAGCTGAAGGAGGACGGCGGCGGCAGCGGCGGCGGCGGCGGCAGCGGGGGCGGCGCCTCCGACAAGGAGGACCTGCACGACTCCTCCTCCTGCTCCGGCACCGACCGCTCCGACGCGGGCCTGCACCCGCCCACGGTAATTACGAGCACACAACTCAACAATGCGCCAGGAAAGGCTCTAGGTCTCCTGTTAAAAATGCATTTAGTTGGGAGCACAAGGCTAATTCAGCAAATAGTCAGGGTCTGTTAAAAAGCAAACATAGTGCGCCAGGAAAGGCTCTTGGCCGAGTCAGGGTCTCCTGTTAAAAATTGCATTTAGGTTGGAGCACAAGGCTCAATTCAGCAAATGTAGTGCTCCGGGAAAGTCTCGGGTCAGTCACGGCCTCCTGTTAAAAATTGCATTTACGTTGGAAGCGCAAGGCTCAATTCAGCAAACATAGTGCACCAGGAAAGGCTCTGGCTCAAGTGAGGGCCTCCTATTAATAATTGCATTTATACTTGGGTTTTCGTAACGTAGCGGATGACATTAGGTCATTTTTACACCTCCCGTCTTATGAAATGAATATTTTTTAATTAATTCGCGAACATCCTTCTCAACGGGGCTCGTGGCCTCAAACATGTGCTTATCACTGTTAGGAAGATTCATTTTATAACGCAGGAGGTGTAAAAATGACCTAATGTCATCCGCCACATAACGAAAACCCAAGTATATGTTGGGGGCAGTTAGCTCTAGAGTAGACGTCCATTTTGTCGTAGTAATCTCAGAATAAAATAGCAGAAATTAGCGTCTGTATTTACGTTTTCTTTTGTTACACGCTGCAACCAACATAATTTTTGTTGCAAACAGCAAGCTGCAACTTCGGAGAGACTTTCCTGGAGCGTAGTACTTGTTTACGATATACTATATTGAAATTACTATATTCTTTCTCCCTTTATACTCTTTCCATTTCTCTTGATTTCAATTTCTATGTTGGCTATCTGTTTTTGTATTAATAGAAAACACAAATCTTATTAAACTCGAATTCGAAATGCTCATATTTCTCTTTCTATATAATTAAAAGAGTGGGCCTGAAAAATTCACAGCTCGTTACGAGTTTTCGGCTGATAGTATCTTTACTCTCTGGAATTTGCAACCGATAGATACATATTTTAATTATTTTTAAAATAATACCACCAAATTTATGTTCTTGCTGTTGTGCAACAATGCCCGTTAAGCATAGCTGTACTTACATTTAATCCTGATTTTTTACTGGTATGCCCATGCATATTTTGAAATACATCAATAATTGTTAAAATATTAGCATATCTGTTATTTATTTTTGATATACCTTTTGATTGTCCTAAATTCATCAAGCTTTTTATTATTATTTAAAAAACGCCTTTCTCTGGCAAGATTTATGTTTGAAGTTAACATGGACGCACACACGCGTATAAACATTTACTCAAGCTATTGAACACAGAAAAATAAGTAATCACATTCACACTCTATTAACATACCAACCATTCATAATTTACGTGCTCAGGTCTGTGCTTTATAACTAGATCGGAAACCCATTTACTAACTAATTATATTGTTTTAATTAATTTTTATCTTACTACATTCTTGGCCTTGAACCAAAATCTAGAAAGTCCTTTTCTTTTGCCACTTCACTCTTACTTCACTCTTCTGATATTGGAATCGATGCTCAATCATTTGTGTTGCAATATTTCAAAAAGAGTTACATTTGCTGCAAAATTTGATTTATTTTGACTAAACCATATTTGAAAGGTGCCGAGCGAGTAGTTTGCAAGTTATTCTCGATGCCAAGTGTGCCTGTTGTTTTCCTTTTGTCATAATGTGCGAATGTTTTCGTCCTACGTATTTTTAAATGCATCTTTATCCACCTGATGCGTATTTACGAAGTCTTATTAATAGAATAGAATAATATTATTTCCTTAACTACAGAAAATATAGATGAAATGGTCACAATCACAAAACCACAAACTTCATCGTATCATTTGGAACATACAGTGTACAAGTAAAGGCTTCCACAGACCTGTGCGGTAGATCCGCAGCGGGTGCGGCGCGGAAAGTTCCGAGCTAGACGCGGCCACGGAATTCGCGTCCTTCACACCGGAGCGTCAATTATGAGTCACGTTTGGTGCGGTTGGCAAGGTCGCTCGACCCAGAGGGAGCGAAGACACCCGAACACGGGTGGACTTCCACGAAACTCGAGCGGCAGCGGAAGAAACGCGTCCGACTGCGTTACAAATTTCGCCGCTGATTAAACGCTGCCAAACCATTGTCGCGATGCTCGCCTGCCGTGCAGGTCTGAACGTGCTCCTAATGCAACACTTGACGCGAAACTTCCGCTGCGGCCAATCCGCGTAGGCTGCGGATCTTCCGCGTCGGTCTGGGAGCCTTAATACATTCATCCGTACAAATAGCAAATAAACATCGCAAGGATTTCGTTGCTGCGCCGTGATGAGTGGTAGAAAGGCTTATTGTGTGTGTGTCCGCAGCACTCGTCGCCAGGGCCCGATGGCGTGGGCGGTGGCGGGGCGGGGCGGGGCGAGGGCGGGGCGGCGCGGCGGCGGGCTGTGCGGCGGCGGCGACCGCAAGGACTTCTCAGCGGGGCGGCGGCGGGGGGCGGGCAGCCGCCCCAGGGCCCCGCGCCCGACCCAGAGGAGTTCCGCAACAACAGCATCGCCTGCCTGCGCGCCAAGGCGCAGGAGCACTCGGCCAAGCTGCTGCACAGGTGAGCCACGCCCCCTCCTTCTCCCTTCTCCTCTCTCTCCTCTTTCCCTTCTTCTCTTTCGCTCCTCTTTCCTCCTCTTTCCTTCTTCTCTATCGCTCCTCTTTGTCTCCTCTTTCCCTCCTTCTCTATCGCTCCTCTTTGCCTCATTTTCTTTCTCTCTTTCTCTTTCCCTTCTTCTCTATCGCTCCTCTTTTTCCTCTATCTCTCTTCCGTCTCACCTTCATTTTCGCTCCTCTTTCTCTCCTCTATCGCTCGTCTTTCTCTTCTCTTTCTCTCCATCTCCTTCTCTTTCCCTTTCTCTTCTTCTCCTACTCCTCTTTCTCTTTTTCTTTCTCGCCGGTTGCGGTTGTCTCATTGACGACCAGCTCTGCTGCGACGCTGACAGGCATATCCTAGGGTTCAATTCCCGACGCCGCCAGATTTTCGACAATAGCTACTTAGCTCTACTTGCTCTTTCATTGCTCCCTCTTCATTGCGATCACACTCTCATCTCGTCTTGGGAGATTCTTACTTTGGATTTTCTTTAATAATGATTGTGTATTTACCCCGCACTTTAACATAGGATTTTTTTCTTTTTGACTATATATCTGAAGGTTTCCTTTAGACAACTCTTCTTCCAATTTTTCTCTTCTGTGATTTCTCTCTCTCTCTCCTTTTGTCTTTCACCACTCCTACTCGTCCATGTTCCTTGGGTTTCCATTTCCTCGTTCTTGCCTCTCTGAAATTATTATTTGTATTTATTATCTGAAAGTTTCTTCATTCTTTTACACTAATGTTCGTAATTTTTCGAACCATTTTCATTAAGATATTTCTTGTTCTCCATTGCGTCTTTCGGCATTTTATTTTTTTTCTTGCTTTCAAACTCAAAGAGCTACATATTTCACACTTCTAATATTTAGAATTTTATTTCCTACGGTCTGTCTTTCGTCCTGATTTCATTTTTTCCCTAGCACAACCCTGAGCTCTTTTCCACTCCAGTGTTTTCAATTCTTTCCCCTTCCCCTCTTTATACTCTTCTAGACATCCCCTTCCCCTTCTGGACAAACTCCAAATAATATTGCTTCCATTGTGTATGTTCTCTCTTTGAATTAGTGGAACAGTCTCGTTATTTCAATTCCAAAGGTACCTATCTTCCAGCTCTTACGTCCCAGCCTACCCTTCGTTTCCAGTTTTGATTATACACTTACTCTTTTCCGTTTTATTCAGTTTATTTCTTACATCAGGGCTTCCCAACGGGGGCGCGTAGCGACCTACTGGTGGTCGATCAAATTTTGAAGCGGTTCATTGATGATCATGGGGTTTGTTGAGGGTGAACAGCCGAATATGAACTGGAGACTGACGAGTGTAATCAAGATTCCATTAATTATAAAAAATATTAATGAATTTGATAAGTAATTGTTATCTTATATAAAGCAACGATACATAATACATGACAAATTCGCTCTTCTTTCGTCGTATCCGTTGTTCACCCTTAGGAGTTACGATGTTTAGAAAACTCATAAATTATAACTAAGCATTCTCAACGATACTCTATCGCGTAAGGAAACATTTTCCGCCACACGGACTGAAGAAAGTAACTGCCAGTTCTTAAAAAACACTCCACATATTGCAACCACTGCACTACAGCGACGATTAGAAGGAACTCAGCTTCATAAAAGCGACAGCGTCTTCGTTCGTTAAATCGAGATATTTACGAGAATATTGTTCGACGAAATTATTTTAAGTCATTTATATAGAATTCTTTGTGTTATTATTACGAATGCAATATATTATAGAGAAAACGTAATTTGAAGCAAGTAAAGGGGTCGTTGAAAGGAAAAGGTTGGGAATCCCTGGTTTACATTTTAATTTATCAATTTAATTTATTTTTATTTGTAATTTCATTTTTTTTAATTTTATTAATTTAACGCGTTAGTTTGTTAGTTGATCCTGCTCTGTTGAGTTTGTTTTGTTTGGTTGGTGTCTGACCTCTGTTTCCTCCCCAAGGGAGGGCGACTTCCCGCTGCTTCCCTGGATAGCGCGCCATTGAGCCCCTGCGACCGAGCACAGCCGAGCGTTGCCGAGCGCCGCCGAGCGCTGCCGAACGCTTCCGAACGCCACGGCATGGCGGCGTTATGGTTGCAGCCTGAGCGAAGAGCGTCTGCAGCTGCTGGCTCGGTCTGGCGGAGGCGGCAGCGGCGGCGGCGGCGGCGCGGGCGAGGCCCCGAGGGCCCACGCCCACTTTTGACTCCCCGCGCCCACGCCCTCGCCCTCGCCCACGCCCACGCCGTGGAGGCGGTCCCCCAGCGGGCGACGGCCGGCGGCGCGCCGCACGACTGAGAGGCGAAAACCGAAAGTTCTCCGTTCGCTCGACAGAGGCCGCGCCCGGCAGCAGTACGGCGCTGGTGGGGTCATCTGCTGGCGGAACTCGCGTCTCAATAATCTGGTACTGGCTCTCTTCGAGGCGCTGTTTATACGTAACGCCTCTCCATTCGCTGCGACGTGAAACAGTATGCGCGGACCGTTTTCTCGAAACTAATGTGATGCATAAATGAGACTGTTAAAAGTCAACACGAACGTTCAGAAAGAAGAAATGTGAATTCTAATGCCTAGCCAATGTGCGTTTTGATGTCGGTGAACTCAACGATTGCGTACGATGTTCTTTAAATGGTTAATGCGTCCAACTGTGTTGAACATTGAAAGGCAAACGAGAATCATAATCGACTGCTGATTGATAAAGCATACACTGCGCATGCCCCGAAAATGTTGCGTTTCGAATCCTACCATCAACTAGTGTGTACTAAACTACAAGCTTCGTGTAACTAATACTCCCCATTTCAGTTTCATTCGACGGGTGGATGTTTAGAAGATGTGTGTATAGAAGCATGCTTCCATATGCATCACGAAAACGTGAAGCAAATCTGTAGGGGAACTAATGATTCTCAGATTGACGTTTGAGTTTCAGTTTCGAAGCCAAGAAGAGACAACTTCTGATTGCTTTATTTTCACTTCCAAGTGATGTTCATCCAATGAACTACACTCAAATTAACCGAAGTGTTTTTCTCTTTTGGTCGGAGGCATTTGACATCCAACTTCTCAAATCGACTTTCATTTGTGCATACGTTAGATCCCGATGAAAGACTGTGCATGCGTGTGGACTAAAATCACGTTCTAGTGAAAAACAGTTATTAAATGAATCGGTACAGACAAAATGCAAATCAATATACATTTGTACATAACATCTCAACAAAATACTGTGCGAATTTTTACGAACATTTTCTCGCCAGGATTATGTGAAGGTGAAATGAACAGATCAATAAGTTAGAACGACACAAGTGTCTTCAAGTAAGTGTCGTGGACTGTCGTAATGGCAGAGTAATGAATAATGTTGTGGCAGCACAGATGCAAAAACGAGTAGAATGAATCATCTCAATGCATAAAAATCTGAAGATTTTATTCTTTTCATTCTCTGGTTCTTCAAACTTTGCACTAAAATACGAGAAAAAGTCTAACTCTTTACATGCAATATTCCAGTCAGAATGGACAAACTAATTATGAGATGAATTATAGGGATGACACACTTGTTCTTACATCATTAGCTGCCAAAACCAATCATTTGTGCAATCATTGGGAATTCTTTTTTGTATTTAACTTCCTATTCATATTATAGTATATACATCTCTGCTTTTATCAGAATACGAAATGTGCGTGAGTGTAGTATGTACAGAATGTACAGAACAACGAAGTGAGTTAACTCTCGTTCTAGAGTCAAACGAACAAAAGGGCAGCAAAATTTGAACTATACGCACAGCGTCTGAAAAAATTGAACGGTAGTCTAATTTCACGTGTATAAATTGTACATCATTAACGTATTTCTCCTTGCTCCTGTTTTTTTTTTTGCGATTGCAAAATACTGCATTAACATTATGAGAAATGATAGATGTTTTAGCGCATGTTATTGAGATAATCTCCACACATCGAATATCACTCGTCTGAAAGGAAGAATCGGATTCTTCATGATTTTGCTCATCACCTTACACTTCATTTTTCTGACAATAAGCTGAGGACGAAACGATCATCAAATAGCAGATCTGGACCACCCTTTGATGGCGAACATACAAGATGTTTATTATTTGCTGCAAAAAGAGTTCCTACGTGTCAACGAAACGAAAACATCATGGTTCACACCAAGAGTACTTTGGCTACTACCCATAAAATCAAAGCCCTAATGATAAAAGACTTATGCATGCCAACAATGTGGAATATATAAATGTGGAATTGGATAAGGTGGCAGAACATTGCACTTACAAGCGCTATTGCGTAGCAAGTAGAAAACTGAAATACAAGTACCAGTTTAAATGAACCTTTTAAATACTTGCACTTAATTGCGTTATTTTGTTATTTGTTACACATTTTAAAAATTTCCTGTTTTGTTTGATTATTGTACTTATAACAACAAAAGTAAAGCTTTTGATAGCTGATTTGTTAATCGGCATTTGTTACCTCACAGATATGTGATCTAGTCTATGAGCAAGGTGCATGTAAACTGGTATGTATATTTCTTCTCTGGATAAAACAATTTACGTGATAAAAATGGTGAAGGTCTTTCTAAGTTCACTTTGAAAAAACTCTCTTCTTTGAGTTCTACAAGTACAACAGATTCTAAACAAGGCGTGAACTAAATGTGAAACGCAATGGTTACAGAGACAATTATTCTGCAGTATAAAATTGTTTTTACGCGAATAAATGGTGAAGATTTGACTTCAGTTTGTAAGATTTTTATTGTATGTCGTACTGAAAAATGTGTTTATTTCACCAACGTATGAAAATTAAAAATTATGTATCTGTTTTAACTTATCGTTGGCATATTTTTAAGTATCAAATTGCACAAATCCAAATTAAATTGTCACATTACCTGATTCATTGCACTTTGTTCTCGATAGGGTACATCTGCTTGCAGAGACCATAAGACTAACAAGAACTCCAAAGTTCTTCAGAGATAACAAATTGTACGGCAGAAAATTGTCAAAGTTGTCAGGCTTTCTTTCTTTTGGTCAACAATAATTACTCGGTTTGCAACGTTACCTAACTTAACGGTTGACTGTTGCGGGCATGCTTATCCGTACACGAACAACGATAGCTTGTCTCCGATGCTTTTGAGACAGCCATGAATTCTCTTCGCTCAAGTGTTTGTACTTAACAGAAACGAAGCCAAGCCAGGCAGAATGTTCCAAAGCATTTCAACTTAGTGGTTCACGATCAAAACGATTGTCGAACACACAGAACTATCATTTTTTCGTGATTTTTAATTTTTAAAAACCTTTTAAGATAAATTTCTAGTATACATAATATAACAAAAACTCCTTCCATAAAATACATTTACTCTAGAAATATTTCTTTCACTGCATCATAAATTAATAAAAATTATCAAGTGCAATACTTTGGAAAATCGTGTTATTACTACATTAAACCTTCCAAAAATTTTAAGTTATGTACTGATCTGAAAATAACCACAAATTTATAAAAACATTAACTAAAATATTTTTGATTTCTAAGTTAATTTAATGCAAAAGTAAAAGTTTACTCAGATTTCATTAATTAGCCGATTAATTGAGGTAATTTCAGACATCACTTTTAATTTCGGACAAAATGTATTATTCCCATATCATCATTCCAACTAAATATTTCTGCTCTTCTAATCTCACAAGATTAAAACTGGTCGACCTCGTTCTTCAATTTATGGACATTCTGAAACGGTTTACTAACCCATTTCTCACTCTTTGGCAAAACCGAATAAAAATTCTTCATGGATTTACCTGATTTTCAAAAGAGTAAAACCCTTCACTGTGACTTCTGTTAAAACTCACAAAGTTAATTTGCTTGGTCTTCAGGCCTATTGTACGTATGTGGAATTTCGTAAGTCAAACTTAAAAACGAATTAAAAATCGAATATTAGAATTTTATCTCTCCAATTATCTAAGCATACATATATACAAACTGCTGTGTAATAAGTATTTCATGTATTACTATTCATGTACTTAAATGTGAAAATTACTTTAATAAAAAGATTCAAATATGTTAGAATTTTTGTGGATGGTTGAACAGATGAACTCCAGTGAGGATATTAAAAACGAAAACAAAATATTTTTTTCTTATTTTCATAATTCTTGAGACATCCTTCCATTTTCCTGACATTATTTCCCTCTTCGTTTTACTGCACTGTTATTAGGTTTAGATAAAATTTTCAAACAATTTGACTGTATTTTTGTTAGGATTCTTAAAGTTTCCTGATGCTCAAAAAATTACTATAAGAATTGATATTTTTTGTGTAAAACTGAATTTAAAATATTATAAGAAAGAAACATTGAAAAAATTGTGGCAATTTGATATTATAAAATCAATACAGTTAGTTGTTTGGATATTTTTTGTTCGTAACTAAGCAGTTAAAGAATTTCTGAAAATTATTTTAACAGAATTTCCAAAGCAATTTCGATAAATGATATTAATATTTTATAAAAATCGTCAATAAAATATCCAAACACCCGAGACATAACAACAAAGAGCATAACAGTTCGATTCTGAAAAAATGGTAAATATAATTTGTGCCTTGTCAAAAATATCTTCAACTTAACCCTAATTGTAAGCTAGTAATCACAAAGGTTAAATAGTTACACCCTCTTAATTGATATTTATATAATATTATATATTTGAACTAATTATAAGGCAAATGTTTTGAGGGAGTGGAGAGTACACTTCTCTCGGAATGCCGTTTCAGTCTCAACAACATTCGTCAGTTAAAAAATTCCAGGTGAGTGAAAAAAATATTGAAGGGTTATAAACACAATCATAACTACGGAACGGATTTTATTTCAATAAAAAACCGGGAGCGGTAGCTCAATGCATTAACTGATGTCACTGCAGCGCCTCTGACCGGGAGGTCCTAGGTTCGAGACCTGACGGCAGCTCGGTTTTCAACTCTAGCTTTTCAGCTAGGTCGAATTCAGTCGCTGCCTGGAAGAGAATTCTAGCGGCCGGCTGCTCTGATCGGTAGTTTTCTGTGGTTTCTCCAATCAAGACCAGGCGAATGCCGGAGCAGTACCCTACCAAACGGGCCACGGACCGCGCGCGATCTATCCTTCCTCTTCCTTGTCCTATCTTCTCCCCTTACACACTCACACTAACATGCATTACACTACCACACATTCTGGGAGACCGGTCGGGAGCTTAGAGCTTGTCCCGAAAGAGAATGGGGGGGGGGGAAACCCTACTAGCCGACGGTAGGTGGCGCCGGATCTCGCCATCCAGCGGGGCGCCAATCACCGCCATCTCCCGAGAAAAAACATGCACTACACTAACGGGACTAATGACCCAAACAGTTGAAAAATGATTTTGACCTGAAACAGAAAAAATCAATCAATAAAACAGCAAAACATATACATAAATGTGTACTTTTTTTCCAAAACATGTAAGAAAAAGTAGAAAATATGTAAAATAAAAATTCATTAAAGAGTTTGAAGTTTCTCTATACAAGCATTTCTCGAGCACATAACGTCGTCGAGTAGATCTTAACGTTGATTCAGAGCGGATGAAAGAAATTCTCCTCTACAGAAGAAATTGACATCACCGCATAGCCAGTGATGGATCCTGGTGGGATGGGTTGCAGGAAACATACCCCCCGCCCGTATCCAATAAGGAGATACCAGGTAGGTAGTCTGTAAAAAATTGTGTTAGTTTTCGATCGAGTTACGTATAGACTCAATGAAAAATATACGAGTACTTGATTGAAATGACTTCTGGAGTTTGACAAGACTTGGAGTTTGACGAGACTTGGAGGACTTGGAGTTTGACAAGACATGGCAAAGGTTCATAGTCTTCAAAGGGTCATAGAAGCACAGACGCATTACATTGCTTGGTAAGAAAATATCCCAGTAAAACATATAGCTAACTCGCATATGAAATGTTTCATTTTCTGCGTATAAATAAAGGTAACCAAAAATGTAAGAAACGTGAACTGAGAGATAAAATATGTAATTATGTCAAAGTATGTCAAAAAGAATTAGTTCTAATTCATTCAAGATACCTTGTAAACTCTAAAAAAATCTTACTGAAAACAAGTATCTTGTTACTGTAAAAATACGTATTTACATGAAAATCCGTTCCCTAATCATAACTGACTCACGGTCATTAAAAAACAATTTCATAAACAATCAAACATACGAGTTTTGGGTCAAACGACTGGAATGAAAACGTGACTTGCATCTCATCTTCACGAAAATTCAATATTTTGGTACTGGATTTGCGAGAAAGTGTATTAGATTAGCTACTTTTGTGAACTATTACCCACAATTATCTTATCGTGTGTAGGCTACGGTTTAAGCTGGTGCCAACGATTTCAGTGCATGGAATGTGGAATACATCTAATGATAAACGTATGTTTCAGGCATATTGTAAATAAACTACAGGGTAAATTTATAGTGTACGCTGAAGCTACAAATAATTACAATTAAATAAAAATAATATTACAATAAGTTGTTCAAGGAAGTGGCAGGAAGCAACGAAAAAGTTTTGAGGTGAAGAAGTCAATATATATGGGGTCGCACTGAATGATCTCTGAAACGCTTTTCTAGCTCGGAAATATTTCATTATATCTTTGGCTAAAGAGATTGGGGACCTTGAAGTGAATTAATTCTTTAAACTAGTGGTGCTTAAATAGCATATACTTTCTCGCATTATTCCTAAATTTGTCATTTTCGAAAATTCTGAGAGTTCAAAGAAAATGAGACACGCGCCAATATTTTAAGCATCCAATCTGTGGAAAAAATGAAGAAAAAATTTGGACCGGTTTTTGAAAAAAAAACGTCAAAATGTTAAAAATGAGAAAATTTTAAAACGTTTTTGAGGCTTCATGTAAAGTACCTTCAAAAATCAAAACATCTGTTTGAAACTCCCAAAGCCTCGATTTCATGCAGATTGATCGGGAATGTCAATTTTGAAAATAATCGGCTGAACGGTTCAGGCATTCCACTAACGTTGACCACAAATGGGCAGACGAACAGATGTTTTACCGTCAATCGATTTTTCAGTATTAAGGAACCAGAAAATACGGATTTTGGCTTAACCACGAGTAAGAGGAATTTTTTTCTAAATTTAGCAACAGGATTTACCCACTTTTTTCAACAAAATGGTCCGGTAATAAGTGGTTTACCACCGAGAATTCGCCGTTTCTTCCGCCGCATGATTACATAACTTTCTCTTCTTACGAAGTACCATTCTAAGGGTAGGAAAGTAAAAAGACAAACATCGACTGCCATCCGATTTCAAGTAGCGAGTTTGTGCGCTTACGTCATCGAATGTAGAGGTTCGGAGAGGCCTTGAAATCCATTTCGCGCGACTGGTGAATCAGACTCAAGATCCCAACGGAAAAGACGAGTGATTTGGCGGGGTCGTGTAGATTCCAAGAATAATGTTTTAAGCTGGAAACATTTTATAGCTATTGACATACATGGAAATCTTATGAATGTTATTACTGCCGAGGCCAAAAGTTAAAAATCGAGGTAGAGCGTAGCGGAGCCGAGATTTTTAATTTGAACGAGGCAGTAATAACACGAACATTTTGTGATATGTTCAATATTTTATCGGTCACCATGAAATCTCAAGAATTATGCGAAAATTTACATTACTACGATAGTAAACACATTAATTCTGTTGCTACGGCACGTTAGTACGATATCGTAGGTCGATATATGCTTGCGATATATCTATTTAAACAATATTCGTATACCGTTCGAGATATGTGGCTGCAAATAATTCTCCTGAATCTAAAGAAAGGACGTTTGGTTAGGAAATCAGCGCGAAGACTTCCAGTGGCGACACCTTCACATCGTCAGTAAATACGATTACCGGAGTAGTTTCATTTGGTGGAATGTGAGGAAAATGAAGTTAATTTACCTAATATAAATTTTTCTAATTAGACTATTAATAATATTACAATTAAGAATAATTATTCCCCAAACCATTGAATTACTTCTGAATTGTTTGAATCTGATTTGTTTTGTACATCGCCATATTTTTTCCTTAACAAACATTTGACTTGCGATGGTTGTTTACGTTGCTAAGGATGTTAAATTTCTTAACATTCAGGTAGGTACAAGTGCACTTAACAAACCTGCATGGTTGCATGTTCACAGGGGATAAAGACGGATGTGACAGAAGTAGTGAACCGGCGGTTTGGCGGTTGAAAATCTGAAAATGTTGAAAAAGTGCTCTTCCGGTTGATGTTGCTTGTAGTGCCAGGGGGGGGCGCTGTGGTGGGTCATGCACCGATGTCGAATACCAGACCGGTGAGCAGCGCCTCAGACCGGGAGGTCCTAGGTTCGAGTCCTGATGGCGGCAGGATTTTCGACACTAACTTTTCAGCTAGGTCGAATTCAGTCGCTCTCTGGAGGAGAATTCTAGCGGCCGGCTGCTCCGATCGGTAGTTTTCCGCTGTTCCTCTGACCAACACCAGGCGAATGCTGGAGCAGTACCCTAACAAATGGGCAACGGACCGCGCGCGATCTGTCCTTCCTCTTCCTTGTCCTATCCTCTCCCCGTACACACACTTACACTAACATGCCCTGCACTACCACATATTCCGGGAGACCGGTCGGAAGCTTAGAGCTTGGGCCGGTGCCCCGCTGGTGGGAGAGTCCTGGTTAGGGGGAAACCCAGCGAGTCAACGGTAGGTCGGTGCCGGATCTCGCCATCCAGTGGGGGAAGATCACCGCCATCTCCCGATGAAAAACTGTACTTACGGGACTAATGGCCTCGGTAGTTGACGCGCCCGGAATCAGTAACAATCAATCAATCAATCGCAGACCAGCAGTTCCCAATCCAAACCAGGGCCTCGAGGACCTGGTGTTGAAAAGTTTTTGAGGCTTACCAAATGAATACAGAGAGTGACAAAAATGTATACACATTTCAAGCAAATAAAATCAGTCTTAACGTAACAAAGATGAATTTACACAAATAGAAAATGATGAATGACTAATCGTCTAAGACTTTTACTGGTACAACCGTTATAACAGGTGCTTCATATGCCCACAATCGGCGTCGATACACTTCTGAGGAGTTCAACTACTGATAGAGCAACATTTGTAAAATTATCCTCTGCGATTGCAGCCCATACCCTTCAATTTATTCCCAAAGTGCTGACAGTGTAGCTGGTTTTGTACGGTTTACATCTTCAGACTTACCTATAAGTAGAAGACCTTTTAAGTACTCAGTAAATAAATAAATAAAAATAAATAAATAAAAACGTAATGCTAATGGCACAGACTTTCTCGCACAGTTTTCTAAACACTTTAGTCTCGACTAGCTTTTGGATTATGCCTGATTCCTTTCCCAGCTGCCATCTTTTTCCACCCAAAGGACAATTGTTCACATTTTCTTAATGTTTGGCTGCCTAATGCTTGAATTGAAAAAAATAAATATAAATCCTATACCCCACCGACTTGGCCGAGGTGGTTAATTGGCGTGTACGGACTCAGCTCTTCAGAGGCAAGATTCGCTGGTTCGAGCCTTCGTAGTGGATAATTATTTATCACAACTCTCTGCTGCCGCTGAAAATAATTGAGAATTCCAGAAACTTTATTGAAAATCATTTGAAGTAAATCTAATCACAAATACCATTAATTGAGAATAAACTGGAAGTGTCTATATGTGATTTTCGAATTTTCACATCTCGTACTGAATTTGTAAAACGTATGTACCATCAAAGCAATTGTTGCCTTTCTATGCATGTGTTTGAACCGATTTAAAAAAGTCAATTTATTAACATGAAATTTAAATACAATATAACCAGCGCTCATGGGATCGACTTACATATCTTTAACTGATAGCCGGGAGATTGGTTTGGTTTGGTTTTTTCGTGTTTCCAGGCATGTCAACTGCTTTGGTCATTAGTCCCGTTAGTGTAGTGCATGTTTTTTCTCGGGAGATGGCGATGGACTTCCCCAGCTGTATGGCGAGATCCGGCGCTGACCTACCCTCGGCCAATGGGGTTTGCGCCTAACCAAAACTCTCCCACCAGCGGGGCACCGCCCCATCCGGGACAAGCTCTAAGCTCCCGACCGGTCTCCCGGGAATATGTGGTAGTGTAGTGCATGTTAGTGTAAGTGTGTGTGTAAGGGAGAGGATAGGACAAGGAAGAGGAAGGACCGATCGCGCGCGGTCCGTGGCCCGTTTGGTAGGGTACTGCTCCGGCATTCGCCTGGTGTTGATCGGAGAAACCACGGAAAACTACCGATCAGAGCAGCCGGCCGCTAGAATTCTCCTCCAAGCAACGACTGAATTCAACCTAGCGATGGCCGGGAGAGGTGGCTCAAGGCATCAATTAATAGCACTATATTTCCACTAACCGTGAGATGCTAGGTTCGATCCATGGCGAGGGCAGTATTTTCGACACTAACCAGAAAACTAGGTCCAGTCCTGTTGCTGTAAGGGAAAGAATTTTACAGGCCGGCTGCCTTAATCGGTAGTTTTCTGTGGTTCATTGGATCAACACCAGGCGAATACCAGGGCAGTACTCTACCAAACGGATTGCATGTGATCTTTTCTTCCCATTACTTACATATCCAACCCTTACTTACATGCACCACACTACCAAATATGTCGGGAGACCGGTCGAGAGACTACAGTTTTCTCCGGTTTGGATGATACCCTCTGTTAGGAGGCATCTGGATGGGGAAAAACCCGCTTACCGGCCGGTAGGTCGGCACTTGATTAAGCCACCCAGGGCAGGAAGTTCACAGCTCCTTCCCGAGCAAAACATGTACTACATATTCGGTACAAATGACCTTAATAGTTGGCGTGCCCAGAATCACTATCAATCAAACAACCTAATTGTTATATCCACAATACACGGTGTTCATAAAAGATCATTTATTTATCCTTTTTATACAAGGCAAATTCTCTTGATACAATATTCCCCCCTGTTTGCCTTCTCGGCTGACGTCCAGTCTTGGGTACAGCCGCTGCGGCGATCCATGCGCCTCAGGCTCCGGGCCCGCGCCTCCACTAGGCCGGGCGTCACGCCGTCTGCATACGGCGTAGAAAAAGAGAGGGGCGGTAGGTCTACCGCCACTGTCTCTCGCTGCTCCCGTGCGCGCTCCTCCTGTCTGCCTCCTCGGTGACTGGATCCCGATTGTTCTGTTGCTGTAAGGGAAAGAATTTTACAGGCCGGCTGCCTTAATCGGTAGTTTTCTGTGGTTCATTGGATCAACACCAGGCGAATACCAGGGCAGTACTCTACCAAACGGATTGCATGTGATCTTTTCTTCCCATTACTTACATATCCAACCCTTACTTACATGCACCACACTACCAAATATGTCGGGAGACCGGTCGAGAGACTACAGTTTTCTCCGGTTTGGATGATACCCTCTGTTAGGAGGCATCTGGATGGGGAAAAACCCGCTTACCGGCCGGTAGGTCGGCACTTGATTAAGCCACCCAGGGCAGGAAGTTCACAGCTCCTTCCCGAGCAAAACATGTACTACATATTCGGTACAAATGACCTTAATAGTTGGCGTGCCCAGAATCACTATCAATCAAACAACCTAATTGTTATATCCACAATACACGGTGTTCATAAAAGATCATTTATTTATCCTTTTTATACAAGGCAAATTCTCTTGATACAATATTCCCCCCTGTTTGCCTTCTCGGCTGACGTCCAGTCTTGGGTACAGCCGCTGCGGCGATCCATGCGCCTCAGGCTCCGGGCCCGCGCCTCCACTAGGCCGGGCGTCACGCCGTCTGCATACGGCGTAGAAAAAGAGAGGGGCGGTAGGTCTACCGCCACTGTCTCGCTGCTCCCGTGCGCGCTCCTCCTGTCTGCCTCCTCGGTGACTGGATCCCGATTCTCTGCTGCTTGCTGCGAGGGGGCCCGCCAAATACCCCCTTGGGGCCGCGGCTCGCTGGCTGGGCCCGCCGCCGAGGACGGCGGCGAGTCTCTGCTCGCCCATTCTGGCGTGACGGCCCGCGCGCCTCCTGCCATTACGTGGCTCGGTGGCGGGACTTGCGCATGCGCGCGGGCAGTCACAACACTAATAGCTTTCAGTCCTATGTGGACAACTGTAGCGCCTAAACCGTTCAGCCGATTTTCTCCAAAATTGATATATCATGATCGATCTTGAGGTTTTGGGAGTTTCGACCGGATATTTTGAGTGTAGATGAGTTTTTACATGAATCAGGCATTTACCTTTTTGTGCCTCTGCCCGAGTTCGATTCTTACCACCCTTGTGCGGAGAAGTGGTCTGAGCGTAGGCTAGTTAACTCTCAAGAACTCAGATAGGGTCTCGGAAGCGGAAAAAAATGTTGCTAGTTGAATGCACTTTTGCTGGTTTATTTGTTAGTATAGAATTTCGGAGCATTTAGAACTAATGCGAGAAAGTATGTGCTTTGGCACTTTTATTTGCTTGAAGTGTGTATACTTTTTGGCACCCTCTGTATATAAGTAAAAATTCAAATACACACTCACACATAAACGCATTTAAATGAAATGTACTATAAAAGAACTAAAAATAATATTTTAAATTTTTTTGGTCAGTTTTATTAACATTTATAATAAAAATATAATAATAAAATAATATATTATATATTTAAAAGTTAGAAAGCTTTATTGTCATTTATTAGGGTCAGGAAGTAAGAGAACTGAAAAACAAGCGGTGAAGATAAACTCAACGAAATTTTGACAATGCCCATCACTAGGGAATCAAATCACGATTAAAACTTGTCAGTTTCAACCTCAAGTAGCCTTCTACATTTTGTTTGTTTATACAGTGAAACCCCTATTTTACGCCACTCTACGGACTGGTCAGAAAAAGAGTAAAATCGAGGAAATTATTTTTTTGCACAGATTTTGTTCTAAAACACGTTTAATTCTAAAAATAATAAATTAACACTTCAATTGAAAAGAAATTAATGACTAGTGGTGATAAAATAGCACGTACTTTTTCATCCGCACTTTCACGCGAAATGTACTAAAAGTTTCGAAAAATTGGCATGCCGTATTTCAAAATCTATTTTTAAGGAACAGATTTCATTAAGGTAAAAAATCTCTATCTTCATAATTATAATTGTAAGAGACGCCGAAAAAAGTTTGAACATTTGCAATTTTCGAAAAATCCGAGTTCGCAACGAAAATGAGACCTACACCACTCTCGTTAGCGTCCTTCACACTATCCAAAAACAAAATTTAATGGAAAACGATGGAGCCTTTATTTTTAATTTTGAAAATGTCCTTGTGGCTTGAAAGTGTCCAAGAATCCCCAAAAATTTGAATATCTGTTTCAAATTCGAGGGGCTGCGAGTCAGATCGATTGGGGAATATCAATTTTGGAGAAAAATGGCTGAACGGTTTACCGATAGCGTTGTTCAAGATGACAGATGTTTGGAGTCAATCATTTTTCGATATCAAGGACCCCCAAACTGGATTCTGGCTACACCACGTGTTAGAAGATTTTTTTCTAAATTTAGCTACTGGATTTATTCCCTTTTTCGTACCAGGGCCCGGCAATAAAGAGCTTTTCTGCCGAAAATTTGCCGATTTTTTCCGCACATTACATAATTTTCTCTGTACTGCATAAGCGGTAGCGAGAAAGTAAAATCCAGCAACTAACTTATCACTAGCGACAAACTAACTCAACAAACACACTGGAAAAGAAAAAAGTAGCATGGTCTTAGTCATGGAAAATCACTCAGCCAACCAATTCAGAACATTCACCAGTATACTCCCATTTGTAAATAGAAAATCACATAACATTTATATGTATCTCCGCTACTCTTCCCGAAACTGACACCATCATTGCCGCCTTTTCTTTCAGAATATCCGTCTAAATTAAAGTCCTGCATGCAAAAACCATAATATGGGTTTTAATGCACAGTAGGACTTCACAACTAGACGCAAATCGAGGAAAAGTAAAATCGCGAAAGTAAAATAGGAAAATTATACATTACTTATATGGATGTTTTGCCGGACTACTAATTTATGAGGTAAATGCCAGGAAAACGAAAAACGGAGAACGTAAAATCGAAGTTTCACTGTATACTTATTTTTCAAAAGAAAAGAAAGTTTAGAAAATGCGTTTACAGATATAAGTGGTAGAGAACCCCTGATATATCTCAGGGTGATATTCATAATTACTGGATATTGATGCCGAACGTATGCCTGGAACAGGATGTTTTAAAAAGTATTACATTTTGTTGTAGGAAAGTGTGAAGAACGTTTAAGAGAATGGTGCAGGTCTCATGTTCGTTAAAAACCCTCATTTTTTGAAAATTACAAAAGTTCAAACTTTTTTCGGCGGCGTCGGTTTTTTCGGAGACATTCTACAATTAACATATTAAAGATAGAGATATTTTCCATTAATGAAATCTGTTTCTTAACGATACATTTCAAAATTAGGTCATGTACCGTTCTTCAAAAATTTGAGTACTTTACGCGTAATTTTGCGTAAAAGTACAGGCGAGAAAGCACGTGCGGTATTATCACCACTAATTTTTAATTTAATTTCGAATATCGTCGACTTTGTTCAGCAACGTCCAAACGCTAATATGAATTTCTCTCGCGACGTCGCGCCCTCCTGCAAAGAGTGACAACTGAGCTTCTTACCGGGAGCGGTAGCTCAGTGCATCAACTGATGTCACTACAGCGCCTCTGACCAAGAAGACCTATGTTCGAGTCCTGACGGCGGCAGGATTTTCGACACTAGCTTTTCAGCTAGGTCGAATTCAGTCGCTGTCTGGAGGAGAATTCTAGCGGCCGGCTGCTCTGATCGGTAGTTTTCCGTGGTTTCTCCGATCAACACCAGGCGAATGCCGGAGCAGTACCCTATCAAACGGGCCAGGGACCGCGCGCGATCTGTCCTTCCTCTTCCTTGTCCTATTCTCTCCCCTTACACACACATACACTTACACTAACATGCACTACACTACCACATATTCCGGGAGACCGCTCGGGAGCTTGTAGCTTGTCCCGGCTGGAGCGGTGCCCCGCTGGTGGGCGAGTCCTGGTTGGGGTGAATCCCCGCTAGCCGACGGAAGGTCGGCGCTGGATCTCGCCATCCAGTGGGGGAAGATCACCGCCATCTCTCGGGAAAAAGCATGCACTACACTTACGGGAGTAATGACCTAAGCTATAGACACGCCCGGAATCACTAAAACCAACCAACCTGAGCTTGTGCGTCTGCTCTCTCCGCCCGTATTCCCACAAGCACCGTGTCAGTCACTAGGATGAGAAGGTACCGCCGCCCCACACGAATCGAAAAAGACGGTTGCAATTAAGCTCTAGTTGCAAAGGCAAACAATGTTTGGGGCGTTGTTTGAAATCTGATTTCTAATTCAATTCAATGATGCATTATTTCCCGTGGCAAGGTTCAGTCCAAGAAACCTACTCTTCCGCCTGACCACGCAAATTTCGCTAGGCTCCTTTCACCCTCTGGCAGGAATAACTCGGGCGATGAAATAGGCGATTTGAATTTTCCTCAGATGCTTTTAGTTTTGTTTAGATTAGTTTTAGATTTAGTTTTGAGGATATTTTGCATGCAGAAAATCTACAACACGGGACACCCATGGAACAACAAGGCGTATGAAGGATTCTTTCGCCCTTAAAAAACGACAGTTTCGATCACGTTTGAACCCACAAACTTGGGTACAACAGTCCGAAACGTTAACCGTTTCACTACCGAAGCCACGATGACTAAGGGCAGCATTTTTCTAGAGACATCCTAATTCCGCAATAATTCAAAGTTCCATTCAACGAATACTGCAACTATTACGTACGTCACAAGCTAAGAATTTAGTCGTCAGACATCATGCCATAAGTCGAATATTCGTCCTGCGCATTAACACAGGCTGTTGTCTTCGTATGACGACACATGGTAGACAAATAGACGAACAGGCCCGCTGCATTTCATCTCCGGCCCGTAGTGCTCTCCGCGGCCACCGCGCGGCGCTGCGGTCGGCGCTGGCTGGCGGGGCGTGGGCGGGGCGGGGCGGGCGGGGGCGGGGCGGGGGCGGAGAGAGCAACAATACCACTAATGAGGTTACTCGCCCCATTAGGCTAGCGGATGGCCCGTGCGGCCCGCCATTCATCCGCGCTGTTACCAACTTTAACGGTCGGAAGACCCTAAAACCAATCTGCCGGGCAGCGCGCGGGGCTGACAGGTAATTGAAATGAATGCCTGCCCGCCCCCCCCCGCCCCGCCCGCCCCGCCCGCGACCGCGAGATTAACGGTAAGTGCGCACCGCACAGCACGGACAGGCGGAAAAAGATGCGAGCGAATATCCAATTCAAGAGGGAAGACAGCGCGAAAGCAAATGTAGTACAATCGAACGTTCCACTTGACAAACAATAAATACAGGCCATTTAAAGAATTTAATCGCGGTAAGATTAATATGTGATTACAAAAGTAACGGTAACAATAACATGGGATAATAATGAGGGAATAATAATGGAGAGTACGAAGTCTTCGGTGTTTTCCCTTGCGCAGTGTCATTCGACAAGATGCTGCAACTTCTACTAAGCGACTACTGCTGCTGGAATGATGATGATAATATTACAATTAATATAATTCTTTTTCTTATACACTTCACGGTTTATATATCTGCCTGTTCCTGCTTCACAGAGTCTCCCTCCATCTCATCAGTCTTCCCACGTCTCTTCGTCCTTTCGGCGCGTAATACTAAGCAGTTTTGGGAAGTCTGGTATCTGCTGTTCTTTCAATACGTTGAAATTTGCTTCCGCATTCTTGCATCCTGGTGTTTGTTGGCTCCACTTTTAATTCTTTTATTATTTTTTCGTTTCTGAACCTTTTCTCTCTTGAACACCCTTCAGTTTTGCGCAAAAATCTCATTTCACTGGCCTGTATCCTTTCCAACTTTCACTTTGTAAGTACCAAGCTTTCGCAGTCATAGAGAAACATGGGAATTGCCATAGTTTTGTATATTTTTATTCGAGTTTCTGATCTCGTTTTTTTTAGGGTGATGTGAATGAACCCACATATTTTTTGGAACCTCGAAAGTATGTTTTCTGTGTCCCCATTTTTCTGGTAACTTATTATACACCCTAGACACCACCTTCCTCAGAAACTCTAGGATGTGGTGCCCTACATAAGTAAAGGAGGATACTTGTTCCAAATTTTCGTTATTTACGACTATCTTAGACCTGATTGGAGTTTCCCCCCCCCCCCCAAAAAAATCATTTTTGTTTTCTCTCTTGACATCTGAATGTCATACGTTTTTCAATCTGGAGGTAGTGTATAGATAGTTGTAAGTCATCTTCTGTCTCGTGTACTATTGTAGCATCTGCTTATAATAAAATATTTAAAAATAATTTCTACGATTAATTTTATGGATCACAATGGATATTATTACTATTATTATTATTATTAATAATAATAATAATTATTTGTATTTAATATTTTTCGGTTAGTTTTATGGATCACAAGACTCAGAATAAGTCTTAATATACAAAGGAGTTAGACAAGGCTGCCCGACTAATAATGCCCCGTAATAATAATGACACAAGTCCTGCCAATAGTGATCGGACATCTGGGATTTGTTCCACACAATCTATGTAACTTGTCCAAACTCGCAGGTCATCCAAAACAATGGGAAGTGAAAAACATCATGTTATTAGAAACAGTGAATTTCTTGGACGCAAATTATTGTCAGGCATCAAGGTGGTTGCTGGAAATCGACTTACAAAATTTCTTTAATGAGAACCCTTAAAAGGTTTGCCATTGGTGTAACAATGTGATTCTGTAAGTTTCAACTCAATCAAAATAACGTTAAGAAATGCTTCATCAGCCATTAAAACTAGTGAGGCTACAATAGAACGTAACTTTCTCGTATGATCTGTGACTTTTGCAAATTTCGAAAATGCAACCGGCTTATGTTGCTCAGAGCATCAGTTGATGTCGCTGCAGTGTCTCTGATTGGGAGGTCCTAGGATTCGAGTCCCGACGGTGACAGGATTATCGAATAGCTATTGTAGCGCCAGCTGCTCTGGTGGATATAGTTTTCCGTGATTTCTACGATCAACACCAGGCGATTCCCGACTCTAACAAACATGACAATAAGCTAAATGAAGTCGTAGGCTTCCGCGGCTAGAGTCAATATTACATTCTTGGCTGTCCGGGTGACGCCGCGTTAAGTTATCTGGTGCCGACGTTTCGATCATCATGTCGTGATCATTACGAGCCCTGATGAAGATCGCGACATGATGAACGAAACGTCGGCACCAGATAACTTAACGCGACGTCACCCGGACAGCCAAGAATGTAATATGACAATAAGCTGAACAATTTATTTCTGCAAGTGATCGAACAGTCCACATCGCCAAGAAAATGCACGGCCCCCTCTGCGCATCAGTAATAGCACCCATTAAGAGACACTGTCAATAGACAAAATATCAGATATAGATGTCAAAGCTGTATGAAAATGGAATGGAGGAAAATTAATTAAAAAATGAGCCCGCGCCCATTTAGCGCCGACCCCGTAGTAACGAGAAAATACAAAATAATAATAATAATAATAATAATAATAATAATAATAATAATAATAATAATAATAATGCAAAACAACATTACACTACTCATAAAATATTGTAAACAATAAATAATTCCATATTTCATCAGTTTGTCTTGCAACATTTGGCGGAATGGTTTCAATAAAAAAAGTTTTCATTTTATGGCTATTATTTTGTAGCACCTCTAGTAAACTGCAGGTTCTAACTGCATGATGAGCCAAAAAGCTATTTTCGGACTAAAAAGTTCCATCTGCAAAAATTTAAAATTACTGTACTTCCAATACATATTTTTCTCTTAAATTTACTCTTAAGAAAGATATTTCTTGGCACGGAAAATTGCTAGATACTGATGAAGTAATGTTGACATTTTGTCATTAAATTAAAATCTCAACTTCGAATGCTCTCCTGTAAAATTTACTTCAGCGCATTTATTTTAAGGTCGCGATCTGAGAAAACATGTACTACACTGGGAAGAGTACATGAATTGGTGATATTTGTGCAGCTAAATACCAACTGGAAAATACGCATTGATGATGACCATTTCATAAGATGGCGACCACCTCGCTGTTGTTTTCATTCCGTAGTATGTTTCTCAGCGTGATCCACGTTGTGTGGTTGGATTATTTCTTCATTCATATCTGTGTTTTCAGTTTCCCCCATCGACAGCAATGCACATCTGCAGTCCTGTATGCAAGAGCTGACGAATTGACTACATTCTTTTGTGCAGCTATAAATCGATTCTTTGGAACTTCAATCAGGAGAAGAAAAGTTCGATTCAGATGAAACAATGAAAAAAATCTCTCAATATGATCGTTAATATTGTTTTGTTTTACCTATGTCCTTCGAGTCAAAACTATGAATTTCTACCGCTGGCGGTAGCTCAGTGCATCAACTGATGTCACCGCAGCGCCTTTGACCGGGAGGTCCTAGGTTCGAATCCTCACGGCGGCAGGATTTTCGACACTAGCTTTTCAGCTAGGTCGAATTCAGTCGCTGTCGGGAGGATAATTCTAGCGGCCGGCTGCTCTGATCGGTAGTTTTCCGTGGTTTCTCCGATCAACGCTAGGCGAATGCCGGAGCAGTACCCTACGAAACGGACCACGGACCGCGCGCGATCTGTCCTTCCTCTTCCTTGTCCTATCCTCTCCTCTTACACACACACTTACACTAACATGCACCACCCTCTCACATATCCCGGGAGAACGGTCGGGAGCTTGTAGCTTGTCCCGGCTGGGGCGGTGCCCCTTTGGTGGGAGAGTCCTGGTTAGGGGGAAACCCCACTAGCCGACGGTAGGTCGGCGCCGAATCTCGCCATCCAGCGGGGAAAGATCACCGCGATCTCCCGAGAAAAAAAACATGCACTTCACTCACGGGACTAATGACCAAAGCTGTTGACGCGCCCGGAAAAAATCAATCAATCAAAACTATGGATTTCTGTAATGGCGCCTCTATCCCTCACTGCTACCTCTCTCAGCCTCCCCTCTCCCTGTGACAGGCTCGATGCCGCCAAGACCACCTTCCCTGAAGGCAGTTGACAGTTGCAAGGACTACTAAAGGATATATCGATCGTCTAATTTAAAATCACATTTCAGGAAGTATAATTTTATACTCAAATTATTTGCAAAACATTAAGAAATGATACATCACTGTATTCCTCTTATGATCTACAAAAGGCTAGTGAGAAAAATGTATAGTTCCATTTAAAAAATCAAAAGTGATTAAATTTCTTAAAAAACTAGAAATACAAACAATATGTCTATGATATATTACTTTCCCCATGAGTCCGCATTTTATATTCTATTTCAATTTAATCGTGCACACAAGCTGTACATTTTATTGCAAGATATAAGAATCTGTTTTCCTATTGTTACACACTCCTTGGTCCACATCCCAGAAATGTCGCGAGTGTCATACCTTTATGAATCCTCCATAAACAAATATTTACGAAAAATTGTGTTGTAATAATTGCTGAAGAGATGTTTCCAGAAAAAATAAATCAATGCAAAGATATTAGCCTTCCATTCAAAACATTTGCAAGCAGAGTAAAAGAAATAGCTTCTAACATTTTCTTTAAAATTTCTGATAAGGCAACAAAGTTTGAATGTTTTTCAATTACTTTGAATGAGTCGACAGATACGACATAGCACGCGTATTATTGTTTATAAGAGGTATCAGTCCTAATTTTGAGGTTACGGAAGAATTGTTTGGCGTCATTAGCTTATATGGAAATACTACAGGGGAAGATATTTTGAAAGAAATGCTGAAATCTCCAGTAAGTACAATCTCAATGTCCCAACTTAAATGTGCCTCTAAAGATGATGGAAGGAATACGAGTGGCACAAAAATTGGTGTTCTTGAAAAGTTAGTGCAGAGTGTGCAGACAAAGGAATTATAAAAACTATGGCATACATTGTGTGCTTCGTCAACAGGAACTGTGTGGAAAATCAATGCACAAATTGTTATGTAATGACATATGTGATTTCTATTGTCAATTATTTTCGTTCGCATGGACTACAACACCGTCAGTTCAAGTCTTTTCTACAGGAAGCACAATCCCTGAAACCTGATATTCCCTATCATGCTGTTGGGGGCTGGGGTAAGGTGACTGAGTTGTGGCCAAGTCCTAAGTAGTTTCTTTTCTTTGTGTACAGATATTGAAATATTCCTGGCAGAGAAGGGACAACCAAATAAAGTACTATCTGACAAAGAGTAGTTTTAAAAATTGTCTTTCATTTGCGATATTGCAGATTACCTAAATGAAATTAATAAAAATAATGAAAATAACATATACACTCATATCTAGGCAATTAGGAAGAAATTATTTCTAGAAAAAGAGATTGTCACAAAATCATTTGCTTACTACCTCATCTATACGTTACTAAGTGCTGAAAATGTTTCTGTTCCCACTTCCATTTTGTTCGGAAATTCTTTCAGAATTGAAAATTAAGTTCGAAAATTAATTCACTGACTTAGATGTTAACTCCAGAGACACGAGTTTTTCAGAACCCGTTTTTATGTTGTTAGGAACAAGACGTGATTGTGTTTATACTGTGCATGGCCCAGTACCTTTACAAATGGAAATACCGAGAGCGGTAGCTCAGTGCATCAACTGATGTCACTGCAGCGCCCCTGACCGGGAGGTCCTAGGTTACACTCCCCACGGCGGTGGCAGGATTTTCGACACTAGCTTTTCAGCTAGGTCGAATTCAGTCGCTGCTTGGAGGAGAATTCTAGCGGCCGGCTGCTCTGATCGGTAGTTTTCCGTGGTTTCTCCGATCAACGCTAGGCGAATGCCGGAGCAGTACTCTACCAAACGGGCCAAGGACCGCGCGCGATCTGTCCTTCCCCTTCCTTCTCCTATCCTCTCCCCTTACACACACACTTACACTAACATGCACTACACTACCACATATTCCGGAAGACCGGTCGGGAGTTTAGAGTTTGTTCCGGCTGGGGCGGTGCCCCGCTGGTGGGAGAGTCCTGGTTAGGGGGAAACCTCACTAGCCGACGGAAGGTCGGTGCCGGATCTCGCCATCCAGCGGGGGAAGACCACCACCATCTCCCGAGAAACAAACATACACTAACGGGACTAATGACCAAAGCAGTTGACGCGCCCGGAAACAAAAAAAAAAAACCAAACCAAACAAATGGAAATAATTGACCTCAAAGCTGATTATGCAATGTCGGGCAAAGCCCCCAAAAAAGATTGAGTGTTTTTTTCATGTTTCCGGGCGCGTCAACTGCTCTGGTCATTAGTCCCGTTAGTGTAGTGCATGTTTTTCTCGGGAGATGGCTGTGATTATCCCCCGCCGGATGGCGAGATCCGGTGCCGACCTACCGTCGGCTAGTGGGGTTTCCCCCTAACCAAGACTCTCCCACCAGCGGGGCACCGCCCCAGCCGGGACAAGCTCTAAGCTTCCGACCTGTCTCCCGGAATATGTGGTAGTGTACTATGTAAGTGGAGAGGATAGGACAAGGAAGAGGAAGGACAGATCGCGCGCGGTGCGTGGCCCGTTTGGTAGGGTACTGCTCCGGCATTCGCCTGGTGTTGATCGGAGAAACCACGGAAAACTACCGATCAGAGCTGCCGGTCGCTAGAATTCTCCTGCAGACAGTGACTGAATTCGACCTAGCTGAAAAGCTAGTGTCGAAATTCCCACCGCCGTCAGGACTCGAACCTAGGACCTTCCGGTCAGAGGCGCTGCAGTGACATCAGTTGATGCACTGAGCTACCGCTCCCGGTGCAAAAAAAGAAGAAAAAGAAATTTGATTGGAATCCACAAACAGCTCCCAATGGATCTTTATCCAGAAATTGCAATCCCTTTTCAGAAGTTTGTTGTTGGTATTTGGTGCAAGATATTGATGCGAAAAGACTTTCTTGAAAGTGAAGTCTAAGTACTGATGTAACGTAAGTGATGAACATTTGAGAGGCATTATAATGAAAAAGTGAAGTGAAATAAAAAGTTAAAATTTAATTTATTGTCTAAAAATAATTAATCTCTCATTGAGGTACGTTTTAAGATCATTTATCATTTCTGGGCTTTGGAAAAGAAGTGTCTGTAATTAAATATCGAAATTTGATAACTGTAGCCCTCAGTGTGTATTATTATGTATAGTACGCGCAGAATTGTGTGCTTATATGTCCACATGTGTTTTAAGAATTAATTTGCAGGTTGTTAACTGTTTTGTCGTTCCTTAATTAAAATTTAATTTAACAAATAGGGATAAATTCTATCCCATCTTGGAATAACTGTCCGCTTCCTTTACAAATGTCCCAGTATCTATTGCTGTGTGACGATGAGAAACCCCACTCAAAGGTTCTGAAGACCAGTTTACACGGTGAGGGGATGTCTTCGAGCTACCTACACAAACCCTTTTCCCATGGCCGAGAGGCCGGATCACCGTTGGTCGGCCAAGGTCTTTAGTGGGCTGTCGAGCCAGGACGACTAAAATCTTCTATTTTAATAGAGAGAACATTATTTTCTTGCATTGCTAGCAGAAAAGCAGGTGCTTGCAACTCCCGACAAACAGGGAAACCAATAACTTTACTAAGAACTTTTATCTACAAACGATTTAAAATGAGAAACGCAAAATATAGCTTCATCATTTACCATGAGCTACAATTGTTGAACACTTTTATTGCTCAACCATTTATCTTTCACGGTTTCTCTGTAGGCAATTTAAATGCTGACGTATACATGAGACGCATTGTAATATTTTTTCTAGCCGGCGGCGCTAGCCGAATTCGTTTACTACGCTCCGTGAAGTCGCGAAGGTTAAGCGAATTTGAGACCCGCGGGATCTTGGTTGGGTGACCGGCCAGGAACCCCGGGATCTAACGTCGTCGAGCCCCTGGCCGAAGGGATAAAAGGCACTGACTGACTGCGACGTGACGAGACTTGACTAGCAAAGTAATTACGGAGTATTAGTAATTAACGAAGGATTACTCCAAAGAAAGCGCTCAAAGCCCCTTAAGGGGCTTTGAGACGCGTTGCGTCAAGATGTAGATGCAACAAACTAAAAAACAAAAACAAAAAAAAACAAAAACACAGGAACCCCTTTCAGATATAAAACGATTCCAACTAACGCTACTACGACAATTATACCGTACTGTATTATTCTTTTAATATTCCACGATTAATCACTTCATTAAATAAAATTAATCAAAACTTGATCTTCGATAGCTGCCATGTCCATATATTCCACCTGATTCCGATCACGACAATTATACCATATTGTATTATTCTTTTAATATTCCACGATTAATCACTTCTTAAATAAAATTAATCAAAACTTGATCTTCAATGGCTGCCATGTCCATATATGAAGAGAAAAGTATGTAATGCTGAAAAAAACGGTGATTTTTTGACAGATATCCTCATGTTATGGAGCCCTGATACAGAAATAGAGGGTAAAGGATACAGCCGAATAAGGCGGTGAAAAGTGCCCCCAAACCAAATCAACAATCGCAATGAACATATGAAGAGAATACAAAATGACGTAGATTCACAAAAATCAGCCTCCTAGGGCAATCTGTTGCAGACACGAGAAACGTGTTTTGCGTTTAATTTCATATAGAAAAAATTCATATAGAAAAAAATTAATAAATTGTTGAAATTCATTTTCGACGTGATAATGTTGGAGTACTGTCTCATTTTTTCCCTAAAATGGATCTTATAACGTTATATAACATATATTTTTTCAGATTTTTAAATAATGTAGACGGCAGTGAAAAAAATTAAAACCATCGCACAGTGGGGCAAGAGGGCCTCATTTCTGGCATTAATTCCAGTAACACCTATAACCCATAGTATTGCATATCACTGTAAAGAGAAATTCATGTTGAAAGAAATGGTGTAACTTCCAATTCGATACCTCTTCATCTGACAAAAAAATGGTCGATTTTCTAGGAATACGCATTGTAAATAAAAACAACAAATAACGTTACATTACGTTTTATTGAAGGGGGAGCAAAAAATGAAAGGTTTTACTAATTACATAAATTAAAGTCAAATATAAATATAGTGTAATTATATTAAATCATTAAAAAATCATCATCATCATCATCGCTATCAATAGTATGAACTGTGTCATCGCAATCATCATCCGCGCGGGCCTCATAATTTTCAGAATGAACACTGTGTTCGGGTGGATGAACCAATAGTTCCTGAGCTTCTTTTGGGAGGCTTTGCACATTTTTCGTAGGTAATTTTCTCTTGTTGGTGATAAGTGGATCTGATCTTAAGAGCAGTAAATTTAAAACATCACTATTAGTTTTTCACGGAACATTTTCGGGAGAAGTGCTCTCTGTTTTTCTTAAAATCTTTGTTGAGTGCTTCTTGAGCTTCCTCTGTTAATTGTCCCAAATTTGGGGGCAAAGCTGACGAGACAGTATCAGGTCCATGAATAAAATACTTGTGCAGTGTAGGTGACATGTTGTACCATGGATATTTTTAACAAAATACCGAGCCGTGTTCTGAGCTAAAGCCCGAAACTTTTCAACATGAATTTCACTGCCACTTGATACGACAATCATAATTATTGCATCATTTTAATTAAATTTACATCAATGCGTGTAATTTCAGCAGATAGTTCAAGGTTCTGGAAGAACCGTCGAGCTATATTTCTGGTATTTGTATTACCGGATCCTGGTTTTGGCTGATCCACAATCAAACCACTGCGTTCTCGAATCTCACTCTGAATACGAGCTTTATTTTCAGCCAGTGTTTTTAGCATTCCCTCGCGCTTGACACGTCTTAATAGGTAACTTATAAGCCAAATGCAATAGGCACTCAAACATGCGTATCAAGCTATGTAGTATTGACAAACCGTGAACCACACTTTGTTCTTGTCTTCAGTTTTTAAGTCAAGAAATCAAATTTTTTGTCTGTTTCTCTCTCATTAAAGCTCCACATAATATCCAAAAGTTCTTTTCTCTTGATATGAACAGTATTCGAACTCTTGCCTGCCCAAAAAAAATTACTCACATAGTACACAATTCATTTCCGGTATTTTACGTGCAGACACGTCCGTAAAAAATCATTCCGGTGAAGAAAGTAGCAAAAAGTAGCAAGAAAAAACAGCTGTATAATATATTTGGAACATTACTGAATAGCGAGAAACAAAGATCAAGGCTTGATCACCTTTGATACATAATTAAAAAGTTGTGTGTTTCACAAAATAAGACGTAAGTTTTAAATGTTAAAAGCTATTTCTTTGTAGTTTTATTTCTATTAATATTAAGTCCTAGATTTTGTATTTGTCACATGCTAAATAACATTAAATACCTGAACTTGAAGCTTCCATTGCAAAAAGTTGGTTTTCTTCACAAACACTGACTGAAAAACACCACGAACCTAGAGATAAATTCTCACTAATGAAAAGCACGTCCGACCGTCACTACAACACTGCATGAACTGAAAGCTCTACGGTGGAGACGGACAGCCCAAGCGGTGTGACATGCTAGGACATATTCGTCCAGGTTCTCCTTTGCACGAAACCATAAGAAATTTTCACCCTAAATAATTTTGGTTTTTTTAATTTCTGCCAGGTTTTGCTGTCATTTGCCCCATAGTGCATCGGTTTAAACATTTGAAGTTGACAACAATTTGAAAGGTAAGATTTATCCATTCATGTGCTGTACCTCTTAATTCGCAAACCTTCAAGTTTGGATAAGAGTGTGTGATGATCAATAATGTCAAATACTTTTGATATATTAGAAATAAAACCGATAGGGATTTCTTTTTGATTTAAAGCAACAAGTATGTTATTTAGAAAGGTGAAGATTGCATTTTTCTGTAGATCTACCATTTCTGAATCCATGTTGGGTCTCCGTCAATATGTTTTTTGAATTGAGAAGCTTTTCTAGAATTTTTGAAAATCCAGATAGTAAGGATATTGGTCTGTAATTCATGAGATCGTGGGTGTTGCCTTTTTTGAATAGTGGCTGAACTTTTGCTTTTTGAGAATTTCTGGAAAGCTACCTGTCATTAAGGAGTGATTACAAATAATAAAAATAATAATAATAATAATAATAATAATAATAATAATAATAATAATAATAACAATAATAATAATAATAATAGTAAAAATAAAAATGGGTTGAAAACTTCACCCGAAACGTTGTATATAAAGATTGATATAAGTTTTATAACCAAATTTTTAATGTGATGTGGTGATCTTTAATTGAATGTGAATGACCGTTGAAAGAAAAAAGTAGGGCAGAAATTCTGAATAAAATATATAGAAGTCAGAATAATATAAACATATAATACTTTCTCATACGAAGTAAGGTGAGAAAGTATAAAACTAGCTCCGAACTTCCAAAAGCGTTTTCTAAAATCTAGTAACTTACATAAACGTCTGATATCGCCCCAAACATGTTCCTCGCAACCTAACAAAGAATACATAATGTAGACTCAGCAGCACCTAAAATGAGTCGTTAACAGTGATGACACCGACTACACATGGCTCAAATGTTAGAGAATTGCAGTGAAATGATTAAATTATATGAAGCACGATTCTTAAAGTAGAAATTTCGAGCTTTAATGTTTTATCGACTAAAAGTATTTTGAATGAACATTCACAAAGCTAAGATCTTTTGACATTTTAAGTATGAAATTAATTATGTCATTTCTTAAGGTGTTATGAAAATTAATGAGATGTGAACTTGATTTTCTCCATAAATATATTTTTATAAAAGTAAGAAAGAAAGTAACATTGTTTTAAGAAAAAATTGTCCAGAAAGAAACTAAGTTGTTCTTTCACGTTCAAAATTACCCCAAAACCATGTTACATAAATCTCATTATACCTTTGTATTACGTTCATTAATTTTAAAATTCAACAATTCTATCTTTTTTATGACAAAATAATCATTATAAAAATATAGATATTAGAATTCAGTATTCTTAACAAATTGAATAATGCTGATGTTATATTAGGTAACAATGATATCAATATTACTAAGCCAAGAATGAAACAATAAAACTATGAATTAGTTTATTTGACTTCATATTTCAGAACATTAATAATAAGTACAGAGCTGTTCTCCAATCACAGAAGTTCTCCAATCCTAGTCCTGTTAACATCATTATCAATGTTTTTATATTTCACAAATGTATTTTCCATAGGAATTGTTAAATTGAAGTAATAATCCATACTTCTTTATTCCTTACTAACTTACTTGCTTCTCCAGTAGAAGATTGCAAATATTCTTCCAGCTCTTTCACCTTGGTAGAATGAAGTGACAGCTGTAAAGTTTATAGATGACTGAATTCCAAAGAATTCAATCATCATAATCACTTAATCTAATTCGATTACTATTATCATCCAAACTACAGTAATGTCTATTAATCACATTATTGTCCAGGATAACAGTGTTTTTGTCAAAAAGGTCTTTGAATTATCATTATTTATTGATTCCTGTTATATTGAAGTGAAGGTGCACATCCAAATATGTGGCAAAGACAGAACTGCATGATGATGTTTCAACTGCTAGAAATCATGACATTGTTTCAAATAAAGAATGACATCATGGCCCAAAAAGTTTTATATTCACTTGTAATTTAATTATAATTTTACATGGACGTATCATGTAAGACTGTGCAACATAGTCACAAAACTATTTGTATAATACAACTGTTTTATAATCCCACAATGACCTCATTTGTAAAGAAAGCCACTTTTGGTATTGAAACACAGCAGTAAAATAGTAGGCTATTCAAAATCCAAAAAGTCCACAACCATTTTGACAGAAAATGATGTCAGCTTTAAAGAACATTCCTACAAATTTAATTCTCCCAAAATATCAAAACATACAGAACTATCAGAACAAATAGAACCATCACAACATCATTCATACAGAACAAATATCAATTAAATTAAGTATGGTATCATGCTTTCAAGAAATATACACAAGTAGTTGGTCAATTGGAATTATTGGAATATGTATTGAAAATATACACAAGTTGTGTTCACACCACAAATATCTCATCCAGTATCATTAACATTTGCTGCTTTAACAAGCAGAAGTTCAACCCTCTTTTATGCCCATAATTACAAACTTTCTGAAAGAGGTCCAATGTAATTTTCTGGGTGTACATATACCTTTACAAGTAAATTATTATGATCAATTCCATTAAAATATTTGATAATTATATAACAATAACATCAAACACACCATAGCAATCAACTGATTTTCTTGCTTGAAGTATCACAAAATGGAAGCTTCACGATATTGAGTTTCTCCTTTATCATTAACTCAAGGACATAGGAGTTTCAAACCGATATTTTGATTTTTGGGGGTACATATCATGAATCCTCAACATTTTTTCAAAAATGGCTCCAAATTTTTTTGATTAAACTTTGTCCTTGGATAGCATAAAATATGGTTGAGAGGATAGTGTAGTTCTCATTTTCATTGAACTCACTGGTTTTTCATTAATTCAAACTCACATTCAAATGTTTCCAAAGTTCAAATTTTGTTCAGCGTTTTTCTACAACTACAATATTAAAGAGAGATTTTCACAATGAAATCTGTTCTTTAAAGATAACCCTTGAAAGAAGGTCTATACGTAATTTCACAAATCTTCACGTAAGTTTGCATGAATTACAGGCAACTTTTAAATTTTTTAAACATTTTTTCTTATAAATGGGTCCAAATTTTTTATTTCAATTTTCTCTTCATATGTATCTTATATACAAGAATGATAAAACTAGTGGTGCTACAGAATGGCACAGTCTTTCTCATGCTAGTTAGTTTTCTAATTCCTTAGGTCTGTGCTAGCTTTTTGGTCTTACCCAAACCTCTTGTCAGATGCCATCTATCACTGCCCCAAGTATAAATTTTTTTTTAAGTTTCTCAATTTTTCAGTTTCCTAACAGAAGAACTGAAATATTTCTTTAAGAATATTATAGAAGAGAAAAACCTCATCCTACATGACAATTTTTGTTGAAAAATAGAGCAAGTTTTAAGAAAATGGTTTAAGCTCTGAATGCAAAATTTGAAGCTCTTTTTCACAGAAAACCTTTTTTGTTTGTTCAAGAAACTTCATTGGAAGTTATTTGAAGCACTTCCACTAATAAATGCAATAATGTATACAAATTTCTGGAAATATGCATATTAACGACATTAGAGGGGGGGAAAAAATTGTGTAATTTTTTTAAAAACTAAAGAATACAGCAATATGACTTTTACGTCATCTTATACAGTGCATTTACTACTATTCATACAAATAAATAATTTGAAGAAAAAAATTGGAGCCATTTTTGCAAAAATGATGTTTAAGCATTTGAATTTTGACCTCAGTTTCATTGAAAACGTGAGTTTTCAAGAAACTTTATAAGACATTATTTGAAGCACTTGTTTTAAGAAATTCAATAATATATACAAATCACAGTTAATGTAAATATTAACTACATGTGTAAAAAAAACACAAGTAAAAAAAATTACCATTTTGTAAGTTAAAATAAAACACACAAGAAAAGAGTAAAATTGCGTTTGTGTCATCTTATACAGTGCTTACTGCCATACTTAAGAACATTGTGCCCAGTGTTAAACTCACCATCCTCATCAAATCATGGTCAAACAGAAACTCACCATATTCTTTGAGATTGTTTTCATAATGTGTGTGAAAGTGACTCATCTTTTTTTTTTACCATGTGCATCAGTGGGCTCTGGGAATCTAAAGTTTTCAATATTTCTGGTTCTTTTGTAGCATAGCATTGGAGTCGAAATCAATTCTCGGAAAGAGTCTGTAGGCACAGACTTGGGTGTGTTGGGAGTTACATCCAATGGATTTGGGAAAGGACAAATAGACAGCTACTGTCACTGACTGGTACAATTAAAGGTGAAAAATATTAAGTATATTGCAATCAGCAGCAATTGCTTTTATGAGACCCTCTTGTAATATTTAAATCTTGTTTGATTGAATTGATGTTGTGGGTCTATTTTGGCTTTGAAATATTATTTAGTGGAGCGTGGGAAATTTTGTTCAGTAACTTCATTGAGGATGACAATGTTGTTATTTTTAAAGTTAAGTTTCATTATATATTGTGGTACCTTGATGTATCTAAATTGAAATGTTTGTGTGAGAGTATGAGTATGAGAAAGCAATACACATTAATGTGTCTTCCACAAATCAATACAGTAAAAATTGGCAGCAGATTTTCTATTTTCATGGATCAGATAGCTTCTTATTTTCTGGAAGGGTATTTCTCTAGATGGAATTCCTTTCTTATGCAGCCTTTCATCCAGGGTACTTGAGAATAAATCCTTTAGTCACCCAGCTTGCCACATGGCAATATTTGTCGTTTCAACTTTACTCTTACTCTTTGGGGAAAAAACAACTTTTTGAACTGATACTCTGTCTACAGGAAGTGGGAAACTCTTATAAGCAAGCCTCATTTCTATGAAAAAATTTCTCATAATTTATATACAGGAACTTGAGGCGACTCATATTGTCTCTTCCAAGGAGGTTCTTTTATGCCTTCTCAATTTAATAAAATATTTTCTTATCTTTTGTGAGAATTACTTCATTCCAAATTAGGAACATGCTTAAAATTAAAATGATTTACTTTTTGAAAATGCTTAATAGTTGAAATATTTTTAAAATATGACTGGATTATACACAAGAAAAAGTACAAATATAAATGATGTTATGATACTTTATTTCACTATTATATCCTACACAATTATATATCTAAATTTATGTACAAAAATACAAAAAGCATTTGTTTGATAGGTAATTGCCAATCTTGAAAATGTACAAATGACAGGTCACGGTAAAAACCTGATACTTTAGCATGGTTAGATCAAATGTAAGGAAATGGACTTCACACAGCATTCTAGTGGCTGAAGATTCCAGTACATACTCTATGGAACATTGCCTCTCATTTCTAATTACACAAAATCTACAAGTTTCAAAGTACATAGCCTCAGGCATTATGCAAGCTGATCATCAAAATGGTCGAAAATAATAATATAAATGGTTTTCATCTATGTATATCATATTTAATAGATGCGATAGTACATGTGCTTGAAATAGCAAAGGGAGAGTATTTACAGATCTGCACTCACTGATATTTACATCATTAAATTTTGAAATAATAAAAACACACACCTTTTCTTTTAGCTAACTTCAGTATTTCCATAGATTAAAAATATAGTACAGAATATTTTATAATGGTCGAATATTAAATGTACAATAATATTCTGATAATAAATATAGTAATAGGAGGGTGTTTATAACAAGTTATTCACTTTAGCATCATGCAATGTTACTGAAAGGAAATTATTTATTGGAGTATGCATAAAGTACTGCAATCACTTCTAAAATAATTGTTGACATTATAAAATAATTCAGATCATGAAACATAATCATATTATGGTATACATTAAAGAAATTATATTTTAAATAAGAATATTAAATAAAACAAGTGAAGAATTTTCCAGAACATGTACGGAAAAAATGTTTACAAAGTTGTCTTTAAAACTTTCACCTTCTGTGATGCAGAGAATAGACACATTGACATGAACTGACTTTCTTTTACTATGATTTTCAGTTTGTTTTTAAAAAATGTTTCTAGATATAATAAAAAAATTAATTAATACAAATTTTCAAATTACTGGAAAATCATTTTCCAATGCATTCAAGCAAATTATGAATATTGATGTATTTGTACTTAGCAAATAAAGTAATAATTCAATAATTGTAAAAAAAATAAAAATGGATTCTTTAGAACTTATGTGAAATTTATTAATCTCTTTACTCTTTCCTCCTGTAGAATATTTCTCTGCCTACTTCAAGCACCAATAACCTTAATTTTTCTAATCTAATGTTTATCTCTTAACCTATTATTTTATGCATTATTTCTATACATCTGAATATTATACATAAATTATTTCTCATATACACATATATATAGGAAGTATCTAAGGAACTCTTTGAAATTTTTTTTCTTTTAGGCCACACTAACTTGTCTTGGATTTTCACCACGAACGCAAGTTCACACTAACTGCATAAATAATGGAATTCAACGGATGCTTCAAAAGCACACACTGGACGTTACATTTAACTGGACTGAACAGACAAGCTTACATAATGCCAGAGATATACCATATGTATCTATTTCTGATTCATTTAACAACCAATAACATACATAACAATTTTGCTACCTATTCTACTGTACATATATTCAGTAAGGAAGTGATATTGTGACAGATCACACCATGTTTTTTCAAATGTGTAACACTTCTTCATTAACACAGGTTACAAGCACTTGCTTTATTTCTACCACAGAATACCTCTTGAGTAAAAGTGAACTGTCATTTCACACCAGCAAGACTTCACCAAGTTTTGGCATAACATCACAAGCTATCTGTAATTGAATTATTATCTGACATAACATCACTTGTATCCAAACAAATGGAAGTTTGGAAAAAAATTAAGCTTAAACAAATTGTTAAACATGGCACTTTCTTGTTAAAATCTAAACAGTAAAAGAATGTAAATATGATAAGCAAAACAAATTTTGGAAAAATTGCAATTTGAAAAAGATACAATGAGTAGTTTTTGTAAGAAAAATTGAGATATCTGGAAACCCATGATATAATGAAATATTTTTGAATCATTGTAAATCACTAATTTTAAAAAAGTCATACAAAGAAATAGGTAGAAGAAATGGAAGAAGTTAGAATACAATAAATAATTTTATAATAATTTGTGAACAAGTCTGTAAAAAGAACTTATACCAGTCAGATAAAAAATTCTGCCAAAAAGATAAATGTTACGGAATGTGAACAAGCTAAAAGTAAAATGAATTTACGGAGCTTGTTTACATGCCATTTACAGTCTCAAAAAGTAGCTGTAGAGTCTAAATGAGTGGCAATTTTTAAACATTCATACTTCATGAAATTCTATACAAATAATGTACATATAAATACAAGGGCGCAAAGGTAATCTACAGAAGCTTACACACATAACATCATAGTCAAATTGTATAAAAACATAACTCAGGGATATCGTTAAGATACGCTCTGTAAAAATGAGACAATATTTCAGTATAAGAAATAACAGTAATTTGCATAATTTTCAACAACTGTAGATGTGATTCCTTTATCAGTACGAGGCACTCTTTTATGATTTTGAATTCAGTGCAAGTGATAAATTGTTAGATATTATTGGAACTAAACAAATTGTTTTACATGGGTTCTAAAAGGTAAGTTCACGTAACAATAACAATACATAAAAATTCAAGAAAAACATTTGAAAATATTATAAAACAAATGCTTTATTTGTCTATGTTTTTCTTCTGGCAACTTGTTCAATATACAATGCATTCTTTGCTAATTCCCACATTTTTTTGGAAACCAGAATTTAACTTGGCAGTCACACACAATACTAGTTTTTGTAGAGTACATGACATAAGTTCAATAGATTAAAGAGTTTTTATATTTACAAATATTTTCTCAAAAAACTTATTTTTCATATGTTTGTTTCAGTTTGTAGTTTAAATTAAATGCTTTAATCTTTTGTCCTTCATTACTTCATTATTAATGATTCACTTATCTTCATGTAAATCAATTCCATATGTTCCAAATGTAGCAAATCATGGGACTTTAATAGGAAATAATTTTCTCAATTAAGTATACAGCCAGTCTTTGTTTTTCAATTCAACAGCATTCTCTGAAATTATCCCACATACAAATAAAACAAACTATTTTTTATTTCCTACAAAAGTAATTTAAAATAAAAGTTTGTATGTGCTTCTCAGAAACAGTCTTTACAATACCATTTTAATATTTTCAACTTCAAACCATTTGCCAGAATAAATGCAAATGTTAAATACAAATACACTATCATTTGTACAAATGTACTGACAAATTTATAATTATGAAAAGTATGAGATGAATACTCTTAGAAAAAGAGAAAGGTGTATTATGAAGAATCTATTTTGTATATATACACACACATACACTCATATGTTTGACAACAAAATGCATCAACAGATGTGTTCATATTGGAGCAACTTTCTACCAATATCTTTTGTTTTACAAAATAAAAAGAAGCTTGTTGTCTATGTTAAAATAAATAACTATTCATATGAAACACAGTAAATATGAACTTAAAATAATGATAACAATAACAAGTGAGATTCTGAATATTATACACTTTATCTACCATCTGCATTCTTTGGTTAAAGAAACCAATTGTTTTTTAGACAACAAGAAGGTTTAGAGTAAACTAGTTCTTGCTATCCTCATTAAAGTTATGGTTCTATAATATAATAAACAGCAGATTATGAAACTGACTTAAATGAATCCAGACACATTCAAATGCAGGTTAATGTCACAATTCAGTCTATTTCAGCCTACAATGCAAAGTGGATCTTGCAATTTATAATTGAGCAAGATAAACTGGTAAACATCCTTACAGCAATTCTTCTAAGTATTTATGAATAACTAACACTCATCCTAACAACACTTAGGATTTTAAAATCCCTAAAAATTACTTGCAACTTTCTTCACTTTCAAAATGTGCTTTAGCACAATTTAATAAAATCACCACAAATGATGAGAAAATTGTTAAGATCACACAAACGTCAGTCATGTCTTCACAAGACAAAAAAACTGTTTCTTTAAATACATAGTGACACAGAATAACTTCATATTTTATGTTATCTCTAACATGACACCTATTCCACAATATTGGACCACATACATTTGTGCTATATTTGTTAAAGCTCATCCCAAAGACCTAATCTTCAGTATATTAGGTACAACTTCTCTGACTTGAATTTACATTGACATTCTTTCTTCCATCCAGTAGCAAAACATTTTAGAAATAAAACATGACTTTAAAAATAAACTATTATTGTAGCAATCATTAATCAACTAAAACAGCACAATAGAAAAGCAATATAGAAAAAAAAATTAAGTTCTCAAGCTAAAATTATAAAACCAAGCAACACACACATTGTCCTGTTCGAAAGAGAAGAAAATTCACTTGTCCAATAAATGAAGAGGCACCATGAAAGTTTTAGTAAGAATCATTTATTTCAAAGTAATTAATGCAATAAACCTCGGAAGGAAAATATTTTTTGTTTTTTTATCCAGCACAAAATTAGTTTTATATAAAATGTTTCAAACAAGTAGATCAGATATACCTCAAGGCTAAGGTAAGTTTCAATAATAAAAACTTACTGTAAAACAATATTATAAATTATTATTTTCAGTTTTCAGCAAGAGTTAAAGATAGACAATTTCCTTAATATACATAAATTCATCGGATTGTGTGAATATTAAAAAGAGCACGTCCTAAGTCTGCTTGAATTTATGATATTACATCAGCTTTTTCTGATATTTAATTGATTCACCAACAGCATGAACTATTTTGTGCAATAAGAGCAATTCAACTTTGGTAAACAGGGCAGCATGGCCAACTCAACACAAGTTTGTACCTTCATTGATCAAAGCCCAATCCAACTATTAATTACTTGAGAAATAAAATCAGACGCTACTTTATTGTTAAATATGAATTTTAAAACACATACCCAGTAAATATAAAACTGCCAAAAACAAAAAGAAAAATCACTAGTGTCTGAAAACTTTTTGCTTTCAAAAGGCATAATTTGAGTTTTTATAAAATAAAAGTACCGTATTAAGAAAGATGAATTTTTAATATTTCCACCTCATTATATCTGGATTAAGATATGGCAACACAATTTCAGCTCAGAACCATTTGATCACATGAAAATGAAATAAAGCTTTAATAATTTCTTAAGTTATTTCACTCTCTCTCTCACTTTCTATACAAAACTTGATTCAAATAACTTAAGAAAACAAATTTGCTTTAATGTTTTGCTACAAGAAATGGAACTCCATAATAGAACATTTACATCTCAGCATAAAAGATCACATTTATTTTACAAACAATACATCAATATAAAAAATGTGATCGGAGATCCAACTGCATTACACTATCATTGTTATATTATGACAGCCAGAAAGCCACTTTGCATTGAATGCTGTTTTCTCCAGTGTATTTCTACATACATCTTAATTTAGATGTTACATTTAGTTGTCGTGTGCTCAAATACACATAGAGACCAGTCTATAAAATGCATATCAAAGATTGAAGGGAGAATTTCTTATTATTCTGGAGACCTTCATTTTTTTAGAATAACATTGAACTGTTATATCATGCTCCTTTCTATGTTAAATAAACACTCATCCTTAACAAGAATTTCTAATAGGTAAAATTTCACATTAAAAACAAATTACTGTAATATACACAAATGTCATCAAAATTCTTGCATCATATGCAATGTAAACTTGTCATAATATAAAAAATAAAAAAGGAAGGGTACTTTCTGATACAGTGTATATCAGCATAAGCACATTGCACAAAGGAATGCAAAATTTTATTTTGTTTAATTTGATTTAAAATTTGTATTTTGTCATTTATTTTTGTTGGAAAATCCTATTCATAAGCTAAGACTATGTACACCAGAGGACAAAATTCAAGTTGAATAAAAAACGGAAGAATTTTCTGGGAATATGAATAGAACAATTATTTGATAAAAAATGACAAGAATATTTTAAATACTAAAGGCACCAATGTCCTGTCATTATGAATACACAAAAGATGCTTCCAAAATTTACGATTTAACTTTTAGGATTTTCATTCAGTTTCGAATTTTAAAGATAGAAAAATAAGTACAAATGTCTATTACTAATCCCATTTGATGTGATTCTGAATTTTATTAGAGAAGCTAATAACAATCCAAATATTTTAATTAATTACACAATTTAAATTTCCAAAAATTAATTTCATTTCTCACAAACCTGTACCTGATTTACTAGTATCTTGGGAAAAAAGTAACATATTTGAGAGCAAATGATGATGATCTCATGATTTTTCAAAAGCAATGAATGTTTACCTATTTTCTACATCTGAAACTGATCTGATAATGAATAATGAACACGTAATTCCTGAAAAGTAATATTATTTGTAATGAAAATATATTCGGCACAGAAACTTTTGCATATAGTAAATTTTCACTGAAATCATCATGAATCATCATTTTTGACACCTAGAAATTATCATTAGGTCAAATACACTAAATAAAAAATAACAAATGTAAGCAAGTAACAGTTCAACATACCATTCCTGAAAAGTGCATGTATGTTGAGCAATTCACAACTCAAAATCAGACAAAATGCTTTGCCTGACACTGACTATTGCATTGTTAGGAAGCTGAGATGAATATCACACTTGTGGTAGAGTTAAGGCATTTCTCACTTTAGTGTACACTTTTCAGCATACTATTTATGAACTTTTTGTGAGATATGGACCACAAACGTCACTGGCCTAAATATACCTGAGTCCTACATTTGAGAAGCATGTTCAGAAATAGCATATAGTTAAGAGAATCATGAATTGCCTCTGGTCCACAAAAGGAAACAAAATTATGATAAATGCTTGAATTATTGTTCTCCAAGAAGTTAACCCTTGTACACAAAACTCGGACTTGGTGTGGTAGCATTCCAAACTGGATGGAGAGAAAGGAACAAGTGCAGGAATAGATAGCGAGCTCAGAGCCACTATGGCAACAATCTGTCTCCACACAGCATCCTGTTGATCTGAAGTAATGTTGATTACATTACAGGAAATTGAAGAATATTATTTTTCTGATTAATACAGGATTAGAAAATTCAGAATGTTATTAATGAAGTAAAAGAAAAATGATAAAGAAGATAAGAAATGTTTCAAAAGTGGCACGATAAATGTGTGGAATAGCATTCATTAGTTCATTGTATTCAAAATCTTAATAATTTTACTTTCATGACTTTGTAAGTTCACAAGTAATGCAACCAATTACGAGTTTTCAAAGGATATATCCAAATCTGGACCAGAAATATCTTCCTCACACAGCTGTCATGAAAACAGTCAAGTCCCTCACAAGGATAATTCCTTTACTGACACAGGTTCTGAATTGTAGTTTTCCTACATTTGACACAGCATCAGTCACTTTTTCTATCATATGGAAGTGTGCAAGACATCTGAAGAGAAGTCAAGAAATTCCTTGTTTCAGTTCATTTCCCCTTGGTAACCACAATTCATCATATCTGGTCTTCATGAATTAAATTTGTGATAATAATAATAAAATCTCGAGTAAAGCCATAATAACATATTCAAATTTTATGGCAGAGTATTTCCTCAAGTTTTCTTTCAGCAGTCCAGTAATTCATGAGAACCAGAACACTGATTCACCACCAGTAAACTGATTCTATGACAAACTGTGAACGAGAATCACCTTAACTCTAAAAGTGTCCAATTGACTTTCCACTTTAGAATCTTTACTGTGCTTTACGATTGCTATTCAAAACACGCTCACGGCTGTCTTCCCGGTTGAGACTATTGAGGCGAGTTGGAGAACTGCCATTTGTATTGAGACGTGCTTTCCGGCTTCGCTTGAATTTGGCCATGTCTTCTCCAAACACATCCCCTGTCCGAAGGGCTGAGATGAGGTCATCGAACTCACCTTTGGCGTCTCCAGTGCTTTCCCGCCGACCGTTCCCTAAGCCGTTGCTCAACCCATTCTTGAGGCTGTTACCCACTTTGCTCAAAATGCCTTCTTTACTGTTCTTTCTGTCCATGGTTCTTTTCTTTAACTGAAAAAGTCAATAGTTTATTTTCAACATCTAATATTCTGTGTATCATATAAAATGTTTTCAAAAAAGGATTAAATGTAAGCATTAAAAAAAAATAAGTTAATGCTATTAAAGTTTGGTAGAAAGAAATTGAAAAATAAAAAGTAATGAGACACAACTTACTACAAAATGAGTAATTTTGATTATAATTAGAAAGCCAAATTACACAACTACAGAAGTGTACATTTATATTTTAACAAATAATAATTTGTTAGTTATGACAAACTATTCATATTATCCAGTCAAAAGGTGCTCAAAAAGGACAAATAACAAAGATTTGGGTGTCTGAAATCTGGTTCCTATGATTTTTGGGTCACTGAACATGAATATCAGGTTTGCCAACAAGTATTTGCCCAGAAACATGTTTTTTAAGCAAAAAAAGTGTAGAAATCACAACTTTTTTTCAGTTTTTTCAAAATAATTCAAAAGCCATCCTTTTTTTATAAATAATTGTCCTGTATGAAATGAAAGAGGACACAATTACCTACATTTAATGTCCTAAAGCTTTTTCCCACCGATTAATGGTTTAACTGAGAGCTTTGAGATATTTGGTGATATAAGCAAAACGCATGGAAACACAGGAATTATTCCAATGTACTCAATATAACTTTAAAAAAAAATCCATTTTTCATCAATATTAACCTGATATAGAATGAAAGAGGATAAAATTGCCTATATTTTGTGTGTTCAATGTTTTCTTCTAGGATTAACAATATCGCAGTTAGTGTGCAAAATGTACTTGATATGCCTGTATGTATGAAAAATGGCACAGGATACTGGAATGGCAATGAATACTGTGAAAATGGCAACAAACTGTTAGTACCCCACCTGCTCCACCAGTTTTAATGAAGTTTGTTTCCTGCAAATGCTCTGAAAACTACAAAAGGAAAGTGTCTGTGAGAAGGCAGGGATTAATTATCTAACTTATGTCTCAACTACAAAAAGTTTTGCAACAATATGACAATCATTTCTAAAAACTGTGAGTCATTTCTAAAAAGTGTGAATTTTCTAAAACCTGAAAGATGAGTTACACGTTGGAACAAGACCACAAGATGAAGCCATTGAACCTGATGAATCCATAGAAGAGGACATGGATATTCTTTAAGACATTAGATAATGCCATTCATAAGAAACAACAAAATATAAAAGTTATAGTAATAAAAGACCCACTAATACCATTTATGTAGCAGATGTCTATGAAACCCAGGGCCTTCAAAATCTACACATCGATGAAGGTGCAGTCCATCGTCTTTCAAAATCACATTATTAATTACCTACTTTGCTTTTTCCAGTTGAAATGCAAACTGACATACAAGACACCATGTTTATTTTTACACAACTTTATTGGATGTAAATTACATTTAAGTGTTAGTGAGGGAGGTTAAGAGTAGTGCCATTTTCACAGTAACATCCATGCAAATTTTGCAAGCTAATGGTGATACCATTGATCCTAGAAAAAATATTGAACACATAAAATGAAGGCAATTTCATCCTCTCATTTCATGTCAGGTTGATATTTAAGAAAAATCAATAGTTTTTAAGTTATATTGAAATAAAGTGGGACATTGCCTTGATTGCCGAGGTCACTAACGCTGAAGAGCCATAGTTGCCTTCTGCCTCAAGGGTTGCAGGTTTAAATCCCAGGGCATGGGTCTGTCTATATTCAATAAGCAAGTACCTTTACCGTTAGCCCCAAAGTTCAAAAACCAATGGTAACAACAGGGGGTAAGGGTCACTGTATAACCTATTAGTTGAAAAGTGACCTTAAAAAACAGTGGGCTATTTCCCGTTCTTCATGTTGTTTGCTTATATCAGCAAATTTTGTAGTGCTCTCATGGCTAAACCATTAATTGAAGGAAAAAAGCTTAAGAACATTAAATGTAAGTAATTTTATCCTCTTTATTTTTCAACTAGGATCATTTCCTATCCTTTCATTTTATGACTATTATTTATGATAAATCAATGACATTTGAGTTATTTTGAAAAAACTGAAAAAGTTATTATTTCTGCACATTTTTTTACTTAACCCTTCAGTGGTCGCTTGGATTACTGTTGTAATCCAATCTTATTCATTCACTGTTTATAGCAAGAGTTGACAAATTTTTGGCATGGACTTTTCAGTACTTTTTGTACAAGGCCCCAGCTACTGAATTCTAGTGAAATATGATTCATATTTAGGGACATCTGGAAGAATAATCACCAGATCTACTGTCTTTTAACAGGCACCAGACCTACTATCTTGCTGATGATGATTCATATAATAATTGCTGCACTAATGATAACTGCCAGAAACAGCTAGGATTACAATAGTAATCTGCGCGACCACTTGCAGTTCAGTTTCTGACTTAATCTGACATCATGAATATCGCTGCAATCGAAGCTCTGAATATTCATGCAAAGAACAACAATGAAGAAAAGTTAACAATAAGGGAATTTTTAAAGGATCCTTATGAAACCAGAAATGAAAAGGAGGATCGAGTGAAAAATTGTACCAACAGCAATAAGAACACGCGGGAGACTTCTACTGGGAATCCGAGAAGGGACCAAGGGGTCAGCACGATCACCAAAGAGCAATGTGGGACATTGTTAGCTCTGTGCACGTCAATGAAACAACAGCTCGTGAGTCTAGTGGGTGTGCCCAGAACACATGAAAAAAATTGGTGTGAGATTTTCATCTGATGTTGACATTCAAATACAATCAGAATAAAGGATCCAGTTGTTTAAACAATTTTGTCAAAGTGATTTACTTAATCACCATAATGCAAAGTGTATCCACTGCACAAAACATATAGAGCATAAGCGTTTCAAAACAAACATCTACTCGCATGTATTTGAATATATTAGTTTAAAGGCTTTTTTGTGAAGCATATCATAAATTTGTAATATATTATCTTTCTAATAAATAGTGTTTTGTAACTGGTCAGTGTTTTAGGTACAATTACTCGTTTATATTTAAACTAAAAAATGATTTGTTTGTAAAATATTGTTAATAAGAATGTTTTTTAAACGGATTACAATTGTAATCCATGCGACCACTCGTGTTCCAATTTTGAGCATGACCAGTAAAGAGGTAAAAAAACATAAGTTTCTGGCAAATTCTTGTTGGCAAACCTGATATTTGTGTTCAGTGATCCAATAAATATCTAAGAACCAAATTTCAAAACTACAACAAAACTTTCCCTTATTTTGTACTGTTTGACTGATCCCTACTGTTTGACCTAATCATTGTGGATTAAAAATTATTTTTTTAAACAACAGCACAGAGGACATGGGCTGGTTGGCACAAGGGGCTAATTGGCACTCGGATTCCTACATCAACCACATAGCTTTGACAGTCCTAGCTTTGTGACACGTGTCCTTCACAACCTCTCTTCCTACAGAGGTCTCAGAATGATCAGAGAAACAATGGTGGAACAGAACTTTTTTTTTTAGTTCACTGCTTTACTTCTGAAATATTGGGAAGGAAAATTTTTGTTTCTTTTTCAGCTGAAACCTTCAACCCCACATTTGATTTTTGTGTATTCATTTAATTGGAGTCGGTTGGCACAGTGACAACCAGATATCCCACCCCCTGAACGTGTCTGAGACAAAAAATGCCCCTTTATGTTACATTACTGCAATGTCGATATTAATAAGACATTTTAACCTTATTTTATTACATATCAAAAAAGGGAATGAAATAATTAACAGAATCAAACTTGTCAAAGCTAAACCAGAGTTGCATAAAAAATTAAAAAGTGCTAACAGGTGCCAACCAATCCCAGTCTCTCCCATCTATTTCAACAACTTAGAAAGGCACTTGGGCAAATCAGAGAAACCTATTCTCAGACACTAAAACTAGAATTTCAATTTGCTAAAAGGCTTCACCAAGAGCAAATCTTACCTCTGCTTCTTGCTGCGCCCTTTTCTCTTCCTCCTCACGCCTCTTCCTCATGTTTTCATTGTCCTGTCGAGCTTCATTGAAAGCCGAAAGGAAGGCATCAAAAATTCCAAAGAACTCATCTGGTTGGATATTGCTGTTGTCTTCTCCAAAAAGTCTCACTGCTCTATCAAACTGAAAAATTCATGACATTTTAATATCTTCCCAAGTGAGGTTCTCAAAGATGTCAATTTCAATAATAAATGGGAGCAAAAACGAAAAAAACAATTCTTGTTCAACCTTTTTTCCAAAATATTTCATTAAATTTATTTTCCCAGTCAGAAGTTAGAACAATGTATACATTTTTAAGAATGGATGTAGATTAAAATTAATGAATAAGCTATATATTTAAAAAAAGATATTCTATGGACAGATATTTCTAGTATTTTTTTAAGAAAAATGTCACACATTGAAGAAGTTATTTAACATTTCAGTGACACATAGGGAATAAGGTTTCCCAGAGTGTTTCAGACCAGCGTATGAATAGGATATTTCTCGCCTGAACTCTTAAAGTCATGTCTCTCGCTTACTGAGGATGTCCAATTGAGCCACAGTGATTCCTACATATTGGAGCCTGTGATCCACTGCCTGTCTGGCCCTTTTGCCTTCCTATGTTACAGTAGCCTGCCTTGACACTCACCAGCACTTGCAATGTTTAAGAATCCACTCGGGTCAAGCACATTCATCTATTTAAAAAGGCTGTATCACAGAAGGAAAAAAACTCAGAAAAAAATGGTCCTTTAGTTTCTAAAATTAAGAATTGCTCTTAATGTGTTAAGTGAAGACTTTTTAGACAATATACTGTTGCTTTAACCATTCTTAGGAACTAAATTATAAACTTTTTTCAAAAGACAAACCGCATGAATTGCAAAGGCAGTTTCCAATATGCTTATTTATTATATGGGCTTTTATATTTAAAACCCATTATCTGTATGTATATTTTAATTCTAAAATATATCAAAGCAACATTTATTGTATATTACATGAATTGACTAAGGAGAAAGATCTATTAATGCACTCCTTGAAACGTTGACTTTATAATTTTACAAATTAACTACAAATTAATTATTGTCACAACTGGGTACCAATGGAGTGGGGGTGTTAACAATAGATTCCAGCATTTTTTTTCTCAAAATTAATATAGAAATAATAATTCCTCACTTATTTTCAAAAATTAGTGTGGAAATAATTATAAATTCTCCCACAGCAGTCAAATACAGAATAAGTCATAAGCAATGCTTTACCATTTGCAGCATGTGAAAAATAACTTACCCTCGTCTTCATATCTTGGAAGAGGTCTTCTAGTTCAGAGAAGCGACAAGTGGCTGATGAGAGGAACTCCTTCATGACGGGCAGGAAGCGGTCGCCAGCCACAGCCACACCAGCCGGCTGCGATCGATGAAACTCCACTTCTCGCTCCACTTCCTTCAGTCCGTTGCGCAGCTGGCCCATGTCTTTCTCAAGCTCTCCCATGCTGCACATACCACACTTTGTAATTAATGGATGCTCGTTGAAATTGGTGTTTCAGGAAACAAAAGTTTCAGGTAAATCATTCATAACCCACAAAAAGTGTAGGCCTGCAGTTCTTAAATAAAATAAAATACATTAATTTCAATATAGTAATCTGTTCAATTTATTCTTCAAGAAAATATTAATGTTTAAACAACATATGTGTGGATATAACTGTAGCAACAATGCCTTAGTTAAAAAGCCATTAAAAAGCCTATTAATATTTTTATGTAGTGTTTGAAAATGCTTATTTATGTTTTTATTTTATGTTTGAAAACTAAAACAGATACGCAGAAATCTAGAATGAATTACTTACTTGACTTTGGCAGCATCCCGAATATGAGGTAGGTCTTCATCCAGTTTGAGTGTATCTTTAAACTAAAAAACAATACCAAAAGTTCTTAAAATCAATCCAAATTTAACTAAGAACATATTTTTAATAATTTTTTTTAGTATATTTTACGTCAAAACAGTGCATAGAAATTATAGAAATTTACTAATTTTTTAAAAATAAAGGCGTCAGTGAAAGACAGTCATACCCCACAATTTCGAGTGACTCTAGTTGTAGTACGCTTTGCTCTGACCAACTTTCCTCTCATTCTGTACAAGCGGTTTCCACTTTCTTACTGGTTTTATTGGCATTGATTTACATATATCTGTCAAATATTAAATGAAGAGCATTTGAAACAGATTATGTGGCCTATGGCACCTATACTGTAACATTCATTAATATACTTAATTGTGGATTACATTGCCACATACAATGGCGATTATTATAACTGTACTGAAGGTAGGCTTGATCCCTAGTAGGAAGTTGTTCTGGAAACAATTCTGCACTGTCTTGAAGCAATCAATTTGTAGCACGTCAGTCTTTTTTTGTTTGGGACAAAGTAATTCCCACAGGGTCAAAGTAACCCACTAACAGTACAAGTTAATATAAAATTAAACTTTTGTACCAGATTTTGATAACTTTTGATATTCTCATAATAAAATGTACTAAAGTTCAGGACTGCTTTATTCTCATGAAGAAAAGATCTAATACATCAACCATTTATTAAGATTTCTGTTGCATGAAAGGGCACAAATTGTATTGAATATAAGGCTTAAAGTGTATTGAAATACCAATCACGATTCTCCATCAGGTGGACAATGGGAACACTGCTTAAGATTCAGGCAATTATAGATTGTACTGAGCACTATGAAATATAAACTCAATTCATTTTTATTTTTTCTGACAACAATTTGTGTCAACTGAAAACATACCTCAACCAAACGCAAATGTAATTTCTCTTTCCTTACCTTTTTCTCCAGAATCTCAACAAGGTAGTGGAGAAGGGTGGTCCCCTTGAGAGCACTGGACTTGGTGTCAGCCAGCCGGTTGAGCGACGCCAGTCGGAATCCATAGGCATTGCCTCGAGCACCTCGGTTCATGTAATTCCCTAATGCAAGCACCACTTCCAACAACCGGCGCAAGCGTCGTGAACGTGCCACTTCACGACTAGCTTCCATCACAGCTCGTATCCGTGGCTGAACTTCTGACATCCACAGGCCAAAGCGCTTCTTGTAGTGGAGTGCTCTTAAGCGCTGCTCATAATGAGGGATTCTGCAAACACAAGCAGGAAAATATTATTCTCGTAATGACAATTTTTTGTCAGTTACCTTATTCGGCCTAATAATGTTTCTTACTAAGATATTTTTTCAGAATCCAAGTGTAATTTTAGTACTAAAACATCATTACTTTCATTTTTACCCCTGAAACATATATATCAAACTTGACACTTGTCAATACTGCTGTCAAACTTTTACATATTGCATGTTTACATATTGATTTGTTTTTAAATTTAACCAATATTTTACAATTCATGATGTATAAATTTGGTTTCGAATGTTTCTAATTAACAGATTTATTTTCTCCATTCATTTTATTTATTGGTAGATGCCAATATGTCAGAATGATAGTAATGATGTTTTAGCACTAAAATTGCACTCAGACATTGAAAAAATGATAGTAAGAAACATTTGAATGAAAATGTTAGTTTTACGAAAAAAATTGGATTTAACAGCAATTTTGACAGCTGCAAGCTGTGCAAATTGTGATTTAAGTTAGTGCACATTGTGATGTAAGAAGGAATCAGGAAAAGCAATCCTTCAACTGTTATCCTGGCTGAGAAATCAAGAAAAGAGTCCAGGGTCTAATGTAACTAACTGAGGGATAAGAAAAATAATAAACCTAACACTGCAAATTTACTACTACAACTCTTTATTTCATTTTAATAAGAAGAGTAGGAGGATCAAGACTTCCGGTCTGCCAAAGAAAACAGAGCTCACTCACTTTGAAATCTCGTAGAGGAAGCGATCTGCCCTGGCCAGGTGCTCAATGTCCTCGCTATGCTCTTCCAACAGCGCACACTCTTCGGCACTCGGGATGAAGTTAAGTAGCAGCTCCACCATATCAATGGGCAGCTGGTTGCGCCCATCCATACCCATGATAGCCCTGCAAAAAAACACCAAGAATTAAACTGTTGTAGATATTTCTATTAGAGCTGGATTACAAGCAAAAATAGAATGTATATGGAGAAAGGAATTTTTGAATTAATAGCACCAAAATGAGACATTTTTTTCAGAAAGGAAAACTTCTGCCATAGTCCTCTTAACTATCGAGGTTTTCTTCAAAGATCTCTATTCCTTAGAACATAATTCTTATAATAAGCATTATTCCTTCTAGGCATAAGACTCCATTCTTTTGTTTCTTCTTCCATGACAAAAATGCTTGGTTACCAATCCTAAGTGGATATTAAGAGTATAAAGAAAGATGGATTGATAATAAACTCAATTTAAAACTCACTTTGAGATATCTTCATCTGACATTTTGAGTTTAGAAAGCAAAATGGTGCAATTTTGAGCACGCCTGCCATCAATAACTGATAGAATTTTTGCTCGACTCTTTCCCAGCTGGCGCAAATCTTCTATTGAGCCTTCATTCTGCAACAGATAGAGAAAATATCAGTCATATTATTTTTATTTTATTACTGCATGTCTAATTTTTTTTAAGATTGTCCCATTACAATGACAAACAATAACTAGAAAACTTACTGAATTGATGCAAGATAAAAAGAAAGACAAGTATAAGAATAGTAGAAGGAGAAAGAAGGAAGTATAGTACGGTCAGTCGAATATGACTGGCAAAAACCTATAATATACACCAGTATGTTTCCAGTTTATTTTGAAAACTGAATTTAATATTTACAGATTTCTCATTTAATAAACTTGCTATACAGCTAATAGGTAACTAAGATTGTGATTCAATAATAATTTCTAATAATAATGTCTGAAAATAAATCACCATTCATCGAAAATGTAAATATACATATGTGTAAGCACAAACTTGAAAATGAAACAAACATAAATATAAACAGATATTCTACGAGTATAAGCGTTTTCTTACCGTAACTCCATTCTTTTGATAAGCACAGAATATTTTGTCAATATTATCCAGTTCCATTGCAGTGTAGAGCTTGGTCTCATCAAGTTCACTCCAAATAGTTCCTGTAACCTAAGGTAGAAAAATGGTGACAAGAAATGTTAGTTATTTGCAATAGAGTATTCAATCATATGAAAGAGCAATTTTACTCTACTTAGATTTCCTTTCTCTTTTGAAAGCCTTTTTCTTAACTTTGTACTAATATAATAAAGTGAGAATATAGATTTAAAACTACTTTAGAAGAGTATATGTTTGTCTTAAAAAAATTGCATAAATGCAGAAAAAATTGCAACATAAATAAAGATTAAGACATACAGTTAACTTCTGAATGGAAAATATGTACCATACGTTTTAAATCTTGCATTCAAGCATCCGGAAAAGGACTGTGAGAACTCTTGAACAAATGTTCAGGGTATGCAAACCAGGTTTCTGAACAGCGGTGGATTCCAGGAAGGATTCCATGGGGCTAGCCCCCCCCCCCTCCTTTTTATAATTTTATTCAATTTATTCAAAACAATTGTCTTACTGATATCATTATGTATGCACAGAGTAAAAGCTATTACAAAATGCTCAAAATGTAAATTTGGCTCATGCCACAATAATGAAATGATCATTATACATTTATGGCGAGATCCCGTGCTGACCTACCGTCAGCTAGTGGGGTTTTCCCCTAACCAGAACTCTCCCTCTCGGCCGGTCTCCCGGAATACGTCGTAGTGTAGTGCATGTTAGTGTAAGTGTGTGTGTGTGTGTGTGTGTAATGGGAGAGGATAAGACAAGGAAGAGGAAGGAAAGATTGTGCGCAGTCCGTTTGGTAGGGTATTGCTCTGGCATTCGCCTAGTGTTAACAGGAGAAACCATGGAAAACTACTGATTATAGCAGCCAGCCTCTAGAATTCTCCTCCAGACAGCGCTTGAACTCGACCTAGCTGAAAAGCTAGTGTCGAAAACCCTGCCGCCGCACAGTGGTGCATTTTGGCGATTTCCTGGCCAAAACCTCTCAGAGCTATAGTATGTTTTCTACGTCAACCAAATTTATTTTGGATTATCTTTATAATGTAAGGGAGCTGGTAAAATAATACCAGAATAATGCACTGCTTAAATCTGTGGAATATAAATATATATTTTTCTATATAAACTTTGTTAAATTTTATCAATTCACAAAATTGATTTTAGAAAACCGTAGGGATTACTTACATATTAATTGATAATATTTGTCATAAAGAAGCATTGTATTAATGCCATCTCCTGCCCTCTGCCAGAGAAAATTCATATACAGTGTCCAAAGAACCGGAAAGGAAGGTCACATTTTTCACCAGGGTACATTTCTCCCTACAGTGATATTGGACTCAGGCAAATGAGACGAAGCATATTTGTTTTAGAGTTTTAACTTTCTTTTGGGAACATCCCTCACACTCAAAATGAAAGGAACAGAAGATCTCAACAGGCGATTTAACATCTCCTGGATTGGGTGCAGTCTTGAACATGTTCGCGAGAATCCTTCTCCATATCGTCTTATATCTTTGTGAATAGATTCTATGCATGTATTACCATGAATATTTGGAAACATATTTCTTGGCAGTATCCAGTGGATACTACAAAAAAAAAGAGAGAAAATAAAAAGAAAAAGAAAAAAGAGAGAAAATAAAAAAAAGAAAAAAGAAAAAGAAAAAAGAAAAAAGAAAAAAAAAAAGAAAGAAAAAGAAAAAAGAGAGAAAAGAAAAAGAAAAGAAAAAGAAAAAGGAAAGAAAAAGAAATGCTGGTGGCGTATCCACTGGATATTGCTAATAACTCTTTTCTAAATCTCTTAATTATACCCTCATCTATCCTGGTTATTTCTGAGGAATATTTAGATTTCTCAAAAAAGCATCATACTGAATTACTGTCGCTATTATCACAATCTTGTTTGGAAAGGTCTACATTCAGACCATTTTTTTTTAAATTGCATTTAATGGTTTCTTGACCATATTCAAACTGTAGTTGCAGTATTATATCATAAAAAATAATATAATACTAATTTTATAACAATAACAATGTAATATAAATAATTATTGGTATGTAACTTAGGAGTTAAGTAAACAAATATTACTTTAATATACTTTGATTTATTTTTAAAAGTGTTATGATGAGTTTTTTCCCTTCCTTAAGGCGAGTTTTGATGACTTATGTAAATATTACTTTATGTACAATTTTTAATGAAATAAAATGGGCGTAATCCAGTTCAGAAGATGTAATATGTACATAAATATTGTGTTCATGTAATATTAGTGAATAGTCATAATCTGTTATAAAAATTAAAAATATTGATTTTTTGTTTATAATATTGAATGAATTTGTTATTTCAGTAAAAGGAATCAAGATTTTCTGGTAGAAACAGCATTGTAAAAGCAGTTCCCTTCTAGGAAGGATCTCGACGAGTCACATTCGGCGGTCACGCGTGCTCGACGAAAAGTTAATTCTTTGAATTTACTAATCGGGCAAGTTGGGGAATGATTTTATAACTGGATTCGAAAGAGGATAGATTCAGCTAGTAAATAAAATTAGAAACGCTCGCGGAATTCCTTGAAATTGGTAACTTTCAGCCTACGTGAACTTATGAGTAATTCAAATTATTGTATTAATTTCATGCATTTTAATATTTCATCGCACGTCGGTATTATGCATTAATGCATTATAAAACAAACATGAAAATACTCGACAAACTTTCAGGAAGAGAATCCATACTGCCAGTTTTCTCTGCACAACTTTGTATGGCCACCACTTACAAATAAAGACGGTCTCCCTATGTTAATCCCGCACTGCAGATTTACCGAACGTCGCGAAGGGTAAGTTCGGGTGCCAGGGGAATTGACCTAGAGACACGAAGTGGACAGAAACGCCGGCGGCGCTAGCCGAATGCGTTTACTACGCTCCGTGAAGTCACGAAGGTTAAGCGCATTCGAGACTCGCGGGTTCGTGGTTGGGTGACCGGCCAGGAACCCCGGGATCTAACGGCGTCGAGCCCCTGGCCGAAGGGATAAAAGGCACTGACTGGCTGCGACGTGACGAGACTTGACTAATATTAAACAAAAATAATAAAGCACATTAATGGAGGATTACTCCCAAGGACAAAAAGCGCTCAACGCCCCTTAAGGGGCGCCCTCATGTATACAGTGTGTCGTAGTATTTGCAAAAGCTCAGTAACCGCGATTTCATTTGTGAGGTTTCGGCCAGGATTTGCCCCACCGGGGGGCGTGGCCCTCCCGGTCAGTATCTTGCATTCAGGTCTCGGTTTTAAAATAAATACAATATTTATCACACAAAAAGTAAATTCAATGTAATATATAAAGAAAAAAAGAATTTTTACAGAAGAGCATATAACACTGCACTTCCTAATTTCAATTATTTATCGCGGCGCACTATATTTTTGTCGGACGAGGACATAACAAAAGGAAGAGTCGAAGCCCTTTACAAGTGAGCCAACTGCAAACGAACGAATGCGGGAAGGGAGTGCAATGGGCTGAAGGGCACGACGACCACCGAATCTTCACTTAGGTTGCCAGCAGTAGCTGTCACTTTGGCTCAACCTTAGGAAAATCGCTCTATACCTTGGCGTCGGGCAGCTTGGACCAGTTGAAGCTCTTGAGCGGCGCGGAGGGCTGCGGGGCGCTCTTGCGCGGGGGCTCGTGCGGGCGCGCGGGCGGCGGGGGGCCGCCGGGGCGGGGCCGCCGGGCGCGCCGGGCGGCGGCGTGCGGGGGCGGGCAGGGCGGCGGCGGCGCGGGCGGCGCGGCGCACGAGGGCGGCGGCGGCGGCGGCGGCGCGGGCGGCCCGCCGCACAGCGGGGGCGGCGGCGGCGGCGGCGGGGGCGGCGCGCCCAGCCCCGACCGCAGACCCACCGCCTGCCACACACACACACACGACACATGGCATCATCTCACCCACTAATGATATCACATAAACTAAATATAAGATTTCTATTGCTGAATATTTTATACATTGTTTAATAAAAATACAAGTACAGTTGCACATGAAATTATTATAATCAGTAAAACAGTATGTAATTCAGATAATTGAAATAGAGGCACTTTTAAAAACTCCTACTATAAAATTGAAGAGTTCAGTAGAACAAGGCGCTATCCCACATTTTTTTGTGAAATTAAGCGATTAGTATTAAATATAACTTCAAATAATATTCTATAGTGTAATGTGATATTTAAAACCAGTATGAACTTATAAGCAAGTTTGCTATGTTTAAAAGTATTAAAATGCACGAGTTATATTATGAAAGTTCTAGTAAAACCTCAGAGCTAGGCGAGTGTGGGATCGTTCCTTGTTTGTCTGATCCTGTCAATTTTCTAATTCGAGCCACTCCTAAAATGGTATCACCCAGGGCAGACCACCTCCCGCTGCTCCCATCTAACTATGTCACTGATGTCACCTGTTCAAAACGCACACTTTTAACTGTGTAACAGACATCAACATATGCCTTAACACAAATGAAAATGACAATGACACCTCCCACCTCTGAATTTCACCATTAAATTTGTTCCCTTGAACGACATACTTTAAGCTCCAAGTTATAGCTCCCTCTCTTCTACCCAGCCTTGCCTCAAGATCAAGAAGCCTGTACTAGGTGTATCGTACCTTGGTGTCATCTGGCAGGCATCCAGTGGCGACAAGACGCTCCAAACGCATGCGCTCACTGCTCTCAGCTTCCACACGCATGCTCAGCTCGCTAGCTTGGTGCTCCAGCTCTGCCAGTCGCTGCTTGCTCTCCAAGTGCGCAGCCGTCTCCTTCTCCAGGCGCTCCTTCACACGGCGCACACTCGTCTCCAGGTCCTCCTGCTCGAACGAGCACGCAAAAGGGAATTCACTTAAATTAACATTCAAATATTATTATACTTAATAGTTGAAGTTCAGAATGAAACATGCCATAGTATTCAATATCAAATGCACTGCAATGACTTCATTAGATGTTAAAAGATGCAGCAATAGGGGGTTACATACTTTCTACACAGGCAATAGTTACTAGTGCCAAGCCTAAATCAATGAGCATCTGGAATTCATCCAATGATTTACCAATCTTGTGTAGGAATTAAATACGATTTTGTGAGCTTGGCTATTTTTTAACTACCGTGTATTAACATACCAATGCCACAATTTGTTATGAATATGATCTGTCTCTCTACCATAATTTTACTAGTCAGTTCCTAATAAATATTAGCAAACATTACTAAATTTATTTTCTGTTAATATCCTACCAAAAATATCAAAAGCATATATTCAAAGAAAAAAATGTGAAACATCAACACTATTTCATTTTCTAATGTTAATAACAAATTTCATTCACATTTTCTACCCTTGTGAACCAAGAATATTTTTTAACACTTAAAAATTGATTGAAGTTGCATTATAAATTTCCTCAATTATGTGGCCTGTCTTATTTCTTTTTTAACAAAGACAACAACAACTTTTTTAAACAAGACTAAACAAAAGGCCCCAATCAAAGTATAGGAGAATTTTCATGACACCATCCCAGCAAGCCAAGCGAGATTAATTTGTTTGAACTAGTTCATACAAGAACACACATTTTTACTTGTAATTGTAATTTTACTCGTTACATTCTGAAAATGTAATTTGTAATTGTAATTGAGTAAAACATTCAACAAGTAACTGTAATTTAACCCAACTACTTTTTTACATACTATTCCCATCATTGGTTATCACATCATAAATTACAAGAAGAGAAGTTTTTCTACAGAGGCACTTTGGAGTGCAATTCTTGTACTTGCCTTCTCTTGCGACCTCTGGTCCAACTCTTGCTCCTTCTTGGCCAAGCGACCAAGGAGATCAGAGTTTTCCTTCTCAAGCTCTTCAGCCTTTTCATGAGCTGCAACCAACTCCTCTTCTTTAGCCAGGAGATGCACAAGTTCCTTCACATTGATGTCAATTGGAGCAACATCAGGATTAGCACCGGATTCCGCTTGCATAACAATCTGCTGCACAACCCGATCGAACAGCAGCCAATGTTGGGGATGAGACCCATAGTCCACTAAATGAAAGCACAAAACACATCACAAAGTTCATCAATTGTAGAAGAAATTGATTGATAAGCCACTTAAATGTAGACTTCAGTTCAAAAAAAGCCTCCTACTAACACTTAAGTAAGTCTTAACATTTTTTTACAAGTGAATGAACCAGATTTATAGAGGCAATAACAAGGGAATGTTAATTTTTTACTATTGTAATTACAATTTCAAATGAGTAACTGCTTCAAATTGGTGTATTTTACATGTATTTTCCAAAGAATGGTACACTGTAGAGTATTCATGTTGTGCTATCTTTTGATGGGCATTTAAGTATCTCATTTTTATCTAAATGTAGCTTGTACTGTCACTGCCCCAAATCTTACAATTTAATCATTCAAATATGAGATTGAAAAATATTGGTCTCCAAAATTTATTGCAAGCAAACTTCATGTTATAAAAATTCAAACGCCAATGAAATAATATTTGACAATAATTTGCTTCACAGATTACTTTTAAAACAAAATAAAAGTACAGACAGTAATTTCATTCCATAAGTCACAAGACCTTTTCACAATAAACTTACATGGAAGAAGTAAACAATGTTGCAAAAGAGAGAGAAGGTGAGGATATGCAGAAGTGTGACTTAGTTTTCTTCTCAACAGGTCAAACATGGCCGTGGCACTTTTTGTGTCAACATGTTCCTGTTGAACAAACAAAAAACACTTGAAGTGAATATGTACAGTAACTTGAATATTGACGCATTCAAGTCAATTAAATAAACTAATTTAACAAAATAAAAAGATGACATAAATTCAGAAATATTCTTACAGTTTCATGATATTAGTTTTCTTATGAATTGAGAAGAAATAGTAAATGATAATTAATAGCCAAAAAAAAAAATAAAATAAAATAAAATATTTTTATATAAATTATTAAGTATAATAATAATAATAATAATAATAATAATAATAATAATAATAATAATAATAATAATAATAATTCTGTTAAAGGAAAATTATCAAAAAGAGACAAACATAAAAGAAACTTGAAACTCAGAATAGAAAAAGGTCTTTAGCAATTCATCAAAAAAATAGCGCAATTCTCAATGCATTTCTAAATCTCACCTTTTCAAATTTCTTAGCCAATTCCTTTTCATCTTCATTTCGAACCATTTCAAAGAAATCTAAATGCCTGACAAGAAAGAAAAAATATTATTTATGGAGGTAATCAATACACACAACAACAAAAAATGTCTGAATTACTTAAATTTCCTTCTACAATACGAGTGCAATAAATGTAAATTCAATTTCCACCTTCCATCAATAAAACAAACTTCCACAAATGTTTCAATAAAAATGTCTTAAAGTTTTCTAATTGTGTTAATAAAAAAACAATATTTCCAATACACACATTTTTAAATACATTTCTGTCCTTTACATAACAATTGTTTTCATTGAAAGTTCCCAAAGTTAGTGACCAACAACTTTCTGAAGATTATGCCTGGCTTTAAGATTTCAAACCATAGGTTGTTGATGTTTTTGTCTGTATTTTATGTAGTATTAAATTCACACAGTACATAAAATATTCAGTTTTGAAATGTTAAGAAGTGTAATCTGCTCACCTATCCAGAGTCTCATTTTCATGTCGACGAAGCTTGTCAATAATGGGCTGAATGCCCAACATAAGGAACTCGTAGCGCAAGTGCAATCGAAATTCAAGGTTCTCTTGTCCTGGGCCATAGTTGAGCACGGCATTCACAAAAGACATGATAGCGGTCTTCAAACTCACTTCATCACGATAAACTCCAGTGTCACGGTCCAGATCATTCACTATTCCCTAGAAAAGAGGCAAAGTATGTATGTTATACAAAAATCAAAACAGTATTTTGCATTGCCTGAAAATTTTGTAATTTTTAAACTTCTAGTAAATAATAATAAATTGTAATAAAAACCTCTAATATAACAGATACTGAAAAATCATTTTGTATCTGCCTGATGCAAGTCAATAAATATTACTGGTTTATATTCATTTTAGAAAGAGAGTTAACTTTACTTGAATTAACAAAAACTCAAGTTTAGAAGCAAATACCTTTTCCTACATTATCATAAACTTCATAATAAAAAATGTTGCATACCTGGAATCTTGTACGCTCACAAGCATATGTTTGATAGTGCTGCATAGCTTGTAAAACTTTTCGGTGTCCTCCAGGCACAAGACAAACAGCTCCCAGAATTTCCAGCACAGCCACTTTGGTCTTGATGTTTTCAGTGCTGAGGCTTTGTGCTATGACGTTGATACCAGTTGGATGTGCCAAGACATGTGCTCTTCCATTCTAGAAACAAATAACAGCTTTAACATTTCAGGACAAAAAATCATTATCTTATTATTTGTCAAAAAAATATTAACTTATTACAACAGTAAAGCTTGTTATAAGTAATTGACAACTTTTACTCTGTCAATGAGAATTACAAAAATTCAAATTGACATATCTAAAAACAAGTAGCATATTTTCTTATTTTGAATAATATACACACAAAGAATCACATTTGTAAAATTATAATAAAAATTTGAAAAAGGTATAATGTGATGATGAAAAAGTTTTAAAATAATGATCTTACAGAGTTCACGAAGTCAAAGTTAATTCTTATGTAATGCTAGTTTTAAAACGAACTGTTGCTTAAATTCTAAACTACAATAATTCACAGAAATTTACCAAACACTAGTATTTTATATAATGATATACTCTCACTTTCAAAGAGATAAAACACACAAAGAAAAAACGTTTGTGTCACGTGTCACTTGTGCATTAGGAAAAGTGAAAAGAGAGGAAGATGATGACAAAATAAAATTGATGAAAAGCTATAGATGCTTGTTCAAGCAGAAAGAAGAGACTGAAATGATAATTATTCACCAACGATAATAATAACTGGAAAGATGGTACACGAGGCAAATGTGTGATTTCATTATTACAGGCATTCGAAAAGATAATTTCAAAATTGTAAGTATTCTCTCCTCTAAAGTTTTAGAGGAAATATTTTTTTTAATTAATTATTTATTATCTTATGTTCTTAGAAATGATTCATTTAATTACTAATGATCTCTACTCTGATACTAATAATAGCAGTAGTTTGTTATAAAAGATATAGCATTGTAGTGGCGATGTTCATCACAATTTTTTTTAGTGATGAAGTTGGCTTAAGAAAGAAAAAAAATATGGCAATGTTGGTATTAGAAGTGGATGGCCATGTGTGTCAAGAGGCGGTATGGTGTTGTAAGAATTAGCAGTGGCAATACTGCTGTCATTGCAATGACACCATGATGCTAGTAATATTAAGAGTCAGTCAATAATAAGTCAATGATGAATATATCTTAGGAATGATATTGGATGTGAGAATGGTAGTATGTATGAGAAATGATGGAATGAATGTCACTTACAGTAAAGGTGAGTGTGGTAGTGGCCATAACAATGTCAACTGGTGTGTTGAAATAGAACTTCATTCTGAATTTAGAACCACTCATTTCATATTTTTTTAGTAAATGGTAATACAGAAAGCAAGACCTTAACGGAATAATAAAACAGAAAATGTTTCAATAGTCAAAATAAGGCAAAAACAGTTTTTTAATGGATGAATATATAGGTATCTAAGAACAGGTTAAAAATTTCTAGGGAATGTCGAAATGATTACTCAGGCCATTCGTGTGAAGGGAATTTCATTAAAGAAGGTTGACGAGAGAGAGAGAGACAGAGAGAGAGAAGAGAGAGACAGAGACAGAGAGAGACAGAGAGAGACAGAGAGAGACAGAGAGAGAGACAGAGAGAGAGACAGAGAGAGAGAGACAGAGAGAGAGAGACAGAGAGAGAGAGACAGAGAGAGAGACAGAGAGAGACAGAGAGAGACAGAGAGAGAGACAGAGAGAAGACAGAGAGACAGACAGAGAGACAGAGAGACAGAGAGAGACAGACAGAGAGACAGACAGACAGAGAGACAGAGAGACAGACAGAGAGACAGAGAGACAGAGAGAGAGAGAGAGAGAGAGAGAGAGAGAGAGAGAGAGAGAGAGAGTAGTTAGTACCGAGTTGTTCATGAGCGCCTTAAGGCAGCCGATGAGCGAGGTGTGCACGGGGCCGAGCGCCGTGGCGTGGTCCATTGTGAATTTGGCCATTGATCGTGTAAGGGCGCCTTGAGGCAGCCGATGAGCGAGGTGTGCACGGGGCCGAGCGCCGTGGCGTGGTCCATTGTGAATTTGGCCATTGATCGTGTAAAGGGAATTTGATTAAAGGAGGTTGACTGAGAGAGAGTAGTTAGTACCGAGTTGTTCATGAGCGCCTTGAGGCAGCCGATGAGCGACGTGTGCACGGAGCCGAGCGCCGTGGCGTGGTCCATTGTGAATTTGGCCATTGATCGTGTAAAGGGAATTTCATTAAAGGAGGTTGACTGAGAGTAGTTAGTACCGAGTTGTTCATGAGCGCCTTGAGGCAGCCGATGAGCGAGGTGTGCACGGGGCCGAGCGCCGTGGCGTGGTCCATTGTGAATTTGGCCATTGATCGTGTAAAGGAATTTCATTAAAGGAGGTTGACTGAGAGAGTAGTTAGTACCGAGTTGTTCATGAGCGCCTTGAGGCAGCCGATGAGCGACGTGTGCACGGGGCCGAGCGCCGTGGCGTGGTCCATTGTGAATTTGGCCATTGATCGTGTAAAGGGAATTTCATTAAAGGATGTTGACGAGAGAGTAGTTAGTACCGAGTTGTTCATGAGCGCCTTGAGGCAGCCGATGAGCGACGTGTGCACGGGGCCGAGCGCCGTGGCGTGGTCCATTGTGAATTTGGCCATTGATCGTGTAAAGGAATTTCATTAAGAAGGTTGACTGAGAGTAGTTAGTACCGAGTTGTTCATGAGCGCCTTGAGGCAGCCGATGAGCGACGTGTGCACGGGGCCGAGCGCCGTGGCGTGGTCCATTGTGAATTTGGCCATTGATCGTGTAAAGGGAATTTCATTAAAGGAGGTTGACTGAGAGTAGTTAGTACCGAGTTGTTCATGAGCGCCTTGAGGCAGCCGATGAGCGACGTGTGCACGGGCCGAGCGCCGTGGCGTAGTCCATTGTGAATTTGGCCATTGATCGTGTAAAGGAATTTCATTAAAGAAGGTTGACTGAGTAGTTAGTACCGAGTTTTCATGAGCGCCTTGAGGCAGCCGATGAGCGACGTGTGCACGGGGCCGAGCGCCGTGGCGTGGTCCATTGTGAATTTGGCCATTGATCGTGTAAAGGGAATTTCATTAAAGGAGGTTGACTGAGAGAAGTAGTTAAGTTCATGACGCCTTGAGGCAGCCGATGAGCGACGTGTGCACGGGGCCGAGCGCCGTGGCGTGGTCCATTGTGAATTTGGCCATTGATCGTGTAAAGGAATTTCATTAAAGGAGGTTGACTGAGAGTAGTTAGTACCGAGTTGTTCATTAACGCCTTGAGGCAGCCGATGAGCGACGTGTGCACGCGGCCGAGCGCCGTGGCGTGGTCCATTGTGAATTTGGCCATTGATCGTGTAAAGGGAATTTCATTAAAGCAGGTTGACTGAGAGTAGTTAGTACCGAGTTGTTCGCAGGGGCCTTGAGGCAGCCGATGAGCGACGTGTGCACGGGCCGAGCGCCGTGGCGTGGTCCATTGAATTTGGCCATTGATCGTGTAAAGGAATTCCATTAAAGGAGGTTGACTGAGAGAGAGTAGTTAGTACCGAGTTGTTCATGAGCGCCTTGAGGAAGCCGATGAGCGACGTGTGCACGGAGCCGAGCGCCGTGGTGTAGTCCATTGTGAATTTGGCCATTGATCGTGTAAAGGGAATTTCATTAAAGAGGTTGACTGAGAGTAGTTAGTACCGAGTTGTTCTGAGCGCCTTGAGGCAGCCGATGAGCGACGTGTGCACGGGGCCGAGCGCCGTGGCGTGGTCTATAGTGAATTTGGCCATTGATCGTGTAAAGGGAATTTCATTAAAGGAGGTTGACTGAGAGAGAGTAGTTAGTACCGAGTTGTTCATGAGCGCCTTGAGGCAGCCGATGGGCGACGTGTGCACGGGGCCGAGCGCCGTGGCGTGGTTCATTGTGAATTTGGCCATTGATCGTGTAAAGGGGATTTCATTAAAGGAGGTTGACTGAGAGAGAGAGTAGTTAGTACCGAGTTGTTCTGGAGCGCCTTGAGGCAGCCGATGAGCGACGTGTGCACGGGCCGAGCGCCGTGGCGTGTCCATTGTGAATTTGGCCATTGATCGTGTAACGGGGATTTCATTAAAGGAGGTTGACTGAGAGAGAGTAGTTAGTACCGAGTTGTTCATGAGCGCCTTGAGGCAGCCGATGAGCGACGTGTGCACGGGGCCGAGCGCCGTGGCGTGGTCCATGTGAATTTGGCCATTGATCGTGTAAAGGGAATTTCATTAAAGGAGGTTGACTGAGAGAGAGTAGTTAGTACCGAGTTGTTCATGAGGGCCTTGAGGCAGCCGATGAGCGACGTGTGCACGGGGCCGAGCGCCGTGGCGTGGTCCATGTGAATTTGGCCATTGATCGTGTAAAGGGAATTTCATTAAAGGAGGTTGACTGAGAGAGAGAGTAGTTAGTACCGAGTTGTTCATGAGGGCCTTGAGGCAGCCGATGAGCGACGTGTGCACGGGGCCGAGCGCCGTGGCGTGGTCCATTGTGAATTTGGCCATTGATCGTGTGGTTGTTAGTACCGAGTTGTTCATGAGGCCTTGAGGCAGCCGATGAGCGACGTGTGCACGGGGCCGAGCGCCGTGGCGTGGTCCATGGCCTTGCAGCGCCTGCAGCAGCGCGGGCAGCCCCTGCAGCTCGACGAAGCGCAGCACGAAGGAGTGCGGCTGCGTGCGCAGCGCCGTCTTGAGCCCGTCCAGCTGCCGCGTGCGCGCGCGCGCCTCCTCCTCGGCCTCGGGGCCCGACACCTGCAACACGCGCACGCACATGGGGCTGGTTGTTTCGGTGGCTGCTGCGAGTGCGCAAGGAGACAAGGGGACTGGATCCGTCTTTGGGTGTGTGAGGTTGGGATGGGTTGAGGTGGGCTGAGATGGGGAGGGCTGGTTTGGTTAGGACTGGGCAGGGATGACCTGGGTAGGCCTGAGCTGGGGTGGGCGGGGCGGGGTTGGACAGAGCTGTAATGGCAGGGCTGGGCTAGGCTGTGTTTGTTGGGCGGCAATCATTGCTTCAAAGATGTTGCTCATCTTTCACTGAAACCGTCATCAAAATCGGTTCTGCTGTTCCCGAGATATATAAACAATAAAACAATTGAATGGGCTTTTACATCATGTAAATAAACATACGAGTTTATAAAAATTTAATTATTTTTAAATCACACTTGGACGCTTAAATTTTATTAAAGTGGATTAGACAACTCACCATTGAAATAGCTTGGACCCTTTGGATGTAATGTTCCGGATTGTGAGAGAGATCTGTGACTCCTTCTTGATCCTGCAGCAAAAGATGCCAAAATGTCAAAAGCACAAAAACCACTCCTGAAATGCGTTGAGAGACATAATACAAACCCAATTCATTATTCACATTTTCTTTAATAATGTTGTTACTTTTCTTCCTTACCTGTAGTACGTATGCGCTAACTACAGAAGGAAAAGTGTTAGAAGACCTCAACCAAACGATCTCAAATTTTGGATCGTAAAATATGTGTTTAAGGTTCATTTGTTACTCTGCACACACGTCACAATTAATGTATAATGTTAAGATTGAAAAGGCGGCGATACAAATGCAATTTTGTACACGAAAATTGAAATGTCCGTCTGTATGAAAGAATGTAACACATTACTGTGAGATTAAAAGTTTTTGAGCTGAAACTTGGTAAGTACGTCAGGAGTTCAATCTAATTGTGCCGTTTCGGAGATCATTGAGATATTTTAATTTTTGGAAGGACTTTACGTGCCGATTCTGAAATGTTGGAAATTGCAAAAGTTCAAATTTATTATAGAATCTGTTCCAAATCACCAAAATTAAGCCTAATATTGCTTTATCAATCGAATCCATCCCACAACGTTAGATCTTTATGTAAATGTGAGTTAAACACATTTTTAAATCAGTGTGGTGCTACAACAGCGCACACTTTCTCACGTTGTTTCTAACTAATTTGTTGAATTGTTCCTCATTTTCGAAAATTCCGAGTTCGACGAAAATGAGACCAGACGACTCGCACCTTGGTTGGATTCCATGAATAAACGCGGCTTCGCCTTTATAACATTTTATCTTGACAACGGTTGATAATACTAAAATTATATTTTATACACCTATTTTCGAGGCAATTTTATTCTCAATAAGTTTTCAAAAACTTTGAATAAGTTTGAAAAATTAGGGTAGTATCCTAGACTGTCTGTTAAACTTCGTATAATCAGGACAAGATAATATAAGTTTGCAAAAATCTGTTCATTTTTTACTGATCCATTATTGCTTGTTATTGCCTTCGATACGGAGTTCGACATTCACTGCATAACTTAACTGAATACGAAAACAGTTGAGTGATGTTACATGATCTTTTATGGAAGGAATTATGGGAGAGAAATATGAAAAGACAAACCGGGTCAAGTTAACAACTAAGTCAATCTGAATCATTAAAGTTAGGTAAAAAATAAAATCATCTTTCTACCATGGGCGTTCACTGGTTCTAACGAGCTCGGGCAGCAAAAAGCCCTCAGGCTGAAGAACCCTGGCGCTTTTTGCCGCCGCTCAATCATTATAACCCTTATAACGCCCTTGGTGTATAAATAACTATTTTGTGACCGTTGATCTTTCTGTGCGAAAAGTCTGCTTAGTTAGAAGTCTCACCTTCTTGCGGCTGCAGTAGATTTGCCATTTCTTCTCCGGCGGGAGGCTGAGCATGGCCGCCTTGTTGGGGGCTGTCAGGTCGAGCTCCTCCTGCAACAGACGCGCGGTCTCTCTCCTTCAGCTTTGCTTTTGGCCACACACCTCACACGCTCCCACACCCACGCCCACACACTCACTTGTCCCCACACACTCACCCGCACCCACACACTCACCCGCACCCACACACTCACCGCACCCACACACTCACTCGCACCCACACACTCACCGCACCCACACACTCATCCGCAACCACACACACACACACACACACGTGCAGTACCACCGCGTATCTTCAGGCCCCTCGATGTTTGAGCCTGAACCTGTAATTTTGAGCACCTCTGAAGCAGGGGTCTTCAACTCTTTGCACCTTCAGGAACCCTTCAAGCACGTGGTTTTCTTGAAGGATCCTCATGATTAAGTAACAGATGAAATAATTTTCATCAGAGCTTTTTTCTACTCAAATTCGTAAAATTATTTAAACAGTCAAAAATATATAAAATAGAGTGGTTATCATTTAATATTTATAATTTAACACTCGGGTATCTTTTTCCTCTTTGGACAATCATGTTCACATATTGAAATAGGACGATTCTCGTAATGTAGTTTTACGCATCACTGCGTGTGAACAAAATTCATATAAAATAATTTGTCTAGAAATGAAATGAAAATCTGAAAATGAAAAAAACTTAGTTGTATTTTGGTTTTATCCTTATAATTTTTTTTAAATTGTTTTATCAATCTTACATGTTTGTACAATCAATTGCCTTTTCATATTCAATTTATAGTAATACTGCAATTTTTATTTAAATATTATATTAATATAATATTTTAGTAAGACAGCCATCTACCCCGTTCCTACATGATAAGTTTCTTGTATATCTGATTTACATTTTACGTGCGTTTTGGCTGAGCAAATAGTGATCCCTTGCGGAACCCCGGTTGAAGAGCTCTGCTGTGGAGGAGGCTGTTCCGAGGCACGAGACGTAAACCCGCACGAGTACAACCGGCGTGTTTCGCTCATTGTATCTCTGATTTCAACTTGAGACCAATTTTGGTATTCTTTAAATTTTTTAGCATTTCATATACAGAACAATGAAATTAAAATTAACAGTTCTCATATGCGGTTGTGACGGGGAATGGCGCAAAACTACAATTTCACAGCTTTCGGAAATTTTATTTTTCTGTACTCAGTGCTTACGACTAATCTAATTTCCTAGTAGCACTATCACCAAATCCAGAAGTACTAATGAGCACTAAGGGTTGGGATGCAAAACGTGATGGATACTTGCATCGTTAATAGTATAGAGAGATTAGTATAAGAAGGGACCGCTTTGACAGCAACTGCTTGGCTTCTGCTGGAAACATAACTGCTTATGCCTATGCACTCAATTAATTAAGGCGTTCATTCGCAGTTGGCTCTCTCGTGAATGTCTTCGACACTGCCTCTGATTGATTGATTGATTTTTCGTGTTTCCGGGCGCGTCAACTGCTTCGGTCATTAGTCCCGTTAGTGTAGTGCATGTTTTTTCTCGGGAGATGGCGGTGATCTTCCCCCGCTGGATGGTGAGATCCGGCGCCGACCTAACGTCGGCTAGTGGGGTTTCCCCCTAACCAGGACTCTCCCACCAACGGGGCACCGCCCCAGCCGGGACAAGCTCTAAGCTCCCGACCGATCTCCCCGAATATGTGGTGGTGTAGTGCGAGTTAGAGTAAGAGTGTGTGTGTAAAGGGAGATGATAGGACAAGGAAGAGGAAGGAAAGATCGCGCGCGGTCCGTGGCCCGTTTGGTAGGGTACTGCATTCGCCAGGTATTGATCGGAGAAACCACGGAAAACTACCGATCAGGGCCAGCCGGCCGCTAGAATTCTCCTCCAGACAGCGACGAAATTCAACCTAGCTGAAAAGCTAGTGTCGAAAATCCTGCCGCCGTGGGGAGTGGGAACCTAGGACCTCCCGGTCAGAGGCGCTGCAGTGACATCAGTTGATGCACTGAGCTACCGCTCCCGGTGACACTGCCTCTTCCAGAGCCATCATCCGACATGACGTTGATTTGTTTTCGATCTGTCCCTTCTTAGAGTAACTTCTCTACAAGTGTTTGAACGTGTCCCGCGATGACCACAACGCACGTGTTTCTCGAAGTTTCCCACGCGACGCCGCTTCGCCTACGCGAGCAGCAAGTGGGCTCCCCGGGCGTGCCTGCACGCCACCTGACGCAACACTCGTCGTAACTTTCGGGGAAAGCTCAAGCACCCATTCATTCCAATCAACAATTCCACGGCCGACATTCACACCGCATTAAAGCGCCTCGACAATCCCTCCCCGCCGATGGCTTTCGATTTCCCCATGCCCCCCTCCCCAGGCACTCCCAAGTCCTCCCCGGCTTCTTTCAACTGTCGACGCAACGAAAGGAAGATGATTTTGTCCCGCGCCGTTCATTGGACTTGTAATGGTTTCATAAACTTCTGTCCCGGAGTCGTTTCCACTTAGGAATTCCTTTCTTATTGAAATGACCCGATAGCAAGTGAAATCGTATGTGCCCGAGCACAAAGAATGTCCCCATTCACAGCGAGGCTTACGTGAGTATGAGGCACATTCGTGAATGAAAGCCATAAAATCGAAGAACGTATCGCACAGGATTCCAAATTAAGGAAAGTACTGCATATAATACCAGCAATTACTTATCTGGGCGACATCAGAAAACAATGGAAATTTTATAAATGTGACCCGAGAAGACTTCGTAGCACACACTAAAGGTATATTATTAAAATAAAGACTTTATATTAAATATAATTTATATAAACAATTTATTTAAAATTGTAAAATTTACTTAATAAATTTCATCACTTCTTGAGGATTAAAAAACCTTTTCTCCATATTCTTGACATTTTTGGGTCATTTTCATATTATTTTTAAGACATTTTACAGGCCATTTTCAAAGAATTTTTAGGACATTACAATCCGAGCTCTGATATCAAATATTACTCGCAGTGGTCGCAATGTTATTACATGTCTTTAACTTAAAAGTAAAATTATTCCCCAATTTATACTCGTTTTAAAAGTGATTTAAGTAAAAAAGTTATAGTTATCCCAATGTTACTTACAGTGGTCGCTTTAGACCTTAGTAGTTGAACTTAAGTAAAAAAGTTATAGTTATTACCCCAATGTTACTTACAGTGGTCGCTTTACGACCTTAGTAGTTGAAAAGTGAATGTAAGTAAAAAAGTTATAGTTATCCCCAATGTTACTTACAGTGGTCGCCATACGACCTTAGTAGTCGAAAAGTGACCTTCAATAAGCAACAAAAGCAATAACTTGAAAAGCGCGAGCAACGCGGAGCGCAGGGCACTCACCACCAGCTCCGCGAACTTGGCGTCGAGCTCGTCGCTGGCGGGCATCGGCTGCGTGGGCGTGAGCGCGTGCAGCGACAGCGTGCCCGCCTGGTCCACCACGCAGTACGTGATCTCGGGCGGCTCGTCATTCTGCAACACAACGACACATTGCCAGCGCACGGACGCATGGAGAGAAACGCACATGTCAAATTGCACTTTCGTTTTTCATATGGAGATTCTGTTCGTTTCTGACAAGCTGCACCAGAAAAAAGCAAAACTCCCAAAATGTGTAACAGAAAGCTAAAACGCTACCTTGTGTAGATTACGACATAAGAAACAACTCGTGACCCTAAGGTGTGCCGGCTGAGGTGCCTCAGGGAATCAATTCATGTCTGGTACTTGTCTGTCCGGCATGAGCCCGTTACAGTCGGTCGAGCGACGTTTCGGCCATCAAGTTGTGGCCTTCTCCCGAGCTACACTAAAGTTCAGTATAGCTCTGAAGACGGCCATAACTTGATGACCGAAACATTGGCCGACTGTGTCACGGCTCATCCCCGACATCCAAGTATCAAATGACTCCACCTGCGGAGGCCTACGTGTTGATGTCAATGCAGTGCTGTCAATGATGTTAGTACAACTGATGCCATTACAGTGCCTCTGACTGAAAATTTGATATTTTGTACATTAAACTTATTATTTTTTGTAATAATAATTTTCATTAAGGAGAAGAATTTTAATATTAAATACGTTTTCCCCACACTATAGTGTTGATTAACGCATGAACCAAAGACATACAGCTATTATGCACATCACGTCAGGTACTTCTACCAAAAAAATCTGTATATTTTTATCGCAATGAATTTAATTGCTCGTATAATCCTGAGATTATTCATATTAACCCGGAGATTATTTCTGAAATCCGGAGACTCCGGGTCAAACACGAACAGCTGGCTGCCCTACCTGCACCCGAGGCCCTTTTCTTTCCCTTGGCCCTTGGCTGCCACCCAGAGTCACTTCGGCACCGGCTTATACTTCGATTTAAACACAGAGCCCTTTGGCGTGAATCAGCTGTTGCGGTGTCACCCGTTCGGGAGCTCGAACTTCACTGTGGTGACGTTTACGCTCCCGATTGGATGCCACCGTAACAGCTGACGGACCTCTCAAAGGACACTATGAATAAATCGAAGCACACACGGAACAGCGCAGCAAGGAGCTCCATCCCGACCCCTCTTCTCATTTTCCATCTCGAGCGGAAAGAAAAAGGACGACTCGACGGTAGGTGAGCATCCAATCCAAAATGCAATTCGTTTTATTGAGGTTCTCTTTCTCAATTACTTGACCTACAAGGAGAATTGACTCTTGTTGAGGGACATGATTTCAACTTCCATAGAAATTTCACTTACCTATGAAGGAATGTGAAAGGAACGACAAATCCTGAAATCAACTTGTGGATGGGCGTTTGCTTATAACAGCGCTGTGCCGCGGGGAGCGAGAAGCGATTGATTGATTGTTTGTTTGTTTAGTGATTCCGTGATTGTTTAGTGAAACGATTCCATACAAGCCACTCGCACCGTTTGTCATCATTTCTAACACCTCCTCCTACCTGCGCCATATTCCTACGAAACTATTGTTCGCACAGTTAAATACGACGTCACTTATTCGTTCTTAGAATAAGAGTTTTCTGATTGATTGATTGTTAGTGATTCCGGACGCGTCAACTGCTAAGGTCATTAGTCCTACAAGTATAGCGCATGTTTTTTTCCTCGAGAGGTGGCGGTGATCTTCCCCCGTTGGATGATGAGATCCGGCACAGATCTACCGTAGGCTAGCGAGGTTTTTCCACATCAGGTATCTCCCACTAGCGGGCATCGCCCCAGTTAGAACAAACTCTAAGCTCCCGACCGGTCTCCCGGCGTGAGTGCTAGTGTAACGGGAACGTAACGGGTGAGGATACAAGGACGAGGAAGAAAAGATCGCGCGCGGTCCGTGGCCCGTTTGTTAGGGTACTTCTCAAGCATTCGTCTGGTGTTGGTTAGGAGAAACCACGGAAAACTACAGAGCAGAGCAGCCGGCAGCTAGAATTCTCCTCCGGACAGCGGTTCAATTCGACGTAGCAGTCGAAAATCCCGTCATTGTCGGAAGTGGGACCCTAGAACCTCCCGTTGAGAGGCACTGCAGCGACATCAGATGCGCTGAGCCACCTCTCCCGGCGCGAGGGGCCACGGTAGTGGCGGGGGCCGGAAGATGATGGGAGTTGGCCGTCGACCAGCGTCCTAGCCACTTAGAGGTTGTCGAGAGAATCATAAGTGGAGCACTAAGATCAACCCCAGTTGAATGGCTGCCCATATTAAGTCACATTCCACCCCCCGATCTACGACGCAAAGCCGCTCTTAGCAGAGAATTCGATCGTATACAGGATAACCGCAACCTCCCAATCCATCAAGATGTCAACACTCTTGAAGAAATAGGCTGAGATCCAGAAACCCAACCCAGGAGTTCCATATATCACAGTTCAACTTGATAGACACCTGGGAACGCCCTGGACAAAGATCCGACCACCACACTGCTGCAACTTTCCCTGCATAAGAACGAAACCCCCTGCCTTTGATCAACCACGCAAAATTTGGACAACCATCAATAGAATACGGACTAATAATGGAAGATGCGCGGACTCCCTACATAAATGGTGTAACGTCTTGACGCCAAACTGCGACTGTCATCATAACGGAATACCATGATAGATAAAAAGGTTCCAAAGGAAAAACCCCCATCATAACGGAATGCCCTGATAGAGCGTATGACGGACCATTTGACGATTTCCTGACGGCAACTAGTGCTGCAATTGAATACATTAAAAATTTAAATGTTTGCTTATAAACTTGTATCTTATGAATTGTATTCTGTTTGTTTTGGTTTTGGTACAGTATCTTACATTTCTGCAGATAAGGTGTTTATATATATATATATATATATATATATATATATATATATATATATCACCATGTGTATTACCATACGATAAATAAATAAATAAATAGAGGTTGTCGATCCCACCTCACCCACTGCAGGGGATCACGAGGGCGTAGGTTGTCGCGGTCTCTGGTGGAGTGTCGTAGACGACCACCCGGACCTGAGTCTCGCGGCGCCACTCACGTCGTTAGCTTGAAAGCGCAGGCAGTGAGCAGGCGATGATAAGCTCCTGGTGGCCGGGCGACCGACCGCCAGTTGGGCCTATGGCGCGACGTTCTTGGAGCAGGACCGGGCGAAGGGTGCTTTTCGGAGTACTCTGCATCCCACTTTATAGTCCGGCGGGAAACTAGTCACCCCGCGTCAGGTTGCTCTGGTACCAGCGTTACCCACGTCGTGAGCTGGCGGTAAGCATTGGGGAGACGGGATGGGGTCCGAGCGCCTGACCTTGTCCGGTGGCCCCCAGTTGGGCTCTCGGATCGTCGTGGCAGTGGCCCGATACTCTGGGCAAAGAGGAGGGAACTTGTCCGGCGCATGTGAGTGGTGCATTGTCGAGATTCCGCTACTACCCTGGATAGCTAGGAGCTCTGAGCTAGCAGGGCGGCCCCTACCCAGGCATTGTATGGGGAGGTTGCCGCGAAGGTAAACTGGGTTCCGGCTGGATCCGGCCATCATCCTGTCAGCGTTAACGCGTCTGCCGGAGGGGCTGCGGATTATAGCCTAAAGAGGCAGAGGTGCGCACCCGGGGACTTGTCCCCCTGATGAAGGGCATTCGTAGGGCAGTGGTAGACCACTACTACTACTACCAACTGCTAGCATTCCATCGCCCCAAATTCCCCTCCCACCGAAACAAAAGATTGCAGCCCGCGCCAGCGCCCGCTCTCCACCCTCCTCGACGGCTGCTGCCGATGATGCAACCCCCACGTGTGAAAGGTTGCGGTTCGCACACACACGGCTCGCATTCCTTCTTGTGGACGGTTTTATACTTTTCATCTTTTTTCGAAAAGGTGGAAATGAGGAGTAACGTGTGCGGATTAACAAAAAAAAAAAAGTACTTTCTCGCCCCCCTATTTTCACGTAAAATTGCTTACTCACCCAAAATTTAATATTTTAGCTGTGGGAATACTCCGAAAAAATTTGAGCTTTTACAATTTTCAAAAAAATCAGGATTTTTAACGAATATGAGACCCACACCATTCTCCTAAACGTCCTTCATACTATCCCACAACAACAAAATAATCGAAAGCGATAGAGAAAAAATTTAACATGTCCTAGGGGCTTCAGGTAAGGTACCAGCCAAAGTTAAAATGCCGGTGCCAAATTCAAAGGGCCGCGACATCAGCCTGATCGCTTGGGGAATATCAATTTGGAGCAAATCGGCTGAACGGTTTAGCCGCCAGCGTCACAGATGGACACTCAGACGTGTTTGCCGTCATTCGATTTTTCGGCATCAAGGATGCAGAAAACATGCATTCTGACTACACCACGGGTTGGAGGATTTTTTTTTTTTCAAAATTTAGCAAGTGGTTAAATTTAGTGATCAGGGCTCCGTAACAAGAGTTTTTCTGCCGAAAATTCTCTTTTTTAGCGCAGCATTACATAACTTTACCTCTACACCGTAACGAGGAAGTAAAAAAGGAATGTTTTTTCAACTCTAATCGTGAATTAGAAACACACGCCAGCTCCTACACGAACATCTTCAACTCGTACATCATAATGCAACTTTTTCGTTTAAAAAATTATATTTGGAACTATATGTTTTCTACAATTTACTTTCTCAAATGTAAGTTTTGTTCCAAAAGTCTGTGGCAGTGACAGTAACATTAAATAAATCGAACATTGCCAGCAAACGCCCCGCGCAGGTGTGTAAATAAGAAAGGTCAAATGGCCTTCCCTGATCTGTATGCTCTTCGTCCCAGGCCATTGGCACACTTTCTTTCGGCATGTATAGCCTCATTGGAGACGGTTTAGGTCGCTCGAATGACATTTACTTTTATTCCTCACGTACTCACGTCTATTGTTGGCGCAGGCGAACAACAGACATGGTTGTACGTTACGAAAGGAAGGAAGTAACGTACAACCTCATAGTCGCCGAACACGAGCTTTAATTTTAATCACAAGAGATGGTTTAACTTGAAATGTGTGAAGACACGTGAATTACAGGAGATCCCATAAGGAAAGGCAATATTATGAGAGTTAATTATCGATCTTTAAAACTAGGAGCTATAACAGAATATACTTTCAGGCATTGTTTGTAAAATTGCAATTTCCCAAATACAGACTTCATCAAAAATGAAAAGTGCACTATTCTCTTAAGCTTCCATTATGCTCTCAGAGGAGAAAGTTTAATCAAAACATTTGGAGCCATTTGAGAGAAAAGCTTGAAAAGTTGAGTTTTCATGTAAAATACCCCGCTAAAATAATCAAAATATTCGTTTCAAACTCACCAGGGCCATGCGTTTCTTTAAATCGATCGGGAAATATCAATTTTCGAGAAAATCGGGAGAACGATCTTGGTGCTATCATTGTCCACAGACAGACGGACGAACAGAGCTTTTTACCGGCAATCGATTTTTCGGTATCAAGGACCCACAAAACATGGATTCTGGCTACACTGCGTATTACAGGTAGTAATTTAGTAACAAGATTTATCCACTTTTCGTTACCAGGGCTCAGAAACAACTTTTTGTGACAAAAATTCGCCGTTTTTAGAGGAATTTTCCTACAAAGTAAGGGCAAGAAAGTAAAAATATGTCTTATGAAGAATTCCCGATATATATTAAAGAAAAGATTATACATTTGATTTGTGAAACTGAAACTTATCTCCTTAACAATTATTTTGTTTCAACAGACATCATTCCTTCATGTTTCCTCAAAATTTATTATTTTATAACTCTAAGTACGCGATGAATGTGTATTTATCACAATATAGGCAGGATATGATCTACAGTGCATACTGCCCTATCTCGCGCTAAAGTGCTGGCCAGCTAAAAAGACCAACTAACGGGACAACTTTTGAAAAATATCACTATCGGATGAGAACATGTATTCATACTCAATTTAGGGTATTTCGTTTCGATTTGTGTTGATAAAAGCCGCTGCCAACCTTCACACAATTACACTCAATATATTACGTTTACGTAGTAGTGACATTTTTTCAATTTAAGTTTGCAACAAAAAATTGACTACTTCCGTAGATTTCGCCAACATTAAAAGCCATTCAAGATAGATGCTGTGCCAATTTGCTATTTTTGCTAGCGATTGGACTTTAGCGGTTTGCCGTTTTTTGTAAATCTGCAAATAACAGTTTCAGCCTAGGCATTTTTGATTTTTATTTATTATTTTCAAATTGTTTTTCATCGGTAATCATTGTGAAGTTAGTTGTAATATTTAGTAGTAAAATAACCAAGTCCGATTTAATTTTTACTATTTATTAATAATTAGAAAATAATGGATAGCCCAACTAGAACTGCGCCTGTACTTAGTATTTCGTCGTTAAGGATAATGCTCTTTCAGTTTCCTTCAAAAGTGGATTGTGAATTTATTTTGTGGATTGTGGAAGGAGTCCATGTCACACACTTGTTTGATAAAAGGGGTGGCGAAAGTCTTATAGGTAAGATTAATGGTTTTGTTCTAAATCTTATATTTTAAAACTGACAAGTGTAATTTTTATTAATTAAAATAGTGATGTGTGTAGTTGTTGATTGTCTATAACTGTTAATTATCATTATTTGTGTATTGATAGTAATAAATCCGACTTTCTTTTTTCAAGTTATTGGGTGTGATGTTTGTTGAAACAATTATCAACAAAGACAAAATACAAGAAATCCTGACCACACTTAAACAGAACAGCAAGAGACAATTTCCTCTGAATGGAGGTGACAGTGAAATAACTTTTGTTCATTAGGGGCAAGTTTAATTTTTGTACAGATTTGGAGAGGGGGCCAGGATTAACTTGGTGCTATGAACAGTGAGAATATCAAAAGGTAAGTGCGTTATTAATTTTCATTATGATCAAAGTAATAAACTCATTCTTAAATCGATATTTATATAGTTTTTGCAAATTTCCAAAGATGGATCCAAGCTCAGTTAATTCCTGGCATTAAAAATGTGGGGCCTTGCCTAATCATAATTGACAATCTTCATTTGTAGTAGATGGAAGAAAACATTTCGTCAAGATGAAAAAAAATGATTTGGTGGTAAGTAACCATTAAAGATTAAAGTTTTAATTTAAATATAAACTATTTTAACAATAAATTGTGTATAGAGGTGGTTACAACAAACATGGTGCCACCAAATAATGCCATTGTTGTTCTCTTGAGGCAACTATGCACATTTAAGTAGTCAATTTAAAATGTTTGCTCTCATATATAATTTGCATTTTCAAAACGTTTAATGAAGAAAATATGTTTGAGATGGATTGGTTTCTTTTTTCTAGATATATTGTTGACGAACCTTTAGAAGATAAGGTGCATCAAGTATTTTGCCACTGTTTTTTCAGTGCCTTAGAACGATTTGAGACAAAATGAGATAGTTTCAAGGTCAGACAGTGGCATTGAAAGAATTAAACAGGTTTGGGAGGAAGTATTATATTAGGTGTGCCTAACATTTCTAAGAGAATATTTAACACTTGAATGTAGGTATTTTACATTTTCTGTATTTCGTAGCTTTTCTTTGTGTAGCCTTTATTGCTTATTATTATATTTATTTTTTCAAATTTATCTCAGAAATTTTAATTGTAATATGGAATCCAATATCATCTAATTCCTTTTGTGTCTGAACTAGCCCCTCTTAATCTTTTATTGGAGCCAGTTTTGTTAACACAATTTTACATGATAATGTTTTTCTTTAATCGTCATTAGAAAGTACTAATTTTGTAATATCCTAAACATAGTTTATCTCCAGACATTTGTTTTAACCCTTCAGAAGAATAATTTCTCATATAGAGAGGATCGTAACATATATTCAACTTACTTAATCTTCACCATTATCATTATTATTCCAAATCATTTAATTTTCACACAAGAACTTGTCTTGTATATTTAAACATATATGTAAATGGTCTTTTTAATTTTGTTTCAGTTTATTGTGGTAACATTATGTTGTAACATTATTTGATGGACAGCATTTGTGACATTGTTTCTAAAACTGGTTTTGGGCAAGTGGCACCGTGTTTCTCTCATTAAATCTCACATGCATTTTGAATTTAACACATTACACTAATTTTAATTCTAAAAATAACCATTGTCTTACTTTGAATACCTTGAATTTTTTCACAATTCCTATACGCACAACAACATTACTGGTGTAAGAAGTATATTAATATTGTACTTCTTGGCTGACTCGTGGGAATTATTTGGCATGCATTTGTTATGGAAACTGTTATATGAAATAATTTTCATTTGAATTATTTAACAAGTGAATGAGTGTGTTATCTGGTGTAATTACTGCATGTTTAGGTAGTAGTTTATAGTAATGTAGTTACTATAACATAGTAGAAAATTCAATATTATTATGCAACTATATATTTATTGCGTCATTTATATTCATTGTGTATTCCTATTTCAATAAATAACTCACAAAACCAAAAAGTTCTATTTATTTCCATAAATATCCCAATCTTATGTATCGAACTCCATTGAAATGTATAGAGAGAAAGACTGTCTCTGGTAACAACAGACAAGTTACCGAAGACTTGGTTACATTAATGATGATTTTCTATTTTTTAAAAATATTTTCTTTTAAAAGGTAATGAATAATTAAACAGTTAAATAAAATTGATGCATTTGCAATAATTTCCAAATCACTAGACTGTTAAATACAATACATTAGGCACGTGGTTCCTCATACATCCCGCCAGAGGCCAGAAGCGGTGCAGCAGACCTGATACCTGATTCAATCGATAGAGGCCAGTAGCGGGGCGTAATATGAAAACAGGCGTTGCCTTCTTTTTATTTCATCATAAAACTTTTTGTGTTCACCTACCTCTTATCGTTTTAGGTATGCTCATTACAAAAATAACATTAAAAATGTCGTAGCACCCACCATTTCTTCACAATTTTACATTTTATTTGTGGAGCCTAGCAAAATCACTTGAGTCTGTAGAAACGTATAAGATGCAGGAAGTTAGAATGAGAAAGTATTAGGACGACAAAGAGAGTAAAATATTTCTATATTGTAACCTCTTCTACTACCGCGCGTCAATAGGCATGGCGGTTTCACAGTCAGAGTACCATTACCAGAAAATATACGTCAGTAGATACGTAAAGCCTTTGTAGAATGTGATGTTAAGAATATGAAGCCATCCTCTATGCTTAAATAAACTTTTGTTGGTGTTTTAAAAGTCATTTACTTTTCATTTTCATGGCATATTTTCCCACATCTTACTAGACCAAATTGTAACTAAAATGTGGGTGATGAAAACGAATAGACTAAAACGACAAAAAACTATAAAAATCAGCTCTCAAGATTTAAAATGTTTTCTGAAACCCCTTTTTTTTGTTGGCCTGTGAAATTTGTAAGCTTATAGTAATTTACTGTAAAATAAAATGAAAGAAAATTAAAGTATTTTATTCAAATTTGACCCAATTACTTTTAAAATAATAATCTTAAACACTGTGATTTATTTAAAATCTATCTGTTTCCTCTTTCACAAGGATTGGATATTAAGATAGCCCGGAGCAAATCCGGGTATTTTATTAGCTTCTATAATTCCGTTATCTCAGAGACATTGAATTTTCTATGAGAAAGAGTAAAATCGACATATTGATGTGACGAATTTACAACATTTTTCCGCAGACAATAAATATTACGCCATATTGCCCATCCCTTACAGCACATCCGAAACTGAGCGTAGTAGGACCGGGCAGGGGCGGCATTCAGCCGGTTTTGGGGGAGAGGACCTCGTAGATTTGTGTTAAATAATGAACATGTTTGTTATGTTGTGATTTTTATTACGTCCTATAGATATGATACTATACAATATTACTTATTAATAATTACATAATTCGAAAACAAATAAATATTTAAATCAATTTTGCCAAATAAAGTAAGGTAAAGGAAACCTCTAGGCCTTAGGATCCGCCGGTGGAGAGGGGCCCCGTGCTGTCTGTGAATGAAGCCGCGCCGCCGATGCCTGGCCTCCGCCCTCCCCCTTCTCCTTCTCCTTCTCCGCCGCCGCCAGCGGTGACCTTTCGGCCGCCTTTGCCTGTGCTACGCTACGCCACGCCACGTCTTGCCTTGCCCCGCCAGCCTCGCCTCTCCCCGCCCCGCCTGGTCTCTCCATGAGCTGTCTTTCTTCGCCTCGCCCCGCCTCGCCCCGCCCCGCCCCGCCCCGCCCCGCCCCGCCCCGCCCCGCCCCGTTCGCCCCGCCTCGCCCCGCCTCGCCCCGCCTCGCCCCGCCTCGCCCCGCCTCGCCCCGCCTCGCCCCCCTCGCCCCGCCTCGCCCCGCCTCGCCCCGCCTCGCCCCGCCTCGCCCCGCCTCGCCCCGCCTCGCCTCGCCCCGCCTCGCCCCGCCTCGCCACCGATTCGTTCGTAGAATAAGAATTTCTTGGGAGTAACACGGTCATAACAATAGTCCTATGGTTTCTCAATGGAGCGTTCTGTAAATGACCCCCACACCTGTTTTAGCACGGAAATCCTTCCATTTCAAGTATTATGACAATTGGTTTGTATCACATGCTTCAAATTTGACTATCGGATAACAGAGTTTTAACGTGCAAAGTTTATGCTGGAGGGTAAAGGGAGATTCAGAGACGGAATGTATAAAACGGACTTAATGTAACCAGGCAGTTCACCCCTTTTTGCGGCAATCATGCTACTTCGCTCAAGCAGAGCAGTTTGAGGTTCCATCAAAAACTGCACTATAAAGATGCTGCCACCCGTAGCAGACCACGAGACATTTCTATCGGCCAATAAGCTGACTTACGCTTTAGCGCATGCGCATTGATAACGAAGCTACCTTCCCAAACGTAACTTGGCGACAATGCCCATAGCTTGCCACACACGGTCTGCATTAGAAAGTAGTTCTTTAAAATGTCACGTCGTGGGTTGCACGTATTCACGAAATGAGAATAATAAACCACTGTTCCACTTATTCAGTTTTCCTAAAGCAGACTCATACAAATCGCAAAGGTCACAAATCGCAAAGGTCACAAATCGCAAGGAACAATAAAGACAAAAACTCAATATTTCCATTGCCACATGGCCGGCCGCCCAGAGAGAGTTCGTGCACCTGCCAAACGCCAGTGCGAAAACAACTACCTGGCAATCAGGGGCGCCGTGTCAAAATTGCCACGAGGATCTTTGCAATAGGAAATTTCCCTTCACAAGTTTATTGACAATAAGTTATCATTTTTGCCCACCCCCTTGCGTGCCATACAAGTTTGTAACATTAATTCTCAACACGTGCATCGTGTGCTATTATGAAGGCCTAATGGCATTGATGGAACTACTAATTCAAACCTCCAAATTATGGTGATTACAAAACAAAATTAACTATAGTGCTTCCTATTGTAACAGACAGCAAAATGAATCACACGATGTATCGTGTACACTTTGAATTGGTAAAAAAAAAACAAATCTTCACCCACAAAATTTATAATGAATGATTATATAAACGAAAATAGCTAGGGAGAGTTTAATTATAAAATTAAAACATCTATTTTACATAAATATAAAATTAATATCTGTATCCACGTTCACGTCAGAAAGGACGCCTATCTCCTTCCAATTTGTAGGGAGTATAAATGAGCATAAATTAAAGATCAAAATGGAAATTTGAAGTAATATATCTTTCTAATAAACCGAAGAAATTGATACCAATTACGAAAAGTGGTCGTCACAGTAAGATTTAATTGAAAGCTATCACCAACCAGATCTCTCGTAAATTTTACTTGACGGCTTTCAAGCGGAAAGATGCGCTGGCCGAAGCATTTCCGACTATATTTGGGTGTTTCTAACCTGGCCGATGACAGTTCATCAGCTGTTACGGTGTCATCCAATCGAGAGCTAAAACGTCATCCCGCTGACGTCACTGCGGTGACGTTTAAGGTCCCGATTGGACGAAACCGTAACAGCTGATGAACTGTCATCCGCGAGGTTACAGAAATCCAATTTCAAGGTCTCGCCTCTTTTGCGAGATAGCAATCGAATACAAAATATTTCAAACAGACAGCTGAAAGCATGTTTTGGTTTCGTTACACTCCAGTAGTATTGCTGGTGTAAAAATACCCGTTTCAATTTACGCAGGTATCTTTTCACGGGTAAGTGGAGAGGAGGACCGGAAGACCGGAAGATTTGGCTCAGTACATCAACTGCTGTCATTCCATAATATTTCTGAGAGAGATGTTATTTGTTGATTGTTTATTCGTAACCCTGAAATCCAATTGTGATTACTCCACTTCGTTGGAGATGAAACGAAGCAAGTACCTACAGTGTTTATAATTCGTAAAACCAGGTGATGGATATAGTGCAATACGGTAAATAAATAAACAAATTAATCCACATATAATTGAATTTTCTTTTCTTCAATTCGTTTCGCCAATACTTTCCCATTGATCATTCAAATTGTAATGTAGGCTACATTTCATGTTAAGCACTTTCTACGAGAATGCTGATTTTGTAGTATGGACAAGTAAATGAAAATTCAAAACCAAAAATTTTATAAATTATACTTTGAATACAACTATGAAATATGTAGCCACATTTAATGTGGGTGAATTTTAATCCTGTGTTGGTACATTTTAATTATCGTAAAATTTTGAAATACCGCATTATTCGTTCCACATACTTGTATTGGCTCTTCATGATATCAGCGCTCAAGTCGTCTCGTCGAAGTTTCTCGTCAAAAGCGTTTGGCTTCTTACGCAGCCTGAGTCTAGTTACATCAATTAGACATTCAAAAACTACATGTCTCTACCCCGATTGTCCCACCGATAAATCGAATACAAGACGTATTTATTCCCCATTTAACTATTGCATGATTTTTCCTGGCCACCGCAAAGGTTACATATACTCGTCAGAGTAATGTCAAATAAAATACAGCATTTAATTCCTCACTTGCGAAACTTTCTATTTTTCGATCTTCAAAATGGATTATGATCTAAAATCTGAAAGTCTGTGTACATGGGCGTGTGTCAGAATACGTTTTTTTGTATGCTTTAAATGTTACGAATTGTCGACCTGAATGGCCGAGATGGCCAACAGAGCGTCTTCCAACTTAGCGCTTCGGTCCGAAGGGTCGCAGGTTCGAGTCAAGCCTTGGCTGTTTATCCCGTGTCTCTCATGTATGTGTTGTCACGGAGGGCCTCGCGTTCTGCTGACTCCAGATCAGAGGAGCGCGCAAAGTGTGTTGGTGACTACTGAACGAATATGCGTCCCAGCGGGACGTAAAGGATAACCAGCCGCTACGAATAGGAGTATTATTGACTGTCGAAAAATATCAAGTCTTTCAAATGAAGAATAATTAAATAGACATTACAATATTTACACCACTTACACAGAGACCACATCCGAAGCTCGGAGAGGGACTCATTAACTCAATCCACTACAAAAGCGCAATAAGGGAAGACTCACTATTTCGGAGAACGAGGCCTATTTAAAGAACAAATAAAAAGCGCCCAAGTGCAGCGAATGAATTCGTTCTTCCTTGCTTCTTAGAGAGGAATGCATGAAAAAGGCACAGCGAAACAGGGCAGACGGAGGGGAATGTGGAGCAAAGCAACGCGGCTGGGGCGGTGAAAGGCACACAATAGAGGCGATTCCTTCCGGAAGGTTCGTTTCCATTAACGCATTTTTAACTTTTTTTGAGTAAAATAAATAAAAAATAAATAATAAAGTTATGCTGTCAGAAATTACATTAAATTTAATGTAGATTTAATGTACGACTGTACATGAATTTTCAGTCTTGTACATTAAAGGGAATTAATGTACCTTACATTAAATTTTATGCTTAAATTCATTAAAGTTACTGTACGTGTACCTTAAATTTAATTTACATACATGAAAATTACTTTCGTGTACTGTTACATTAAAAGTAATGCAGAAATTTCTCACAGTGAAGTTCTCGTCAGTGTTTGCTAATGAGATACACACAGTATTGTTCAACGTAGACCCTGCATGTTGCTTTTTTTTTAAAGACCGAAGGTCATTGCAATCGTTCAAACTAATATAGGTTTATTCCACTCACGCCAATCATTTTAAAGTATTAATAGAGGGGAGTTAGGTACTTCAGATGTGCCCTCATAAATTCACAATATTCTCGAAATCAATGCTTTAAGTTAATTTTGGTATTTCATTGATTGATGTTTAAAGGCCCTTCAACGGCTGAGGTCACTGGAGCCCAAAATTGGTGGACTAAGGAGTAGCTGATGAAGATAAGGTGTATTATTGGCAGAGCAAACAGGAAGATGGCGACAAAACTTCCTGAGAGTTAGTTTGTTCATTACTAGGGATCAGATTTTAACGAAATGTCATTTTTTTGGCTTTTCACTTTAAGACATTCTTTTCCTTTTAGTATAGATTTCGCGCTAAGACAAAAGGAAATTACTCATTTTTATATAACTTTTTGTTGCATTTTTCCTCGATTTAGATTCATTATTAATTCTGCAATTAAGTGTCGTAACTTGGTAGCAGAATATCTTAAGTTTACCTGCATTTCGGATAATAATTTTTTACTCTTTTCCCGTCAAGGATTTCCCCCTGATTTAATCGATTTTAACACCATTTTAAAGGTACTTGCTTCAATAATACTTACGCGATCCAACAAATGTTCTACACAGAATTTCTAAGTAGACTATTCGATTTCTTCGCTCAGAAATTATAGTGTCAGCCATTGTGGGTTTGTAATCTAAGGTTCCTTTGACGCCCATCAGCACCACTGTCAGTTAGGCAGATTTCCCGATAATTAAAACCAGAGATTTCCTTGCAAAGAAAAGGCCATGTTTGCAGGCTCGAATGCACTAGAACGAAAAGAAGCAGCGTCGTGTACGTCAATAGCATATCCATCAGCTTGAGTTGTTCATCTGAACTGGTTTTGATCAAATTTTTTTACGTCATTTTTCTTTGCTTTTAGGTCATTTTAAAAACATTTTAAGAGCATTTTATTGATCATTATTGGTGATGTCGGTTATCGCCCAGACCCCCTCCCCTTACGTATTATGAACTCCCTCTATAATAATAATAATAATAATAATAATAATAATAATAATAATAATAATAATAATAAAAGTCCTTATTTGTGGCGAGGCTCAGGCCTTGAGGCCTGCTCTTCCGCCTAACCACTTTAATTAATTTACAATTTCAAAAATTACATTACCCGATATGCCTCAACTGTGAACAATAAACAAAAAGGGGGGTATATTTTACATTTACGTCCGGGATGCAATTCTAGGGACCATCCCGGCATACGCCTTAAGCGATTGAGTAAATCAGGATGGTGGCTTAAGGCCGAAACATTGAGAGCAAGAGATATCAGGGTTGAGAGTGAAAAAGAAAAGAGATGGGGAGGAAAAGAAAATGGAGGTGGACAATAGGAGAGAATAAAGAAATGATAATGGAATGGCCGGGGATCGAACCGAGGGCGCAGTGGTGCACGGTCCGTGCGCTGTGGGCTGGTCCAGAGCCCCTTTGCTGCCATCTCACTCGCACATTATTTCTTCCATGGCGTCTTCTCTTTGAGTTCTATTCCTAACCGAATGTTGGCGACCAAGACCGGCGAATGAATACTGGGCTTTCCTCGGCCATTCAAAGTCAGGGATTAAGTTGGTATACTAGTGGACCGAGTCACAATAATCAGGGGAAAATGTCCAAGTCCCAGTCGGCGAATCTAATTCGCATCATCGCACTAGGCGGTTCATAACCTAATGCATCGCTGAATAATATTAAGCATTCCTTTAATACCAAACGTGTTTGTCTTATGATGGCTGCCACTTGGTTCATAGAACCCTTTTATTTGGCACCCAATATCTTCTGAGCTCATTTCGATGATGTCTTTAAAAATAGTGAAAAAAGCTTTGACGTTTGTTCTGTAAGTTCCTCAAGATTGATCACGTTTCCAAATATACGAAATCTCAAGTTTTACTACATTTTGTAGAGGCGGACAAGGAAAAAGACAATGGTCTCAGCTGCCCCGAAGACACCTTTTCGTAAGCAGCGAAAGGTCAAAGTAATCGTGAGGAGATATCGAGCTGAGAAAATAGGCCATCCGTCATGCCGAGTATTAGAAAACGTAAAACTCCCTGCGGCGGAGGTTTGGAAATCTCTCCAGAATATTAATAAGGATCAGCACCAGACGCCAGGCAGGTGCGTTCTTCACAAAGGCGAAACCCGAGACTGGAAACACGTCTGCGTCCGCTTAGGACATTCGCCCAGGACGCTGATTTAGGATTCATTATGATAAACGAGCGCGGGGAAGGGGGTTGGGCGTAAGAACGAATTTCGGGGACCAGCAGCGGACGGCACGGGAACCCCCGCCATACCACCTGTGGATTCCTAGGGGACAATAATAAGCGACGGCGCAAATGTAATAGACAATGACACTTTAAGGTAATTGTAATAAAAAACCCAGTGAGTTAAATAAAGTTTTATACTTCACTTACATATTTTCAATTATAATTCTCTCTATCCTTAATAGAAATTTGATGTTTGGAATTGGAAAGTGTGTTCCATCCACTTCAACACATCTACTAAATGTTATCGAGCGGTAACATTGAAAGTTTGGCGTCTTTTTTTTTTTTTTTTTCGTAGAAAAAACTTTTAAACAAGACAGTTCAATTGAATGTCTTTGATATTAAGGAGTATGTTATTATAATTTTTTTCTGCAAAATCAAAAAGTTACTTTTTGGATAACTATTTTGATTCAATTTCTACTAGTATTTTGAAACATAATTTTTCAAAAATTGCAGATGTTTGTTAGATTCCTTGGGAAATATTACATTCTCTTCAAGTGAAATTCCTGAAGTCAAACGGTTTCTTTGAGATAGCGTTCTAAACAGTTTAAATGACGCCTTTACTGAGAACTGAATCCAACCTTTCTCGCATAGAGATAAATATTGTGTTCTAAGTTACGCGATGTACCTTCTACAAAGTAGACCATCAAGACCAGCAGACAATGTCCACCCATCATGAATGTGTTCGGGAACCGTGGTTGTTTGCTTCCCAAGGGTGATTGATTGATTGATTGATTGATTGATTGATTGTTAGTGATTCCGGGCGCGTCAACTACGAAGGTCATTAGACCCGGCATTAGACAAGTTCTAAGTCCCCGACCGGTCTCCCGGTATGTGTGGTAGTGTAGTGCATGTTAGTGTTGTATGTAAGGGGTGAAAATAGGATAAGGAAGAAAAAAGGACAGATCGCGCGCGGTCCGTGGCCCGTTTGTTAAGGTACTGCTCTGGCATTCGCCTGGTGATGATCGAAGAAACCACGGAAAACTACCAATCTGAGCAGCCGGCCGCTAGAATTCTCCTCCAGTCAGCGACTGAATTCGATCTACCTGAAAAGCTAGTGTCGAAAATACTGCCGCCGCACACTCGTTGAATCGGACTAAAAACCTGGCCATAATGGCAAAAATTCAAAGTGCGCGTTCGGAATTCTGACCTATCAAATTTCGTTTGGAGGACATTGGAGCACACTACTTTAGCTCCAAAACGTTATTTCAATTATTTTTGTCGTCCTTACGGTCTCGTAAAGTTACTGTTGCTCGAAACACGCGAATTCATTGCTTCTTGTCGACTACTTTTCTTAAATTAAAAAAAAAGTTTAAATTATTTTTCTATGAATTATTTTCGTGTTTCCGAATAGAAGACACTTTTGACTATAAGTTAAGTATATTTTAAAGAAAAAGTGTCTAATTATTTTATTATAATACGACTGAGTTCTAACCTGTGTAGTGTAACAATGTTAGTCATGTATATTGTGGATTATATTTTTTGTCCTGCGTATTCCTGCCTCAATCAATTTTTTTATTTATCAAGTAGAATGCCCTTAATCAGAATAACTCACATTTAGCTGCATATATCTGCAACTTTTTATTTTATAGCCACTTTACTGCAATGCTACATAGCAATATTTAATACTACCTATATCCTGGAAGTGTCTTGGACGCCACGGAGATTTTCTCGGTATATTTTTTCGATTTCTTCTTCTGATAAATACTTTTAATAAGAAAATAACTGATAAAAGTTTTTGGCATGATTAAACAATGCCACCGAACACTTTAATATTTTTTTTTTTTTATCCCTTCGGCCAGGGGCTCGACGACGTTAGATCCCGGGGTTCCTGGCCGGTCACCCGACCACGAACCCGCGAGTCTCGAATGCGCTTAACCTTCGTGACTTCACGGAGCGTAGTAAACGCATTCGGCTAGCGCCGCCGGCTTTTTTTAGTGTACTTGAAGGATTCTTATTTTCTTATCGTAGAAACCAAGACTGAGAGTTCTACTGGTGAACTTAATGATATCTCAAACTACAGTTGACCATTTTTTCAATAACATGTAATATTGTTCAATAAATAAGTCCCGACGAAATTAGGCCTGTACAGCATGATTCCCGACAGATGGGTGGCAATTAGTAACACAAATATACACATATAATTTATAATATTGAATAATAATAATAATAATAATAATAATAATAATAATAATAATAATATAACTGAATAATATAAAAATAATAAAATTGAATGATAAATATACATTTTTTAAAAGGACTTAATAACACATAAATGCCATTGTGATGTATTTTTATTGTTTTTTTAAATTAAGAAATATTTCAAAAAATATTTTTGTTTATGTCGTTAATATTTACTTTACAGGCATTTCTTATACATTATTGTATTTGTGAGTATAGTTACTTGTAATAATTTTTTGTAAATAATTGTTCATCACATAATGCTAGGAAATGTGTGTCAACTGCATTTTCGACGGCCCTTTTGACCTTGAATGACGGCTTGTTTTCTTAAGCATTTCCTTTCTTGAACATCTGACTTGCAGTGACGCATCTAAGTGATCCTTGTTTTCCGGTGTCATGCTCTTCATGCTCAGTTTGGATCTCCCAGGAATCTTCAGTCGTTAAGTAAATCTACTTCGTACGTTATGTGTCTCTTTTCACTGCCTCTTTCCTTTTATGTCAAAAGTATGAAAAGATGTATAAATACCCAACGATAGTTAGGATTTGCACAGATATTCTAAAATCACCACGATTTTGGGCCAGATATTCCGTCAATATCGGTGTATTTTGGATAAGACGTGAAATCATAAATTGCCATAACAGTATCTCTAACGCAATTAAGTTATAGTGTGCATGACAAATTATAGAGGTTTCTTTTCAAAGAAGAGAACATTAGTAGAATTAATATGATCAGTGTGTGTGTGTGTGTGTGTGTGTGTGTGTGTGTGTGTATGTGTGTGTATATATATATAAAATGTGACCAAAAGCTCCCTTTTTCTCATAATTCAATTTCAAAAATTAGTGTACGAAAAGGAAGGGTGTATAGATTCCAGAGCACAGGAAAAGATGCACAGCTGCTACTTTACGACAATAAAGATTGTTCACTTTTTATACGTTAAGCAAATCAATGAACCAAGGAAGTCAAAAACTCTCTTAAATCACATTACCGTCTGTAGCGAACAAAACTTCTTTACCCTGCCGATATATCTTTGCCGATATATCCGATATATCTTTTTAAAGCAGCGGTTTTGAATTGCGTTGCAATATTTGTACTCAGCAACTTCGAAAACAGAACTTTATATACAACCATATTTCTACGTACAAACCCTTCACGTTCAAGCTTCAATTTTGAATTTTGATATTTAATTTCGATATTCGTCATCAGCGACCCCGAGAATCATTCGATTTTTACACATATTAGGTTCATTTAGCCATTTCGAACCCGCCATTTTGAATTTTGAAATTTCATTATGATATTGGTAATTGGTGATCTTCAGAACCTATATGTATATTTTTATGCACTTTGTTTATTTTTAAATGAGTTGATCCGCGATTTTGAAGCCGCCATTTGAATTTCGAAATTTCATTTCATGATATTCAAATTCAGCGACCTCAGAAACCCTTTGATACCAATTTTTACGCAAATCCACTTGCCATTTGCAGTTATGACCACGTTTTAGGCCCGATTCAACCAGTGTGCGCCGTCAGGACTCGAACCTAGCACCTCTCGGTCAGAGGCGGTGCAGTGACAATAGTTGATGCATTGAGCTACCGCTACTTCCGGGTCAATGACCCCCATCTCGATCAGGTTTTTCGTCCAGTTTCCCTGATCCATTGAGCAAATGCTGAGATGGCCCCTTGTTTTGCTTCTGGACATAAATGTAACTTCATTTTCTGTGCACGTCTTCTAGAATTCAGTAGGAAATACAATTATTCAAATTATCGTTTCCATGTTGTCGCGGCAGGAAGTAATAAGAGCCAAAATTTATTGCTTATTTATCTTTGAAAATAGATTTTATTACATGGGAGTTTTTTTGTTATTTTTTCTCCCTTTCAAAATTCAAAATTTATGGCTTTTTTGGCCTTGAAAATAGATTTTATTACATGGGAGTTTTTTTGTTTTTTTCTCCGTTTCAAAATTCAAAATTTAAGTAGTATATGACTTAGTGTAGGGATCACAGAATTTTGAAAATGTGCACACAATTCACTTTTCCCCATAGCACGTCATACGCAGTTCTTAACTGTTTTTGACGTAAAATAAATAAATAAATAAATACCAGTTTCGTCCGGGGGAGGTGTCTCAGGGCATCTGCAATGCCTCTGACAGAAAGGTCCTAGGCTTTCACTCCCTACGGTCGCACGGTTTTCCATACTAGCTTTTAATCGTGACAGTCTGATACATTTACGACCGGACTTATCAATGATTGGTGTGGTCGCAATACGCATTTTTGTTGGATACGCATAAAAGTCACGTTCAATCAACAAATACGTTGGTTAAACGCGTGATTTTAAATTCACATCTCACGTGATTAGTTTTATTAGATGGTCTAGATAGTAAGTGACCTTAATAGTAGGTGCTTCCAAGCAATTCCGATAATCGATATGCTCCTATAGTTTCGAAACTTTGGATCTCGGAAACTTCAAACTCATGCCGACTCTTTAAAACCTCAACTCAACCTCAAAGTCACTGGACGTACCGAATTGCGCGTCGCGAAAACTACAGAATTGTACCGACAGATATCGTTCTTACAGTTCCTGTGACCCTGTAGTGTCGGTCGCTTCTTTTATTTTTATTCCTTATGGGGACGACCTACCCGGAAAATGCTTTGGCAACATATTCTTAAACTTTAAGTAATAATGTGAAAAAGTAGATTCTATCTTACTCCAATTGTTCAAACTTAATCGCAGGAACGAAGAAAACTATGTTCTGTACGTGTTACCACGCGCTGCTAAACACTTCACACAAAACACAACTTCACATAACTTCAAAGAAAATGGATGATAATACTGGAAACCAAAACCACACTGCAACACTAACAATGTTTAAGAAAATCTCTGCAGTTTTGCGTCTCGGAAAAAAAACAAACATTTATTTAGACAGCAACGAGTAAAAGCGTTCTTTTAGAGCAGGCATAGCCAGACCGGCTAGTACTAGTGCTAAAAATGGGACGATGCTCAAGTGTTGAGATAAATCTGTAAATGTAACAAATAAAACAAAATTCTTTCCTCTGACCTCAACAGCTACTACTTACCTTAACGTATGTATCATTAACTGATTTGTATACTTGAATTAAAATAAAATAATTGCCTCCGTCTTCCAAGCGAATGCTGGGATGGTTCTACTGAAAGAACACGACCGCGAAACCGGAATCTCTAGCCGAATTCGTTAGCTTCGTGAAGTCTCGAAGGTTAAGCGAATTCAAGACCGCGTGTTTCTGGTTGGGTGGCCGACTAGGAACCCCGGGATCTAACGGCGCCATGGCCAATTGCTCTTTACGGGACATATAATGGCTAAAGACACATACAAATCAGTATAATATTTTGATTGGAAGGTAGTCTATGTGTTTAACTTTTCGTAACAAATATATTGTTTCAAATTTTAGAGACAACAAAGTTAGAGGCAATAAAGTAATTATATGTTAACTTATGTGAAGTTAACATGTATTATACGGTACAGGTTAAATGTAGCCTGATGATAGGATAAAACATGGTCCCGAAACGTTGCAAAACATGTATAAAGACATGTTTGTAGTATGTATAACATGTAAAACGACATGTTTAGTAATAAAAACCAAGTGAGTTACATAAAGTGTTATTCTTCCATCTTTTAAAGTGGCCGATAACATCAGATCATTGTTACACCACCTGCCTTATAAAATGAATCTTTTTAATTAATTCGTGAACGCCCGTCTCAACGGGACTCATGGCCTCAGAAGTGTGCTTACCTGTTAAAAAGATTCATTTTATAAGACAGGAGGTGTAACAATAGTCCTAATGCCATCGGCCACTTAAAAAATCGAAGTATAAGTGGTCTGTAAAATTTGAAACAATATATTCCTTACGACAAATGCAAATCACAAATAACTGTTAGGAGCCATCCATAAATTACGTGAGTTCTTCAGGGGGTGGGAGGGGGTCAAGCAAATCTCACCTGATCTTCCGTGGGGGGTCACGGCAAATACCACGTCATTTTTTTCGCTAAAAAACTGCTATATTGCGACAAAACTGAGCCAATTTAAAAAATTTTATACAAAAGCACAATAATTTTTATCGCGTTTATGTGAATGTGCAAAAAGTGGCATAGTATACCGAAAAAGAATCTAACAAAAATTACCAAACTTTTTATCATTCATGAGATAAATCTCATTACCTGTATTTTTACAGAAATTTTAAAGAAAAATTACAAAGAGTTTTGAGAAGTGCAATAATATTCATGTAATTCAGCCACTCTATTTTCTAAATACTAGTCATATCTAGTCTTAAATAAATATAATTATTCAAATTATATTTTTTAAATAAATTCCAATGCAACCATTCACAAATTAACGTATTTACATTAAAGATACGCATTTTAAAACATCTCACGTGAGATTACACGGAGAGAAATGTTTAGTTACGTTATTAATTACGAGTTATCGAACTAAACGGTTTAGTAAATTTTCGTAGAACAAAGTGCTTATGCACCTTCACTTGGCTGTTTCGTCCAACGGACTGTTTAGCAAATTTTACTAACTACGACGAATAATTGTATTTACTGTATGAATGCTTACTCAACTTGTATTATACCCTGTGCCATAACATTTCTCTCCGCGTAGAAAGGGGGAGGGGGGGATCGAGTCAAAGTCTCACGCCATCTCACCAAGGGGAGTGGAGGTGGGGGCGAAAAACCGCCTCACGTAATGTATGGCCGGCCCCTCACCTGCACGCGCGTTGAAGAGGTGGTGTGTGTGTATGTGTGTGTATGTGTGCGTATGTGTATGTATGTGTATATGTGTGTGTATAGGTGTGTGTAGGTGTATGTGTTTGTGTACGTGTGTATGTGTGTGTAGGTGTATGTGTATGTGTATGTGTACGTGTGTGTATGTGTGTATGTATGTGTATGTATGTGTATGTGTGTATGTGTGTGTATGTATGTATGTGTGTGTATGTATGTGTGTATGTGTGTATGTATGTGTGTGTTGTGTGCTGTGTGTGCATGTGTGCATGTGTGTGCATGTGTGTGCATTTGTGTGTATGTGTGTCGTGTGTGTGTGCGTGTGCGTGTGCGTGTGTGTGTGTGTGTGCGTGTGTGTGTGTGTGTAGGACTGACCTGCAGGCAGGAGCCGGGGCACCAGCCGCGGCGCGAGCGCGCCGAGGGCATGGTGGGGCCGTGGTGGGCGTGTCCGTGGGCGGGGGCAGGGCGCCTGCGGGGGGCCTCCAGCAGCGCGTCGCGCAGCGGGCTCAGGCGCAGCGCCGGGCACCACCCGGCCGCCCCGGGCACCGGCTGCAACACACGCCAGCGCACATCAGCACGCGCAGCTCGCCGCAACACATTGCACTCAACGCAGCATATGGCACTCAGCAGGACGGGCCTCCGCAGCGCGAAGCTCAGAATCCTTGTCTTCACATCACGCAACAACGCTACCATCAACTATATCGCACGCCGGACGGTATAGAAAAGTTATTCCAAGAAGGGACCCCTTTGACAGGCCGGGAAACAAATGATCGTCATACAGGGCGACGACATTGCAAGAGAGTGATTAAGTCATTAAGAGAGTGATTAAACCATTTACCAATGAGACAACTGCGCAGAGTCGTTGATGTTTTGCTCGTATAAAGTTGAACGCAGCTCAGCGCACAGCGTAGCGTATTGCACTCAGCAGGACGGGCCTCCGCAGCGCGAAGCTCAGTATCCTTGTCTTCACATCACGCAACAACGCTACCAGCAAAGCATCAACTATATCGCATGCCGGACGGTATAGAAAAGTTATTCTAAGAAGGGATCCCTTTGACAGGCCGGGAAACAAATGATCGTCATGCAGGGCGACGACATTGCAAGAGAGTGATTAAGCCATTTACCAATGAGACAACTGCGCAGAGTCGTTGATGTTTTGCTCGTATAAAGTTGAACGCAGCTCAGCGCACAGCGCAGCGTATTGCACTCAGCAGGACGGGCCTCCGCAGCGCGAAGCTCAGAATCCTTGTCTTCACATCACGCAACAACGCTACCAGCAAAGCATCGACTATATCGCATGCCGGACGGTATAGAAACGTTATTCTTACAAGGGATCCCTTTGACAGGCCGGGAAACAAATGATCGTCATGCAGGGCGACGACATTGCAAGAGAGTGATTAAGCCATTTACCAATGAGACAACTGCGCAGAATCGTTGATGTTTTGCTCGTATAAAGTTGAACGCAGCTCAGCGCACAGCGCAGCGTATTGCACTCAGCAGGACGGGCCTCCGCAGCGCAAGCTCAGAATCCTTGTCTTCACATCACGCAACAACGCTACCAGCCAAACATCAACTATATCGCACGCCGGACGGTATAGAAAAGTTATTCTAAGAAGGGATCCCTTTGACAGGCCGGGAAACAAATGATCGTCATGCAGGGCGACGACATTGCAAGAGAGTGATTAAGCCATTTACCAATGAGACAACTGCGCAGAGTCGTTGATGTTTTGCTCGTATAAAGTTGAACGCAGATCATCGCACAGCGCAGCATATTGCACTCAGCAGGACGGGCCTCCGCAGCGCGAAGCTCAGAATCCTTGTCTTCACATCACGCAACAACGCTACCAGCCAAACATCAACTATATCGCATGCTGGACGGTAAAGAAAAGTTATTCTAAGAAGGGATCCATTTGACAGGCCGGGAAACAAATGATCGTCGTGCAGGGCGACGACATTGCAAGAGAGTGATTAATCCATTTACGAATGAGGGAACTGCGCAGAGTCGTTGATGTTTTGTTCGTATAAAGTTGAACGCAGCTCAGCGCACAGCGCAGCGTATTGCACTCAGCAGGACGGGCCTCCACAGCGCGAAGCTCAGAATCCTTGTCTTCACATCACGCAACAACGCTACCAGCCAAACATCAACTATATCGCACGCCGGACGGTATAGAAAAGTTATTCTAAGAAGGGATCCCTTTGACAGGCCGGGAAACAAATGATCGTAATGCAGGGCGACGACATTGCAAGAGAGTGATTAAGCCATTTACCAATGAGACAACTGCGCAGAGTCGTTGATGTTTTGCTCGTATAAAGTTGAACGCAGCTCAGCGCACAGCGCAGCGTATTGCACTCAGCAGGACGGGCCTCCTCAGCGCAAAGCTCAGAATCCTTGTCTTCACATCACGCAACAACGCTACCAGCCAAACATCAACTATATCGCACGCCGGACGGTATAGAAAAGTTATTCTAGAAGGATCCTTGACAGGCCGGAAACAAATGATCGTCATGCAGGGCGACGACATTGCAAGAAGTGATTAAGCCATTTACCAATGAGACAACTGCGCAGAGTCGTTGATGTTTTGCTCGTATAAGTTGAACGCAGCTCAGCGCACAGCGCAGCGTATTGCACTCAGCAGGACGGGCCTCCACAGCGCGAAGCTCAGAATCCTTGTCTTCACATCACGCAACAACGCTACCAGCCAAATATCAACTATATCGCATGCCGGACGGTATAGAAAAGTTATTCTAAGAAGGGATCCCTTTGACAGGCCGGGAAACAAATGATCGTAATGCAGGGCGACGACATTGCAAGAGAGTGATTAAGCCATTTACCAATGAGACAACTGCGCAGAGTCGTTGATGTTTTGCTCGTATAAAGTTGAACGCAGATCATCGCACAGCGCAGCATATTGCACTCAGCAGGACGGGCCTCCCAGCGCGAAGCTCAGAATCCTTGTCTTCACATCACGCAACAACGCTACCAGCCAAACATCAACTATATCGCACGCCGGACGGTATAGAAACGTTATTCTAAGAAGGGATCCCTTTGACAGGCCGGGAAACAAATGATCGTCATGCAGGGCGACGACATTGCAAGAGAGTGATTAATCCATTTACGAATGAGGGAACTGCGCAGTTCAGAGCAGCACGCGGCCCAGAGCTTGTCCCGGCTGGGGCGATGCCCTGCTGGTGGGAGAGTCCTGGTTAGGGGGAACCCCGCTACCCGACGGTGTGTGTGTGTGTGTGTGTATGTATGTGTGTGTGTGCGCGCGCGCTAGTGTACGTGGTCATGAAAGCAGATTCTTACAGTAAACACCCCTGTATATATAGCTTGTACGAGTAGAAAATCTATTTCCTTGGAGAAACATATCGGCGAAAGTCATTCTGACATCAAACACCTTCAATTCTATTCCTGACGAAAATTATAAACATGAAAAGATATCTGCCTCAATATTTTTAGAAGTAAAGAAGAATGACTCGAAGCAATTGAAAGAAAAAACTCCAAACGATATTAAAAAAGACAATACTCGTATAGTTCGCTTTCCAATATTTCCCGAAAGAAAAAAATCATTTTCTCAAGACATGCATGATGAAGTAGCCCACAAGTATCAAATATTGGATAACCCCCATCAACCCCAAACAACCATCAGAATACGCCAGTATACAAGTAAGTTACTATAAATTAGAAATTAAATTTGAAAATGTACGAGGAGTTCTGATGGTAAAGGAGCACTGTCGAACTACCTTAGACAAGTCCGTCATCCAGAAAGTGAAAGCAGTATCTTGTTGGTTGAAAATAGTACGTTGGATACGGGCCATTTTCAATGTTACAATGAACACTATCAAATTTAATTGTTGGGTTAGTGAAAATAAGGAAGACACTTTAAAAAATAAATCAATACTTTCAAATTTATTACCGCACGTACTAGTACAAGTGAACTAAAAATACAAACTATGTTTTCTACTTAACATGTTTGTAATTCCTTTCTTGGATTTGTTTACTCTATATCGAAATTACGCGTACATCGTGCAATAGAGAATAATGCTTTTTATGCTAATATTTTTCTACCAAACATACGATTATACTTGTGAGTGTTCAACATGGATTTTGATAACGTTTCATCTCAAAATAGCCGCAGTAGAAATTCCTTGCCCACTCGTAACTTAAAAATTAATGGTTGTTATTTATTAACTTCATAATCCTGAGATTCCAGAGAGCCACGTGCACGCAAGAAGCAAAACCAATACGCACCGAAATATTTCACAAGTCCAACAAGCACGAGGCATTTTAATCCCACGATAAACAATCAGAGTGCGATAAAGAAAACGCACCACCCCCACAACAGCCCGAGGCACAGCTCATAAAAAACGAAAACCGCTTCAGGCAAACTGTGGCGTTTCCATCAGGCTGTCACACGCGTCGTTACAAATTCCGACTACTCCGGCCCCGGAGCCGACCGCCCACGCGGAAACAGGCCCGGGCGGGGGAGGAAACGAACCGGAAACGGGCGCCGAAAAGAAGAAAAAAACAAGAACAAAACGAACGAATACGTACAGAAGATGACGTCTGCGATACGACGCAGAACTCAGCGCGATAGGGCAAACGAGGGTGGCGCAGGGAGAAGCCAGGGAGAGAGCAGGGGCAAGGACCGAATACTATCTGCCCTTTTACTTGTAATCTCTTTCACGAACGGGGAGCAACGTTTAAGGGAGATAACTATTACCTAGTTCACAGGGGAAGTAAACCTCAATGCAAAGCTTTTGATTTTAACGTTTCTAGTGGAAAAACAATTTATTGACATGTTCATGGGTCTGAAAGAAAATAACTTACGTAGGAGGCCAAATTGGTAGAGTGCTACATGGGGTATATAAAAACGTATATATGTAATATTGCAGGCATATATATGATGATGTATATTTTATGTACGTGCAAATGGAAACTACTTCAACTTGTGACCCGAGATTTGGTGATTTTATACAGTTTTTACGTCTTTAGCTTGCCGCTTGACAAGGTAAAATGATTTATGACTGGAAGCTGAATGCAGTGCTCGAAAACGCAGCGAAATATTAGTATCAACGTACGATTCCACAAACAGAATGAATCAAACAAATGCGAAACTCTTTGAAGTAAGCACAAGAGAGGAGTACCACAACCTCAACCAAGAGCTTAAAAAGTGTATGGGTTGCACCAACATCACACGTATGCACTAAAGGTGTAATCACAAACAGAAGAAACAAGTAGAAAATGAAAGTGGAGAGAAAAAAAAACACTGACAGGGAAGAGCGATTGCTTTGGGAGCCCAGAAATAACTCCACCCGAGGCGATAACGTAAACAGAGGGGGATGGAGGGAGAGCAGCCCCTACACGCACGGGGCTTTGCGCGCCCAAGGCCGCCCCCTCCAGCAGCTCTGGCGCGGGGGGGGGGGGTAGTTCTAGCAGTGAGGTTTGGGAGGAACGCCCTTCTCACAAGTTTCTTCTTTTTCATATTGATTGATTGCATAGTGACTCCGGGCGCGTTACATGCAAAAGTCATTGGTTCTGTAACTGAACTTCCACTGCACTGCCACCACGGGGCTACGTACGATCCTTAAACCGCCTATGTACTACAGATGGGCTTAACAGCTTTTCTTCAGTAACTATTATCACAATAACAGTTGACTCGTAATAGCTGTTATTAATAACAGTTAAAATAACAGGTCCATGACCAGCAACCTAACATGGCCGACTGCTAAGACTTAAAGCAGTTGTGATTGCTAAGAGTTAAACCATGCAAAACGAATAACGTTGGGAGCACCGTAAAGCTTGTGAAGCTACCTTACTGATTTTGTTTGCACTAACGTTTGGACAGAGAAGTAGCAGATATGAACGAGACTGGATGAACTGGCAAGGATGAACAGTAATTCATATAAAGTGATTACATTCGCTAACTTCACAGAGATGTTTACTCGATCACATCAGAGCCCGTACTCCAAATAACGTCGGTAGAACCGTACAGCGTGTGCAGCTACCGTACAGCGCTTGCTTGCACTACTTTCCCAAACATGTTTGGACAGAGAAGCAGCTGATATGAACGAGACTGGGGAACTGCCAAGGATGAATAGTAATTCATATAATGTGTAGCAAATGTGAATACAATATTACTAACATACAAGTGATTCGGGTTTAGATGGCAAATATTGTTTCAAATATGCAACTTGTGAATGGTGAAGTGACGAGTAACAAAAAATACTGAGGAGAAACTGATTTTGCTTATCTATAGCTAAAGTGTTGACTTTTGAATATCAAGTATTATAATGCGACTTATTTGACCTTTTTATTTCATCGGACCTACGGAAATATTAGTTGATCTCACATAAGCAGCAATGGGAGAGAAATAAGTTAACAAACGTATTGGACGGACTTAATTTAAAGAACAAATTTCTTATTGCAGTGTATGCAATAGAATATAAAATTACAGTGGCAAATGGTGTGTAATAATGACAAACTATGTATTAATGAATCTATAATTTGAACACTGGAAAATCATGATTGGTTAGCTGCAGTGAAGAAGTTATCGTACAGAATAGTTGCCAAAAAAGCTTGTATTAGTTAGGATTTGGCCCAGTAGATTGCAGGTCTATGCATTTCAACCGATAACAGCCAATAACAGGATAAACGAAATAACTGTTATTTTACGTAACAGTTACGAATCGTTAACTGTTAAGAAATAACAGTTTAGGTGTTACGGGAACATCCCTAGTATGTACTCGGCATTTGCATCCCCACATTCGAACAAATTCGATTCAGGGCGTTGCAAATGCGAAAGTTATTAGTCCCGTCAGTGTAGTGAATGTTTTTGCCCCCGGGGTTGGCGGTGATCTTCCCCCTTTCTGTGGCTAGAAATCCGGCGCCAGCGACCGGCATACCGTCGGCTAGCAGAGTTTCCCCAACCAGGTATCTCCCTCCTGCGGGGTACCGCCTCAGCCAGTACAAAGCTCTAAGCCCCTGACCGGTCTCCCAGCATGTGTGGTAGTGTCGTGCTTGTTAGTGTGTGTGTGTGTGTGTGTGTGTTGTTGTGTGTAAGGGGTGAGGAAAGCAAGAAAGAGGAAAAAAAGATCGCGCGCATCCATGGCCCGTTTGTTAGGGTACTGCTCCGGCATTTGCTTGGTGTTGATCGCGAAACCACGAAAACTACCGATCAGAGCACCGTCCTAAAATTCTCTTCCAGAGAGCGGCTGCAATCAACCTAGCTGACACGCTAGCGTCGAAATTCTTCATTCGTAGGGACTTGAAGCTAGGACCTCCCGGTCAGAGGCACTGCACACACATCAGCTGATGCCCTGAGCCACCTTTCCGGGTCTCCAGAAAATTACATAAAAATTGTCTTGATGATTGAGAAAACTGTGATTTGTTTTTGTTGATGGCTATCTGGAAATTTATTTTGATCGAGTTTTAACGCACCTGCGTTTTTGGCCGCGCGAAAACGATTAAAAAGAGGAGGTCCTCAGAGTTTTCTCACGTCATCACCCGCACCACAGAGCGCTCCTGTGGCAAGAAGTGGAAACGATTGGGGGATGCCGTTCGAAATGACATTTAGAGGCTTCTCTGTCCTTTGGATGAAAGGGTTGACTCGTGCCACACTTCGGCACCGCGACAAGGGTCAGAGCAATCGGGGACAGGGCAGTAAATAGCAGTAAATAGTACTCTTATGTAAAGCGGGCAGGCGGAAGACCCAGGGAATCCACACTGATAAACCTTGCTTTTCAATCGCAAATGCACGCATATGCTCTAATTTAAGTTCCATTTGAAGCAGTTGATCTAACAAGTATTTCCTCCTCTTAGTAGCCATGCACGAGCCGATACTATTGAGTACAGGTTCTTACGATATCGTCTACAAAAGAAACGCCCTCTCTCTAAACAAAAAGTTCTTTAAACGCTAAGTTTATAAGCGACATGGTAATTTCTCTCTCCCAGTGGTCTCAGTTTATTTCAATAGAGTTAAATGGGGCAAGTAGGCAACAAATAAATTAACCTAGAATGCTACGTACCGAGATTGAAGTGAATTACTGAATGTGAGTCCTATAAGAGAGGTATGCAATTCCACTCAGGTCGCTGTTGTACTGCGTCGGATTTGTAAGAACGATAGTGCCCAAATTGTTGAGACGGAGGAGTGATTTACTCTACGTAAGGCTCCAGATGCGGGGAGCGATACACAGCCTCTAGTTCTGCTGCAAGATGAATCTCATCGTGACCACAGTTTGGTCCCCACATGGGCTGCACTCTGAGATGATAATGGTGAAATAAAATATGATGTAAAGGACAATGAATGCGAAGGCAAAACGGCAACGCAAAAAAGAAGCAATGGAAGGGAGTTGAGGAAACCTGTTGTAAAGTATAGATACGAACCCCGGTAGAAAAAGGTTAAATTTCGACGCGCGACCGCTGCGCTAGAAGTAGTCAATTCGCACTTGGAGAGTTGGCTCAGGGCATCAACTGATGTCACTGCAGTGTTTCTGATCCCGAGGTCCTAGATTCGAATTGAATTGAATTTGCCTAATTTTACGTGGCGAAACTCAGGCCAAGAGGCCTGCTCTTCCGTCTGACCACGCAAATTTCGTTACGCTCCTTTCACCAACCACGGGAGAAAGAAGGTATTACTTGGGCGACGAAACAGGCGATTTGAATTGAGCTCAGAGGCATCATTTAGGATTGAGGATCTTTTACATGCAGTAAATGTACTAACATGGGACAGCCGGCTTTACTTCCCCTCCGAAGGAAGGCGTACGAAGGATTTTTTCGCCCTTAAAAATCCACGGCTTCGATCGGGTTTGAACCCGCAAACTTGGGTATAGCAGTCCCATACGCTAACCGCTACACCATCGCCGCCGCCAAGACGCATTCAGACATGACCAAGATTTTCGACACGAGCTTGTACTCTAGGTCGAATTCAGTACACTACCACACGTGCCGGGAGACCGGGGGAAGAGCTTATCCCGGCTGGGATGGTACCCCGTTGGTGGAGATACCTGGTGGAGGAAAATACCCTAGCTGGCGGTAGGTCGACGTTGGACCTTTTTTTAGCGGGAGAAGATCACCTCCACCCTCCAAGAAAAAACACACACTACACTTACGGGACTAATGTCTTTCGCAACTGACACGCCCGGAATACCTAATCAACCAATCGGATTAGTTTCATGACTTCTTCGCTGTCCGGGTGACGCCGCGTAGTGGGCTGGGAGGCCGACGGGAGGCCTGACATGTCGCAGGCTTCATCAGGATGCTCCCTTTTTTTAGAGTACACACCGCGTTTACGAATCGCACGCGGCCGCAGTGCTCGGGCACGCGGGCGCCCGTTGCTTCAGCTGCCAACCGCAGACCGATCCGGCGCCGCCCCCCGAGAAACGACGCCAGGCGGCCGCCGGCCACGTGCCGCGACTTCGCTCGCAAGCACGCCGCCCGCTTCATTCCACTCGAGCACACTCGTCATTCAATCAGAATTACTGCACATTGTGAACCACCTGCCAGACAATTTATATTCAAAGGTGCGACTATTTGCAGAGGACTGTAGAATATATCGAGTTATTCAATCAAATGTAGACGAGGATATTTTGCAGGGTGATCTAGACAGATTACAAAATGACATGACAATAAATAGTTCGAAAAGCAAAACCATCACGTTTGGTAGGGGCCGCAAATATAATGAAACTCAATACCGTTTAGGCAACAAAAACATTCCAAGAGTCACGTCTTGTAAGTACCTGGGGATAATTTTTGATAACAAATTGAGTTGGGAAAATCAGGTAAACTGTGTCGTAGGGAAAGCCTGGAGGTCCTTGCATTTTACTACGCGAATACTAAAAAAGAGTACTGTGAAAGCGAGGGAATTAGCTTATTTATCTCTAGTTCGTCCATTAATGGAATACGGGGCTGTTTGTTGGGACCCGTATAGAAATTCCCAAAAGGAATATTTGAATAGAGTACAGAGAAGAGCGTATACATTTACTTTCCGAGGGAATAGGAAGAATGTAGAATGGGAGTGTCTGGCAATTAGGAATTAAATAATTTAAAGTTACGTTGTTAAATAATTTAAAGTTAATATTAGTAATATGTTAATTGTAGAGTTCTGCCACCAGGTTGTATATATCTATCTACAGAATAATATCTATCACATACTATGAACGAACGGCTCAAATGATTCATGACTAATTGTTAGTGATTCCGGGCGCGTCAACAGCTTAGGCCATTAGTCCTGTAAGTGTATTGCATGTTTTTTTCATCAGGAGAAGGCGGTGATCTTTTCCCGCTGGGTGGCGAGATCCGGCGCCGACCTACCGTCGACTAGCGAGGTTTCCCTACAAGCAGGACTCTCCCACCAGCGGGGCACAGCCCCAGCCGGGACAAGCTCTAAGCTCCCGACCGGTCACCCGGAATATGTCGTAGTGTAGTGCATATTATTGTACGTGTGTGTAAGTAAGGGGTGAAGATAAGACAAGGAAGAGGAAGGAAAGAGCGTGCGCTTTCCGTGGCATGTTTGTTAGGGTACTGCTCCAGCATTCGCCTGATGTTGATCGGAGAAACCATGGAAAACAACAACGATCAGAGCAGTCAGCCGCTAGAATTCTCCTCTACACAGCGACTGAATTCGACCTAGCTGGAAAGCTAGTGTCAAAAATTCTGCCACCATTGGGACTCGAACCTAGGACCACCCGGACAGAGGCACAGCAGTTACATCAGTTGATACCCTGAGCCACCTCTCCCAGTAATCAGGCACACAGTTTCATGACTACCGTTGAGATATCAAGTCGCAATCTCATAATGCAGAGACGCTTCCGAATAAGAAACAAACGACCTAAAACCCGTACTTTTTTGTTGTTGTTTTTGGTCTCAAATAGAGCAATAGAGTATAGGTTCTTACGATATCGTCTGCATAAGAAATGCCACCTCTCTAAACCAAAAGTTCAACTTCCAACGCTAACTTCACATGTACAATCTAATCTCTCTCTCTCTCGCAGTGGCCTTGGAGAAGAGAGGAAGAAGGGCGAAGAAGTTGATGCAATCCAGCACCGTTAACCACGTGGGAAATGTCATCTGTTGCGCGTAGCAGAGCCATCCTATTTCAATGGTTGCATGTACCCAGTGGAGTTTGTGATCAAGCAATAATACTGGCATAAAGCAGTGCAGCCACTATTTGGACAGGTCTGTAAGTATGAAGGAATGTATCCAAAATCTTTCGCCGAATTAACACGTTCGCTGCCAAGCGCATTCTCGCTATACAACACCGTTCAGATTTTTTCGCTATATACCGTACAGGTTTTTCGCGTACGTCTCAATGACAACAAGTGCCATACGTCTCTGTGACAACAGTATTGACGCACTTCAATAGTATATACTAGAACACAGAAACTTGCACCAATGTTTATATTATTTTATAAAGAATTAAATTAATTGACAAAAATGTAAGAGTCCTTATGGACTCACGAGAGCGCAGCTGTTAACACTAATGAGACAAGCAAACGCACGAGACTATATGGTCTCGTAGTAAAAAAAAAATAAATCTCCCTACGAGACCATGAGGTCTCGCACGGCAGCCAACGTGTTAAATTAAAGAATACTTTACTATATTTTCTTCGCGGTCTAAAGTGATCATAAAAGTGGCTAAACAAAATTACATTCTATAGTTCTCTACGTTTGCAATATAATTAGTTCAGAAATAAAACATGTATACTAAGGAAAAAACACTGGAAACAATGACCTCCTTTTTTGAAATCTATTAAAAATACCGGGGTTTCGATGGAGCTCCTCACAATGCACATCACTGCTGTTGGAAGAAGTTCAGTGTGCCTCCGAATAAAGGTTACAATCTTCTAGGGCATGTAGGGTAACTTCCAGATGGTGGGAAATTTCATATAACGAAGACACACAAGTGACACGGCCCCTGATTGGAGGCAATTCATCACGCACAGGTGCTTGGCAGACCACCATCTGACACAGTCAGTATTCAAGTACCCACCAAATATCAGTGCGTAATGAGATGCCAAACGTCGGATGTGTATATAATTTCCCACTGCATCTTCATTGGGAAAAGTGATCTTACACGCTCTACATGTTTGTAACATGTATTTCGAGGCATTTGAATACGCGGCGGTTACACCCAAAAAAATTGATGTCGAGTGCAATGTGTTGAAGACAAAAAGGAACAGTATGAACCCTGCCTGGGCTACTATCCCACCCGTTGTTAACTTTTACCAGGAGGATAAATCCCCAGAGTGGACCCTAGGCCTTTTGCCTTTATTCTCACTCCCCGCGGCCAACACGCACGCTTTGGGCTGTTGGTATCCGGATCCCGCCGGACCGCCGTTATCCCTCACGAAAATCTCCCCATAAAACGCCTGGGTGGGGCAGGTCTGCGGGGTCAGAGTTACTGGCTTTCCAGGCTAGTACCGGCGTCGAATCAATGCACCACTCACAATGCTTCGGTACAAGCCCCCCCTCTATGCCTATAGTATCGGGCCACGGCCACAGCCAAATGCCCAACTCGGGCTAAGGTCCGGAGGGCTCGGAACCCCGACCCGTCTCCTCACTGCCACCACCTTGAAACTATCGACGTGAGTACAGCCGGAAGTTAAAAAACCCTTGAAGGGGGGCGGGTTCATAGTGCCCGTCTGGACTTCCATATGTAGGATCCGAAGACCGTCCTTCCCTTAATTCCGCCTAAAGATGGACACACCAGGGGGTCCAACTGGTGGGGTACCGGGCGAACCCGGCCACACGGAGCTTCGAATTACCCACTCACTGCCTCCATCTTGAAGCTATCAACGTGAGTACCGCCGGAACCTAGGAAACCGTTGAGGGGGGGTTCATGGTCCCTACCTGGACTTTTATACGTGAAAACCGAATTATTCCGAAGAAGTCCTTCGCCCAGTTCCGCCCAAAGGTCGACACACCACGGGGCCCCACAGGTGGGTATCAGGCAAATCCGGCCACGCGGAGCTTCGAATCGCCCACCCACTGCCTCCACCTTGAAGCTATCAACGTGAGTACCGCCGGAACCTAGGAAACCGTTGAGGGGGGGTTCATAGTCCCTACCTGGACTTTTTTCCGAAGAAGTCCTTCGCCCAGTTCCGCTCAAAGGTCGACCCACCACGGGGCCCCACAGGTGGGTATCAGGCAAATCCGGCCACGCGGAGCTTCGAATCGCCCACCCACTGCCTCCACCTTGCAGCTAACGACGTGCGTGTCGCCTTGAAACGCAGGATTCGGGCGGCAGTTCGCAAGCCTTCACCAGGCACCATTCCCGCCTCCGCAGCCATCGTCCCCCCCCCCCCGTGCGTGGGATAAGAAGGACAAATTCTAATCCGCTGCGATCTCTATCGACCCACGTGCCGGGGTGGGGTGGGGGGGAGGGAGAAAGTGCCCCCGCGCTCGCCGCCGTGTGTCTGCGAGCGGAGGCCGGGCGCCGGGGGCCCCATTGTATGCTGATTGCCGTCGGGCGCTGCTCACAGGCGGCACCTGTCACTGGCGGCGCCAGCCCACGCCGGGGGCGACAGCTTCTCGACAATCGTAACGGTCGGCCAACGCGCTGTAACATCGCTCCTCTCACTTCAAATCGCCAAAGCCCCACCAATTGTGGAACAGCCTGTAATGCATACACTTTCCTGCCACATACCGTTACTGCAACATTACCACATCAAAAGATATTATTCTCGTGTATATATTTTAGTATAATACCATTAATAATATATTGTGGCATACCGATAGGTCACGTTAAAATAAACTAACATTTATTTGTAGACAATATGGTGGAACATGCATTACGAAATATCACGAGAGCTAGAGCTTAGCAACGACCGTGAATAAACAATGTAGTTTTTGTTTTTTCTAAATGCATTAAGAGGTGTCTGGATGCCGAAAGTAGAACATTTGGGATAGGGCGAAGAAGTTTAGGCGATCAAAAGGTCAGCTACACCAAAATATAACGAACGTATGGATTGGCTGGGGGAGAGAAGGACGGTCAAATGTTATGAAAAAAAAGGAAGATAGTTTAATACGAAGTCTTCGAGGGGTGAATCATGCAGGAGGATTTCATTCTGACCGGCATCGCGCTTCTGAACTGATCGTAGGTTCGTGAGAGGGAACGAGTATAATCCAGATAGTCAGAATTAGGTTATCAGTGAAATTTTAAGGACAGTAAATGATATTGCCGATATTTTCATGTGGAAGTAATATTGATGTATAAATTGGAACTTTGTCGGGAGTGGTAATCGAGTTCGGGACTATGTCATAGGACGTAATCGGGACTGATAATTTTGATAGTTTGAGACCAGCTTGGATAGGGGCAGAAGAGGATTTCTTGGGACTTTGGACTACGGCAAGCTCGCAAGATATTTCGACTGAGAAGTCTACGAGGGACATCAACGAAGAATAGATAAGTTAACCGCGGTATAAAATTCTAAATTCAAAGATATCTTGATCAAAGGCATAACTTAAATTCACTAAATTGTTTGCTAAAAAGGTAAAATAAACTTTGTTAAATTTTGTTCTTGAGAAAAGAAAGTGATCTTTCATTTAGTCAATCCAAACAGAAATGAACTAGGAATAGAATCATTCTATTTCAGATTCCCAGCTGCGCTGTATAGTCAGCGGATCCTATAATCAATTATAAAGGTAATAAGGATTATAATATATCGTGACCCATTGACCCAGCAAGCCGGACGCTAAGATCTTTGGCAGATATTAATGTAGAGAAAATTTTGTATATCTCAATATATATGGAACGAATACATAAATTTAATTCATTAATTGTAATTCTACCCACAGTATTTTTTTACATAAACACTTCCGCAAAAAATAGAAACCATGCTGAAGTGTTTTTCCATTTTAATTAATTTCGAAATAATATTGTTGTATCCTGATTGTGCATGACTGTAAATCACCTACGCGAACAGGTATTGCGAACCTGGCAAAAAATTTTATAAATAAACACTTTGACGATACGAAAACTCATGGTACTGCAGTAGCAAATACCTTCTCACAATATTTCTCTCTTTTGCAATTTTCGAAAAATCAAAAAGTTCAACGAAAATGAGATGTGCACAATTTTTCAGCATCCTTATATTCGCGGAAAAAATTAACAGGTTTTTTAATATATTTATATAAATTGCATTAAAAATCAAGTAGAAAAATATGCGAAAACTATTTGTTTGTTTTTCTTTTTAAAAAATGATTATGATCTTCCTTAAACATCTATATTCTGATTTTATTCAAGAAAAGATCTCTACCATCAATACTGTACTCGTGATGTTAATTTTTGGCAATTTTACAGCCACAATACAGATAGATCCCCGAAAGTGGGGTTTTTATCATCCTTTACTACGTGAGAAAAAATTTTAACACTAAATTTGGAAAGTTTTTTAAAAAATAATTATCTTAAAATAGTCTATCATTCACGAGAAATTACATAAAAACTACTCACATTTTCGATCGATTTCGAAATCTACACAATCTTATTTCAAGACTTGTCATTATACAATAGATTTCACTCAGTACAAAACTATCTTCATGGGAAGGTGCTAAAAGGCTAAGTCTCTGCTGTTCTATGAAGAACATGATGAGAAAAAATATTCATACAGTTCATTTAACATTCGGACAGCTCACTTAATATATCTACTACACACGGTTTTCAAAATTCAACGGAACAAAACATTCTCTCTCACCACATATGAATTTCTGTGATCCTCCTTCCCTGTAGAGATCCTGATTGCAATACGTTCATAGTATATAATATATATTGCGTACGTTCATAGTATATAATACAATGTTTACGAGGAGTCGGTCTACAAGTGAATAGTCGTACCAAAAAGCGAGTGATGGATCCCATGAGAGGGGATTAAAGTGTGTGTGTGTGTGTGTGTGTGTATGTGTGTGAGTGTGTGTGTGTGTGAGTGTGTATTCCACCCTCATAATTGAACAACGCGGTAACACAATTTTCTGTAAAAAATATTTGTTAGTTTTCGATCGAAAAACGAATTTGCTATTTGAAACATAAGCAAACACGTGGTTGAAATTACTTTTGTTCATAAAAATCCGCTCATCCCAGACTCGCAACTACGCAGTAAGCGGGGGGGGGGTGAGTGTGACAATTCACGGCAGATATATGGTGGAAATAGAAGTGCAGCAACGTTACATTTGATTTGATTCTGTAACAAGTATTCAAACGCGCATCCGAAATTTTCGGCGTATAAATATTAAAATGTAGCGAAATATGTAAGAAAGTGTCGTAAGAGGTACAATATGTAAAAATATATAATTATACTAAAATATGTAAAAAAATAGTTCTAATTCATTCAGAATATCATGTAAACTCTAAAAAATATAATTGAATGAGGGTATCTAGTTCCTGTAAAAATGTAATGTATATATGTATTACACGGTATGTAATTGCATGGAAATCCGTTCGCTCCTGATAACAAAACGAGTAAAGTGAATTGGTCAGTACATGAATACTGAACGTGACTATGAATACGTAACAAGTCCTGCGCATTGCATGTGACAGTAATCTTATTTCAAGGGCTGCTGGTTTATCGAGTCCGATGCCGTGTCCAATTGATTTCCGACCCGCGAGCATTCAAACGAGAGCACCTCGGGCACCCAGCGCCAGACGACAGACATATACACCCACTTTCTCGCATTTCGGAACAAACGCAGGGCAGAGCAGGGGAGCGTGAAAGCATTCGCTTTGCATCGTGCGTTTGCCAAAATGCTGTCGTTAACAGTACCGATTGTTCTTTCAGCCTTGGTAACAGGAATTGTTTGGAACAATAATATTTAAAATTATGAAGATCAAGGCCTCTTTATGCAGTAAATACTCATATATTTCTCGTAAACTATATAGAGGAAAAACACACGAACCGTTTAATTTTTGGGTACGAAGTATTCAGTAAGCCCCGGAAAACCGTTTTTGCGGTCCCTATTTCTTTGTCGCTTTCTGGATTAAATTGTTCTATCTTCTGCCGAAAGCCTCTTATCGCTGATAAAGAGTGCGCCACTCCTTTCCTGTTACAAACTTCCCCGACTTTTCCCGGTTTTCCAGCACATTTCAATATTTTTTCTGATAGGATATATAAAAAAAAATTAAAGATACCATTAAAAATTATTGGTCAACTTTCGAAATTGGATTTCGCCGTGAAAAAATACAAATCAACAATATCTTCTTACCAAATAAAAATTAAGCAAAAATAACGCTCTAACAATGTTTTTAAGAAATATATATAGTTTTAAAAACCATCTCAAAACTTTCCCAGGCTTTTAACAATTCTTCTTTAAATTTCGTCATTTTTTTCCTGACTTTTCCAGAGCAATGAAATTCCCTGGTTTTCCATGTTTTCCAGAAAGTGGCTATATTGGATAACCCACGGTGGGATTTTAATTTTAATGTCGAATCTCGCTCATTCAATGGAAGCGGGATATCCCACCCCAATGGACACGTGTCTCTGCGGCGTGCGTTGGCGCATCCAATATGCAAAGGACAGGCCGGTGCCCCGCGCGGAAGCACACGCCAGCCGCGGCAATCGCTCGCTAGGAGGCGGTAGTGACTTCCATCGACAACATGGCAGGTGCACTAATAATAATAATAATAATAATAATATTAATATTAATAATAATAATAATAATAATATTAATAAATAATAATAATATTAATAATACTATTAATAATAATATAATATTAGTAATAACAACAATAATAATAATAATTTATTGAAACTGTATAGCAGGACTTACCTATTACAGTTTGACAGTAGGTGCTGCCATTTACAGAGCAATTCTTATAATTATTTCTGGTTGGTAGAATTAGAAAAATTACTTTCAGAAGTTACATCAACAACGCTGAATTAGACGTTCAAAAATGGTGGTGCACAACTACCATTCATAATTTCACTGCCCAGGAATGGTGAAAACTCCGTTAATGAGAGATTTTGATGTATTTGGTCTTTGATTTTGATATCTGATTTACAAAATATTGAAGTTATTTAAAATAACAATGCAATGTTTAGTGCAATAGCACAGGTAACGCAATGCTCTTTTTCTTATGTAAAAAAGGTTATTCATTTTAAGAGTTGAATTTAACACACTTGCTCTGTAGATTATATATATATTAATTCACAAAAATTGTAATCTGAAAAAATATTGCATATTCATAAATTCTAATCAGCATCTGCACACGCAGATAGGATTGAGATATAAAGAACATACGACGTCGCCATTGGAAGTAAAAAAATCGAAAATTTTTCAGTTGTGCGATTTTTATTTCCTTCAACTGAAATATATCAATCAAAAAAAAAAAAAATAATAATAATAATAATAATAATAATAATAATAATAATAATAATAATACAAATGTATATCACATCCCAGTCCTTTGTAACATGCTATCTTCTAAAATGAAGTGAAACAATGAAACATGTAGACAGAAAGACCGAGAAAAAAATTCTGATTGTACTTGCTGACTAACAATATACCTCTCTTACTTTATAAATGGGATCATTAACGGCTCATTTGTTGAACGAAACTAATTTTGATTTCTGAAAAAGTAAGCAAATGGAGAAACAACTGATTCGAGGATTAACCGTAATGCAAAATTACAATTGTTTTACGTACAGAAGAAACACTTTGGTGCTTGAAACCCTTGTTAAATCAGCAAGAAGCACTTGCAATATGAATTGTTGTGTTCTGTAGGAGAAATGCTGTTTTCCTATTTGACTTCGAAGCCAGTTTTGCTCTTCACTCGACGCACCCGAACATCCCCGGCACGACACGAAATATGTTCGAAAGGTGACGTATAATCCATCACCACCGACCAACTTCAACTTACAGGACGCTGGCTTCGAAGTCTTCACCTCTACATTAGTGTTGTCTCGACATGGCAGCTTAACCTTGCAAAGGCACTACGTATTGATGTTATGCTAACTCATTTGGGCGTGTCTCGTATATCATGAAACAGTTTATTCTGCAATACTGCAATGAACGACAAACGTCTGAACGACCTTTGTTAATTCAATGACATCATGTCATCAACCACAACAACAAAGGCAAAGATTTCAACACCAATAGCCCTGCTTACTGACTTCCCATTTCGACAAACAGTTATGTATTTGGAGGCAGGAGAAATATTTTTAGAATGAAAATGAGAAAATAAGTATTATTGATGTAACTGTGCCAGTGCGCTTTACGAAAGCCACTTTAATATCCGGTCAATGTACTCGCTGTTGATTCTGTTGTTCTATAGTCACTTCCGGGTTATGCGCTATGACATTAGCACTACACGAGCAGGAAAAACACATCAAGCTCCAAACTTCGTAATTCCATTCCTTTTTTATTTGTAATTGTCATTTATTTATCGTAAAATAAATAAAATAAACTAATAAAAACTATTGAATATGATAATTTGACTGCAGTCACACCTCGATTTGCTGTTGGACGTCAGTTAAGAGAACGCCCCTTTGACAAACAACATTTAGATTTCGTACGTGTGCTGGCTGGGAAGCCAAGCAGATGATCACCAAGGGTAAACGCCGGTACACACGGTACAGTTTTCGTGCAGATTCTCATGTTTCTGTAGAGAAACTTCAAGATCACCAACTAGAAGTATAACAGACAAAAGTCTCACATGTACGGTCTGTATTAATTCTGTATAAATCGTCACAAGATGCTGCTAGGGGACTACTGGGAAACAACTGAATTGCGCCGTCCGAGTACTTTCAATGGCGGAATTCCTTTACGTGCGTTCTGGCTGTGTGATCTCTTAAGTATTAATTAACCACGGACAGAAAAGTAGGAAGGCGGAAATAGGGAAAGAGGTAGTTTAACACAATATCATTTCACAAAATCGCACCAAGACACACCTAACCGCAAAATCGAAATGGCCTATTACCGACGCGTCGGATAAACAATCCGTTAGTGAACGATTCTGTCGCCAGAAGCGCTAGAGTCAAACTGCAAGCTTTCTGTATGAAAAATTACGAACATCTCAAATGTTTCCAGTAAAAAGCAGTCTCGACTGCACGTTTTCTGTACGTCCAAACGGTATGAAAACTATACCGCACCGGCCTATGACACTTCGTGACTTCCTCCTCGCAAAGGAGCTACAGTCTTCACTTATCCTCGAGATTTACATTTTCTGTCCAGCATTTTATTTTGTATGTCACACAATACAACAACCCCTACGGTGGATAATGGACAGCGCGCTTGCTTTCTGTGAGTCGGTCCCGGGTTCGATTACCAGTCGGGGCAATAACAGAGCTGTGCTTTCCAATACAAATCTTCTAGTTTCTAGAGCTCTGTGCCGGAATACAAAAGCTCAGGTCAAGTAAGCTATATGTACGGAGATAAGAATACGTTATGCTTATCACATGTCCCCCTTACTCCAGGCGAGAATAACCAAGGGCCCAGCCCTGGGAACACCGCTAGGTGGAAACAGTTGATTTAATAAAATACTAAATACTTTCACTCGGAATACATCATATTACTTGGTGACGTCTGAATTCTTAAGATTTAAATACATGAGATTCTCCTTTGATTGTTCAGAACAATTATTTCTAGATGCATCCAATCTGTTTGTCCCGCGATAATTCTAAATACCCGCGTCCTTATTTCGAGTTTGAAGAGAAACCATTCAAAGAGTGGCAAATTTTGGATTCATTATGTCTAAATACCTTTAGGCCTTAACAGAATGAACTTCAAGGCTACCCTTCCACCGAACTGGGCCCCTTTTGTCCCCTAAGGTTCTAAGTAGTTCGTGATGAGTAGTAGTGAAGATGTGTGTTAATGAATGAAGAACGAAATGAGAATCACGCTGTTATAATACTTACAGTTCTAAATATTTTATCTTACTTTCTAAAATTTTAAACTTCCAATCTGTAATGATCGCGACAGCTTATGTTTGGCAAAATCAGAAACCAAGTAAATATACTGTGTTTCACCTTTTGATATCATGTGCCTGAAAACAGAGTATGAAAAATACATTTTCGTGCATTAAGCTGTATTTGGGCCAAATAACTAACGCTACTAATATTGATGATGCCCTCTAGTTAGTGAAATTACAATTAATACTGTCCGAAGTTATCTTCATAGTATTCGACATTGAATTCGTCGCGAAATATTATGTAGGCCAGTTCTCCGGGTAGTAAATTCCTTAAGAGAGATATAACTGTTTCTCTACAGGACGTCCGCATCCTCGCGCAAGTTGTGTTACGCAACGGGAATTTCTTGCAGTCTTACAATGGCATTTAAAGTCACTTCACAAGAAGCAAAGTAAAATATAGATTTTATTTTTAACTAAAAAAATCCAGGTATATCATTTACCATACAACAGCGAAAGATGTATAGTTCTATAATATCAATGTATTAATTGTAATTAGGTGTCCTGAAATATTGAAAACTGATAATTACACCTTCCATATTTCATCTTGGAAAATAAACAAGTTCCTCTAGTTGCAAATGGAAAATATATTGTCTTACATCGCAAAAGCAATTACACAAATATAACAATGGTGATAATTAAAACACAATGTTCACTCAATAAACCACTAATCACCAGACATTGTAATTCGGACAAATTTTTATAGAATATTTAAACATTTTCCTAGATTTTTTCATTAAAATCTTTGGCATCGACTAGATATTTCGTAATAGCGGAAGCTACTATTTCAACCAATATCATGGCCGTACCGCTTGATAATTGTAATCTTATGCACTGAAAACACAAGACACCTTTTATCAAACTTCGCTTTCACAACTTCCGTTTTTAAGAGCCTCATTTGCAACGATTTCCGTTACATCCTTTCTACAGAAATCAAATACAAAATTCCTTCCTTTGAGAGCAATTGAAAATGCCTTAAAAAGACTAAGCGAATCGTAACATTTCAATTGCGACTTTTGGACACCCTTTTATAACACATTTATTTATTTTAGATGGATTACATCGCTCAGTACAATCAATTTACAGGTTTTTTTAGACTGATTCTAGTTAAAATATGTAAGCTAACTTAATCTAAACATTGAAGAGGATACTCTAGGGGCGAACCTCGGGGTTATAAATCGTGGTTGGCTAAAACTTGGAGGAAGACTTCAAACAGAAATTATTTTTTTATTCAGGTGTGGGTTGGATTTTTCGGTAGTTTCTAATGAGCTGGTGTGTCAGTTAGGTTTTGGTAGAAGTTGTGTGATACATATGCGACTTGGTTTATTATTGTATTGATGTTTAATTCTGAATGAAGTTGTTTATTACTTATGAAACAGCGGAATCAGGGAGTAATTAATCCTCAAAATTTATTTTGCTTTATTTGAATTTTATTGGCATTTGCGGGAGCTGCGTTTGTCCATATTGAGCATGCAGAAAGCATTAGTGGTCTAATTACAGTTTTGTATATTGTTGTACAGTTTGTGTACGACAGGGATTTGTGTTGTTGGTTAGTGGTCGGAGTTGGAATAATTTATTTCTCGGTGGGTTAATTTTGATATGTATATGGGTTTTCCAGTTTACTTTTGTACCCAAGTGAAGTCCTAAGTATTTTATGGGTTGTGACAGTGGGGTCCAGGTGATGGGGGAGTTGTTTATTACTAGCGGAGTGGGGGAGGTACACTTTCTGAGTGAGAAGAATTTTGCCATTCTTTTGTCGCGATTGAGTTGAATTTTCCCAGATTTTGGACACGCATCTTGGTTGTCAACGGGTTAAATTCCAAAGGAATAGTCTGAAATGCCGTGGAGAACGTCGATAGAACTTCCCCACGCGATTGGAGAGTCTTTCAAGAGACTCTCTTCCTCCGGTGTGCGAGTGGGCGGCCGTTGGCAACTCGTCATCCGGTCACTCGTACCGGAAAGGGCACTTAAGGGCCCAGCGCTCTCAGGCGCCCTCACAGTCCAGCCCTTCCCTGCCCCGCCCCTTCAATCTTTTCAAGGAGGGCAGCGTCTTCTTCTTACTAGCGGCCGGGAAATCTTGGGGCGGCCTTCTTTCTCTGACAGTTTACGCCGCACGGTCCAGTGGGCGAGTGTTGGATTCGTCAGCACCTCCCAGAACTCCCCGTGTGGAGGAGCTAGGATAGAGAAGTGAATTCAACACTAGATAGTACAAGCGCACGTTTCCTTGCACCCCCACTCCTTCGCCCACATTAGTTGAATGAATAATTAACTAGCGCATCCGTAGAACTCTCGCATGTTAAACCCCACGGTAATTTTGTCCTAAGCATATCGTGAAACTCAGATATATGAACACATGCTCCTTTTCCATCGTAGTTCCCTCCACAATTAGGAACAAAGCACTTGTATTGATTGATTGATTGCTTTTTTCGTGTTTCCGGGCGCGTCAATTGCTTCGGTCATTAGTCCCGTTAGTGTAGTGCATGCTTTTTCTCGGGAGATGGCGGTGATCTTTCCCCGCTGGATGGCGAGATCCGGCACCGACCTACCGTCGGCTAGAGGGGTTTCCCCCTAACCAGGACTCTCCCACCAGCGGGGCACTGCCCCAGCCGGGACAAGCTCTAAGCTCCCGACCGGTCTCCCGGAATATGTGGTAGTGTGTGCATGTTAGTGTAAGTGTGTGTGTGTGTGTGTGTGTGTAAGAGGAAAGGATAGAACAAGGAAGATGAAGGACAGATCGCGCGCGGTCCGTGGCCCGTTTGGTAAGGTACTGCTCCGGCATTCGCCTGGCGTTGATGGGAGAAACCACGGAAAACTACCGATCAGAGCAGCCGGCCGCTAGAATTCTCCTCCAGACAGCGACTGAATTTGACATAGCTGAAAAGCTAGTGTCGAAAACCCTCCCGCCATCAGGACTCGAACCTAGGACCTCCCGGACAGAAGCGCTGCAGTGACATCAGTTGATGCACTGAGCTACTGCTACCGGTGACAGCACTTGTAGATCACGACAAAACTTTAAATGATTGGTTGCACTACACGCATTAGAAACAATCTTCATCGGTATCAAGCAACTAGTACTTCTTTTGTTCAAAGCACGTGGTAGAGCGCGCAGTACGCGGCAAGGCCGCCCCCCTCCACACCGAACTGTCAACCACGTTCTTCTTTTATTCGGAGAGTAACTCACGTTTGCGGGCAGTGCGTCCACTGCTACTGGATTTGGAACGAGATTTTAAAGTAAGGGCTGTACATATGACACGAGAGTGGCAATGGACACCTGGCCCATGACAGTCTTTCGGAAGTCAGTTGACACTTATTGCCGCAAACTAAACTACATTAATTTCCAATTCCTTTACTAAAGAAAAGAAGTGATTCAATAATAGATATTTATGTCACGAGTCCTCTAAACGAGTCTTTAATGACGCAGCCGGAAGGTTAACTGCGAGGCGGAGCGATAGCGAAGCCGAGTAGTTAACCTTCCGGCTAAGTCCTTAAAGACTAATAGAGGACGAGTTACATACAATGATTTTTGTTATTTTTTGTTATTTTAGTTTATCGCTTATTAAAAATAAACTTTTATCACTTTCGCGAGTTCAGAATTGTCATTACTCTTGATTTTCTGTAGCAAGGGTTGGTGATACTGGATGCTTTGTTTGTGATCAGACAGTTGAATGTTTTTTTCTACTAATGCAAGCAGAATCTAAACCCGAGAGTCCATAGTGTTCATAGCAACGGCCGCTAAAATGATCGACAGTCCATTAAAAATATTTTAGCGGCCGTTGCTATGGACGCGCTCTTAAAGCAGTATTTAGATGGTTAGTTGCTAAGGGGCTAAGTGCGTGGTACTAACGTAAATAACAAAAAATGTAATAATAAATCAGTCGAATTTCTAATTGTAACTGCGGGTAAAATAAACATTTGACTCCAAAAGATCTTAATTTTGTAATCGTGTTTCCTTAAGAGTGCAATAACTGTAAACCTTCTGAAGAGAACTAAACGAAGACTTCTCCACAAGGACAACGTCGCATTGTTTATCGCCAGTGACAGTGCGACTCTCTTTCGAGGAACAGAGAAATCGTTGGGTCGCCAGCGAAACGCATCTCGGGAGGTTGTGCAAGGCGAAACGCCCATAGGCGGAGCCCAGTTCTATCTGCACTCGCGGAAACAAACGGGAGGCGACGCTACAGTGTTTTCTACAACAAAAAAGAAGCGAACGAGAGCGGAAAGGAATGCAGGGGGCGGATCCTCATGAATATGTTTTCTTCAGACAAGTTCATGCTTTTTGTTCCCGCAGCAACCTCTTCTTCATAGTAGCAACAGCAGTTTTGATTCAGTGGTGAGGTGTAGTTGAAATTTACGTAATTGGAATGATTGAAGGCGTTGTCATTGTCAACAATAGTATTTATTTCACAAATAGCAGCTTTCGATGGCTTAGCCATCATCATCAGTTTCTGCTGTCTGGGAGCCACAAAAACGACTACCCGGTACCGGGTGACTCCCGGGTAGACGTAGACCCTCCGTGAAACGACTACCGGGTAGTCGTTTTTGTGGCTCCCAGACAGCAGAAAACTGATGATGATGGCTAAGCCATCGAAAGCTGCTATTTGTGAAATAAATACTATTGTTGACAATGACAACGCCTTCAATCATTCCAACAGCAGTTTTCCTCATAACCGTAATGATCTTGTCTCAATAGTACGACAATTGTCGACCTTCGCCAGTCTGCTTTGGTATAATTTTGACATACAAATTTAATTGTGAATAAATATGTTTATTTATTTAAATCAAATATATTTCGAGATGACACCAAACAATAGTTTTACATAAAGAGATATTTTTTCAAAGCCATTTTTATGAAGCTCTTGGAAACACAAATAAACCCGTAAACAACAGACTTCGAAAAATATTCGCGAAGAAATAAAAAAGTGCTTCTAGAGAAAATAGATGAATAACGTTTGTCAAAACCACAATTTCGCTCACATATTCAGAAAAATCAAAGGATGTAACAATACGTGGAGCTTGTGGGGAGAAAAATCAACAATATTCAACCAAAATATACAATTATTGCCCAGAGATAAATAAAGGGACCATCTCCACTTTTGCTCATTGGAAACCGGGCGGACTTTGGACGAAAAATTCCCCATCAAGATGAGAGTTATTACAAGTTACTTGTTATGACAATAATGAAAATGATGTTTTAAACATCAAACTAAGAAAACTACAATAAAAGTTACACATTTTATAACAAACAATTTTTTTAAATATTTTAAAACCTGCTAAAATGGGACGGTTGAGGCTTCTTCCAAATCTTTTTTCTTCAAATAAAGGTTGTTTAATAAGAAAATTTTAATATTTCGAACTCTTGTAGATCCTTATTTCATAGCAATTCTTTGTTAAAATATAAAACCAGTCATTCAACGTTTGTAGAAAACCTAATGAAGCAATCGTAAAAGCAACCAGAATTAATCAATGTATTAGCTGACTCTTCAAATGAATGTAATAACTAATATGAAATGGAATGCAAAAAGAACATCAAGAATCATGCATAATATTTTAAATGATTTTTTATAATAAAATGAAATATATACTGTTAATGCGTCAGTGTGCAAAAGCATAACTTCTTCGTAATGCTCACAAGACGCTTATGAAATGAGTATAGAGCTCACAGGACGCTTATGAAATGAGTATAGAGCTCACAAGACGCTTATGAAATGAGTATAGAGAGATTCCTGAAAGAAGGGACCGCTTTGACAGCTAAGGTGCAACAAAACTGCACATTATGTCCATGAGCTCAAATCGTCACTGTTCGTTCGCAGTTACCTTATTTGTAAATGGCTTGTCCACTACCTGTCACATAACGTTCTTTGCTTTTGCGTCCTGTGTAACTACTAGTCCCTTCTTAAGGCCCGTTCTCAATGCAAACATAAACATAAGCATAGCGTTAACGTAAAAGCTAGGACTACGTCCATAAGTGGACTCATTCACAATGCGTTCGCATAAGCGTAACATGTAAGACGTTAACTTAACAGCTTGCAAGCTTCAAGCCTCTGTACTTATGCTTATGTCAAAAATAAAAAAAAATGAACCAATCACAGTACGTTAACTCAAAATCGAGTATCGAAATAAGTCGATAGACGAACTAACACAATCCATGGCAAGAGCTCCCCCCGTCATGAACACACTGGATATCTCGAAATCGATTCTCACATCCAAGCAATAGTAAACTAGAATGTCTGATAGCCAATAGGAACTCTTATTTTGCTTCCGTATATATTGGACATTGTGTTTGTTGGTTAGTGATTCCCGGCGCGTCAACATCTTACGTCATTAGTCCCGTAAGTATAGTGCATGCTTTTTCTCGGGAGATGGCGGTGATCTTCCCCCGCTGGATGGCGATATCCAGCGCCGACCTACCGTCGACTAGCAGGACAGCAGGACATCAGTTGATGAACAGAGCTACCGCTCCCGGTGGGACATTGCGAATAGTTCCGTCTATCACTTATGTGAATGTTTACGTGTATGTACCGGGAGCGGTAGCTCAGTGCATCAATTGATGTCACTGCAGCGCCTCTCACCGGGAGGTCATAGGTTCGAGACCTGACGACGGCAGGATTTTCGACACTAGCTTTTCAACTAGGTCGAATTCAGTCGCTGCCTGGAGGAGAATTCTAGCGGCCGGCTGCCCTGATCGGTAGTTTTCCTTGGTTTCTTCGATCAACACCAGGCGAATGCCGGAGCAGTACCCCACCAAACGGGCCACGGACGCGCGCGATCTTTCCTTCCTCTTCTTTGTCCTATCCACTCACATGCTCTACACTTCCACATATTCCGGGAGACCGATCGGGAACTTAGAGCTTGTCACGGCTGGGGCGGTGCCCCGCTGGTGGGAGAGTACGTGGTTAGGGGAAACCCCAGTAGCCGACGTTAGGTCGGCGCCGGATCTCGCCATCCAGCGGGGGAAGACACCGCCATCTCCCGAGAAAAAGCATGCACTACACTAACGGGACTAATGACCAAAGCAGTTGACGCGCCCGGAAAACCGAAAACACCTAACCAAACCAAACTTTACGGTGTTCTGTGTTATGCTTATGTTTGTCTTGTGAATGGGCGACCTCTAGGCCGCAGCCCGTGAATCCAGAGAGCGCGTGGGGCAGCGTTGGCCCCGTCGTCCGCGCCCTAACGGGACCGCGTCGGCCCCTTCGCGCGCCCGACTGACCGCTCCCCTCCCTCCCCTCCCCTCCCCCTCCCCTCCGATCGCGCTCTCCCGCCCCTCCGCCAGGCGATTCCCTGGCGCTGGCTCAGGCACGGAGCGCTCAATTTCACACCGCCTGACATCAGCGGTGGACGCTGTGAGCTACCGCGGCTACCGGCGGAAGGCCGTACAAATTACGAGAACAAAAATATGTATTGAACATATAAGAAAAAACTGTAACAATTTCTTTACTCTTCTTTCATACTCTCCTTGCAGTACAAAATTCACAATGGGAAAAACTTTAAACAACCCCAAAAGAATTCGCTCTCGATATCCCAAAGACATGTTTAAACCCCCATAAACAAAATCAGTATCTTAATATGTATTAAATAAGTAAATCTGCATCCCAATGTATGTATAGAGCGTATCTAGATTTAAGAATGTATAATGTACGTAAAATTTGTGTATTGTATGTCAAATTGTTTAGTTGTAAGTATTAGAAACATAATCCTGTAAATTAGCTAATGGTAAGATACAAGAGTGAGAGGTTGTATGCTCAAGCGTGAATGCCCAAACGTTACGTATTACAAATAAAAATGTACAAACCCCTGAAAGGCAAAACTGCCGAACAGGAAGAAAATAAATTAAAAAAAGGTTTGATTTAAAAAACAAGAACAAAAATATGTCAAGATCAATTATATTAAAAAATAATTAATAATAAATAATTAAAAATAATTAAAAATAAAAGGCCACATTCTTTTTTAATGACATTCATTATTCAAGACTCTGTACACAATCTGTTTTGTTGAGATCTGCATTAAATCTCTCGATCGACGACGCATCAATCCTCTTAGGAGGCGGTGGTCCCTATACCTCTGGGAAAGAAATTTTACGCGAATTCGCCAATATGTAACTTCTTCAAAACGGTGCATGCACACCTTCATCACAAAAAATAATAAAAAAGTTTCCATACACACAAAATATTTTATTTTATATGTACAATAATTTTTGCTGCTTTCTTTAATTGATTAGGATTTTTTGTTCAGCTACTTTGAATCAATTTACAAAATATACGACATGCAAGTACCATTTGTACATGCATTATAAATTAATGAACGTATCATATACAAATATTGTTTACTTCCTTAAACATTCCTTGTAATCAATAAGTTTTATTTAATAGACAAAACGTAAGAATTGTGTCCCAGACTTTTTTTGTCAAACATTTTTTGGCTATTCGACGAGGAGTACCATAGTACAATAATAGATGAGTCATTCATTTCACAATCGTGACTACTATTTCATATGATGTTCTTGCAACCTGTTTGAAGTAATTTATTATCTACGCTCCACTTCACAATGAAACCACAGGGCAAGACATCGATCTCGAACAATATTCGCCATCAGCAATTCAAAATCGCACATAGCATTTCCTTGAGCGGTTTTATTAATCACTCCAAAAATGTTTTTATTTTCATGGTTAGGAAAAATATTCTAGGCGTTTATACATTATTTTCGAAAGAAGATACATTGTAAATCCGGCTTTACTAAAGAAGGAAAAATAAAAAAAAGTATACTTATCAAGCAAATATTCCTTAATTTGGCCACCACCGAAGTCCTTGGACTATGTTGCCACTTACCTGTAAACAAAAGAGAGAACGAAAATAGAAATATGTACTACAATCGATGTCATTTCTGCACAAACTAAAAGAAGGTCCTTTACACTTTGAATGAAAAGCAGTAATGGATGATATAAGGTATCTTTCTTAAGAGTTTTCTTTGGGGGGGTGTAACAGCATTGCAAACGACCCTTTTCCGTTGAAAGACTTCGTTCATAAAATGGCATTTTAAAGCACAGCCCGTCGCCCCTAATCCCTCCTGCCCATCCGCCTCGCTTTTTCTCAGCACCAGTCCTCGCCGCTAATGAATGCTCCCTGTCCTTTCCTCCCTGCATGACGTCATAAATGTTGTTTATGTTACAACTGCATTTGAATCTGTTTCCAAAATTAATTTTCGTTCTTTTATTTGTTAATAATGTAATACAAAAACCTAGCGTATGCAACTCGTTAATAATTTTGCTTAATGATTCGTACAAATGTGAAAACTCGCTCCTAACGAAGCTCATTTTCAAAACATGAACTTATGCAATTGAGTATAAAATTATAACTACATTATTCACACGTAAAATGAACATCCTCAACTAGGCGGCGAATAAATGGCGCCTGAATGAAAAAAAAAAAAAAAAAAATCACATAGTAATCAAAATGTTATTTTACTCTTATACAACATGAATGACTATTGCATACGTGTTATACAGTAACGTAGTGTTAGTGATATTTTTTACAAACAGTATAAATTAGAATGTTTGACTTTCTCATCGATACAATTGCACACGAACAGCCTTCGAAGCGTCATAAAGCATATGTTAGTGAAAGGTATATGTTGATAGAAATACGTGGCAGAAACGCAGGGTAAGAAAATTCTGAGAACTATCCCGATTAAAATATGCTTAATAATTATTAATATTAAGTGACCATTGTAATTTTCTCACATTTTGATCTGTTTAATATATAACTTATTTTCATTGTTTATTGGGCGAAGCTCCTTAGAAAAAGCACATTCCTTATGACTATATTAAGATAGTTTTACTATTCTTCAGAAAAGTAATTTTAGAAGCTATTAAAAATTTCGTTTAAATAATAAAATCGGCAACAGCGCAAACCCTTCACTTGGCACAACGATATTTGACACATTTTTACATAACACTTGAGAAAATAGGTCTTCATGCATTCGTATCCACACGAAACGCTCTTTTCTGACCTCGTGGGAGTCAGTACTTTCAAAGGCTCGCAGGGTAATTCGTTTTCGTTCACACAAACCCTTGTTGGACGTTGGGCGCCAATGTGTATTATAGGAGTAATCCTCCGTTATTGTCATTGTCAAGTCTCGTCACGTCACGTCACGTCACGTCACGTCACGTCACGTCACAGTCAGTCGGTGCGTTTTATCCCTTCGGCCAGGAGCTCGACACCGCCAGATCCCGGGGTTCCTAGCCGGTCACCCAACCAGGAACCGCATTCGCTTAACCTCCGAGACTTCACGGCGGCGGTGATGGTGTAGCGGTTAGCGTATCGGACTGCTATACCCAAGTTTGCGGGTTCAAACCCGATCGAAGCCGTGGATTTTTAAGGGCGAAAAAATCCTTCGTACGCCTTCCTTCGGAGGGGAAGTAAAGCCGGCTGTCCCATGTTAGTACATTTACTGCATGTAAAAGATCCTCAAGCCTAAATGACGCCTCTGAGCTAAATTCAAATCGCCTGTTTCGTCGCCCAAGTAATACCTTCTTTCTCCCATGATAGGTGAAAGGAGTGTAACGAAATTTGCGTGGTCAGACGGAAGAGCAGGCCTCATGGCCTGAGTCTCGCCACGTAAAATAAGGCAAATTCAATTCAATTCAATTCAATTCAATTCAATTCACGGAGCGTACGAAACGAATTCGGCGAGCGACGCCGCAGTGCCTTGGGGCGTTCGTTACCTGCGACGACCCCGTTGGCCCGGCAACGCCCCGCACGCGCCGGCTGCAGCGGGGAGCATCCGAGGGCGGCGTCGCGTCGGCGCCTGCACGCGCTCTGCCCGTCGAGGGCGCAGCGCCGCGGCGCCGGAAGTGGCTATCGCACGCCTGCGGTGCGCCCACTCCCCGCTTCCTCCTCCACCCCGCACCACACGCCGAACCGCCGCCACTGCACCGGAGCGCACTGGGGTTCGAGTCCTCGCGGTGGCGGTCGATTCAGTAGTGATACCGGGCGCGTCAACTGCTACTGTCATTAGTCCCGAAATTGTAGTGCATGATTTTCCACATATCTCCCTCCAGCGGGGCACCGCCTCAGCCGGGACCAGCTCTAAGCTCCCGACAGGTCTATCGGCTTTTGTGGTAGTGTTGTGCATGTTAGTGTGTGTAAGGGGAGAGGATAGGACAAGGAAGAGGAAGGAAAGAGCGCGCGCGCTCCGTGGCCCGTTTGTTAGGGTACTACTCCAGCATTCGCCTGTTGTTGATCGGAGAAACATCGGAAAACTACCGATCACAGCAGCCGGCCGCGAGAATTCCCTCCAGACTGCGACGGAACTCGACCGCTATGACAAGCTGGTGTCGAAAATCGCCACCGTGAGGAGTGTACCGTAGACCTCCCGGTCAAAGGCACAGCAGTGACATCAGTTGATGCCCTGAGCCACCTCTGCCGGCCCGACGGTAGCAGGTTTACCACACTACGCAGATAGGTCGATGTCAGCCACTGCTTGGAGGATGATTCTGGAGGCCGGTTTCTCTAATCGGTCAAATAGTTGCTCTAATTTTCCGTGGTTTCTCCGACCAATATCAAGCAATAGCGGGAGCCGTACCCTCACAAACGGGCCTTGGACCGCGCGCGATTTCTTCCCTTCCCTTCCTTACTCCATCCTCTTCCCTAACACGCACTTACATACATTAACATGCACCACACTGTCTCAGTGTTGCTAGCATTGAGTTTGTCCCGGCTGGATGGTGTGTCTCACTCGCGGGGTATCTTGAAAGAGACTCTCCGTAAGCCAACGTACGTCAGTAACTTACTTCCAGCGACTTAGAATGCACTACAATTACTAATGACTATAGTAACTGACACGTCCAAAAGCAAAATATTAAAACTCAAAATCCGAGTAAAAAATCCACATTTTGCAATTCATAAAGCTCCGATGATTGTAACGAGGCGCCAAAAAAGTTTTGAAGCTTTGGCTTGAGCTTGTCATTTGCATTGTTAATGGCAGATCATCCAATGTCTTCAATCGAAGTCATTGGAGAGAAATAGAAACAATAAAAAATTATGAATAGTAATTTTTCACTAGTGACAATATCTCACTAGTGGCATACACACGCATCCCCAGTCAGTTTATTATAGCTGCCACATATCATTATTCGAGTTTTTGTTATTCCCATCGTTTTAAACAACGACTTTCAATTTTACGGAACCAAACGCTACCTATGGAAAGTTAAGCAGAGGTCCACACCCATACAGTGTGATGTAATTAAAATTGATTTTTGTGGCAAAATTATCCGCAGTAACAAATAAAATGTGTTTATCTTCTTAGGCTTCATTTGAATTAACGAATGATTTCGATAAAGAATTCGTTCCGTTTTCAGTGCGCACGCGTTCATTCCGTAGCGCAAATTCAGAGACAAGACGCTTGTGCTCATTAGTTCCATAAGTGTAGTGCGAGTTTTTGCTCGGGAGGTGGCGGTGGTCTTTCCCTGCTGGATGGCCAGATTCGGGGTAAACCTATCGTCAGCAAGCGGGTTTTCCCAAAAAGGTATCTCCCACCAGCGAGGCACCGCCCCAACCGCGACAATCTCTAAGCTCCCGACCGGTCTCCCGGGATATGTGGTAGTGTAGTACATGTTAGTGTAAATGTGTGTGTGAGGGGAGAGGATAGAACAAGTAAAAGGAAGGACAGATCTCTCGCGGTTCGTTTGTTAGGGTACTGCTCCAGCATTCGCCTGATGATGATCGGATAAATCACAGAAAACTACCGATCAGGGCCAGCCGGTCGCTAGAATCCTCCTCCAGACAGCGACTGAATTAGACCTGCTAGTGTCATCGAAAATCCCGCCGCCGTGGGGAGAGGGAACCTAGGACGTCCCGGTCAGAGGCGCTGCAGTGACATCAGTTGATGCACTCAGCCCCGGCTCCTGGTGCTTGTTTCGCGCCTTGTTTACTGGCACGAGGGTCATTCCTCTGCACATTGGCAAGTGTCATATGTCACGTAGGTAATCGCTGCGTTATAATTTCATGAGATGCAAATGTGCGTCCCCGGCCGGCGGTTCCAACGCTAAACGGTGTGTCCATTAATCGCATCGACCACGCGGGAAACTCCGCGCGCAATCTGCAGGAACTCGCTTCGCGCGACCGCAGGATCGGAAAGCGCGTCGATAAGAGCCCCTTCCTCCGCAACCTCTGCGCCCGTCCCAGCGATGGCAAATTTGAGCAAAACATAGATACATCGATACATCATCAAAAGGTTTTCGATGCTTCAAAAATCAATGTTTTAAATATGATTTATTCAAACATTATACGAAACAATTCGAAGTAAAATGTTCTGGTTCTAATGTGATACGTAACACGTCTAAATTAGTTTTAAGTATATTCTGCCTTAAATTTGACTGGCATTTTGATTTTTCTAACTAAATCCCGTTCCTATTAGTTTTAAGTATATTCTGTCTTAAATTTGACTGACTTCTTCATTTTCAAACTAAATCGAAGTCTACTACGCCTCTCCCTGTTTAGGAAATTGGGCACGCGTAGCGAAGCGTCAACTCCCCTTTGATGTTTGAGGTTATGCGTACGAAAACACGACGTCATTTCGTTCGCAGGTCGGTGTTGTCTCTCGCGGGAGTCAATCTATTTCTTCACTTTCTGTATAACGGAGAATAACCTTCATTTCTATGACTATTTCACTGCTGAAATTAAAAAAAAAGATATCGTCGAACTGGTGTGCACCAATCATGATGTCATACTCCAAAAAAGTATCACTTTCTTCCCGCTTCCTTTTACCACTTCTCCCTGCTGGCCAATCACAAGCTGCGATACATCAATCTTTTTTTTTTTCTCCCTTTCAAAATTCAAAATTTAAGTAGTATATGACTTAGGGATCACAGAATTTTGAAAATGTGCACACAATTCACTTTTCCCCATAGCACGTCATACGCAGTTTTTAACTTTTTTTTGACGTAAATAAATAAATAAACATAGGAAGCGTTGTCGTCCGCATTGGGAGCGCAAACATAATATAATTAATATTTGGAGCGTTTTGAAACGATTTTTTGGAGGTAATTTGACTAGTAGACCAGTCGTATTAAATACTACAACTTCACTGAAATTTTCCAGGTGAATTTCCAATGACTGATTATTTTTGATTCCGGGAGCGTCAACTCCTATGGTGTTTAGTCCCGTAAGTGTAGTGCATGATTTTTCTGGGAAGGTGGCGTTGATCTTCCCCCGCTGGATGGCGAAATCCGGCGCCGAACTTGTCGGCTAGTGGAGTTTTCCCAAGCCAGGTATCTCCCACCAGCGGGGGCATCACCCCACCTGGGACACGCTCTCAGCACCCGACCGGTCGCCCGGCATGTGCGATAGTGTAGAGCATGTAAATATAAGTGTGTATAAGTAAGGTTGAGGATGGAATAAGGAAGAGGCAGGAAATATCGCGCGTGGTCCACGACCCGACTTTTAGGGTGCTGTTCCGGCATTCGCCCGGTGCTGATCGGAGAAACCACGGAAAACTCCCGAACAGAGCAGCCGGCCGCTAGAATTCTCCGACTGAATTCGACCAAACTGAGAAGCTAGTGTGGGAAAAGTTGCCACCGTCGGGACTCGAACCTAGGACCGCTGGGTCAGAGGCACTGCAGTGACATCAGTCGCTGCTGTGAGCCACCTCTGTCGGTGGCCTTTCCATGAAGTGGTATCCCCTAACCTAATCGTGGTCGTAGAATGGTTGGAAGGCTTGGCCGTTTGGTATTGGCGCGGGCAGGCGATGTGGGGCAGCTCTCGCGGCAGGAGCCGCCCCGCCCGCACCCAGCGCTCGCCGGAACCGGTTCCTCGCGCGCTAATAACTCGTTCACCTGCCCTGCCGCGCCGCGCGGCCTGGAGACCCAGTGGCCGCACACGCCGTGCGGCACCACGCTGCCCGCCCTTGCACGGCGCCTCGCCGGCCAAGGTTCAGTGTTCTCATCCCATCGCATCGGGAGCGGGAGCTCAGTGCATCAACTGATGTCACTGCAGCGCCTCTCACCGGGAGGTCCTAGGTTACACTCCCCACGGGGGCAGGATTTTCGACACTTCGACGCTTTTCAGCTAGGTCGAATTCAGTCGCTGTCTGGAGGAGAATTCTAGCGGCCGGCTGCTCTGATCGGTAGTTTTCCGTGGTTTCTCCGAACAACACCAGGCGAATGCCGGAGCAGTACTCTACCAAACGGGCCACGGACCGCGCGCGATCTTTCCTTCCTCTTCCTTGTCCTATCCTCTCCCCTTACACACACACTTACACTAACATGCACTACACTACCACATATTCCGGGAGACCGGTCGGGAGCTTAGAGCTTGTCACGGCTGGGGCGGTGCTCCGCTGGTGGGAGAGTCCTGGTTTAGGGGGAAATCCTGCTAGTCGACGGTAGGTCGGCGCTGGATATCGCCATCCAGCAAAGGATCACCGCCATCTCCCGAAAAAAACATGCACTACACTAACGGGGCTAATGACCAAAGCAATTGACGCTCCCGGAAACCCGAAAAAAATCGATCATCCCTTCGCCTCACCTCAACTATTTATTAGCGTTCTCATGCAAGAACTCTCGTAGGTTAGACCCCACCCTCTTCCCTATTTTTCCATTTCCATAGTAAGCCTGTCATATATATCTTTTCTTCAAGGCCCTCTTATCCTCCGTCACTTGTTCTGTATGTCTCCTTGTGATTGATGACAATATAATACACCCTTGTAATTACAGCTTATTTAACGTTAATACCGAGCAGAGAGGTACACCCCTGTAATCCAATCACGAAGAATATTAAGTAATTAATCTAATTCCACATACAGTGGCAGATTCAACAGGCTCTGAACACGCGGGATAGAATCGAGAAACGTCGAACCAGCAAAAATGTAATAGAATGTTGAAGATCTCTTCCTCTATACGTGAGAAACGTTTCTTTGAGGCTTTCGGCCCCAAAATTTGAGTTTTTAAGGTATTAAAAAGGTTCGTTTAGGAGTTATCTAACGATATAGACACGAAAAATGCGGCTGAGTGTTGCGGGTTGCATTTTATATTATTCTATTCTAATTCTATGTGTTTTTAAAACAAATCCTTCTTATTTTTCGAGTAAAAGTGCAATTCGCCACGTCTCCGTGAAAATATCTTTCTTTAGAGACCTCACTTACAAAGATTGGTTGCGAGTGAGAGCGGCAAAAGGTATCATCTAATATATTGAAACAATATAGGAGATGATTATTGTAAAATACTGTACCCAGAACAATATTGTACACATTCCAATAATGTCGCCGTTTTGCGAGTGTTCGTACCATTGGGAGCATGTGTTTGGAAGGCATTGTAGATCTGACAGCGGAGGTAACTACATACCTTATAGTGTCTTTTCATGTGTTCGCTCTTTGCTAGAAATGGTTAAGCTGTGTCAATATGAGCAAGGACTCTCTTTGTTCCTGGCAGATGCGCCATTTATCAGTATCATTATTATTACTACGACGGTTATTATTATTATTATTATTATTATTATTATTATTATTATTGTTATTCTGGTCCAGTGACGTCAATTATAGCCGTGCGACTCAGCTGCACCCAACATAAGCTGATGATTCACAAGAAAGTCAGGATTCCCCCCGGAAACCTTCATCCTTTGACTCAGAAAATACAAAATTAAGACAACGGAATGCTTGAAAGGGATTATTATGTCCCAACTGCATTCTTCGGCAACACAACAATAAAAGTTATTTCCATTTTATTATTGAAACCCACAATGTGAATTCGTATTATGTTCTATTAAGGCATAATCGTATTATGGCGAATTGTATTACGCAGCAAATTACTTTTTAAACTGTCTAGCTTGTCTAAATTTTCTAACGTTTGTGTTCAAATACAATCGTAAGCTGGTACTCGTCTAACCAATTTATTTAACCCCAGAAAATTGTTTTCCTTTCAAGCAACTTGTATTCCTGAAAAGTCAGTAGAAAATGTGTTTTCAGCCTCCGAAAGGAAAAATCCAATTTCATTCACTTCTTCTTCAGACTTTACTTTCCAGCCACTTTTCCTGCGACGTTGAAACCCCGAATTATTGCAATGAAATAGTGATAATTTACAATGTTGTTGGCGCGGTTCTAGATACAAATAGAAATAAAATATTTGAGTAAAATTGGGGCGCGAGAGATTGGTTCATATGGCACTTGAAACATCACGAACCATTGACGCTTTGTGCCCGAATCCCCCAGTGCTTTTGCTATAGACCGAGGGAAACAAGTGAACATCACGTGTATTTCAAAGAAGTATCCCTCAGCCGCGACAGCTGTTCAGCCACGCCCCTTCGTAACGTGCGAATGACTTCTGTGAAAACATGCCTACACAGAAGTCTAAGAGTTTCGCTGTGGTATATGCACGTACACTAGTCCGGGAAATATTTAAATTTAATAACGTATGTGGAAAATCTCTTAACATGCTCTCACAATCAGTAAAAGAAAACTGCCATGAATGTAAATAGAAAGAAAAATGATTTTAAGCCGGAAACACGTGCACCGGTACGTATCTCGCATTCAGGTCTCGGTTTTAAAATAAACATAATATATGTAACTTTGCGGCTACTGCCCCCTTCGCTCGCTCTCAAGTCGAGGCCATGGGGCTGTGGAGGGCGACCGGCGGCCGCGGATTAACCGTCAACGGCGCTCACTTCGAGATACGCCCAATACACTGACTGCTAGGGATGGCAAAAAAAATCGATATTTACCACCAGAAATTCGATGTTTTAACATCGATGTTTTATTTTCCATGTGGTTTTTAAGCGATGAATTTTTTCCAGAAACGTCGATGTTTCAAAAAAAGTTTGCTTTATCTTCTTCGATGATTTTGTGCGTGGTAATATCGTTAAAACTGCATTTTGGACCCTGTCTGCATAGAATATCGAACTGAAATTTTAGTTGACAGAGTGCTTTGAGGCAGAATATTCTTTAAAAGAATATTTTATTATGTATAATATACAGACGTTTTACTTCGATAATGTATGAATGAAAGTGAATGAATGAAATAATAGCAAAACAGGATGTCCTTTATTTCTACATTCGATAAACATTATTATGAACATATTAATTATATGTGACCGAATAATAAAATATACTGGTATTTCATTTAAGTACTCTTATTAACAATGGAAACAGGATGGGAAAATACCATTTGTTTTATCATATTCAAAACATTGATCTTCTAAATATCGATGTTTTTTGTCCATTTTTCATCGACATCTAAAACGTTTTGGTGATGTTTCGAAATATCGATATATCGATGTTTATCATCAATAACTGGTGCAATGACGGGGATGTAAGGGTTAGACACAAAGGAACATGCATTTCTTTCAATGTAATTGCAAATTATTTGCAGTGAATATTTTGGTATGAAGAAACGATTTCGCAGAGATCCTTCCCTGTTATACTTTCAGGCAACAGTTATTCATTCATACAATGATTATGTTACATATTTGAAAACTTTCCATACTGCAATACAAGTAAAATCATTTATGTTGCTTAACTTTTAGTACATTTAGAGTCCATTTAGTTTATCAAAAAGGCAAATAAAATTAATTTCAATACAATAGTGGTTTCTAATCGAAAACAATGCTTTAATGTCAATGGTGAAGCCGTGGCTTCGAGCTTTGCCCACGTACGAGAACCCGAAGTTGCGGATTCGAGACTCTCGCACGGAATGGGCGCGACCACGTGGTCGGGGTGAAGGTGTCATTTCATCCCACTGCGAATCCCATCGCCCCTTCCTTCCATCACCACCACAGTCCTCCATCCATTTGAAGGCAAAGACAAAACCACCAGTGTGATCGGTTGCCAAGAAAACGGACGACAAAGATGTAAGCATGCTCCGTGGCCTACGCTCAGAAACAATAATGACCCTTAACCACTGGGGGAAAAAAAAAGAAAAGAAAAACCGCACCATACATTCTCTTTAATAAGACCGTTTCCCTAAAGAAGCCCCTCCCGCCCCCCCGGGCAAGCCACGATTCACGATGCAACCCCGTTCCGGATCCAAATCCATCGCCTCTTCATTGCTCCCCGTTGTTCTATCAACGAAGCAGGTAGCAACAGATTTATAACCGGAGCTTGGGGAGGTCTTGAATCTGGGCTTTCCCGAAAGTTCGAAGATTCAAGGGTCCCATACACCTTCAAGCGGCAGCCGCGCCGTTTATCCGTATCCGACGCCCTCTTCCCCCAGTGGAACAAGTGGCGGCGACAGATTTAGTAACGGCGCGAGGCATGGGCGGAGCGGGGAGGGGGCGGGGTGCGAGATGGGGCGGGGCGGCGTGAGGCAGACGCGTATGTCTTCGGACGGGACGGAACGGGACGGAACGGGACGGAACGGGACGGAACGGGACGGAACGGGACGGAACGGGACGGAACGGGACGGAACGGGACGGAACGGGACGGAACAGGACGGAACGGGACGGAACGGAACGGGACGGAACGGACGGAACGGACGGAACGGACGGAACGGACGGACGGAACGGACGGAACAGGACGGAACAGGACGGAACAGGACGGAACGGAACGGAACGGACGGAAGGACGGAACGGAACGGAACGGACGGAACAGGATGGACGGACGGACAGGACGGACGGAACAGGACAGGACGGACGGAGGAACGGACGGAACAGGACGGAACGGACGGAAGGACGGAACGGACGGAAGGAACGGACGGAATGGACAGGACGGAACAGGACGGACGGACGGAACGGAACGGACGGAACGGAACGGAACTGGACGGAACAGGACGGAGGAACAGGACGGACGGACGGACGGGAACAGGACGGAACGGACGGAACGGACGGACGAACGGACGGAGGAACGGAACGGGACGGAACGGAACGGAACTGGACGGGACTGGGCGGGGCTGGGCTGCGCGGCGCCAGGAAGACGCGTATGCCTTGTGGCGAGACGGGGGCAAGGCGGGTAGAGTCAGGGAGGGGGGGCGTGACCAGACGCGTGTAGCTGGGGGCGTGGCGGGATTACGCGAGGCGTGACCGCGGGGGGGGGGGGGGGGGCCGGGCGCGTCAGCTGGAATGGAGCGCCCTGGGGCGCCAGTGGCCGCGAGGCCGTCAGGCAGCAACCGGTCCCTGCCCGGGGCACTGACTCGGGCGACCGCGGCTAAACGCCGGTAGGCACGGAACAGTTTTCCTGCAGGTTCTCGTAAAGTTTCTGGGCACAAACTTGAGGATACCAAACTAAAAGTATACAAGCCAAAAATAGCGTTTACACACGCTCTATACGTTTTCTGTATGAATCGCCACAAGACGCCGCCAGTGGTTCTACCAGGAACAAACTGAATTGTCTGAGTACTTTAATTGGCGGTATTTTCGTGCGTGCTTTCTCGTTGTAATCTCCGTTAAGTGTTAAATAACCATGAGGAGCACCGCGAGGTCAGTGCCAAGGAAATGGAGCTCTGCCCTTGCGCCGCGTCGCGCCGACCAAGGTTTAGTGGTTGGGCGGAAGAACTGACCTCATCCCATCGCCTCAGCTCATCTATTTCATTCATTACTATTGATTCCGGACGCGTTATCTCCTGAAGTCTATAGTCCCCGCTGGTGGGAGCCTCAAAGGTCCGACCCAGTCGGCTTGCGGGGCTTTTCTCCAATCAGCTATCTCCTACCATCGGGGAACCGCCCCAACCGAAACTCTAAGCTCCCGACTGGTCTCTCGACATGTGTTGTAGTGTAGTGTAAGTGTAAGTGAGGGGTGGGGATAGGACTAGGAACAGGAAGGAAAGATCGCGCGCGGTCCGTGGTCCGTTTGTTAGAGTACTGCTCCGGTATTCGCCTGGTGCTGATCGGAGAAACCACGGAAAACTTCCCATCAGAACAACCTGTTTCCAGAATTCTCCTCAAGACTGAATTCGATCTAGCTAACAAGCTAGGTTGCTTGCAGCAAAGAGAAGAAAAATAGGAAGGTAGGAATAGGGAAGGAGGTCGTTTATCACAATATCACTTCATACAATCGCACCTTGGCACGCCTACCTAATAATAAAACCGAAATGACCGATTACCCTCACGTCGGGTAAACAAATCCGTTAGTGAACGATTCTGCCGATAGTGAACGATACGCGAATGCCGGAGCAGTACTCTAACAAAACGCGCGCTATCTTTCCTTCCTCTTCCTTGCCCCTTACGCACATTTACACTTACACCCGTCGGGACACCAGAGCGTGTCTCGACTGATGCGGCGCTCGCTGGAAGAGATACCTGCAGAGGGAAACTCCCTGCAAACCAGCACGTAGCTTTGCCCTGGACCCCACCATCCAGCGGGGTGCAACACCGCCACCTCTCGCGCCAACAAGCATTCACTACACTAAAGGGACTGACTTGCTAACCTGAAGGAGCCAGGTTAGAATCTCGGCTGGGGTTTTTATCTGATGCTTTCCATTCAGAGTGGCTCTGAGGTCGACTTACGACGAGATATCATTTCTGGAAGTAAAGGTGGTCGGAGCGTTGTGTTCGCCACACAACCTCCTCCTTGTGCCGACGGCCACGAATAGGTGGAGCCCAACCTTCACCTTCCCTGTGGGCCACTTCGGCCTCTGTGCAATTGCACAGGGTTACCTTTACCTCTTTTGCACTAAGGGGACTAATGCTCATTGGCAGATGACGCGTCCGGAAATAAATCAATCAACTAGCCCGACTAGCCTCGCGACATTTATATGGTACTGGATTGCATGTAATAGTGTGTGTGTGTGTGTGTGTGTGCATGCACATGGGCTTGTAAGGGGAGAGAGGAGCCGAGGATGTGGAAGTAAAGCACGTGCGAGGTCCGTGGCCAATTTGTTAATGAATTCCACTGGCATTTGTCCGGCATTGGTCAGAGAAACAATGGAAAACTACCAATCAGATCAGCCAGCGATAGAATTCTCTTGCAGAAAGGGGCTGAATTCGTTCTAGCTATCAAGATCCTTCTCTGTTGGGTTGCTAACCCGAATGGAAAACAAGGTGAAAGGGCTCGGGGTGGGAAAAGATCCCACTGGACCTCCTCCACTCAACAGCTTTACAAGTTCGGAATTCACAAAAACAAGCTGAAACTTTTACAGATTTGGTCCATTAGAGTGTCATAATCAACACGTCGTGAGCAAACGAGATCCAATACGAATCTGACGAAACTTAAATTTAGATGTCTTCGTGTCCTTAAAATGAGATTCCACAGCCTCGAAGATGAAGTACCAAGATAAAGTGTCTACAAAAGAGCGAAGACACTGCATTGTGAGTCATAGAACAATAAACTGGAAGTGCTCCCGAATTCTTTCGAAGTTTATCCTTGCTGGGTCATTTGGTCCTCAGCAGACATGCTGTACTAATGCAATAGAAGTTAACACATTTGAAACATTAGCAAATAGCGCTAGAGTACAATGTGAATCCATTCTAGGAGAATGTTTTAAATATTTCTGCAGTGAGGTAGTTTCGCTCCCATTTCATTTCTTAAGAGGCGGTCGGAGCAATAACCGGTCATTTCCGCTCGTTGACTCTCGTGGAGGCTCTCGGACGCCTGAACTGTTGGGCTGCCTCAATAGTCGCCCTTCCCAACCCAGCACTCTTGCATCCTTCAAGGGATTTCGTTTGTAGATTTGAAATCAGGGGCGTGACAAGAAAGCAAGGGGCCTGCAGCATTAGGTCCACAGAGATCCCTTATTTCAAACAAAGCAACCCCTCCCTATTCTTACCTCAAACAGAATTCATCTCTCCGCGAAACAGATATAAATTACAGCGTATTTACACATAGGCGCCGAAAATAACTCAAATTTGGCGCCTAACCTAAAATAGAGCAATTATAATTATTATTTGGTTTAAATTATATCTTTGGTGCAAATTAATAGCCAATTAATAGTACATTTCAAATGTGGCACCTTCGAGATAGTTTTAATTTTCTTCAAAATCCGCGAACTTCAGTACAGAGAAAATACAAAGCAAAACTCCAAATAAAAGACGCTTCGAATCTGCTTCGCAACGTAGCTTCCAGAAAACATCACAGCACTGCCCGGGTCGAAGCGAGCACACCACACGACTATATGTAGACGCCGAAAATTGTCGATTTTCGGAGAAATATAATCCTTTTCTATGTAAGACGCCACTAGCACGCATTATTTAAAATCAACAGCCGGGCCAGCTGTGTCGGGATCGCGTCGCAAGACATTCAGATGATGTATTGATGAATGGTGTCTTGTTTGGAAGTTCCTTGCCGATACGGACTCCGTGAGCCAGATGTTGTGCGCGGCGGGACGGATGAAGACGCATGATAATACATGCACGCACGAATAAGGTGTGAAGAAAGGTAATTGATTGATCCCATAACAGGTAACACAGATATTCTGTTGAAATTCTTAATGTTGGAAATGAGATTCTAACTCGTCGATGTGTGCTGACAGTCTTAATTTTTTGCCATTTCAGAACTCTATTGCAAGAAGAAGAAAAAGCCATTGTTTAGATACACGCCTACCAAAGAATTCGATCACTCCCACTCAACAAATGCAAAACAAATGTTTTCGAGACCCTCAACAGAGCGGTTAATTTGAATTAGCATTTTTTTTAGAATGAAAACCCATTAAGAGGCCCCAATTAAGTCGCGACCTGCGGCAAGATGCTTCAGCTGCCCTCCCCTTCTAGACACACTATTAATGTAAATATGTAAATCTTTCATCTCTTTCAAAAAACCATATACAGCACCAAAAAAGATTACTGCTCTGACCGGTATATTTCGTGGTTTCTCCGATCAACACCAGGTGAATACGGAGCATACCTTAACAAACGGGCCACGCGCGATATTTCCTTCCTCTTCCTTGTCCTATCCTCTCCCCTTACACAACACACACTTGCACTAATATGCACTACACTATCACATATTCCGTCGGGAAGCCGTCGGGAGCTGTGAGCTTGTCCCGCCTGGGGCGATGCCCCGCTGGTGGGAGAGTCCTGGTTAGGGGAAACCCCGCTAACCGACGGTAGGTCGGCGCCGGATCTCGCCATCCAGCGGGGGTCAAAGATCACCGCCATCTCCCGAAAAAAACATGTACTATACATACGGGGCTAATGATCTAAGCTGTTGATGCGCCCGGAATCACTAACAACCAACCAACCAACAAAGAGAAAAGAATGAGTGTATATCATTATCATATTGGTCGTTTTCTCAAACCATATCTGCACCTTTGCTTTATTACCGAATCTCCATTCAAACCCGATCGAAGCCGTGGATTTTTAAGGGCGAAAAAGTCCTTCGTACGCCTTCCTTCGGAGGGGAAGTAAAGCCGGCTGTCCCATGTTAGTACATTCACTGCATGTAAAAGATCCTCAAGCCTAAATGACGCCTCTGAGCTAAATTCAAAATCGCCTGTTTCGTCACCCTTCTTTCTCCCATGATTGGTGAAAGGAGTGTAACGAAATTTGCGTGGTCAGACGGAAGAGCAGGCCTCATGGCCTGAGTCTCGCCACGTAAAATAAGGCAAATTCAATTCAATTCAATTCAATTCAATTCAATTCAATTCAATAGGAACAACGCAAATACAGCATGCCACTAAAACCTTTGCGAGCGAAGTCCGTGGAGGCCTGGGGCAGGCGCGCTAGTGGGATCGGGCGCACCCAAAGCGCGTGGGAGATCCACCGGCAGAGAAAACGGCCCAGGTGCGCGCCCAGCCCTATCTCCAATCTAAACTCTAGTGAGTCATTTAATACGAACCCGCCGGCCTGACCTACCGTAAGAACACGAGAAAAAAAAATCAAATGGAAACAGGATACGAAACGAAGAAAAAGCGAGGAAAAAGAAAACAAAAAAAACGCTGTTGACAGCAAATAAAAACAATTTGACAACAAAGGAAGATAAGAGAAAAATACGTTGGGGAATTTTATCTACATCATATGTAATAGGACCTGGAAGGCTTTATATTTATGTCCACGAAGACGATAGGAAGAGGAAATGCTGGAGCTGTGGAATGAACATTTCCTGCCTTGCGTCGGTTGGAGACATAACCGCAATGTCAGAGATGAAAAATTACGTGACGAAGGACTACAGAAACACTGTACGTTTCCGCATTTGTGACTGGTAAGATTTAAAGCAAAAGCACAAGCAATTGCGAACTAGTGATGATGGTCAGCGTCAACGAAGCTTTGGTGCAATGATATTTACGAGAAACTAATAGGGATCGAGGGATTCACTAAAGTCCTTAGAGAGTTTCCTGATTTTTTTTTCCGGTTCTATCATAATGGCTTCCTTACAATAACGCGACACGGTTAGGAAATCACATTCTCTTCTTTCATTTGTGTATGGAAAAGTCTTGGGGGCATTAACGTAAAGAATGATTAAAAGGCCTATAGAGAAAGCCGCCACTTTAATATTCACACAACACAAATATAGCACACAAATATAGCAATAGAAGTTTACTCCCGACCTGTTAAGCAATTGAACAAACTATAAATAGCACAGATTTATTGCCAGAACACACAGCAATGGCAGATTTCTAGACAATTAACAAAGTTACCGGACAAGTGCACGGTGTTTCCAACCATTACAAACTTACACGATTCCTTGAAACGTATGTGCCCCTTGCAACTGTCCCCAAACTCAGATTCGTCGTGTTCTCAACGCCAGATCTTGGGCAGCCATTACAGCTGCTTCCGATTCTGGCTTTATTCTTCCCTTTCTAAGCCACATATTATGTCGTATATAGTTTAAAATAATTGATCTTTATTGTGACATACCAATATGTCACTGAATATTGTACAATATTTATTATAAATGGCGTCAATTAAAGGGAATAAATTATGTGAATATGCTAGCATAGCAACGGTAAGCGAGCCGTCGTCAAGGTCAACATATTCAAGCAGTGACAATCGCGGAGACGGCTAGTTAATTCTGTATAGAATTCAGGGATTGGCCGAAAAAGCAGTGACAGTCGTGAAGACGGCTAGTTCGTTTTGCAAGAAATTTAGAGATTGGCTAGGTACGAAAGTACATCTGGACCTGAGGACGGCGGCGTCGGAGATGTATAAAGATGGTCCAAAAGTGCGCGAAGACATTATAAGGTTGGAACCGGTCATGACAAACGTTTAATTTTATATTGGGTAAAGTTATACAATACTAAAATTGTTTTAAATTGTTTAATAAATTTCCATGTTTTTGTGAAATGAATACATGATTTTCATTGAGCCAATTCTAGCAATGAAGTAGCAAGATAGAAAAATATTTGCTTTTCAGGTTTCTCGACCACTCTGTATAGATGGCAGATCGGATAATCATCTATTAGCATACAATAGTGATTATTTCTATAAAACCCATCGACCCAGGTAGCCGGAAACTAATTTATTACAGAGTTGAAGGTTGACGTGTATAATAGTCTCAGCGTAATCTTTTCCTGGCGCCCATTTATACAAATTCGGAACTGATTACGTTGGTATAGATGGTCATGAATTATTTCATTATTGAACTGCACCTTCTCCGTTTTTTTTTTAGATATTGTGCATGAAGTAGTTTATCTCTCCAATATTTCTTTAACATTATTATGGTAGCCATGATTGTTACCCAGTGACGTCACTTGCAGTCGTTACAACTACCCGCACACGACATAAGCTGGATGGTCCAGAAGAAAATCACGATTCCTTCGGAAAACCTCCATCATTCAACCCACAAAATACAAAATCTCCCCAAAGCCAGCTTCGGCCATTGGCATCGACTCGGACTCGCTGATGGGACGGGAGTGGGGGAGTGGGGTCCGGCCCGCAGGCAGCAGGCGGGCGGAGGAAAAAAACGCGCGCCCAGCAATTACCGCCCCTCCCCGCCCCGCGCCGCTCTTCGCTTCACCTGGGCGCTGGCAGGCGGACGGGTCACGGGTCGGCGTAGAGCTTTGGGTGCGTGGCGTTGGGGAGGATGGGGGACGGCGGCGGCGCGAAAGCCTGAGTCACAGGTCTACCCCGGGGCATCTCCAACCCACTCTCTCCACCCACCCACCATCGGACCGGGAGAGGCAGCTCAGGGCATCCGCTGAGGTCACTGCGGCGCCTCTCACCGGGAGGTCCTGGTGTTCCACTCCCGACGATGGCACGATTTTCGACACGGAGAATCCTAAAGGGTCTCATCGGTTTTCGTGGATTATCCGCACAGGTCTCTAACAAACGTTCCACGGACCGCATGCGATCATCTCTTCCTATGCCTTGTCCTATCCTCACCCTTACTACACTAACGCACATGATGGGAGACCAGTCTGGAGCTTAGAGCTTGCCCCGGCTGGGGCGGTGCCCCGCTTGTGGGAGATACCCGGTATAGGAAAACCCAGCTCCAAATAGGTGCGTCAACCTTATTGGAAAAACCTTAGGTTTAGGTACAACGGACTAAACCTTAGCTGTTGAAGCTCCCGAAATCACTAATCCATCATCAATAATCAAGCGTGTCACAAAACCTTAGTTTAGGTACAAACGGACTAAACCTTACTGTTGAAGCTCCCGAAATCACTCATCCATCCATCAATCAATCAAGCATGTCACAAAACCTTAGGTTTAGGTACAAACGGGACTAAACCTTAGCTGTTGAAGCTCCCGAAATCACTAATCCATCCATCAATCAGTCAATCAAGCGTGTCGCAGGGATGGGCGTTGGGGCGGCTGGAACATTCCGCCGTGTAACTGGCTTAACTCCGGTTTCTCCTTGGCGCAATATCCCTTCCGGCAACTCTGGCAAGCAAGCCAGACCGGTAACCAATGCAATTTTAACGTACGAATACAATTCGCGGGGCACTAGAGGTGTCGCTCTTTATAGATAGGGGCAAGCTCTTCATAGATTGTGCACTCACATAAAATTTAATCATTTTTAACATTTTCTTCAGTATTCATATCACATATCGAGCAGACGATGCATAATTACGGCCGTTAGCCAATTTATTCTTTTGTAATGTTGTGACCATATCAGCCATATTTTAAGAGAGACAAGAATTAGACGAAGCAATATTTCTAAAGGAAACTATCACGTTTTATAAACTAAATACGCGGAAAATTATAATAGCAGACTACATACGAAACACGCGCGTTCACGAATTTCTTGTCAACAGGTTCGGTAAACTCTCACATTCCTGTTCCCAAAGCAACCTACTCACGTTAGATTAATGACAGTGGAATCTTCTCTTCTCGACAACTTGCTTTTTCCTCCTTTCCAACGCCCATCTCAATATCTGCCTAAAACGTCAAGAAAACTTACATCTGAATACGCATAACTGCTTATACGACGAGAGAAAGCGAAGATTCATCTTCTAACCATATATATAAACATCTCTACTTTATTCTTCGAGACGCATTTTTCTGCCGCTACGTGCACATCGATTGCAATTTACTGGCACTCCGATAGTTCAGTTCAGAAATGTTTATATAGATTAGAAATAAACCTGTTTGATAAATATAATTGTTTTTGCAATAAAAAAATATAGTTACTGTATATTGAAATACTGTGGTATCCTATTTCATCCAGTGAAATTGAAATCTTCCAAAATTCCTTTAATTCAACGGGTTTTAGACGTCCCATTGACGCTCAATCACAGAAACATATGTTGAAACTTGATGCCAGTAAGCCCTTAAATATTATATCTATCGTATTTTTTCATTTATAACAATCTAGCGCTTTTGTGTCAGCATTCGACACTGCAGATTCGTGACACTCGTCACTTTGGTATAACATACGTAGTTCGCACTTTCCAAAGGTTTACAGTCATTAATAAATTCAAAAACCAACCAAAACCTGACTCTACCTTCATCCCCTTTTGCACACGTTTATACTCATTGGCAGTGAACCCAAAACAACATTCCAAAGACAATTTGAATATGACCTGGGAGGACATTCTTAAAATATGCTGTCCTGCAGACATTGCACATCCAAAAAGATTAAATACGTTTTGAAATATCTTATTTTCTACCACTCCAAAATGCAAGATCAAAACATTGAAAAGAAAAGTTGATGTGAAAACATAACAAAGGCCAATAAATGCAACTTTTAAGAGTGTAAATAGCAATAAAATGTGAATCATATTTGATTGTGCCTCCTCGTATGCGTCGCGGTTGGATTCATTTGCTTCCATGACGGAGTCACACATATCTGGCACCAACATAAAATACGCTTTTCTTACAGCAGAGTAAATTAACTCGCCGTTTCCAAAAAGTGTTCTTTCTTTCCTACGCCTCTTCTTTAATATCACCCTTTAGATTTGCACCTCCCACAAAGCATCCCAATCTCTTTCGAATGACACATCTAAATACGAGTTACATCCTACGACCGGTTATCGATCTGTTAACGCTGCCGATCATTTTCCTCCATAACGCCGCAGCTGTCTACCTGAAAAAAAGGAAAATCAAGAATTTTGTGTGTTTTCCCTTGTTCATTTGCTTTCTTTGCGCTTTTAGAGATCACATATTTTTATACAAAATTATCTATTTGTTTATAAATAATCGCCAAATGCAGATTTTTATTCAGACATCACACTTCTACAAAATAATCATATATTTTGATAATTCTCTTTTAAAATAATCATAATTGTATATTCTTGTAAATGAACTAGAATGGTAAAGGTACAGTGAAAACTGTAGTGTGACAAAGTTTGATTATTTGAGAAAAAATTATTGTATATAAATTTATTCTGGACATTTCTGTATTCTGGACAATATTATGGGCGTTTCAATCTTTTAGTGACACATTTACTATTCTACTTCATTCACTAGAGCAAATCTTTGGTTATATACTGCAAAAAGAAGTATATTATTTTCTTTTATAGTTTATGATTTATGATGTTTGAGATGCATGGATGTGCTGAAAATTCCCAATTCGGGAAAAATACATCTGAAGTGCACTCACTAAGGGCTTGGCAGTTGTCATTCGCTTCGAAAAAAAAATATTTACACAAAACTAAGAAACGTAGCAAGAAACGGCAAGAACATTTAAAAGAGAACATTACAGAGCATACGACCCACTAAAAATTGAAAACATGAATTTCAAAATTTTCACCGTTTTGAGATAGCCACTTTCAGTCGAGAATTTCGTTTCCGGGTCCTCTCTCACGAAATATGAGTCTCCGTTTCCACGAGAGACCTTGACCTCGCTCATTCGAGGATTCAGCTCCGCCTCAATGTCATATCACTCCGTTAAGAACGTTTCAAGCGCTGCTCCCATCCGCAACAACCCGTTTTTCAACTCGTCTTCAACAGTCCACGTAAAAGAGAACTCGCGAGAAAACAGCGCCCCAGCCGCGGACTGACGCGAGGAGAAAGCGACGGCCGGGAATCGGCGCGACTCCGCAGCACGCTCTCAGGAGTGGCGCCTGCCCCAATTAATATGAGCGGGGGAGGTGGCTCAGTGCATCAACTCATGTCCCTGCAGTGCCTCTGAGCTAGCTTCGAGTCCCGACAGTAGCAAGATTTTCGATAGTAGCTTGTCAGCTAGGTCGAATGCACTCGCTGTCTGGAGGCCGGCTGCTCTGATCGGTAGTTTCGCGTGGTTTCTCCGATCAACACCAGGTGCATGACGGAGCAGTACCCTAACAAACGGGCCACGGAGCGCCTACTTCTTCCTTATCCTATCCTCACCTCTTACACACATACGCACGCACACACACTCTAAAATGCTCTACACTACCACACAGCTGGGAGACGGGTGGGGACTTAGAATTTGTCCCTTTTGGGGCGGTGCCCCGCTGGTGGGAGATACCTGGTTGAGGAAAACACCGCTAGCCTGAAGCCGCGGATCTCGCCGTCCAGCGGGAAGATTACCGCCATCTCCCGGTGAAAACATGCACTACACTAACGGGGCCAATGACCTCGGTAGTTGACGTGCCCGGAATAACTAACAACAAACCAACTAAATTAATATGCATTCAAAAATATCTTACGAGGGAAAATTAAAGGATAAGGAGAAGCAAAATCCGCCTCTTTGGACACTCATCCTCCCAATACACCTCTCTGGATTTGAGACGTGGGCGCTCCTCAATTTAACCTCAACAAGTTCGAGGTTTTCCAAATGCAATGCCTACGTATAATATTGGGAATTTCTTTCAACGATCGTGTTTGAAACGAAATCATTCGTGTACGGTGCGACCATCAGGTACTCATCGAAGAACGTTTTCAAAAACGGCGATTGCAATGGTTCGGACACGTCTGTTGAATGAGCACCTCCCGACTACGGCACCAACTTCTCTGGGCGACAATGACCAACCCAGAGGAAGATGCGAACGGCTCCAATGAAAATCTGGCTCAAGAATATCGAGGAAAATCAGAAGAGCCGCCTTCAAAGCACAAGCGATGCCAGGAACCTAATCACAAACCGCCAGAATTGGAAGCATGTCCGATACAACGTCCCAACTCCAGCGGCACTCATAGCGGCGAACCGGTTATGGGGCCAGCCTCTTCCACCAGCCATCACATAGGGACTGAAGAAGAAGAAGAAGAAGAAGAAGAAGAAGAAGAAGAAGAAGAAGAAGAAGTAATGGGCTCCGATTGGAAGTATCTTGGGCTCTTGAGAATACTGATTTTTTAAAATTTATTTATTGTTTAGTTGAAATTACAATGTTCAGTTTAAAAGTGAAGCTTTGCAATTGTATGGTGACGTAATCTAACCAACTTAATCTAGTTTACAATTGTACTTAACAAACTTTAATAGGGAGAGGAAACAAATAGCACCTCGACAGAATTAGTCGATATTTGCAAATATCTGGAGGAAAGAATGGAGCGGGAAGCTGTTCTTTATTCTGGTTTTGTATCTGAGATCTTTTCCGAGTCTGTAGTGAGTTGATGCCTTTATGAAGAGTAAATTAGTGTAAAAGTTGTTTGATAGGTATGCTATTTGGTGAGCGAGAATACTGATAAAGGAGGAACACTTTAAAGTCTCCCCTCCCTTTTGGTAGGTCTGACGCGTACTTCAACGTCTCAAAGCGAGAGGGAAAATGAATTTAAAATGATTCTCCTTTAACAATATGAGACATCTTTTTTAATACGTGACATTGACTATTAGTTGGGCTATGTACATTTCTTGTGCTGATATTTGTATTAATTAACGATTGAACCTTTTTTTTCATTCATGGAAGGCTCAATTTCAAGAAACGTTGTTTCAACAAGTATTATTTTGTCAATTTAACTTAATAATAAGCACACTTTTTCAATATGTTTTGACTTGCTTTAATTTTGATTGTACATAAATAATTAAGACTGTCCCAATATATAACTAAAAGGACAACCATTACATCACTTCGAAGCAAATGCGCTAAATACGCACTAAATTCTGCATTTACAAAAAAAGTGGGTGTCCGAAGCGGCCGTGGTTGAATTCGGTTCAGATAAATGTTCGGAAAAACCACCACACAGCGAATGTTGATAAGATTTCACCATTACCAACAAAAGAATCAAAGGGGCAAGAGCTGCACGAAAGGGTCACAGCGATCTGGCGAAGAGAGAAGGAGCACCAAATTCCTAACTTTATTTCACAAATCAATCACTGTGAAGACAATCAATAAATATAAAGAATGTTTTTTCGTTTTGCAAAAGAATTATCATTTAAGATACTGTTGGAAAAACATCGAAATGTTAGTTTTTGATGCATGCGATAAAGACTTTTCAGAACTTGATTCTGATTTAACTGTCGTTTAAAGGGAACTATTTCGTTTTTCTCACATCCTCTTTACCATTGTTTCAAATAGCTAGTAAAATAATATGAAGCTGAAGTCATCTTTTTAAGAGTTTTTTCTTTTACTGCATCAAGAATTTATAGTTCCGAGTCCTGAAGAGACTGCATCTCTAAACCGACATCTGGTTTTGCCTTGAAGAAAACACTTCATACTGAAAGATTTAGTTATTCAAGGAGACATTGAAGAGCACGCGAGCAAAGCGTGGAGGCGCAGCTGACATGAAACACGCGGAGATTTGGTAAAAAAATAAAAAATTTGAAAAAAAACGTGGAGATAACGACAAAATGTGACGCAAAATATCGTTCTTGAAATATTTATAGCGTTTTCCATTCGCCGCACTGGTGCACCGAATGTGCACACTCAGGACAGCTTTCGTGTTCCATTCGACCGCTAGGGCGCACCAGTGCAAAGAAGCGCATGTTCCATTCGCACAAACACATGGAACCGGGCGCACTCGGGGCGCCCTAAACTGCAATTGACATTTTAGTCAGCGCAGTCCAGTGCACCTGGCCATTTTGAGGTTAGGTAAGGAACTTACGCATGCTGATTTGGATTCGTGATGAAATTGTGAAGGCAACTGATCTTCTGTCACGTAGAGATACTTCGAGTGATGGAGTATATTATGTTTTGCAAGAAATGTCTTAAAATCATTTTTGTGACTCGCGAAGTTGTTGTCCTCAAATTTAACCTTGAATAACTTCATGTTAACAAATCCCGTGTTATTTAGAAACTAAAGTGTTTTAGGTACGTCTCAATTTCGAAACGCTAACAAAGTGAAAATAAAAATAGTCACCCTTACAAAATCATTCAAATATATGTACCAAGAAATGTTTCTCGCACGCCCATACATATACTTGCGGAAATGTTCCAGTTAATATATTTGTTTTCAGTAATCAAATAATTCTGCAGAAGCTTTTCGGTTCAAAATCTTGTGTACTATATCGATCACTGGTAAATCTCGAAAAATGAAATTTCGACACATACGCATTTGAAGTTTTTGTAGTTTTTAAATAAAGAAATCACATGTTAATAATTTATGAATTAAGAAGTAAGAATTACTAAAAGTCTTCATAAAAATTATAACGACGATCATAATTCAAAATTATTATTTTTCGAGTTCTATCAATATGACACCAAGAACAGCTGTGTATAATCTCACTGCGTAATGCAGTTGTCTATAATCTCAGTTCCGGAATCCGTTTCATTCGTAGCTGCCCTTCACGCGTGTGGGGCAGCACTAACGTTTCTGCGTTTCTGCCTAGGGTGGGTTTCAGTGCAACGAATGGAAAACGCTATTAGTGTTGGCAATCGGATTCTAACAATTGCAGGTCCTGAGAACATAACTGTCCCATTTCAGGAGCAGAAACACCCGATGCTGTTAGAATACGCCAGTCAGGTACGAATCACGAGTCGAGTTACAACTTACTCATCTGATTGCTTTCCCACCAAATGCTAACCGATTATTTTGATGCCTAAACATGCAGTGTTATGCGAACGTATTTACTTTGTTGTTCTTAAGTGTTTCTTTTTGTGGCAGAATTTTTGCTTGTCTTTACATATTCTTGTATTCGGGTTCATGTACTCTCACTGATGTCCAGCCGGTCACGTATTTATTGCGTTTAAGGATCCACGTTACTCAGTAATCGTTACAGTTGTAGCTTACAAAATTGCATTATTTTCTCGTGAGCTCGCACTGCTCTCAAACTATGTTGCAAAATACATAGTTACTAGTATTAATCTCCTATTGGTTGTAAATAAGTCAAGACTGCTGTAGTTATCTTAACATTTACAAATCTTGACTTATAAAATGTGTACACAGTGTACAATACCGTGGATCATGTACAATGTGTAACAGTTACAAAGGTGACTAAGGATTGCATCATGAAGGTTTCATTTTCATCTCTCGCTAGCTATGTACCTTGAAATTAACTTTTGCTGAAGAGTTGTAGATTAGGAGACGACAGGGGATCGCGCGCGGTCCGTTGTTTGCCCAGAGAAGGCGCAATCGAGAGACAGCTGTCGAGCACACAGATCAAGATGCTGAATAAGTGTTTGCAATTTACGTTTCACAAAAAGTACAACTTCACCAAGCACCCTCCATGACGTAAAATACATTCGCGCAAATACATAAACGCTGCAAATGTAAATAATAATAATAATAATAATAATAATAATAATAATAATAATAATAATAATTATAATAATAATAATAATAATAATAATAATAATAATAATAATAATAATAATAATAATTATAATTATAATAATAATAATAATAATAATAATAATAATAATAATAATAATAATAATAAATTTTAAAAAGCAGACATATAAAAGAAGTTTCAATCTGCAATTTGTATGGTACTTGTGAACCTGATGTTCCACAAAAAACGAAATTATTATTAACTACACGGTGTGAAAAAATCCCGATTTACATGGCTCCCAGTTAAGCAAAAAACTCAAACCCTACCCATCGGAATTTGAGATTATATTATATTCTTATTTAGTGAAACCCAATCATAACAGTATCTACCAATTTTTTAAGTCAAAATAGTGCGAAGTAAGTACAATCAAATTTTCCCAAACATGCAAAATGTACATGCAATCCTAATAGTAAAAAGTGTTGTGAATGTTGTTTAGAACATAAGCTATTTCTACACTCTACAAAGCACAATAAATAAGTAAATATAAATAAATTCCAATATTTAACCACTAGCTCGAACCATGGAACACCAAATATTTTTTCTTGAACTCCCGAAGACTTTCATTTGAATTTTAATGCGAGCCCTGGCGATTTAGCAACGGCGTCAGAGCCGCGGAGAGAATAGCTCTGGTGGAGAAAGACCGCAAAGCGAGCACGTCGCTTGTTCTTGCTTGCAACTGTTTTTTCAACGGATAGATCGATTGATTGTTAGTGATTCCGCGGGCGCCGAATGCTAAGGTCATTAAGCCCGTAAGTGTAGTATATAATTTTCCTTGGGAGACGGCGGCGGTCTTCCCCCGTTGGATGGTGAGATCCGACGCCGACTTAACGTCGGCTAGCGGGGCAGACTCGAAGCTATCGACATGTGTGGTAGTGTAGTGCATGTTAGAGTAAATTTGGTAACTAAGAAGTGAGGATAGGTCAAGGAAAAGGAAGGAAAGATCGCGCACGGTCTAGGCCCGTTAGTTAGGGTACTGCCCCGGCATTCACCTGGTGTTGATCGGAAAACACGGAAAACTATTCTTCAACGGATCAGTGCGTATGGCAAGCGGTGTAAGTTACATTTTTTTGTCACAACAATCAATGCACGGAATAGCGAACACCGAAACATGCGTTAACAAATTCGTATATAGATTAATATGCTCGAATCAAGAACTCTCCAAGAATATGGATACATCTTTTTGATGACGTCAATAGAAAGTCGACCTAGAGCGCTATCTACATGCGAAAGCGATTGGCGCTAATGCAGAAGCACTTAATTAGTTCCAACTTCAAAATAAAAACAAACCAGGGAGCGCCGCAACAGGTCTCGAAAGTAATTGGGTGAGTTCTAACGAACGAATCTGCTACCTTTTCTCGGAATTTCGACGCCTAGGGAAGTAGGCTGCAATCTATTGGAGAAAAGACAAAACATATGACGGTGTCAACGTATCCCTGACCAATAGATAACAGAAAACAAATCTACGCGTCATAACGACTGTTCTGTCATCTGAAACGTTGTAGGAGGAAAAGTAGTTTAAACAATTTGTGAATTCCGGAAAAACACGAATAACATAATACAAAGATCTGATGATTCGAATACACTTGGTAAAACTTTGGTTGCAATATTTTTTTAAGACTACGGATTACTTAACGAATTTCTTTATTTCAATTCATCCAACAAGAATACTCTGACAATAGTGTATGACCAATTGACCATATTATCATCAATCAACATTATCGATTTTACACTATTATTATCTTTCAAAATAATATTTCAGAACAGATTGCTTTGGGTTCAAAACCACAAAAATGTCTATTTAAAATGTATGTATTATGTATTTATGCATGTATTAAAATGTCTGTAAATCATGTATGTAATTCTGAGATGTTTTTCAGAATCAATAAAGAACATAATGTAGATATTGTGTACACGAATATGCACTTCCTGGTCTTGAGCTAATTGTGTTGCCATGCCACATTTCAGAGAACACCTCGTTTGTGAATAAGCCTAATTTGCATGTGAAAGTGAAATGAAACGAAATGTGATGGCGAGAGAAGTAGGAAGAAGTAGTCCATAGTGATTTCCCCTTTTACTGTCCACCTGAAAAGCAGAGAATTTCGAACGCAAACTGGTGAAGGCGGGCTGAAGGGCCTTGGGATCAATCGCCCAAAACAGAATGGCTTCTTGATTGATTGATTGATTGATTTTTTCGTGTTTCCGGGCGCGTCAACAACTTTGGACAATAGTCCCGTTAGTGTAGTGCATGTTCTGTTTTCTTGGTAGATGGTGATCTTCCCCCGCTAGGTGGCGAGATCCGGCGCCGACCTACCGTCGGCTAGTGGGGTTCCTCCTAACCAGGACTCTCCCACCAGCGGGGCACCGCCCCACCCGGGACAAGCGCTATGTTCCCGATCGGTCTCCCGGAATATGTGACAGTGTAGTGCATGTTAGTGTAAGTGTGTGTGTAAGAGGAGAGGATAGGACAAGGAAGAGGAAGGAAATATCGCGCGTGGCCCGTTTGTTAGGGCACTGCTCCGGTGTTTGCCTGGTGTTGATAGGAGAAACCACGGAAAACTACCGATCAGAGCAGCCGGCCGCTAGCATTCTCCACCAGACGACTGAATTTGACCTAGCTGTAAAGCCAGTTTTGAAAAGTGTCCAAAAGCTAGTGTCGGAAACCCTGCCGCCGTCAGGACTCGAACCTAGGACCTCCCGGTCAGAGGCACTGCAGTGACATCGGTTGCACTGAGCCACCGCCCCCGGTGCACCGCATTGTGTGTGTGTGTGGGGAGCCATGCCGCTGGATCCTTTCTCCCTCCGTCCGTTGGGAGTCCCGCAAGTGTCCAGCAGGGGGCGTACACCGACTGCATCCCGCGGTCAGCTTTTTCCTAAGCCGTTTACAAACCTCCCCCCAAAGAGGCATAGCCCGACCGCATCCCGTTCCTTTTGCCTCCTTACTCTAAAGTTTAATGTGGCCTGCTTAGTTTTATACTGGTTCCAGAGTAACTCCTGACTTAAGATGAATAGAAACTGAGGAAATGAATTATGAAGAGAACACAGTGGTGAGTTGTATTGTTCTTCAGCAAAAGTATAACACACAGATTTTAATTAAAAATATAAATATTATTTCTTCGGGTCCAGGTTCTTTTTAAATTTCAATTTGTAGACACTTCTCTATTCTGTGCATTCATTCGATTCAAGTTGGGCAGCACAAATCCTGCCCTTGCTTTCAATTTAAGCAGTAATGTAAGCAAAATGCACACGCATCGAGTTGAACGTGCACATTGTACACGCAGTTATTCGCAGCAATGACAACGCTTGAACGAAGTGCTAACGATAATCTGGAGTGAAAATGTCTGGAATAGGTACCGAAAGGTATTCTTAAAATAGCCGTGAACAAATGTTTTTTAATGTCATTTCGCAGAAAAATGCTTCTTTACTACCAACCTGCCCTTCTTTACTACCAATTATATTGCTCCAAAATATCCAAAAACATGCCTAATGCGATATTATAATTCATAATTCGAGCGTTGGATTCCTCCTAAAGAACCCGAATAATTCGCACTCGTAACTGGAATTTTTTTGATTACTTGTACGTAATCCCGGGGGCGTCAAATGCCAAGTACTTAGTCCCGTAAATGTAGTGCATGTTATCATCATCATCATCATCAACAGCAGCAGCATCAGGGAGGAGGGGGAGGCGGTGATCGTCGTCCGCTGGATGGCGAAATCCGGCGCCGATCTACCGTCGGCTAGCGGGGTTTTCCTTCAACCAGGTATCTCCCACCAGTTGGGCACCGCCTCAACCGGGCACCTTCTAAGTCCCCGACCGGTCTCTCGAAATATGTGGTAGTGTAGTGCACGTTATTGTATATGCGTGTGTGCGCGTGTATACGGGGTGAGGAAGGAAAGATCGCGCCCGGTCCGCGGCCCGTTTGTAGGGGAACTGCTCCGGCCTTCGCCCAGAGAAACCACCAAATTCCTTGGGAGGAAGTTGCGCGTGGCGCCGCCCAATTCGCCTGCGGGAGGGGAGGGGTGGGGAGGGGAGGGGAGGGGTCGTTCCGCTGCGAGAGCGCCGCCGGAGTGTCGGGGAGGCGATAAGCAGCGCGCGCGACCACTCTGCAGGCGGAGAAAGTCGCGAGCGGCCAAGCGCAGGGGGGCGTGTCCCTCGGCCGGCCCCCTTCCGGAGCGCCCCCCCCCCGCCGCCGCCACCAAGGTTTAGGTCACTGTTCGACCCATGCGCTCCTTTCCCTCGACGGAGCTCCATTCATTGGCATTCTGCTGGCGCCATCCTACCAATTACTTCTATTGGGGGAGACGCCGTTGAAGAAAAGTAAATGGCAGCGTTTCAATGACATTTGTACGCACTACGGTCGACGAAGTCTGGCCGGGAGAGGTGGTTCAGGGCATCAACCGATGTCTTTGCGGTGCCTCTGACTGAGAGGTCCTAGATTCCAGTCCCGACGGTGGCAGGATTTTCCACACCAGCTTGTCAGCTACATCGAATTCAATTGATATCTGGAGGGGAATTTAATGACCGGCTGCTCTGATCGATAGTTTTCCGTTGTGTTTCCAATAAACACCAGGCAAATGCCGAAGAAGTACCATACGGACCACGCGCGATCTTCCCTTCCTCTGCCTTGTCCTATCCTCACACCCCTTACACACGCACACACAGAGTAACATGCACTACACTACCACATATGCGGGGGCTTAGAGCTTGTCCCGGCTGGTGTATGCCCTGGTGGTGAGAGATATCCGGTAGGGTATTCCGCTAGCCGACGGTAGTTCGGCGCTGGATCTCACCATCCGATAGGCTAAGATCACTGCCACCCCCCGAGCAAGAAGCATGCTCTACGCTTACGGGACTAATGACCTTAGAAGTTGACGCGCCCGGAATCAGTAACAATCAATCAAACTATGGACGAATCTGATATTGTGCCACAGACCACGCGTTTTCCGAAGATACCCTCACCCCCTTACGTGGGTTTCCAGAAACGCTTAAAGTTCTTTTCAGACTGAAGATAAAAAAAACAATAATTTTCAGAATGTGGAATGTTCGCAAGCGACCAGTTAGATTAGTTTTATTTCAATTATTATTATTATACATTTTCCTATCAATTATTTAAAGTAATTGTGGCAATCAGAGAGAATCCTATAGTACTTCCTAGAAATTTACACTCCGCTGTTTCTACTTTATTAATCATATTTTCTGTGATGTTCCACTGGCGTTTGCTCCAAAAAAAACGCAGACTAGAGCTTCCGTGTTCTCAGCAGACAGACAGACTCCTTTCTCTTCTTATCAGCACCCCCACGCCTTCCCTGTGGCCGACTCGACAAGCAGCGGGTCGCCCTCTGAGCAGCCCTCGCTAAAGCATTCGCACTCTTTATGTCTCTCAGTTACGAACATTTTACCCTGATTTAGTATTTCTTTTTTTTTCCTCCTCGCGAATTGGCCATCTTGGACCACGCATACCTGCACTTGCAGGGCCTCAGTAACATTTAGCACGTTGAAAGTTTTGCACGAAATCAATCAGGGGGATCGCCATGAGGCTGAATCCGGTTTTTATACCCCGGGGTTGTTAGTCCTGGGGGGATGGAAGATGGAATGATGATGATGATGCTGCTGATGCTGATGATGATGAAGAATAATGAATGGACGGCACACAAACATACACACACACATGCCCGAGGCGGGACTTGAACCCGGAATCCTTCCGTCTGAGATCGCCAGGACACTACTGCCTTAGCGACCTCGGGTATTCGTACTGGCAAATATATTATTATTATTATTATTATTATTATTATTATTATTGTTATTATTATTATTATTATTATTATTATTATTATTATTATTATTAAATAATAATAATAATAATAATAATAATAATAATAATAATAATAATAATAATAATAATAATAATAATAATGATGATGCCATAGGTCATTAACTGCTAAGATAAACTGGATAATGTTTCATGCATTTAGTCGTTGCTATTTGCAGAGGAATGGAATTTTCATAAAAATCAGGAGCTTGAGTCCAGGAGAGTTAACCTACTGAATCTGAAAGCTCTCATTCGCATCGGTGACGAGTCGAACTGCGACCGTTTGACCGCTAAGAGAGCCTTCGTCCTTGACAGCCCGTCGCCTGTGCCCGGTCCGGAAATGCGCCGCTCGGCGCGCGCGCGCGGGGCGTCTGGTCCCTGGGGGGGGAGGGGGGAGGAAGAGAGAGAGCCAAGGTCACGGCGAGGCGCGCGCGCCAGGAAGACTAAAGTAAGCCGTAAGGCGTAAACTTTTCACGTAAAAACGAGCATTGGAACACTTTCCTTCCGCCCTCCGCACGCACGGGAAACCTTCAGGGCGCCGCTAGTACTTTTAGTTTAATGCCTCATTCACAATGCAAACTTAAACGTAACGTAAGCCGTAAACGTATGCAGTAAACTTTTCACGTAAAAACGAGCATTCGCAATGGCAAACGTAAGCTGGAACGTAAGTTTTGCCTGAACCAATCAGAATTCAACATATTGATCGATGCGTTTCTAGCTTTTTTTTCGACTCTCCTATCGATTTCACCTTTTGCATTTGCGAGCAGCTGTTGCGCCCCTACCTATTGAGGTTATATGCGAGCAGTGAGCTTTAAATTGTGTACCGCAAATATATTTAACGCCACGTTCAGATTTTGTCATGAAGAGAGATTTTGGCGTGCAGCTTGTGCTGTTGCAAGCTTCAGTAGCATTTATTTTAGGGTATTTGTCATTTCGAACCAACACTTCGCAAGTCGTACCAAAACTCCACAAACTTCTTTGCTCTACCGTTCAACTATACACACCAACGCACACCAATACACACGCATAAACAAGAATCGATCTGGAGTGGACCTTCCTTCTCACGGATTTTGTTGTGCGTTTGGTTTTTTTTCATGCTGTTCTCTGATTGGTCATCGGTAGAATTTCGACGTAAACTTAAACGTAGAAGCTTGGAGCTTGCGAGCTCTTAAGTTTACGTCTCACGTCTACGTTTACGTCAAGGCATTGTGAATGATCTCGCTTAATAACCCATTTCTAGGTTTTGCGGCTACGTTACGGTTACGTTTAAGTTTGCATTGTGAATGAGGCCTTACTCTCTCGTATACTTACGTTTATACGAAGTAATGCACCACCTAGTATTGAGAAAGTTATGTAATGCCGCGGAAAATACATATCGAGATTTCAACGCAAACACACGTTTTCGGGTCCTATGACCCCGAAAAGTTTTTATTTTTTAAATTATTTTTACGTTCGTCCGTCTGTCTGTCCGTCCGTCTGTGTACACTAGTAGCGCCTAATCCATGCGTACGATTTTTTCCAAATTGAAGAAACCCCTGTCCATCTTGTCTGATTCAAAGCTCTGCGATTAAAAAAAAACATTCTTTAAAATGTTGGGGTACTTTACATTAAGCCCCCGTTTTTGAAAAAAACTAAGATTTTCTCAAAAACGGCTCTAAATTTTGTCATTTAAATTTTTAGTAGGTGTACCAAATGCACCCTATTCGATGACATAAAACGCTATATGGCTCTATTCTTTTGTTGTTGTATTTTTGAAAATTACAAAAATTTAATTTTTTCACTTGTCTCTCACGTCGGTAATATTTACATTAGAGGCGATTCCTTCACATTATTATATTTATGAGTACATGTGCTTTAAATAATGTCAAATGAAGTTTCTCGAAAACTGAAACGTTTTCTGTAAAAATCGCCTCAAAATTCCGCATTTTCAGAAACGCTCAAACGCCATTTTCTCAAAAATAGCTGCACATTTTTTCATTTTTTTGCAATGGATAGTGCTAATTGCACTGTTTAATGTGACGTAAAGTTAATTTTGGTGTATTCATTTGTTTTTTCAAAAATTACACTAATGTATTTTTTCAAATATCTCTCCGCCGTTAATATGCATTCCATCGATTTGTAATTATTACATTTGTGATGGAAGTGCTTCAAATGGCATCAAATGAAGTTTTTCGAAAACTCAACAGATCCCTGTGAAAAACCTGCAAATTGCGCATTTACAGTAAAGCTTAATCGCTATTTTCTTAAAAACGGCTTCAAAATTTTCAATGAAAATTTATATTTTGGATGAGGTTTTACTCTTCTTTAATATTCTTGAAGTCATATTTCGATTATACTATTAAAAACAGAAAAGTTGAGAAAATGTAAAAAAAAAAGTGTGTTTGGGCGACGATAGATGGCAGCTGGCCAGAGAATGGAGCAAGACCTTAAGGCCAGTCCACGCCAAGTAAATTAGAAAAATTTGCTACGAGAAAGTCAGTGCCATTCTGTAGCACCTGTAGTTGTTTTTTACTGAAACGTTATTGCTTGATATTGCTTTCAATGCGGAGCTCGATATTCACTGCATAACTTACCTGGATCCAAAGGATTCTGGTGACGAGAGAAAAATGAAAACAGTTGAATATTGTTTCATGACATCTCACGGAGGGAATTATGGGAGGAAAATACGAAATTAGTTATTGTAATAAAAAGGCAATTGCACGTCAATTCAATATACTTTCGTCTCCCAATAAACTGAAGGGGGGGAAGGTTAAAAAGTCTTTGTGAAAACCACCGGGATACACGAGCTGTGTGAACATTCATTTCCCCTTCTCCAGAGTGACAGTTTAACAAGCAGCTATCTCCGTGGCCGTCGTTCCGAATGAAAATGCCGCCGCGTGGCCGCGAGGCCGTGATGAACGGGGGACGCAAGGCAGGCCGGCCGGGCACTTTCCCTCGATCCTCCCAACGCAAGGGGCTTTAACGCACGAAGGTCGCAGCGCTTACACAACGGCGCTCAATCCCTCACCGGAGACTCCTCGTTTTCCCTGCGAGGGCGGGGATACTAGATCAAAAAACAGTGCTTGTTGGCGATCGAATGAGCGAATAGTACGTTATGGAACGATGATGTAATGATGGGGATTAATACTCGAGTGGATATACCGGTAGCGGTAGCTCAGTGCATCAACTGATGTCACTGCAGCGCCTCTAACCGGGAGGTCCTAGGTTCGAGTCCTGACAGCGGCAGGTATTTTCGACACTAGCTTTCCAGCTAGGTCGAATTCAGTCGCTGTCTGGAGGAGAATACTAGCGGCCGGCTGCTCTGATCGGTTGTTTTCCGTGGTTTCTCCGATCAATGCGAGGCGAATGCCGGAGCAGTACCCTACCAAACGGGCCACGGACCGCGCGCTATCTGTCCTTCCCCTTCCTTGTCCTAACCTCTCCCCTTACACACTCACACTAACATGCACCACACTACCACATATTCCGGGAGACCGGTCGGGAGTTTAGAGCTTGTCCCGGCTGGGGCGGTGCTCCGCTGGTGGGAGAGTCCTGGTTAGGGGGAAACCCCACTAGCCGACGGTAGGTCGGCGCCGGATCTCACCATCCAGCGAGGGGAAAATCACCGCCATCTCCCGAGAAAAACATGCATTACACTAACGGAACTAATGACCGAAGCAGTTGACGCGGCCGGAAACACGAAAAAATCAATCAATCAATCGAGTGTGATATTACGATACGAGTGAGGTACGAGCGAGTTTCGTAAACTTCACACGAGTGTATTAATACCCATTACATCGAGATTCACTGGGTACTTTTTCTATGACAACTGTTATAAATTAAACTTTTACACTGAATCGTTTGGAGGCAGTTGACACGGAGGATTCAGTCAAGGCCACCTAGCGGACAGCTCCCTAACCCTTACCCTCGCATGCTGCCGCAGGTGACTTTTGTTACCAAACCGCTTGCGAGGGAGTACTGCGCTAGTCAAATAGGATCAAAGTGAAATTAAGATCCAATTTATTTTAAATAATATTCCACGAAATAAAAGAATTTTTGTATACCACCATTATAAACGACCCTTTTCGATACCCCGAATCGTGCATAATCCAGTATTTTATCGCATGCTACATGACGTCATCGCCATTATTAAACGCGACATGACGTCATCACACATTCAGCCAATAGTAGCGAGAGAATCGTGGGGAGGTAGAAGAAGACGGAACAGCCGACCACCGTTTTCTCGCACGGATGTCAACAATGCCATCTTGAATTTGATTTCCAGAGGGCGTTGGATGTCAAGCATCCGAGACGTCAGAAGAAAGTTGTTTCGCGAAATTAAGTTTGATTCTCTTGTAAATTTATAATGCTGTTATAAAATAGCGTATGAACTCGTTTATAATGTTGCTTTATTGCATTCGTACAAATTTGAAAACTCGCTCCTAACGTCGCTCGGTTTCAAAACATGTACTCATGCAATAAAGCTTAACATTATAAACTAATTGCATAAACTACTATTAACTGACAAGCAAAATGTAATTCAAAATGCCACTTTAATGAACACAATCGAACGAAACATTTACTCGAACGATTCTCAATGATTAATCAAGTGTCAATACTTGGTTTGTAAACTTCTGTGATTGGTCAAGAACCTGTATCATAATTAAATCTGTATCGTAATGAGTATCATTATGAACTGGCTGCAGCCATCAAATGACAGCAGTATGCAATGGGAGTAGAAAAAAATACTTTTTAAATTTATTTTACAGCAAAGACGGTTAAAAATTGTGTGACGTACTGCAGGGAGAAGGTGCACATTTTCTTAATTCTGGGATTCCTACTATAAACCATACACAAGTTGAATTCTAAATACAGAAAGAAGAATACAGAGCGTTTTTGGCAAGAATTGTTAACACAATATTCGTTCCAATGTAATAAAATCTATTATCAAAGGCAAATCAGCTGTAGATTTGGGTTCTTACGTATCATCATCGTGTCCTTCGTTAAGAAATGTACTTCTGCCGCGAAAACAACGATAATTTGAATAACTATACTTCCCACTGAACTCTAGAAGACGTGCCCAGATAATGAAGTTACATTTATATCTAAACGCAAAACAAAGGTCAATCTCAGCATTTGCTCAAGAGACCCGAAAAATCTGATCGAGATGGGGTTCATTGTCCCAGAAGCGTGAACATAAAAACTCCCGCCACTAATGTTCCTACGGCAGAAATTTCAGAGAAATATCCCGAATAACACGCAAGTCGTTATGATACATAGTCTCTGATGAACTTTTTTTTATAAGGCGGATCTTAAAAGTATGCTAAAAGATAATCTTCACACAGTTACTGTAAAACGTGATTTTTTAACTTTATTTTAAACCTTTTAATAACCACAAATAGATGAGATAGTGAGATTCGTAGTGCAATACATTTGATTCATGGGTTTCCATAGTCCCATTTATATATATATATATATATATATATATATATATATATATATATATATATATATATATATATATATATATATATATATATATTGTGTGTGTGTGTGTATGTATAAATTGATCTTCAAGCTTCATATGCAAATCGTAAACTATTTATCATACTGAGCAACGTGGCGACCGCAATGACATGCCTGCCGCCCACATGAATGGCAACACCCCTCTCCCAAAAGCCAATTCCTTACAAATTGTAATTGCACTAACAAAACAACTGTTGATAGATCGAATAGAACTCCACAACAATAGGAATTTATTAATACATTGCAGAAGATGGGCGTTCATTCTATTTATTTGAAAATATTATAATCGTTTATAATTATTATTAATTAGTATTTACACTACAATGGGGAGAGCAGAAGATATCTAGCGGTCTCTTCCTTTCTTTTCAAGAATTAATTACATTTGGTTGAACACGAAGCCCACACGATTTTGTACATGAAAACTCTGATGATCTCTCACCCCCTCTACGTCTTAGAAGCTTGTAACTTTATGAAACAAGCTGTACGGATAGGGATACATAAAGACGAATTGTCATTCGAATGAAAATAGAATTAAAATAAACAAATCAACCGAAATAAAGCAATGTATCTTCAGAGATCAGAAGACGAAAATTCAAATGAGGGACTGTTCTCGCAAATGAACAAACCACACTTGGGATGCACTGAAGCAACAATGCCACGACATCGGGAAGAGAACACTGAAGTCAACACCCAGCGTACGAGAAACGTCTCATTGTCTCGATTCATTTCCCAGGAATTGCATTGTTTGGCCAACCATACATTGTTGCCGAGAAGCACCATAAAACTTCGCAACTACGCAAAGAAATATAAGCTGTAGTGCCCTCATTAAACAATGTTATACCATCAATAATTACTGAATTCAAGTTATGCAATAATAGCAAATAAAACATTTGAAAACTTATTCAAATGTACAATTTTTTTATTTTTTTTTTTGTAAACGCAGTGCCGAGAACTTTTCACTACACCATACGACGGATTTACTGCAGGCCTGAGGCAGAAAACATTCTGCTGAACAAAACCACGCAAAATCCGTTTGCAAAAGGCAGTATGCACATTCCTTAAGAACTACATGAAAATACTCTCGTATAACATTCCAATAAATTAAACGTTCTCAAATTATTAAGTTCCACAACCCACGCAAAACCCAAACTATCCTCCTTAAGGTACTACAAACAGAGGAATTTTAACCAACCAAACCCTCTAAACATTGGAGTCGTTCACATATTATAATTTATACATTTAAAATTATTAAAAACCAAATAAACCTATGATTATCTGTTTTTGAAGATACCTATCAGTACTACTAGCGACAACCTGGGAGCAGTACATAGACAATTGAAGATTCTATCAAACAGTTTACTGTTGATTACTGTTTTACCAATGATTTTCTTTCAATGCCAATTTTATCTCTAACATTCTGAGATACGTGAATTATTTTCTTTATCGTTAGACTGTAGTCAGATCGTATGTTTATAACTATTTATAACTCTAAAAATGCATTTTCTAATTAAATTATATACAGGTTTAGTAACCGGTGTTTTCAATGCTACATGTCCCCAAATATTTAACTTTTTAACCACGCACAAATTAAGTTGTCATAGTAAATGTTTTTTACAATTATTTAAATATTTTATGCAATTTTACGGTGTTACAAAATACAATTTAAGACAAAACAACATGGTTAAGGTAATTATCAAACCAACGTAGGGAACATGCAATATTCAAATTACATATACTCTCACGAAAGCAAGCAAAATACTTCCAAAAATTTCTTTCAAATATGAGTTACACAAACAATTTAATAATGGTACTCTTAGCTGCACATTTAAAAGCTTATAAGGTCCCTGAAAAGTACGTCAAAGTTATGCATCAGTATTGCAAGTTCCTCTTTACCTGAGAAGTGGGAGCCGCAGGCTTCTCTTAAGTCCTGGAAGACGATACTATTGTTTCTTCATGAAAACTCCAGAATTAGTTAGAACTTTCTCTGAGTACTGAAGAAATTATTTTCACATACTGTTCTAAAACACAGCACACAATACAACATAACGTACTCTGCCTTGTTTGTTGACATTTACACGGCACAAAATTTCATATAATTAAAAAAGTAACAATCAAACAAAAAAGAAGCTTGGCGCAATGCAAAATGTTGACGTTTTGAAATAAGTTCATGAGTGGTACGTATTGGGAAATAAAAAACGCAAGAAAGTTATATCAGTAGAAATGGCAGATCCGATTTTATTTTCTAAACATACGCAATGCAATAATTAATCGTGATGATATTACACTATTTCAAAATTGATAGAATGACATATCCTTTATCACACCCGTGGAAAGCGTTTGATAACACAGTACAGACTATCATCGATTATTAAGCGTAATTATATAATAGTTATTATTATAATTATAGTTTGACGGCGGAAATAAATAAATAATTATTATAAGAAAAATAATGCCAATGTCATATCCTCTTGCACCAAATACATTAGTTGATTCCGTCCAACTTTAATAGTTGAGAAGGTACTGGTTGTAAAAATAACACTCTCGCTAGTAAATTTTCACACATGTATTTACACCACATTATTCAACCCACTAATCAAAACAGCACAATAACAAATTTATTACGACAGCTCTTGGTCTAGTTTCGAGACAACTTTATAAAGTGAGAGAACGTGTAGACCAAGATACTCGTATTTGCAACTCATAAACATCTGGATTAAACCCTTTTCTCTTTATAGGCGCATAAAGCCTAGAAAGAAACCCGTTGATAGATTTCCCCGTTCCATTAACGACTGATTTACGAGGGGGTGAAACTTTCTTTCCATAAGCGCTTTATAGATAGCGCTGACGCAGAATGCGGGTGCGCGGGCTGCACTGACAGGGAGAGCTAAGCAGGTCACACGCAGCCAATGGCTTCCACGCCCTCCTTCGCCTTTGGCAAAGAGTTTCCATACAAGCGTACGCTACTAACATATTTTTTATACTATAACACCTTAACAATACATGTCGAATGTTCAGATGTAAAATCCGTGTTTAAGGTTCTTTAGAGCTGTACACACGTAAGGACTGATGTCTCTTTTAGCGCGCTATTCCAAAGACTCACACAATTCACTTTTCCGGATAGCACGTCATACGCAGTTTTTAACTCTTTTTTTACGTAAAATAAATAAATAAATAAATGGATAGATAAATAAATAAATAAATAAATAACTAAATAGATAACTAAATAGAAAGATATAGAAAAAAATAGATAAATAAATAATAATAAAAAATAAATAATAAATAATAAATAAATAAATAAATAAATAAATAAATAAAAAGATGGTAGACTGAGCTGGAGGAGAGGAGCAATTTTGTATTCGAAAATCAGGATATGTTTGTGTCACGCAAACTCAGATTAGAAGCCTTTAGCTGAACTGTAAGAAACTAAGAGTAAGATCTAGTAGTGTCGTTCTGAAGATCATTAAGATATTTTAAGTTTTGGAGTACTGTTTTTCATGAAGACCCTGTGACATTTTCAAACTTATCTGGAAAATGGCTGAACATTTTTTCGGGAAATTATTTGTTGAATAGAAAAAAGTGCATTTCTAAGTATGGTATAGTTCTGGTTTTCTTTAAAACATGTTTTAAGATAAAAATATTTTCGAATTTCCTAAATGCTTATATACAAGATGTATAAGACATTTAGGAAATTGCAAAAATATTTTTATTTAAAATACAAAGGGTTTTCGTTTAGAAAAATGTTTGAGCTTTCTTCTGAACAAAATTTCGTGATTTTTGCTTTAAATGAAATGTATTAGCCTCTAAATGCTGTTCTATTGTTATTGCTCTTCTATATTAACTGATTTTGGCTAATAATACTAAATTTTAATATTATCTTGAAATTAATACAATGAACCATTTTATCTGCCGTCATTTGTTCGTTATTTCGTTATGGCAGCTGTAATCCATCTATTGCAAATACTCGACATTTCGTCAGTAAACTGTGACCATTCAAATATTCGACATACGAATTCGCCGCCGTCGCCGCCGCTGACGGCACCAGCTTCTCCAGCAAGAGGGGTGTAGAGGAGGTGGGGTCTCCCTACCATCCGTTGTGACGTCACGGAGGCAGGAGGGAGGCGAGAGACTTTTGGTCGTTCGTCAGACGTCGTGGAGTGAGGTTATCTTGAAAAAAGAGGTATTTGTACTGTACATTTTGTTTATAAATTATAGATTGTGATCAGTGCTTCTGTTGATAGAATGTACTGTGTTGAAAAGACACAGCTTCTGTTAAATTGAAACTATAAACATTCAATAGAGATGTTTAAAGAAGACAGTGCAAGAAGTTTATGTCAGTGCTGATGTAATAGTCACTACAATAGAGACTATTGTTTATTTTTGATATGCAAATGCTGGCGCTTACAAACCGAGTTGGCTTGTGCAATGGCACGTAGACCAGGTGATCTGCAACAAAGTGTGCGCAGCCTTCCCAATTTGAAAGCTGGGGTAGGGCAGTCTTGTTGGACGAATCGTGGTGCATACCATTTTCTTCCGAACAAAACAAGGTTATTACAGAATGTTATTATATTTATTATGTTACTTTAATGTATTGCAAATTATGCATTGATTAAAATTAAGAATTTATGTTATGAGACATTCATATTTATGCTTCATCTTTGCTTGTATCATTCTCTTAAAGTATACAAGACTAGAGGATTTATTATGTTGTACTGATCATGTAGAAGCTTTAGTTTGATATAAGAGTCAGAATGTGTTACATTTCTACATTTATTTCAGCACAACATTTAATTACTTGTAATTTAAACATTTAAACACTTGTAATTTTAAGAATAGGTTCATGTTGATCTCTGGGGGTGATAACATGTGTTTGTCATTTGTAGTTTATTTTCCAGTTTAAATATCTTTGTGGTGTTGACACGGAGACTGAACAGTGTTCTAAAGAGACAGTCACTAGCTTATTTTTTTTCCTCAAGGGAGATGTACTTTAAGGGTCATTTAACAGAAAATAACCTGCAATGAATGGTGCACTTAAAAAAAATTCAATTTGTGTTTTTAATGCTTAAGCACCAGTTTGATAGTGCAATAAGGAATGTGATAATATTGATTAAACATTACATCACTGTCATGTCATTCTTTACTTTTTGAAGTCTGATTAGTGCTAATGTTCAATTCTTGCTTTAGTCATAAAAAAGTTTTGTTTTATTTGAGGAAAACTTGTTTTTTGGGGGGGTTATTTTTTATTTTTCTAATATTGTACAATGTTTTTGTTATGGGTGTTTATGGAATAACATTCTGTATCTTGGTAAATGCTCAAGGAAACGTCCAATTATAAATGTTCTGTGACTACGACTCTGTGTAATTTTTTTTACAAAAATCTTCAAAAGGGAGAGCCCCGAATCCATGAACATTTCATACCCAGCCTGAGTAAAAGATCACAAAACATGGTGGTGAGGTTATTGTTAGCGATATGTCTCTATGTACCTGTAAACCAGACATGTGTGTGCCCATCATATCTCGTCACTACATAACCTCATCTCTCTATACGAACGTGTATATACCTCCACCTCATCTCTGAATACAAAATCAAACATTATGTTCCCCTCAAAAGTGAGACTGAAGAGATTTGCCAAGGATTGAATTTAATATTCGTGTATGCGAATATAGTCTACAAATAAAAGTATCCAAAGTTTTTTATGACAATCATTTATTCAGTAATTTCACAACGTTTCGTAACTCATTTTGTTACATCTTCAGGTGCTAAACTTAATGAGGGAACGCTATCCCATTGAATTACCACATCAGCAGAACATTCAAGGCACCATACCGAAAAACCTCACTCTCGCACAGTTGATACCACATAACTAACCGTTACCCTTTATTTGTAAACATATTTTGACAATCAAGAAGAAATAAAAAAAATGCGAATATAGTATAGGCGACTTCCATATTGTTGCTTGTGTTTAAGCTCTTCCTATCCCAAATTTGCCTGTAAATTTGCAAAAATCTTCAAAATGGTATGGTTTGCAAAAGGCAATAAAGGCACGACTGTTGACTGACATTGCTTTTACGCCATAGTTCCAAGATTAAATAGTGGAAGTACAGAACAAACTAGTAAAGTAGAATCTACTTTACTAATACAACTATAGAAGGTATTAAATATCTCCAAACCAGCTGTCGGAAACCATACCATGTAGCTCTCTTAAAAGTGAGGGAGGTTTATAAATGAAGTGAGCACCAGAGCGAGAACTGAGGAGCAAACCAAGTCGCGAGAACAAGGGTCGAAAGGTACTCGCGAACGCAGCACGTTGGATCCGTCGCAGACCACTTGCTGTCAAAATGCTTCGTTGTAAAATTGTGTTGGTTCTATTACAATGTAGATTTATAAAATAATGTTAAAATTATATTTCTCGTCTGAACAATGCAAAGTCTGAAACCTTACTCGCTCTTTATTAAAAAAAATAAGAAGCTAGGAAGGTTTCAGGAACTACGTTAAAGACAAACACTTTTCTGAAAGATCAGAAGAAAACCGGAAGAATATGGAGAAAAGGAAAAAAAAAGAGCCACACAAAGAAATAATTTTGACACGATATTGGAAGGAAAGCAAAAAGAAAGTAAGGGAATAAAGTTTTTTTCTCTTGGTTTACCTGCCAAAATTGAAAAAAAAAAAAAAAATATAGTAACCATACTTGGGGTTTTCTAAAGCGGCATCTAAGGGTAGTATCTCTAAGATGAAATATGGCAAGACATTTTTCGTCTTTCTCGGTCCAGAAGCAAGATGTCGAATGGTCGCGACCGTATCAAGCAGTGCTCCAGATCAAGCGACTCTAGCGGCACAACCGAAAAAAAAATGCGAAGAGCCGGGCCATATTTTATCTTGGATATACTACTCTTACAAGCTCGTTAGAAAAACTCATGTATCGAGAGACGATCTTATCATTTGTTATTTACGGTCGCATCAACATCTAGGTCATTAGCGAGCACTATTGTAGTTAACGGTATGGTAACTACGAAGATGAAACGACCACAAATACAACCATACCCGAGACGGGACTCGAACCCTACGGCGACCCTACGGTCTGAGATCACTACGACACTACTGCTTTGCGACTCGGCCACGGATCTGCTTTTTATCGTTAGAGACCGAAAAATTGTAGCATGAAAGTCAAACTACGCACATAAATATGTAATGAATAAATATGTAATGAAAACAATAAAAATGTAATAAATATGTAAAATCGGATATAATATGTAACATTAAAATACTCTAATTGTAAACACATTTACATAATACAAACTTACTTTTATAAAAAATATGCAAATTTAAAAAAATCCAAAACTTTTCAAATTCATTTGGAAAGCACATTGATGCACACATGCACCACACAACTTTCCCATCGGTAGAAACCTTCACAAATTGGTATCTAGGAAGTAGTTAGCAGCCGGACTAGACGCAATAGAAGTCATCCTACAAACTGGCGATATCTCACGACCAGCAAACAATCACTGCAGCATGGAATATTCTCGTCCAAGTGTTACACGACGGCGATCGCCAAGGTTTCTTGAAAATGAAGATTAAAGGTCGCAAACGCGGCCACAATGATACTTTTTGCACCTAAAGATGAAGCGACAAACTGGATATCCGACCGTAGCAAGTAGCGATGTACTCGAGTAGAATAGCAGTAGCTTCCTATAAGAATGTAGGAAAAATTGCTGAATTTTTTTGAAAATACTTATTTCATAAAAATTGAAAAATTGTTAGAATAAAAATATCTTGAGAAAATAGCGCATATGTAATACAGAACAAATACGTAAAAATATGTAACGAAAAAATTGGATATTTTGATAGTGCGGAGACGATTCGCCAAGATAAGAGTTTTGAGAACGTTCGGTAGAAAGGCAAAAAATATATAATTACATAAAAATCCGGTCTCTATCGTTGTTGTTTGATTCATTGATTTGTTCGTGTTTCCGGGCGCGTCAACTGCTTTGGTCATTAGTCCCGTTACTGTAGTGCATTTTTTCTTGGGAGATGGTGGTGATCTTCTCCTGCTGGAGGGCGACATCCGACCTACCATTGGCTAGCGGGGTTTCCCCCTAACCAGGACTCTCCCGCCAGCGGGGCACCGCCCCAGCCGGGACAAGCTCTAACCCCCGACCGGTCTCTCGGAATATGTGGTAGTGTGGTGCATGTAAGTGTATGTGTAAGAGGAGAGGATAGGACAAGGAAGAGGAAGGACAGATCGCGCGCGGTCCGTGGCCCGTTTGTTAGGGTACTGCTCCGGCATTCGCCTGGTGTTGATCGGAGAAACGAAAGAAAACTACCGATCAGAGCAGCCGGCCGCTAGAATTCTCCTCCAGACAGCGACTGAATTCGACCTAGCGGAAAAGCTAGTGTCGAAAATCCTGCCGCTGTCAGGACTGGAACCTAGGACATCCCGGTGAGAGGCGCTGCAATGATATTAGTTGATGCCCTGAGCCACCGCTCCCGGTTCGTTGTGGTCGTCCGCAGAGTGGCAGGAGCAGCGAGAGCTGTGGAGGCTGAGTCGCATGCCGAGCTGCTCTGCTTTCTGTTTCTTCAGGCCCCACTCACTTTCAGTGTCCCACGAACTCGGCCGACATTCACTCGCACTGCTGTTTGCCCTCGTCTCAGCGTTTTTCGGCTGTCATGACGCCATTTTGCGTGGGTTCGTCTAGTTGATTTTTACTTTGTGATCAAGCAGTCACACTTCTTTTTAAACACATTTATTAATTTTAGATACATTACATCATATAATACAATCACTTTACAAATGTTTTTCAGACTTATTCTTATTTATTTTTTTATTTATTTATTTATTGTTTTCCTTGATGATTTACATAGCTCAGTTACATTAACTCTACATATGTTTGTTGACTTACTAACTAAACTAAAATTAATCTTACAACTAGCATTGCGGTCGAGGAAATCTAATGGTCACCTCTAATCAGAGTCCATTTCGGAAAATTGTTATTGGAATATATGGAAAGGGTACTTATTTTTTATTCTTTGGAGTCCTTGGTAATTGTCCTTAAGAACTGATTTTGTATAATTTGGATTTTGTTAAGATTGGTTCTAGCTGCATTTAGCCATATTGGGCATGCGTACAGTAGGAGGGGTCTGACTATTGTTTTATATATTACGAGTGCGGTGTCATATGGTAGATGGCTGTTTCTATTGATTAATGGTTTTAATTGTAATAGTTTGTTTTTTGCCTGTATTACTTTATTGTCAATGTGATGTTTCCAGTTTAGTTTTGTGTCAATGTTTAGACCTAAGTATTTTATTGGCTTGTTTGATGGGTACCAGATTATCGTTTCATTGTTTAATGTTAATGGGGAGGAGAGGTATATGGTCTTAGTGTGAATATCTTAGCTGCAGTTTTAATTGGATTGAGTTTTATTTTTGACTTTGCTGCCCAGCTTTCAATTAGATTTATATATATTTGCATTCTATTTTTGATTGCTGTGAGTGAGGTTCCGGATGAGTAAATTGCTGTGTCGTCAGCAAACTGGGCTATTTGTATGGGGTGCAACTTCGGAATATCTGCTACATATATGTTAAAAAGAGTTGGTGAGAGGGGGATCCTTGGGGTAAGCCTGCGTTTATTGTTTTGGGGTTTGAGTGGTGATTATTTACTGCTACTGAGAATGTTCTGTTTTCTAAGAATTTCTTAATGATTTCCGTTAAGTAGTATGGGGTACTCGCTTTTTTGATTTTGCATATTAATGCTTGGTGCCAGATTCTATCAAATGCTTGTGATATGTCTAAGAAGATAGCTATTGTATGATATTTTTTTGAAATGATGAGTATAAATGTTCCGAGATTCTTAATAATTGGTGTTGCGTTGAAGTACGTTTCGTAAAGCCGAATTGTTCTTTTGGTATGAGATTAGTAGAAGCTATATGTTTGGTCAGTCTTTTTAGAATTATCTTTTCAAAAATTTTTGAGAGAGAGGGTAATAAGCTTATTGGCCTGTAACTGGTGACATTTGCCGTGTTTTTATTCGGTTTAGGAATTGGGATAATAACTGCATGTTTCCAGGCAAAAGGAAGTGACTTATTCTGAAACAAGAGTTGTATATATTATTTATATAAGCTATTGCTGGTGGGGGTAGCTTTTTAGTATCAAATTGTTTATTTTATCGTGTCCTGGTGATTTTTATTTGGTAGTTTTCTAATTATTTGTGTGATTTCTTTGGGAAATGTATTGAATTCTATGATGAGGTCCATATACCGATTGTTCTGCTGCTGTAGTGATTGTTTTATGTTCGGGATGGGGTTTAGTTGTGTTAGTTGTGAATGTTGAGGCGAAATACGTGGCTAATTCCTCCGCTTTTTGAATTGAAGTGTATGCTTTTCCTACTGTTTGGTTTAATGGGGGGATTATTGTTTTTTTATTTAATATTTTTTTGGTAAAGATCCATATTGAGTTGTTTTTTTAGTTTAATTTGTGAAGTTTGTAGGGTGGAATGTATTAGTGTGTTTAGGTAAGTTACGGCATTTTCAATTTCAATTGGACTATTTAATATTTTAATTTTGGGGATAGCACTGCTTATGATGTTCTGAAACTTGTGCCAGTTAATTTTGAGTGTGTTGGGTTTGGGCGTTGGGGAATGAGGTGGAGGCAGCTGATGGGAGGTTATTAGAACTGGTATGTGGTCCGAGTCAAGTTCAAAACCGGCGTTGAATAAAATTGAGTGCTAGAGTTAGTAATGCCTATGTCGAGAATATCTGGATTTCTGAGTCGGTCGTAAGGGTAATATGTGGGTTCTGTTGTGGATATTATTTTTAAGTTGTTTTGATTTATTATTTTTTCAAGTATTTTTCCATCATGGTTGTTTGCTTGGCATCCCCAGTTAGTATTCTTGGCATTAAGGTCTCCTAGTACTAATGTACTTATCTGGGGTTTAAATAAATTTAGTAGATTAGCATCAACTATTTTTGTTGTGGGAGGTTTGTAGGCTGATATTATGTTCCAGTCGTGGCTATTTATAGTTAGTCTGATTGCTATGGTTTCTAAGCCGGGTGTGTGAACGGTATTTATCTGGTGGTGCTCTATAGTGGATTTTACTGCAATTAGGACTCCTCCTCCGTTGTTCTCTGTTCTATCTGCTCTATATATTGTATATTCCGGAATGTAAAGTTTATTTCGTGCTTTGAGATGGGTTTCGGTTATGCATGCTACGTCTATTTTGAAGGAGTGCAGGAAATTTATTAACTCTGTTTTTTATTTAGGATGCCATTTGCGTTCCAGTTTATGAATGTTAAATTTTTAGGAGAAGCACTTGCATTATTATTACTTAGAAACGAGGTGACTGAGTATTGGATTGCTGAAATGACTGTAGGGATCAATGAATTTATGAAGTTTACGATACATGATGATATTGTATTAATGATTGTATTTATGAGGGAGTTGTCTGCTAGGGAGGCTTGATGATGATTTCTTGAATGGGTGTTTGATTGGTTTGAGGATATATTTTGGTTATGGTTTTGTTGTTGATTGGAGAGAAGTTTTGGAGTGGTAGGGTTTTCGTAAGTTTGGGAAGTGAGCGAGTGAATCATTTGAGTGGGGAGGTGTTGAATTCTGTTGGTGGTATTTTTATTTCTGAAGGTTGAGTTGGAGGTTTTCTTTTCATATATTTCTTTGAAATAAGGACAGTTATTATTTCTAATATCCCCACGGTGGTTTCCCTTGCAGTTAGCACAAATAGGAGTTTGAAGTTTTTGTGGGCAAGTTACAGAGTAATGATTTCCTGAACAGAAGGCACAGTTAATCACATGGTTACAATTGTTTTTTGAGTGTCCGAAATCTAAGCATCTTTGACATTGTAGGGGGCCGTTGGGTCTTCGTCTTCTTTCAGTTGTCACTCGGTGGTTGCATATTTGTTTAATGGTTAATATAGTTTCTAGAGGTTCGTTTCCACTAAATTCAGCTGCTACAACCGGGATGGGATTGTTGTCTTTTTGTAATCGTGTTACTTTTATTATGGATGGGTGACGTTGAGTGAGGTCTTGAAGTATTTCAGGTTCTGAGATTGATTGGTTAATATTTTTAAATACTACTGAGAATTTTTTGTTGGTGGGATCTTTATAAGAATGAAAACTTCTTTGGGTGTGTATTAGGTATTTCACAATGTTTCTGAAGTCGGTTATTGATTTGGCAACTATTTTCACTTTATTATTTTTTTTAAATTTTTTTTTTTCATAGTGTTTTGTGTTTGCTCACTGATATTTTCTTTTAGATAACTGAATCTATTTTCTTCTTCTTTAGATGTTGAGTTACTTAATTCACTGAATCTGTTTTGCACTGGTAAATTGTACACGTAGTCTGAATGTTGATTTTGGCCAGATGCCGCACTATCGTGACCGGTACCCGCACTCTTTCTTTTTGGGTCTTGATGGATTGAATTGTCACCCACTGACCTTTTTCGCTGTATTCCGTTGCCTGTTGACTGGTGGTCGAGCCCGTCTGGTGCTGTTGCGGTGTGGAAGGCAGCAGCGTGGCCACCGACCTCGCTGCTACTCGGGTCGGGAACTGGCAAAGGCGACGCGTCCATGACATCGTCGTTTGCCGCGATGTGGTGTGATGAAGGAGCTGCTCCGTTGAATATATAATTGCTGTCGCAATTATTGACTGCATTCAGGGCTTGGCTGATAGCCTGCCCTGTTGATGAGGGTATGTCATAGGACATAGACTAAAAACACAACTCGCTGTGAACACTACTAAGTATAACTTTCACTTAGAACTGAAACGGAGCTCCGCACTAGCGATCCGCTCGGGTCGGAGGCTCGTTCACGAATCCAGACTTATTCTAGTTAAAATATGTACACTATCTTAATCTATATATTGAAGAGGATACTCTAGGGTCGAACCTCAGGGTTATGAATCATGGTTGACTAAACATTTGAAAAAGGCTTCAAACAGAAATCTATTTTTTATTCAGGTGTGGGTTGGATTTTTCGGTAGTTTGTAATGGATTGCTGCTCGTATGTCTGTTAGGTTTTGTAGAAGTTGTGTGATAATATGCTATTTGGTTAATTATTATTATAGTATTGACGTTTAATTCTGAATGAAGTTGTTTATTACTTATGAACAAGGGGAACCAGGTAGTGATTAATATTAAAAATGTATTTAGCATTACTTGAATTTTATTGACATTTGTGGGGGTTGTGTTTGTCCATATGGGGCATGCATAAAGCAGTAGTGGTCTGATTATAGTTTTGTATAGTGTTGTACAGTTTGTGTATGACAGGGATTTGTGTTTGTTGATTAGAGGCCGGAGTTAGTTTATGGTGTTCACGCTGTATGCTGATGCAAAAATTAACGAGAAGTTATCTTCAACATTCACATTTTCACAAAAAGTTGTGTGATCTTCCTCACATTGTCTTTCCCTTCAACACCATAAGTTACTTATTAATATTTAGTGTTGTTAAGATATTAATGTTACAACTTATATCAGGTTAATTCAGCTATTTGTTAATAATATAAACACCTTCATTTGTTAAGTACCATACATTACATGAAGTAATAAAATATTTGTGAATTAATTGATAAACCCCATGAATTTACTTGATGCAGAAACAAAAAGTCGGTGTGATTCAGTGAACCAATTTTCTGTGTAATAACGATAGGTAGGTAGAGGATGTGAGTTTTCTTTAAATCTAGGAAGATATTTGTAATTAATCATCGTACGTAATACACAATTGGCGAAGTCTTCTAGATCTTATCGTGCCTCTATTAACTGCAATGTTCACGGATTACAGGAAAGCATGCTTACAGATTGTACTTTGAAGAAAGTTCTCAAAAGATGTCATATTATTGCAAAGGCAATATTCCTTTGTTCGTCGAAAATCAATACTTTTAATTTTGAAAATAGGCAAATATTATTAGTTTAAGTGAATATTAGATTCGATAAATAAAAGTCTATAAAAATCGCAAGTTAGCGTGAAATAATCGAGTAAGAAGGTAAGTTAATTACATCTTAAAAGTGATTGACGATTTTTTGTTTAAATACATGGTTTCGTTAGCGGTAATATCACGCAATCTGCACAACTGTACTAATTGATGTTTAACGGGTTGGGCATAACAACAATCCTACCGCACCGGTTCAATAACAATGCTTCGAAGAGACCAAACAACAATAAAAAAAAAATGTAGTTAATTTTTCATGTCTTCATTTTTTCGGGAATAAATTGACTTTAGTTAGTTTTTGGCAAGTCGTATTTCACTCGGATCCATGGGCATCTCGAACAATCGAGATTCGAATAATAGAGACTACTGTATATTATTTTTGTAGCGTTTATACGATACAATATAATATTCTTTTAACAATTACATAATTCTAAGACATAAACCGGGAGCGGTAGCTCAGTGCATCAACTGATGTCACTGCAGCGCCTCCAAGCGGGAGGTCCTAGGTTCGAGTCCTGACGGCGGCAGGATTTTCGACACTAGCTTTTCAGCTAGGTCGAATTCAGCTGCTGTCTGGAAGAGAATTCTAGCGGCCGGCTGCTCTGATCGGTAGTTTTCCGTGGTTTCTCCGATCAACGCCAGGCGAATGCCGGAGCAGTACCCTACCAAACGGGCCACGGACCGCGCGCGATCTGTGCTTCATCTTCCTTGTCCTATCGTCTCCCCTTACACACACACTTACACTAACATATATTACAACACTACACTACCACACATTCCGGGAGACCGGTCGGGAGCTTAGAGCTTGTCCCGACTGGGGCGGTGCCCCGCTGGTGGGAGAGTCCAGGTTAGGGGGGAAACCCCACTAGCCGACGGTAGGTCGGCACCGGATCTCGCCATCCAGCGGGGGAAGTCACCCCCGTCTCCCGAGAAAAAACATGCACTACACTAACGGGACTAATGACCAAAGCAGTTGGCGCGCCCGGAAACACGAAAAAAACAAACCAAACCAATCTAAGACATAAATATTAAAATCAACGTTGCCAAAAAAAGGGCAGGAAACATGCAAACTCTCGGCCTTGGGGTGGGGGCGTGGTATGCCCCCCCCCTGGCTGGGCCACTGGGCGTAGGTGGGGGGAGGGGGAGCGGCGCCAATGGAGAGCGCTTATCCCGCACTGCATCGCATCGCATCGCCTCTTCGCCCGCCGCGCCGCGCCGCGCCCCCTGGGTTGCGCAAGGCCCAGCGCCACGCCGCGCCGTGGTGCGCGCTGAGATTTTCGGGCGCCCGCTCAGTCGCAGGGCGGCTGCCTCCCTGCGTTTCGACAGCGCCTCCCACCGCCACACGCCCCTGCTACGCAACGTGCCAACGGACAACAACAAAGAAACGGCCAAGCTGCGCTGTGAAATCTCAAATAAAATGGAAACCACGGATGGCCACCCGAAGTTTGAATTTCAGTTTTCCAGGTTCGGTGTTATATAACAGCGTAATCGGGCTGATGTAGTCAAGTTATTATTATATGAATATAATAGTTTATCATACAAACAGTACAGTATCTGCATGTTAAAAAACACTTACCTAAGTCTCATGACTTGTGTATCGAGTTTAATTGTTCACGTGTTGCAAGAAGTGTATTTGTAAATAGTTTAAGAAGATTTTATGCAATGTGGGCTTGATACACACGTCTCATTAATATAATTCCAGTTTGTTTCAAATTAAAATTATAGATATGCGTTTGAATGCAGATAACTAATATGGTTTTGACAAATAAGCAGCAGGGTGAATATGGAAGGCAATGTTGGCCCGCTGGATGAGCTAAAAATAGCTCATCAAGCTAAAAATAAAAAAATTCAAAAAAATTGCAGCCGTTACCTGAATAACATGATTGCTTATTACTAAAATCACAACACGTACGTTTCGTACTGTGACCTCCGTTCCCAACGCACAACGATCCGGTGTTGCATTTGGAAACGCCGACCAAAATGGTGTTTTTTATTGGTGACTTCGGAGTCATTTTTCCCATAAGTGTCGTGCAGGTTTTTCGTTGGGAGGTGCCGACCTAGATCGGCTAGCGAAATATTCCCCAACCAGGACTCTCCCACCAGCGAGGCACGGCCCCAACCGGAACAAGCTCTAAACTCCCGACCGGTCTCCCTGCTTGCGTGGTAGTATAGTGCATGAAAGTAAAAGTGTGTGTAAGTAACGGGTGAAGATAGGTCATGGAAGAGAAAGGAAAGATTCCACGAGGTCCGGGGCCCGTTTGTTAGTGAACTGCTCCGGCATTCGCCTGGTGTTGATCGGAAAACCCAATCAGAGCAACCGATCGTCAGAATTCTTCTCCAGCCAGCGGCTGAACTCGACATCGCTGCCTAACTACTGCCGTGCCATTGTGGGGAGTGCATCCATAAGACCCGCCGGCGAACATCTATGACCTGCACCTCAGTGACATCAGTTGATGCACCGGGAGCGGCAGCTCAGTGCGCCCCGGCTGGGGCAGCCCTTTTCAGCTAGGTCGAATTCAGCTGCTGTCTGGAGGAAAATTCTAGCGGCCGGCTGCTCTGATCGGTAGTTTTCCGTGGTTTCTCCGATCAACACCAGGCGAATGCCGGAGCAGTACCCTGACAAACAGGCCACGGACCGCGCTCTTTCCTTCCTCTTCCTGGTCCTATCCTCTCCCTTTACACACACACTTACACTAGTATGCACTACACTACCACATATCCCGGGAGACCGGTCGGGAGCTTAGAGCTTGTCCCGGCTGGGGCGGTGCCCCGCTGGTGGGAGAGTCCTGGTTAGGGGGCAACCCCACTAGGCGACGGTAGGTCGGCGCCGGATCTCGCCACCTAGCGGGGGAAGCTCACCATCTACCGAGAAGTCACAACATGCACTACACTAACGGGACTAATGACCAAAGCAGTTGACGCCCCCGGAAACGTGAAAAAAATCAATCAGTTGATGCCCTGAGCCCCCGTGGCGGAGGGGTGTGCGCTGAGGGCCAGCCACTTTGGGCGCCCCTGGCCCGGGCCCGCGCCGCGCCGCTCCGTTTCGACACCTGCGGGCGGCGGGCGCTCGCCTTCACAGCCCGGCGACGCCCCCGCTGCGGCACCTCCCTCGCCTCCTCCGCAACAGCGCACACTTCGTATTGCTATACACACTTCGTATTGCTATACACACTTCGTATTGCTATACACACTTCGTATTGCTATACACACTTCGTATTGCTATACACACTTCGTATTGCTATACACACTTCGTATTGCTATACACACTTCGTATTGCTATACCACTTTTTTATCATACACACTTCGTATTGCTATACACACTTCGTATTGCTATACACACTTGTATTGCTATACACACTTCTTATTACAAAAGCTGGAAGTACTGCACTAAACTTTTAATACTAAATTTTTAGTACTAAATTTTTAAGAAATGTTTTAAAAGCTCCATGGTATATCAGAAATGATCAAATTTTAAAAGAACTATATATAGAACCTCTGAAAACTTGGATTTTAAAAATTTCTTCTAATTTCCACTCTTCTCTTTCATCTTGCCCAGCCACTTCTTTGTACACTCTAGGTAAATCAATCTTTTTCCACGAATAAAATCAAGATATTCTAAAGACCTACTACATCCTCCTTAATTAGCTGTAAAGCTGGTTCCAACATTTATAAATTAAATACTTATGTTTTAATTCAAATTGTATGCATTTTTTCTGAAGGACCCTTCCTGGGTATCCTTAGCCGTTATTGTGTTATTGTAAATATTAGCCTTCTACCATTGTTCATACATGACGAAATGTAATTACAACAAAATTGTATATTATGTATCATCAAATCCTTGAAAGACATAATAATACTTCATATTACTAGCGGAACCCGCAAGCATACTCTCTCTCTTTCCTCGCATTCACTTAAACGCTAAACGTTCTGAAATATGGCTCCAAATTCAACGAAAGGTTTTTCAATATTCTTAAATATTTCGCTTCTACTATTAGTAAATCGAAATATTGAGGCAATTTTTAAAAACTCTACTGTAGGATAGATGAGGGCTGGTAAGTGGTATGTGTCAAGTACGAAGAGCTTACCCAAACTACAGAAACTTAAAATACTAACTAGTACGAGAAAGTCTTTGGCTTTCTGTAAAATCACTAGTTTCCTTCCATTCTAGTTCTTTCTCCCTCTCCCCCCCCTCCCCTCCTCCCTCCCCTCCCTCCCCTCCCTCCTCCCCTTCCCTCCCTCCCCTCTCCCCCTCCCTCCCTCCCTCCCCCTCTTTCACTCTCGCTCTCCCTCTCTCTCTCTCTCTCTTGTTGAAACTAGTTTAAACGGCACTTAGGATGGCAGGCGACATCAGACCACTGAGCTCACGCGTCCGCAGCCAGAGGCGAAGCACTGGTGGCATTTCGCTTCTACATGTAAGAAAGGGAATCCAAGGTTCCTGGAAGCCATGCAGTGGTCCTTCATGACAGCAGTTGATTGTAAAATCTAATACTGCGATGTGTTCTTCAAAGTACGGAATAATAGTCATTTTCGTTTCTCAAGTGTGTTGTAATATATTTCATGTAGCCTACAATATTAATCAGTGTAGTAATATTAAATTTAGAATACAATCTACAGCCTTGATGAACAAATTTCACAAACGTGGGCCAGCTGTGTGAATTAAATTTTTACCAATTTCTCATGAAAAATTTCTAACGAATTAATTACTTCAGGGTCGAGAATTCAAAAAGAGGTACTCTTTTTACTGGTTATGAAGCTTGCCTTCGAAACGTCTGGTCCTCTTTTGAACACCTCTAACTAAAAGCTAACTAATTTCATTCGTTCGAGTTTATAACTCTTCCGAAAATGAAGCCTTGGAATATCGAGTACTCATGCTACATACTGCAGCGTACCATCTCTATTGCCACCCATCAATCCAGAAATTTTAATGAGCTGCGAATTCTAATCGTGTCGTAATTGACATTCCAAGTCTTTAAAAGATTTTAAACTCACGATATGCTTGAGATTAACCCAAGAAGTAGAAAATAATTTTAAAATATTCTAGACCCAACAACGAATATCAACTGCAATGTTGAACTTTAAATTTGAAAAATGATTATTGTTCATGTTAAAAGAGAGTCACGTTTCACTGGTAACTATTTACAACTTCAGATGCACACCACAGATCTAAGAGGTACGTATTGAGCAGGTAATCATCCTAGTTGATTCCAGAGGGGATCATATGGAGGCAGAAAAGTAAAGAAATAGATTTGGAAAGGCGCTGTCTTCTTCAGAGGATATTGGCTTTCAGAAAAGTACCTAGAGTGTGGATCTAACGAAACACCTGCGCACGCTACCCTTTAGCTCAAAGTGCGTTCTTTAACAAGACCATTCATTGAATTCGCGCCCACTTTTGAACGGGATTCGCTCGACCGACGGGAAGTCTCATTCAAAGCAATCAACAGCTGTGTCAATGAGATGTGAAAGCGGCATCTGATTGAAAAATAACGCTACTTTAAAATTTTGCAGTGTCATAAGTTCAGAAAGATGTTTCGCCACGTAATAAGGTACCAAAATTCGACGAGCAACTTACGAGACAAGGTGCTCTCGTAAAAATGGCTCAAGATAGTATTTTGAAGAGCAGGCGTATTAAACGGTCCTTGAAATCAGTACAGAAAATATATTCATAAAATGGAAGCTTAAGTTAATACTATGAGCATGAAATAGCAATCAAGGGCAGGCCTGAGGGATAATATGGGTATGGTGGGTAGCCATACCCACACGATAAATTCAGAGTAGGTAAAATACCCACTCGGAATATCGAGTTAAAGAAATGTATGAATTTTCTCGATATTGCATAGACTTAAACCGAAAATACGATCAACTATGTCGCAAGATCGGCTAAACAGTATTCCCATTTTCATGTTTATAGGGTCATGACAGACAAAATCGATTTGCAAAAATTGTTAAATGAGTTCATATCAAAAAACGCAAAGCACAGCGCAGTTTTGCATTAAAAAAAAGAACTCTGCTGAAGTTACGTAAAATAAAAGTGATAACTATTTGATGACAATTTCATGATAAACATGACAATTTGAAAAAAATTGTATTGTATTTCCCCCTCATATACATTTTTGTTGGGCGATGAAAGGGAGGGGGATCCCCACCCAGATCAACTTTCCACTCGGACTTAAATCGCCGGATCTGATGAAAAGTAAATGGTCAGAAATGAACGATTATGAATGGAGAAGGCCATGAAGGCTGAACGATGGCTAAGAATGATTGCAGATGCGCGATGGCTGTGACACGTGACACGTGACGTGAAGACGTGGTCACGTGGTGCGAGAAGTGAACAGCCGCCATCACAAGGCGACTCCTCCATTCGTGTGCTAAGTATCATATGGTAAGAAAGAGATTTTTCACTGAGCGAATCGCTATTGTCTACCCAAAAAAGGAAAGATAAAATCACGCCATGGAGACAGGTTTTTTCTTTCAATAGTCAAATATAGTTACTCGTTGATTGCCTATATTATATTGTTACGTTTCATTAAAATATCACATAAATATGAGAAAATTATAACATGTCAATGCCCAAAATGGGGGGAAAATTCAACAATAGGGAAAGCAATTTGATATTGTCAATGATTTTTCTGTTTAAAAAATTATAAACTTCCACTCATTCAAATTGAATGACATATTTTTATTTCCGATTTGTGGTGGGGCAACGATTTTTTGTTTCTTAAAATAATTGTTCACTTAATTAATGTTCTTTGCATCTGTTTGCTGTAATGTTGAGCACATGCAATTTATGTTTCTTGTAGCTAAATAGACGTTTCAGAATATAAATGAAATGAAATATTCTGAAATCATTTTCTCAGTATGACTTCCATGGCTTACATGAAAACATTCCAGAAGCAGTGATTTTAAGATGTTTTGAAACAACAACCTGGGGTGTTAAAATTACAATATCTTTATTTTTCATCTTACTTGTTTATTTAACCGTCGTTTTAAGATCAAGAATACGTATTTGTTCGCGACGTAACCGAATGAAAGACCAACGCCTTGCGCGGGAACCGAAACCCGCAGCATTTGGCCTCGGGACCTGTTCAGCAAGGGAGACTATCAATAGTTGGGAATCCAATATGGAAGCACGACATTTCAGAGACAAAACAAACGCGGGGACTTTCCTCCGAAGGCGTGAAATCCGCACCGCTGCAAATTAGCGCACCGCCCCACCGAGAAACGCTGGACGAAAGTTACCTGTGCTTCTCGCCCGTTAACCACGTTCAGCGCAGATTACTATCTAAATGTCACGGATTCTGGAGACGGTGCGTCCACGCCGCTTAAAGAGGAAAACACTTTAAGAACATGAAGGCTCTTCTCCTGTTAATTTATAGCGATGCCTTATCTCCGTCTCAATGTAGCAATTTGCTTCAGTAAAATCGGTAACCAATCAGTTCGCAAGTGCTCTGCAATGGAAAATCTTTTTTTATATAATAGCGTTCGATGAAGATATTAAAGAAAGTTTAAACTGTTTTTTACTTCCTGCCCTTACATTTTATGAAGAGAAATATTGTAATTGTACGCATGAAGAAGACAGAAACACTGTGACCGCCGGGCCCTGGTAACAAAAAAGTGAATAAATCTCGTTCCTATTTGTAGAATTTTACTTCCCCTAACACGTTGTGTAGTCAGAGTCCATGTTTAGTCGGTCCTTGATACTCCAAAATCGATTGACGAGAAACCATTTGTGTGCCCGTCCGTCTGCCTGTGGTTCACGCTAGCGCCTAAACTTTTCAGAGTTTTTTTCTTCCAAAATTGATATTCCCCGATCGATCTAAATGAATTCGAGACCCTGGGAGTTTGAAACGGATATTTTGATTTTGGGGGTATTTACATAAAGCCTACATTTTTTACATTTACATAAAGCATACATACATTTTCGAAATTTTCTCAAAAATGACTAGTTTTTTATTACATCTAGTCGATAACGTAAAGAACGCTTAAAAGAATGAAGCAGATCTCATTTTCGTTGAAATCCCTGATTTTTCGAGAACTCAAAAAGTTCAAAATATTTTCGGGGTCTTCCTACAACTAAAATATTGAAAAAGATATTTTAAAAATTAAAAAATTTTAAAAGCTGTTCCAAGTACAATATTGAAGATACATATTTTTGTCTTAAATGAAATCTGTTCTAGAAAATCAGATCCTTAAAAGAGGTGGTGTTCATTAAATATAACCATATTTTTCATTAAAAAACAATATTTTTCATTAAAAATGAATAGTTTGAAGTTAATATATATTTTTTTAATTTTCTTTTTTCCTTTAAATTTTTTCCAGGGAGAGACCAAAACGCTTAAAACATGGCCTAGGTCCCATTTCCGTTGAACTCTCTGCATTTTCTAAAGTGCAAAAGTTAGAAATAATACGAGAAAGAACGTACTACTGTAGCACCTCTTAGGTTTGTAGGTTGGAAAGTAGAAATATGGCTCCAGCTTACATGAAGGTGGTTAATCAAAAGTCATTCATTTGAATTGATGGAAAGATTCAAAATCGATTGCACATAAATTTCTGGTACTAATTTTAATGACACTGTTGTAGGACAAGAAAATATAATGATATTTGAAAAAAATTCCTATGCAAATGTGAAAAGAAACATAGAAAGTAACTGTTAATATCAATAAACTGTGACCTTCATCAAGGATTGGTATGAAGGTAAAATAAACTTACCAAGAAATGTGTTATTGGAATAATATTTTAACTTTCAGTAATTTAACTCAACAAGTCATAAATTGACATATTCATGTAATTGTCATGCCGTAATTTCCATTTCTCATTTACTTTGAAATGAAAAATTAATGTGTACAACACAAATTACATCGTACAAATCAGATCATAAATATGGAAATGTATGCATGCAAACTAAAAACTCTTAACAATGACGTTTAATTATATACACCCATAGCCATTTCTGCTGGGTACAAGTAGTAAGAAGTAATGTCAATTCTGATTTATTTTCAAGGTTCTTTACAAATTACATTCGACAAACCTTTCTATATGGAATTTATTAGATGAAACTTGCAACCTTTTCTAAGAATATTGAGCAATCAACATTTATTATTCACATACTGAAGAATTAAAGAAATTAACGTACTTAGTGCACTCAAAACAATCCTTTAGTGTCTTTCAAAACAATTCTCAAATTTCATATTTTTTTCTAACCCATCCTCAAAGACTTTCACTCACCCAGCGTCGACAATTTGAGGAAGCGGGAGAATAATTTCATTGGACTCACCTGAAAAGAGAGAGAACATCTATTAGAGCGCATTACAATACGAAATATTGCTGCAACAACCCATAGGGAATGATCAATGTTAATTCAGATTAAATGAAAATGGACAATTGCTTGCCAAATAACTTGCATATTAAACATTCATTGGAAGTAGTCGGATGTTACCGAAAATATGGCTTTCCAAGTACAATCTTTAGATTAGTTGCTGTATGTTGATAATTGTTAAGTGCTAATTGTAAAAGTTGCATATATAATTGTCACCTTGCCCGTCACCTTGTTGGATGCACTTACGCTCGGAGAATATGTTCCGCAGACGTACAGCTATCCAAATTGTGACCATGTTACTGAGTAACAATGTGCCCTGATGAAGATCACGACATGATGATCGAAACGTCGGCACCACATCAATTAACGCCTAGTCACCCGGACAGCCAATATTGTAACATTAATATATTGCTATTCATAATTTAAGATTTTTCTAGCTATATCAGTCACACGTGGGTTTATAGATTATTCTGTGAGGAACTACTTCAGCCATGGTATTCACGCGCAGATCAAGAAACAATACTTTCTATATAGTAGTATGCGTAAGTAGTAAATTGTACGCGAGAAAGTAAATAATAATAATAATAATAATAATAATAATAATAATAATAATAATAATAATAATAATAATAATAATAATAATAATAATAATAATTGAAGAGGTTGTTGGTGCGCATTGTAGGTTTTCAAAACAAAATATTCGACATTTACAAACTTTCTTATTGTTTCCGATGTATTGAGTTAACAACAAAACGAATCAGCCAGCTTTCTTTATTAAGACTACATGGTTCTCCCACCATGTTATCCAGTTACCGGAATTGCGTACAAGACTCACGTACATTGGAACAAACAAGTCCGTGTTTATGAAGCTTAAACACAAACAAATCCTCTATTCAATCAGATGATTTCAGAAAATTACAGAAAAACATGAATGGGTCCGTTGGGTTGCATCTCGTCGCAAATGCTTCAGACGGTCCCGCGTCCGTTACGGTCTCGTCTGCCAGCAGCAGAGAAGAAACGGGGCGTTGGGTTCCAGGAACGCGGGGCGGAGCGGGATAGGGCGGGGCGGGGCTGGAGGGGGAGGGGGCGGGGAAGGGGCGGGGAGGGGGCGGGAGGGGAGGGGGCGGGGCGGGGCGGGGAGGGACGGGGCGGGGAGGGACGGGGCGGGGAGGGACGGGGCGGGACGGGGCGGGGCGGGGCGAGGCGTGGCAGGAGGCGTGGCCGCCAGGGGACGTAGTGGACGGGAGGGGACGGAAGGGGGTAGGCGGCAGCGCAAGAAGAAAGCAAAAGCGTCGCGAGGGGCCGGGGTGACGCGTCCCCGATTTCGACCCCCGCGGCCGCCAAATTTCCTTCGTGCTGCGCTCTCCCTATTTTCCTCCCCCCCCGGGTCAGAGCAAGCTAGCGGAATCGAGGGCCCATTTTATTCAAGTTATAGCTGGAGATAGTGGGAATTGCTGAAATTACGAAATGTTACAAAAATGCTGATAAACAATATAATTGAATTTTTGACGTTCGGCGCAGAATATTTCTCAGGTTTCCTACGAAATCGATCGCGAGATCACGTACAATATGTGAAATGGTCGTGAATCAGAGATTAATTTAATTGTTTCTTCGTGTTCCAACACTAATTAGGGATGCAGCATCTACAACATCGCATTGATGTTTGAAAACCTTTCATTTGAGAGTGGCCGCGGTTCTTAATTCACAATGAAGATTTAATTGACGAAACAAATTTACACGAACGACAACTGACAAAAAATAATAAGAACAATTTAACACAGCTCCTGAAAACCTCAGCTCCTTTGGTCATTTAAAGGGGTCTCAGCTTCCTCATTTGGCTGCACAGAGAGGGTCAATGGAAGAAGAGCAAGGCCCTGGGCCTAAGACGCACGCGCTACATCTTAGGCTTTTCACGCTTCCTACGCTCTCTTATTTGTTGAAGTTCACAAATGGTGAAAGATTAAATTAGTTTCCCTTATTTCCTGATTTTAATGGGAAAGTCCTCCGTTGATAGTATTTCCTCAACAAAAACTACAAAACGGTTAATCTTCATTTTTATAATGTTAAAGTCTTGTTTCAAAAATGCGAGTTTTTAAAATTCTACCACTTCTAGTTATATGTACACACGTTTGTCTCATCTTAGCGGCACGGATTTGTGTTTCTCATACACTTAACGGTAAGTGCACATGAACTTACACGTGTAATAGTGCATTCAACTAGCACAACGTGTTGAGCAACAGCTAGGTAGATTTTCTTTCTGTTATCGGATGGATGGTTCTGGAGTTCAGACCGAACCAAAGCATTTTAACCGACTTTTTGTAATCGGATTTACGTAAGGGAGCTTGAACCTTGCTCGACGGTAACGAAAAGGCAGATTATAGAAAGAGAGTTGAATCCGAAAGTTACGAAAGGGTGATTTCGACAGCGCAAGCAGTTCGGACATTTACGGACGTTTGTTACATCGCAGGCGAAGATAATTGGGTTGAGGGTAAAGTATCAGATTCATAAATCCCCCATTTTTCTGTAAAAGTGTTTCAGTAAGGGGTGCAGAAGCATTGCTGAAATCACTTGTCGCTGCTCTGCAACGCCCGGGAGAGCTGGCTCAGGGCATCAATTGACGTCACTGCAGTGCTTCTGACCGGGAGGTCCGCGGTTCGAGTCCCAACGGTTGCAGGAATTTCAAAACGTTAGATAGCTACGTCAAGTTCTGTCGATCTTTGGAGGAGAATTGGAGCGGCCGGCTGCTCTGATCGGTAGTTTTCCTTGGTTTCTCCGATCAATACCAGGCGAATGCCGGAGCAGTACCCTACCATTCCTTCCGATCATTCCTTCCTCTTCCCGGCCTATCACCACCCCTTACCTACACTTGCATGACTGTACTACACACATTTCGAGAAAAGGGTCAAGAGTTCGACTGACCAGGCTGTGGGGTGGGGGGCTGTGAGGGGGCGGTGGTGGGGGGGGGGCTGAGGCGGGGCCTAGGGCATGTTGCACCAGCCCCTTGTAGTTGCCCCTGGCAGAAGGCAATACTCTCGCCTTTAATTGTAATCCATCAAACGTCCAATTTTACCCGTACAGGTTTACCACGCCCCGTGCGTGCCGGAACAACTTTCACCGTATCGGGTCGCACAGAACTGTAGCCGGCAAAGGCGTTCAAGGCAAGCTCTAAACGAACGGCTTCTTCAAGGAGCTCAGGAGGAAACTGGAGTTTGCGCCACTTAAACTCGGGATGTGCTTCAGATGTACGTTTTTGCCCGGACGGGTAAAAAGAACGTATAAAACAGACACGTGTCCCGATCGCGATTGCGCCCCTGAAGTGCGCAACTACTGCCATTGACGCAACTAACCATTATTTTTGTAATGTGTCGAATTTTTTGTTTGTGAATTTTTTAATATTTTTATTATTTTATTTAAATTGTTTTCGTTTTTTTGTGATTTTGCTATTTGTCGGCTAACCCGGTAATTTTTGGTTTTGAAATTCTTAGCTACTCTCCACGTGATGCTGAGCAACACCGGTTTGGGAGGGCCCAAAGAACCTCTTCCGGGTGGCTAGGTTCTCGCAGGTCGGATCCCGGACATGTGCCAGTAATTGGCTTTATAAGTCGAACATGAGTGGGCGTCCATGTATGTACATGTATGTCGTACATGTATGGGCGTCCGTAGCGACAACGATCACGAGACAAGAAAAAGGTAGACCTTAACCCTCCGTAGCGACTACAACGATCACGTGACAAGGAAAAGGTAGGCCTTAACCCTCCGTAGCGACTACAACGATCACGTGACAAGGAAAAGGTAGGCCTTAACCCTCCGTAGCGACTACAACGATCACGTGACAAGGAAAAGGTAGGCCTTTAAACCCCTCTGTAGCGACTACAACGATCACGTGACAAGGAAAAGGTAGGCCTTAACCCTCCGTAGCGACTACAACGATCACGGACAAGGAAAAGGTACCTTAACCCAGGTAGCCTTAACCCTCCGTAGCGACTACAACGATCACGGACAAGAAAAGGTAGACCTTAACCCTCTTCCCATGTTTACACTCAGTAAAGACATTGGCAACCTTATGATCTCGCGACTATGCACTTCTTCTAGAATTCAGTGGGGAATATAGTTATTCAAATTAGCGTTCTCCATGGTGTTGTTGCAGGAAGTATTATTCTTTGACCAAGGACATGATGAGGGATAAGAGCCCAAACGTATTGCTCATTTACCTTTGGAAATAGATTTTATTACTGGGAACGAATATTTTTGTTAACAATTCTTGCACAAACGCTCATTTCCTTTCCGTAATCAAAATTCTAGTAGCATATAGCTTAGGGTAGGAACCACAGAATTTTTGAAAACGTGCACGGGATTCATTTCTCCCCATAGCACGTCACACAGAGTTTTAATTGTTTTTGAAGTAAAATAAAATAAAAAAATAAAAAAAGATAAATAGAAGCTTAGTATCGCGAATCGTTGTCGTCTCTCAACTGTTCTATGAGGCAAGCCACCAAATGTATATGAGTTATACATATTCGCATTAAAGTGATCCCTTATCGTCATGTGACAATGTTACCTGGGCCACAGACACGATAAGAAGGGGAGGAAAATGAGAGAATTAGAAAGACTCGCAATAAAAGAAAGAAACGAAGAACCAGAAAGAAAAGCAAACAGATAAGAATGAAGAGAGTAAAGAAACAAGCCCACCCGTCCACTATAGCAAAATCAAACCAAACTACTACCAGACGTTTTAACTATTTTATTACTCATTTATTACCTTCACCTGGCGGTGAAGATAAACGTTTGTTGGTTAGTTATCCCGGGTGCTTCAACAGCTTATGTCATTAGTCCCGTAAGTGTAGTGCATGTTTTCCTCGGAAGGTAGCAGTGATCTTCCCCCGCTAGATGGCAAGATCCGGCGCCGACCTACCGTCCGCTAGGGGGCTTATCCCTCATCAAGGTATCTCCCACCAGCGGGGCAACGCCCCAGCCGGGAGTAGCTCTAAGCTCCCGACCGGTCTCCTGGAATATGTGGTAGTGTAGTGCATGTTAGTGTGTGTGTGTGTGTGTGTGTGTGTGTGTGTGTGTGTGTGTGTAAGGGGATAGGATACAACGAGGAAGAGGAAGGAAAATTCGCGCAAGGTCCGTGGCCCGTTTGTTAGGGTTTTACTCCGGCATTCGCCTGGTCTTGATCAGAGAACCCACGGAAAACTACCGATCAGAGCAGCCGGCCGCTAGAATTCTCCTCCAGACAGGGACTGAATTTGACCTAACTGCAAAGCAAGTGATGAATCCTAACGTCCTCGGGACTCGAACCTAGGACCTCCGGGTCAGAGGCACTGCAGTGACATCAGTTCACGCACGGAGCTACCGCTCCCGGTAAGATGAACGGTAAAATGGTTGGTTTGGTGTAAAAAATTAGTAATAAAGTAATTAAAAAGTGTGGTGCTTGTTTGGTTTGATCCTGTTACGTCAGTTTGATGGACCTTACAATAGCGCCTACCGCTGCACACGCTTCATCCATTATATTCCGTGCGTGTGTTGTGGGCACAGCCCGGAAGATGCACTTTCATCTGTTCCTTGGGTAGCCCTTGGGACGTGCGTCGCATGCGGCGCAGTGGGGCGTGGCGCGGCGCGGCGCGGCGGGGCGCGTCCGCGTGACAAATGAAGGCAGGCCGGCGCGCGCGCGGCGGAGCGCGACCGCCAGCGCGCGACAGCACTCGAGGGAGTCGTCACTCCCACGCCAGGGTCACGCCAGCTCAGCGCGCCCCGCCTCATACAGATGAGGGCCTTGGGGAACACCGCCCACAACAACCCTCTCGCTAGGCGATTTTGGTTTGATTGGCTCATTTAGTGATTCCGGGCGCGTCAACTACTAGGATTTTCGACACTAGATATTCAGTCGCTGTCTGGAGGAGAAGTCTAGCGGCCGGCTGCTCTGATCGGTAGTTTTCCGTGGTTTCTCCGATCAACACCAGGCGAATGCCGGAGCAGTACCCTACCAAACGGACCACGGACCGCGCGCGATCTGTCCTTTCCCCTCCTTGTCCTATGCTCTCCTCTTACACACATACTAACACTAACATGCACTACACGGGAGACCGGTCGGGAGCTTAGAGCTTGGCCCGACTGGGGCGGTGCCCCGCTGGTGGGAAAGTCCTGGTTAGGGGGAAACTCCACTAGCCGACGGTAGGTCGGTTCTCGGATCTCGCTATCCAGCGGGGGAAGATCACCGCCATCTCCCGAGAAAAAAGCATGCACTACACTAACGGGACTAATGACCAAAGCAGATGACGCGCCCGAAAACACGAAAAAATCAATCAATCAATCCTTTAAAACGTCCAATTGTTTAGTTTGAAATATCTAGTGAATCAGAGGAGTTGGCATCTCGAGAAATAGGAGAAAAAACTAAAATGGTGACCTCGGAATTATTGACACAATTTTTGTATTCTCTCGCACTGGTAAACTAAAGCCACCTGCTGCAGGTAGGGTAGCTGTCCTCTAGGTGGCCTTGACTGAATCCTCCATGTTAACGAAACGGTTCAATGTAAAAGTTTAACTTACTAAAATCGTATAAAAAGTACCGTATGACACTCTATGTAATGGGTATTAATTAATACACTCGCTCGTATCGTAATATCACACTCGTCTATTAATACTCATCATTACATCATCGTTTCGTAATGTACTATTAGATGTTAGGCTCTCGGGTGACTCATGGTTAGCTCTCTAACTTTCCGTGATGCGATTCCAGGTTCGATTCCAGACCGGGGCAAAAAATGAAACTAACTTTCTAATTCAAATAATCTCCATGACGAAGTAAATTAAGCTCGGGCACGCCAAGTACCGTGATGGGAATATGTCGGGCTCTTCACATGTCACCCAAAGCCCAGGCTTTGAAAACACTGCTACGTGAATAAAGTCGTATTAATCCGACCTTAAATGCCACATATACACATTATTTTAACGGGACTCTGTTGTAAATAACTGTCTTAAAGAGTGTTTGGACTAATCCCAGAAAGCTCGCGTACTCCTTCATTAATGAATTAATTACATTAGTGTTTCCTAAGGGGAAACCTTAAAGTTCTGGCAACTCCAGTTAGTTCCTACCTGGAGTAAATTTGTTCCTACTTTCTATGGAAATACGTAATTTATTGCAAAATTCCATTTGTTTGCATCTAAATAAATTCTCTCCAAAGTTAGTACGTCGAAGCACTTTCCGTGAATAAAATTAAGCATGTAACTATTTTAGTACAAAAATAATTTTCTTGACTTACATGTATCCCTAAGCGCATGAAATAACATATACAGTCGACAACGGATATAGAGAACTCGGGTATAATGAACCCTCGGTTATAGTGAACTTGGGTCACTAGGCCCGGTTCACTTACATTACAAATGAGCATTAGAAGATTCGGTTATAGTGAACCTGAACCTCGGCTATAGTGAACGTAGGAATTAGTTCTGGAAATTAATAGTATATCGTATGTTATTAGACGATTGAAAGAGCCTTCGGAGTAGGATGGTGTTTCAACAGTGCAAGAGGCATTGAAAGCAGCATTGAAAGCAGCATTGAAAGCAGCATTGAATTAGAGCCAGAACGCAATGCAGAATCAAGTATCGAGAGAGCACGAACTCTGGAAAAGGATCTAATTAACAAAGCAAACAATTTAAAATAAATGATTTTAAGTATAAATAAATACATTGAACTTTCCGGTTCATGCTGTTGTTGAATTTTGCTGTATGTAAATAGAAGCAATGATTGTGAAGAAATTCCATTTAATTTTGACATCAAAAGCTATATTGAACCTCGGATATAGCGAACCAAACATGTTAGTCCCCAGAAGTTTACTATAACCGGAGTCGACTGTATATTACCTTCCTCAGCTGAATACGAAATATTAGAGTTCTTAACGCGACTAATCTGATAAAAAGTAAATAACAGACGCGATTGAATTATGTTAACCGCGGCGAAAGTCGGGTTTCATAACCCACCTAGTCCGTTACTTGTATATTCGGCCGTGTGTGTTTCAATATGTTTGTAATATCTTCTAATAAGAGCAATCATATAAACTAGAAAAACAATTGTTAGACAGCCACTAGTGAAAGCGGCTCTTTCGGGACACGCCTACCGTGCTTAAAGTTCAATTTTTAGCACGAGTGCTAGAAGCGAATATGTGAATACCACAAAGGAAACGAAATGCTTTTTTCTGACCTGAAGGACCAAAGTAACCAAAAAAGACAAAAAGGACGAAGAGAACAAAAGGAATGGAAACGGACATCAGGGTCAAAAGGGAGGAAAGGAAGAAAAGGAACAAAGGGACAGAATGTCAGTAAGGTTTTAAAATAAAAAATAAGGTAAAAATAGTGTGGCACACGTGGTAACAGTGATTTCATTTTGCTCGCACGATTGCGCCACTCGGCATATCGGCCACGTGCAGCAACCTTTCCTACTTGCAAAATAAAAGGTCACTTATACCTTTCATATCATAAACAACTATTATTGGAATAAGTGTACTCACACGCCATCTTTGGTTACAGTTCATGTGTTTATATTGTTCTTAACGTATGGGGGTCTGTTACATCCTTTTCCTAATAGTGTGCTGTAAACACATCTGCGTATCGAAACCCAATAGAGGAATGAAAAAGGTAATCTTAATGGCCGCCGGCCGTTAAGAAATTAACGGCCGCCAGACGTTAAGAAATCACGTGAGCATCAAAATATTTATTCAACTCTTAAGACAAATGGCAAACAACGTAAAACACAACATATTAAAAGATTCTTATTTTCAAGTACCGTAATTTCGTTTTTGTTGGAAACAAATCGAAATTAGCACTATTCGCCGTCTCCACAAGATCTTCTGGAATATCCATCTCAAATTTTGTGGAAAATTTATCTTTTTAATGGTGTCAAACAAAGCCACCATCTACTAAACAATCGAATCGAAATGTCTCGCCAAGACCAACATTATAGTTGGTCTTGGACTCGCGTCTGAATTGATATAGAAGGGCGCGTTGCATTCCTATTTAAGCAAAGGTAAGAACATTTTTTATTTACTTAATTTTTCTTATAAGAAGAAGGTTTTACGAAAAGTATTGAACGACACACGGCCGATAACACAAACAACAGACGTGGATGGTTATTTGGTGTCTCTGGGCCTCATGACGTTTAATAAAAAAAGAGACGCCGTTCTTTCGAGTAGCTTTTCGTTCCTTAGTTTGGTTGACAAATTGATTTAGTGGTGAGGTGTAGTTGACACATAATTGGAATGATTGAAGGCGTTGTCATTGTCAACAATAGTATTTATTTCACAAATAGCAGCTTTCGATGGCTTAGCCATCATCATCACTTTTCTGGTACAAGAAAAATATAAAATTAGAATTAACATAGTTACCTCATTTAAAAGGGACGGAGAGTTATATCTTTATGTAAAATAGTAGTATTTTAAATTTAAGCAAGAAATGAATGAAAATGTAGTACATGTACAATTTTGAGAGATCTTTCTTTCCTTTCTTTAATTCTTCTTTCATTCTTAAGATGTTTTAAATTATATAAATTATTTATATTATAAAGATCTAACTCTCCGCCCCCTTTCTCTCTTTCATTCTTTTCTTTTCTTTAATTCTTCTCCTTTCATTTCTTAAGATGTGTTTTTAAATTAGGTAACTATGTTAATTCTAATTTTATATTTTTCTTGTACCAGAAAACTGATGATGATGGGTAAGCCATCGAAAGCTGCTATTTGTGAAATAAATACTATTGTTGACAATGACAACGCCTTCAATCATTCCAATTGGTTGACAATGCCGATATTATACCGGTAGGCATTACGAAAAATGTTATTGAGAGTAAACGAGATTGAGGTGTGTTGCAACACGTGATCGGCTGTAGGAGATGTCTGTGTTGATGTAGAGGGAGTAAGCGTCCCGGTGCGTTGGCGCCGTTTGGCGTCTGCGTTGGCGTCGGCGTTAGCGTCGGCGTCGCGACGCGCCGGTCAGTGGCCCCGAGGCGTTGGACATCTTTCAGAAAGCGCGCGGGCGTGGGAGCAGCGGCTGCAAGGGGCGCGTTCAGAATCTGCGGCCCTACGCCAGCACGGCCACGGCGCGCTCGACGAAGGGAGGCGCTACAGTACCGGCAACATATAACCGACTCTGAAAGTTCGATGCGGTGTTGCCGCACATGACTACGCACTTGGCTCCACCTACATGTCAGATCAATGAAATCGCAAAACATTATCATTTACCGTACCAGGCGAATGCCGGAGCAGTACCTTAACAAACGGGCCACGGACCGCGCGCGATCTGTCCTTCCTCTTCCTTGTTCTATCCTCATACACTCACACTAACATGCACTACACTACCACATATTCCGGGAGACCGGTCGGGAGCTTAGAGCTTGTCCCGGCTGGGGCGGTGCCCTGCTGGTGGGAGAGTCCTGGTTAGGGGGAAACCCGACTAGCCGACGGTAGGTCGGTGCCGGATCTCGCCATCCAGCGGGGGAAGATCACCGCCATCTCTCGAGAGAAAATATGCGCTACACTAACGGGACTAATGACCAAAGCAGTTAACACACCCGGTAACACGAACAAATCTATCAATCAAATTAACTTTTACCAACAGGCGATGACACGTCTTGGATGTTTACGTTCATAACTTTCACTAATGGAGAAGCTTATCGCCTCCGCGACGTCGTGGGAGTCAGACAAGCGGCAACGGAGAACCCTGGCTGTGAGAAAGTAAACAAATCCTCGCACGCTGATTCCTTCAGAGCAGGTCACATGACGTACCACAGCACGTGCCGAGAGAAGTGCCAGAGTCGCTTAAACGCTGCCGGTTTCAAAATTTTTCTTTATATATTTCTTTTAGAAATTTCTTCTCTTAGATATTATGTATGAATTTAACGGAATAACATACTTGCCGGCCTCAATAGCCGAGGTCGCTAAGGCTCAAGGGCCGGAGCAGCCTCGACTCGAAGGGCCGCGAGTTCGAATCCCGCCTCGCATGTTGTCATTATGTACTCTCCCTACAGTTAAAACAATCACAGAGGGCGCTGCATGACCAAGGTGGTAAAAGCGACCTTAAAATATATAAAACACCAATTATGAAAAATGTTCGGACAATGTATAAAAATTGTTGACAATTTATATCACAAATAATTTTTCAAATAATATTATTTGCTCATGTAATAACAATGAAACGGAAAACTACATATTTCACAATTGTTGCGATTTTACCTATTTCTTCTTTACCATGTCATTCTCTTCAAATTTCATACATCCTGAACTGGATCTTCGTCATGAGGGCTCGAGGTGGAGGTGAGTTTCCATGAACACTTCAACGAGAGAGTTTAATGAGGGAGTGTGACAGCACTTTCGAGAAAACCCAAACACAAAGAGGAACCCATACTTAAACTGAAACAAAATGCGCACGTTTCTACTCCAATTAGATGCCATGTTGTGTTGCTCCCGCGGCGATGCGGTGTTCCGCAAGGCGCAATCTCGGACCGCTTTCCTGGTCCAGGGCGTTGAAGCCTCCGGATGGACCTTCGTCATGAGAGCTTGAAATTGACGTGATTTTCCACGAATATTTGGATGAGAGAAAGAGGTTGACTTTTGACAAACACCAAATACCGAGATGGTTGGTTGCTTGGTGATTCCAGGTGCGTCAACAGCTTAGGTTATTAGTCCCGTAAATGTAGTGCATTTTTCTCGGGAGATGGCGGTGATCTTTCTCCGCTGGATGGCGAGATGCGGCGCCGACCTAACGTCGGCTAGCAGGCTTTCCCCCTAACCAGGACTCTCCCACCAGCGGGGCACCGCCCCAACCGGGACAAGCTCTAATCTCCCGACCGATCTTCCAGAATGTATGGTAGTGTAGTGCATGTTAGTATGTGTGTGAGTGTAAAGGGAGAGGATAGGAGGAGAGAAAGGAAAGATCGCGCGCGGTCCGTGGCCCGTTTGGAAGGGTAATGTTCCGGCATTCGCCTGATGTTGATCGGAGACACCACAGAAAACTACCGATCAGAGGAGCTGGCCGCTATAATTCTCCTTGAAATACCGACAGAATTCGACCTAGCTGAAACGTTAGTGCCGCCGTCGGGACTCGAACCTAGGTCCTCCCGTTCAGAGACGCTGCAGTGGCATCAGTTGATGCACTGAGCTACCGCTCCCCCAAATACCGAGAGGATCCCGTCCTTGAATAGAAAGAAAATGGGCACGTTTCTACTCCAATGCGACGACGTGTTGCAGTCGGGGCCGCGGTGTTCCGCAGGGCGCCATCCCGGTCCAGGGCGTTGAAGTCTCCGGGGCGCCGCAGGGTCAGCGGCCTCGCGAGGGGGGCGGGGTGGGGGCGAAGGCGAGGGGCGGGGCGGGGGCGGAGGCGAGGGGGCGGGCGGGGGCGAAGGCGAGGGGGCGGGGCGGGGCGGAGGCGAGGGGGGCGGGGCGGGGCGGAGGCGAGGGGCGGGGGGCGGGGGCGGAGGCGAGGGGGCGGGGCGGGGCGGAGGCGAGGGGCGGGACGGGGCGAAGGCGGGGGGCGGGCGGGGGCGAGGGGCGGGGCGGGGGCGGAGGGGGGGGGCGGGGCCCGGTATCTGGCACAGAGAGCGAAAGCGCGCGCAATGCCACGGCGAGTGGGCGGCAGCCGCGTGTTCCCCTCCGCGGAGCAGGAATGCGACCCCGCCCAGCGATGGCAAAAAACATCCGTGTTTTTAAAACATCGATATTACATCGATGTTTTGTTGTAGATATCTTCTGAGGATCGTTGTATTTGCCCAGAATCATTAACGTTTTCAAAAAAAATCTCATGATATAAATATAATTTTCAGTGTGTATTTTATTTGTGCATTGCTCGCAATCAAGAGTCATTGACAATCGTCACTGTTTTCGACCCTCAGGCGCCACGAAACCGTTTGCTATTGGGAACCATTCTCCAGTGCCGTTATTTTTTAAAAAAAATATTTTGTTTGTGGTAATATTGATATTTTATCGATGTTTTTGTCAACATCGAAAACCTTTTGGTGATGTATCGAAGTATAGATGTTTTGCTAAGATTGTCAATTACTAGCCCGGCCCCCACCGCCTGAGCCCGTAGAGCCCACACTGTCCGCAGTGGGCTCAAACACAGGTCCATCCATAACGAATTTGGAGCGGCAAAAGTGGTTCAAGGAATCAACTAACATCACTGCAGTGTCGCTAGGGTTCCATTCCCAAAGGTGGCAGGAGTTTCGACACTAGCCAGACAGATAGGTCACATCCAGTCGCTGTCTGGAGGAGAATTCCAGCGACCGGCTGCTCTGGTAATTTTCCGTGGCTTCTCTGATCAACACTAGGCGAATGCCGGAGCAGTAGCCTATCAAACGGGCCACGGACCGTGCGCGAACTTTCCTTCCCATTCCTTGTCCTATCCTCTTCCCTTACACACACACACTTACACTAACATGCATTACCACCCTCGGGAGACCGAATCCGGAGCCTAGGGCTTGGCCAGCTGCGGCAGTGCCCCGCTGATGGGAGGTATCTTGTTGGGGAGATACTTTGCCAGCAAACAGACGTGTAGGTCAGTGCCGTGGCTAACCAGAGGGAAGATAAAAACATGCGTTACACTTCCGGGACTAAAGACCATTGCGGTTCACGCGCCCCGGATCACTAATCAATCAAGTAACCAATCAATGAGCAATTTGTGTGGGAAGAGGGGAAAGCGGGTTCGCAGCAGGTTTTCATGACATCTTCTCGCTTCTCCTATCTCTCATTTGCTCCACCATTTACATCATAACGTAGTTATTAACATCACATAAACATCATTCGGCAATGTTTAGGAGCAGGAGGCATCGTTATAAATAAATTTATGTATCCGTATCTATGGAAGCTCTGGGACGTTTTTTCTAGTAGAACAGTAGCACCTTATCTTCTGGTAACATATGCGTGACGAGGTTTTGCGTTGTCAGTACCTACGACCACGTTCTTGCTTTTATCGGACGGTTGTGAAATAACGAAGGATGATTAAGATGACGTCAATAGATATATTCCAAGAAAGTGGAGGAGCACTACCAGATCCGACAACACACGAAGGTGGTAGGTTGATCGTCCTTTGGACACAATTCAACAGGACACTTTCAACTTTTCATGCAAGTATCAACCGAACAAGAAGCAAAGTTGCTTCATCTAAAAATATCAATTTCGGAAAAATATTACACCTAAATACGTCACCAAAATGTTAATTATATTTTACAACTGCCCTCCATCACTATTATCCAAATGGAAAATGTTTCCCTTATTCCAATGAATTTATTTTACAACTTTGTAAAAATATAACAGTTGAATTTTATATATATATATATATATATATATATATATATATATATATAATACGTTACATACTAAACCCTTTTCTGTATTTATCAAAAACACTGATCCTATCCCCTTTGTCTTCTAATAACCACCTCACTTTATCCTGCATATTCCACCTTGCCAATATTCTTCCTCCCACAAAAACCAGATATCTCTCTAAAATTGTTCCCAATCTTCTCCTTCCATCTCGCAGATCCTACACTTTCTTCCTCAGTATTAAGCAATATTTACTCGCTCTAATTCATTTCCTAACCTATATCTTGCTATGGTACGCCTGTCGCTTTCCTTACATTTATCTTTTAAACATCCATCTGAATCATTCTAAAACCTTTATTAAAATTTTAATTCCTTATTTTTTCGTAATCTTCCTGCAATAACTAATCTTTTTCTCTTTGGATCATTTTTTACTTATTTCTATCCCGCCTCCTCCTACCCTGACACCTCCAACGAATAACCATTTTTATTCCAAAAACTTTCCCTTTCCAAATCAGATTTCCAGCCTCTTCTTTTTATCTATATCCCAAAAACTTGTTTAATAACTCATTAACCCTCCCTTGCCTAATCCTTTCCTCTAACTTCTGTTTCCCTTATTCGTTTTAGCCTGACTGGGAAACTGAAAGCAGAACAACTGAACTTACGCAAACTGGCCTAGATGACCCATGGAAAGATCAAAATTTGGGTTTAATCCAAGGTTGCGATAGTCAAGGCTGTGAAGTCGAAGTCACAGCTGCAATATCTAATGCTGAACTAATCGGAATCCACCCCAATAACAGCCAATAAAGCAACCTAATAATACCTAAATAAAGCCAATAAGGCTAAACTAATTTTTATTATAAATGATTCTTCTCGTTGAACGCGATTACTGCAAACAGTCCAGAAGGTATCATCGGCGCAGCACAACTTCAGATCCTTTGCAACTCAACTAAATAAATAAAATAAATAAATAAATAAAAAAAATTTAAAAAAAGCCAACCCGCTGCAAACAATCGGCGGGAGCAGGCACGCAGTTAAAATGTGATCTAGGCAATGACTACGACTCATAATAATGGCGTATAAATGTCATATAATATCCAATGGATTATTGACCAAATTACTGAAAATGTATTAGTAAAACTGATTCGGACATCCGCAACGGTGATAGTTTTTAAATATAAAAATAACTTTCATCTCAGAAAAACTGAACACTTCAAATAAGTTATATTAATTTTTGTAAATTCTTTTAATTGTCAGAACGTGATGCTTGCTTTCAAAAATATAAGTTTTGAACTGTCAAGACAGATTTGTAAATCATCTAATAACTGACCATATTATCTGAAACCAACTTTTGACCCCACTCAACTTGCAAGACTGACGTGCGGTGTGACGAACAGGAAGAGAAGCCATCTGCCATCTGCGCCCAGCGCTTGCGTAACTCAGCTCCAACGCTCCCAGCGGCAGCACTCACAACTACAATCGCCGCCTCAATGGGGCCATTCAAGAGAGTGAATTGGCGGAATGGCACGGCCAAGTAGCCAATAACGCCTTTCGCGGCGTCTTCACCGGCCGGTGATATGCGCCGTACACTCGCACTTACGGAGCAGCTTCCGGGACAAACGTACATTTTATTTATTTTATTTTCGTCAAAAAACAGTTAAAAACTGCGTATGACGTGCTATGGGGAAAAGTGAATTGTGTGCACATTTTCAAAATTCTGTGATCCCTACACTAAGTCATATATTACTACTTAAATTTTGAATTTTTGAAAGGGAGAAAAAAAAACAAAAAAACTCCCATGTAATAAAATCTATTTTCAAGGATAAATAGAAATAAATTTTGAATTTTGAAAGGGAGAAAAAAAAACAAAAAAACTCCCATGTAATAAAATCTATATTCAAAGATAAATAAGCAATAAATTTTGGCTCTTATTACTTCCTGCCGCGACAACATGGAAACGATAATTTGAATAATTGTATTTCCCACTGAATTCTAGAAGATGTGCACAGAAAATGAAGTTACATTTATGTCCAGAAGCAAAACAAGGGGCCATCTCAGCATTTGCTCAATGGATCAGGGAAACTGGATGAAAAACCTGATCGAGATGGGACATTTCGACATATTCTTCAAAAGGAAATGTGTATGAGCACTTTAATGGCGATGAACGTTACAATCGTAATTATATGTAGTTTCAGAATCAACTAAAACCAAATATTTACAATGAATCATTGAATAATCAAAAGTTATGAGATTGAAAAATAATACGAAACTTTTTTTATCTTCTTTATGGATCTCCTACCCCCGGCTCACTCCCCGCACGTCAGAATTTTTAGAATAATTTGCGGTAGATACCAACAAATAATCATGCCGAGTGTTTAAACTCCTGGATTATTTTCCTTCGATCACCAATTTTTTTTGTCTAATTTGACTCATCTAAATGTCGCCAAAGAAAATGCGATAATAGAGGTGAAAACACGTTGATGCGTCGTCATTCGCGAAGATGGCTGACTCACAAACTTTTTCACTTTGTCAGCATTATTTGCGCCTTATATACTTTTACTATCTAATGCATTTTCATCATCGTTCACAATTAAATGACTCAACTGTGAAATAGAAGTTTCGAGTGACGGTAAAAGATGATGGCTTACGAACGCATTTGAAAGCTCAGAGTTTACGCATTTCGCTTCGTCGGCAAATCACCACGAAAATTATTGGATATAAACAATGCCTACATCCTAACATTGTCGTGGTTTAGAAACAGACGTAAATATCACAGGAAACTTCTATAAAGAAGAGGTTGAAAGACTTATTTAATGGAACTAACTAATGGGAATGTACGTCATGGCCAAACTTCTCTTCGAGTACCACTAGTTATTACTAAACAATTAGAAACTCATCAGTTTTTCAAGGGCATGATAACCTTTAAAGGTCTAAAATTGAGGGATAAATTTCATTGACAAAAATGTCTGGCTTTAATATTGGAAATGTAAGACAGGTTCGAAAAAAAATTGCCTTGCAATTTTCCAAATTTCATGAATTTTAATGAATATCTTAACATTACCATTGCACTTTATGCTAGTGCAGAAAAGAAATTCTTGTCATTTTTCATTAAATTTTCAAAATGTTCCAGGGGCTTCAAGTAAAATCCTCCAAAAACCAAAAATATGTTAATGATTTCCGGAACGGCCCAACTATATCTTACTCCTGACGTATTTACCAAGTTTCACCTCAAAAGCTTCTAATCTTACCGTTATGCGTGACACACACTACGTATGTACAATAACAATAAAGAAAATCAGTATCAAAGAATTTACTATCATAGAATGTCGGTGGAATGACTTTAGTGACCCGTTTAAAACACAGCATTGTATTCACTATATTCAATTGTAGAGAATATGCAGATTAAAGGAGAGGGAATGTCAAATTTGTTTTCTCGACATAAACTCAAAACACATTTATAGTCTGTTGCATTCCAAAGAACGAGAAGTAAAAGTATAGTTATTGAGTTATACACGTTTCATACTGGTCGAATACATAAGATCAATTCATTTGAAACTTCGCAAATTTGCTTTGCTGTTTGTTGGCTTTCTCTCATTTCTTCCAGTGGCCTTCAAATATTTGCCTTCTCACTAGACATACTGTCGACTTCTGCCTGCATGTACACGAGCCTTATTTTGCACTTTGCAGCCCGCACCAGCTTCAGAGACGTCTAGTCATATCATGCGTCATCACCAGTGTTTGTTTTTGACTATCAATAAATATTTATTATTACACTTCATTTATTACATAACATAATATTAATTGATTATTACGTTAATTGATTATTTTAGAACTATTAATCGGTAGATACTATTCAGTGCCGGTACTAAGCTTCGGGCGATCGCCCGGTGCCTCACAAGTCAAGGAGGTCCGATGATGAGACTTAAGGGAAAAAATAGTAAAAAATTGAAAAAGAAACTAGAAGTCGATAAAATCGTTATCGTAATTTTATAAACCGCGAGACAGTAGTCTAATATTTCATAAACTTTTCAATTAATGCTTTTAGCTTAAATAGTTAAGTATACCTATTACTTAAAGAAAGGACTCATTCCAATATATGTTTCAAAAATATTTTTATATCCATTTATGAAATAAAAAATGTATGTAATCAAATTATGATAACATTAAAAATGGTTCTACTGAATTTCATATTTATTATTTTGTATATTTAACAACAGTGATTTCATTGAACACTAACTAAACACAACATTTTTTAGCATTTGCAGCACACCGAGGAAATTGTATTAATTGATCACTAAATACTTTTACTTAACACTATTATCTAAAACATATTTCCATTTTTTTCTAGCTTGAACGTTGTAAATTTTATTATTGGTAGAAATAAAATAACTCATACATTTTTTTGATACAACTTTCCTATTTTTATTAGGGGGCGGGGCTACGTATCAGCATTGCCCCGAGCCCAAATTGTCTAGCACTGCCACTGATCCTAATGGAGTAATGTGAATTCTTGGTTATCGGTTCACGTGGAGTAACCGCACACCCGCAGTGTGGTGAGTGCGGGCAGCATAGCGGCACGCGCCTCGCAGCCTCCGCTGCTGCCGCTTTCTCCCCCGCTGCGGCGAGCGGCCAATGGGCTCCCAACGCGCTGCGAGCGCCTACACTCGCCCGCCCCCGCCCGCCCGACCCTCGCTCGCCCGACCCTCGCTCGCCCGACCCTCGCTCGCCCGACCCTCGCTCGCCCGACCCTCGCTCGCCCGGCCCTCGCTCGCCCGGCCCTCCCCCGCCCGGCCCTCGCTCGCCCGACCCTCCCCGCCCGACCGACCCTCGCTCGCCCGACCCTCGCTCGCCCGGCCCTCGCTCGCCCGGCCCTCGCTCGCCCGGCCCTCGCTCCCTGCGGCGGACACTTGCTGTTTTTGATTCATCGATCGATTGATAATGATTCGGGAGCGTCGACTACAATTGTCATTTGTCGCGTAAGTGTAGTGCGTGTTTTTCCTCGAAAGGTGGCGATGGTATTCCCCCACTAGATGGCGAGATCCGGCGCTGACCTCCCGTCGGCTAGTGGGGTTTCCCCCAAAACAGGTCTCTCCCACCAGCCGGGCACCCCTCCTCCCAGCCGGGACAAGCCCTAAACTTCCGACCGGCCTCCCGGCATGTGTGGTAGTGTACAGTATGTTTGTGTGTGTATGTGCGTGTGTGTAAAGGATGAGGATAGGACAAAGAAGAGGTAAGAAAGATCGCGCGCGTTCCGTGCCCGTTTGTTAGGGTACTGCTCCGGCATTCGCCTCGTGTTGATTGGAGAGACCACGGAAAACTACCAATCAGAGCAGCCGGCCGCTAGAATTCTCTTCCAGATAGCGACTGAATTCGACCTAGCTGACAAACTAGAGTCGCAAATTCTTTCGTCGGGCCTGGAACTTACGATCTCCCAGTCAGAGGGACTGTAGTGACATCAGATGATGCCCACAGCCACAGCTTCCGTTCTGCGTTTGATGCTTATTTATTATTTAAAGTACAGTAATCTCTCAACCCGCGAATTCCCTATTCGCGAGTTGCAATTAGAGAAATGCTACCCGCTTTGACATTCGCGTCATCAACATTCACTAGTGCGTCTTTTTGTTATTCTTCAGCGTCATCTGGGAAACGAAGTTGGGAAGCACTAGAGCTCAAAGTATCACGTTTTGCAAAAATGTCAGTTGGAATGTCAATTCACATTTGATAATAACAATTGTAATATAATTCAATTCAGTTGGAACAAACTGGAGGTAAATGGTTTTGCCACATAAACAAAAAAGCCATTCAGGATCTGGTCAACTCTCATTGTAATGAGCTCACTGAAGAGGAGTTTCGGGAAATCATCAGCGATGAAAACCTTCTCGAACGTAATGATAAACTCATGGAAGAGAAACTGCAGCCGGGAGCAATTTAAATGTCAAAACTGTTAATGGAGTTCTAAAACATCAAGAAGCTCGATACGAATATGGAAATAGCTCCGAAATTCCAGAGAGAAATAGAAGCAACAACTCTTACATACTTTGATATTAGAAGGGCGATGAAACCAAACAATTACCAAATCCTATATCCAATCACTTTCAACTTTGAAATAAGTTTCAAATATTGTTTTATTTCTTCTCTTTGGTATGCTAATTGTGATTTCTATTTGTGGAGGCGTTTACTCTGTACTGGTGCAATTGTTTTGTCAAATTATTTATTTATTTATTTATTTATTTAAGTTTTCGATTTCCACGAACTTAACTTTATTAAAAGGTCGACTCAGCATTCGCGGATTTGATATTCGCGATGCTTTTTGTAAACTTTCGCGAACATTGAGGGATTACTGCATAAGAAGTTGTCTACATGGAAATCACTGCTAGAAAGTTAACCACTCTTACTTCGTACAAGTTCAGTAATTTAATACAAACATTTTGTTTGTGAACATTTTTTAATAAAAATAAAGAACATGGAAATCACTGCTAGAGAGTTAACTACTCTTACTTCGTACAAGTTCAGTAATTTAATATAAACATTTTGTTTTTTTTAAAAAAAATTCTTAACCAGCTCAAACATTTCACGATTAAATTATGTTCGTACTTTTAAGGATTGTGAAAATAATAGTCCAAAGACGGTGATCACAAGACTTTCGTTTTTATTATTCGCTTTCCAGCTCTATCCTGAAGGTTGTACCAAGCTCGCGGTGCTTCGGTGCTTTCACGCTACACAAGCACATAGCGAGCGTGGCGCTGCCTTGTGTCCGGTGCAAGTAACGCTTTCTCCTCCCACACCGCGGGTGGAGCGCGAAAGCATTTTATGATTTTGCTCACAATGTGAAATGTGTCACTTGATTTCTCACGCCCTGTGGTCAAACCGCACTAACACGTCGTAAACATTATTATAAATAGACCCCGGAACTCCTCGCACTAAAAAAATTAAAAATGTGTATGAAACCATACACTTCCAACCGGGAAAATATGTCCTTAAAATAGCCATATATGGCTTAACACTAAGAATATGCGGTAAAGAGAAATATAGTTAGCAACAGTTAACATTTACTTATAGGTAATCTTCATTTTACTCTAGTACAAAACGCGTATAATAAAAATATATTTTTAAACATTTCAATAAACACAAAAAAAGTTTCAGTGAGAGAACCAATAGCTTTGTTACAAGATGCCGTCACATTAAGATCAGTTGACTAAGTACATGCGCACGAATAAAGTTAAAGAAAGTGAATCGAATCAAGTGAAAACAATCTTGTCTGAAGACTATCGGAAACATTATATTGGTATTCTAACATAGGCATAGCTTAATTCCTTTTTCTAAAAGAGAAATGCACGAAAATACCCGCTTATATACAAAAATCTGTAATACATGACTTTAAATATGCCGCATGAATTAAAATACGCAGGTAAGGAAAAATATCTCAGAAATATGCAGTTATGCAAAAGGAAAATGGGATAGATTCATTTTATGTTTGGTGATAGGTAAAGTTATAAACATTTCCTTTCGACATGCGGAATCAATAAAAATATACAATCGCATTATAATTCCGCGGTCTAATTATAAGAATAATTTATTACGTAATTCCTTTTTCTAGAAATTATAAATCGAAATAAGAGTTAAATGATGTCAAAAAGTAAAACGGATCATTATACAAGTAATATAATCATGGAGAACAAATGCCCTTTTGATTTTCATCGAAAAGCCAGAGAGATATTCAACCTTCATATTGTGCCATTCTTCATATTGGGAGTAAATGTCGAAAATTGCCTGTAACTGAGATAGAAATTTCAGGAAATTTTAGTCTATCAGCATTATCATTTCATTTCAACCCTTAGGGCCAATAACCTTGCGTATAAAAAGCATTTAGCATGAAAATGCTGATACCCCCATAAAAGTCACGTGCACCTAACCTCTAAATGTATAACAGAGCCCCAGTGGGTTGCACGTTCAGGTGGGCCCGAGATGGCCAATTCGCGACCAATAAATAATAATTATTATTATTATTATTAATGACTTTCAATAATTTTTCATCTTTCAGCTATTAATAGTTAAATTGTTGGGAAGGGATTTTGAAACTCAAGAAAGCGTGCGCAGATGATTTTTTATTTATTTATTTATTTATTTATTTATTTATTTATTTATTTATTTATTTATTTATTTATTTATTTATTTATTTATTTATTTATTTATTTATTTATTTATTTATTTATTTATTTATTTATTTATTTATTTATTTATTTATTTATTTATTTATTTATTTATTTATTTATTTATTTATTTATTTATTTATTTATTTATTTATTTATTTATTTATTTTACGTCAAAAAAACAGTTAAAAACTGCGTATGACGTGCTATGGGGAAAAGTGAATTGTGTGCACATTTTCAAAATTCTGTGATCCCTACACTAAGTCATATACTACTTAAATTTTGAATTTTGAAAGGGAGAAAAAAACAACAAAAAACTCCCATGTAATAAAATCTATTTTCAAGGATAAAAAGGCAATACATTTTGACTCTTATCCATGTTGTCCTTCAGAATAATACTTACTGGCGCGAAAACATGGAAACGATAATTTGAATAATTGTATTTCCCACTGAATTCTAGAAGACGTGCACAGAAAATGAAGTTACATTTATGTCCAGAAGCAAAACAAGGGGCCATCTCAGCATTTGCTCAATGGATCAGGAAAAACCTGATCGAGATGGGGGTCATTGACCCGGAAGCTGCAGTACAATAGTTGTTACAGGTTGTTTATACTCATTTATACAGCCCAAATGGTAAATAATGCATTATGTATCATTGGTAAAATTAATGTTACTTTTCTTGTGATGCTCAGTATAGTCTCTAATTGTATAGAAACAGTTATGCAGCAGAAACGATTTCACTTGGGATTTAAACTTTTCTATTGAAGTTAATCGTTTAATGTCATCTGGCAAAGTGTTGTAAAATAATGTACATGTATTGTATGTGAATTTTTGTAATGAGCTGTTGATACTGTCACCTGGTGAATATGATTTCTACGTCGAGTGTTATAGTAATAGACTTCGGCATTTTCTGAAAATATATTCCCGCCCGAAAATATATTTTCTCCCCCATACGTCACATACAGTTTTTGACGGTTTTTGACTAAATAAATAAATAAATAATATATAATAATAATAATTATTATTATTATTATGTAATACATAAATAATAATAATAATAATAATAATAATAATAATAATAAAATAATAATAAAAAAGGGCCCTAGTTGACCAACCTTGAAACTATTTAAAATATAGTAATACAATTAACGGAACCAAAGAACAAACCAAATGTAAAAAGAATTTGCCCACAAAATATCAGCGAAATGAAAACCAAAGTTAAAAAATACTACACCTGTTTAATTGTACGTTTCCAGTCACTAGCCCTACTGTCACCAATAAATACCTCGCAGCCTGTCTGCGTTACTTCAGAAGTTAAGCAATTTCTATTTTTTTTAAATTTCGATAATTTTACATCCCGGTACAGAGATCAGTCAACATCAAAGAAGTTAACAAATGCCGAGAAAAAGTTCTGTGACGAACTCCCTGACGCGGTGAAATAACGAATTGATGAGAGAAAGTTTCTCGATGACCACGTAGCAGTTGTCGTTTATATGAGCTGGAGTGGGTTTTTTTCTTTCTTTCTGAGAGATCGTTAACAAGTTTTCCTTCTTCCAGTTCGTTAGAAGTCACTAAATCATTAGTATAACTCTGTTCGATGTTACTTCAAGATGCTTCATCAACCATCCAATATACAGGAGAGAAGACTTGTCCCTTGAAATTACTCCCTTGATATCTTTACATTTTTTCATTAACAAAAGCGATGCATTAGAACTTGAGTGTAGCCTGCATGAGAAGCAACACAATCATATATTAGTATTTTTCGCCACGTTTTACATTTGTTTCACATTAAAGAAATGTAGTTATCTTCTCCAAAAATGAGAACCTGCTCTTTTATATGTACGCTTGAGTATATTAAAAAATTACCCAAATCATCTACTTTTTTGAAACTTTAAAACATTTCTGAAATCAAAGTTTAAATCGTGATATAAATCTGAAGAAGAAGAAGAAAAAAACAGGAGAAAAGAAGAAAAAAAGAAATCAACAAATTTTCGCGTAGAATGACCATACCATATAAATACATTTAGAACGATGTTATAGATGAAAAGGTGTATTATCTAATTGCGTTGTTCTTAATCATTAAAATATTTGAAAATATTAATATCGAGAAAAAAGAGTGTTCATACGTCAAACATGCGCTTGTAATCATTAGATTTGGCGTGCCGAGTTTTAAAACACAAAATGTTAACTTTCTTTACATCACATTTTATTTCTTTATTTAGATGGAAGGGAAGGTCAAAGCTCCATAAATTGTTAACGACATTGCAACGCGGCAAAACAGCAATCCAGAAAAGTGTCAACCCGCCTTCCCAGAACCCAAAAACGAAAACACCTTCAATCCATCAATGCCAGTCGTTCGCCACTCGTCATTGGAGCCAGAGCCTTTAGTTAAGTTAAAGTTAATGCCTTATTTTACGTGGCGAGACTCGGGCCATCAGGCCCGCTCTTCCGTCTAACCACGCAAATTTCGTTACACTCCTTTCACCACCTAGCGGAGAAAGGAGGTATTATCTTGGGCGACGAAACAGGCGGATCTCAATTTTGCTCACAGGCTTCTTTTAGGCTTGAGGATCTTTTACATGCAGTAAATCTACTACATAGGACAGCCGGCTTTACTTCCCGTCCGAAGGATGGCGTACGAGGGATTTTTTCGCCCTTAAAATTCCGCGGCTTGGATCGGGTTTGAACCCGCAAACTCGGGTACAACAGTCCGGTACGCTGATCGTTATACCACCGAAACCGTTTTTAAACACCCATATTCATTTAAACACCCATAAACACCGGCCGTTAGACACCCATATACGTGTAACTGGTAGAGGGAATTGCAGTGGCGCGCTCTCCTCCATCACCTTCTTACATGAACTAAAATACGAACTATTTTTTTTAAATTTTTGTTGCATCTATACCTTGACGCAACGCGTCTCCAAGCCCCTTAAGGGGCGTTGAGCGCTTTGCACTGGGGAGTAATCCTCCATTAATATGCTTTATTTTTGGAGTAATCCTCCGTTACAATAATCTCAAGTCAAGTCTCGTCACGTCGCAGTCAGTCTGTGCCTTTTATCCCTTCGGCCAGGGGCTCGACGACGTTAGATCCCGGGGTTCCTAGCCGGTCGAGCAACCAAGAACCCGCGAGTCTCGAATTCGGTTAACCATCGTGACTTCACGGAGCGTAGTAAACGAATTCGGCTAGCGCCGCCGCCGCTGTTGGCAGCGATACTTAAAATGTGGTGGCTGTTGCTTGGATTCGCGAGACGCAAGTAGGTGCGTAATGTTACAAAAGACAATGTCTATGTTCGCGCTTTCTTATATGTATATATTACGAATAATTGATCATTTAGAAGACAGTCTTCGTATTTCTCACAAATTAGCCAATTTTTATGTGCGGAAGGTGGCGAGCATAACCTGCAGTTGTACACGGCTACACTAGCGCCCCCTATAGTAGCATCCTCGAGGGGTTTTTTTTCTTTCTGTATTTTTTTATTTGTTTTGGTTATTCAAGATCGCATCAACGTCCAACCATTAGCGACCACAATTGGAATTACAGTTATGGTAAGTATGAAGATAAAACGATACGGGGGTGAAAGGACGAACACAAATACAACCACGCCCGAGGCGGGATTCGAACCCGCGATCTCCCTTAGGTCCCAGACCACTATGATACTACTGCCTTAGCGATCTCGGCCACCGGGCCGACTCCTTCAGGTTCGTTTCCGGTTTTGATGGAGAGTTGCAAGGCCCTGATTGGAGTGTTAGACTTCCACTATCAGGCACCTACCTCCACACGGATGCTCGCTTTTCCCCTTCGCAACACAACCCTTTCCCTATGCAGCCCTTCCCCGCCCTCACCCTCTCCAACCCCGAAGGCACCGCCCAAGAGACTAGGGCAATTCACAATGCACACGTAAACATAAGCACAACGCATAGACATAAACTCTAATATAAGTGAAAGACTCAAGTATTCACAACGTCCAACATAAAAATATGATTTTCTATTGTCTAAGGAACATTCTAGTTTACTATTAGTTGTATATGAAAATAGATTGCAAGATATCGACTGTGTCCATGGCTTGCGAGTTATATAATATTTTAATTTTAATAAAAATGAAAACTAAATGGTACTACTATGAATACAACTAACTAAACAGTACTATGAATACTACACAAAATTACGAGGTCATACGCTACAAAACAAAGCAGAAAACTATCCAAAATCAACCGTGCAATCTGGAAATCCAGTATTTTTGTTCGCTCTATCGTCTTCGATCCTATTTCGATACTCGATTTTGAGTTACCGATCGGTGAATGGTTCATTTCTTATTTCTTGCTTAAGCCCAGAAGCTTGAAACGTGCCAGCTTTGCAGTTAACGTCTTACGAGTTACGCTTATGCGAACGCATTTTGAACGAGTCCGCTTATGGACGTGGTCCTAGCTTTTATGCTAACACCATGCTTATGTTTATGTTTGCATTGAGAATGGGCCTTAAGCTTCAGCGGCCGCTGTAAATATTAGCTCCTCTGCTGCCCGGACGACGGCGCGTCCTAGGCACAGGTGCTAACGTTTCGGCCGAATACTGCCCTGAGGAAGGTCTCAGAATGGCAGCCGAAATGTTGGCAACTATGCCTAGGACGCGGCGTGGTCCTTGGTCTTTTTTTTCGTAACGCGACTATCACAACCCGCCATTGTCGATGGGGCTTTCAATGAAATCGCTAGTCCTTCGCTAGTAGTAGAACACTTTCTTACAGGGTACGGCAACCACGCCCTTTTAATACATCGATGGATGACAGGTTGCATCTCATATAGGAAGCAGGCGAATAATCAATTATCAATCTATCAAAATAAGCTCCGTACATTGGTAGTCGATCATCAAAAAGTTGGGACACGATCAACCTATTTCTTAGAAGTGATTAGAAAGAGTGAGCCGTCAAACATAGTTATTTTTTAATATAGATAAGAGATATCGCACAATGAAAGAAATGCTTTGTTTCGCGGTGAGAACTTCCGGAGCTTTCCTGCAAGTTCTTTCTCGCTACTACACACTTCGAAACAAGATTCATTAGCACCGATTTCTCGTCCAAAGCCAAGAAAATAGTAAATATTCTTACAAAGGTCAACGTGTATACTTTTGTTTTACAAAATAGTTCGTTCAGGTGCTCTGAGATCATTTGCAGCCATTGATGGACTTGTTCCCAAACAACGATGGAATGTTTATGGATGACAATGCCCCATACGCACAATGTCCCAGTGAACCAACTTCGTCACAATTGTTCACGTTCGGTTTCAAGAATATTCTGGATGTTTCGAGCGAATGATATGGACACGCAGATCGCCCGACATGAGTCCAATCTATTATTTATGGGACATAATTGAGAGATCAGTTCGTGCACAAAACCCTGTCCCGGCAACACTTGGCATGACTCAATATAGATGCAGAGGTCAACCAACGATGTGTTCTGTCCATTTCGCGTCGAGTTTCTGCACTTCGCCGGAAAAAGGAGGTCCGACACGTTATTAGGAGGTATGCCATGGCTAGGGGGCGGATTTCATGAAATGTAATTTTTTAAACTTTAGAACAATGCATTTTAGTATAGACTTTAATAGATAATTATGTGTTATGACAAAAAGAAATAATCCAATTTCATTTTTTTTTCGCCGATTTCGACCACTAGGCCATTTTTCACCCCTTTCCGTCATTTTTAAAGCATTTTCCGCTTTTTTAATCAATCATTTTAATGGTACTTGCTTCAAATAATATTAACAAGATGCAATAATAGTGTTCTGCTCAAAATTCCTGAGTTCCCTACTCGATTTCTTCGCTCAGAAATTGTAATGTCAACCGCTGTATGTAATTCAAGGTTCCAGTGATGAATATCAGCGCCATTCTGGGTTCGGACGATTTCCCGATAACTAAAGAAAGAGATTACCTGATAAAGAACAGTCCAAACCAAACATTTACAAGGTAAGTTCACTTGAGTGTTAGCAAGAGGCCTCGATTATATCAGTAACATACCCAACAGCTTGAGTTGCTCATCTAAACTGGATTTGATCTTTTTTGTCAATTCTCTGAGAGTGTGTGGTGTCGATTCTCTGGGAATTTTTGCTTTTAGGGCATTTTTAAAACATTTATTATTGATCGCTTTTTGGCGATGTTTTGGGTCATCAAAATCCCCCTCTAGTCATGACTTTTGTACCGGGAGCGGTAGCTCAGTGCATCAACTGATGTCACTGCAGCGCCTCTGACCGAGAAGTCCTAGGTTCGAGTCCTGACGGCGGCAGGATTTTCGACACTAGCTTTCCAGCTAGGTCGAATTCAGCCGCTGTCTACAAAAAATGCTAGCGGCCGGCTGCTCTAATCGGTAGATTTCCGTGGTTTCTCCGATCAACACCAGGCGAATGCCGGAGCAGTACCCTACCAAACGGGCCACGGACCGCGCGCGATCTGTCCTTTCTCTTCCTTGTCCTACCCTCTCCCCTTGCACACACACACACACACACACACACACACACACACACACACACTTACACTAACACGCACTACACTATCACATATTCCGGGAGACCGGTCGGGAGCTTAGAGCTTGTCCCGGCTGGGGCTGTGCCCTGCTGGTGGGAGAGTCCTGGTTAGGGGGAAACCCCACCAGCGACGGTAGGTCGGCGCCGATCTCGCCATCCAGCAGGGGGAAGATCATCTTCATCTCCCGAGAAAAAGCATGCACTACACTAACGGGACTAATGACCAAAGCAGTTGACGCGCCCGGAAACCTGAAAAATCAATCAATCATGACTTTTGTCACCTCAAGAGTAAGACCCTGGATTCCTAGCTCTGCTTCCTCTCGCAACAGGTCGTTGCCCCCGGCACCCCAGGCACAGCGCTGGCTTTCTGCGCTGGGATAATCGCTGCGGCGGCGCAGCCTCGGAAATGGAGACTGTCGCGGACGTCGCTTTCGCAACCGCCGTCGCCAGCCGCAGCCCATCCGTAAAAGCGTTATTTGGCGTGCGTCAGCACCTTGCAACACCACACACTCCCACGCGCGCAAGGAGCTTCCCGACATCCGAACGGCGGTGGCTTCGCGCTGGAGCTCACATCTCAGCAGCGCAGGAATAAATCATAGAATGATAGTGATTCCGAGCGCGTCAACCACTACGATCATTATTCTCGTAAGGTTGGTGCATCTTGTTCCTCGGGAGGTGGCAGTGATCTTCCCCCGCTGGGTGGCGAGATCCGGCGCAGACCAACCGCCGGCTAGTGGGGTTTCCCCCTAACCACGACTCTCCCACCAGCGAGGCACCGCCCCAGCCAGGACAAGCTCTAGGCTCTCGACCGGTCTCTAGGAATATGTTAGTGTAACTGTGTGTGTAAGGGGTGAAGATAGGATAAGGAGGAGGAAGGTGAGATCGCGCGCGGTCCGTGCCCCGTTTTTTGCCGTACTGCTCAGCATTTGTTAGGTGTTGATCGGAGAAACCACCGAAAACTACTGATCAGAGCAGCCGGCCGATAGAATTCTCCTCCCGACGATTGAATTCGACGTAGCTGACAAGCTATGGTTGCATCTCGAACCTAGGATTTCCCAGTCAGAGGGACTGCAGTGACATCAGATGATGCTCTGAGCCATCTCTTTGGGTAGACAGAAATAAGATGCTTAAAATCGAAGACGTCGAATTTTGTTTTACCGACAAAGTCTTCCAATCCACCAATTGAACCGAATTAAAATTTAAAAAATTACCAAAATTCCCCTATTTCTAAAAACTACGCAAATTAAAAGGATTCTATTAGTTTATTTTCAATTCGTGTATTTAAGTATTTACCAATTATACAAATTATTTTTTCCTAAGTGAAGCATTAAACTTAATTGCATTATTGCTGTATTTTTCTAAAAGTACATACTTAACACAATGTCCGGTAATGTAATGAAAGCAGAAGTGCAACCAACATACTCTAAAAATACATATTTAAAGCACTATTAAACATATGAGTATCTTGTGAAGAAACTTGAAATGCAATCAACGTATTTAAGAATACGAGTAGAAGAAAATTCCGGTAATTAGAAACTTGAAATGCAATCAAAAATTTCCAATATAATTTGGATAAATGTAAACATTCGGGAATTTAAAAAAAAATAAATTGAATACGGGTAATGTGAATTCAAGTGCAACTAATATATTCTAAAAATAGGCAGTTGCAACAGTGTGAAATATGCGAGTAATGTAAAGGTACTTGAAATGCAATCAATGTATTCCAAAACTACTATTGACAGTGGAAATATCGGTATGTAAAACTGAAATGCAATCAATGTATTCCAAAACTATTAATTTGGAGCTGTGAGGAATATCCGGGTAATGTGATGAAACTTGAAATGCAATCAATGTATTCCAAAACTACTCATTTAAAGCAATGAGAAATACCCGGGTAATGTGAAGAAACTTGAAATGCAATCAATGTATTCCAAAACTACTCATTTGGAGCAGTGAGAAATATCCGGGTAATGTGATGAAACTTGAAATGCAATCAATGTATTCCAAAACTACTAATTTAAAGCAGTAAGAAATATCCGGGTAATGTGATGGCGCAGCGCGAGGGGTCGCGCGCTAGTGAGAGCGTGTCGCTCGTTCGCAGTCCTCCATTGCACTCGCAGCTGGCGACAGGCGCTTCTCTAGAATTTCATAGTTTCTCGAGGATTCCAGAGGTGAACGTCGCCGCGCTTCTTACTCAACGCCCTTTGCTCGCATTCCTCCGCGCCCCACGAAAACCTCGACGCGACGGCCTCGCGCAAAGAACGTCCCGTCGCGCCGCAGCGAAGAACAAGCGCAGTCCCAGGAGCTTCTTATTAGGACGCTGCTCTCGTAGGAGGAGGCGCAAGGCCGGCCTAGATAGCCGTAGTCGCTAAGGCTGAAGAGCCCTAGTTGTCTCAACCCTGACGAGTAGCGTGATGGGCATCGCCACAAGCTCTAAGCCCCTGACTGATCTCCCGGCATGTGTGTTAATGTAGTTCATGCTTATGTGTGTGTGTACGGGGAGAGGATAGGACAAGGAATGGGAAGGACAGATCGCGCGCGGTCCGTGGCCCGTTTGGTAGGGTACTGCTCCGGCATTCGCCTGGTGTTGATCGGAGAAACACGGAAACTACCGATCAGAGCGCCGGCCGCTAGAATTCTCCTCCAGACAGCGACTGAATTCGACCTAGCCGAAAAGCTAGAGTCGAAAATCCTGCCGCCGTCGGGTCTCGAACCTAGGACCTCCCGGTCAGAGGCGCTGAAGTGACATCACTGAGCTACCGCTCCCGGTCGATCGAGACATCGCTAAAGGGTTTTCGATGTCGATGAAAACATCGACGAGAAAACATCGATATTTTAATTATAAACTAATAAATATGCTATTTTCCTATCCATTTTTTAATTACAGTACGAAAAAGGAATATATTTTATTGTTTGGAGACCAGCATGTTAGTAGTATGTAAACATTATTATCGAATCTAAAAATAAAATTAACAATAAAGAACGTTGTGTTTTGCTATCGATTTCGTGTTTCACTGTGGATTAAGGCAATGGCACGCCTGGCGATAACATACATTCATAAGACGAACAGCTCCCAAACTTCCTCAGATTGCACCGGCGAAATGTGTAGCGTGATATAGAGGGCGATGCAAAACAACGATATTGCTCTGGATTGTTGCTACTCTACAACGCGCCTAAACTCCTTTATTTAAAATAATATTTTAAAAAAGAAAAATTAAAAACATCAATGTTTTTGCAACGAAATATCAATGTGAAGAAAACATCGAAAGCAAAATATCGATGTTAATAAATCGATTTTTCTGTGTAGAAAACATCGAAAGCAAAATATCGATGTTATTATATCGATGTTTCTGTGTAGAAAACATCGTAAGCAAAATATCGATGTTATTATATCCATGTTTCTGAGGGGAAAACATCGATGTTTTTTTTGCCACCCTTTATCCGTGGCCTGTTCTTTACACCGCAACTCATCGAACGAAAGTATCGACCATCACTCAAGCCAACCCAATCCCGATAGGAAACGCAATATTGATGATGAAGAAATCATACAGAGGTTCGGTCAGTGATGTCAAGGTCGATGCTGCCAGCGGGAGTCCATGGCGTAGGCATCACGACGAAATCTCCCCTCGACGCTCAATACCTCACGATTGTAGGGAGTCAAAGTCGACCTGAACGCTTGTACGCTTTATTCATGAAATTCGAGTGGGTAAGATTTTGACAAATAAATTTAAGAACGTTATTTGCTATTACTTATTTATATTTAACTTTTTCATATGCGATTCCACCGAGTTGGAAAAGGGCAGGGTTACTACTGATAGTTGGGCTGAGAAGCTCGCAGCATGCCACGGTGCCAAGATGCCTTTGCCACGGGTAGGAGACTTTGACAATTCCTGGTTTAGGTCTTCGTTCACACTCGAACCCGCTATTTCCCAGTCACTGGTACTCTTGATCGTCCCGTTCCAAACAGCAGGCATTGAACCGAAAGAACAAATTTGAGAAATTGGTCCATTCCTTTTTATTCCCAGAATACTGAAAGTAAAAACATTCCCCGTGCTCTCAACAAAAACAAAGGGGCATGATGGGTAGAGAGGCGCCGACACTTCATAAAACAGACGCCTACCGTTAGGCGCGCTTCAACTTTCATAAAACAAGTGAAATCGTGACGGCCCTCACGGCGCGCGTTCGTCAGCGGGCGGCGTGTTTCGCCCTTTTCCTCCGCGGCGGCGCCACCGTCGCCCTTTCGTGCACGCGCGCCCGGGACCAGCGGCGGAAAACTAACTTCTTCGGCGCTTCTCAGCCCCTCGCCGTCTTCTCACTTGGGGAGCCTTATTTTCCAGGTTGTGTTTATGTTTTGTTTTTTTTATTTATAGTAATAATATCCTTAAATGAGGATGCTCAACAAAGCGCCTTATTTATTCTCAGGACGGACATGTGTGTTTCAGACATTATTTTTCGTTGGTGTTCATTTCTTGTTAGTTTTGTTCATTTTTTTATCTATTTGTATTATTATGAGAGTACGTTTTCATCTTCCATTTTTATTTGTAACAATTTTCGTCATTCTTACTCATAGGAGACTGCATTTTGGTTTGTTTTTTTTTTTTTGTTAAGACGTTTTGTATTCTTTTCTGATATCTAACATGCAATATTTTCCCTTTACAACCACAAAAAAATTGTTTTGAAATTTGATTTCGAATTAGGTTGATAAGGGTATTCCGCAACTGTGTGCTAGAATAAGACCTGTCGCAAATGTAAAACGTGGAGAGAAAATAGACATTATACAAACAATAAAAAAACACGTTGTTTTTTCACTATTTATTTAGATACTGTTGCTTTTTAAGTTTATCTTCTGGACCCAAAATTGTTCGGAAATCTTCTAAAATTCCTCAATCGCAATACAGCAGGCAATTCTCTACAAATCGTTGGTAAAAACTATTTCTATTTTGAAAAATTGTATTAAAATGAAGAAATTGTACTGAAAGTAATTTGTAGTCGTAATATTAAGGGATATACTGATATAAGAAAGAAAACACTAGCTTCAATGTGGAAGGTGTAATACAGGTTCTAAATACGACAAAGTGGACAAAAATTCTAAATACGACAAAGTGAATTCAAATACAATTATCTGAATTTTAGAAGTTTGAATAATTGTTTTTGATACACTGATTAGTCTTTCTGGGATCGTCAACTGCTAAGATAATTAGTTCCGTAATTGTAGTGTATGTATATTTCTAATGAAGTGCCTGTGAACTTCCCCCGCAGGATGGTGACATCCGGCGCCGACCTTCCGACAGCAAGCCAGGTTTTCCCCAACCAGGTATCTCCCACCCGCAGGACAAGCTCTAAGTTACCGTCCGGTCTCCCAGCATGGGTGGTAGCGTAGTGTAAGTATGTATGTGTGTGTGTGTGTGTGTGTGTCTGTGTGTGTAAGGGGAGAGGATAGGACAAGGAAGTGGAAGGAAAGATCACGCGCGGTCCGTGGCCCGTTTGGTAGGGTACTGCTCAGATATTCGCTTGGTATTAATCCGAAAAACCAAGGAAAACTACCGATCAGAGCAGCCGGCCGCTAGAATTCTTCTCCAGACTGCGACGGAACTCGACGTAACTAGTGTAGCCCTGCCACCGTCGGGAGTGGAACCCTAGGACCTCCTGAGTTGCAGGCACTGCAGTGACATCAGTTGATGCCCTGAGCCACCTCTTATTGTAGTTTGAATGAAAATCGCATTTATACCTGCGCATACCTATCTACATAAGCGCACCCGAGCTCACAACGTTTCTCCGAACTCAATATTACGTAACCGTTAAAAATAATGTGAGACAATGTTGTCTTTAGGTTACTTAAAATGTTCCGCTAATGTAACAATAACAATAACTCTGACGAAAGTGTCGCGTGATCGTGTCCCGCCTCGGGGATGGGTGTGTTTGTGTATGTCTGTTGGTGTGTGCCGTCCATTCATCCTTCATTATCATCATTTCATCTTCCATCCCCCCAGGACTAACAACCCCGGTGTATAAAAATCGAATTCAGCTTAATGCTGATCCCCCTGATTCATTTCATGCAAGACTTGCAATGTGATAAATGATGCGAAGCCCATGCAAGTGCATGTATGCGTGGTCGAAGACGGCCGATTTGCGAGCAAAAAAAGCCTTTATTGACATGGTCAGTATTGATATAAAGTCTGGAAGTGAAGGCTCTTACACCCACAGCTCCTAGGTTCTAGAGACGCCGGCGCGCAGATTTTTGACGCCAGTTAAATTCCTGAGTGGAAACCGCGTCCACTTCCTAGATGAGTGGCTTATGCCTACACAGCTCTGATCGAGGATTTCCGTGCTTTCTCTCATCACATCCAGGCAAACGTCGGAACTCTGTCTTAAGGTAGTATGTTCGATAAATTGACCACGGTGAAGTACTCCCAAAAAATTACGTTACATGAAAATAAAATCTGTTCTTCGAGGTGGTAAGAAACAATTTTGCCCTTACCAACCTAATTTTTCCAACGAAAGTTTAAATTAGTTGAGGCTCTTATAGAAAAACATTCGCAAGCACAGTTCTTTATTAAGTCACTGAAAAACTTATGTGGTGAAAATACCTTTTTTCTTTTCTTCAATCGTTTTTTTAGAAATCAGATGTTATTAACTGTAATGTAGTACCCCATCGGCCATTCGACAAAAACCGCTGCATAATTCCTAGCTATTAGATATTCGGGGTGCAGAGAATAACACCGAAAACACCGAAGAAGAAAAGAACTACTGCTGCTACAACAGCACATAGTTACTCGCATTTTTTCTAAATTTAAAAATTTCGAAAATTCAGAGAGTTCAACAAAAATGCGACCCACACCATTCTTTTAAGCATTCATTCTTCTACCCGTGGAAACAATTTTAAAAAATTGGACAGGTTTTCCAGAGAAATTTCTAAAAGACTTAACATTCTAACTTTTTGTAATAATTGAACATGAATTTATTTACAATTTGCCTTTAAGGAACAGATTTCATTAAGGAAAGAAATCTATCTTTAATATTATAGTTATAGAAAGAAACCCATTTTTTGCAATTTTCAAAAATCAGTGATTTCAACGAACATGAGACGTAAAAAAATGCTTGAAAATCATAATATCCGTTTGAAAGTCCCATCGCCTCAAGTCCATTCACATCGATCGAAGAACATCAATTTTGAGCAAATCAGCTAGAGTTGGTTAAGGCATGCGTTGACCACAGACGGACAAACAGATGGACTCACAAACACACATCGATATTTCGGTACCAAGGACTCACAAAACCTTGATTCACTCTACACCACGTGTTCGAGGAATTATTTTTCAATATTTAGCAATATTATTTATCAACATTAGAATCAACACTTTTTCGTTACCACGAGCCGGCAATATGCGTTTTTATACCGAAAATTTACCGTTTTCATGCGCACATAATTTTCCCTTCTTACGAAGCACATTCGTAAGGGCAAGCGGGTAAAAATACAGTTGTGAACGTCCCCCACGACATTTGAAAAGAGCGCTCCTTTCATTTCGAAAGTGTGCATCCGCCCGCATTCGACTACACAACTCACTTTTTACCCAAATGAAATGGCGACGATTCTATTCCTTTTCTTGGATGGCACATTCGGGGTCAGCACTTCCGCGACTTTCATTCGGGTTATTAAACACGCGAAGATTTTTGCACGCCAGCCGCGAAAGATTGTCGTTTCCGGGAGAATCACTGTTGTTTTCGCTAAACGAAATATTAAACATCGGCGCTTTCAAGTAAAAGCGAGTGGCACTGGGACGTGCACTAGCCACGGGAAGGTTCTCTTTTGGTCTTAGTTTGAAAAGTAATTAAGTTCTTACGACGTAATAATAATAATAATAATAATAATAATAATAATAATAATAATAATAATAATAATAATATAATAATAATAAAAATAATAATAATGCTTTTATTGAGAGCCCGGATAGCCGAGATAGCTAAAGCAGTAGTGCCGTGGCGATCTCGGACGGAAGGATCGCGGGTTCGAGTCCCACCTCGGGCATGGGTGTGTTCGTGTATGTCTGTTTGTGTGTGCCATTCATCATTCTATTTTTTATTTATTTATTTATTTATTTTACGTAAAAAAACAGTTAAAAACTGCGTATGACGTGCTATGGGGAAAAGTGGATTGTGTGCACATTTTCAAAATTCTGTGATCCCTACACTTAGTCATATACTACTTAAATTTTGAATTTTGAAAGGAGAAAAAACACAAAACTCCATGTAGTAAAATCTATTTTCAAGGATAAATAAGCAATAAAATTTTGAATTTTGAAAGGGAGAAAAAAAAACTCTCATGTAATAAAATCTATTTTCAAGGATAAATAAGCAGATAAATTTTGGCTCTTATTACTTCCTGCCGCGACAACATGGAAACGATAATTTGAATAATTGTATTTCCACTGAATTCTAGAAGACGTGCACAGAAAATGAAGTTACATTTATGTCCAGAAGCAAAACATGGGGCCATCTCAGCATTTGCTCAATGGATCAGGGAAACTGGACGAAAAACCTGATCGAGATGGGGTCCATTTCATCCATTCCATCTGCCATCCCCGCAGTATTAAAAACCCTGGGGTATAAAAATCGGATTCAGCCTAATGCTGATCCCCTGATGAATTTCATGCAAGACTTGCAATGTGATAATGATACTGAGCTCGTGCAAGTACATGTCTGTGTGGTCATAGACGGCCTATTCGCGAGCAAAAAAAATATGTTTTTTGGGGGGGAAGAGTCCCCATTTCGCGCGAAGTATTGTAGAGGCATCGACAATTCTTAGATTTGCTCCTTAGGAAGCTTTTTGCAACCTGGGTTACATTTTATATTGAACAGACTAATATCTTTGTCGTAAAGTAGAGGGAAAATAATAATACAAAACATGGATTTCAAGTATTTTAATATTAATTTCCGAAAAAACAGACTTGGAGTTGAAAGGCTCTGAATCCCAAGAATGCCTTGCGGTTCACTCCCAAACTTTCTGGAGTGAACCATATGTCAAATCATTTATCACTGGTCAGTTTTCAACATCGTTTTAACGTTTTCCCAGAACATTAATTGGACCCTACGATAGCTGTGTTTGCGGAGGTTTCATTAGTAATAAAATACTGTTCTGAATACTGAAAATATGGAGAATTATCATACGCCGGTAACTGGTCAATCTGACATTGTGATTCCTGCCTCAGTCATATCGTAAAAAAAAAAAAAGGATCTGGAGATTTCGTGAACGAGGAAGAAGTTGGCGAGGGCTGAGGAAGCGGAACGGGGAGGTGGACGACGGGAGGGTGAATGTGCGCGGATCGGGAGAGGTGTCTCAGGGCATCAACTGATGTCACCGCAGTGCCTCTCACCGCAAGGTCCTAGGGTTCCACTCCCAAAACTGGCAGGATTTTCGCCTCTAATTACATAACAAAGTCGAGTTTAGGCGCTGTCTGGAGGAGAATTCTAGCGGACGGCTGCTCTGTTTGGTAGTTTTCCGTGGTTTCGCCGATCAACACCAGGGGAAGGCCGGAGGTAGTACCCTACCAAACGGGCCACGGACCGCGCGCGGTCTTTCCTTCCTCTTCCTTGCCCTATCCTCACCCTTTCCGGGCGAGGAGGGGCGGGGAGGAGCGGTGGGCGGGGCGGGGCGTGGGCGGGGCGGGGCGGGGGCGGGGGGTGGGGAGGGGCGGTGGGTGAAGGGGGCGATGAGGGGAGGGACGATGGGCGGGAGGGGCAGTGGGCGGGGCGGGGCGGTGTGCGGGGAGGTGCAGGGAGGGGCGGGGCCGAGCAGATCCGCTGCAACGGTTCCTGCGGTTCGCGTGCCGGCATCTGTATCCCGTTTGAGCGCCAGTGGCTGAGAGGAGCTCATTGGCTATTCCACAAAATTCCAGGGGCTCATCCAAAATATCCAAGTTGAGTAGCCCACTGGGCAGCGTGCTCGCCTTCCACGACGCGATCCCGGGTTCGATTTCCTGTCAGGCGTATGATAGTCTGCGCTTTCCTTGCAAATGTCCCAGTATCTGTTGCTGTGTGACGATGACAAAGCTCACTCCTCAGGTTGAGAATACGGCGTCGGGATATCTATGAGTTAACCACATAATCGCCAGGAGCTAGGAGGCCGCTAGTAGGCGTTAGCCCCGTCAGGAGCCAGACCAAGCAGTGCATCCACCCCGCTTACACTGAATTTCAATGAAGATCAATAGGATTTAGAGAGACTTTAAGTAAACTCTGACAAAACTGATGAGTTCGATTGCAAAATGGCTGACTTTTTACAAGCCCAAATAGTTATTTATATGATATATAAACTCATTCAGTGGTTTTTACATTTTTTGTCCTTCTGATTGTCCTGACTATTCACCGGTAGCGGTAGCTCAGTGCTTCAACTGATGTCACTGGAGCGCCTCTGACCGGAGGTCCTAGGTTCGAGTGCTGACAGCGGCAGGATTTTCGACACTAGCTTTTTCAGGTAGGTCGAATTCAGTCGCTGTCTGGAAGAGAATTCTAGCGCCGGCTGCTCTGATCGGTAGTTTTCCGTGGTTTCTCCGATCAACACCAGGCGAATGCTGGAGCAGTACCCTACCAAACGAGCCACGGACCGCGCGCGATCTATCCTTCCTCTTCCTTGTCCTATCCTCTCCCCTTACACACACACACACTAACATGCACTACACTATCACATATTCCGGGAGACCGGTCGGGAGCTTACAGCTTGTCCCGACTGGGGCGGTGCCCCGCTGGTGGGAGAGTCTTGGTTACAAGGAAACTCCACTAGCCCACGGTAGGTCGGCGCCAGATCTCGCCATCCAGCGGGGGAAGATCACCGCCATCTCCCGAGAAAAACATGCATTACACTAACGGGACTAATGAGCAAAGCAGTTGACGCGCCCGGAAACACGAAGAAATCAATCAATATGGATGGGGATGGAAATAGGTTACGGAAAGGATGATGGCAGGTCTACTGCACGCCTACTTGTTGTTTACCAGGGGGGATTAACCCCCGGAGGTAGCCTCTATCTTCACCCCCCACAAGTACGCCTTTGGGCTGGTATCTGGATCCCACCAGAACGCAGTTGACCCTCACGGTCACTTCCCCATACAATGCCTAGGTAGCGCTGCTAGCTCAGCGATCCAGGCTAGTACCACAGTCTCGACAATGCGCCACTCACATGCGCCGGGAACAAGTTCCCTCCTCTTTGCCCAGAGTATCGGGCCACTGCCACGACGAAGCCGAGATCCTAACTGCTGGGTTAATTGATTGATTTTTTCGTGTTTCCAGGAGCGTCATCTGCTTTGGTCATTAGTCCCGTTAGTGTAGTGCATGTTTTTTCTCGGGAGATAGCGGTGGTCTTTCCCCGCCGGATGGCGAGATCCAGCGCCGACCTACCGTTCTCCCATAGGTTTCCCCCTAACCTGGACTCTCCCACCAGCGGGCACCGCCCCTGCCAGAACAAGCTCTAAGCTCCCGACCGGTCTTCTGGAATATATGTTAGTATAGTGCATGTTAGTGTAAGTGTGTGTATGTATGTGTGTAAGGGGAGAGGATACGACAAGGAAGACGAACGAATGTTCGCGCGCGGTCTGTGGCCCGTCCAGCCAAAATAGGAGAAACTTAATTTTGATATAGGACTTTATGTCTGACTTCCTCCCTCGCTAGAAATATGGAAATTACTTTAGGTATTCCCATTCAATGACTTACAACTTTTAGCAAGGCTACACTCTCAAAAATGTCTGCATTACTTTGAATGTAATAGTACATGGAAGTAATTTTATGTACGTAAATTAATTTAATGAACACGCACAGTAACATTAATGTATGTGTACATTCAATTTAATGTACCCAAGTAAGTTACGTTAATAGTCGTACATTGATTTTTATTGAAGCATTAAATTTAATGTTTAGGTACATTAATCTCCTTTTAATGTACAAGGTACACAAAAATTCATATAGAGCCATACATTAAATTTAACGTGATTTCTGACTGTACGACTATCAATTTGCCCTTTCTGTGAACATCGTATTCTCGGTCACTGGTCGAATAGAAATCATCCACATTCTTCTTCCATCGCATTTGAACACGCCGTCCCGCGTCGCCGCCATTGTGTTTCCGATGTGGTGGGAATGGCCGGCTGCGCTTACATCACGGGGATTGTTATGTCTCCGCCGTGGAGCACCTTGTGCCGTTGCCCCCGCCACCTACAAGGTCCCTTGCTCGCCGCCGGTGGGGACTGGCGCTTTCTCACACCAACGATGGGCGTGTCGCCAAATGAACAGAAGAAAGAAAATTGAACGAAACATGATTTTTAAAATTCTACAAAACGTCTGCAACAAATAGTGTTTGTGTGTGTGTGTATGTGTGTGTATGTGTGTGTATGTGTGTGTATGTGTGTGTATGTGTGTGTATGTGTGTGTGTATGTGTGTGTATGTATGTGTTGTGTGTGTATGTGTGTGTGTGTGTGTATGTGTGTATGTGTGTGTATGTGTTGTATGTTGTGTATGTGTGTGTGTATGTGTGTGTATGTGTGTGTGTGTGTGTATGTGTGTGTATGTGTGTGTATGTGTGTGTATGTATGTATGTGTATGTGTATGTGTATGTGTGTGTGTGTGTGTGTGTGTGTGTGTTTTGCCGACCCCGTGGCTGAGATCGCTAAGGCAGTAGTGTCGTGGCGATCTCGGACCGAAGGGTCGCGGGGGTTCGCGAAGGTTCGAATCCCGCCTCGAGCATGGTTGCGTTTGTGTTCGTCCTTTCACTCCTTATCATCACCATATCGTTTCATTTTCATAGTTACCTTACCGTTAACTCCAATAGTGGTCGCTAATGACCTAGATGTTGATGCGACTTTAAATAACAAAAAGAGCTTTTTTCTCCCTTCAGTAAGGAACTTACTGTGGACGACCTTCTAAATTCATACATTTTCCTGTTATAAAAACTTGCATGATACTCATTGATAATTTTTTAAAATAAAATTTTTATTTTTTTCTTAAATTATTATTTATTTCTTTAATTGGGAAGTGGCACTCTCAAATTACATATGTTCAAGTCCCATGTAAAAATTGTAATTTTTTTGACTTTTTACATGAATATGTGACATTTGCGTAGATTGGAGCGGAACAACTCCGAAGCACAAAATATTTTATTTTCGCAAGATTTTTCAGTTTTACATGACCTCAAAGGTTGACATGACCTCAACTTTGTTTTATTAAAAATAGGATAACTAAATATAAATAACTTATAAAAAATGGATATTAGAAGGTTTGATCGTGTCGAGGGGATGTTGAACAAAGAGTTTAATAAAAGCAGAAAGATATGCTCCTGCGCACGGGGCGAAGTAGAGTTCGGGAGTGGGCCACGAAATCTTCCTTCCTTAGAAGCGACAAATTTCAAACCCTCCTACTCTTTCTTGCTCCTCACTTTCGACAAGTCTCTCGTGTTATATCTAGAGACCAGAAAAATATGTAGTACGAAGCGTCAAAATATGTACATAAATATGTAATACAAACTGTGAGAATATGTAATAAATATGAAAAATCGGATATAATATGTAATATTAAAATACACTAATTATAAAACACATTTACCTAATTCGACAAAAATGTTCAAAACATTTTTTTAAAATAATACAAACGTCTTAAAAATCATTTCGAGAGTACAAGTTGATGCACATTTTGCACCATTCAACTTTCCTCACAGTAACAAAATCTTCATCTATTGCTATCAAGGACGGTAGTTCAGCAGCCAAACTAGCCCCAATAGAAGCCTTAGACAAATAGGAGATAACTACTACCAGCAAACAATATCTGCAACGTGTAGAATTCTCAACGAAGTGTTACACGTCGGCGATCGGCAGTTTCTCGGAAATCAAAAATCACGAAAACCGGCGTCAGAGATACTTTTCACACCTAAAGGTGAAAATTACTTCGGTCGTTGACTCGGACTTCCCGCCACTGAGATGAATGAATCAAGCGCGCCGGACAGTAAGAACAATCGAACGCATCTTAACGTAGGCATCTCGATTCGACAATGTTCAGTAATAATGAACAAAAAAGCTTTTTTCGTTCATTATTATCAAAACATTTATCAAAACATTATCAAACATTAATCAAAATCATTATTATCAAACATTTTGTCAAAAAAAACTTTTTTCAAAAAATGTTTAAAGAGGAAAATTGATAAAATAAAATTGTGAAAATAGCAAAATATGTAAAATATTATGCATATGTAAAATAATATGTAATGTAAAACAGTTCCAAATATGTAAAAATATGTAACAAAAAATTGGATATTTTGTTAGTACAGCGACAATTCTCCAAGATAGGTTTGAAACGTTAGGTAATAAGACAAAATATATGTAATTACATAAAAATCCTGTCTCGAGTTATATCCCATCCGTGTCTGCTATTTTTGACCCCTAGATCGCAGAATTTATCAATTTCACCTTGCTTCGTTGGACGACAAAAGGGTTGAAATACAACAATAGGGGTTACGAATAATTCCTGGTTACGAATAATTCCGGATTCGAATCTCCTGATCAGATCGTTTATTAACAACATAATATCTGACCATCATCAAATTTCCAAACATGTCTCCGAAAGTATGTGTTTAATCGATAACATCAAGACAACCTCGTATTACCCAAAAGAACCGTTTCTTATTTGCATACCATATTAGACCTGTTTCCATATTATCATACGTATCCGTGTCGGATATATTTCACACTTTCTTATCCCGAGTTCAAAAAAATAAGCCCGCCTGAAAACAATAAAGACACGTTTTCGCACCTCTGGCGGTGAAAGTCATGTACTATTTTTTCAGTAAAATCACGGCAATGGAAATTCGACGCATGTTTATGGTAGAATGGAGAAAGTTGAGCTGCGAAAAACTCGCACTCTTTCTTCGTACCTCCCTCACCCTGTCTTCGTACACAATCAAGCTGATTCGCTCGAGTCATAACCACCTGACGCAGTTGGCATCCAAAACATGAGACGTTCCAGTAGCGAACCACCTCTACACACTTTCGGAAATGGATAACCTAAAAGATGGGGCTGAACTGAGTGGAAAATCGATCGACTTCTACACAAAGGGCAATAGAACACAAAACAAAAACGAAGGTGTTCGGTGTTCAAACAGCCAAAAATCTCCAGGTGTAACCAGAATTTTTTGACTGTTATTCTTTCAAAAGTAGAAAGCAAAACTGAACACGACCTCGTTCTTCAGTTTTACATTCGTAGTAAGTAACAATCACTTTATTTAACGTAAATATATTTTTTATCTCTAAATAACATGTCAAATCCTAATTAACATTCGATAACCGAGAGAGGAGAAAAAAATAATGCTCATGTCATTCACAGAAAGCAATGCCAACCATTAGCATGGCCTTAATTTACTATTTCTTTCCCATAAAAATTACAGAAAAATTTGTTGCGTCTTTGGGAAGTTACTAATTCAGAACTGAAGTCAGGCGGACTACTCACCTCTGGAGTATGTTAATGAACATCCGACTCGACATTTGCGTAGAATAGGATGTTCCAATAAGTAATAAATAATAGAAATGAATTGATGGGTTCACCTTTCGTGAACATAAGAAAGAATTGAATATAGTAAGTAGAGTTGAACCTCTTTCGCTCTTAAATGATTTTGAATAAAGGACTTGGTTGGCTTCGTTTGAAGACCCTTCAAAAACCATCCGTAAAGTGGGCTTAGCACCATCTTTGCACAGACTTCCATCTTCCGTGTGGGAAGATTTTTTGGTTGGTTGGTTAGTTGGTTGGTTAGTGATTCCGGGCGCTTCAACAGCTTAGGTCATTAGTCCCGTAAGTGTAGAGCATATTTTTTTCCCTTCAGGAGATGACGGGGATCTTTCTCCACTGAATTGTGAGATTGGCGCCGACCTACCGTCGGCTGGCGGGCTTTCCCCCTAACCAAAACTCTCCCACAAGCGGGGCAATGCCCCAGCCGGGACAAGCTCTAAGCCCCCGACCGGTCTCCCGGAATATGTGGTAGTGTAGAGCATGTTAGTGTGTGTGTGTGTAAGGGGTGAGGATAGGACAAGGAAGAGGAAGGAAACATCGCGCGCGGTCCGTGGCCCGTTTGGTAGGGTACTGCTCTGGCTTTCGCCTGGTGTTTATCGGAGAAACCACGGAACACTGCTGATCAGAGCAGCCGGCCACTAGAATTCTCCTCCAGACAGCGACTGAATTTGACATAGCTGAAAAGCTAGTGTCGAAAATCCTACCGCCGTGGGGAGTGGGAACCTAGGACCTCCCGGTCAGAGGCGCTGCAGTGACATCAGTTGATGCACTGAGCTACCGCTCCCGGTCGTGCGGGAACAGAATCACCATTCGTGGCTACAGTCCCCTTGAAGGCACCACTATTTTTATCTTTTCTATTATAATACACGTTCACATAACACCACAATTTCAGAGTTAGAGAGTTTTTTGACCATGAGGATTCTTAAAGTAGTTGTGGACCTGGTATCTCCCCCAGTGGGGCACCGCTACAACCGGGATGAGCTCTAAACTCCCGACTGGTCTCCTAACATGTGTGGTAGTGTACTTTATGTAAATGTACGTGTTTGTAAGGGGTGAGTTTGGGACAGGGATGAGCAAGAAAAGATGGCGCGCGGTCCGTGACCTACTTATTCCGGCGATCACCAAGCATTGATCTAAGAAAGCAAGAAAAAATACCGATTAGAGCAGCTTGTCGCCAGAAATTTCCTTCAGAAGGAGGCTGCATTCGAGCAATCTATATGGCTGGTCGGAGGACCTACCCGCAGACATTGTAACCAGATCAGCCGATGAAGAGTCCCATATGCAACGCAGGCTGCCGGGATTTCAGGGAATCAGGCGGCAAGGATTTCAAGCTAGCCGAATTCGTTCACTACGCTCCGTGAAGTCACGAAGGTTAAGCGCATTCGAGACTCGCGGGTTTGTGGTTGGGTGACCGGCCAGGAACCCCGGGATCTAACGTCTTCGAGCCCCTGGCCGAAGGGATAAAAGGCACTGACTGACTGCGACGTGACGAGACTTGACTTAGTAATTAACGGAGGATTACTCCAAAGAATGCGTTCAACGCCCCTTAAGGGGCTCGGAGACGCGTTGCGTCAAGATGTAGATGCAACAAATTAAAAGAAAAACTGCCGGCGAAAACTGCCGACAAACGCGATGAAAGGGCTAGCTGTAATTATTTCCGGCGACAATCTGGATTATTTCAGAACCTAGATACTGCAGATAACGAATTCTGGCGCGAAAGCTGCCACAAGGAATCCTCACGTGCTGCTGCAATATCGACCCATTTTCGCATTTTTTGTGTTTTCATTCGCTTAAGTTTGGCAATCTTCGGGCACAAACAATCAAGATAGCGCATGCAGACTATAGTCATGGAAATCCATGTGGCAATAAAGCGGCTATTTGCCGATATTTGGAGGCTAAAAGAATTTCCTGCCTTGCAAATTGAAACTGCATTTGAAAAGAAAACAAATTTGCAACTTTTATTTATTTCCTGCTTTTTTACAATTTTCATAATTTGAGAACATATGTAATGTTGATCGTTGATAAAAATACATTACCATTAAACTTAGAGAATTTTTATCCAAAAATAGGAAAAGAGACTTACTTTTTACTTTAAACGCCGAATTTTTCTTAACAAAAAATATTTTTACTTGAGAAAAATTTATAATTTTAATTCACTTAACAGTTTCCAACACTGTTTTTTTTTAAAGTTGCGTAAATATTTTTTTCTTAATGAAATCTGTTCTTCAAAATTAGATCTTTAAATAATGCCATTTAGAAGGTTTTAAAAACACGAGCATAATTCGCCTAATTTTTGGTGAAATAGTGACTTTTAAAAATTATGTAACTAAAGTTTTCTCAAAATCTACACACTTTTTTTTCTGAAACTCGTCCCAATCTTCATTAAAACCTCTGCAAAAATCACAATATATTCACTGTCTTCACACTATATTTTTCAACCAAAAGTGGCAATGAAAACGAAGAAAGGAGGCTGAGGGAGGGGCCAAACAAACCACACCCCCAGCGCCACATCGCAGAGGGTGCATCCCGTAGCAAGACTGCTTCGGAAGCGCCGGCCTAAATGCGTACGTCATAGTGATTATCAGCCTTAATATGGATATTAAACTCAACTGAAACCTGTGCGTCAATATCACAATACATCAAACAAAAAATAAGCTACATTAACCAGCCATTAATCGATCTTATATACTGATCTATGTATGCTATGTAAAAAATATATAGTAAAAAAAGTCATAGTGTTTGTAGTGGAAGTTCGTTGTATAAACCTTATATTCTCCTAATACGGTAAATTGGCTCCCATTGAAAATGTTGAAACTCGATTGCAATGACGACCTCTTTATATAGAAAGTAGTCATGAAGTATTTTTACGGAATTTTAAAGTTCTCAACGTGAGTGGTCGACTCCTAAGAAATCGGCCCGCAAGAGCAAGTGGGAGTTAAAATCTAAGTGAGACTGGATAAAAAACAAGTCTTACGTATTAGAAGATGGTCTTCCCCTTCAATTCATCACCAATCGAAATTGAACGTTTATCTCAGTCGCAGTAGTAACACAGTAATATACGAATGAGTCATACAAGTAGAAGAGGAGCAACAAGTATATCCACCGAAAGCACTTAAACGACCAATGAAAACGGGTTTTCTTTAAAAAATTGCAGTGCAGCTGCAAAAAGACATTTCAATTACCATAGATTCTTCTCGAGAAACCGATTAACTATGGCATATTACTATGTACCTGCTTCCTTTCCTCTGTAGGAGTGTATAAATTTCTTAACCAATGTACTCTTGATCTACAGTGCGTATGCCTATAAAATTATCATAATTACACATAACATTCACTGCTAAACTGTTAAAATGTTTACTTATACAACGCATTTGGTTATAAATGTTACTTATGAAAAGCCGAGTGCCGAATGAAGAAAACTGAGAACAATACAAGACTGTAATTCAATCTGTTAATTAATTTCATTTAATTTATTATAGAAAATCAAAATCTCTACTGTTTTAACCAAAATACAAAGGGATGAATAATCAGATACGTGATCATAAAAATAAATTTCAGGAACTTCAGGATTTCAGTTGAAACACTTTACACAAAATAAATGTTAATCTACTAGCCTGCAAGAAAATTTCGATAACAATATATTACAAAACGATTTGCAGAAAATATTTGTTTCATTTTCACAGACTTTCATTATGATACTTTTAGAGTGAACTTAGTTCTTACACACAAATGTTATGTTTAGGGGCAGGTTTTGATGACCCAAAACATCGCCAAAAAGATCAATAAAATGTTCTTAAAAATGTTTTTTAAATATCTTTATCAAAGAAAAATTACGTAAAAAATTTGATCACAACCAGTTTAGATGAACAACTCAAGTGTTTGGATATGTTACTGACGTAATCAAGACTTCTTCCTTTCGTTCTCGGGAACTCACGTCGCAAACTTTTAGTTTGGAGATCCGTTCTGTGAAAATCTGCCATCGGAGGGATAAGCACCCGCCCAATTATGCCAAATGTCTGAGTGGTAAAAAACGGTGAGGGTTAAATAAGCGAGCTCAGACATTGAGGCTGCTATTATCAAAAGACCTGCACTTTCACAACATGTTCAAAAACAAATATCCTTGTACATAAAGCCTCCCTATCGTAAGCCATCAATATTTGTACAATTTTTTATAAAAGGGTGGGCACGATTACATGGCAGTTAAATTAAAAATAAAGCGGGCCTGACATCTCTTAATATAACTGTATATTTGCAACAGTTTAACAACTAAAACTCTTGTGCGCGGTGCATATCTTTCAGAAGATATCAATTTAGTTGTAAGTATTAGAAATATAAGTATTAAATCCTGTAAATTAGCTAGTGGTAAGATACAAGAGTGAGAGGTTGTATGCTCAAACGTGAATGCCCAAACGTGATGTATTACAAATGAAAATGTACAAACCCCTGAAAGGCAAAACTGCCGAACAGGAAGAAAATAAATTTAAAAAAAGAAGATATCAATATTTGTACAATTTTTTAAAAGACGTGGGTACTATTGATGATTTAAACAAAAACATCGTAATCGTAAACATTGATGATTTAAACAGAAGCATCGTAACGCCCCAAATTATCTCGGGAAACGGATTTCGCCCATTGGGCGGAATCTAGCACCATGCATTATCTTCCCTCAAGTGAACGCCTTTTCTTTCGCCTAATGGGAGGAATTCCTTGCATCCCTTGCTTTGACTGTTCTTTCAAGAAAATCTCTGTCTTAAGTAATCGCGAAATCAGCCGAACCGACAATGTTGCGAATAGACGCCCAATGAACCATAGAGTTCACACAAACAACGGCTGATATTACAATTTCTGAGTGAAAAAGTCAAATAGGCTACTCAGGAATTCTGTGGAGAACATTCGTTGCATATCGTAAATTCCAAGGAAACTTCATTATACAATTACATTAAAATCGATGAAATCAGCAAACTGCTTTAAAAATGACGGAAAAGTAAGGCAAAAAGACTTATTACTCGAAATCGATGAAAAATGAAAGAAAGTAATATAATGGGTCATTTCTTTTTATCATAACATAAAATTAATGTATAGAATAAAAGCAATTGTTCTTAAGTGAAAAGGGAAAAAAATAACATTTCATTAAAATCCGCCCCCTGTGCTCTTGTTGCTTTTGCTCTCGATATCCAGAACAAATAGGCAACAACCCTGGAAGAAAATGGCGCCTGCACCGCCCCACTACTTCAGGCAAAAACAATTGCAATTCAAGCAAGTCGAGCGCGAACAGCGGCAGGGCGTGCACAAAGGCAACTGCATCTTCCTGAACATACCAGGTTTATCTTGCCCATCTTGACGGTCACTGGAGCATGCCTCGCCTGGGCTCGCCTCGGCGACTGCTCCTTGCGGCGCGGCACGTGGGAGAAAGAGTTTCACTCGCGACAGACAGACACACAGTCGCTATTCCACTTTCGGCTGCGACAACAGCCCGCGCCTGTCGCAGCACTGGGTCACGGCGCCGAGCGAGCGGACTCGGGCACCGTCGGCCCGATGTTTGCCGGCGACTCTTGCGCGGACACTGGCCGACGGAAGAACGGCTGTCAACGCCCCTTTTTTTTTCTTCTTCTTCCGCTTTCCCTCGCGGGCGGCGAGGGGGGGGGGAGAAACACTCTTCTGTCCACTCGTGTGCGGGATGACCGCGTATTACACGGTCTGCTTCCGTGTCTCACATTTCCCCACAACACGACTTCTCTCGTGGCAACTGTCAACACACTTTTTTCACTCGCTTTATGTTAGCCCTGCCCGACAAACGTTTTCCACACTTCGAAATCTGAACGAAACAAGTAGACCACAGTGCACATTTATTTCACATTCAATCTGGTGTACAATGTTCGTAACTTGCAACTGTCAGTGTCACAATTAATGTTGCGTCAAAATGTTTTAATTTCGGATTGTGTTTGAGTAATTATTCACACGATTTGTGTCCAGTGGGAATATCAAATACCTAGCGTAATGCTTTCAAATTTAAACTTAAAGATAGATTTGAGAAATGGCTTAATTGCCACCACATTCAGGTTCACCACAGTTCAACACTGATCGCAATTCTGTTCGAAGAGATGAGCTCTAAATCTTGAAGTAATCAAATCTTCGCGGTCACTTTCAAAAGCTGTCGCATGGCACGTGTGCACTCTCAATGTTAGTACCGTCGCCCAACACTGTCCGAAGAGAGGAGCTCAAGTCTTGGATTAATTTTCTCTTGGCGTTCGCAACCGAGCGGGCGGCAGTCTGCGAGCGCGCAGGGGCCCCAACCCCGTTGCGCCGGCAGCTGGCGCGCTGTTCCGGAGGCCGGAAGGGGTGCAGGTGGCCTTGACCGGCGGCCCGCGCGGCCGGGGACCACTGGCGCTGGCGGCGGCAACGGCCCTCGCTCGCGCCGGGGGGCGGGGAGGGGGTGGCAGCCGATGACCTACATCCCCGCTGCGCGCCGCGCTCCTCGTCGTTCTTTTCTTGGAGGCGTCTCCGAATACTCTTCTCTTTTGCAGGCTTCCTGGTGCCTACGGGAGCAAGCGGCGGGGGAATTCGGAAGGATTTCGATTGATGACCGGGAGCGGTAGCTCAGTGCATCAACTGATGTCACTGCAGCGCCTCTGACCGGGAGGTCCTAGGTTACACTCCCCACGGCGACAGGATTTTCGACACTAGCTTTTCAGCTAGGTCGAATTCAGTGGCTGTCTGGAGGAGAATTCTACCGGCCGGCTGCTCTGATCGGTAGTTTTCCGTGGTTTCTCCGATCAACACCAGGCGAATGCCGGAGCAGTACCCTATCAAACGGGCCACGGACCGCGCGCGATCAGTCCTTCCCCTTCCTTGTCCTATCTTCTCCCCTTACTTACACTAACATGCACTACACTACCACATATATCGGGAGCCCGGTCGACAGCTCAGAGCTTGTCCCGGCTGGGGTGGTGCCCCGCTGGTGGGAGAGTCCTGGTTAGGGGGAAACCCCACTAGCCGACGGTAGGTCGGTGCCGGATCTCGCCATCCAGCGGGGGAAGATCACCGCCACATCCCGCGAAAAAACATGCACTACACTAACGGGACTAATGACCAAAGCAGTTGACGTGCCCGGAAACACGATAAGTGATTCCGAGCGCGTCAACTGCTAAGGTCAATTGAGTACATGTTTTCTCTCGGGAGGTGGCGGCGATCTTCCTCCGCTGGATGGTGAGATCCAGCGCCGACCTACCTGGTTTACCCAATTGAAATGATTGAAGGCGTTGTCATTGTCAACAATACTATTTATTTCAATAATAGCAGCTCTCCATGGCTTAGCCAACATCATCAGTTTTCTGTCTGGAAGTCACAAAAATGACTACGGGTTTGCCCAACCAGGTATCTCCCATCAGCGCGGCACCGCCCAAACCTGGACAAGCTCTGAGCCCCCAATATATGTGGTAGTGCAGTGCATCTACGTTTAGTGTGCGTGCAAGTAAGCGGTGACGAAATGCAAGGAAAAAATTTCGCGCGGTCCGTGGCCCGTTTGTTAGGGTACTGCCCCAGCATTCGCCTGGTGTTAATCGGAGAAACCATAGAAAGCTAGTCATCGGAGTAGCCGGCCGCTAGAATTCTCCTCCAGACAATGACAGTGGCTGAAATCAACCTAGCTATGTAGCCAGTGTCGAAAATCTTGCCACTGTCACGACTCGAACCTAGGACCTTCCGGTCAGAGACACTACACTGACATCAGTTGATGCCCTAAGCCAGCTCTCCCGGTGGAATTCGGAAGGGAAGTCAAAGGGCGGCACCCTTGACCAAGGGTGATTTAGGTAATTAAGCACCCAGTTGGTTCCACTGGTAAAAACTGTGAACGTCAAACCATGGAACAAATTTCCAAATTAATTAACAGGGAACACATCGTAAGAAATGACAGAATTATAAAATGCACCTTCCTTTGCTGAAAAAGAGAAAGGAACAGCATCCAAATATTAAAAGAGATAAAAGAAAGGAAGAGGCACAGAGCTGAAGACCACTGATAACACCTACTAGAAGTAAAGGGCGAAGGTATGAACCTTCTCTAGTATCAGATATTCAATGATTGTGGTGACGAATATCGGTACTTCCTGACCGCTCTTTACGTTTTCGATTTCGATTACGATTTTCGATTACGATTTCAAAATTGTTTCCTCAACATACGTTTCTTTTTATAGCCACATCAGTGCATTATTCTGACTTTATAAGAAACATTCCGAAGCTAGCGTGCAGTAGTAAATGAACATCAACGAAGCAAGGAAGATGAAAGTACAGCTACAAGGCCGAAGAAGTTCCACGCAAGGTTGAATTAAGTACGTGGGAGTGGAACACCGTTGGAGAGGATAAAACACCAGGCAGAAGCAGGAAGGCAAAAGCTTACCTGCCGTTTTTAACCATTGTAGAATACACAACCATGATGTAATGAGGGACGTAGTTCATGAGGTTTGGTCGGAGTAGAAACAATTGAAACATTAGTTCACCGACGTTTAGGAATGTTTTAATTCCATCATCAGGGCTAATGCAGAAAGAAACAACAAAAACAACAACAAAGTATGACATCAATATGAATATACAATACACGGTTGGTTGGTTGGTTAGAAATTCCGGGCGCGCCAACAGCTTAGGCCATTAGTCCCGTACGTGTAGTGCATTTTTTCATCGAGAGATGGCTGTGATCTCCCCCGCAGGACTCCCCCACCAGCGGGGCACCGCCGCAACCGAGACAAGCTCTAAGCTCCCGACCGGTCTCCCGGAATATGTGGCAGTGTAGTGCTTGTTAGTGTAAGTGTGTGTGTAAGGGGGAGAGGATAGGGCAAGTAAGAGGAAGGAAAGATCGCGCGCAGTCCGTGGTCCGTTTGTTAGGGTACTGCTCCGTCATTCGCCTGGTGCTGTTCGGAGAAACTATGGAAAACTACCTATCAGAGCAGCCGGCCGCTAGAATTCCCCTCCGCTACAATACACGTTATATACAATACTGGTGTATATCACAAGACATGTGGTGAAGCGTCAGAATGGTGTGCAATCAGGTGCAAGAATCAGCAGAAGTCATTGAAGAAGGTGTAAGAGTGGGTGTTGGAGCAGGCCCTGCGAGAGGAGTTGGGGCGTGTGACCTGCCGTCGCACCCAGTGCGGCGCCTGGCAACCGCTGGAGGGCGGAGCGGGGGCGGGTGGGACGGGGCGGGGCGGGGTGAGGCTGAGTAGAAACGCGTAGGGCGAGGCAAGACGTGGAGGGGAGTGACGGGGTGGGTGGGACGGGAAGTGGCGTGGCGAGGCGTGGCGTGGCGGAGATGGGACGGAACGCGGCGGAAGGGCGGGCGGAAGGGTGGGACGGCGCGGACAGGGCGGACGGGCGGGACAGGGCGGGCAGGGCCGGAAGGGGCGGAAGGGTGGGACGGCGCGGGACAGGGCGGGACAGGGGCGGGACAGGGGCGGACAGGGCGGACAGGGAGGGTGAGGCGGGAGGGCAGAACAGGGACGGACAGGGCGGGACAGGACAGGGGCGGACGGGCAGGACGGGGCGGACAGGGCGGGACGGGGCGGGACAGGGCAGGACAGGGCAGGACAGGGCAGGACGAGGGCAGGACAGGGCAGGACAGGGCGGGACAGGGCGGACAGGGCGGACAGGGCGGACAGGGCAGGACAGGGCGGACAGGGCGGGACAGGGCGGACAGGGCGGGACAGGGCAGGACAGGGCGGACAGGGCAGGACAGGGCGGGACGGGGCGGGACGGGGCGAGGCGGGACGGCGCGGGAGGGCGCGGGACAGGGCGGGACGGGGCGGGACGGGGAGGGGTGAGACGGAGGGGTGACGGGGTGGGACGGAGCGGGACGGGGGCGGGGCCGGGCGGGTGCTGGGGCTTCCTGGCCATTCCACACAGCCTCCGCGCTATTGTACTCCTACGGCCCCTCATGCCTCCTTCACTTTCCCAAACAACCAGTGCAGCGGGGAGAAAGTACAGCAATTGTTTATTATTTAACTCACATTCAAGTGTTCTCGGCGCGGAAGGTACTTCGCATAAAGTGAAGCCTCGTTTACTTGAATTTCCGCGAGGTTAAAAGAACCTTCATAAAAGACAATATTTCAGTTTAGATACAGTTTAGTGGTCTGGCAATACTGACTGATATTTCTCAATACTAATGACTGCTGAAACGTATGAATTCTAAATAGTGCTTTACATCGATGTAAAACAATTCAAGTAAACGTTTGTCTACTTTGGACTAAAGAAATAAAATAGTATACCTACATCACGGCAACCAGAAACCATATGAACGAATAGCTAAACACAGTTAAGTTCGATTCTTCAGTTTAGATCGTCGATATTTCACAGAAATATTGTTGATGCCAAACAGTTTTTTTTAGGATAGTCTAATTGTTGAAGCCTAATTGCATTATTCATGCTCATATATATATATATATATATATATATATATATATATATATATATAAAATTCACATGATTCTCTGGGAGTTACTGTTGAGTGAAGTTCCCACCAGCAAATGCGATATTTCACTGATAGAAGGGAAATCAGTTTCCAGAATTTTATTGCCTCCTTGGCCAAACGAGACTGCCTGCGTTAGAATAGAAATTGAAGGAAGTGCCAAAGAACAACACTACACAGATTCTACATGACCCACATCGGAGCCCACATAGGTATCCTTCGCGCCAACTCGTCGAAAGCCCAAATGCAAACCCCTTGCAACGGCAGTCGCTTTGTGCGTTTCGAGCCGCACCTCACCATCGACCTTGCCTCTTCTTTGCCTTCTTGTTGGAATTCTCGTCAGCCGCGGCGCTGCATAAAAAGTTGACGATCGCTCTCAGGTTGGTAAGGGCCTCACGTTCAGCGCATGCGCCGACCAGATCGTAAACCATCTCTGCTCGGCGCTCGCTAATAGCTGCACGGGGCGCCTGGCTTGGAGACTGATATACGCGGACAGCGAAAGTGATGGTAAAGAACTGCAAGTGCTACGATTCCATTACTTCTAGAAGACGCTATTAACATCGTTTTTACAAGCGGGTGATACTTCCCTTGTTATACAACACAGAAATAGCCAGTGGGTGCTGAACATTCCCCACTCACTCTCGGAGGCATATGTGCATAATTTGATGTTGTATCAGGGTTGTTGAATTGAATTGAATTTGCCTTATTTTACGTGGCGAGACTCAGGCCATGAGGCCTGCTCTTCCGTCTGACCACGCAAATTTCGTTACACTCCTTTCACCTATCATGGGAGAAAGAAGGTATTACTTGGGTGACGAAACAGGCGATTTTTGAATTTAGCTCAGAGGCGTCATTTAGGCTTGAGGATCTTTTGCATGCAATAAATGTACTAACATGGGACAGCCGGCTTTACTTCCCCCCCGAAGGAAGGCGTACGAAGGATTTTTTCGCCCTTACAAATCCACGGCTTCGATCGGGTTTGAACCCGCAAACTTGGGTATAGCAGTCCGATACGCTAACCGCTACACCATCGCCGCCGCTTGGTTGTTAGGGTATTACCTCCACACACCACTTGATGATGCAATATTCCGCTCATGCTTCCGTTAAACGTTTGGAAACAGTAAATAAAATGTTACAACCCATCCCACATTACACAGTCGCGTATTGAATATTTATTTATGTCATTAGTCATCTCGAAAACTCTTAAGGGAGAAGCCGGAAGGCCTACTACAAGCAATAGTAACATCTAAGCAGAGTTCTTGAGCAATCTTACAGCGCAGATGAATTACACTTTTTTGTTAATTTAAAATTATCATTTCAATATGAACATTTTTTACCACTTTGAAGCCGTTACTCCTGATGTTCTGTGGTAAAGCGTTGTAAATTGGAGACAGTCTGTCAGTACATTATTATTTACAGAAATGAAATTCGAAGAAACTCTCCACGGGATTCTCCACGTGGCAGGAAACATTCTAAAGGAAGAAGAAACCGCAGTTGTTTTGCGATGGCTCTCAAATCTCAAACTACTTACGACGAAACAGGATTTCAAAAATAAATTGGAAAGTATTAATTAAAAAATTGTAATAAAGAATTTAATGATTGATTGTTTAGTGATTCCGGACGCGTTAACTGCTTCGGTCATTAGTCCCGTAAGAGTAGTGGATGTTTTTTCATCGCGAGGTGGCAGTGATCTTCCCCCACTGGATGGCGAGATCCGGCGCCGACCTACCGCCGGGTAGCGGGGTTTCCCCCTAATCAGGCTTCTCCCACCAGCGGGGCACCGCCCCAGCCGGGACAAGTTCTTAGTCCCCAACCAGTCCTCCGGCATGTGTGGTAGTGTAGTGCATTTAAGTGTAAGTGTGTGTGTGTGTGTGTATGTAAGTGGTGAGGATTGGACGAGGAAGAGAAAGGAAAGATCGCGCGCGGTCCGTGGCCCGTTTGTTAGGGTACAGCCCTGCATTCGCCTGGTGTTGATCAGAGGAACCACGGAACATTACCCATCAGAACAGCCGGTCGCTAGAATTCCCCATCACACAGCGACTGCCACCGTCGGCACTCGAACCAAGGACCTTCCGGTCAGAGGCACTGCAGTGACATCAGTTGATGTACTGAACCGCCACAGCTCCCGGTGAGAATTAAATGAGCGATAAATGATAGATAAAACTGGTAGCCTCATTCAGAATTCATAAGAATATGACACTGGATTGTCCATGAATGTCACACTTATTCGTGTTTTTTAAAACATTTCGTAGTATTGTGATAATTTCAAAAGGAACTGAATCTAAGCACGATTTGATTTCACAGATCTGCAGCAACATCAATACAATGATTTAACAGCAATGCTAAAATGTAAACCCCAAAACTGCATTATTACAACGGCAGCTACGGGCTTGATTCGTTGTTTAGATAGTTGGTTTCTGTGGTATAAATGACGTGTTTATTTACACGAATAACAAAAAGTAACTTTAGACACCCCTACTGATTCTTCTTTTATATTAATTCAATAATACAAATCACTTAATTGGGTGCCATGTAGTACTATTCGCGCAGATTTCTCTGAACCTTCATTTAGCTTGATGGGAGAGGAGTAGGGAATTTGAAAATGTTTTTGAAAGGACTATGATATCAACTCTGTAGCTCGTTTTTCGATGCAAAATAGTTTCTATTACTCGAGAAAACATTTCCGGTTATCAGATTTTGTCAAAAACTCTCGTCACTCGATTTAATTTGTATTTGTTAGTAAAGGAGTGAGTGTAGGTATTTCAATGTGCAAAGAATACATGTGCTCATAATAGTAGCTGATCAAGTAAAATTATTTTGTATTCACACTTTTACCATATCCGAACAATTGACCATCGCCTCACTTGCTCTAGTGCTCAAAATTGAACTTTTATCTGCCTGAACGTGCCCTAAAAGTATTCATACGCGCCCCAGCTTTTACTACAGAGGAAGCCAAATTATTTGGCAGAGTTATTGAATAAGACAAAAATGTATTTGTAACCATACATCTTGACAATAAACTGTGCGTACAAGTTTCTAATATTTGATAAACATAATACACATTCATTGTTGTAAGTCACGTGAAAATAAATTTTTAATCCTTTCTTTAACTTTCAGAGTATGATTGTCAGATACTAATGAGTTGTTTTTGAGCTAATTTGTACAGCCATCTTTTCCTCAGTTTCTTTAAACTATATTAGATCGAACATTTTCTATGGGAGTAATGACGGGATAACTTGCAGCTCATTCAAACAGAGACTGATCAGTTTCTTATATTTTCCAACTTTCTTTCCTATTGTAGCATGGAGCGTAGTCCTGCATGAATATGCATGGATTTTTTCCAAACCTTTCATTTCTTTAAGGGGATCATTGATTCTTTACGACCTTTAGGTACTGGTTGTGTCTCACTATACCATTAATTGGTTTACAATTTCCAGTACCAATGACAGGCATTGCATTTCAAACCATTACCTTTTTCAGGTGCTTCCTACCAGGAACGGTGGCTCAGTGCATCAACTGATGTCACTGCAGCGCTTCTGACCAGGAGGTTCTAGGTTCGAGTCCCGACGGCGCGGCAGGAGATTCGACACTAGCTTTTCAGCTAGGTCGAATTTCGTCGCTGTCTGGAGGAGAATTCTAGCGTCCGGCTGCTCTGATCAGTAGTTTCTCTGATCAACACCAGGTCAATGGCAGAGCAAACAAACGGGCCACGGACCGCGCGCGATCTTTCCAACCTCTTCCTTGACCTATCATCACCTCTTACGCACACACACACACACACACACACACACACACACACACACATGCACTACACTACCACACATGCCGGAAGACAGGTGGGGGCTTAGAGCGTGTCTCGGCTGGTGGGAGATACCTGGTTGGGTTGATTGATTGATTTTTTCGTGTTTCCGTGCGCGTCAACTGCTTCGGTCATTAGTCCCGTTAGTGTAGTGCATGTTTTTCCTCGGGAGACGGCGGTGATCTTCCCCCGCTGGATGGCGAGATCCGGCGCCGACCTACCGTCGGCTAGTGAGGTTTCCCCCTAACCAGGACTCTCACACCAGCGGGGCACCGCCCCAGCCGGGACAAGCTCTAAGCTCCCGACCGGTCTCCCGGAATATGTGGTAGTGTAGTGCATGTTAGTGTAAGTGTGTGTGTAAGGATAGGACAAGGAAGAGGAAGGAAAAGTCGCGCGCGTTCAGTGGCCCGTTTGTTAGGGTACTGCTCCGGCATTCGCCTGGTGTTGATCGGAGAAACCACGGAAAACTACCGATCAGAGCAGCCGGCCGCTAGAATTCTCCTCCAGACAGCAGCCGAATTCGACCTAGCTGAAAAGCTAATGTCGAAAATCCTGCCGCCGTCAGGACTCGAACCTAGGACCTCCCGGTAAGAGAAGCTGCAGTGACATCAGTTGATGAACTGAACTACCGGTACCTGGTTGGGGAAAGCCCGATAGTGCACGGTAAGTCGGTGCCGAAACTCGCCATCCAGTGGGATAAGACCATTAACAACTCCCGCGTACAAACACGGACTACACATACGGGACGAACGACCTTAGTAGTTGACGTGCCCGGCATCACTAACAATCAACCAGGTGCTTCCCAAGACACACTGTACTCCGTTATGCCAAGGAAAAAATATTTACTATAATAATCTGGCCACCTTTGTAGTGTCTATCTAAAAAGTAAATCTTACATTTATTTACATTCAATCTATATATTAAAAAAAAGGTATTCTGCCATGGCTTCGTTTAGAGCTACTACTGAACCGATTGTTGTATTTTTCTTTTAAATGAAAGAATATGATCCCTAGATGTGTTATCAGATATTGTTTGTGTTGATTCACCATTTACGGTGTAAATTAAATTAAATCATTCTTTAATAGAACGCTTATCAATAGTCAATTGTTTCTTGCAAAGGATGGCAGTTTCAAAATCGATATACATGATTCCATAGATGTGAGTCCACGCTACTTGATGTTTTGTTTTTATTGTTGAGATTTGTTTACAATTCGTCAAGTAATTATTTCAGTGTAATAATTTCATTGTGGTGTTGACAGTTTGCATGCATTTGCTTCTGTGGTGTATTTTGTAGAGAACATTCGCACAGTGGGTTTTGCTCGGTTGTACTTTAGTGAAGTTGTTTACAGGTTCTGTCGAATTCCGAATCTTTGCCCACGCGCCCCAAAAGACGCAAACGTACATTAACTGGACGCAGGGAAAGGGAAAGTCAGCGTAGGTATCGTGATTGTGAGGTCATTGTCTATGAAATGTCAGTTTTGTTCTGCTTTGTACTTTCCGTGTGAGAGAAATTCTGCAAACGATTTACTCTGTTGCTTAAATGGGAAAATACCTTCGAGATATGCCAGAAGAAATCAAACAGTTGTTTATAGGAGATGATGACACATCAAAAAACTTTAGAAATAATATCCTTCAGTATAATAGTGCTATATCTTTTGTGCCGATATTGCATTGTCACCTGGTCATGGGCCATACGTTTTCAAAATTTTGGGAACTCCTTATCACAGAATATCTTCGTTATACCCTCAAGATCCAAACAATGCAACATATTGTGAACATTAGTCTGGGTACAGAATTTTACATTTATCTCAGATCTCACCGTCAAATTTTGACGGGTTCTCACAAGTAATCTCATTTAAATCTGGGTTTCGGCCTTGCCCTGCCGATTCTTTGCCCCCGCAAGAGCGCGCCCTGCCGCTAGAGGAGCAATAGGCAAAGGCCACGGAGCGTGCACCTCGCAGCGAGCGACTCCTTGTTGGGCAAATGGGGCTCCGGCAATGCGAACAGGGCGCACGGCGCGGCGACGTGGCTTTGCTTGGCATTCACTGTCACCGTTGCGGCTTCGCTCTTCGTCTAACGTCCTTAACTACGCAAAATGAGTCCTATACTATGTAGCCATTTGACAACATTTGATCAAAAAAATTAAGTAATAAACCGTGTTGCCATGTAGCCATATGACATCATTTCATAAAGAATGAACTAATTACGCCCAAAATGTTAAAAACTTGTTTTTAAGCCTTCTGATGTTTCCCTTTGTCAATTTTATGATGTAAAAATAAAATTTAGTAATACAAAATGAGATAATTTTTTAACCTTTAAATTAATTAAGAAATTTTAAATAGAATTTGATAAAATCAGAAGATAGGAAGATAATAGATATCAGATGAGAATCAGAAGATTTGATAAAATAAAAATCAGAAATCAAATTTTAAGCGAAATTTTAGTTGAAATTAACCGAGTTTGTTGTATTCGTATGTAATAGCAGCCTTGCGTCTTTCAATTTTTTTCGCAATACCACCTTGTTATGAGAAATAAAACAATAAATACTCTTTTGGATATATTCTAAGTCACAGTAATAAATATCATTTTCGAAAAAGAACTACCACACAATCTTTAACAACATCTTTGTTTTGATGATTGTTAAAGGCAGCAGCCATTAAAATTCTTAACGAAAGGTGGCCGTTTAGAGCAACGTTTTATCCCCATGTTTGGTGTCGTTATGTCGAGAAATAGTACATTATTACGAAAATGGTAGTAACGGTTTGTTTCGAATAGTGGGAATGTAATGATGGATTTTTGCACTCGACGACGAAGAAACCTCCAGATCACGGAATCCTCAGGTACACACGAGGTAGTAGTAAATACTATTTAGACAATACAGGACACTTTGAACCTTTCTCATTCTATTAACGGGAGACAACTGCTCACTAGTGGATCTAGTGATGTGAACTGAAAAATCGGCAACAAATTAAAATTTCAATACACAAAAACCTTTTGGAGTGCTGTGGTTTCTAACAAACCTATTGTTTACTTTATTATCATTATTTTTCAATTTTTACGTATTAAATGTTTACATATTAAATTGTATATTTTTGTAATAAAAATTTAAATGTGTAAGCATTACAGAACAGTAATTAGACAATTTAATATCTTCGTGTAATTGGCAAATGATCAGTATTTAAATAATAAAGCACTCCTTAGAGACAATCTTTATAGACACACAGGAAGTCTGTAAGAATTTGTAGACTTTGTAACATACAACTTGTCATCACTAGGGAACCGAGAAAAGATTCTTCTAAATTTCATAACTTTTGTAATCAAATACAGTTCACACCTTCCCAGCCGTATAAGAAAGTTACTAACAACTGCAGAATATATTTTAATCACTTTGCAGAATGTAAGTATACAAAAAGATCTTTCAAACTCATACACTTCGTTCTTGATATCACAATGGATATGACAGGTCGGGTCACTAGGTGCCCTAGCTTCAAATGTCACCCGTTATATCGGAGAGTGTCATGTTTTCTCAGTGATATGTGTAAAAATATGGATACAATAGGTCTCGAGGTCGCGGGTTAATGTTGTTATCATTAAAAAAATTAATATCAGTATTTTTTTACTAAAAGTAATTATTAGAAGGAGAAATGGAAAAAATCTACAGAGAAAATAATTCCCTGTGGCGTAGAAGGCAATTTCGGAATATGAATCTTACTATGCAGCATTGCAGTAAAGAGGTTATAAGCCAAAAAAGGTACAGATATGTGCAGCTAAATGTGTGTTATTGTGATTAAGAGCATTCTACTTGATAAATAAATTGATTGAGGCAGGAATACGCAGGACAAAAAATATAATCCACAATACACGCGACTAACATTGTTACGCTCTATACGTTGGAATTCAGCCAATTATTTGCCATACATACAATTATTTGACACTTAAAAAATACCAAACTTATAGTCAAAAGTGTGTTCTATTCCGAAATACAAAAAGAATGCAAAAAAAATTAAAACACTTTTTTCTTCTAATTTCACAAATATCGTTGACAAGAATCTATGAATTCGAGTGTTTCGAGCAACGGTAACTTGACGAGACCGTGAGGAAGACAAAAATGATTGAAATAACTTTCTGGAGCTGAAGTAGTGTGCTCCAAAGTATTCCGAACGAGATTTGCTAAGCCAGAATTCCGAACGCGAAGATTTGCCAGGTTTGTGGCCCGATTCAATCAGTGTGCGCCGTTTGGAGCGCCCAGTGAAGGCCAAGCGGCTGTCTCAACGCGCGAAAACTTCCGCCAGGCAGCGCGCGAGGCCGTTCCGCATACGCGTAATGTTATTTGCTGGTGAACACGGAAGAGTTAGCGGTGCCATCGCCTCGCGTCACCAGCTGTCCCAACGCCTGGCGCCAGGAAATACTTTCGAACAAATTCTCACACTTTAGTTGGTTGGTTGGTTGATTAGTGATTTCGGGAGCGTCAACAGCTTAGGATATTAGTCCCGTAAGTGTAGTACGTGTTTTTTCTCCGGAGATGGCGGTGATCTTCCCCCGATGGATGGCAAAATCCGGCGCCGGCCTACCATCGGCAAACGGGGATTCCCCTAACCAGGGCTCTCCACCAGCGGGGCACCGCCCCACGGTGGTGCATTTTCCCGAAATTCTGGCCAAAACCTCAAAAATGAAATCGCGTTTACTGAACTTTTGCAAATACTACGACACACTGTATACTTGGGGGCATCTGTTTCTTCCCACTTCGTGTCACTGAGTCAATTCCCCTGGCAGCAGTAGTCACCCGAACTTACCCTTCGCGGCGTTCGGAAGACCTGCTGTGCGAGAGTAACATAGAGAGACCGTCTTTATTTGTAAGTAGTGGCCATACAAAGTTGTGCAGAGAAAACTGGCAGTATGGATTCTCTTCCTGAAGGTTTGTAGAGTATTTTCATGTTTGTTTTATAATGCATGAATCCATAATATGGACGTGGGGTGAAATATTAAAATGCATGAAATTTATACAATAATTTTAATTTCTCGTAAGTTCACGTAGGCTGAAAGTTACCAATTTCGCGGAATTCCGCGATGTTTCTAATTTCACTTACTAGCTGAATCTATCTTCTTTCGAATACAGTTATAAAATCATGCCCCAACTTGCCCCATTAGTAAATACGAAGAGTTAACGTTTCGTCGAGCACGCGTGAACGCCGAGTATGACTCGTCGAGATCCGTCCTGAGAACGGGAACTCCTTTTACAATGCTGTTTCTAGCGGAAAATTTTGATTTTTTTTTTTACTGAAATAACAAATTTACTCAATATTATAAACAAAAAAATGAATATTTTAATTTTTGATATATATTATGACTATTCACTAATATTACATGAACATAATATTTACATACATATTACATCTTCTGAAGTGGATTACGCACATTTTATTTCATTAAAAATTGTTCATAAAGTAATATTTACATAATATGTGGCATCAAAACTCGTTCTCAGGAAGGATATGCGCTCGACAAAAGGTTAAATACGTACGTGATATCAAAGAAAATCATCGTAACACTTTTTAAAGTTTTAAAAATGAAATCAAAAATTCAATTGATCGGAAAGTAATATTTGTTTACTTAACTCGCTTGTTACATACAAACAATTATTTATATTACATTGTTATTGTTACAAAATTAGTATTATATTGTTTTTAATGAAATAATACTGTAACTATAGTTTCAATATGGGCAAGAAACGCATTCAAATGCAAAACAAATAAAAATGGGTCTGAATATAGAGCTTTCCAAACAGGATAATGTAAATAGCAAAGATAGTAATTCAGTAAGACGCTTTTTTGAGAAGCCATGCCTAGACTCTATTCACAAAGATATAAGACGGTATGGAGAAGGATTCTCGCGAACATGTTCAAGACTGCATATATTCCAGGAGATGTTGAATCACCTGTTGAGATCTTCTGTTCCTTTCATTTCCAGCTTGAGGGATCTTCCCAAAAGAAAATGAAAATTCTTGAACCAATATGGTTTGTTTCATTTGCCTGAGCCCAATATTACCGTAGGGAGAAATGTACCCTAGTCAAAAATGTGATCTTCCTTTCCGGTTCTTTGGGCACTGTATATGAATTTTTATTGCAGAGGGCAGGAGATGGCATTAATACCATGCATCTTTATGCCAAATGTTATCAATTAATATTTAAGTAATCCAGACGGTTTTCTAAAGTCAATTTTGTGAATTGATAAAATTTAACCAAGTTTATATAGAAAAATATATATTTATATTTCACAGATTTACGCAGTGCATTATTCTGGTATTATGAACCCACTCCCTTACATTATAAAGATAATCCAAAATAATTTTGGTCGTCGTAGAAAACATACTATAGCTCTCAGAGGTTTTGGCCAGGAAATCGCCAAAATGCACCACTGCGCCCCAGCCGGGACAAGCTCTAAGCTCCCGACCGGTCTCCCGGAATATGTGGTAGTGTAGTGCATGTTAGTGGAAGTGTGTGTGTGTGTGTGTGTGTGTGTAAGGGGATAGGACAAGGAAGAGGAAGGAAAGATCGCGCGCGGTCCGTGGCCCGTTTGGTAGGGTACTGCTCCAGCATTCGCCTGGTGTTGATCGGAGAAACCACGGAAAACTACCGATCAGAACAGACGGCCAGTGGAATTATCCTCCAGACAACGACTGAATTCGTCCTAGCTGACAAGCTAGTGTCGAAAATCCTGCCACCGTCGGGACTCGAACCTGGGACCTGCCGGTCAGAGGCGCTGCAGTGGCATCAGTTGAGGCACTGAGCTTCCGGTCTGACACTCGAGCTCCAGTAACCCCAAGTTCTCAGGGCATTTATTTGACGCAATCATCGCCTGGAAGGGGAACGACCTGGATGGCCGGTGTGGCTAAGGGCGTGTACGCAGCGCTTCGGTCTGAAGGGACGCGGGTTGGAGTCCCGCCTTGCGCATGGGTGTTTGCCCCTTGTCTCTCATATAAGTGTTTTCGCTTCGCTTTCGGGTGACCCCGTGTCAGAGGAGGCCGCAAGTGTGTTCGTGTCTAGTGTATGGTCTAATATACGTCTCATCGGGACGTGAAGGTCAACCGGATAAAGCCGTAGAAAAAAAATTGGAAGGGGAATGAGATGAATTTTATCTCCAGAGAAATTGAAGTATGTTTTTTTTTCATGTAGTACATCCCCATTATCTTCGCTCCGCAGAAGAAGAATGAAGAGAGGGGTTTGTACTCTAATGTAAGTAGTGACTTCCCTGCTGTATTGAAGAACACGTGTGCAAACTTTCATCAAGATCATGAAGAAACCGTAGGTTTGAATACAAAAGAAACATACGAAATCCATCCTTATACGCAGATTAAATTCTTCGCAACAAAATTCAAAGGATCGATTAGATTCTTTGGTTATAGAATCTTTCTGCGACATAGAGTGTTTGGGTGTATGGGTTATACACAAACAAACTCAAGTAATGTCTGCATTTGAGGATTATTACGAAATTAAAATATAAATTTGTTCAAGTTGTATCAACTCGTAAGAACAGGCAAGTGAGGTATGTATCTTCGGTTACTAAGGACGCAAGTTTGTTAGGGATACCGGCTCGAGTTCGTAATAAATGGATAACTGAATGTAGATCAAACTATTTTAAGAGATACTCTGATTTAAATACCCAAATGGAAGCATCTTCAAGAGATTAACAGATTGGCGTAACCATGGAGAAAGTATTTAAGAACAATAATTATTGTTTATTTATTTATTTATTTTACGTCAAAAAACAGTTAAAAACTGCGTGTGACGTGCTATGGGGAAAAGTGAATTGTGTGCACATTTTCAAAATTCTGTGATCACTACACTAAGTCATATACTACTTAAATTTTGAATTTTTGAAAGGGAGAAAAAAAACAAAAATTCCCATATTATAAAATCTATTTTCAAGGATAAACAAGCAATAAATTTTGAAAGGGAGAAAAAAAAACAAAAAAAACTCCCATGTAATAAAATTCATTTTTCAAAGATAAATAAGCAATAAATTTTGGCTCTTATTACTTCCTGCCGCGACAACATGGAAACGATAATTTGAATAATTGTATTTCCCACTGAATTCTAGAAGACGTTCACAGAAAATGAAGTTACATTTATGTCCAGAAGCAAAACAAGGGGCCATCTCAGCATTTGCTCAATGGATCAATTGTTCTTAAATTCTTCTATTATCAGTGGCTCTAGAGTACGGATCAAGATATCCATGGAAGTGGAGCATGTGATAGTTTGCCGAGTGATGGTGGTAACCCGAATTCACGAAAAATATATTTTCTTTGAGTTGCAACATAAAGTGTTTAATTTAAAATCACCTCAAAAAAGAGGCGAACGGACAGCGACCTTGTGTAATTGAAAAATAGCGGCAGCCGAATTTATAGGAAATATCAACGATTGCGGGCATCTACCGGTGCATACATTGTCGTGGGACAAACGTTCGTTAGATACGTAACAAGGATGTTACATCTCGGACCGAAGGGTCACGGGTTCGAGTCCCACCTCGGGCATGGTTGTATATGTGTTCGTCCCCCTTACCATCACCATATAGTTTCATCTTAATAGTTACCATACCGTTAACTCCAATAGTGGTACCAGGAGCGGTAGCGCAGTGCATTAACTGATGTCACTGCAGCGCCTTTGACTAGGAGGTCCTAGGTTCGAGTCCTAACAGCGGCAGGGTTTTCGACACTAGCTTTTCAGCTAGATGGAATTTAGTCGCTGTCTGGAGGAGAATTCCAGCGGCCGCCTGCTCTCATCGGTAATTTTCCGTGGTTTCTCTGATCAACACTAGGCAAATGCCGGAGCAGTACCCTAACAAACGGGTCACGGACCGCGCGCGATCTTTCCTTTCTCTTCCTTGCCCTATCCTCTCCCCTTACACACACACACACACTAACATGCACTACACTACTACATATTCCGGGAGACCCGTCGGGAGCTTAGAGCTTGTCCCGGCTGGGGCGGTGCCCCGCTGGTGGAAGAGCCCTGGCTAGGGGGAAACCCCACTAGCTGACGGTAGGTCGGCGCCGGATCTCGCCATCCAGCGGGGAAAGATCACTGCCATCTCACGAGAAAAAGACATGGGACTAATGATCAAAACAGTTGACGCGCCCGGAAACACGAAAAAATCAATCAACCAATAGTGGTCGCTAATGACCTAGACGTTGATGCGACCTTGAATAACCAAAAAAGAAAAGTTTCCCCGATAAAGAACTGAGTGTCTTTGCCCGTGGCCGTCCTCGTGTGACGGCCTCCGTGTCAGCGCGCCGCAGCACGTCCTCAGGTGGGGAAGGCCCCGTTCATGCAGTCCTCCCTGACTCCCTCGCCGCCTGCCCATTCGCGTTTCCTGGACAGGGCCGGCCCCAGGGAATAAAAATACATTAGTTAAACATTTGATGTCTATGGGAATAACGTGATTTTGTGTTAACGGCGTATTCCCGTATCACACGAAAGGGGGGAATTGTTGCAAATTAGTTTATTAAGTATTTTGTGTACTATGTGATATAATACTATTTGTAACGTAAAAGCAAAAACATAATAGTATTGTAACTATGTACGAGTTTTCTTCACTTGTTTTTTTTTTTTTTTGTGGAATTGTATGACTGACTGGTCTGCTGAAATAAAAGGATCTACGTTGAATTGTACATCTTAAGGCTCATTCACAATGCAATCACAAACATAAGCATAACACATAGACATAGACATAACATAAGCGAAGAGTTGGCGTATTCACAATGTCGAACATAAAAATAGGCAAAATAAGAGTTTCTATTGGCTATGAGGCATTCTAGTTTACTATTGGTTAGATATGAGAATCGATTTCGAGATATCAAAACAAATACGACAAACACAACCACGCAGCACACGAATAGTTCGCCTATCGATTTCGATACTCGATTTTGAGTTATCGAACTGTGATTTGCTCATTCCTTATGTCTGACACAGAAGCTTGAAGCACAGAAGCTTGAAGCTTGCAAGCTCTTAAGTTAACGTCTTACGTGTTATGCTTATGCGAACGCATTGTGAATGAGTCCACTTGTAGACGTAGTCCTATTTTTTATGTTAACGCCATGCTTATGCTTATGTTTGCATTGTGAATGGGCCTTTATTTTTACTGGACGTTATCCGTAAATGGTACGAACCAGGCAGGCTGGACGATCGCTCCGCAAGGCAAGGAGCCCCATCAAGGGACTGATGGAAAATAGTAGAAAAACTCAAAAACAAATTGTCACTCACTCGAGAGAATTGTTATCATACAAAATTTTAAATGTTGCTGTTTAGAATATTCAGATATTTTATAAAATTTTCAATCTTATATATTATTCCTCAAAGGACTGTTTGGTCTTGTCAATAAATTGGGTGACATACGAAACCGATCTGTATAAAGAAGCAATGGATTGAAAAATCGTGTTTCTTTTCACCTGCACATGGGACATTCGTATTGAAAAAGTGCGTTAAAAATACGTAAATATTTAAAAAAAACAACGTAGATTTCGGGATCTGTAATTTCTGATTGCCGCGCGATCTTTCGGAAGAAAATTACACTGTCGGACGGTGGCGGGAGCACACAAGCGTTCTGGCTTGCCAGAACCAGTGCGCGTTTCGTGCACGTAAATGTGATACGTGTAAGCACGTAAATGTGATTTTCTACATTGAATAGAAATCTTGAAATAGAAGAGGTTAGTGAATCTTAATTTTTGCATACATACAATACATTATTTTATTAACTGATTCCATCAACTTATTTATATATGTAGCCTTTGAATGAAGGTTAAAGAAATACTGTATTAATATTTTTTCACATATATTACGTGTATTCAGAATGTTCACGTTCACAGCGTTTTTGGTTGTTTCAGTTTTAGTCTAGGTTGTATAAGTATGTGAACATTTTTTGACTAACCGTGCGATTCAAACGCACGGGTTCTCACTAGGGAAGACTCTACAATACGAATATATTGACCCTAACATTAAAATAGATTCTACTGAAATTTATATTTATTATTTCATATATATAACAAGAATTTTATTAAACACTAACTAAAACAACAAATTCTTTAGCTTTTAAACTCACTGCGAAATAATTTATTTGACCACAACATACTTTTACTTTAAAGTATTAATTAAAATATATTTCAAAAAACGGTTTCTATCCTAAACGTAATATTTGTTAGTTGTTGAAATAAAATAACTCAAACAGTTTCTTGATATAACTGTCACAATTTTTTTTCGGAGAGGGCTAAGTTTCAGCATTGCCCAAAAATGTTTAACTCTGCCACTGGGCACGGACACAAGTTCAGCCTAGGTGCGTTGGGAGATTCCATCTATCGGGGGCCCCGGTCCCCGAAAAAACACTCATAATTTTAAGCAATTAGTTGATAATAGTAAACTTTATTGCAGGAGAACATGTGTTAAAAACGAGCGATGTTAGGACCGAGTTTTCATATTTGTCTATCAGCATTTTAAATTTATAAGAGAATCGAACTTAAGTGTGCGAAACAACTTTCTTGAGATGTCTCCGGTATTTGACATCTGTGCGAGAAAACAGTGGTCCGATGTTGCGTTTACCTTTACGTCTCCACGATTCTCTGGCTGCGATTGGCTGAATGTGTGATGACGCAATCATTCGTGCCGTAAAATGCTAATACATCATAATTTGTGCCGTAAAATGCCCTTTTACAAAGGATTCCTTGAAAGGTCGTTTATAATGCTGGTACACACACACACACACACACACACAAACTTTACAAATATGTTTAAGTTTGATACTATCATTTTTTTACTGGAGAACGGACGCTTAGTAAACTGAACGGATAAAAATTATTTGCGTACAACTATGTCCCAGGAAACGTTAGGCGACTTAAAAATTACGAGAACGGAGTATGATAACTTTTTAAACTTCAGCTTTTTCGTCATCATTTTCCTCTTCCACTTCTGTTTCTTGTTCGTCGTCTTCCCCTGAATCTTTTTGTCCTTTCATATTTTTCTCTACTGCTGGATTTAGAATTTTCACCTATTCTCCAATCATCATTCAAGAAACTTCTTCAATCAACCTTCTTCAATCATCAATCAATCATCCTATTCTCCAATCAGAGCCTCTAGCACATAGCGAAGTCGCTAGCCTTTCACCACTGAGGTCCGGGTTCGATTCCCGTCGAATCTCATGTGAAATTTGTTCCAACAAAACGAGTTTGGCTGCTTCACAAGGGCTAGTCCAACCCTTGTGAAGTGCCTTAAACCCTGCCCTATCCCTATTCCTTCTCAATTGTGGCCGCTGGGTAGTCACGCAGGAGCGCATAGCAGGAGGCGCGAACGTTGGGATGCTGCCTGGTGGTCCTCTTGACAGCTGACTGCGACGTGCCGCGACATGACAGAAAGTTAATGAAGGATTACTTCACAATTGCGCAAAGTAATGTAGGATTACTTCCCAGCGCAAAGCGCTCAACGCCTCTTAACGGGCTTGGAGACGCGTTGCGTCAAAATGGTAGACTCCAGACCGTGTATTAGGCCGCACTAGATTCGCAATATGGCAGCTTGAAAGATTTCCTGTCGGAATAGCCAACTTATGAAACTATAACTCTGATCAACTCTCTCGCTTTTGTTTTGTTTGTTGTCTCATTCACAATCTTCGCGCGGTCTCGAGTCTTGTCCACTGTTATAAATTTCTGAAGAAGTGTTAAAAAGTGTCAAGTGCAAATGAAAAATACAACCTCAAAAGTTATCTGCGGTCATACTTCTATGTTATTAATGCTTTTGAGATGTGTGTCAACAGTTCCTTCACGTTTTGAAGTGGTAGTAATGAGTTTTATTAAACGCAAATAAATACCACAATTATTGAAGTTAATTAACGTGATATACATGGTAGTTTTTAAGTGATCTAATGAAATGTTCCTAATAGTCCAGTTATGTCAATATCAATGCAAATACATCCATTTAATTTATCTGTTCAATTATTCACAAGTTTTTAAAAGTAAGTTCAAAAACATAATGAAAATCATCATTAGTGTAAGTAAGTTTTCAATAACTTATCCATTGTTACCAGAGACAGTCTTTAAAAACGTGTTATCTTCAAAGGTTCAGTATTAAGTATAGACCCAGATGTTGTTAGGCTTACCATTATTTTCCAGTTATAATTAAAATGAATTCAGAAAAATAATAATAAATATAATATTATTAATTTAAAACAAGAAATACTAAAGGGACACTTAACAACAACACATAATGAACTACTATAACTATTTCAATTAACTTTATTATTATTACTAAAGAAAACAATTGGAAAATAAGAAATAAAACTCAAAACCGCCTAGTACTACTAAATAAATAAATTGAACGATAAAACGCAAAGAACGAAGAGCACCAAAACGCAAAATGCAAATCTTTAGCAACACCCGTAAACTAACACAATTTCACTTGGATGGCTTTGAATGTTGGCGGTATCTACGGAAGTAGTCATTGTTTCATTGCAAACTTAAATTTTAAAAAATGTCCCTACCGCTTGAAGGTAATATATTCAGTGTATTTGTGTGACGGTTGGCAACAACTTTAGCCAACATGAAACGAATCGAAACTACCCTAAATCGAGTATAAATGTATGTTCTCATCCGACAGTGACATTTTTCAAAAGTTGTCCCGTTAGTTCAGCTCTTTAGCTGGCCAGCAGTCTAGACGCAACAAATCATCATCACCATCATTATTATCTTCTTCCCCTATGAAGACGTTCTTTTAGAGATTTAATGTATGGTTGCAATCAGCACCAATATGTCAATATCGATCCAAGACGTCAATAGCAACTTATTTTTTTTCGTTGCTAATGGAATATTAACAAACAATCGTAGAACAAAAAATATTTTCATTACATTAGACATAATGTGTCAAATAATGTATTTAGTAAATTTTTAACAAATGTGATATTTTATCAGACATACAGTAAGTGCTCTCTGAATTACTCCTGCTTATCCATTGTGAGCGTCTAAGCATTTCCAAAATACGCCGATGATGTCATGCACGCTTTAAAACGTTCCATTAGAGAATACGTACGGACACTCAAGATGGTCGTGCTTCCATGTAACACCTTTCATCTTTAGAAGTATCGTGTTACTTAAACGCTGTTAAAACGTGTTATTTAAAAGACTGCGTCTAATCGATGTGTTTTTGCATTTCCATGGTTATTTTCGCGACTTTTGAATTTTAACATAACGTCCCTAAATTGATTTAAAATAAGAGCACCATCATATATCAGGCATTTTAATAATATAATTCTGTTCCTCACGGAGCTTCTTAAAGTGACTTAACATAGTAAATATTGTATTCTGTAAACATAACTTCGATAATTACCAATTTTTTTTTCTTCTAAAATATAGTACCTCAATTTTTTTATGATTGATGAAGGCGAATCTGAAGTAAAAAATGTATTCTGGCACCTAACAGATAAAAATATTTTGACAGTAAATGATTGATTCGTCATTTCGTGTTACCGGACGCGTCAACGGCTGTCATTAGTCCCGTAAGAATGATGTATGTTTGGTGTTTCTTTGGTTATTTAAGGTCGCATCAAAATCTAGGTCATTAGCGACCACTATTGCTGTTAACGGTATGGTAACTATGTGGATGAAACGATATGGTGATGGTAAGGGGTGAAAGGACGAACACAAATACAACCATGCCCGAGGCGGGACTCGAACCCGCGACCCTTCGGTCCGAGATCACTACGATACTACTGCCTTAGCGATCTCGGCCACCGGATCGGGTGCATATTTTTCTCGGGAAATGCCTGTGATTTTCCCGAGCTGGTGCGATTGGCGCGGACTTCCACATTAGGTAGAGGGCTTTTTCCCAACCAGGTATCTCCGACTCGCGGAACACTGCCCCAGCCGGGACAAGCTCCAAGCCCGAGAGGTAGTGTAGGGCATATGTGTGTAAGTAAGGGATGAAGATAGGACAAGGAAGAGGAAGGAAAGCTCGCTCGCGGTCCATGGCCCGTAAGCTAGGATTGATTGATTTATAGATCTTTTCGTGTTTCCGGGCGCGTCAACTGCTTGGGTCATTAGTCCCGTTAGTGTAGTGCATGTTTTTTTCCTCGGGAGATGGCGGTGATCTTCCCCCGCTGGATGGGGAGATCCGGCGCCGACCTACCGTCGGCTAGTGCGATTTCCCCCTAACCAGGACTCTCCCACCAGCGGGGCATCGCCCCAGCCGGGACTAGCTCTAAGCTCCCGAACGGTCTCCCAGAATATGTAGTAATGTAGTGCATGTTAGTGTAAGTGGGTGTGTAAGGGGAGAGGATAGGACAAGGAAGAGAAAGGACAGATCGCGCGCGGTCTGTGGCCCGTTTGTGAAGGTACTGCTCCGGCATTCGCCTGTATTGATCGGAGAAACCACGGAAAACTACCGATCAGAGCAGCCGGCCGCTAGAATTCTCCTCCAGCCAGCGACTGAATTGGACCTAGCTGGAAACCTAGTGTCGAAAATCCTGCCGCCGTCAGGATTCGAACATAGGACCTCCCGGTCAGAGGCGCTGCAGTGACATCAGTTGATGCACTGAGCTACCGCTCCCGGTGTAAACTAGGATACTGCTCCGGCATTCACCTGGTGTTGATCGGAGAAACCACGAAAAACTCCCGATCCGAGAGCAACCGTTCGCTAGGATTCTGCGACTGAACTCGACCTAGCAATCTAGCTAGCGTCAAAAATCCTGCCACAGCGTGGAATTTGTGGCGTGCTTTGTTTCATTGGCGTTCCTCGCGCCGTCTTCTTCCACCGCCGCTCGTCGCTCATTGTGCCGGGCTCGGCCGCCGCGGCGCCAGCGCCAGGTGGGCGGGGGGCGGAGGGGGCGGGGCGGGGCGGGGCGAGGCCGCCCGCATTCCGCCCCGCATTCCTCCTCTGTATTAGGCAGCGCCCGTGACGCAACAATGACGGCGCGCTCTGCACGGAGCGACATTTCCAATAGTGGCCGGTGCCCACACGCCATGTACAACACGGAACACACTAGGTCGGGCGCTCCATTTAAAATGACACTTCGAAATAAATCGTTTGGAAAAGAAAAAGAAAGAGGAAGGGGGAAAAGAAAGAAACGAAAAAACAAGAAACGGTAAAAGAAAGAAAAGGAAAAAGAAAAAAGAAAGGGAAAAGAAAGAAAAGAAATAAAGAAAGAAAAGAAAGAAAAGAAAGAAAAGAAAGAAAGAAAAGAAAGAAAGAAAAGAAAGAAAAGAAAGAAAAGAAAGAAAAGAAAGAAAAGAAAGAAAGAAAGAAAGAAAGAAAGAATAAAGAAATAAAAGAAATAAAAGAAAGAAAAGAAAGAAAAGAAGAAAAGAAAGAAAAGAAAGAAAAGAAAGAAAAGAAAGAAAAGAAAGAAAGAAAGAAAAGAAAGAAAATAAAGAAAGAAAAGAAAGAAAGAAAAGAAAGAAAGAGAAAAGAAAGAAAAAAAGAAAGAAAGAAACAAGAAAGAAAAAAGAAAAAGGAAGAAAGAAAACGTTTCAGTTAGCTTAGGTCAAACACTGTGGCGATCCTCAACAGTCCTTCTCCCCTCGGTGCACCGTGGTGGCTGGATTGCTAGATGGAATTCAGCTTCTGTCCACAGGCCAATTCTAGCGGTAGGCTGCTCTGAACAGTTGTTTTCCGTGGTTTCTCCGATCAACACCGGGCAGATGGCAGGGAAGTACTCCAACAAACGGGCCACGCGTAATCTTTGATTCCTCTTTCTCCTCCTACCATCTCTCCTCGCACACACATACAGTCACACACACACGTACGAGCACCACACAAGTCGTGAGACCGATCACCAGATTAGAGTGTGTGCCGGCTGGGTCGGTGCTCACTGGGGGAGATTCCTGGGGGGAAAGAACCGTTTTAAAGAATTTTATATTTTCGAGGGGGACACACCTGCACTCCAAACAGTCTCCCCCTCCCGAGTACGCCATTTGGAAGATGGATTTCGGGCGTCATTGAAACTTGATCTAATCATAAATCTCATTTACATTGCAAATTCGGAATTTGCGAAAAAACACTTGAATTGTGCAATTGACTATCAGAAACGTTCTAAAATAGTACTTCTTTGCACGACCGAAACCCAGTCAAGCGGCAGTGTCATCATCACTTGTTTCCGGACAGTCGGCCATTACTGCGAACAGTGAGAAATCTTCTGGCAAATGCATTACTTTGAAAAGGACTTTTCAATCTACTGATGTAACGTAATGCAATTTACTTCACTTGCTTTGAAAAACTGTTATTGATATTTGCAATATAAACACGCTGGTGCCTAACCCAAACCACCCTGAAGGTTCCCAACGCGAGACTCCAATTTTTCTTCCTGAATAATAAAAACAATTAAGGTATTTGGCAATCCTTATACCTCAGGAGTCTAATAAACAGCAAGAACGTACTCTGAAGCCTATCAGTTCGATAGGGTAGGCAGAAGAAAGAAAGACGTCAAGAGACAGTTTCAGAATTTAATCCCATAGAAGTCGAAAAGAGAGAGATTTAAGAAATTTCTGAAGTTAAACAATAAGCAAAAAGAAGATTCCACCTCCGGTGAGGAATCGAACATGTTCTCTGGCTCTTCTGAATTGGAAGTTCCACCAGGGATATCTTCCCTCCCAGGAGAAGAACATGCAGAGTGCATGTTTTGCAGTGTACAATTTTCAGAAGGCTGTAGGAGGACTATGGATGGCGTGGTTCATGTGTGCATTCTGAGCTCATGTAGAATGTACGGAATGGGACAGTTGCTTCTGTATGTGACACTTGTCGCACTTGAAGATAAAGGCAATGTCCAAGACATTTCAGACAATTTCTTTCGCACAAGGTGTTAAACTTGTATTTTTATAAAATTATACTGAATTCAATCTGTTTGCAGTTTTTTTCATTAATTTTTACCCATATCTTAAAACGTTTGAGCAGGGCTCGCATTAGGAAAAAACATTTCTTCTCAAACTATTTGGCGAATACGTACAAGTGTATAACTAAGTAAGGTAAGCATTTCAAATATTTTGATATAATTGTGCAGAAAATCATATTAAAAAATTCGAAAACAAAATGGGGACCCGAATTTGGGGTCTTTCCTCTTCTTGTTCTTCCGCTTGAAAATATCAGATAACTTTTACATAATAACTTTTTATTCACATCTTTTTTCGTACGACGGGAATTCATTTCATAAAATTATATTTCGATCTGTAAATTTTAAATTAATTCCGAGTTTAGCAACTTCACAGACTTTTTGGAAGAATTTTAATTAATTTGACTTTGTTTTAATTAGCACCAACCCCGTTTTAATTACTCTTTAAGTATTTTCTTTTCCCGCATGGGCATATTACACGGTAGGCTCCTGAGTGTGTCGGGGTGGCGGAGTGTGGGAGTGTGTGTGTGTGTGTGTGTGTGTGACAGAGAGAGAGAGAGAGTCAGAGTCAGGGGAGGAGAGAGAAGGGACTGACGTTAAATATGGCGGGACGGCAGCAAACAGTACATTGAATTACGGACTGCATTTACGTACACAAGATGAGCCTCATACACAAGACTTATGCAATGGCTGTTAAACACCACTTATCTCCATAAAAAACTTGATAAAGAATGACAAGGAAAATAATATTTTATCGAATACATTTCTCATTGTTTAAAGAACAGTTAAAACGTAATGGTATTCTAAGAATGTAAATATTAAAATCCTAAAAACGGGAAAGATGATCTACTTAAAGATGAAGGGGACCAGAAAAAAGAAATGGATGGCATGTTCAAAGAGACACGACAAATTAATTTGGTGGCAGAGAAATTACAACAGTAGCACAAAATGGAGAAGGTTGTTCCATTGGACCAAATCGAGAGTTAATCATAAATAGTACAACGTGAAATTATCACTCATTGCAGAACCACAAAACCTCATTTCTCTAAATGGTGTTTGGCTTTAAAAAAAAGTTTTTCTTTATCCTACATGAAAATACAAATTCGTAAACTTGAATTTAGAATTAAAAATTCTAAATTCTTTCTTAAATTACTGTTTGTAATTGAAACTTTATAAATCAATTCCTTTAATTCTGTCCATTTAAATGATTCCGTAACATAAGTGCTTATTCCCAAGGTAACTTATCTCCATGAAACACAATTTTTCAGGAAGAGAAAGTAAGAAAAGTTTCGCAATTATCCTTGTAGTTCAAGTAGGATTCAACAGTTTTCGGACACTGTTTACCATACGAGTCCCGTCATTTTGGGACAGAATGTTTAGCAGCATGGTCGGTGTTGTGTCTTTGGTGGTGTAACGGTTAGCCTATTGAACGGTTGGTTATACGCAAGTTCGCGGGTTCAAACCGGATAGAAGACGTGGATTTTAAAGAGAGAAAGAATTCTTCGTACGTCTTCCTTCGGATGGAAAGTAAAGCCGGCTGTCCCATATTAGTACATTTACTGCATGTAAAAGATCCCCACGCCCAAGAAATGCCTCTGAGCAAAATTAAAACCGCTTGTTGGAATTAATCTCCTGAATCGAAGGGTGCAAACGAATCACCTCTCTCGTCTCAGCAGCCGGAGGCAAAGGCGAACTCCTGCGTGTCGTGAGTGGTGTCACTCCTGTGGAGAGAGAAGAATGGCAAAAAGGCCAAAATGTACGCTCCAGGGATTTATCCTCCCGGTGGGCGTGGCAGACCACGCAGTGCTTCTTTCTTAAATTACTGTTTGTAATTGAAACTTTATAAATCAATTCCTTTAATTCTGTCCATTTAAATGATTCCGTAACATAAGTGCTTATTCCCAAGGTAACTTATCTCCGTGGAGAGAGAAGAAAGGCAAAAAGGCCAAAATGTACGCTCCAGGGATTTATCCTCCCGGTGGGCGTGGCAGACCACGCAGTGCTCATTTGTTTGTAATTGAAACTTTATAAATCAATTCCTTTAATTCTGTCCATTTAAATGATTCCGTAACATAAGTGCTTATTCCCAAGGTAACTTATCTCCGTGGAGAGAGAAGAAAGGCAAAAAGGCCAAAATGTACGCTCCAGGGATTTAACCTCCCGGTGGGCGTGGCAGACCACGCAGTGCTCATTCTGTCGCGAGTGGTTGCCTTCCGTCTCATCATTTTCTTCGACACTGCTGGAAATTATGCAGTTGCACAGGCGGTTGCTTGGTTGGTTAGTGATTCTGAGAATGTCAACAGCTTAGGTCATTAGTCACGTAAGTTTAGTGCATGTTTTACTCGGGAGATGGCAGTGATCTTCCCCCGTTGGATGGTGAGATCCGGCGCCGACCTACCGTCGGCTACCGGGCTTTCCCCCTAACCAGGTCTCTCTCACCAATGGGGCACCGCCCCAGCCGGGACGAGCTCGAAGCTCCTGACTGGTCTCCTGGAATATGTGGTAGTGTGGTGCATGTTAGTGTAAGTGTGTGTAAGGGGAGAGGATAGGACAAGGAAGAGGAAGGAAAGATCGCGTGCGATGCGTGGCCCGTTATTGCTCCGGCATTCGCCTGGAGTTGATCGGGGAAACCACGGAAAACTACCGATCAGAGCAGCCGGCCGCTAGAATTCTCCTCAAGACAGCGACTGAATTCGACCTAGCTGAGAAGCTAGTGTCGAAAATTCTGCCGCTGCGGCGGTAGGACTCAAACCTAGGACCTCCCGACCAGAGGCGGAGCAGTAACATCAGTTGATGCACTGAGGTATCGCTCCCGGTGCTTTGCACAGAGTAACGGATGTTTTTAATAAATCGCTGCCACGGAAGGTCGCTACTTATGCATTTTACATGCAAGTGCTAGTTATAATGCATCGCTACACATCGCGATCAAAGCTTTGCTAAATAAATATAGTGGCGCTGTGAACGGCGGAGTCGAAAATTAACATCCGTCTCTGATTTAGAAGCATGTCCCCCCCCCGTGGCAGACATTCTCCGGCAAAGGCTGCCACCAACACAGGAAACAGGAGAGAGCTTAACTGCGAAGATGGGATCGCGTGCCTCGCGAGCGCTGAATTGCAAAGTCCACATGCACTGAACGGTAGGAGGCACGAGGAAGTTCACAATACGGAAATAACTTAACATCAGATCAGCGCGAGGACTGCAAAGGGAATCGAACCATCTAATAAAGAATAAAACACCAAATTCGTTTTTAAAATATAAATTTATACTAATACCCGAAATTTAATACAAGAATTAAAATGCACGAGTTTGGCATTTGGCCTTTTATCGTAAATGTTGAGTTTTACTTACTTTTAATCCCGTTGTAGATTCGCCCCATAGAAAGAAAAAACATTGCAAAATAGTAAAAAAGTAAAATCAGGTAAAGAAAACTTGAACAATTATAAGTCTCTCTCAGAATTCACATTTTTTATTATCTTTGGAATGTGTAATATCCTTGCTTCAAGATATTCGAATGTAAACTTAATGTTCTCGCTTTTTTTCAAATCGTTTTATTACGTTCGTAGATTTAGTTAAATTATTTTAGGAAAATTATTTAAATTTTGAGTTTACGAAAGTTGGTCGAACTAAAAATCGACGTTGCCAAGTGTTTGTTCTTTGCTTTTTGTTTGTTTCTGTATTTAATCCTTCCTGAAGTACCGGAATGCAATTCCTTATCGTTTGGTCCGATATCAAGCCCTGGAAGTTCTCAACAGTGACTGTGGCACTTTTATGGCGACAATACTGAAAAAACAAGGCTTTCTATGGCAGATGCATCCCTTCTCGTTACCACGATTTCAATAAAGCCGACGTATACGTTCACTAAGTAATGCAAAGTGACATTTCAAATTACGATTGGCAAAGAGATAACCATGGAGTCAATGAATTCCTCGATATGATCAGCACCGTCACTTCTGGATGCATGAAAATTCAGGATGTGAAATGCGAACGTGTACTGCGCAGTACAGCCCTGAAGAGGACCGCGACATGTCGGTCGAAACGTCGGCACCTCGGCCTTCGACGCGGCGTCACCCGGACAGCCCAGATCATGACTCTGGCCGCGGAAGCCTACGATATCATTTAGGTGAAACGTATTTCGAATGCCGGTAGGCTGTCTCCAGGTGCTTGGAGGGTTCGCACGACGGCCCTCGTGCCTTCCCCAGTTTAGTTAAAGTAGGGGTTGATGTCCGTTCCACATGCTTTGCCACAATGCCAAGCGGATGGATTGATTGTTAGTGATTCCGGGCGCATCAACTACTAAGATCATTAGTCCGGTAAGAATAGTGCATTTTTTCCCTTGGAAAGTGATCATTGCCTGGTGGATGATGAGATTCGGCACCGACCTACCGTCGGCTAGTGCGGTTTCCCCCTAACCAGGACTCTTCCACCAGCGGGGCACCGCCCCAGTCGGGACAAGCTCTAAGCTCCCGACCGGTCTCCCGGGATATGTGGTAGTGTAGTGCATGTTAGTGTGTGTGTGTGTGTGGGGAGAGGATAGGACAAGAGGAAGAGAAGATAGGAAAGATCGTGCGCGGACCAAGGCCCGTTTGTTGGGATACTGCTCCGGCATTCGCGAGATATTGATCGGAGAAACCACGGAAAACTACCGATCAGAGCAGCCGACCGTTGGAATTCTCCTCCAGACAGCGGCTGAATTCGATTTATTTAAGTAGCTAGTGTCGAAAATCCTGCCACCGTAGGAACTGAAAGCTAGATCCTTACGGTTAGAGGCACTGCAGTGACATCTGTTGATGCACTGAGCCACAAAACAAAAAACGCTCTTGGTTGGCGTGACTCAGAATCCTCAGTTCTACGCAAGAACATTAGAACAAGTTCGCCAATTTTGTGGCTTATCCCGCTTTACTTAGCGATATAGCTAATTCGATGGAATAATGGTTAGCATTTTGAGACCCTGAATTGAGATAGCCGAGTTCAAATCCAGTTGATCCCGTGTATATTTTAAGTGCGAAAAAAACAGGCAGGGAAGTACAGCTGATCGTCCCATGTCGTAGATTTGTGTCAAGTAAAAAATGAGTCTAAATAAAGCCTCCGAGATAAACTAATCGTGTACGTCGGCTTAAACATCCATTCGCTGGTGAAGTGATTTGGGCATAGGTTTTCCTCACACGGGCAAGAATGTTGTGCAAAGATGGTAGCCAACGATTTACACCATCCGAATAGAAGTGGCCTAGGCTTTAGAAATGAGAATGTGAATGTTTAAGCCGACGTAGTATAAAAACGAACGTCGTATAAAAAACAATCGCATTCTTCATGCCTAATTCATTATAAGACTTTCACTGAATTTTTTGTTGCAATTTTATTTATTTACGAACTCAATACGGCTTACTTACGTACCAATACGCTTTTTACCGAAATTGTTGAGTAAATAAGAACAAACTTATTTCTTTTTTCGCGGTTAACTTACCACTAAATGCTTCACATCGCTTCAGCTGCATAGTACACTCACCTGCAAACAAAACAGAATAAACTATTACACACAAGAATACACTAGTGGGAATGCGCGGTTTGCCTAAAAGTTTTCCTTCTTTTACAGTTATTTCTCAACTACTACTATTGAGAAGTGCATGGCACCATTGAAGATCTACATCTGAATGGGGTTATGCACTAAACATCCAATCCATACCGAGGATGGTGGCTTAGGGCATCAACTGAAGTCACTGCAGTGCCTCTGACTCCGAGGTCCTATATTCGAGTCCCGACATTCCAGGATTTTCGACACTAGCTTTTCAGCTAGGTCGAATTCAGTCGCTGTCTCGAGGAGAATTCTAGCGGCCGGCTGCTCTGATCGGTAGTTTTCTGTGGTTTCTCTGATCAACACCAGGCGAATGCCGGAGCAGTACCCTGACAAACGGGCCGCGGACCGCGCGCGATCTTTCCTTCCTCTTCCTTGTCCTATCCTCCCCTTACACACCACACACACACACACACACACACACACTTACACTACACTATCACAATTCCGGGAGACCAGTCGGGAGCTTAGAGCTTTTCCCGGCTGGGGGGAGACACCTGGTTGGGAGAAACCCCGCTAGTCGACGGTAGGTCGGCGCTGAATCTCGCCATCCAGTAGGGGAAGATCATTGCCACGTCCCGATGAAAAAATATGCATTACGCTTACGGGACCAATGACCTCAGTAGTTGACGTGTTCGGATTCACTAACAATGAATTAATCAATCCAATCCACAAAAACCATTATGACTCAAATTGGCTTGGATAGTTGGGAGATATCTTAAAATTCCGAGCAGAGAATGCACGCCTAAAATGGGATGTGGCTGAAGAAAATTGGAAGAGTTCAAATAAACTGTTGGAAAATATACTCAAGAAATTGTTCATGTTGAGTATTAAGTCTCAAAGGTTATGAAATAAGGATGTTTCCCATTCTGGAACAATTATTGTCACTGTGAATCCAGTTCAACATTGGGAAACTGTAATGGACATTATTTAGTTACCAAGATATGTACGTGTATACTTCAGGGAAATACGAAAAAATTAACACAGAAATAACAAAGCACCCAAGTTACACAATTCGACTGCTTTTGTATTTCTGGTTAATTTTCTTTCTGAACAAATATAATAATTTATTTTGTAAGTAATAAACAATTTACATGTTTCTGGAGTGTTTCTATGCTTCTGCAATGCCTTTTGTCGTGGAAGATTTTTTTCAAACCAACTTTTAAGTGTTTATTGCGGCTCAGCCATTCAGAATATATAGGTAGTTTATTAGACAAAACATGCTTAAAATTGTCTGAAGAGCTTACTTTCCAATTAACGACGTTTCGTCCCCAGACACCTTGTACAAATCGATTTTCGGGTATATAGTTACATGTCTCCAATCCACCCACACCAGTTCTTACCACTTTTGGACGAGCACTAATTGATCTTAATCGCTACGGGTGTGCGAAGTTACAGTTCCGAAGAACCTTAAACTCGGATTTTATGACCGAAAATTCGAGATGGGATTGTTGAAGCGATTCCAATACTTTTTGTCCCTACACGATAATTTAGGTAGGAAAAGTGAAAATGTGTATGTTCAGCAAAATAGTTATTAAATAGATACGTACGATTGAACAGTATTTTTAGCTGTAGAAAAAAATATTTTGGTACGCATATCATACCCTTATCAATCGATTAATGGAGGCACAAATTTAGCTCAACAGGATCCCAAGGCCACCAAAACTAACGATTTAATCTCATTACATATTGAAACTAATATAAATACTTAGTTATCATTCACGGAGCACCTTCGTACGGTGCTCCATAAAATGCTGACGTAAGCCCGACAGGTTCTTGAGCCAAGGACAAAGACAATATTCAGCAAAGCTTCCGCGTATCAAATATTACCACTGATCATTTCTGGTTCAAGAATTAACCGATAATTTGCATACCCAAAATAACAACCTATCGTGTAGTTATCTCACATTATACCGCTATTTCGACTCGAAGATCAGAAAATCACTACTTAGTTCTAATTAGGAGTTGCTACCACAGACGGCAGCCAGTGCAGGTAACATTCCTGTTCGTCGCCACCCGATGCTAGTCGCCAATTATACGCTCATTATTTAGCTCGCCTGTCATTAGATCTCAATGATGTTCCGCCAATGTTCTTAACGGTCTCCACTGGGTGGATAACGTTGTCTGTCGTAAGAATCAGTCGCCTTTGATCTGACACGTAAGGTACACACACGGAAGGTCTGTCACATTTCACAATTCCAGCCAATGTCAGAGGCGTTTGTCAAGGGCTCGGGAGGTGTTTTGCGAATTGTAGTTAAATTTATCTGAAAACTGCCAACATTCGAGTGGAATTGAATAGGACTATTCCACAAATGAAGTTACGTCCAACAGAGTTCGAAAATGCGCTAAATATTGAAAATAACTGAAGGGTAGGTTAAAATCAAAGAGACTATGTTACAGTATATACGCGGTTTATTGAATATCGACATACCGATCCATGTATACCGCTTCGTAAGATAGATAAGTCATTGTGATTGGCCAGCAGGGAGAAGCTGTAAGAAAAATGGGATAGAAAAAGCGATAAACGTTTTGAGATACACCGCCGTGGTTGAGGTATATTGTATGTATAGTTAAACACACTTTGCTTTAATTTCACGAGTGGAATAGTCATTATCAAAATTGTTTATAGGTTTAAAGAATTAAAATAAATCTGAGGTTAATTAGTCAAAAATTAATGAAAATATTTTGTTGACTTTTGAATGTTCACAGGCTTAAATAAGATTCTTCTAATGCGAACTAATTTAACCAGATTTATTAAGGTATTACCCAGGTCTTATACAGATTGGCATTTCTCTGATTTTGGATTCAACCCCGAAACCATCGAATCTCCATCTACATACGCAGTATGCTGGCGTTGCCCAGCAATGCAGTCTTTCGAGGCTGGTTTGCCAAGCCAACATTAAGGCCTGAAGTGTTGAGATGATTCGTCTGTGTGAGTCCACTACAACCTCAATTACCACTGGAACAGTCGTAAATCTCCTTTTCTAGTCTTTCCAGCTCTATCTGGAGATACGACTTTTCGCTATTCTCATCCATATTGGAACATACTGGAATAGCCACGGCCTTAATCCATAACTGCATATCTTAAACAACGGAAGATCTGGCATATTGTCAACCTCCCATCGTCAGTTCGTCTTGAACTAGAGAATTTTTGTGTTTGGAGATTTCGATCGCCTTTTCCGGCTAGTGTTCTCCAAATTGATCTGTAAGCCGCATTTTCTGCACAGGTTCCAGTATAGCATGGTGGTCCAATTATTGTAAGGGTTGAAATTGGTCCGTGTTTAATTTTGTTGCACGCAAAGATATGCAATTGCGTTTTCCTTGTTGTTTGTACAGTCTACATTTCCCGACATCTATATTAATATTGTAATTATAACAATAATTATATAATATATTATTATTATTATTATTATTATTATTATTATTATTATTATTTTTAGCTGAATACCTGCGATTACATCGCAAAAAACAAAGAGTTGTAGAAGCGTCACGATAGAAAAGTAGTACATATTCACTCTATGGAAAATCGAAAACTCGAAAAATGTGGTTCTGTCGTTCTGAACTTTTTCTCCAAAACTAATAAAAGAGAGTCTTTACTAGAAATATAGCCAATAGATTTCTGAAGTACCAAATGTCTATCATTCATCACCAATTAATCACCTGCTCACTATTTTTGAAATGTGGCCTAGAATTTACAGTTGTAACAATATTATTCCGAATGTTGGTAAATTTATTATAGGGTGTCTAGTGAAATTCTTATAAAAATTCCCGCCAATTCCCATTCTTCCCGGAAAATTCCGAGAAATTTCCGATTATTCATCTAACCCAATAAGGGAAATTATTTTTATACAAAATGATCTGTGCAAATCATATTGACATAATATTTTTTTCTAATTTAATGGTAAAATACTTGAAAAGTTTATCAACATTTTTTTAAATATAGATATTTTTGAAAATGAAGACATAAACATTTTTAAAACCACAATTTAGTAAAACATTTCCGAAGATTTCGTCTTTTTTTCCAGGGCTGAAAACAATTCCCGACGAATTCCCGGTTTGCGCAGTCGATAGAGACCTGTATAAAATTGTAAAGTTCCTGAAGTGTTTTGAACAATTCTGTTAACTGATATTCATTTATACACGACAGAATATTCAAAAGATGTCAGGAGAATAATGAATGGACGACATAAGCATGTATTCAGATATCCCGTAGAATAAGAAGAATTACCTAAACTTTTAAATACTGGGGAAAGATTTCAGAACCCACAGGTAAGAAAACGAAAATAAATTATTACTCATACTTGAAGATGCAATCAAAACTCAGTAAAAATTAGATACAAATCAATCAGAAACAAAGCACCACGGAAATACTCCAACCTCGTTGGCAGATTGTGATAGAAGTCATAAGCAGACGAAAACACAAGGAGGAAATTAAACGGAAATTGCACGCAGCCCATAAGTGTGCAATTCCTCTGTGCAAACACGTAATCTGTGTACTTCCGATCCTATTTCCACAGGACATCCGATTCGATTCCGCCTTAATGGAACAAGCAAATGGATAGAATAAGTCACAAACAGGCATTGATGATATAAACCAATTAACGGTGATTTCTAGGAATTACAATACCCTTTTCTATGCGAATGGATACAGTTTATTACTGATGTAATTCACAATAAGAGTTTGCTAAATTATTATTCAGTCCCCCCAAAATCTTTTCAACACGTGTAAAATCCCCTTCAGTCATACACTTTTAAAACGTTTTAATTGATTGATAGTAATTCCGAGCGCTTCAACAGCTAAGGCCATTAGTCCCGTAAGTGTAGAACATTTTTTGTCGCTGGATGTGGCGGTGTTCTTCCTACAGCTGAATGGTGAGCTCCAGCAACAACCTACTCGTGAAGTAGCGGGCTTTCCCACCCCCAGATATCTGCCAGCAAGTGAGCATCGCGAAGACAATAATTATATATAAATTGCAATACATTCAAAGGAGCAGACCCTTTATGAACAGGCAGGTATTTGTTTCGAGCTAACAATTAAAATAAGTAGTTGATTGATCGATTGTTAGTGATTCCGAGTGCGTTAACTACTGAGGTCGTCAATATCGTAAGTGTAGTGCATGTTTTTTCATCGGGAGGTGGCGGTGATCTTCCCCCACTAGATGGTGGGGGTCGACAAGTTCGGTTTTCCCCAACCAGGTATCTCCCACCAGCGGGGCACCACCACAGCCAGGACAATTCTAAGTCCCCGTCCGGTCTGCCGGCGTGTGTGGTAGTGTAGCGCATGTAAGTGGATGAGAATAGGATACGCAAAAGACAGGAATGATTTCTCGCGGTTCGTGTCCCGTTTGTGAGGGAACTGCTCCGGCATTCGCCTGGTATTGATTGGAAAAAACACGGAAAACTACCGATCAGAGCAGCCGACAGCCAGAATTCTCATTCAGACTGAATTGGACCTAGCTGACAAGCTAGTGTCGGAAAACCTGCCGCCGTCGGGACTCGAGCCTAGGACCACCTGGTCAGAGTAAAACAGGTAGTAAGTTTCAAAGATATTAATGGGGGGTCCAAACTGGAATTGCTTTTCCCATTGATGTAGTTTCTGGAGCCATCTATGGCTCACCCTGAGCCTACGGTAAGAAGCCCTTTTTCTGCGGCTGAAGAGATAGCAAGAGCGGCGATGTTCACGGTGGGAAAGTGGGAATTTAAAGGACAGCAAACGGACCTACAACTACGACACACGAATCGGTGTCACGACAGCTCACAACTCATATTCTCACGCAATTCGTGAACTGAGTAAAATGCCGCACCCACCTTATCCACTCCCTTTCTTCCACGACAGGTTTTGTTCCTCACGCACGGAAAAGTGACGGAAGACAAGATGAGAGATTTCAATTCAGGAAGGTTGACCTTGAAAACGCTAATACGTGAAATTTGATTCATAGTCACGTTAATGAAATTCGCATCATTGCTGCCAGTACAAAGAAATCAAACTGTCGGCCTGGAGAGCCGAGGTCGCTAAGGCAGAAGGGCCGTACCTGCCACGGTTAGAAGGTTCGCGGATTCAAATCCCGCCTCGGCAGTGGATTGATTGATTGATTTTTTCGTGTTTCAGGGCGCGTCAACTGCTTCGGTCATTAGTCCCGTTAGTGTAGTGCATATTTTTTCTCGGGAGATTGCGGTGATCTTCCCCCGCCGCATGCCGAGATCCGGTGCCGACCTATCGTCGGCTAGTGGGGTTTCCCCCTAACTAGGACCCTCCCACCAGCGGGGCACCGCACCAGTCGGGACAAGCTCTAAGCTCCCGACCGGTCTCCCGGAATATGTGGTAGTGTAGTGCATGTTAGTGTAGGTGTGTGTGTAAGGGGAGAGGATAGGACAAGGAAGAGGAAGGATAGATCGCGCGCGGTCCGTGGCCCGTTTGATACGGTACTGCTCCGGCATTCGCCTGGTGTTGATCGGAGAAACCACGGAAAACTTCCGATCAGAGCAGCCGGCCGCTAGAATTCTCCTCCAGACAACGACTGAATTCGACCTAGCTGAAGAGCTAGTGTCGAAATTCCTGCCGCCGTCAGGACTCGAACCTACGATCTCCCGGTCAGAGGCGCTGCATTAGCTGATGCACTGCACGGCAGTGGATGTTTGTGTATGTTCGTGTTGTCCTTACGTGTTCCTTCTAGAGTTACTAATCACAGTAAAACAATCACAGAGGTCGCTATATGACCTGGAAGTAAAAAGCGACCTAAAGAAATGAAAAAAAAAAGGAACCGCAGTTTTGAAAGAACTTAAACACCGGTCGATAAGCAAATATGGGACAAAACTAAGCAGAAGTGTCATATTTTGGAAGGCGCCAGAGAGAAACACGAAGCACACTGAAACAGATGGGCAGGAGAGGAAAGACTGGCAGTCAGGCCCGCAGCACGTTGCAGCTTAAGCAACGTTTGTTTTGTACCTCACATTCACTTGTGTACACTTCATAGCTCCGCTGCTGCTACCGTAGTAGCTCTTCGCGATCTAGCAAGAGAAACGTGATGTGTCATGCAGTGCAGACAATCATAAATCTCTTCACGATTTCCTGTCTTCCTTGTTTCCAAGACATTCCAAACTCCTATTTATCGATTAGAATTCCTTCGTTATTAACTACCTTGAATTCTTTGCTTTCCATAAGATTCTTCATACTGTTCTCCAATATCTAATTTCAAAGCATTGGTTTCTGGTCGCTAATGACCTAAGATGTTGATGCGACCTTAAATAACCAATTAAAAAAAAGCAGTCGCTCGACTTTTGCCGACAGCAGCGAGTCTGACGATGACGGCAAAGCCGTCGAAAGCCGGCTATCTTAATAAAGCTGATGTGTTGACGAAGATGACCTCTTTTATTTCTTCTTTTAAAAAAAGCATTATTTCTTAGGTGTTCATCATTCTGTGTTTTCAGCTTTCAATGACGTACAGCAAAAACTAAATATTTGGCTAAGCGAAGTTTCCTCAGTCATTTCGTTTTGAGAACTTTAACTCAACGTTTCTTACAATGAAACAAAATGTATATTCACCCGCCCCGTAGTATTAAATCAGATGGGTCAACAAGCATCTTTGTGTATTGTACAACAATTCAGAGAAAATCATCTATCCACGTCATCGACGGTTCCCTGTCTTTCATCAGCGACTCTGTTATGTCGCAAGGTCTTTACGAGACATTTAGCGGGAGTACGAGGCGCGTTGATCAAGCTCTGCCTTACGTGCGTGTTGCACACCGCTGCCACTGCAAAAGAAAGGAACACCTCACCATCAGTACCAAATGTGAAACTAATTTTGGTGCGGGTAATAGAAGATGGAGAGATGGAATGTGTGTGTGTGTGTGTGTGTGTGTATATATATATATATATATATATATATATATATATATATATATATATAGTGTGTGTGTGTGTGTGTGTGTGTGTGTGTGTGTGTGTGTGTGTGTGTGTGTGTGTGTGTGTGTGTGTGTGTTTGGCGTTATTGGGTCGGTAGTCCGACTTCGCCCATGCTTGTTAAATTCCCATGCTTGGGGGTAAGACCGACATGAGGCGAACATGACTTATTCTCTTCACCGTAACTAGCAAGATCCGCCTGCTTGAGCTTTTCTTCGTCACACAGCTACAGAAACTTTTAAAGGAAAGCTACATCTATATTTTTGCCTCGACCGGGAATAGAACCCGGGGACCACAGCACGGGAAGCTAGTTAGAGAGGAAGCTAGCTAGAGAGAGAGAGGGAGAGGTATTCACTCATTTGCTGCAATGTGTTCACCTCGTCATTAGACATGATTCCCACATGATACATTTCAAGTTTCGAGTATCCATGCTGATCATTTGTGGTGGAAAATTTCCAAGGACGATACGCATATAAAAAGCTCCAGAAATCACATTTACTGTAATGTGATCAATATGGCTACATTTGAAATGGTGGGAGTCAATTACGCATTCACCGCAGAGTAAATTCTAATCCGCATCTATCGACCAAGAGTAAAGAAAAAATATTGTTGTCGTACTGCAACATTGGTCAACCAGAATCACAGAATTTGCACAAAATGTGATAACCATATATGAGAGTTTGTAGGATCATCACGACATCCACGAAAATGTAGCATTGAACTTAGAGACCAGCCCTTCACGTGTATTATCTTTTGTACAAGTCGCAATCAACAATTAATATTTCATTCCATTCTGTTATCTTGAATTTATAATATACATATGAATTACCAGGAATTTTTCACTTGGAATTTTCGTGCGAAAAACCAGCTTCATTTAATAACGTAAACACTTAAATAAGCTAATAGCTTTTAATGTAAATAAAATGCATGAGAAATTGAAATGCCGCCGTTATTTCACCTCAATTGAAATTAAATGAAATTTTTATAGTGCTCTTACAAAATAAAAAACAATTAAAATATAAATTTACGTCATTTTGATTCTTCGAATCCAATGTATCATATTTTTTTCAGAATACTATATATTCACAGATGCATTTAGATTTTATTCATTCAATGATAGTAAAACTCAATTAGATGGCTGCTTTAAAATTATTATTGTGCCTTGCTTTATTTATTTGATGGCTTTGACAGACTTACAACCTTTTGAGCTTTGCATTCAACAAAATACTCTCTTCCGTTTCTGCAAGAATATATAGAATTATATAAGAACCAATAAATAAAGACAGTAAATATAAATGACAATCGAAATTCTCAATATTCCGTAAAATAAATTCGTCCACTTCAAATATGAAGTCAATCCTATTTCTAGAATTTGCAATTGCATACCACAAGTCACAGGAAACAGAAAACGCATGGTGATTTTTTAAACTAATTATTTCCATTTTTAGCAATCCCTCAATACCTAACTCTAAACTCGGTTGTTACAACAGAAATCTTGTAAAAATCCATATGGATAAGAAAAAAGAAGTAATCTTCCATATAAAGACATAATTAGTGAATATAGATATCTATTGTTGAAGATTACTTCTTTTTACCTATCGCATCGGCTATTGCATCCCCTACAGGCAAACAGTATTGAACGTGCGTGAATCATGTGATGTTTTTCTCTCGCCGATTTACATCTAAAGCGTGAGTCACACAGATTAGTCACTTGGATTTTTCGCACGACAGCTTTAATTTATTACGTTAACTGTCAAACAAGGTTAGTTTTTAGTAAAAATAAACGAGCTAAAAAAGGGAAGCTAACAGGGATGTTAATACCGTACTACAATAAACTGATAAAATGTGCAATACCAAGAGTTAACAGCTTGCGACCTACCGACTGTATTAGAATGCAGACAGCATATCCAAACGCACCATGCTCTAGGCGTGGGTGTTTTACCACCTGGTAAGGTGTGGTTGGATTTTCATAGCCCATTCAACTATCTTCATAATTCAATCACGCCTCTCTTCTTTCATACTGATGAAGGCAAACGTAAACAAGCACTTTGATCAGCCCAGCAAGAAAAGGGGCTAGAGGCGTAGCCTTGCACTTCTCGTCATCCAGCTGTCACACGGATACGACACTACAGCAATTTGAAATAATTATCCCAAACTCTGGTTCTCTTCGTAGTTTTCCAAATTAGTGACGAATGCTGTAACAATATTGCTTTCAATATTGTTTACTACAGGCCACGAGTTGTTTACAATATATTATATAATCAGCTCATAATTTTCTCACTTTTGTACTCATTGCCAAGAAATCGTTTATTTGGGGAACTAATGAACCAAAAAGTACATGAATATTTTCAAACATGTAACAGAAATATAAAATCGACTGACTTCAGGGAGAAGAGCGCAGAAGCATGAAAAGTATTCGAAGTAAATGACTGAATAAAAGTTTTCGTAACTCGAATACTTTTCAGTATTCCAGGGATGGAATATATATATAGTATTTGGCATTTTGGCTCGATTGTTCGAGTTTTACGGCTGGCTAACGGTGTTTCTCATGCCTGAACCTGGTTTAATTCTTACGCATGAGGGGTAATATAGACATGACGATAGAAAAGATAGAAATATGACATATTCATGACATATACATGATGATAGATATATGACCTATTCCTTTCACCACAATCACGAAACTCCGCCATCCTGAGCTTTTCTGCGTCACAAAGCTACAGAAACTGAGATGATTTTAAAGGAAAGCTAAAACTATTTCTGCCCCGACCTGCAATCAAACACGCGGTCAGACCGGGATGGGACATTTCAGGATTGAAATAATATACCTCTATGTCAATTTGTTATTTTTATCAGTCAATTCAAACTTCTTCTTAACCCTGTCATCCAGATAATAATGACTGTAACTCTCCTCTACACGATTCCTAATCGATCATTTTCATCATTAAGTCCTAGGACAGCAGCCGTTATTTACAGCGTTTTCAACCTCATCCTAGGAGACACTGACGACTCTTAGTCTTTCCAGAGTCGTTTGACGCCAAGCTCTTAGAGATCGGCGACGCTTCTTTTTTCATACACGTCTAGAAACAATATTTATTTCTGGGTATTTATTTTGCACGAATGTTCCATAAAAAACATGTAATCATATTTCACTCATGATTACTCTTGATCAGAAGACTGTTGTTACCACATTTACACAGCTTACGAGACTGTTGTTAACACATTTTAATAAAGTGAAATTTCCCAATATCATAGCAAACATCTTTACTGGCAGTTTGTGTCAACGTCCAGTTTACCAATAGCTGCAAAAGTTACTTTTACTAGACGATCGCCTATTTGGATTCCCTCATTTTAGTAGGGATTGTGCCACACTAACGACGATAAACACGAAGACACGATACTGTGCCACATTAACCTTCACAATCAAATATCGTTAGATTGTGAAATATAAGTAATTACAAAAGAAGTATTTATGATGAAGTGTTGGAAAAAGATATTGGATTTTGTCATCTTCACCGTCGAAGCTATTTAGGTGACTTCTATGGGCGATGATAGTAAATTCAATTCAAACTTTATCTGCATAGGCAAATGCATTCCTTTCCTTTTGCGTTGTATGAGTGCATCTTCTCAAATAGTAACCAAGGACGTCAAAGAAATGTATTTAAATATTGCAGACCCCTGTTAATGAAACTGTACGCTAAACCGGTGGTAATTGCACTTAACAACTCGAAAGAAGAATTTCGCAGCGCGTTTTCTGATGACGTCAAAACGAATAGTTTCTGTGTGCAGCATGAACCCGAGATAGACCCATACTTCACAACACTGAAAGTGGTGCTCTGGTTTAACGAAAAAATGTCGAACCCTTAAAGTAAAATTTCGTATCGTACACTCACTGAATATGGGAGCCTAGGTTGTCGATACGAAATGACGTGATGCTGTTCCCTTTTTTGTGAACATACTGGTACGATGGTTTTATGCCATTTCTGCGACGCAGATGGAAAGCGAGCGCGTCCTTTTAAACTAATTTACAGAATTCGTTCAAGTATGAAACTGTTCCGCAATAAAATTATTTTCTGAAAATAAAAAGATCGATCTTTCTTGTGACGCAAAAAAGTAGAAAAAAAATGAAGAATGGTGTTCTTTACGAGGAGTGTTTGGGGTTGACGGCAATAATAACATAAGAACGTCTGCGCGTGTACCGGAAAAGTTTTTTTTCCCTAAATTCGCAAAAGTAGTTCTGTTACGTCAAGCAAAAGCCGTGTTAAACCGAATGGGCAATACCGGGCGTCTATGGCCGCATTCGGGGGACAGTGAAACCGGAGGGTTGTCGCGTGTATGGGCCCTTAAGGGCCACCGCAACTCCGGCCATCGCCTGCTCGCCTATCAGTCGAAGGGCCCTCTCCAACAGCTCCCGGAACGGCGTGTTTCACCGTTCAACCCCGCCCCTCGCCCCCGCGCAGGTTATCTGCCGAGGTCTCGCCTTATCACGCGCGTGTGCGGCCGCGTGCCGCAGCGCCCCCTATATCACTCCCCCGCCTCCCGCACGCGTGACGTCACGGGGCTGCTTTCGGACGCACGACAAACCAACCTCCTCCCCCCTCACCACTCCCTTTACTTTACGAGATTATAAGTTATTCTAATTTATAATAGTTAAAATCTATGTTTACTTTCTCGCTGCCACTTACGTAGTAGAAGAATAGTTATGTAATGCTGCGCGAAAAAAGGCGACTTTTCGCCAGAAAACTCTTATTACTGGGCCCAGGGGACGAAAAAGGGATAAATCCAGTTGCTAAATTTAGAAAAAAAATCCTCTAACACGTGGTGCAGCCTTAATCCTTGTTTTGTGAGTCCTTGATAGCGAAAAATCGAATGACGACAAAATATCCGTCCGCGCGCGCGCGCGCGCGGTGTGTGTGTGTGTGTGTGTGTGTGTGTGTGAACAACGTTAGCGGCTAAACCATTCTGCCGGTTTTCTCCAAAATTGATATCCCCAATGATCCGGTGATGTCGCGGGACCTTGAATTTGAAGCCGATATTTTAATTTTGGGGGTCTTTACACTTAGTCCCTGGGATTATTTTCAAAATTTTCAAAAAAATGACGAAATCGATTTTGATTAATTTTGTTGTTGGATAGTATGAAGGATGTTAAGAGAATGTCAGTCTCATCTTCGTTGAAAACTAATTTTTCAAAAATTGCAAAAATTCAAATTTTTTGGGGCGTCTTCCAAAAATTACTGTCATGAAGATGTAGATTTTCCCCCATAATTAAATCTATTCGCGTTATTTAGCGTAAAAGTACGAGCGAGAGAGTAGACGTAGTACAGCACGTAAAAGTAGGTGCTGTTTTAACACCACTAGTGTGCAATTAAATCTATTTTTATGAATAGCCTACAGACGTCCTGACGTTCTTTTAAAAAATTTACAATTTACCAAATTTGCATTCAGTAAGACGAACGAAGTAAGACTGCAATAAACAGGTCATTTATTAAAATCAATATATTATCTTGGGACTGATGGTTAATTGGTATTATCATGCTTTTTTCAGATGCTGTTATTTCACAATGGTTTAGAGAATGTTTTTTAATTTATTCATAGAGAATTAAGCACTAATTGACGACATTCAGAATGAACAGCAATCCACTAACAAGAACGACTGTAAAATTGCAATGGTAATATCTACTTCCAACACATGGCAATTTGAAGCGAAAAAAAGTTGACATAAGTTATCTTATGAATATGACAATCATATTTTAATGTAGTTGTACAAGGGTTCGAACGTGACCAACTCTATTTGAACAGTAGTAATAATCGAGTTCCAGCATTAAATAAAAAGTAAAACATATCTTTGTAAAATACGCTTTCAAGCGAATGAAAATAACTTATTTAAAAATTCGAAAAGATATACAATAAACGTTAGTAATGGGTAAAATTAAACAATTAGTAAGACTGGTGAACGTAAGGAACTGATAGGAAAATGTGATCTTTGTTATTTGTTGAAATTTAAATACAATCGAAAGCAGGTAACAGGTAAATAATCAATAGCAGGTAATGAGACTAATTATGCGAAGTTTACACTACGAAGTTTACGGTGCTAATGAGAAGTAATGTACTGTAAATATCAATTACGAAGCCATAGAACCATATAAGTATCACATTTTTTAAAAACTTCATGGGATAGGTAGAGTTTGTTAAGCATCATTTATTCAAAGTATTTGCGATATATTCTTCGCAACTTGAATACGCTATGAAAGTTGAGAAAATTGACGTTATTAGGGAGTATTTCTCCCTACCATGTAGACAGATGTCACCTGAACTATGCTACAAGCTGTAGTCGTAGTCAAGTCGTCACTCAAGGAATAAGGGAATCCTTAAGCAATATAAGATTGCATAAAACATATAAAATTAAACACGATATAAGATTCGTAGTCACATACAAAATTTCATTTTTAAAAGACTTGTGGGTAAAGATTTCGTTTTAGGAATATAACGAATAAAGGAATATAAAACACCATTTGTACCATATCGTTTATGATTGGCCAGTAACCTTTCACAACACAATAATCATAGACAAGAAATTAAAACTGTCTGACAAACTGTAAGAGAAAGCCATATCTGAATATTACAGAATGAAATAGCAGAGATAAACGATCGTTTGAGGTCGTGCAATCTTTTGAAATTTATTAGCAATACCGACGAAACAATTCTAAAAGTCACGATTCGCAATCTGCAAGGAATGGCCTCGAGATGCCACATTTTGAATGAATTGTGGAAAGCGAAAAAAAGTTCTATCTCCAGTAATCCTAAAGAACCAAATCATCTGCGTAAATTCGAAGACATTCGCCAAATCTACAGAGACAGCTGCGATGGTGAAGTGGTTTAATCCTTTCACAGAATATGTTTAACAATGATTTTATGAAATCTGTCATGTAAAATCTCTAATTCAAAGTTTTCTTATCTAAAAGTTTCATGAAGGAAATCACTATGTAAGCTTTGGATTGGCATACGATAGAAAAGCTTCCTTTTCCCACAAATATGAAATCAACACGAATTTGATATATGTAGGTGACTCAAAGCATCAATTGATGTCACTACGGTGCCTGTAACAGGGCTGTCCTAAAGTTCGAGTCGCGACGGTGACAGGATATTCAACACTAACTAGGTCGAGTTGAGCCATTGTTGAGGAGAATTCTAGCGCCCGGCTGTACTGTTTTCCGTGGTTTCTCCGATCAACATCAGGCGAATGCTGGAGCAGTACCTTATCAAACGGGGCACGGACCGCGCACTATCATTCCTTCCTCTTCCTTGTCCTTTGCTTACCCCTTACCTAAATACACACACACTAACATCCACTATGCTAACACACATGCCGGGACACCGGGTCTAGAGCTTAGAGCTCGTCCCGCTGGCTGGGGCGGTACTCCGCTGGTGGGAGACACCTGATTAGGGAAAACACCGCTAGCCAACACGTACGGGTGATAGATTACACCATCCAGCAGAGGAAGACAACTTTCCATGATAAACATGCACTACACTTACGTGACTAATGACCTTGGGAGTTGACGAGCCCGGAAACACTAATTAATCAAAACCTATTTTGCTTCAAAGGAAGTACAACTTTTTGAACTAGAATTATTTCTTTTTATTTCATTAGACATTTTTGTATTCTGAATTTACATTTGAAAGCTGTAGAATATATGAAAACAAATGCACCGAAGTTAATTTTTAAAATAGTCACACGAATTTTGAAATTGCGTTTTCTAAAAAAGCCTTCTGTACGCCTTCTTTACGTAATAGGTATAAATCCATTCTTTTTGCTTCTCTGCCAATTGATAATTTTACCATTTTTAGAAGTTTCCTGACGCAATGGAAAAAGACGTAAATCATAGCTTCATTCCGTAATGAAAAATCAGAGACGGACATTTCAGTCTGGTCAGCGACAAATGTTCTAAACAACTGAAGAGATCAGTTTCGCAGGAGACATATTATACATTAGGATTTTCTTCATTCGAAGTCGCAAATGAGAAACTGGCAAGACATAACAAGCAATATTTTTACTAACGAGCATTGCTACCATAATATTTTTCATCATACTCGTTTAACGGACCAAGCCCAGTTCGAGTTCTAAGCCACCACAGACAAGAGATTTTTTGAATTGGTGGTTACATAACTTCGTAATGGTTAATCATGCGTGAGATGAATATTCGCTGACTTTCTCTACAGGGAAGGAGATATACGAGTATGGAGAAATCCCCTGAGTCTAAGGCTTCTGTTCAATGCTGCATCAGCTAATGGAAGTGAAAAGCAGCAGTGAACAGATGCAACTCGATCCCCAGCATGTGCGTAATCTAAAGCAACTTTGTCACCGTACTCGCAGCTCAGAAAAACTTCCCACGTGAGAAAGTAAAATAAAACAGCACCAACCGATACGCATAACGCTCCAATAATAGAGAAGAAGAAATTCACTTACTCTTTGCGCACATGGCTGCTATTTTTTTAAATTTATTTATTTTACTTAAAAAACAGTTAAAAACTGCGTATGACGTGCTATGGGGAAAAGTGAATTGTGTGCACATTTTCAAAATTCTCTGATCCCTACACTAAGTCATATACTACTTAAACAGTTAAAAACAAATCATGTAAAATAATATTAATATTAAAAATAAAAAGCAATAAATTTTGTTTTAAGGAAAAAAACAAATTGTATAAAATCTATTTTCCAAAATAAATAAGCCCCATGTAATAAAATCTATTTTCAAGGATAAATAGCAATAAATTTTGAATTTTGAAAGGAAAAAAAAACAAAAAAACTCCCATGTAATAAAATCTATATTCAAAGATAAAAAGCAATAAATTTTGGCTCTTATTATTTTATATATATTTTATATATATTATTTTATATATTATTATTTTCATTCGGGGTGGCTATTTGTCATACAAGAAAATTGATAAGCCTCGTGATTTCCCAAAGAATTGAAATGAAACCACGCCTAACAACGCTAACAGGCAACTACGCTGAGTAACGCAACCAGAGAACAGAATTCACAATTTATTGCTTTAATAGCGACACATAAAAAGTTACGATCATACACGGTGCGTTGGGTTATTTCGCCTTCCTCTCTACATCAGACGTGACCGTTGCATCGCATTTTGAGTTCATTCTGAACTCCGCTATTCCTTTCAAGCAATTCCAATATTTTGTTATTCGTTCTTCGTTCAGAACTCAAAAATGAATTTAAGTATTCTAGTTTCATTTCAATGTTATGAGCTTACATTTTAATCGACGAATGTTCACACATTGCTTCCGTTAAAACAAAATATTGCTACAATATTTCTATTAAGTGGTTTTGCGCGCGGTTCACGAAAAACTATTTATTTACCTTCACAAATATTTTGGCTACGGTCCCTATTAACAGTGGTTATTCTCATGAATAAACGAAAAAAACGGGTAGGGAATAAAACCAAGTCACACCATCAAAGAAAATGTAACTACCTAGTTTCGTTTTCTATTGTGGAAATGTTGGGAGGTCCACAAGGATTCGAATTATGTACCATATCTATACAAAACATTACTCATTACTCTGTACCATATTCAATACTAAACATTAAACATTGTTTGCGGAACAAAAGGACCTTTGGTATTGGTAGTTGATCTTTACCATTATTCACTCAATTGGCGTTCGAGGTGGTGATGTTTTGATATTACCTCCCCACCTTATAGTCGAAATCAGCGGAGAGGAATTTTGACTGCAGGCTACTCTGATCGGTAGTTTTCAGGGCTTTCTCCGATGAATACTAGGTAGATGCCGAAAACGTACCTTAACAAACGAGCAAGGAACGGCACACCATCTTTCCTTACCCTTGCTGTCCTCTCAAGACTCATTTACAAGCGATACATTATCGAGAGACCAGACGCCGCTTGGAGCTTCGGGGCGGCGCCAATGTGGGACGGTTCTCGAGAGAAACCCCCACCGAGTTCGCAGTCGAAATTTCAATTTCCAGCGAGCGAGCGATGCGGCAATCTCCTGATATATAATAAGCATTACACTTACGACATAATAATCTGAGAGATCAACGCACCCGGACACCCCCAAAATAATAACAGAGGTGGCTTGGGGCATCAACTGATGTCACTGAAGTGCCTCTGACCGGGAGGTCCTAGATTCAACTCCCGACGAAACCAGGATTATCGACACAAGTCAGATAGCTAGGTCGTGTTCTGTTGCTGTCTGGAGGAGAATTCTAGCAGCTAGCTGCTCTAATCGGCATTTTTCTGTGGTTCTTCCACTCAACATCTGATGAATGCCGGCACAGCACCAGAACAAACGGGCCACGGACCGCACGCGATCATGTCTTTCCCTTCTTTGTCCTCTCCTCACCCATTACACAAACGTACACTTAAAAGCACTACATTTCTCGGGAGACCAGACGAGGGTTTAGAGTTTGTACTGGCTAGGGCGGTGCCCCACTGGTGGGAGATACCTGGTTGGGGAAACCCCGCAAGCGTACGGTAGGTCGGCGCCGTAGCGGGGATCTCAGGATCCAAGATCACTACTACCTCCCGCAAATAAATCATATACCACACTTACGGAACCAATAAACTTGGTCGTTAACGCGCCAGAAATCACTATTCAATCAACCAACCAACAACTTATACCGCGTTTCTTACTTGGCTGCGCCTGTCATTTCAACAGCTGTTTCAGTGCCGTCCAATCGGGACCTTACACGTCACTACTGGGACGTCATAATGGTGGCGTACAGCCCTCCCATTGGATGACACTGTAAAGCTTACTTACTTCAAACGCCGCTCAGTAAAAACCGCAGTATAATCACTGGGTGACAGGAACGGTAGCTCAGCGCTGCACCAACTGAAGTTACTGCAGCGCCTCACACAGGGAGTTCCTAGGTTCCGACGGCGGTAACATTTTCAATACTAGGTTTTCAGCTAGATTGAATTTAGACGCTGCCTGGAGGATATTCTAGCGGCCGGCTGCTCTGAACGGTAGTTTTGCGTGGTTTCTCCCATCAACCCCAGGCGAATGCCAGAGCAGTACCCTACCAAACAGGCCACGGGCCGCGCGCGATCTTCCCTTCCTCTTCCTTGTCCTACCATCTCCCCTTACACACTCACACTAACATGCACTACACTACCACATATTCCGGGACACCGGTCGGGGGGCTCAGAGCTTGTCCGGGCGGGGGCGGTGCCGCGCTGGTGTTAAGAGTCCTGGTTAGGGGGAAACCCCTTTATTCTAAGGTAGGTCGAATCAGGCTCTCGCCATCCAGCGGGGGAAGATCACCGCCATCTCCCGAGGAAAAATATGCACTAGACTTACGAGACTAATGATGTAAGCGTTAACGCGCCCGGACTCCTTAACCACCCAGTCAAGCATTTTTTACATGGGAGTTTTTTTTTTTCTCCCTTTCTCAAAATTTATTGCTATTTATCCTTGAAAATAGATTTTATTACATGGGAGTTTTTTTTTCTCCCTTTCAAAAATTCAAAATTTAAGTAGTATATGACTTAGTGTAGGGATCACAGAATTTTGAAAATGTGCACAAAATTCACTTTCCCCATAGCACGTCATACGCAGTTTTTAACTGTTTTTTTGACGTAAAATAAATAAATAAATAAATAAATAAATAAATAAATAAATAAATAAATAAATAAATAAATAAATAAATAAATAAATAAATAAATAAAATAAAAAGCAAACCCTGGGAGACGAAGTAAAGTCGGGTGAAGAGGCGAACGTACCTGCGTGCGTGTCCGCGCGCGCCGTGGGCGTGCCGCGGGCGGGGCGCGGGCGCGGGCGTGGGCGTGGGCGCGGGCGTGGGCGTGGGCGTGCGTGGGCGGGCGGAGCAGGGGCGAAGGAGATGCGCGGGTGGCCGTGGGCGGCGGCGCGGCGGTCGCAGCGGCGCAGGAAGAGCGGGGAGCCCGGCGGCGGCAGCAGCTCCATGGCCCAGCGCTGTGCTCCCGAGGGACGGCGCGACCCCACTGCGCTGGCCCCCGGCGCCGCGCCGCCGCCGCGCCCCGCGCCCCCCCCCGCACAGTGGGCCCACACTTCGACTGACGGCACAGCAGCGCCTCTCAACGGGAACTCCTAGGAGTCCTGACGGCGGAAGGATTGTCGGCACTAGCTTTTTACATAGGTCGAATTCAGACGCTGTCTGGAGGAGAATTCTAGCGGCCGGCTGCTCTGATCGGTAGTTTTCCGTGCTTTCTCCGATCAACACCAAGCGAATGCTGGAGTAGTACCACACCAAATGGGCCACGGATTGCGCGCGCGATCTTTACTTCCCATTCCTTGTCCTATCCTATCCTCTCCCCTTACACACACACATACACTAACATGCACTACACTACCACATATTCCGGGAGGCCTGTCGGGAGCTTAGAGCTTGTCCCGGCTGGGGCGGTGCCCCGCTGGTGGGAGAGTCCTGGTTAGGGGGAAACCCCACTAGCCGACGGTAGGTCGGCGCCGGATCTCGCCATCCAGCGGGGGAAGATCACCGCCATCTCCCGAGAAAAAAGCATGCACTACACTAACGGGACTAATGACCGAAGCAGTTGACGCGCCCGGAAACATGAATCAATCAATCAATCAATCAAGCATATTAGAACTGGATTTGAATAAGCACAGGCGTCTACCCACGGGGTGGCCTCTTGATACGAGGAGAATGACAGCAGAAACCAGCAACTCTGCCTAGAATGGGAAGTCTCCGAAGACTCAAAAACCCCGTAACGCAGGAGACCACGTCCCCACATGCGGACTTCATCTAATCTTACATTTTCACTGCGCATTTAACACAAAATTTCAGATGATTATAGCCTCAACTGCAAAAGGGCTAAACGGCAGAGTATGAAACACCAAACAACTGCGCATTTAACACGAAATTTCAGAGATTATAGCCAACTGCAAAACGGCTAAACGGCAGAGTATGAAACACCAACTTTGAATGCAGAATAGTTAGATACGCAAAGAAATTATAACGTGCGCTGTCAGTTCTCGGAAGCTTCCCATTGGCCTCTGCACTAACCTATACTTGGGGTTTCATAACGTGGCGGATGACATTAAGTCACTTTTACCTCTTCTCCCTTATAAAGTGAACCTTTTTTAATTAATTCGCGAACGTCCTTCTCAACAGGGTTCAAGGCTTCAGTGCTAACAGTGCTTATCACTGTTATACGGATTCATTTTATAAGGCAGGATGTGTAAAAATCTTCTTCTTCTTCTTCACTTCACGGATTAGGGAAATCCCCTGTTCCGGCTTCGTTACACCATCTCTGTCGTGGACGGCCAATGTCCCTTCTTCCTCGTGGTCTGTACAGAAATGCATGTCGGGGGATCCTTTCGTGAGACATTCTTCCTAAGTGCTGTACCCACCGTGATCTGTATTCATTTACTTTTTCATTGATAGAAAATATATTAAGTTCCTTCCTTATATCTTCGTTTTTTATTTTGTCCAATAGGGTGCAGCGTTTTACTCTCCGGAGGAATTTCATTTCCGAGGCTTGTATCTTCATTTTATCTTGTTTTCTTAATGTCCATGATTCACACACGTAAAGCAGTTGTGGTACTGCCATGACTTTATAAAATTTTAACAGTGTGTAAAAATGACGTCACGAAAACCCAAGTGTAGTGGAGCGACATGAAATGCAAGGCGAGGCCCACTGTGCGTCCGCTGCCGGACGCCGTGGGTCGCTTTACACCCATTACGCGCGGCGCGCTAAAACCAACACCTCCCCCCCCTCCCCCACCCCACCCCCTCCCCTCCGGCGCCAGGCGCAACGACGGACACCGCCGTTTCAACACGGCTGCGGGCAAGCCCTTGCTTTCGCTTTCGTCCCGCGGCTAGGGCGGCCAATCGCCCTCAAAAGCGCAATTTGTTCTGAATATCCCACCGAGAGCGGTAGCTCAGTGCATATCAACTGATGGCACTGCAGCGCCCCTGACCGGGAGGTCCTACGTTCGAGTCCTGACGGCGAAGATTTTCGACACTAGCTTTTCAGCTAGGTCGAATTCTGTAGCTGTCTGGAGGAGAATTATAGCGGCCGGTTGCTCTGATTGAAAGTTTTCCGTGGTTTCTCCAATCAACACCAGGCGAATCCCGGAGTAGTATCCTTCCAAACGGGCCACGGACCGCGCGCGATCTTCCCTTCCTCTTCCATGTCCTATCCTCTCCCCTTACCCACACACACTTATACTAACATGCACTACACTACCACATATTCTGGGACCTTAGAGCTTGTCCAGGCTGGGGTGGTGCCTCACTGATGGGAGAGTCCTGATTAGGGGAAACCCTACTATCCGACGATAGGTCGGCGTCGTATCTTGCCATCTGGAGGGGGAAAATCAACGCCACCTCCCGAGAACATGCATTAAACTTACGAGACTAATGACCAAAGCAGTTGACGCGCCTGGAAACACCAAAAAATCAATTAATCAATCTGAATATCCGCATTTGTTCCATTGTCCCCAATTTTTCTGGTCAAATATCTTGAATTTTGATGGGCCTTACATTACTGGATTAACTATCTAAAGTGGACATTAAGAATAAAATGTGTACTGATATTGATATAATGGATGTAGATGCTAAAAGATTCAGGTGGTATGGTCGTATCCAAAGGATGACGAAAAGATGATGGCTTAAGACAATCTTAAAATGGTTAAGAAATTTCATGAGAAAAGGTGATAGAAAAGGCGATGAAGGAACGAGATAGTTATCTGCCACGAGGTTGTATAAACCTACCAGCAGAAATAATAAATATCAATCTATCTACCTATCTATCTTCAAGAGGAAGATAGGGAAGATCGCGAAGGAGGTGGCCACTGGGATGCGAGAAGCGGCGTCAGCTGTAAGAGAGAAAGGGGGAGGGAAGAAGAAAGATATCAAGGGCAGAATTACGTCTGCCGAATTCCGCTAGTTTAAAACATATATAAATACCCTGATATACCTCACAAAATTTCGCCATGGAAAAATAAGGAAATAGCCTGGGTAACCCGGAAAAGTCCTGGAAGGGTCGTCCTGGAAAAAGAGTGTTCCCCCTGTTATTCTTGCAAGAGTGCAATGTAATTTACTAGATTAGTTGATTACTTTAGGAGCTTAGTTGATATACTATTTCCTTGTTAAACAATTTACTTAATGTACTTCTTAATCATATAATACTAAGCAATTTGCAATATATTGTGATGTGCTGCACCGGGATCGGTAGCTCAGTACATCAACTGATGTCACTGCAGCGCCTGTGACCGGGAGGTCCTAGGTTCGAGTCCTGACGGTGGCAGGATTTTCGACACTAGCTAGGTCGCATTCAGCCGCTGTCTGGAGGAGAATTCTAGCGGTCCGCTGCTCTAATCGGTAGTTTTCGGGTTTCTCCGATCAACACCAAGCGAATGCCGGAGCAGTACCCTAACAAACGGGCCACGGACCGCGCGCAATCTTTCCTTCCTCTTTCTTGTCCTATCCTCTCCCCTTACATACACTTACACTAACATGCACTACACTACAACATATTCCGGGAGACCGGTCGGGAGCTTAGAGCTTGTCCCGGTTGGGGCGGTGCCCCGCTGGTGGGAGAGTCCTGGTTAGGGGGAAACCCCACTAGCCGACGGTAGGTCGGCGCCGGATCTCGTCATCCAGCGGCGGAAGATCTCCGCCATCTCCCGAGAAAAAACATGCACTACACTTACGGGACTAATAAACAAAACAGTTGACGCGCCCGGAAACACGAAAAAATCAATAAATTGATGTGCCTTTCATTGTTACCCTTATGGAAACTCTCCTCGGTTGGAATTGGAACCTCGCCCTAGCGTGGAATTAGAATCCCCGCCCGGTGTCCGTTTCTCGGCGTCACGCACTTGGTTAGTGCGAAGGTGGGCGCAAGGATCTGTGTGCGTGGTCCCCAGGGGGGATTTTGGCTTCGTCGTGGCAGTGCTTCGTTGGCTTACTCTAAGAAGGAACCATAGTAACAAGTAGGAAAACAAACGAACGTCCTGCGTAGAACTTGTCCCGGCTGGGGCGTTGCCCCGCTGGTGGGAGATACCTGGTTGTGAAAACCCCGCTAGTAAACGGTAGGTCGGCAACGGGTCTCGCTTTCCAGTGGGGGAAGATCACTGCCACCTCCCGATGAGAAACATGCACTACACCTACGGGATTAATGACATTGGTAATTGAATGGGTAGCGCCATGATATTTTATAAGACAGGAGGTGGAACAACGTCCTAATGCCATCGGCCGGTATAGAAAAATGGAAGTATAGGAGTAAATGAAGTGGAAGAGAGAGGCGATGGCAGGGACGCGGAAGGGATGATGGCGAGCGGTCGAGGACCGATTGCTCAGGGAAGATGGTTGGTTAATTGTCATGGATTCCGGGCACGTTAACTACCGAGGTCATTAGTCCCGTAACTTTAGTATATGTTTTACTGTGGCGTAGAAGTTATCGTCAGCTAAATGACGAGATCCGGCGCCGACCTACAAGTTTGCTTGCTGGGTTTCCCCAACCAGGTATCTCCCACCAGCCAAACACCTTTGTAAGCCCATTTGTTAGGGTACTGTCCGGCAATCGCCTGATATTGATCTGCGAAACCACGGAAAACTAGGATCAGACCAGCCGACCTCCAGAATTCTCTTCCAGACAGCGACTGAATTCGACCTAACTGACAAGCTAGTGTCGAAAACCTTTTCACTGTGGGGATTCGAACCTAATATCTCCCGGTGAGAGGCCCTGCTGTGACATTAGTTAATGCACTGAGCCCCCTCTTCCGGTAACACGATGGACCAATATAAAAAAATCGAAGTACAGTCGACTCCGGTTAAAGTGAACTTCTGGGCACTAACATTTTTGATTCGATATATTTGAGGTTCACTATATCCGATGAAGTTGAAATTAACTCGAATTTCTTCATAATAATCATTTTATTAATATAGAGATACAATATACATACATAGCACGAAATAAAAATTTCAGTATCTTTATTTGTCCTTAAAAATCAATTAGTTTCAATTGCTTGCTTCATACTTATTCACTAGTAATTTCTCTATGATTTTCTCCAGAGTCCTCAGGGGAGGCTTCTGCGACTAAGACCTTTGGCCGACGATATTTTTTTCAAAGCTGCCAATTTTGGAGTTTGTGGCACAGAGGCGATTATTATTTTCAGGAGGGAAAGTTTCGGACGATTTCCCAGTTCCTTGGGGGATTCGCTATATCCTTCACTTACCGGAGTCGACTGTGTAGGTGTGAATGAGTTGAAGGCGAGGGCCGGCTGTTGGGAAGAGGACGCGCCTAGTGCGCAAGTGCAAACAGCTTCCGCGCAAGGGGAGGGCGCTGCGCTCTGTTTGACCAGCGGAGCCACGGCACACGCCACGTGCCACGTGCCACGCGCCTCCAGCCCAAAGACATGGTTCTAGAGATGGGCTTCACAGCTTTTCTTCAATAACTGTTATCACAAAAACAGCCTACTCGTAATAACAGTTGAATAATAACAGTTGAAAAATAACAGTTGAAAAATAACAGGTCCATGACCAGCAACCTAACATGGCCGACTGCTAAGAGTTAAAGAGGTTGTCGGGACTGCTAAGAGTTAAATCACGCAAAACGAATAATGTTGGTAGCACCGTAAAGCTTGTGCGGCTACCTTACGGTGGTTCCTTGTACTACTTTCCCTAACATGTTTGGACAGAGAAGCAGCTGATATGAACGAGACTGGATGAACTGCCAAGGACGAATAGTAATTCATATAATGTGTAGCGAATGTGTATAGAATATTACTAAAATGAAAGTGATTCGGGCTCAGATTGCAAATATTCTTTCAAATATGCAACTTCTGCATAGTGAAGTGACGAGTGCCAAAAATAATGAGGAGAAACAGTGTTTTGCTTACCTACTGCTAAAGTGTTAATCACGGTGGAATATCTAGTATTATAAAGTGAATTATTTGACCGTAACTCATTTCATTTTATCGGACCTAGGGAAATATTAGTTGATCTCACATAAGCAGCAATGGGACAGAAATAAGTCAACATACTGGATGGACTTAATTTAAAGAACAAATATCTTGTTGTAGTGTATACAATAAAATATAAAAATAGTCTGGCACATGGTGTGAAATAATGACGAATTATATATTAATAAATATAATTTTAACACTGGCAAATCATGATTGTTTAGCTGCAATGAAGCTGTTATCGTACAAAATGGTTACCACAAAAGCTTGTAGTAGTTCGGACTATGCCCAGTAGGTTACAGTTCTATGCATTTCAACCGATAACTGCCAATAACAGGATAAACGAAATAACTGTTATTTCGCGTAACAGTTACGAAACATTAACGGTTAAGAAATAACAGTTTAGCTGTTAAGAGCACATCCCTATATGGTTTCAGATGTAGAGAGCTTGATAAGAAGGGACCCGTTTGACAGCCACAACTTGGCTACAGCTGACAATATAACTACAGATCAGCTTGCCTCATTCACAATGCACACTTATAGCGTTTTCCATTCGCCGCTCTGATACGCACCCAGTGCGCACTCAGGGCAGCTTTCGTGTTCCATTCGACCGCTAGGGCGCACCAGTGCAAAGAACTGCGTGTTCCATTCGCACATCGACACGGACCCGGGGCGCCCTCAACTGCACTGACGATCGCGTCAGTGCAGTCCAGTGCACCGGGCCATTGTGAGGTTAGGTACGGAAGTTAACCATGCTGATTTAGATTCGTGGTGAAATTGTGAAGGCAATTGAGGATCTTCTGTCACGCAGGGATACTTCGAATGATGCAGTATATTACGTTTTGCAAGATAATGTCTTAAAATAATTTTTGTGATTTATACGAAGTTCGGAAAATCAGATTGTTTTCCGAAAATTTAATCTTGAAGAACTTAATGTTAACAAATCCAGTGCTATTTAGAAACCAAAGTGTTGTAGGTACGTCTCAATTTCGAAACGCTAATAAAGTGAAAGTAAGAATAGTGACCCTTACATAATCATTCAAATATATGTACCAAGAAATGTTTCTCGCACGCCCATACATATACCAGCGGAAATGTTCATGTTAATATTTTTATTGTTTTCAGTAATCAAACAATTCTGCAGAAGCCTTTCGGTTCAAAATCTTGTGTACTATATTGATCACTGGCAAATCTAGAAAAATGGAATTTCGAGTCATACGCACTTGAAGTTTTCGTAGTCTTTAAATTAAGAAATCACACTTTAGTAATTTATGAATTATGAAGTAATAATTACCAAAAGACTTCATAAAAATTATAACAATGATCATAATTCAAAATTATTATTTTTCGAGCTCCATCGGTGTGACTGAACAAGAAAAGCTATCTCATATCAATCTCTGAGTCAGTGCGTAGCGCACACGCACTGACTCATTTCCGGAATCCGTTTCATTCGTAGTTGCCCTTCACGCGTGTGGGCAGCACTGTTGCGAAGCGATGACGTTTTTGCCCTGCAAAAGGGTGGGTTTCAGTGCAACGAATGGAAAACGTTATTAAACGTAAACGTAACATAGCCGCACAACCTACAAATGAGTTACGAAGTGAGACCATTCAAAATTCCTTGACGTAACTGTTGACGTAAGTCCGTAAAGAGTTCACAAGCTCCAAGCTTTTACGTTAAGTTTACGTCGGAATTCTACCCAACACCAATCAGAGAGCACCATGGAAGGTCAATTCAGATTGTGTTGAGGCAGTTTCTGGTTACGTCATTTTGTTATTATAATGTAGAAAACTAGTTTGCGAACAGTTTTGATGCGTGTAGTGATTTCAAAGTAAGAATTTGGGCAATTGTTATTGTAACTTTTACTTGACATGGCAAATAAACTCATTATGTTCGACGAATTATTAAATACTCGTGAATTTGGCACAAGAATCGTTGTTTATACGATGAAGGAAATGCGAGCACTACTACAACAGCTACTCGCACATATATAAAGACAAATCGACAGAAATGTCGAAGAAAAAGCTAGAAAATATTGTGGAAAGATCTTTCCACCGTGCGAGAAACGAATCCATCAAGTTTCAGTACGTTGTATTCTGTTTGGTTCAGGTGAAACTTACGGTCCAGCTTATGTTCGTCATTGTGAATGCTTGTTTTTACTTGTAAATTTTACGGCTAAGTTTACAGCATTACGATTCGTTTAAGTTTGCATTGTGAATGAGGGCTTATGTATTGTGGCGGCACTTTCGAATCGATGGAATTATTGTAATGAGATTATGACATTTTGAGAAACAACAACATCCTTCCTCCTCCACGCATTCTCAACTTATAGAACTGGATGGCGCCCAACCGATCGAGCTCTGCCGGGCCCGTCGAACGTTCGAGAAAACGTCTGCCGGTTACAGTATTATACACGCAAGTTTTCTTGAATATCGAAACTCCTCTCGCAACTACTTTGCAACATTAGTTGAATTAAGAATAATGATGAACGAAGTTGTGTAATCTGATAATCAGAAATGTTCGTTCCCGTGTAATAGATAATTTTGCATGAAAATCGAAATACAAATCTGATATTAAATTCCTTTTGCCAAAATATCCAAACTCCTCTCGCAACTAGCGAAGCGAGGGCTCACGAAAACGTACACAAATAATACATGCACTTACTTCGTCAATGTGTTCGTTTGCAGTTGGTTGATTTGTAAATGGAGGCATCACAGAATCTTGCAATGCCATCGCTCTGCAAGACAGTCATTTGTTTTCCCGACCTGTAAAACTCGTCCCTTGTTAGAGTCACTCCTCTTCTTCAGTGGGCGAGGAGGTAGATGTAGATTGACCTCCCGTCATAACTGATAGTGTAATGCAAGTATGTTTAACAGTATGAGCAAGGAAGGGGTTTAGTTTAGTTTGGTCAATGCCTTATTTTATGTGGCGAGACTCGGGCCATGAGGCCCGCTCTTCCGTCTAACCACGCAAAATTCGATACGCTCCTTTCACCACCTAGCGGAGGAAGGAGGTATTATCTTCGGCGACGAACAGGCTTCTCTTAAGCTTGAGGATCTTTTACATGCAGTAAATCTACTACATGGGTCAGCCGTCTTTACTTCCCCTCCGAAGGAAGGCGTATGAGGGATTTTTTCGCCCTTAAAAATCCACGGCTTCGATCGGGTTTGAACCCGGAAACTCGGGTACCACAGTCCGGTACGCTGACCGTTATACCACCGAATCCGCAAATGGGTGAGGGACAATGAAGAGGTAGGAGAGATCGCGCGCGTTCCGACGCCCGTTTCTTACGGTACTGCCCCGACATTCGTCTAGAGTTGATCGGAGACACCACGAGAAAGTACATAAGTGCAGCCAGCCGCAAGAATTTTCCTCCGGACAGCGACTGCATTCAACCCAGCTATCTGGCTAGTGTCGAAAATCCTGCCGCCGCCGTCGGGAGTGTAAACGTATGACCTCCCGGTGAGAGGCTCAGTTGATGCCCTGAGCCACCTCGGCCAGTATTGACGCCGGGGGGATGAGATGTTTTATTGTGAATCTGGGGGCGTGAGTATGACCCCTCTCTCTAATGCTTCATTCTGAGGCGAATCGGAGTGTAACGACCCCCTCCACTTCTGGGTACCAGACTTCAAATCCCAGGCGATGGCTGTGGGAAAATTGTGCTGAACAACGCGGGTTTGCGATAGGATTAATCGGGATTTTCCTGGTTCTCTTAGATCGGTAGCGGTAGCTTAAACCGGTAGCGGTAGCTCAGTGCATCAACTCATGCCACTGCAGCGCTTCTATCCGGGAGGTCCTAGGTTCGAGTTCTGATGGTGGCAGGAGTTTGGACACTAGCTTTTCAGCTAGGTCGAATTCAGTCGCTGTCTGGAGGAGAATTCTAGCGACCGGCTGCTCAGATCGGTAGTTTTCCGTGGTTTCTCCGTCCAACGCCAGGCGAATGCCGGAGCAGTACCCTACCAAACGGACCGCGCGCGATCTGTCCTTCCTCTTCCTTGTCCTGTCCTCTCCTCTTACACACACACACTTACACTAACCTGCACCACACTACCACATATTCCGGGAGACCGGTCGGGAGCTAAGAGCTTGTCCCGGGTGGGGCGGTGCCCCGCTGGTGGGAGAGTCCTGGTTAGGGGGAAACCCCACCAGCCGACGGTAGGTCGGTGCCGGATCTCGCCATGCAGCGGGGGAAGATCACCGCCATCTCCCGAGAAAAAAACATACACTACACTAACGGGACTAATGACCGAAGCAGCTGACGCGCCCGGAAACACAAAAAAAGTCAATCAATCAAAACCTCCATTGCTTAATCATTCGAAACATCTCTCCACCCAAAAATCCACCCTTCAAACCTCCCATCTCACTTAGGGCCGAGAAGTCGTCGGAGCCTACGATGATAATCAAAAGAGAGCCTCGTTTATTTCAGGGACAACCGTGACCGCGGTTTCAGAATTATCCCACTCACGATATTTAGTTACATATTATAATTACAATCTAGGTTCAGCCGGCCTGTGTGGCCGAGGTGAATAAGAGCCGATTCAGCACGGTCCCAAAGGGTCGCGCGTTCGTGTCCCGCTTGGGAAATGGTTCTTTGTCCCTTGTCTCTGGAGTATGCGTTGTAGCGAAGGGCCTAGCGTTCTGCTGACTTCAGACCACAAGTCCACCCACATGCCCACAACGAAACACTCGAATATGCGTCTCATACACTGAAGCAAAGGGTAACAGGCTGTCGGATGGATAAAAGCACTAGGAAAAAAGCTAGAATCACAATCAGATTTTCTCGCGAAAGTGGTGAAGTGGCTACTTACAATGATTTCTTTTTCATGACTGTAAGTAAACTCAGGCGTGTTATGGTCCAGCCATTGGTATCTCTGGGGCAGACGTCTTTTACTCGTGTTTGGGATTTCCATGTTGGGAGTTTTGGATCGCGTCGTCCTGTTTGTGAATGTACCTCTCTTCAATACTTCCAAGGCAAGCTTTCCCCACAGACTCCAGAGTAGCTTTGAGGCCATTGTGTCATAGCACAACGTATCGTGTGCCTTACTACCGGCACTAATCCGATAATTGTTTCTTCCAATGGTGGGTGATGGCAGACGACTATGATTGAAACGAAAAGATGAAGCATCTGAAGTTAATTCTTCCCTACTATGTTCTCAGCAATTGTCATAAATAGAATTACCTTTCCATTTCAACTATTCATGATATTATTGACATTTTTATTTATTTTTGTGTTTATTGCTGTTTTATTGCTGGAATATTTTTCCTTTGTTATTCTAACCATTATTATTATTATTATTATTATTATTATTATTATTATTATTATTATTTTATTGGCGAATTCTCCCCAGAAATGGAAGACGTTAAGCAAGTAACTCCATCAATTTTTCTTTGAGTTCTTCTTGTTGATCCAATAGGCTTTCATTCTTTCCGAGAAGGCTTGTTTACGTTCTTCTGACAATTTTGGTCTGTACTGTTTTTGTTTAGGTTGCTCTGACATAACTTCCCATTTGTCTACTATGTTCCTGAATGTGTCTCTTTCTAAAATGTCTGCTGGTCTTATGTTTGCGTTTTTGAGATCCTTTCGAATTTCATCTAGCCAAGGTGTGAAATTTTTAAGTGACGTTACATAATTTAGCATCCTTTTTGTCAGTCGATTTTCCGGTAGTCTGTTGAGATGACTAAAGAACTTCATTCGCCTTTTTCTAATATCAATTTCGATGTTTGAAAACTGTTCTGTTGTTTTAATTGTTTGCAGCCTGTAACCGTTTTGGGTTTGTCTTGCTCCTAGAATGTTCCTAATGATCTTTCTCTCTTCTTTTTTGATTTGTTCAAGTTCGTGTTTTCTGTTAAGGTTCAGTGTTTCACTTGCGTAGAGGATTGTTGGTTTTAAGACTGTTGTTATTATTATTATTATTATTATTATTATTATTATTATTATGGTTATTCTAACCAGTATCGCTATTATTATTGTTGTAACCTAGAGATAATGATTATCAACAGGGTGCAGTGAATGTCCTAATTTTTGATAAAGATCGAGTAAACGCATTCAGATTTCTTCTCTCAACGATCTAGCTTAATCGATAGGTCTTTTAAATTCATAAATCTTTAAAATGACTAAAAAAGTGGAACACCGCAGAACAACCACCATCATTCATAACATTAATGAAACACTCTTTGTGTATTTGTTAATTAAATGTTCATCTTTCGTTACTTTCTTATGATGATTATCTGTGATTATCTGTGCCTTTTTTTTTTTTTCTTATATCCATGCGCCGCCGGATTTTTAAATAGCGTTTGTTTTCCAAGCGGAAAGCTAAGCAGAAACTAATTAGCAAGTCACAAAGTATCTGTAAGACATAGAGCGGAATGCTTACATTAGCTATGGTCGGTTAATATGGAAAGTGGGCCACGGAAAGCGATCCCTTCACTAACTTGGTCCTTACCTTCCAATTATAAAGGAGGGTGACCATTATTACTATATTCACGAGGAAACCTTTCCAAATTTTAATAATTTCCAGAAGCTTCATTGTTTTCGTCCTTTTCAACATTTTCATTAGATATCATTGAAATTTTCCAAAAAAAGATTTACCATACAGACATATTCATAAAAATAGGTCAAATTAAAAATTATCACAATGTCAATTTTCATACAAAACTGATGAAATTTTCCTTCCTCTAAAATGACAAAAATCCTGTTTCAAGGATCAAACTCAAAAGCGAATTCACTCGCCCTCTCCCGTTCCTTGAACAATTAATTTAAAATATAAATGTCGCTTTCAATTTGAGTTCAGCAAACTTCCAGAAATATTTTAAAATCCTTTAGAACTGTGCACGATTGCCTTCAAATTTAAAAAAAAATTCCACTTAGATTTTGGAAATGATAGACATTAAAAATTAACCTCTTGCATTAATTTATTTTACGATACTTTATGCGGATTGATTTGGTTGAGCAGACACTTTTACGTGTGTAATGTACTTGGAAACGAACCTTCTATTTCAAAATAATGGTAGTGTTCGTACGTGCAATGAAACACGAAACGTGAAGGTGGTCGCATCTTTTCCAACTTTTAAAGAATTGGAAATCTCACGACCACGACTCTTTAATCTAAAGGTACTCCTAGAATATAAATAATTCTCCAAGACGTTGCTGGCTTAATTGCAATAGATAATTGGCATCTTCCCAATCATGTAACATCCGCAGACCATGGTTCTTCTCCTGTAGATTCCCTCCATTTCGCCCCGTTCTTCTACTTCTTACGTCACATTTGCAAGATGTTTTCTCTCAAGAACAAAAACAGATTACTTAAATAGAAGTTTTGAAATTTTTTAAATAATTATTAGAGGCAGAAATTATGTTATCTTTTTTACAGTTTCGAAAGAAAGATGACCTTAAAATTATCCAATTTGAACTTCCATGTTTTGCAACTGCAGGTGAACACAAAATGATGTGATTTTAGGTATCTTTTTCGATATTCTAGAAAGGACAATATTGAACTTCTGCTATTACCACATAACAGAGGAGTGTAATGCCGTCGGTCACTTATATAGGGCGAACAGTTAATCTCATCTCAAATAAATTACGAAAATTTGCATCCAAAGAAATATCACGAAGAGTGAGTATGTACGAAAAAAACGGGAAAACTGATTAGCATATGCCAATGATGTCATCACATTTGGTGGAATAGAATTGATCAATTCAAAAGGTGTACTCGGCGTAATAGTGACAGTAAGTAAACCCTGCAAAACTACTCTGTAAAAAATGAATCGTACCCATACATTGCCCACAACGCATACCTAAATTTTTATACACAGGCGAGAGCGACTGAACAACACTGTGAGAAATATCCGCATTACTTTACTGTAAATTACATTAAAGTAATTATCATGAACGCACATTAAATTTAATGTACATATGTACATTAGGACGCAAGAGTCATATCTGGAAGGAATGATCTTGCAGCAATGGTGGTTACGAATGTTCGATATGATTGATGAGAGGTAGAGGAAAGTGGAGAACCTCTACATTAAATCTAGACTGAATTTCATTTAGGCATTAAATGCAATGTGTGTGTATGTGTTATATATATATATATATATATATATATATATATAAAGTTTTTTAATGTACACGGTTACATTAAGTTTCACATAAAACACATTAATCTACATTAGATTTACTTTACTGACTGTAATTTTCATCGCCACAGACGCGACCAGATGTCACCAAATGAAAATTCATTTCAGCTTTCCCTCATCCTCATCCCCTTCCGCTTTCGAATTCGAAATAGCATTCTCCTCGCCTTATTGTCGACGAAACCCGTTCTAAATACTTCAAGGCCTAAGCATAGGCATGCAAACAAAAACACCAACCATGAAGCTAATTACAGTTACCCGCACGGCTTGAATGCCAGTTATTTACGTCAACACTCTGGAAGATAATGCCATAAATCAAGGCTCTGGAAGACACGTACTCCTCTCCAAATTCTGACCCTAATCACCGCATTTATGAGTAGGCACCTTCCCAGCTATTCATTAGGATTGGGCTTTTTACTTTCACATTGAAGATCCATCGCCGTTGCCTCGACCATCGCATTGGATCCGCCTGACATCCGTCTGTCATCATTTGTCTCCGTCCTGGTGCTGGGATGCGCCTTAACACGGTTGGGCGGGCGCCATCTATCTGACGTATTTAAGCCAGCGACGCCGGGAAGAATAATTTATGTTTAGTAGTTTTACTCGACATTTGAAAATGATTGATACTGATTCCGGGCGCGTCAACTGCTAAAGTCGTTAGTCCTATAAGCGTAGTGCATGTCTTTCCTTGGAAGATGGCTGTGATTTTCCCCCGCTGGATGGCGACATCCTGTATGTCGGTAAGCGAGGTTTCCCCAACAAGGTATTTCCCACCAGCAGGGCACCGCCCAGCCGGGACAAGCTCTAAGCTCCCGACCGGTCTCCCGGAATATGTGGTTGTGTAGTGCATGTTAGTGTAAGTGTGTGTGTAAGGGGAGAGGATAGAACAAGGATGTGGAAGGACAGATCGCGCGCGCTCCGTGGCCCGTTTGTTAGAATACTGCTCCGGCCTTCGTCTGGTGTTGATCGGAGAAACCACGGAAAACTACACATTCAAGCAGCCAACCGCTGGAATTCTCATCCAGAGTGAATTCGACATACCTCATATCCTAGTGTTAAAAATCCTGCCACCGATGGGACTCGAACCAAAGACTTCACAGTTTTACTTCATTTTTTTTTCTGAATGCTATTATTGATGCAGGTTTAAGTGAGCAGTGGATCTGGAGGACACGACGTATCAGAGCAGCTCACCTCTAAACATGGCACCAATTGAAATGGCTCAGAGCAACAATTGATACCTCTGCAGGGACTCTAACCAGGCGGTCCTAGAATTCGTTTTCCGACGGTGGAGAATTTTTGACACTATCTTTATAAAAAGGTCCAATTCAGCCGCTCTCTGGAGCAGAATTTGAGCGCGCAGCTGCTCTGATTGACAGTTTTTCGAACTTTCTCCGGCCAGTCCCAGGCGAATGCTGGAGCAGTACCTTAACAAAGGAAGAATGGAGCGCGTGATATCTTCCCTTCGTCATCCTTCTCCATCTCGTCCTCTTACACGCATACAAACGTACATGCACGACACAACATGTTGGGCGACCAGGCGGACACCTGAAGAGGGAACCAGCACAAGTCATACGGATCGCACTAGCGGAGGCACCACTACCTTTCGGGTTATAATATGCACCATAAGCACTGTACTAATATTAGTTAGTACCGTATAAAATGGTACCATCAAACGGGTCGAGATTGTGAAACACGGGGTGAGAAAATTGCAGGCTCAATTTCTTCAGATATGCTCATCCTATTCACAGATACAACTTTACTATTGTTTGAACTATGGACTATTTATGCATCTTAAAAACAGTTAAATTCTTATACCTATCAATAGGATGCGGGCTTCTCAAGAATTAGAGCCTGCATATTCTCCCCCTACGTGACATAGTCTCGCCCCGTTTAACGGTAGCCTCTTTTATACGCATCCCAGTCGAATATTCTGCCACTGTCGGAAGGAGAACCAAGGACCTTCCAGTATTCGATGCTTCTGTTACACCCTCCCTTTCATCAATCTGCATTCTCAAAACATTACTGTGACCGGGATATCCCACCTTGAGGCACATTCACCTCATCGCTGCGTGTCGGAGCTTTTCTTGAATCAATTCGACGTATCCACGCGACCAGAACGGAGGACAGAAATGATGACGCGACAGAAAAGAAAAGATCGCGCGCTGTCCGCAGCCCGTTTTAACTGCTCCGTAATTCCCCGTAATTGATAGGAGGACACCATAGAAAAGTCAGATCTAAAAAGCCAACCACTGGAACTCCCATCTATGCTCTGGAAGGGCTCTAACCAACTATGTGGCAGTAAAAACCTACGACTTAAACCTATGAATGACCTAAACCTTCTACTTGAACCTATGAATGCTCACTCAGTATGAATTTTAGATTTAGATTTATGTTCATTTATTTATTGACAGATGAAAAACAGTAAAATTGAACATTTAATGAATGACGAGAAGTATAATCTGCGCACAATGTTGTGAGATTTCTGAAATCCTACTTCCCCCTTTTAATTTATACGTAGATGATTTACGAGTAAAGGTACCAACAAGAGTGGCAGGCAACATTTGAAAACTAGACAATTCTGCTCGCAAGTTACAGAAAACGTATCGCCAAATGACCTATAGATTCGAATTTATATTTTTGCTAACAAAATAACCCACACACCCTACTTCCACCACAACTAGCAAACGAGAGCTCAATAAAACATGCGTGTAGAGACGTAACATAACAGAGAAACATAACATCGGACCATCTGACCAATAGCTCAATGGATCAAGCAGAGGGATCCAAAAAGGGGGGGGAGACAGCTGGGGCAACTTGCCCCAGGCCCCGACTTAGTTGGCTGAATTAGACGAACCGATAACCTGGAATGAAGTAAATAGGGCTATGCTATCCATGAATAATAAGAAGGCAGGCGACGCAGACGGCATTCCGACACAATTTATTTCGGAATTGTGGCACATAGACCCAGAGAGTATTCTAAATTTATTTAATGCAATAGTTGATTCTGCATCGTATCCAGAAATGTGGAGTGCAGCTATCCTCCAACCGGTCTTTAGGAATAAAGGGGATACGAATTGCCCAAAAATTATCGCAGAATTAGTCTTTTACCAGCGCTGAGCAAACTATTTTGTAAAATACTCAACGGGCGACTGAGTGAATGGGCGGACATAGTTGGAACCCCGAATATTTTTTCATGCAAAAAGAAATGATAAAAAAATATTTACTTCTAATCCAAATATGACACTATGAGTTATTTCTGATGTATGGAGAAACAAATTCTGGTTATAAATTGGGGAGAAGGGTTCGGTGCGGATTCGGTGGTATAACGGTTAGCGTACCGGGCTGTTACACCCATGGTCGCGAGTTCAAACCCGATCGAAGCTGTGGATTCTTAAGGCCGAAAAAAAAGCCTTCGGAGGAGAAGTAAAGCCGGCTGTCCAATGTAGTAGATTTACTGCATGTAAAATAACTCTCAAGCCGAAAAGAAACCTCTCAACTAAATTCAAATAGTCTGTTTCGTCGCTCGAGAAATACCTTCTTCTTCTGCTAGATCTGAAAGGAGCGTAGCGAAATTTGCGTGGTCAGACGGAATGGCGGACCAGATAGTCCGTGTCTCACCACGTAAAATACGGAATCAATTATTATTTTTTAATAAGAGACCCCCGCAGATCTCCAGGCCCCTGGATGCCACTGCAGCGCCTCTGACCGGGAGGTCCTAGGTTCGAGTCTTGACGGCGGTAGGATTTTCGACACTGGCTTTTCAGCTAGGTCCAATTCAGTCGCTGCCTGGAGGAGAATTCTAGCGGCCGGCTGCTCTGATCGGTAGTTTTCCGAGGTTTGTCCGATCAACACCGGAGCAGTACCCTACCAAACGGGCCACGGACCGCGCGCGATCTTTCCTTCCTCTTCCTTGTCCTATCCTTTCCCTTTCAACACACACTTACACTAACATGCACTACACTACCACATATTCCAAGTGCCAGGTCGGGAGCTTAGAGCTTGTCCTGGCTGGGGCGGTGTCCCGCTGGTGGGAGAGACCTGGTTAGGGGGAAACCCCACTAGCCGACGGTAGGTCGGCGCCGGATCTCGCCATCCAGCGGCGGAAGATCTCCGCCATCTCCCGAGAAAAATCATGCAGTACACTAACGAGACTAATGACCAAAGCAGTTGACGCGCCCGGAAACACGAAAAAATCAATCAATCAACCGGACTAATCTCAGTGTAAGGGATTGTTGAATCAGTTTCGATGGGAAAACGAACCCAACCAGATCCAGGCCCCTGGTTTCTCCGGTGTCCTTAGGATGAGGAGAAGCTGTGCTCCCCACGTGGTGAGCGAGTGAGCGGCGAGGTGCGCCCGGCACTCTCGAGTGGCGGAGCGCATCCTTAATAATAATATTTACTCTCCCTCTCGGCTCCGAGCAGCTTTCTCCCGAGGGAACATGCTCAGTTTCGATGCGGGAGATAACGGAGCGATCTCGTGGCGGAGCGAGAAAGTTATAACGGAGTTTTGGGTTGATTGATTGATTTTTTCGTGTTTCCGGGCGCGTCAACTACTTCCGTCATTAGTCCCGTTAGGGTAGTGCATGTTTTTTCTCGGGAGATGGCGGAGATCTTCCGCCGCTGGATGGCGAGATTCGGTGCCGACCTACCGTCGGCTAGTGGGTTTACCTCCTAACCAGGACTCTCCCACCAGCGGGACACCGCCCCAGCCAGGACAAGCTCTAAGCTCCCGACCTGGCACTTGGAATATGTGGTAGTGTAGTGCATGTTAGTGTGAGTGTGTGTTGAAGGGGAAAGGATAGGACAAGGAAGAGGTGCATTTTTTATCGGGAGGTAGCGGTTATTTTCCCCGCCGGATGATGAGATCCGGCGCCGACCAACCGTCGACTAGCAGAGTTGTCCCCAACCAGGTATCTCTTACCAGAGGGGCACCGCCCCAGCCGGCTGGTCTCCCGGAATATGTGGTAGTGCATGTTAGTGTAAGTGCGTGTAAGTAAGGGGCGAGGTTAGGATACACAAGAGGTAGGAAAGATTGCGCGCGGTCCGTGACCCGTTTGTTAGAGTAATGCTCGGGTATCCGCCTGGTGTTCGTCGGGGAAACCACGGAAAACTACCGATCAGAGCAGCCGGCCGCTAGAATTCTCCTCCAGAGAGCGACTGAATTCGACCTAGCTGAAAAGCTAGTGTCGAAAATCCTGCCGCCATCAGGACTCGAACCTAGGACCTCCCGATCAGAGGTGCTCCAGTGACATCAGTTGATGAACTGAGCTACCTCTTCCGGTCGGAGCTTTGGATCTATTCAGTTTGAGATGTTTGGTAAACAAATTATCCAGGACTTAAATTAGACAAAAGGAAAACACACTGACCGGCCGTTGTTGCTGCTAGGCGGTATTCGTCTAGTCACAGTTTTGCTTGTACTCCTTTTGTAGCACTTGACACTGTGTGATAGGGGAGAGGTTTATCATAGGCAATACTACGAGTGCCTTGGAAGTTGTCGATAAATCCCGACTCGCGAAGCGAGAAGGGGATTTATCTGAAAAATTTCCACGAATAAAATTACGACCAACAGAGATCCAAAATGCACCAAATATTGATACTAACTGAGAGCATGTTAAAATCACAGAGGTTATTTATATTACATGCACGGTTTATTTCACGTCATCTCAGCGATCAATATATACAACCTCATAAGATAGATGAGTCGAAGCTTATTATTAGCCAGTAGGAAGGATCGATAAGAAAAATCGTATAGAAGAAGCGATACATTTTTAAAGATACTCCGCCCTGATTGAGACATTTTTTGGGTATAGTTAAACATTATGGGTTTTAATTTTCAAGAGTGGAATAGCCATCATAATACTACACAGGTATTACGAAGATACTGCGAAGTTATTCTGGAGCAAAGAAGGATTTCTCGGGTTTACAAAGATGCGCCATTCAGGCTGGGATTTCTTTTACAAGCCGCAAATCCGATGTACGAGCCAACCGGTTTATTTCCAGTTTTTCTCTCCTAATTGTGGAGTGGTAATACTGAATTGTTTATCATATTTTTCCTCGTCGTTCTGATAGCTCCTGACAGCCTATTTAAGTCTCAAAGAACTGGAATACATTCTTAAACTAGTAGAGCTACAACTGCGCATACTTTCTCGCATTAATTATAAATTTGCAATTTTTCAAAATTCAGGGAATGAAAAGAGAATGAGACGAAAATGAATTATTTTGAGCATCTCTTTTTCTATCTCTGGAAAAAATTTTGAAGAAAAAATTTGGAGCAGTTTTTGACGAAACGTTTCTTTTATAAATTGCATTAATTTTAAACAAAAATTGTGCTAATACTACTCGTGTCTCCAAGATACCACCAAAAACGTTTTGCTGAATCGTGAAAATGGGAACGCCGTGCACTTTCAAGATACGGGGCGCAGCCGATAGCCTGGGAAGGTCATTGGTGCACCCGGAAAAATGCATTGTGTGGTTGAATAACGACCTCAGGTGCCATTGAAAGAACTACGTTATTCGTGCCACCTACCCTTGATTGGTCATTTGTATCCCAACGAAGTACAGTTTCTTTGCGACAATACTAATCATCATTAACCAAACACAGTCGACTTACCATAAAAGCTTCTGGACGTTTCAGAATCAGCTTCGCGACAAACCCGTGCAAAGCGTGACTAATAAAAATTTGGCACATTAACACACATTTGGCTTATTTTGAGTAGAGAACGTTGCAGTTGATATTTTATGTTCGAAACTACGTATATTTTGTATTAGAATTAGGTATTATATCAAATTTGCATATATTTTTACCATAGAATGCTTCCTACTCTAATCCATCTGTTATTCGTGCTCTGCGTTCATATATGTTGGGGCTTTTGTTATTCGCAAGTAAACCATTCCTGACTGACAATGGCAATCGTAAAATAATTGCAGTCCTCTTCGTCAACTTATTTGATTTCCCTCAATTACAATTAAATTATAATTGTTTAATTCGCCATATTCGCTCAAAATTGTTCTAAATCTAAAGCATTTCACGGGGGTGATTTGAATTACATTCGAAAAGTCATCTTCTCCCAAAATAGCACTAACAGCTTTCGTATGCATTGTATGGAAATTGGGTTCGGTGCATTGCAAGTACAGCTCTTCCCTGATTGCAGCTGCTGTTCTTGTGAGAAGGTGTGCCAACGTCCCTGCACACTGTGCGTCTTCCTGCTTTCCCCCTTCGATAACGCGCACCGTTCCCCATCATTACGCAAGACGGCGCTTCGTGTGGAGCAGACCTGCCTCGGAGACTCCAACGCGCGAACCAGCCGGAAGCTCCGCCGGCGCAACACACCCCACTTAAGTGCAATTGGTTGTTTTCGTTTTCAGGTCACCTGATAGCATCGTCTGCTTCGCTGTTTCACATTCCTCGACGTAAGAAAACATTTCGATATCAATAGCAAAGTAGAAAGTCATATCCGCAAACCGGAATGTGCACGGCAGATGAAAATTTAGCGAATGTTATTGGAGTTTCGAAAAGGGGCGGAAAAAAAACATAAACGGCCCAAAATGATAAGGGAATTTCAAGAGACTTTAGAAGTGTTGGATTATATTTCCTTTTGATAAAATAAATAATAGGATGTAAATCTAGTATACCAACGCCTAAACTGTTCATTCGATTTTCTCAAAACTGATATTTCAATCAATCTGAACGAACTCGAAGCTATGGAAGTTTCAAACGGAATTTTTGATTTTTGAGAGTATTTTACACGAAGCCTTGAAAACATGTTCAAAATTTTCTCAAAAATGAAACCAAATTTTTTGATAAAATTTAAACAGATAGCGAAAAGGACGAGGATGGCGCAAGTCTCACGTTCGTTGATAGCCCAGATTTTTAACAAGCAGCAAAGATTTCTCAGAACCATTACCAATGCACCGTGGTTTGTCACGAATCATCAGCTTCACAAAGAACTCAACTTAGAACTCATTGAACATCATATCACATACTTAGCCACCAACTTTTATTATTATTTACCTCAAATCTCTTCCCTTGCAACCTTTAGACTCGCTAAAAACCCGAACCATACCAGAATAAAAAACAGATACCCTACAATATATTCTCAAAACCTTCTCCGAATTTGAACAGAATAGAGGACCATGGCATCTCAACCTTATGTTAGATTTAAGTCTTGAAATAAGTTTTAAATATAAGTTAGTAAGTAGGCCTATCAAACATATGTAAAGTTTATACTAAAACTGACCTATGTACATCCAACAAAAGCAATAAAGAAATTAAAAAAAAAACAAGCAGCAAAGACGAAATGTTAGATTTAAGTCTTAGAAATAAGTTTTAAATATAAGTTAGTAAGTAGGCCTATCAAACATATGTAAAGTTTATACTAAAACTGACCTATGTACATCCAACAAAAGCAATAAAGAAATTAAAAAAAGAAAAAAACAAGCAGCAAAGACGAAACGTCGCCTCGGGTCAACGGGGGCACCGCCCACTTGCGAAGCGGCGCACGGAGCCGCGGCACCTCGAGGGAGCCTACTGCCCGACTTCCTGTTTGCGCGCGAGCTGAGGCACGGGACGCCGCGGCCGCGTGGGCAGCACAAAGGCGATGCAGGTCACCTCTCCCCCCCCCCGAGCGCAGGCAGCAGCGCCACACGCGCCCACGGGCGAAGAAGGAATGAAACGGTGACGCCCACACTCCCGAGGAAGAACGCCTGGCTCTTGGTATTCACGGAGCCCGGGAAATATTAGTACTACTTTTTTTTTAATTGTTGCGTCAATCTGACGCAAGCGCCAGCCTTAATGGCGTTGAGCGCTTACACTGGAGTAACTCCACTAATGTGCTTTACTTGATATGTCCGTCTCGCACGTCGCAGTCAGTCAGTGCCTTATCCTTCGGCCAGGGCCCCGTTAGATCCGGGTTCCTGGCCGTACAACCACGAACCCGCGAGTCTCAGTATGCGCTTAACTTCGTGACTTCACGGAGGTAATCACGACTGGCAGCCCGCGTATAGTATAATAATGTAGTACTAGCAAAATATCCGGCATTGCCCGGGCTTTCTTCATATGCAATTCATGCGAATGAGGAAAATATCAATTTTATATAAACATGTGTTTAATACTATTAATTTTTACGTAATCGGTTCAACTTCTTAGGAAATACTATAGTTTTCTTTCATTTTATTTTACAACACATTGCTATTAGATGGATTTTTCGTTATCTTATGCACCGCTACTGGCCTCTAGGGAATAAATTAGGTACCATTTTTGCTGCACTACTTCTGGGCTGTGGCGAAATATATTAGGAACCATGTGCTCAGCGAGAGGCGACAAATGGTCGCGGTGCTTCTACAAAAATATTTTTTAAATTATTTATTTTTCGCATTTGTGTTGTCCATCTTTAACAAACTGCGAAGACACTACAACAAGCCTGTAAAAATTCAAAGCGCTGCTTTTTTTGGTATCGATGTCGTTACACGTCGTTGAATTTCCCTTTTATTAGTATAGATGAAACGTCAAAATATGTACATGAAAACAATAAGAATATGTAATAACTATGTAAAGTCGGATAAAATATGTAATGTTAAAATTAACTGATAACAAATCACATTTTGATAATACGCAATTACTTTTCAAAAAATCCTAAACAAAATTTAAAAATAATACAAATGTTTCAAAAATCATTTGGAAGAGCACCCGTTGATGCACACTTTGCTCCATTCAACTTTCCCTTCAGTAGTAAAAGATCAATGTATTGTTACCCACGAGTGTAGTTTAGCAGCCAGACCAAGGTGCATATAAGCAAGGTTATATGCCTCCAGCCAGACTAGAGATAATAAAAGTCATGGCGATATTTATGACCTGCAAACAATCACTGAAGCGTGCAAAGTTCTTATCGACGTTCTACACTTGGCAATCGCCTAAGTTTCTCAGAAAGTAAGGTTAATGGTCACGAACGTGTGACAATGATATTTTTTACACTAACATTACACAATAATGAAGGAAAAATACTGATTTTTTTAATACTTCTTTTATAAAAAATACGTAAAATTCAAGAAAGTTGATAGAATAAAAAAATTGTGAAAATAGCAAAATATGTAATAAAGTACTGAATATGTAAAAAATATGTAACGAAAAAAGTGGATATTGTGTTAGGAGAACGACGATTCACATTTTTTTAGAACGATTAGTAGAAAGACAAAAAAAATGTAATTACTTAAAAATCCGGTCTCTATTGATCTTTATTCCTTGCTTCGAATCGCGTAACGCACTCTCGCCCGCTGTACTCCACAAAGCAAAAAGCGAATGTTGCTTCGACCCTCAAAATCTAGTTACTCCTTGGAAGAACTTTGAACATTAGGATTACAGCGTCAATTACAAAGCCCTAATTATTATTGTCGCTCGATATTGCTACTCGAATGCGTCAAAAATCAAAAGCACAAAATAAAAACGTTGATTAATGTAATAAATGAAATATTAGATCACAACGATACTAACTGGTGTGAACTTGTTTTATGTCATAAAAAGTAAACCTGCTGCTTCAGAAATTATCTTCACAAACACAAACTAAACTAGTGGTGCTAAAACAGCACAATATTTCTTGTCCGTTCTTTCACGCAAAATTACTCGAAAGGTACTCAAATATTTGTAAAGTTATACTTGACTCTATTTCAGAATCTATCTTTTAGATTTCATTCCGGGGAAATATCTCTATCTTCGTAATTATAGTTCTAGGAAGACGCCGAAAAAATTTTGAATTTTCGCAATTTACGAAAAATCAGCTTTTAAGGAACATGGGACACGCACCATTCTCTTAAACGTTCTTCACACTATCCATCAAGATAATTTAATCAGAAAAATGGAAAAAAAGAAGGAAAGGAAAAACGAAAATAAGAAATATCCCATCACAACAATACGGTGGTTCAAACTTGTCTTATTAATAAAACGTAAACCTGCGGCTGCAGAAACTGTCTTCACAAACACAATCCAAAAATGTAGATACGTCAGTTGACAATGCTAAGTACACTGTATACTGTACACCTGTCCGCAAGAATATCACTGTGCCTGCAAAATAAACTGAGTGCGTCATAAAAATAATTAAAATCGGTTGAGACATTTAGGAGGAATTAGCCATTAAACCATACGTTTCTTTAATTTCTATTCATGTAGAAAATAAAAAACTGAAAAGGTAGGCTCATGTGCCAAAAATACCCTAGCGTTGTCATCGAAACTGACTGAACAATTCCTTACCCTGAGATTAGTCCGGTTGATTGATTGATTTTTTCGTGTTTCCGGGCTCGTCAACTGCTTCGGTCATTAGTCCCGTTAGTGTAGTGATGCTTTTTTCTCGGGAGATGGCGGTGATCTTCCCCGCTGGATGGCGAGATCCGGCGCCGACCTAACGTCGGCTAGTGAGGTTTCCCCCTAACCAGGACTCTCCCACCAACGGGGCACCGCCCCAGCCGGGACAAGCTCTAAGCTCCCGACTGGTCTCCCGGAATATGTGGTAGCGTGGTGCATGTTAGTGTGTGTGTGTAAGAGGAGAGGATAGGACAAGGAAGAGGAAGGACAGATCACGCGCGGTCTGTGGCCCGTTTGCTAAGGTACTGCTCCGGCATTCGCGTGGTGTTGATCGGAGAAACCACGGAAAACTACCGATGAGAGCAGCCGGCCGCTAGAATTCTCCTCCAGACAGCAGCTGAATTCGACCTAGCTGAAAAGCTAGTTTCGAAAATCATGCCGCCGTCAGGACTCGAACCTAGGACCTCCCGGTTAGAGGCGCTGCAGTGACATCAGTTGATGCACTGAACTACCGCTACCGGTGATTAGTTAGGACAATCAGAACGACAAAAAATGTAAAAACCACTGAATGAGTTTATATATCATATAAATAACTATTTGGGCTTGTAAAAAGTCAGCCATTTTGCAATCGAACTCATCAGTTTTGTCAGTGTTTACTTAAAGTCTCTCTAAATCCGTTGCTGACTTCCACACGAAATCTTAAGATAGCCGTCTCAGCAGTGACAACTTCGTGACGCTTTTTTCGCACCTCTACTGTCATGTGGAACAGGTGGCTGGCCTGAAGGCACACAGCACAATGTAAGGCATTATTGAAGCAAAGAACGTAACAAATTGGCTCCAATTACTCGCTCGCCACAACAAGCGCTGCGGCACCTGGTACTGTTATCTTATAGGACAAGCATAGCGTCAGGTGCGGAGAGGTGCCAGAGGGCGCTCAGGTAGCAGTGCACAGGCGCTCCTTCCTGTACGTGAATCTCCCTTCAATTCATTACTAGGGGGGCGTATTTTGATGACCTAAAACATCGCCGAAAATGATTAATAAAATGCTCTTAAAATGTTTTTAAAATGCCCTAAAAGGAAAGAAAAATGACGTAAAAAATGGGATCAATACCAGTACTGATGAACAACTGAAGCTGTTGGATGTTACTGATATAATCGAGGCTTCTTCTATTCGTTCAAGTGAACTCAGCTTTTAGACTTTTGGTTTGGACCGTTCTGTACCAGAAAATCTCTGTCTGTAGTTATGCCGAAAACGGCTGAATCGCCAATGACGCTGACAGGCGTCACGTAACCTTCGAATACATCCTCAAAATGGCTGACATTACAACAACAAGAAATCGAATAGGCTACTCAGGAATTCTGTGGAGAACATTTGTTATATCTCGTAAATATTATTGGAAGCAAGTACCTTAAAATGGATTAAAACCGACGAAACAGCGAAAAATACAATAAAATTACGGAAAGGTTAAAAAATAAATTATTAGCTGAAATCGATAAAAATGCAAGCTAAACGGCATTGTTCTAAAATGAAAAGAAAAAAGTTACATTTCATTAAAATCCGCCCTCTATTCGTTACAAAGGACATAGGCGAATAAGGAAGTGAAAAGTGCCCCCAAATCAAATCGATATTCCCGATACTCATATGAAAGAGAATAAAAAAATGCCGTAGATTTCCCAAAAAAATCTGCCTTCTAGAGCAATGTGTTAAAGGGATACAACAACAAACGTGTTTTCTTCTTTTGTTTTTTCTCATATTCTATTGCATTATCAGGCTGAAAAAAAATTGTAGAGGCGGGTGAAAAAAGTTTAATTTGAAGGTATATTTGTCAACCAATTTTGACGCCAAATTTAAATAGCAATAAATAAATACATTATTGAATTTGATTTTCGACGTGCTGCCTCGGTTTTGTGAAGTACTGTTTCGGTTTTTCTTCCTAGGATGTCTGAGAACATTCTATAATATATATATATACTTTGAGTATCGCGATTATCGATTTGGTTTGGGGGCACTTTCCTTAATCGGTAATATCCTTTAAAAACATAACATGAAAATTAAAACAATTTCACACTACTCCTCCCGTCAATTTACCGCGTCCATTTGAATGAAAGAATATTACAAGCAACTTGGTGTGACTGCGACAGGGAAGTCCTAAATTCCGACTCCTCACAGTGAAGGTTTTTCGACAAGTTCAAAGTCTAGAAACTTCGGCGAGCCCTGAAACAGAAACCTTAAACACCCGGAGTGAGGGCCGTATGCCATCATGCTTTCGCCACCCAACTCTCACCTTGCCCTTACAGCTGAGCGAAGGACTCGTCACGACGATTGGTCTCCGAGTCTCGCCGAAGAGTCAGCCGTCGGAAATCCTGAATGATCTTAAGATGCAAGACACGAGGGATTGCGACAGTGACTCAATGTGTTTCCAGGCGCGTCCATTGCTTTGGTAATTAGTACGATTTTAATGAAATGCGTTTTTTTCTTTTCACTTTCGAACAATGCATTTTAGTAGACATTAATTTTACGATATGACAAAAGCAAATAACCCATTTTCATTACTTTTTTTTATTTTTCATGGATTTCGAGTACTAGTCATTTTTCCCGTTACCTTTGCCCGTCATTTTTAAAGCATTCTTCACTAATTTAATCGATTTTAATAACGTTTTCATGGCACTTGCTTCACATAATATTTATGACATGATATTTACGACAACTGTTTTCCACAGTATTCCTGAGTAGCCTATTCTATTTCTTCGCTGAGAAATTGTAATGTCAGCTGTTGTGGAGACGTAATATTAGGTTCCTTGATCCCCAAATCAGCACTGATTTGGGCTGATTTGGGGATTATCAAGACAGAGATCTCCTGGTAAAGAATAGTCCAAACGAACCGTTTGCAAGCGGAGTTCACTTCAACGGGAGGAAGAAGTCTCGATTATTTCAGTAACGTATTCAGCTTGAGTTGTTCATCTGAACTGGTTTTGATCAAATTTTCTAGGTCATTTTTCTCTGTGTTTATGGCATTTTAAAAACATTTTAAGAGCATTTACTTGATTATTTTTGGTGATGTTTTAGGTCTTCAAAATTCCCTTCAATCATAAGTAGGGCTGTGATTTATATGCATTTTTATATTTTTTTCTGTTAACTAAAACATCCCGTTTCAACAAATTGTATACGTTTTCAGACCTTTAGAATCAATTTAAGCTATTTTTATTTCGCATATTTTGGCATATATCACCATTACATCACATTTGGGCCATATGTGCATATTTTTGTTGCACGTTCACCGCTCATCCACGAAAAGAAGCCCAACAGTTACAGTTCCGTCAGTGTGTAAGCAGCTCTGTCAGTTCTCTCGCCACGTGCTATGGTACACCATGTGAATTGCTCTGATGCAATGGGCTTCCGAGGATTTGTTTACGTTGCCATAGCAACGGATCAGCGTTGCCGCTAGCCTGACTCGTACGAAGACGCTCAAGAAGCACGCTAAGACCTGGCATCGGCAGTATCAGTCGAAATGAAACGTGCATCCGCCGAGCGTCTATGCCTGCCCACACGCAGCGCAAACGTGGAGTGGTGTTAAAAGAGTCATGCTCGTGAATTTGATTTGTGACACACAAGATCTGCGAGTGCGTCTTTTGTTTATTTATTTATTTATTTTAGTAAAAAAACAGTTAAGAAACTGCGTATGACGTGCTATGGGGAAAAGTGGATTGTGTGCACATTTTCAAAATTCTGTGATCCCTACACTAAGTCATATACTACTTAAATTTTGAATTTTGAAAGGGAGAAAAAAAAACAAAAAAACTCCCATGTAATAAAATCTATTTTCAAGGATAAATAAGCAATAAATTTTGGCTCTTATTACTTCCTGCCGCGACAACATGGAAACGATAATTTGAATAATTGTATTTCCCACTGAATTCAAGAAGACGTGCACAGAAAATGAAGTTACATTTATGTCCAGAAGCAAAACAAGGGGCCATCTCAGCATTTGCTCAATGGATCAGGGAAACTGGACGAAAAACCTGATCGAGATGGGGGTCATTGACCCGGAAGCTGTAGTACAATAGTTGTTACAGGTTGTTTATACTCATTTATACAGCCCAAATGGTAAATAATGCATTATGTATCATTGTTAAAATTAATGTTACTTTTCTTGCGATGCTCAGTATAGTCTCTAATTGTATAGAAACAGTTATGCAGCAGAAACGATTTCACTTGGAATTTAAACTTTTCTATTGAATTTAATCGTTTAATGTCATCTGGCAAAGTGTTGTAAAATAATGTACATGTGTTGTAGGTGAATTTTTTGTAATGAGCTGTTGATACTGTCACCTGATGAATATGATTTCTACGTCGAGTGTTATAGTAATAGACTTCGGCATTTTCTGAAAATATATTCCCGCCCTTAAGCAAGTCATTTTTTACAAAAGCCACTGATTCGTAAATAAAAAGACACAGTATTGGCAGAATTCCTAGATTAATGAAGAGAGGCTTACATGAATCACGTAGGTGGGATTTGGTTATTATTCGTACAATTCGTTTTTTTAATCTAAAAGTCTGGGAGCTATAAGATGTATTTCCCCAGAATATTTTGCCATATCTCAGGCGGGAATGAACATTCGCGAAATATACACAACGAGCAGTATGAAGGCTGACTGAATTTGAAAGAATTCTGAACGCGTAGCATAATGAACTTAATTTTGTGTTCAATTCATTTAAATGGACGTTCCATTTAAGGTTTGACTGAATTGAGAGACCTAAAAATTTTGTTGCCTTAACATCAGTCAATGGTACACTTTCATTTTCAATGGAGCACAGAATTGTTTATTTGAAATGGAAAACTGCATTAAAACCGTTTTCTTTTCGTTTACTATTAATTTGTTATTTCGGAACCAATATGAAACATCTGATATTTACTATTTACGGTTTCTTTATTGCAAAGGATGTTCGTATCATCCGCAAAGAGAACCGTTCTTCCGTTTTGAATCGTCGAGGACATATTGTTTACGTAAAGTAGGAACAGAATTGGCCTAAAATCGATCCTTGAGGAACTCCACATGCAACGGGCAAAGAGTCGGAAAGGTGCGTACGTAATGTTCCATCATTCCAGTAAGGTATTTCAACTCTCTGAGATCGTTGTTTAAGGTACGAACATAACCAATCTAGAGCAATACCACGGATTCCATATGAAGGTAATTTTGAAAGTAAAATGTCATAATCAATGATGTCAAAAGCTTTTGAGAGATCTAAAAATAATCCAATAGGTGCCTCGTTTTGATCCAATGATGAGGCGACATTTTTAAGAAAAGAAAATATAGCTGTTTCCGTTGATTTTGATTTTCTAAATCCATGTTGGCAATCTGAAAGCGCGTCGTGTTTAGTGAGAAAGATTTCCATTCGTACGTAAAAAAGTCTCTCAATATTTTTGAAAAAACTGATAGAAGAGAAATGGGCCAATAATTTTGAATTTCATTTTTTTTGCCTTTTTTGAAGAGCGGCTTAATTTTAGCTGTTTTGAAAATATCTGGAACCGTTTCAGTGCATAAAGATCTATTAAATATGTGAGTTAACGGGTGTATAATGGCATACGCACAAGTCTTTAAAAAAGAATCCGGGAATTCATCTACATCGGACGAATATTTACTGATTGTTTTGAGAATTTCATAGGAAGAAGTTTCGGAAACGAACATTGTGTCTAAAATTTTGGGTGAACTCTCTGATTATGAATTTTGTGCCTGAAGACCCTTAGTGAGATCGGCAGCAATTCTCGAAAAGTATTGGTTAAAGAGACTAGCCACTGTTGCCGGATCGTTTACATTTATATCGTTATATTTTAAAACAACATTCTCTACGGGTTTTCTAGTTGATTTGGTAGTATTTTTTATTATATTCCACATTGCTTTTGTTTTATTATTTGAGTTCAAAATATCCTGATCGTTTTTCATGATTTTAGCCTGCCTTATGACTTTTCGTAACAATGTTTTGTATTTTTAAAGTAGATAAGAAATCTTGAGATACGTCATGACGTTTAGAAATGAAAGAAAGAATTCGCTTGTTTTTACAAGATGTCCTAATCCCTTGTGTTATCCAAGAATTGCTTTTCCGTGAAATATTTAATTTTCGTTTTTGAAGAGGAAAACAAGTGTTAAAATGAAATGAAAGAGTTGAAAAAAAATTATATTTGTCGTTTGTATCAACAGTATTATAAACCGCTTCCCATGACTCCTGCACCAAGTAATCAATGAATAATTTAATTTTACTTTTAGTAAACAATCTAGTCATACGTGCATTATTTATTGTGTCAGTGATCGCATTTCTTATAATGGTAATAATTTGTGCATCGTGGTCACTGTATCCTAAACCTTTTGTTTTAACTTCATATCGAGTAGTAGTTTTGTTAATTATAATTTGATCAATTGCCTTCATGAATGTTGTGTGATCCGTGTAGGTATATTAATTGTAGTGTCTAAATTGAAGGAATTAATTAAATTGAGAAACTTTTGTTGAAAGAGAGTGTGAATGTGAGAAACTTTGTTCGCTGAGTAGTAAAGGAGACGAGCCGGAGCTGATGAATAATGTTTTCAACGCCTGAGTTTTCCTCATTTTCCACATTACGCTTTTTATTTATTTTTACATTTACACATTACATTACACTATTTCGCATATTTTCCTTATTTAATTGCATATACTACCAAATATATTTTCTCTGACCGGGAGGTTCTACGTTCGAGTCCCGACAGCGGCAGGATATTCGACACTAGCTTTTCAGCTAGGTCGTATTCTGTCGCTGCCTGGAGGAGAATTCTAGCGGCCGGCTGCTCTGATCGGTAGTTTTCCGTGGTTTCTCCGATCAACACCAGGCGAATGCCGGAGCAGTACCCTATCAAACGGGCCACGAACCGAGCGCGATATGTCCTTCCTCTTCCTTGTCCTATCCCCTCCCCCTTACAAACACACACTTACACTAACATGCACTACACTACCACATATTCCGGGAGACCGGTCGAGAGCTTAGAGCTTGTCCCGGCTGGGGGCGGTGCCCCGCTGGTGGGAGAGTCCTGGTTAGGGAAACCCCGCTAGCCGACGTTAGGTCGGCGCCGGATCACGCCATCCAACGGGGGAAGACCACCGCCATCTCCCGAGAAAAAACATGCACTACACTAACGGGACTAATGACCAAAGCACATGACGCGCCCGGAAACACGAAAAAAAACAAACCACACCAAACCAAATATATTTACATATATTTGTGCATATTTCGCTATTTTTATTACAAATAAATCACAGCCCTAGTCATAGACCGCCCTGGAGGTTGGCGGTGTTCCTCTCCCGCTGAAAAGCGAGATCTCGCACCAACCATCTTGCGGAAAGACACTCGCAACACTTAGTGTATTTCGTGGTGAAATAAGCAAAATAAAGAAAGAAAAGAAAAAGAAGAGTAATAAACTATCACAAAAAATAAAAGTACGAATGCCACCTTGTGACACCTTTACATAACAAAATGGCTCTCCTTCCAATTTATCAGTGGTGGTAACAGTTCGCCTCGCCGTCGCAGCCAGAAAGCTGACACACGCAGTACCTACACATCGTGGCATCGCATGGAGTTAATTAACCCAGTTCACGCAGAACGTGGGCTTCAAAGAGCTTCGTTGCAGCGTCCGAAGGACGGCAACTTGCCACTTGCCCTCGCGAGGATGCAAATAACTCGACAATCGCACCGGCATAGGCAGCTCAGTGCATCAACTGATGTCAGATGTCAGAGTTTGAAGAAGGCGATACACTACTGCGGCTATACAACGAGGTATGGTGTAAGGAAGGTCACACTTTCGGATGTTCGAAATTTAGAATGTCCTCTGCTGACACTACATAATATTACAACTTGTTGGACCCGATCAGATTATTAACAAAAAATTAAGGTCTAAAACAAATGAAGCGGTAGCTCAGTGCATCAACAGATGTCACTGCAGCGCCTCTGACCGGGAGGTCCTAGGTTCGAGTCCTGACGGCGGCATGATTTTTGATACTAGCTTTTCAGCTAGGTCGAATTCAGTCGTTGTCTGGAGGAGAATTCTAGCGGCCGGCTGCTCTGATCGGTACTCTCACAAACGGGCCACGGACCGCGCGCGATCTTCCCTTACACACACACACTTACACTAACATGCACTACGCTACCACATATTCCGGGATACCGGTCGGGAGCTTAGAGATTGTCCCGACTGGGGCGGTGCCCCGCTGGTGGGAGAGGCGAGGATGGGAGAAATCATGTTAGCCCACAGTAGGTCGGCCCCAGATCTCACCATCCAGCAGGGGAAGACCACCGCCATATCCAGAGGGGAAAAATGTGTACTAACTAAACTTACGGTACTAATGATTTTACGTGCCCGGAATCAATCAACCATATTATCACTTCAATTAGTTTATACTATATAAGTAATTCCCTTTTGACATTTACAGCTTGGTGCCAGTCCTACACGGGCACGGGCCTGTGGAGAAGCTTCCAAGTTCGAGGAACCGGGTTCGAGTCCTCCGAAAGGCATGGACGTGTTCACTATATGTTTGCTTTCTCCCACCAAAACATTTTCCACTGTACGATCCACAGTTCCTCTTCATCGTTTAACCCTCATAAACACCTTATTATCTACCTAGAGGATGGCAATGCCAAATCACCTCTGAAATTACCTGACAAGGAAACGGGAGGACATAAAAGACCAAGCTTTTTCAGTCGTATAGTACTCACGGTCAAGTGAACAGAAAAAAATGGAACAGAAAGTAATTTACCACACCAAACAAGCAACGCATCAAATCAACTCTCAGTCCGGCGAATCCGGGTGAATTTAATCAACTGCGCTGATCTCTTTTCAAACGTTGAACTGTTTGAACACCCATCAGACACCAGCTTATCTCCGACTACGCATCAGAGCCTGGCCAAAGATTTGACAAGCGCATTCATCACTAGCTGCTCTTAATTGCACTCTCAGGCACTGGCGCGCTGGCACTTCCTGCCATGCAGAGTCCCTACGTAGATACAGAGAGTACCGCCATCGCCGCCATTTGCATTACAAACTACCGAAAAATCCAACCCACACTAGAATAAAAAATAGATTCCCTTTTGAAGCATTCCTCAAAATTTTAGCCAACCACGATGCTTAACACCGAGGTTCTCCCCTAGAGTGTCCTCTCCAATATATAGACTAAGTTAGCTTAGCTATTTTAACTAGATTAAGCCTGAAAAAATACATCTGTAAAGTATTGTACTGAACGATGTAAATATTACAAAATGAATAAATATATGTTATATAAAAAAAAATCGCCGCCATTTAATATCCTCTCGCCCGATAGTCCCGCCAGGCAGCAATCAGGAACCGAAGGAAAATTATAACAAGTGGTGACGTTATGGAAGTTTTCAAGAATATTAGATAGATAGATATTTATTAAAGTTCGCTTTGAGCTAATGCTCGGTGGCAAGCATGATTACAACTAGAATTACAATCACAAAAATATTACGAATATTAACAAATAGATTTACAATTAGAATTAGAGATTGATATCCTAGTTCTAATTAATTTTTAGTTCTAATTCATTTTTGACTTATAGCTTGTCTAACACTTCATTTCACTACACTCCCCTCCCCTTCACTTCACTGTGTACGGGACATGGACATAGAAGTAATAATAACAATAAAATAATAATAATAATAATAATAATAATAACGATAAAACTCAGTATTATTAATGATGATCTAGATGGAATTTAGTGTATTTTTAAATTTCAGTACATTAAAAGGAATATAGTGCCCGACCTGGATGGCCGAGGTGGCTAAGAGCGAGTACCGACTCAGCGCTTCGGTCCGAAGGGTCGTGGGTTCGAGTCCCGCCTTCGGCATGGTTGTTTGTCCCTTGTCTTTGTATGTGTTGTCGCGGAGGGCCTCGCGTTCTGCTGACCCCAGATCAGAGGAGCGCGCGCGTGTGTTGGTGTCTAGTGTATGGTCGAATATGCGTCCCATGCGCTCGGATGTAAAGGATAACCGGCTGTCGGATGGATAAAAACCCTAGAAAGGAGAAGAAGAAGGAAGAGTCTCTAGTGCTTTTGGAGGTAGTTGGTTCCAATCCACTAAAATTAATATTGAGTTGGGATAGCTTCATGGTTTTCAACACACAGAATATCACACAGATCCTATTCTCCTGGTATCACGACATAAAATGGCGGGATGGAAGGCATGCGCCTCTCTCTGCATCGAAGGAATACATTTCGATGACTCCCTCCACGCCGCACGAGACGAACTGCGGTCCCCCGAGGTCCAGTCGCAAGAAACACTCGCAATCATTTCAAAGGAGCGACTCAAATTCGCAGTGCCTGACTTTGATTTATGTGTGCCCTAGGCTGTCAAATCATTTGGCGCCTTTTTAATATGCTTTTTTAAACATTAAAGCTATTTATATTTTGAATAAACAAAATGGCGGGATGGAAGGCATGCGCCTCTCTGCATCGAGGGACTCCATTTCGATGACTCCCTCCACGCCGCACGCGACGAACTGCGGTCCCCCGAGGTCCAGTCGCAAGAAACACTCGCAATCATTTCAAAGGAGCGACTCAAATTCGCAGTGCCTGACTTTGATTTATGTGTGCCCTAGGCTGTCAAATCATTTGGCGCCTTTTTAATATGCTTTTTTAAACATTAAAGCTATTTATATTTTGAATAAACAAAATGGCGGGATGGAAGGCATGCGCCTCTCTCTGCATCGAGGGACTCCATTTCGATGACTCCCTCCACGCCGCACGCGACGAACTGCGGTCCCCCGAGGTCCAGTCGCAAGAAACACTCGCAATCATTTCAAAGGAGCGACTCAAATTCGCAGTGCCTGACTTTGATTTATGTGTGCCCTAGGCTGTCAAATCATTTGGCGCCCTTTTAATATGCTTTTTTTAACATTAAAGCTATTTATATTTTGAATAAACAAAATGGCGGATGGAAGGCATGCGCCTCTCTCTGCATCGAGGGACTCCATTTCGATGACTCCCTCCACGCCGCACGAGACGAACTGCGGTCCCCCGAGGTCCAGTCGCAAGAAACACTCGCAATCATTTCAAAGGAGCGACTCAAATTCGCAGTGCCTGACTTTGATTTATGTGTGCCCTAGGCTGTCAAATCATTTGGCGCCCTTTTAATATGCTTTTTTTAACATTAAAGCTATTTATATTTTGAATAAACAAAATGGCGGGATGGAAGGCATGCGCCTCTCTCTGCATCGAAGGAATACATTTCGATGACTCCCTCCACGCCGCACGCGACGAACTGCGGTCCCCCGAGGTCCAGTCGCAAGAAACACTCGCAATCATTTCAATGGAGCGACTCAAATTCGCAGTGCCTGACTTTGATTTATGTGTGTCCTAGGCTGTCAAATCATTTGGCGCCTTTTTAATATGCTTTTTAAACATTAAAGCTATTTATATTTTGAATAAACAAAATGGCGGGATGGAAGGCATGCGCCTCTCTTGCATCGAGGGACTCCATTTCGATGACTCCCTCCACGCCGCACGCGACGAACTGCGGTCCCCCGAGGTCCAGTCGCAAGAAACACTCGCAATCATTTCAAAGGAGCGACTCAAATTCGCAGTGCCTGACTTTGATTTATGTGTGCCCTAGGCTGTCAAATCATTTGGCGCCTTTTTAATATGCTTTTTTAAACATTAAAGCTATTTATATTTTGAATAAACAAAATGGCGGGATGGAAGGCATGCGCCTCTCTCTGCATCGAGGACTCCATTTCGATGACTCCCTCCACGCCGCACGCGACGAACTGCGGTCCCCCGAGGTCCAGTCGCAAGAAACACTCGCAATCATTTCAATGGAGCGACTCAAATTCGCAGTGCCTGACTTTGATTTATGTGTGTTTTAGGCTGTCAAATCATTTGGCGCCTTTTTAATATGCTTTTTAAACATTAAAGCTATTTATATTTTGAATAAACAAAATGGCGGATGGAAGGCATGCGCTCTCTCTGCATCGAGGACTCCATTTCGATGACTCCCTCCACGCCGCACGTGACGAACTGCGGTCCCCGAGGTCCAGTCGCAAGAAACACTCGCAATCATTTCAAAGGAGCGACTCAAATTCGCAGTGCCTGACTTTGATTTATGTGTGCCCTAGGCTGTCAAATCATTTGGCGCCCTTTAATATGCTTTTTTTAACATTAAAGCTATTTATATTTTGAATAAACAAAATGGCGGGATGGAAGGCATGCGCCTCTCTCTGCATCGAAGGAATACATTTCGATGACTCCCTCCACGCCGCACGCGACGAACTGCGGTCCCCCGAGGTCCAGTCGCAAGAAACACTCGCAATCATTTCAAAGGAGCGACTCAAATTCGCAGTGCCTGACTTTGATTTATGTGTGCCTAGGCTGTCAAATCATTTGGCGCCCTTTTAATATGCTTTTTTTAACATTAAAGCTATTTATATTTTGAATAAACAAAATGGCGGGATGGAAGGCATGCGCCTCTCTCTGCATCGAGGGACTCCATTTCGATGACTCCCTCCACGCCGCACGCGACGAACTGCGGTCCCCCGAGGTCCAGTCGCAAGAAACACTCGCAATCATTTCAATGGAGCGACTCAAATTCGCAGTGCCTGACTTTGATTTATGTGTGTCCTAGGCTGTCAAATCATTTGGCGCCTTTTTAATATGCTTTTTTAAACATTAAAGCTATTTATATTTTGAATAAACAAAATGGCGGGATGGAAGGCATGCGCCTCTCTCTGCATCGAGGGACTCCATTTCGATGACTCCTCCACACCGCACGCGACGAACTGCGGTCCCCCGAGGTCCAGTCGCAAGAAACACTCGCAATCATTTCAAAGGAGCGACTCAAATTCGCAGTGCCTGACTTTGATTTATGTGTGTCCTAGGCTGTCAAATCATTTGGCGCCTTTTTAATATGCTTTTTTAAACATTAAAGCTATTTATATTTTGAATAAACAAAATGGCGGGATGGAAGGCATGCGCCTCTCTCTGCATCGAGGGACTCCATTTCGATGACTCCCTCCACGCCGCACGTGACGAACTGCGGTCCCCGAGGTCCAGTCGCAAGAAACACTCGCAATCATTTCAAAGGAGCGACTCAAATTCGCAGGGCCTGACTTTGATTTATGTGTGCCCTAGGCTGTCAAATCATTTGGCGCCTTTTTAATATGCTTTTTTAAACATTAAAGCTATTTATATTTTGAATAAACAAAATGGCGGGATGGAAGGCATGCGCCTCTCTCTGCATCGAGGGACTCCATTTCGATGACTCCCTCCACGCCGCACGAGACGAATTGCCGTCCCCCGAGGTCCAGTCGCAAGAAACACTCGCAATCATTTCAAAGGAGCGACTCAAATTCGCAGGGCCTGACTTTGATTTATGTGTGCCCTAGGCTGTCAAATCATTTGGCGCCTTTTAATATGCTTTTTTAAACATTAAAGCTATTTATATTTTGAATAAACAAAATGGCGGGATGGAAGGCATGCGCCTCTCTCTGCATCGAGGGACTCCATTTCGATGACTCCCTCCACGCCGCACGCGACGAACTGCGGTCCCCCGAGGTCCAGTCGCAAGAAACACTCGCAATCATTTCAAAGGAGCGACTCAAATTCGCAGTGCCTGACTTTGATTTATGTGTGTCCTAGGCTGTCAAATCATTTGGCGCCTTTTTAATATGCTTTTTTAAACATTAAAGCTATTTATATTTTGAATAAACAAAATGGCGGGATGGAAGGCATGCGCCTCTCTCTGCATCGAGGGACTCCATTTCGATGACTCCCTCCACGCCGCACGTGACGAACTGCGGTCCCCGAGGTCCAGTCGCAAGAAACACTCGCAATCATTTCAAAGGAGCGACTCAAATTCGCAGGGCCTGACTTTGATTTATGTGTGCCCTAGGCTGTCAAATCATTTGGCGCCTTTTTAATATGCTTTTTTAAACATTAAAGCTATTTATATTTTGAATAAACAAAATGGCGGGATGGAAGGCATGCGCCTCTCTCTGCATCGAGGGACTCCATTTCGATGACTCCCTCCACGCCGCACGAGACGAATTGCGGTCCCCCGAGGTCCAGTCGCAAGAAACACTCGCAATCATTTCAAAGGAGCGACTCAAATTCGCAGGGCCTGACTTTGATTTATGTGTGTCCTAGGCTGTCAAATCATTTGGCGCCTTTTTAATATGCTTTTTTAAACATTAAAGCTATTTATATTTTGAATAAACAAAATGGCGGGATGGAAGGCATGCGCCTCTCTCTGCATCGAAGGAATACATTTCGATGACTCCCTCCACGCCGCACGCGACGAACTGCGGTCCCCCGAGGTCCAGTCGCAAGAAACACTCGCAATCATTTCAAAGGCGCGACTCAAATTCGCAGGGCCTGACTTTGATTTATGTGTGCCCTAGGCTGTCAAATGATTTGGCGCCCTTTTAATATGCTTTTTTAACCATTAAAGCTATTTATATTTTCTATAAACAAAATTGTTTTACAATATTGAACACGTAAATATTGAATACGTCTAAATAATTGATTGCATGCAGTGCTTGATTTATACAATTTTAGGTTCCGGAACGCGCCCCCAAATTAATGATTAATTTAATATAAATAGTTGAATATGTATATTATAATTTAATAATTATTACCCTGGTACCGGAACGCCGTTCCGTAGCATTCCGCCAAAAATGAAACCCTGATTATATGTATAGGTATAGGTAATTCTAAGTACAAATTTGATTTAATAAATATACCACGCTTTTGTATTCATTTTATCTGTATATATCAATGGATATACATTTGACTAAAATTTTCTTTTAATAAAAATATGGAATATTTCTATAAAAACATTCGAAAGTTCTTCTTAAGAAATTTTGCATCCGCTGAAATACGCACGCCCCCAAAACTTGCGCGTCCCAGGCTGCACCCTACTCAGCCTGTTCGGTAATCTGGCACTGCAAATTCGCAATAATATCACAGACGTATTTTGAATATTATAGTAAGCGTTTGGGAAAACCGAAAAAGTTATAAAATAAAACAGTGTTGTACTGTTATCTGTTTTAGACCTTGATTCTTCGTTAATAATCTGATGGGGTTCAACAAGTTGTAATATTATGTAGTGTCAGCAGAGGACATTCTAAATTTCGAACATCCGAAAGTGTGGCCTCCCTTACACCATACCTCGTTGTATAACCGCAGTAGTGTATCGCCTCCTTCAAACTCAACCATTATAGATCCTTTAAGGTCAATGGTTTAATGTTCACAATTCGATGTTCCGGTCTCAGTCACACGCTCATTGGCTTCCGAAACCCTCGTCACTTTTTTTTTTTTTTTTTGTTGCGTCTACACCTTGACGCAACGCGTCTCCAAGCCCCTTAAGGGGCGTTGAGCGCTTTGCACTGGGGAGTAATCCTCCATTAATGTGAATGTAAAAATCAGGGATTTTAACGAACATGAGGCCTGCCCCATTCTCTTAGTCGTCCTTCACACTCTCCAACAAAAAAAATCAAAAACGTTGGAGCCTTTTGTTTTAAATTTGAAATCTGTCCCAAGGGCTTCATGTCAAGTACCCACGCAAAATGAAAATATTGGTTTCAGATTGAAGGGTCCGCGACATCTGCCAGATCGAAGGGGAATATCAATTTTGGAGAAAATCGGCCGAACGGTTTAGCTGCTAGCGGTGTTCACAAACGGACGGACGGACAGAGAGACATATGTTTTGCCGGAATTTGATTTTTCGGTATCGATTTTCAATGACCCTCAAAATATGCATTCTGGCTACACCACGTAAAGAATATTTTTCTAACTATAGCAACTGGATTTATCCACTCTTTCATTGTCAGGGCCCGGTAATAAGAGTTTTTCTGCCAAAAAATCGCCGTTGTTTCGCACAGCATTACATAACTTTCTCTCTACTCCGTAGCGAGAAAGTAAAAGAACTTGCGTGAACAATAAATTCTCGGAAAATAATCCAATTTCTCAACTCATTTCTTATAAAATAATCTCCTATTTGTTCAACCAGAAAAGCCACAGGTTCAGCCACAAGTCTCGGGTTAATTAGACGTTTGTTGTAACAATTCCTAACAGAGAATTTGAAAGTCACAATTACAAGTTTTCAGTCATCAGGAAAATTAAGAGACCACAAAATTAAGTGACGTTCCAAAAGTCCTTTCTTTCTTTTATTTTTTAAGAAACATGTTCAGAAAATTTAATTTTTGTTAATAAATGTGTGGTAATGTTAGTTCAGCATTGAACAGTATAAAGTACGAATCTTTGCCCTGTGAGCCCGATAAAATGATTCTCCTGCAAATAAATTGAGGCATTTGTCTCTTTTCTTGTGCAACGACGATATTCATTGTATTTCAGCAGTGTCGTCAGTTTGACTAAGAGTTCAAACGGTGCACCATCAGAATTCAGTTCAGTCATTTACTAGAGATACTTCACATCATATTCTATTTCACTAAGGTTACACACGATTTAATATTTCGTATCATTACACTGGTTCGAAGAGTAGTTATTAATTATTTCTTATGCAATCCACACTATTATTTTACAAAAATATTTCATAAAATAAACGATTAACTACATTATATAAAATACGGTGAATGACATTTTACAGAAATATTGTCCACCGTATCAGTTCATGTCTTCTCTTCATTCCAGTCAATGGCAGGTGACTTTTCTGCTTGTCAGGCTGCATTGACACCCGAAGTTTCGCGGTGTCAGATCTCGTTCCTTATCTCATGGCGTCCTTGAGGAAAACTCGATTTTTTAATGAGAGCTCTCTGACGCCGCCAAGGCAGGTTGAGACCCCCCCCCCCGCACCGAGCAGTGATTTATTTCCAATGGGTCTGTGACAACACTAGATATTGTTATTTACTTCGACCATTGGTACGTCCTTCGATGCTAAATTGCGTAACTACTCGCGTTTGCAGTTAAAAGTGTACAGCAGAAATATTTTCAAAGAGCGATATTCGCTTTTCTAAATTTAGAATTTGTTATGAGACATCCAACTTTGCTCTGTCGAAACTTGACATATTCGATGACAATAACTTTTTCTCGCTCACTTCTCATTTTAGGTGTTGAGGTTAAAAAACAAAAATATATTGTGCCACATATAGTAGTATTTATAAAAAGTCCTTTAATTATTTCGTCAGAAAAATGATGTGCTCTCTTATCATCATTTGATGAATTCAACTGCAATTAGTTTCGTATTAAAATATGTCGTTTTCGAGAAAAAGTACGTATCCTTGCAGCCTCCAACGTAAATTCTGCAATTTTGCCAACTCAGTTTTCTAACTTAATTCAGTCCACTGCACCGAGATACAGCAATAACTGTAAACGACGGGTCTATATATAACAAGAAAACCTGTTATATCACAAGAAATTTCTGAACGGAACGATTTTAACAAATTTTATATATATATATATATATATATAAAATACGGTGAATAACATTTATTATATATATATATATATATTCCTTGAGTCTTGTCGAAACATTTTATTAAAATAAATAAATATTAATTATCCCACCACGGAATTTGCTTACGTGTCCATTTAATCCTGTCCACTTAAATCTGTCACAATATTGTTTGTTTTCCCCGTTGTTGTTTACATGCACATTCTCTTATATTCCTATTTAAATGTTCAAGTCTGCATTCGTTCCTGTCTGCATTGTTGCTATTGTCATATTTACTTTCGTTTACGAATTACTTTATACTTATCGTTAGTCGTAATAATCCATTATACACTTCCTGCTTTACTTTTGGAAAGCCACACTGACTTTCTTGCGGATTGTATTTAGTAGCATAAAAATAAACAATTTGTTCTGAAACATATTTGGGATGTTCTGAGTTCTATCCACTTATCCTAACGGCAACCTTTCGTGAGCTCCTAGTGTACGCGCACGTTTTCTTTAGCCGCGGACTACCTACCCCCAATCCTTTGTCAACATTTGTTGAATTAAGAATAAATGATGTATGAAATAAGAATAAATGATGTGACTCGGGTACATGTGCTGCAGATATAAACTCGAGAATAATTATGGGAAAGAAAGCAACCAAAGCTTTACACAGCATATTATGGAATAACAATATCCGCCAAGATGTCAAAAGAAGGATATTCCATTGTGTAGTAGAAAATATAGTACTATATGGAGCGGAAATGTGGCCACAAACACAAAAAATAAGAGATAAGATAAGGACAGTGGAAATGGACTACATGAGACGATGCCTACAACTTACTCGCAAGGACAGAGTGCGAAATGAAGAAATATGGAGAAGGATGAATATAATTTGTTCTATTACGAAGACCTTGGAAAATAGAGCACTACAGTGGTATGGACATGTTCAGAGAATGTCAGAAAACAGATGGCCACACAAGATCTTAAAATGGCAACCACCTGAGAGGCGAAAAAGAGGAAGACCAGCTTTAGAATGGGAAAAATACATCCAGTTAGTTATGAAGGATAGAGGCCTCAAACCACGAGATTGGGAGGATCGAGAGTTGTGGAGGGTGAAAACGGCAAGCTCCTAAGGGGAAAATGCCGAAGAAGAAGAAGAAGAAGAAGAAGAAGAAGAAGAAATGATAGCAATGAGCATTGTAAACAAAATCGGATAACCAGGAATGTTCGCTCCCGTGTAATAGAAACTATTTTGCATCGCAAAATGAACTAAAAACTGATATAATTGTCACCTTTCCAGTCACTTTGTTGGACTCAACTACGATCAGAGAATATGTTCTGCAGACGTAAAGATACCCAAATTATGATCATATTACTGAGTAACAATGTATTTTAATAATTAAATTTGTTTAAAGAATTTGTCACCCCGACCGGGATTCGGACCCGGGCCTTCCGGTTTACGGCCAGCTGCTCTAACGACTAAGCGACCGAGACAACCAAACGCTCGAACAGCTTTCAAGAGCGCAATTATCGCTCTTTGTATGTATATAATTGTCACCTCTACTGTCACCTTGTTGGACGCAATGATGATCGGAGAATATCTTCCGCAGACGTAAAGATATCCAAATTGTGACCTTGTACTGGTAAAAATGAACTTTAATAACTAAATTTGTTCAATGGATTAGACCGGGATTCAAATTCTGGTTTACGCCTAGCTCCTATACCGAGGCAATTCTTTGAACAACTTTAATTATAAAAAAATTGATATAAAATTCCTTTAGTCAAAATGTCCAACTCCCCATTGTTCTCGCGACTAGCGAAGCGAGGGCTCAAGGAATGCGCGCGAATAACGCTAGTTGCGCCCAGCGGCGCTCGGTGCGTTTGCGAGGCGGGCGCCGCTCCTGCTCGCGCTGCGAAGGCCGGCGAAGGTCGGGAGGGGGAAGGGGGGATCACGCGCGTGATCCGCGTGAGCGGGCGAAGCGGTACTCGGCGGCCGTGAGGGCCTCGCCCCAGACGCCTCCTCACACACACACACACACACACACACAACACACACGCACACACAACACACACAACACACACACACACACACACACCACACACACACCACAAACACACCACACACCACACACACACACACCACACACACACACACACCACACACATACACACCACACACACACATACACACCACACACACACCACACACACACATACACACACACACACACACATACACACACATACACACACCACACATACACACACCCCACACACACCACACACACACACACACACCACACACACCACACACACACACGCCACACACACACCCCACACACACACATACACACATACACATACACATACACACACACAATTAATGCTTGGCGAGACTTGAGCCATCGGGCCCCCCTCTTCCTTCCGACCACGAAAAGGGTACCCCCGGATAAGATGATAAAAACTTCCCCTAAACCAAATGAAGGCTGTTGACGCGCACGAAATCACTAACCAACCAACCAAATAACGTTTGAGTGGTTACATTATAATTCTAACATAACAATAATGTTTTTGAAAGGTTTCTTAGCCCCCGTTCCAACACCCACACACCCCTACAGCCAAAAACGTGTTTTTTATTTTAATTTTTTTCAGCAAAACTATTCACAAATATTTTTCTGATAGTATAAATTGTTTTCTTATTTAGCATATTTTTTCCGTGAGATAAAATGGTGTTAAGTTGTCGAAAAAAAATTAAAATAAAAAAGTTTTTGACTGTAGGGGGGGTGTTGGGACGGGGACTAAGAAACCTTTCAAAAATATTATTTTTATGTTAGAATTATGTTACCACTCATACGTCATTTGGTTTAGGGGAACGTTTTACCATCTTATCCGCGAGTACCCTTTCGCCACGCTCCTTTCACAATTCAACGGAGACTAACCGATGCCAAACCACAACTGAATAAGACCAGAGCTGCATGCCTCAGAGCACTCACGTGCAGTTTGTCTATGCGCAAAGCATTCTGGACTCACCAATATGGTGGCGGTGGTTTCAAGTTTGTGACGCCTAGCCATCTTCCTCGCCGGGAGCGGTAGCTCAGTGCATCAACTGATATCACTGCAGCTCCTCCGACCGGGAGGTCCTAGGTTCGAGTGCTGACAGCGGCAGGATTTTCGACACTGGCTTTTCAGCTAGGTCGAATTCAGTCGCTGTCTCGAGGATAATTTCAGCGATCGGCTGCTCAGATCGGTAGTTTTGCGTGGTTTCATAACCACGGAATCTGATCAACTTCAGGTGAATGCCGGAGTAGTACCCAAACAAACGGGCCCCAGGCCGCGCGCGATCTGTCCTTCCACTTCCTTGTCCTTCCCTCTCCCCTTACACAAACACTTACACTAACATGCACTACACTACCACATATTCCGGGAGACCGGTCGGGAGCGTAGAGCTTGCCCTGGCTGGGGCGGTGCCCCGCTGGTGAGAGTGTCCTGGTTTAGGGGAAACCCCACTAGCCGACGGTTGGTCGGCGCCGGATCTCACCATCCAGCTGGGGAAGATCACCGCCATCTCCCGAGAAAAAACATGCACTACACTAACGGGAGTAATGACCAGTTGACGCACCCGGAACAAGACAGACTTCTAAAACTCTTCATGGAACTTCTTCTAAAGTTGTACACGTTCGCACATTTTGACAAATTTTTCATGGCATCTCATCTTGCTGGTGCAATGGCATAGAAGTTCGAACATCCCACGCATTGAATGTTGCATGTCAATATTTCGGGAGTGAGGTTCGAGGTATGGAAAGATATATGAGTCTTATGATATAGAGTTCGGAGGCTGCAATGGGGAGACATCGATTTTAAGGCGCACCGCACTTCGCGATGATCAGGAAATGAAGTTCAAATTACGTTTCCAATAAACATGTGACATTCGGTTTATTTCCGTTATCCAGGATCTTTATCGGGAAAGGAGTCCACGGAAAATTGTAAACCTGGAATAATCAATATAATTCGCACGGTTAAAAGTGTTAATTAAAAGGTAAACTAATAAGAAATGTACGAAGAATAACTTCTGCATATGGAACACTACAATGTTACATCGCACATACGAAGTTACAACTATTCAAAACATAACAATTTAAGGGCAGAAATAATAAGTTATATTTGTTTTGTATTTATTTCGTTTTCTGGGTCTTCTATCGTTTTTTATTTCTAAATTTTTTATTTATTTATATTTGTTTGTTATTTAAGGTCGCATCACCATCTAGGTCATTAGCGATCACAATTGGTGTTAACGTTATGGTAACTGTGAAGACTGGTGGACTGGTGACTGTGAAGACTTATGGTAACTGTGAAACGATACAGTAATGGTCACGGCTGAAAGGACGAACACAAATACAACCACGCCCGAGGCAAGACTCGACCCAGCGACCCTTTGGTCCGATATCGCTACGACACTACTGCCTGAGCGATCTCGGCCACTGTATCGGCGTTATTCTTTGTTGCTTTCCTTCTTTCTTTCGTCCTTCTCTTTGTTTCTTTTTCCGTTTTCTTTCATGAAATGAAGCCCCCTCTGGCAACGGCTTCGCCGCGTTAGGCGCACGTGGAGCGCCTGCGCACGTGAGAGCTGCGGCCTTGCCCACCCGCCTGCTCCTCCGCCGCACGCCTGGCCTTGGCTGCGGGCAGGGAGGCAAGGCGCCTAGCGCCACGCTCCCTCCACTAAGAAGTTCTAGCGCTACGCTCCCTCCACTAGGGAGTTGTAGCGCTACGCTCCCTCCACTAGGGAGTTCTAGCGCCACGCTCCCTGCACTAGGGAGTTCTAGCGCCACGCTCCCTCCACTAGAAGTTCTAGCGCTACGCTCCCTCCACTAGTGAGTTCTAGCGCTACGCTCCATACACTACGGAGTTTTAGCGCTACCCTCCCTCCACTACGGAGTTTTAGCGCTACGCTCCCTCCACTAGGGAGTTCTAGCGCCACGCTCCCTCCACTAAGAAATTCTAGCGCTACGCTCCCTCCACTAAGAAGTTCTAGCGCTACGCTCCCTCCACTAGGGAGTTCTAGCGCTACGCTCCCTCCACTAGGGAGTTCTAGCCCCACGAGGGGGAGAGGATAGGAAAAGAAAGAGGAAGGAAAGAACGCGCGCGGTCCGTGGCCCGTTTGGTAGGGTACTGCTCCGGCATTCACCTGGTGCTGATCGGAGAAACCACGGAAAACTACCGATCAGGGCAGCCGGCCACTAGAATTCTTCTCCAGACAGCGACTGAATTCGACTTAGCTGAAAAGCTAGTCGTCCGCTAAAGTCTAGAAAGCTTGCAGCATAGTCAAACTGCACGTGAGTGCTTTGAGGCTTGTAGCTGTGCTCTTATTCAATTGTGGTTTGACATCGGTTGTAATATTTATACGCCTTGTTGAGATTAGCTAACTTTTTGTAAAAGTTTGTTATGGTTACTTGTGGCTAACGGCTGAACAAACTATACGGGAAAACCGGAAATTACTGTCCACAAGTAAGTAGCTACTCCATGTAATTTGGAACATTTAGTAACTTTGTTAACTATGCGTATCTTTGTAATAACTTTGTTAACTATGTTAACTATGATTTTCGTGAAATGTTTCTTAAAACTTTCCTGCAGATCCAAAGCGAAGGGCATTGTGGATTAGAGCTGTACGAAGAGACAACTGGCAGCCAAACAATTACAGCAGGTTATGTTCGGCTCATTTCCTAGAACACGATTTTGATACAACTTCTTTGTCGTGTTCATAGAACTTCTTTGCGAGAATTCGCGTTGCCATCAAATTTTTACCAACTTTTTCAGTAAGCAACTAATGACGTGTTGTTCGACCTGTAGCAACAGAAGGAATTGGTTTGGCAGACGTGTTTTGGACCTACCAATATGGCGGACAGGCTTCACTTGCTTAACACGGAAGAAGTTGGCAACGGCCCCTCCATATATTCATAGCTCCATGGTAGCAATCTATATATTCATAGCTCCATCCATAGCTCCATGGGCATTGTCATGGTGAAAATACATGGGAGGGTTCCCCTGTGGAACCGATTTTAGCTGGTTCTGTGCATCACCAGTTTACGTCACGGACCTCGTGACTACAGGACGGACACTTCGTTTGAAGCGTCAGACCTGACGCTGGCCGCCATGTTGCATGGAGAGCGAGAAGTGTTGAAAAACATTTTGATAGTGAATCAAAGTAACCATTTTCAACAAGAGCCAACCAAAACTAACATGAAGTGGTACAAGAAGCAATATTTAAAAGAAATGTTTCATAAATCTGTTTCAATGTCTTGTAACGAGGTGATAATTTTTCTATCTGGCTGTATTTAAAATTCCCATTAATATTGTGACGCAAACTGGTGTCTGAAGCTCACTGGCTGAAGTCGGATACGATACGCAAAAACCCCCACCCCCTCCGGGCTCTGCTATAACTCAGTTTTTATAGAAAAACTTGTTTATTTTTAATTTTAAATGGCTTAGGAAAGCATTTGTAACATTCAACAGAGTAAGAAGAAATCACTCATCACTTATACTGCAATTTATTAATAGCTGCCTGTGAAGAAAATAGCTGTTACGATGTCATCCAATCGGAAGTTTGAACGCCAACATAGTGACGTGTTAGGTCATTGGATGGCGCCGTAACAGCTGATGAAATGTCACAAGAAGCATTAGAAAAATCGCGGTATAATAATAGTTTATCCACGAAAAATATTATAAACGATAAAAATTATATTTGTGGTGAAGATGAATATTCAATAGAACATATTTTTCAGAATTGCAAATTAAATGATTCAGAGAGAAATTTTAAAAAATTAAAAAAATAGTTGGCTGTGGACTCATTCTATTGTACCTCCATTTTTTAAGGAAAAACTACATTTGAAAGTGATGTTAATTTTAAATGTAAACCGCGAAATTTAAACATAATAGTAATGTAAATGTTTTCTGTGTATTACATGACAATGTACACTAAATGTTTAAGACAATAAAATTTACATTCATTCACGTGTCGGACCTTGAAGTCATAACGTCTTACATTACGCCTAAGGCACGACTTTATGTCTTCATAAATAGTAAACCCCTTTAGGAATCCCTTAGGTTACCTTACAAACGACAAAATGGCCGTGTAGAAACAAGGAAGATTCCATTTTTCCAACACTGATAAACTGGTTCTCGTATGTGAGGCATTTACAACTAATCCTTCCAACTCTACAACTCGGACAGTGTTGGCAATGTTGTTGACAGGTAAGAAATTCGAGAAAAATAAGTTAAAATCATAGCTTCGTGTTGGGTCACGTCTTATACTCATAACGAATGCTGCCATCAGATTGTCCCTACATTCTCAAGGAAAGCCGACTTTAAATCCTGGACTGCATCCTTCAAAATCCTGGAATCATCGCTCAGGGCCAGGAAATCTAAAACTGCTTACATAATAAACATTGTTTTAATTTTGACTCACATCGTGGTTCAAAATGCCTCAATAATTGCCTACACTCTTTGATACTTTTGATACTTTGATATACTCTTTGATACTCTTTGATACTTTGATACTCTATGAAACTTCTTTGTTCGATGCTTGAAATTCTTTTGTTTCAATGCGTAATGCAATGTCGCAATTCCTTACGCTCATTTTATCGTTTTTCCTTACAACCATATAACATTGTTATTATAGTCACTGTTTAATATAGTCACTGGCGCTAAACTTTCTACTAACAGTGCGATAGTGGAGTCTCCGACTTCTCAGCCTCTGTCCATAACGTGATTCAACTCTTTATGCACCGTTAACCCTTCATCTACCAAGGTTTTTAGCATGGACATGGATATCAAGGAAGATGTCCTCAGGGATATCAAGGAATATCAGTAATCCATCCTCAGAAATATCAAAGAAGGAAATTACTGTTAGAAAATTCAATATACTATTAATATTTTGACCATAAATGCAGAAGTATTTTTTATGAGATTAAACATTAATTTGAGTTGTTACTACATTTTTGCCGAACATATTTGTAGGCGAATGTGGCCACTCATTTTCGGGAACAAACTACTCTCACTTTTTCGATTTTCTAATGCTTTTTTCCTCCCTGATACGATCTCCTCGGAACAGGTATGTCAGTTTGCTCATCTCAATTTATTTAAATTTAAATTTATTTGTCTACATCATTTGTATTTAATTTAATTTTATTCTTTTATTAGTACTCTCTATTCAAAATTATGTTGATATATACTCCAAATTTTCTATTTCACTAAAATTCTAATTTCATTTATAATAATAATGCAACTCGTTAACTAAGAAACAACAGACACGATTTCAAAATTGTGAACGAATTAAAAATAATAGAATATTATAAAACGTGCATTGAGGGAAATTACTTACTTCAATATAATTTCTTGAAGATACGGAGTATTTTTGTTTCAAAATCTACACTGCAATCTCATTTCTGCTCAATATTCCTAATTCTTTGAAACATTTCTATGTTCTCTCTTACTAATTACCCCAATTTTTCAGATATATTTCTCACAAAACTCTTCTTGCAATTATAATATAAGCTATAATCTGTTTTATAAGTAATTAATTTTTCACAATTTTAACTTACGAGTTCCCCTTTTACAATATCACAAATGTTGGTCACAAAATATTAGTTGAAAGACGGACTTCACACACACAATCAGCTCTTTACTGTCTACCAACTACACTAATTTGAACTGTTTTTGAATTTTGTGCCTGAAGACCCTTAGTGAGATCGGCAGCAGTTCTCGAAAAGTATTGGTTAAAGAGATTAGCCACTGTTGCCGGATCGTTCACATTTATATCGTTATATTTTAAAACAACATTCTCTACGAGTTTTCTAGTTGATTTGGTAGTATTTTTTATTATATTCCACATTGTTTTGTTTTATATTTGAGTTCAAAATATCCTGATCGTTTTTCATGATTTTAGCCTGCCTTATGACTTTTCGTAACAATGTTTTGTATTTTTTAAAGTAGATAATTCCCCAGGAACCAAACGTTCTAGGACACGATACGGTATTCTTCCCAAAAGGTCTTCCGCCTGCACATTTGGGAAAAGGCCTCGTTAACTCGACTCCACAATTGTGCGGTTAACCACAAGAGCAGGCACTCACTAGAGCCAGTGGCCTCCCTCAATTCTCCGACGCCACATCCTGCACCTAAAGCGCAAAGGCACTCCATAGGGGACCCGTTGGGCACGTTCTTAGCCAAGTCACGAACACCAACTACTTTCTCGCCGATATTTTCATGCGAAATTACGCGAAACGTACTCAAATCTTTCGAAAATTGGACATGACCTTATTCACAATCTACCTTTAAAGAACAAATTTGATTCAGGAAATAAATCTCTATCATTAATATTTTAGTAGCAGGAAGACTCCTAAAACAGTTTGAACTTTTGCGATTTGCGAAAAATCGAGGTTTTCAAGGAACAAAAGCATTCATCAACATTCTCTTAAACGTCCTTCACACTATTCAACAACAAAATTCAATTGAAAACGACAGGGCTACTTTAAAAATTTTGAAAATGTCCAGGGGCTTCATGTAAAGTACCCCGAAAAATCTAAATATCAAATTTAAATTCAAGGGACCGCAACATCAGATCGATTGGAAAATATCAATTTTGGAGAAAACCGTCTGAATGCCAATTTACACAATCAAAATTAGCCACTAGCGTTGTTAAAAAATGGACGGACGGATAGACAGACAGACAGACAGACTGGACGGACGGACGGACGGACGTTTTGCCGTCATTCGATTTCTCGGTATCAAGGACCCACAAAACATGGGTTCTGGCTACACCACGATTTAGAGGATTTTTTTCTAAATTTAGCAACTGAATTTATCCACTTTTTCATTTCCAGGGCCCGGCAATAAAGTTTTTCTGCCGAAAATTTCCCGTTTTTTTTTTTTTTTTTTTTTTTTCACAGGATTATAAACCTTCCCTCTACTCCGTAGAGAGATAGTAAAAAGGCTGCAATCTTCAAAAATGCTAATGCAATGTTTCTCCATTCAGAATCTTTACAAATAGTCATAACCTAATCAGTAATATTAGGCGCGCTGCTTTCTCCATACGAAATAGAGAGATCGTCATCTATTCATACAATAAATAGTTGTCGACATTTGACGAAAAATATATATTTCGGGGTTCACTCATACTGAATTCCTTTTCTCAAAACATATGTCTCTATCTGTGAAAATGTGTAGCGTTTAAACCGTAAACATTAGTTTCTTAAAAAAAATAAGATATTCTCCCATCCATCCGCCCGAATAGGCAGTAAGAATCATTTTTTAAATTCATTCACATAAACTTGGTGAAACCTGATGAAAATATTAGAAATTAAACTGTATATACAATGATTTCTGTTTATTGCAACGAGACTATTTTAATTCCATGAAGTTTATCATGTTAAAAATATTAATTGTATGAATTTTTAGAGAATAATGAATTAAAGAAGATCCTGAAATCGTGCTTCATAATTAGGTGATATCATTAATGCTAAATAATTATGAACAAAATAAGTTTTCTGGTTCAACTGTTACTTTTTCATAAACTGCCACCTTGTTTTTCAAATGACTTTGATGTAATTAAAATAACCTGATTCCCTGATTCTCAGCACTTTTCAGACACTTGAGGAGTAGGTCGGTTAAAACAAAGGAGCTCGTATTTAGAATGAGAAAACTTTCTGCCGTTCCAGTACCTTGTAATATTTCGTGCTACTGAGTCACACAAGTAAACTAAAATTTCTTACATCGCTCACGGTCTCCCTGAGAAATTAGCTGCCCGGCAATTTGTGTATCACATTGACGAATAATTTGAGTTCATTGGACATGAACATAAAAAGGAAATAACCTTCAAAAATGTGCAAATTAGTCTTATCTTCCCATAATAAAAGCTCTTAAATGGCAAACTTACTCACATGTAAAGAATTTAGACGTTTTTTATTCTAAAATGTGTGACCGAGATTCTTAAATTTGTATCGTGTAACACACATTTTTATTCGTGAATGTATGAACTTCGCTGAGAACAAAATTAGTGTGTGGCTGTTTCTAAAAGATCCTTGCCAGTAATGAATGATTGAGGGCAGTAATTATCTTCTGCCTGCTGTAATATTTGTACAAGTGGATGTCAACATTTTTTTAAACTTTAAAAACGCCATTCATTGTTTTGAATCTGAAGATGGAGGACATAATGGCAACCTCCAAAACGTTATGGGCAGTTAAAAGTTGTAAAATAGTGTTTTAAGATGTATTTTTAATATATTAAAAATTTAGACAATAAAAGACGAATTGATTGTCAAACAATACTTGGACGTTTGAATGTTATAAAGAAAACGAAATTGTTTGCAACGGAGAAGAATATTGCGGAACATTGATCATATACCCAACTACAATAATTTTTTTCTCATAGCAGCACAATTATTATGTTTAAGCAAAATTAATCGTGCTAGAATATGAAAAAAAGTAAGTTTTTAGGTCTCCAAAATATTTACCAAACATTTTATGGAATCCATTTTCGTGTTTTCTATGTTTGAAAACTTGCTTACATAAACTCATATGAACACATTATTTGCGAGAAACTGTGTTGTAAATCATAACGTTCCGTTGGTAAGTTTCAATACGCTACATAAAACCCCCAAAAGCACTTACCACTGAAGGACGATGATCAGAGTAAGGCACTCACCTGTAAAAAGACAAAAGTACATTATTCAGTTAAAACCAAAAATAATAATAATGAAACAGATTAAATCTCGATTATACATACACTTGATACGTCAGGGTGTCCAGTCACTTCCTGGAACAAAATTTCCTTACGTTTTCCAGTTTTCCAGTGCATTTTTTAAAACTTTTTTCCTGACAAGATTAGTGATTTCACACTATATAAAGAAAAATATTAAAGCCATCCTGATATTAATTGGTTAGCTGTCCGATTTCACCCTGACAAAAAACAAATTAACAGTATTTTCTCACGAAATAAAAAGTGAGCCCAAAACAATGTATTAGTGTTTTTAAGGAAATACATAACATTCTAGTACCCTCTCAAAATTTTCCCTGACTTCTAGCGATTCTTCTACAAATTCCCTGACTTTTCCAGAGCAATGATATTCCCTGATTTCTTCTGTTTTCCAAAAAGTGCCCACCTGTATATATAGGCTGTTTTTAAAATGCATGCCAAGACATTTTCTTTTGACAAACACCAATAGAATGGAAATCATCCACAATTTCTTTCGGCCCACCTGTTGTACGTTGAGGACGCCCCATAGCAACCTGTTATAACCATAACCCCATAGCAACCTGTTATAACCATAACCCCATAGCAACCTGTTATTCAGTAAGAGGAAGAGGTCCTCTCCGTTCAGTCGGCAATGCCACCGTCCCAAATCATCTGCGCCTGCGCCTGTTGCAACTTGCAGGGGTCCGAAATCATCCTTGTACGTCGGGGAGGGGCGTGGCGTGCGGGGAGGGGAAGGGAGGGAGGTGGCCTTGGCCTAATTGCCGCCCTCGCCGCCGCGCGCGCCAGGAGCGCCTCTGGGAAGTAACACGCCGCCCAGCCCCCCCCCCCCGCAGAGATAACAATCGCCCACAGCGACCACTGGATGCTCCGGCCAGGCAGCATTCCGAACCCAGCCGCCCTTCGACCGGACTTTTGCATTGATGATTTCATTATGAGTGAGTCCGGGAGCGTGAACTGCTAAGGTCATTTGTACCGTAAGTGTAGCGCATGTTTTTAACTCGGGAGGTGAAGGTGATCTTACCGCAAAAAAACACGAAACAATCGTTTTGCTTGTAACTTTGAATGTATACGGAAAATTCAAATTAATCATTCTTCTCTTATATTTTTCTAAAATTTCACACCGGTAGATGTGGCTCAGGGCATGAACTGCAGCATTGGCTCAGGGCATCAACTGATGTCACTGTAGCCCCTCTGACCAGCAGGTCCCAGGAGGTCCCGGTGAATATTTGATTTGATTACTAGTGTGTCCCGGCGTGTCAACTGCTAAGGTAATTTATACCGTAAGAATAACGCAAGTTTTTAACTCGGGAGGTGGCAGTGATCTTACCGAAAAAAAAACAACGAAACAATTCTTTTGCTTGTAACTTTCAATATTTGGAGGATTGTAAGCAAAAATTTAAATTAATCATTATACTCTTATTTATTCCAAAATTTCACACCGGTAGAGGTAACTTAGGGCATGAACTGCAGCATTGGCTCAGGGTATCAACTGATATCACTGCAGCCCTTCTGACGAGCAGGTCCCGGGAGACCCCGGTGACTTTTAATTTGATGATTTGATTACTAGTGAGTCCGAGCGCGTCAACTGCTAAGATCATTGTCCCGTAAATGTTGCGCATGTTTATTACTCCGGTGGTAGCGGTGAACTTGTCCAGGCTGGATGCCGAGATCCGGCACCGTCATAACGTTAACTGGCAGGGTTTCCCCGACCAGATATCTCCCTCCAACGGAGCACCGCTCCAGCCGGGAGATGGTCCAAGCTCCCGACCCCATCCCTGCAAGTGTGATAGTGTAGTGCCTGTTAGTGTCAGTGTGTAAGGGGTGAGGCTAGGACAAATAATGGGAAGGAATGATCGCACGCGGTCCGTGGCCCGTTTGATAGAGAACTGCCCCGGCATTCGCCTGGTATTGACCGGAGAAACGTCGGAAAACTACCGATCAGAGTAGCCGGCCACTAGAATTCTCCTCCAGACAGCGTCGGTACTTGAACTTGCTATTCTGAAAGTTTCATTAAGCCACGTTTGAAGTGAAGCAGCTTTTTCGGTGTCATCCAATCACCTCCACAGTGACATCACCGTAGGGATTTGTAAGGTCCCGAATGAACGGCACCGTAGCAGCTGATCACATGTCATATGCAGCAAAGTAAAAACCGCAGTGTATGTAACTAGTGTCGAAAATCCTGCCACTGTCGGGACTCGAACCCCAAAACCTCCCGGTCAGAGGCAGTTCAGTGACATCAGTTGATACCCTGAGCCACCTCTACCGTCGTAAAATTGTAGAAAAACGTAACAGAATAATGATTAATTTGAATTTTTCTTACAATATTCCAAATACTCAAAGTTATAAGCAAAAGGATTGTTTCGTTGTTGTTTTCTTTCCTTCGTTTTCATATCCACGATCCAAGACTGAAGTATCCGTTGTCCTTTAGATCATAGCTATTCCAATCGTATGTTCCTTTGCAAATTCTACTAGCAAAGAATTCTTTTATCTCCTGAATCTTCAGTAAACGTGGAAAACGCAGAACATTTGAAAGTTTACGATCGATTCAATATTGATTTTTTCGCGATTGCTGGTTTCAGAGACGTATTACTTCGGGGTGGTTTCGTATTACAAGCTAGAGAGATTGCGGCGGCAGCAAGTGGTGACAAGTTCATTTTGTAACCACATTATAATAGGACACCATGTTACATATAGTTACCGGGGGAGATGGCACAGGAGATCAATTGATGTCACTGCAGATCCTCTGACTGGAAGGTCCTAGGTTCGAGTCCCGACGGAAGCACGATTTTCGACACTAGCTTGTCAGCTAGGTCGAATTCAGTCCCTGTCTGGAGGAGAATTCTGCTCGCTGCTCTGATTGATAGTTTTCCGTGGTTTCCCCGACGATCACCACGCGAATGCCGGAGCATTACTCTAACAAACGGGCCACGAACCGCGCGCAATCTTTCCTACCTCTTCCGTATCATAACCTCGCCCCTTACCTACACGCACTTACACTAACATGCACTACCACATATTCCGGGACACCGGCCGGCTGGAGCGGTGCCCCTCTGGTAAGAGATACCTGGTTGGGGACAACTCTGCTAGTCGACGGTTGGTCGGCGCCGGATCTCATCATCCGGCGGGGAAAATAACCGCTACCTCCCGATAAAAAATGCACTATAGTTACTGGAGTAATGACATCAGTAGTTGACGCACCTGGAATCACTAACAATTAATCAATTTAGGTCATATACATTTTTTTATTTATGTCAAAACACACATGAAATGTATGAACCACGAAAACTCAATGGAGTGGGACTGGGTGAAACAATATTGTCCACAAGTCACACAACGAAGTATTTCATCATTTGATCTTGAACCATAATTTACTCGGTACCATGCTTAAAACATAACTCCAAAAATATGTGATGCATCAAACTGTAATTCCAGTATTACACTTAGTGTCTCAAAAGATAAAACGAAAGAAAAATAAAAAAATAAAGAATGTTCACGAAATTACTTTGGAGCCAGTCGCAGAGGTGGTATAACAAATCTACAAGTCGTGATGCGGCAGAAAAAAGACAAACACTGAGATGAACAAAGACTGTGCTGGTTTATGCTTTCTTTTTCTTGCATCCTATTCTTACGTATATTTATCTCTGTGTCTCGAAAATTCTCGTTTTCACGTGGATGATGGGCGATACAAGGAAGTGTTACTCGAATGGTTCTACACCCAGAACGCATATCGAAGCAAAAAACGGAATATATTTAAATGAAAAATCATTAGAATGCATGGCGACTCTATTCATGGCTATATCTCATCTTCATAAATACCTTCATAATTCCATTGAACTACTATTTATCCTACGATCGTTTTCCCTTAAGGGCTATCCATAAATTACGTCAGGGGGGATCAAGCGAATCTCACCTAATATTACGGGGGAAGAAGGGGGATCTCGGTAAATATCGCGTAATGTTTTCGCTAAAAAGTGCTAAATTGCGAGAACACTGAGAAATTTATGTAAAACACATTTCCATACTAAAATATGGTTAAATCTTGCACAATAAGCAAATTCTGTTTTTGACATAAATTCCAATGCAATCAATCACAAATTAACGTATTTACATTAGAATACTTCTAATTTCATGACATCTCACCAAGGGGGGCGGGGGAGTCGAAAAATCGACTCACGTAATTCATAGATAGCCCCTTATTGTTAGTGTTATTCACTGGCCTCTGATATTCGTCAATGGGGAGAACAGCGTCATTTACTAGTAAACAAAGAAGGTGATAGTCTGCGTGTCCTTGGCGAGTGGCAGTGGAAGGCCTGCCCCAAGGAAGCATTCACGTGCAACAACAGTTTCCTCCACGGATACCCAGTCATTCTACGAAATTCGATCTGCATGAAAAAAAAACGTATACATTCCAAGGGAGAATATTCAGTATGCTGAAGGTTAGTAAGCAAATAGATGTGTAACGGATGTTAACACAGTCTTGTGCAGACGCATAAATACCACTTGCGTGCCATGCAGCAATCTTGAGACACCCGTATCGACAAAACTGACCTTGACGTTGCGTCAAGAAAAAAAATCGGATTATAACAAGATTGTGAAAATGTCCGCGTGGTGCTAGTATTTATTGATTAAATGACTGATTAATAAATGATTACAGGCTGAGCTAACTGCTGAGCCATTAGTCCCGTAAGTGTAGTGCATGTTCTGATCGCTGGGTTTGGCTGTGATCTTGCCTCGCTGGCTGGCAAAATAAAGCGCCGACCTTCGTGGGGATGAGAGGATTTTCTCCCTCTAGGTATCTCCCATGAGTGTGGCACCGCCCCAGCCGGGACATTTTCGAAGCTCCCGACCGGTCTCCCGGAATATGTGGTAGTGTAGTGCATGTCAGTGTAAGTGTGTGTGTGTGGGGGGGAGAGGATAGGGCAAGGATGAGGAAGGAAATATCGCGCGCGATCCGTGACCCGTTTGTGAGGGTACCGCTCTCGCATTAGCCTGGTGTTGATCGAAGAAACCACGGAAAACTACCGATCAGAGCAGCCATCCGCTAGAATTCTCCTCCAGACAGCGACTGAATTCGACCTAGCTAGACATCTAGTGTCGAAAATCCTGCCATCGCCGGGACTCGACCATAGGACTTGCCGGTCAGAGGCACTGCAGTGACATCAGTTAAGCCACCTTTGCCGGTTGTGCCTACATTAAGTCGATGTTACAGAAGACTCTCATCAGAGACACAAATTGTGGGAGCGAGCCGGACTGAGCGATGTGGGACTGGAGCACCAAATCCAAATGCACGTTCCTTGGGGCTGTGGCAGAAAGATGAGAATTTTTTTAAATTTGTTGCGTCTACACCTTGACTGAACGCGTCTCCAAGCCCCTTAAGGGGCGCTGAGTGCTTTGCACTGGGGAGTAATCCTCCATTAATGTGCTTTTATTTTTAATATTTGTCAAGTCTCGTCACGTCGCAGTCAGTCAGTGCCTTTTATCCCTTCAGCCAGGGGCTCGACGCCGTTAGATCCCGGGGTTCCTGGCCGGTCACCCAACCACGAACCCGCGAGTCTCGAATTCGCTTAACCTTCGTGACTTCACGGAGCGTAGTAAACGAATTCGGGTAGCGCCGCCGACCGGATTAATTTGGCATAATTAATTTTGTTTTTATAAATTTATAATGCTGATATACAAAAAATAGCGTATGCAAGTCCTTTATATGTTTTTTTTATTGCATTCGTACAAATTTGAAAACTCGCTTCTAATGTGGCTCTTTTTCAAAATAAGTACTCCTGCAATAGAGCTCAACATTATAAAACAATTGCAGAATGTACTATTGCAGGTGCGCGGCGAAATTAAATTCTATGACAACTACCGACCAAAACATAACCTGAGTGTGACCAGAGAATGATCGTTCTTTGGCGGAGTACACAGATGACAAAAGTGAGGAATGTCCAGCAATATATCTGTTGTCCTGTGTGAGCAAATGGACCCACGAATTATAGAACTACAAGAGCAACAACTTTTGAGAGAGTTTTCTTTCCAAGAAGAATGTTGGGCAGGATGTTAAAAATGCAGACTCACTTAAGAAACTAGAAGATTAATAAAGTGATACATCATTATCGCTTCAATATCAATGACAATTAGGCAAATAGTTATTAATGTTATTGTGGGAATTCTCATGCAGAGTTTTTGACGTTATTAAATGAAGAGATGAAGGAAGTCATCTCCGTGAACTTAATATATTTATTTAGATAGCCGGCTTTCGACGGCTTTGCTGTCATCATCAGTCTACAAATATACATTTTTTAATACAAATATTAAAAATATTTTTATTATATATAATTTTTTTTATTAATTTGTAAACTGATGATGACGGTAAAGCCATCGAAAGCCGGCTATCTAAATAAATATATAAAGTTCACGGAGATGACTTCCTTTATCTCTTCATTCAAACTTGTTTTCACCGCCCGTAATAATAATAATAATAATAATAATAATAATAATAATGGTATCATGAATCTAGTGAGGGAAATTCTGAGTTTTGTGGAAATGTGTTCAATAACACGGCACTTCGTATAATTGCGTTCGAGTGATGAAGATTGTTCTGTGAACTAGTCTTCGTTAATTTGTTCTAGAATTTTTAAATAAGTCCCTAGGATCTGAACATCATAATGAGGTACAGTCCACAAAAAACAGTACACGCACCCTACAATGCTGGAGCATGCGAAATAATTTGCTGCAACACAGCCTTGTTTTCCAAGTGCGCTTTGTGCATTTCACCTGGGCCGCACGTAGTGAGGATGGAGGATGGGAAGAAAACTAACATAAGTGTCACGGGAGGAGGAAGTTGCGTATCAACACGCCGTACTATTTTCCCGCTGTGAGTGTCCGCGTGTGAGAGGAATACTTCAAGGCCCTTCATAGCGCTTTCTACGTGCCCGGCATCGCAGCCATCACACGCCCTGGGCGGGCAAAACACCGCTCACAAAGACCGAGCGGGCGGTGGGTGGCTGGGTGGGTGGGTGGGTGGGTAGGCGGGTGGCGGGGGGACGGGTGGGTGTGTGGTAGGGTGGGTGTTTGGGTGGGCGGGCGCGCAGGCGGGCGGTCGGGCTGGCGGGTGCGTGGTCGGGTGTATGGTCGGGGGGGTGGTCGGGTGGGTGGTCGGGTGGGTGGTCGGGTGGGTGGACGCGGGGAGGTTGGGAGGGTGGCGGGGGGTGGCGGTGGGTGGTCGGGTGGGTGGTCGGGTGGGTGGTCGGGTGTGTGATCGGGTGGGTGGACGCGTGGGCGGTTGGGAGGGTGGTCGGGTGGGTGGTCGGGTGGGTGGTCGGGGGGTGGGCGGGGGGGTGGTGGGTGGGTGGGTGGGGGCGGGTGGGTGGTCGGGTGGGTGGTCGGGTGGGTGGTCGGGTGGGTGGTCGGGTGGGTGGTTGGGTAGGTGGCTGGGTGGGTAGTTGGGTAGGCGGGACGGCGGGCGGGTGGGCGGGCGGACGGACGGCGAGTGGCAGGCCCCGCCACTGAATAGAAGACAGCCCGCGGTGAAGTATCGCTAATTAGAAGGCGCCGAGAGTATGTCACCGGCTTGCAACTAATTTTCCTTTATTCTTCTAATGGTTTCCAGTTTTCATAGCTTTCCATGCCTCAACCTCACGATGCTACGACATGACTAGGGGGTCGATTTTTATGGTTTTCTTTTGATTGATAATTTTTTTTATTTTTCTTTATTCTTCTAATTGTTTCCAGTTTTCATAGCTTTCCATGCTTCAACCTCAGGATGCTACGACATGACTAAGGGGTCGATTTTCATGACCTAAAACCTCGTGAAAAATGATCAATAAAATGCTCTTAATTTTTTTTTAACATGCCATAAAATCAAAGAAGAATGACGTGAAAAGGTGATCAAAACCTGTTCCGATGAGCAACTCAAGCTAAATATGTTACTGATGTAACTGAAGCTTCTTCTATTCGTTCTAGTGCACTCGGCATGCCGTTTGGTTTGGACTGTTCATTACCAGGAAATCTGTCTTTACGCTTCCGGAAATCGGTCAGACCGACAATGGCGTTGATAGGCATCATAGGAACCTTTAACTACATGCAACAGCGGATATTGCGATTTCTCAGCAAAGAAATCGACTACTTTTGGAATTCTTGGAGCACTTACTGCATCTCGTAAATATTATTTGAACCAAGTACCATTCAAATTATATTAAAATCGATGAAATCAGCGAAAAATACATTAAAAATGACGGAAAAAGGTAACAAAAGATTTATTAATCGAAATTGACGAAATATGCAAAAAAAAATGACACATAACAATGAGTCGTTTCCTTTTATCATAACATAACATTGGGGGCAGTAGAACCATATTGATCCAAGTGACATTTTGTCCTTTTTTTAACTTTTCGCGTGAATACATGGGGGAAACTATAAATTTTCACGCCACAGTGATCCGAGCGCAAAAAAAAATCATCTGCTTTAGGAACTTCTCCATCTCCCACATTTTTCACCCGTTCCCTTAAAAAACAACACACACACAAACAAACAAACGCTCAGCCGGCCCGGTGGCCGAGATCGCTAAGGCAGTAGTGTCGTAGTGATCTCGGACCGAAGGGTCGCGGGTTCGAGTCCCGCCTCGGGCATGGTTGTAATTGTGTTCGTCCTTTCACCCCTTATCATCACCATATCGGTTCATCCACATAGTTACCATACCGTTAACAGCAATAGTGGTCGCTAATGACCTAAGATGTTGAAGCGACCTTAAATAAACCAATTAAGAAAAAAGAAACCCTCTATTCTAAATTAGCAGTATGCCATTTGGATCAGTATGGTTCTCTTCTCGCCAATTAATTGTCTATACTGAAGGGCATTATTCTGAAGTGAAGAAAGAAAAAGGAATTTCATTAAAATCCGCCCCTTTGTCATGACCCCTTGTCTCGATCAGGTTTTTCGTCCAGTTTCCCTGATCCATTGAGCAAATGCTGAGATGGCCCCTTGTTTTGCTTCTGGACATAAATATAACTTAATTTTCTGTGCACATCTTCTAGAATTCAGTGGGAAATCCAATTATTCAAATTATCGTTTTCATGTTGTCGCGGCAGGAAGTAATAAGAGCCAAAATTTATTGCTTATTTATCTTTGAATATAGATTTTATTACATGGGAGTTTTTGTTTTTTTTCTCCCTTTCAAAATTCAAAATTTATTGCTATTTATCCTTGAAAATGGATTTTATTACATGGGAGTTTTTTTTTCTCCCTTTCAAAAATTCAAAATTTAAGTAGTATATGACTTAGTGTAGGGATCACAGAATTTTGAAAATGTGCACACAATTCACTTTTCCCACAGCACGTCATACGCAGTTTTTAACTGTTTTTTTGACGTAAAATAAATAAATAAATAAAAATAAATAAACAATTTATTCAATGAAACAAGGTTTGAAAATATACATGTAGTAGTGGCAGGATTCTTTAATATTTCTTGCACTTAAATTAAACAATATTTTTGGCGTAATTTCATTCGTTCACTTTTCGGCCCGGATTTGCAACATCACGGCGCGAATTATGATACATCAACTCTTCTTCCCACACGTATCGAATACAGCAACGTTATGCACAAATTGCACAAAGGCTTCTAAGAACTGTGTTGACGCAATTTTGTCCAAGGCCACCTTTGTTCCTTTACTAAATCATTACATGACAATTACGATCTCGTGCATACTCGACAAAATCTTTTAGCATGTGTTTGGTATTCGTGATTTTTTGTTTTCCTTTTACTACCTTGGACACCCACATACTGTATCATTACTGTATTTCTACAAAGTGGGTCTCTATTGATCTCGTGGTGAGGTGTAAATGTCATTGGAATACGTATAGTAATAAACCATGACGAATTTCAACGCTTTTGTTTACAAGATGAGCAGCTTTAAAAGTATTCATTTCCAGACTCTAATGTAGCTGTCAATTAGATCGTTTCATAGAAAATCGTGTGGAAAGCAAATAAAGGAAGAACTTTTATCTTCACACCGGGTATTAGTCCACTCAAATGGTAGAAAACAGGAGAATTGGTGTACTTTTGATACTTGGCTCCTTTATGTTTTTGGTTCGTTGAACACGAATATCAGGTTTCTCAAAAACGTTTTGCCCAGAAACATGTTTTTTAATAAAAAAGAAATTATGAAAATCATTTTTTCAGTTCTTTCCAAATATCTCAAAAGACATCCAGTTTTCGTTAATAATACATCTACAGGAAATATAAGAAGTTAAAATTACCTACATTTAATGCCATTAAGACTTTTTCTCCAATTAACGGTTTAGCCGTGAAAGCACCGCGAAATTTGGTGTTACAAGAGAAATACATGAAAACATGGGAAATATCTCACTTTATTCGATGTAACTTAAAAACTATCCATTTTTCCTGAATAATAACCTGATATGAAATGAAAGTGGATAAAATTTCCTACAGTTTACAAGTCCAAGGTTTTCTTCTAGGATCAATGGTATCGCCGTTAGTGTGGAAAATATGCCTGGAGTAATGTAAAACAGCCCTCCACTTACACTCCCTCACTAACTCCTATGTTTATGTAATTCACATCCAATAAAAGTTGTGTAAAATAAATACGGCACTTGTGAATCAGTATGTATTTTAATTGGAAAAGAAAATTAATATTTTGGAAGACGATGGACACTTGGATCGAAACTTCACTGACGCGTAAGTTCTGAAGGATCTAGTTTTTATTCACATTAATACATTAAAGTTGAGTATAAATAAATACGGCACATTGTGTTTATATTTTATTAGAAAAAGAGAAGTAGGTAACTAATAATGAGAAAAATAAAATTAATATTTTGGAAGACGATGGACTGCACCTACACCGACGCATAGGCTTCGAATGCCTTGGTTTTTATTCATTCTATGTTTTATTAACATGAACCTCCAGGCACATTTGCCCTTTTTGAGCACTGCACTATATGGAGTTATTTCTTACTCCAGCTAGATAAGCGAAGGGCATACCGCAGTCCATACTGTCGCCGTCTTCACGTGTGTGAGGAAGCAGCCCCAAGCAGTGTTCATTAATAGAAAATCAAAACTCTCAACTGATTCAGGTATCTTAATTTATAATTCGATGTTCGAAAAATTTCAGGTCAATATATTAGTTAGAAATAAAAATTAACAGAGAAATAAAAAAAACAGTCGAACTGTGTAAATTGGGTGCTTTTTTATTTCTGGGTTAATTTTTGTTTCTGATCAAATATATTCATTTATTTTGATAATAATAAACAATTTACATATTTCATCTTTCTCTTCTATATTTACATCTTTCATACATTTTGGAGTGTTTATATGCTTGTACAACGCACGTTTTTGCCTAGAAACATATTTTCAAACAACTTTTGAGTGCTTATTTGCAGCTCAGCCATTCGGAATACCCATGTTGTTTAATAGACAAAATATACTTGAAATTGTCTTAAGCCCGGTATACACGGTACAGTTTTCGTGCAGATTCTCATACAGTTTCTATACAGAAACTTCAAGACCCAAACTAGAAGTACAAAAGCCAAAAGTTGCGCATACACGGTCTATACGTTCTCTGCACGTATCACCACTGCCCGCTGCTAGGGGGTCTAAAGAGAAACAACTGAATTGCGCCGTCCGAGTACTGTCAGTGGTGGTATTTCTGTGTGTGCGTTCTGCTTATGATCTTTAATTGGTATTAATTAACTATGATGAGCATAGAGAATAAAATTAGGAAGTCAAGAATGGGGGAAAAGGAAGTTTATCACAATATATCACTTCACACAATCGCACTTTGACACACCTAACCAAAAAATCGCAATGGCCGATCACCATTAGTGAATTATTCTGCCGCTAGAGGCGCTTGAGTCAAACTGTAGGCTTTCTCTATGCCAAATTATGAACATGTTCGTATAGAAAATGTGCAGTCTGGACTGCACGTTTTCTGTACGTCCAATCTGCACGAAAACTGTACCGTGTATACCGGACTTTAGGAGCTTATTTTCGAAGTTTGGAGGTTTCCTCCCGGGACATCCTGTACTTTAGATTTTATAGAATTTATTCTACAATTGGGCAGATGATGCCCGGTGGCAGAATGCAAAATAACAATTACAAATAACATAATAATATATAAAAAATAAATATAAACAAACAATTTGACCATGTAAATAACATATAAATGAATAAACTTACATATTAGTATACTAAACATTAAAATGCATATACACTAACATATAAATGAATAAACTTACATATTACACAAATATACATACATACAAACATATGCATGTAACATAGACGAAGGAACCCTCACATCACTTCAAATGAAATCACTTCACTTCACTTCACTGCACTGCCTATAACTTTATCTAAATATTAATTTTCTAAAAATTTTATAAAATCTAAATTTTATAAAAATTCAAAATTTATTGCTTATTTATTTTTGAAAATAGATTTTACTACATGGGAGTTTTTTTCTCCCTTTCAAAATTCAAAATTTAAGTAGTATATGACTTAGTGTAGGGATCACAGAATTTTGAAAATGTGCACACAATTCACTTTTCCCCATAGCACGTCATACGCAGTTTTTTAACTGTTTTTTTGACGTAAAATAAATAAATAAATAAATAAATAAATAAATAAATTGTTCATTACTTTTTACTGTTTACTTACATCAGATTTTAAGTAGGTTATATTGCAATCTTTGCAGAGATTTTGAAAGCGCGTCGCACCTGCCGCCCAGGGCCGCGAGGGGGCGTGGCGGGGCCGGGCGGCGGCGTGCACGCGCGCGTGCTGTCGCGTGCGCGCGTGTCCCGTTAGGCGTGCGAGGGCGCGCCCGTGACCTTGCCATTGCTATGCGCCCGGACGGACGGACAGACACCCCCGCCCCGCCCCACGCGGTCTACCCAACGCCCCCCTCTGCGCTGCCCCCCACGCTGCCCCACGGTGGACAGATAGACAGACAAATAGACGTACAAGTAGATAGATAGACATGAGGTAGATAGATAGACAAATAGATAGATATACAAGTAGATAGATAGACGTGTAGGTAGAAATATAGAAGAGATAGAAGTTAGAGCAGTAGATAGTGAAGATAGACAGACAGATAGATAGAAAGATAGATAGATAGATAGATAGATAGATAGATAGATAGCATTTAGCAACTGTCTGGAAGAGAATTCTAGCGGCAGTCTGCTCTAAGCAGTACGTTTTTCCCGTTTTTCCGATCAACACAAGGCAAATGCCAAAGCAGTTCCCTAATAAAGGCATCATAGATCACACGCAATCTTTCCTTCCTCTTCCTCGTCCGTTCCTCACCTTCACTTACATATACATAACAAGGAAGAAGAAGGAAAGATCGCGCGCGGTGCGCGGCCTTTATGTTCAGGTTCGGCTCCAGCATTCGCCTGTAGATAGGAGAAAGCATGTAGTTCTCCTATAGATAGGAGAAAGCACATAAATGTAGCCCGTCACTAGAATGATTTTCCAGAAATGGTTGAATTCGAGTGGGCGTCAGTAGTGCGAGTCAAAAATCCGCCATCACTGGGACTAGACCCTTAAGACATGTCGGTTATGCCAAATGACGGTTCACTTCATTATTTAGTTTCAGTTACAGATAAATCAGTCGTTTTGAGGAAACGATTCGTTTTATCCAAAATAGCCAATATACCCGATTTTAAATTTCATAAGTATTTTAAACTTTTTGAGTTCAACCAAGGTATTGGCAGTAGACATATGTGGTACTCCACAATTATTCATTCAGGATAGCAGAGAAGTATGTCTCTGTACTTCGTACAAAATACAATACGGCGCCATCTTAAGGCCTACCACATGTTTAATCTATGTTCCTTTATGGATCACTGATGATGGCATGAATCCCGATACACGTGTATGGCTTATTTTCAGTTAATTTGATTTATTTGTTATATATATATATATATATATATATATTGTGTGTGTGTGTGTGTGTGTGTGTGTGTGTGTATTACTTTTGACCAAATAAATCAAATCAAATCATATAAAAATGCATATTGTAATAAACTACCTGTGGTTGATATATCAGCTATACTGAATCATTAATCAAGAGATAAGTTGCAATCGCGGCATGATATCCGTCCAGTGCTATGGTTTATTGTGCGAGTGCAAAGCTCGGAGAAGCAGGGGGCGCACACGTCAAAAGGAAACGCATCCAGTCCTTCTCCTTTCAGAACAGTTTTTCAGCACAACATGAGTTGCTCATTTTGTAAACAAATGGAGCTCTTCCGTGAAGCCTCTCCTTAAACTAAGTTCCAACCCAAAATTCCGAGGGATTTTGAGAGAGCGATTGAAATGAACATAGTAATATTACATAATAATAAGAGGCTAAGACCATTAGCTGCGTACTGCTAATCCCTGTGGGCTGCTAATTGTTTTATTTCGCAACTTGCTTACCGTCTACGCGTTACGGCTCTTGTGGTCCAGCGAACCCTGCAATTGTGCCACATTAACATTAATGGGTCGAAAACACACAACCCACCCGTTTCACCATGTTTGTTGAATAGATTGAAAATGTTTACGCTGGTATATACGATGCATTTTAATGCGAATGTTGTAAAACAATACATTTAATTCCTAAATAAACTCTTTAATTTTTAAATCAAATCATCGATCATTGTGAAATTTGGCCAACAAATATTCATTTAGGATATTCATAAGATTTATTTTTAAATTTCTGGAATAAAAAAAGAATGCGTATTGAATTTTTTTTTAATAATTCAATATTCCATTGCCACATAATATGTCATGTAGTAACGAATACATCCTGCTAATTTAAGCTTGTAACACTTTCCATAGCATCTGGAGTTTCCTCATGTAGACATCGTTGTCCACGGACCGCGCGCGATATTTCCTTCCTCATCCTTGTCCTATCCTCTCCCCATACACACACGCACACTTACACTGACATGCACTACACTACCACATATTCTGGGAGACCGGTCGGGAGCTTCGAACATGTCCCGGTTGGGGCGGTGCCACACTCATGGGAGATACCTAGAGGAGAGAAATCCTCATCCCACGGAGGTCGGCGCTATTTTGCCAGCCAGCGAGGCAAGATCACAGCTGCTCAGCGATCACAACATGCACTACACTTACGGGACTAATGGCTCAGCAGTTAGCTCAGCCTGTAATCATTTATTAATCAGTCATTTAATCAATAAATACTAGCACCACGCGGACATTTTCACAATCTTGTTATAATCCGATTTTTTTTCTTGACGCAACGTCAAGGTCAGTTTTGTCGATACGGGTGTCTCAAGATTGCTGCATGGCACGCAAGTGGTATTTATGCGTCTGCACAAGACTGTGTTGACATCTGTTACACATCTATTTGCTTACTAACCTTCAGCATACTGAATATTCTCCCTTGGAATGTATACGTTTTTTTTTTCATGCAGATCGAATTTCGTAGAATGACTGGCTACCCGTGGAGGAAACTGTTGTTGCACGTGAATGCTTCCTTGGGGCAGGCCTTCCACTGCCACTCGCCAAGGACACGCAGACTATCACCTTCTTTGTTTACTAGTAAATGACCTGTTCTCCCCATTGACGAATATCAGAGGCTAGTGAATAACACTAACAATAAGGGGCTATCCATGAATTACGTGAGTCGATTTTTCGACTCCCCCTCCCCTCTTGGTGAGATGTCATGAAATTAGAAGTATTCTAATATAAATACGTTAGTTTGTGATTGATTGCATTGGAATTTATGTCAAAAACAGAATTTGCTAATTAATTTTTTATTTTTAAAATTGAATTACAATGAACTTCTAAAATCGCTCTGTAATTTTTCTTTAAAATTTCTGTGAAAATACAAGTAATGAGATTTATCTCATTAATGATAAAACGTTTTTTAATTTTTCTTAGATATTTTTCTCAGTATACTACGCTACTTATAGTAGCATTCATATAACCGCGATAAAAATTATTGTGCATGATTTAACCACATTTTATTACATTACCAGCGGGGCGACACCCCGCTGGTAAGATATACCTGACTGGAGAAAACACCGCTAGCCAACGGTAGATCGGCGCCGAATCACAATCCAGCGGGAGATCACCGCCACCTCTCGAAAAAAGCGTGCATACGCACTACACTTACGGGAATGACCTTAGCCGTCGGCGCGCCCGGAATCACTAACCATCACATGGGAATTGTGTGACGCACCCAAAGGCGGAGAGGTGCGATCCAAGGCCCCCCAGAAAAACGCTTCGTAAGAAAACAAAAGTCGACTGAATACTTTATATTTCAAACAGTTGACATAATTGCGAAAGAATTGCAACACGCTAAAAATATCCGACGGGGAGCGGTAGGTGCAGCAGCCAATAGGCCTCGTGGGACTTTGCTACTCTGCTCACGTGCGGGGCCTTGGGCCATCCCCCTTAAGCGAACGCGGGGCACGTCCATTAAAACACTAATGAAGGAGAGCATCGGAACGCTAGCGGCAGCGTATGGAGTTGCACGACACCAAGTCGCGAAGCTCAGAAGGTCTCGAGCTTGAATGACGACCAAGTAGATCTCCACTCCTTCTAAAGAGCTACGTCGCATCAGGCAGCACATTTTACTTTCTCGCCCCCTTAGGAAAGTACTTCGTAAGAGGAGAAAGTTTTAAAATCGTCTGCCGGAAAACGGCGATTATTCGGTAGAAAAAGTTTTATTGCCGGGCCCTAGGAACGGAAAAGTGGATAAATCTTGATTCTAAATATAGGAAAAAATTCTCTAGCACGTGGTGTAGTTAGAATCCGTGTTTCGTGGGTCCCTGATACCGAAAAATCTATTGACGGCAAAACGTGTCTGTTTTGCTGTCTGTCTGTGGTCGACGTTAGCGCCTAAACCGTCCAGCCGATTTTCTCCAAAATTGATATTACTCAATCCATTTTAATGAACTCGTGACACTAGAAGTTTCAAACGAATATTTTGATTTTTTTACTTTACATGAGCATCAAAAACGTGTTCAAACTTTTTAAAAATGGCACTAAATTTTTTGACCAAACTTTCTCTTTGGACGCTTAAGAGAAAGTGCAGTTTTCGTGTTTGTTGAAATTCCAGATTTCTTTAAAATTGCAAAAGGGTAATTTTTGGCATCTTCCTACAACTATATTTCTTGTTTCTAAATATAGGAAAAAATTCTCGAGCACGTGGTGTAGTTAGAATCCGTGTTTCGTGGGTCCCTGATACCGAAAAATCTATTGACGGCAAAACGTGTCTGTCTGTTCAACTATATATATATATATATATATATATATTGAAGATAGGGATTTTTTTCTTACTGAAATATGTTCCTTAAAGACTGATCTTTAAAGAAGTGCATGTTCAATTTTTCGGAAATATGTATTTTTGCGCGAAATATACACTATTTAAAAAAATGTTTTAATTTTTTTCACGGATAGAAGAGGGGATTATTAAATGAATGACACGGGTCTCATTTTCGTTCTCTGAATTTTCGAAAATTTACAAATTTAGAAATAATGCGAGAAAGTATGTACAGTTGTAGGTCCAATAGTTTGAAGTTGCTAACATAACCAGACAAAGACTCCACAAACCTGGAGAGATTTCAATCCAAATTTTAATTGTACAATTTGCAAATTAATAGTTTCTTACGTAAGATCTTCCTCTACTTTTACTTAGTGTTTGCAGTCGTTTTTCCATTACGCAAATGTTTTATTAATTACTTGTTCCTAAGCTGGTAACTTATTTTCACACTGTTGAGACTCATCACAACCTGCTTTTCTTTCACGTAAACTGAGGATCTATAGGTTTTGATGATTATATCTCGCAAATACTTTCGTAACGAATTTGTTCACAATTCCTTGAAGTTTTTTCAAGTTTTGAACTTTTCTCTCTTTTTTGCTTCGGTCGTGAGAAAGAATTCCTAGTTCCAAACATCTGCTTGAGTTTGACGGTTAAAAGATTTGTTAATCTACCGCCAAATGGTTTCTTAATAATTACCTCCATTTGATAAATGACTAGATGTACAAAAACAGCACGTTCTTTCTCGCAAAATTGCGCACAAAGTACTTAAAGTTTCGTCAAATTGTACTTGATCTAATTTCAAAATCTATCTTTAAGGAACAGATTTCATTGAGGAAAAAATCTCTATCTTCATAATTGTAGTTTTATGAATACGCCCATAAAATGTTGAAATTTCGAAAAATTAGGGTTTTCAAAATGTTACGAACATGAGACCGGCACCATTATTTAACGTCGTTCATTCTATCAACAAAAAAATCAAAATGGAGCCAATTTTTTGAAAATTTGAAAAATGTTCCAGATGCTTCATGTAAAGTACTCTCCACAATTAAAATATCAGTTTGAATTTCAAGAACCGCGACATCAACCAGATCGATTGCCGAATTTTAATTCTGAAAAACATGGGCTGAACGGTTTAGTCGCCAGCATTGTTCACATACGGACTGATGGACGGACGGACGTTTTGACGCCATTCGACTTTTCGGTATCAAGGACCACCAAACATGGATCACGAGTTAGAGGATTTTTTTCTATATTTAGCACTGGATTTATCCACTCTTTCGTTGCCAGGACCCTGTAATCAGATTTTTTCTGCCGAAAAGTTTCAGTTTTTTTTTTGCGCAGCATTACGTAACTTTCTCTCCACTTCGTAGAGAAAAAGTAATAATGGAATAGTACGAGAAGGAATCATAACTTCAAATATTCTAGAGATTCACTAACCTTTCTCAATTACAGATATTTAGTCCTATTTTCTTCTTATTTAGTCCTACCCGTTCTAATAAAAGTTTTTCTAGTAGCAAATCCATCAAGTTGCTTTTTAGCGTAGAAAACGAAACACTAAACTGAACTGTTCACAAATTGTGGAAAATAAAAACTTGTTAGAAAATGCAAATCTTCACTTAAGTTGTAAAGAATACAAGTTCTTATAAAAGGAAATTCTCATATATTAATTCTTCTCACCGTGGCTCCGTGTTGGAAAGCGTGTTTGAAAGTTGGAAAGGAAAAAGAGAGCAAAAATTTAAATAAAAAGATGATAATGTTAATACAAATAAATAAGGGGCGAAATGAAGCGAGCTTTCCGTTACTTCAAAATGAAATTCTTCCTCCAACATAAAATATTTATTAAATCACAAACATAAAACTTTAGACGTCATGGGTTCTGAAAACTCAATGAACGGAATAGGACCCTGGGGCGAGACAACAGATTTAAGGACAAAATGACAGAACAAATGGCCTAAATTGACGATGGAAGGAAGGATTCAAAGAAAGACAAATATGCACGGACGGGCAAAAGAACAGATGCACAAGTCGACAGATGAACCAAAGAACGGACAGTCGGATAATTGGACAACATATGCACGAATGACACGAAAGATGGACAGAAACAGCACTGCCATGAGGCAATATTTACCATCTTTGGAGTTCAGAGAGAGTAGGCTTTTGACACGAGATGTGCTCAGTCCAGTATGGCTGCACTCAGAATAAATGCGGGTCGTGCGGTTCCATTTTCTCAAAATATACAAGCCCATATGGGGAGGTTGGATATTCGACTTTGGAGCTCGGCAGACACCTGGAATGGTTAAAACAGTTTTTAGAACATTTCAATAATGAGACGTGCTAGACTTCTATAAATTCGTATGTTGGCGAATAAATGTTTTCATTATCTCATCCAAACAAACAAAAGTGATGACAAAAAAATCGATAGCTCGAATTTTACGCTTAGAAAATTGCAGTATGTACTAACACAAAAATTTGCGCAAAATTAAAAAAAAATCGCATTAAGTTTCTTTTTGGAAATTCCTTATTGACAATTTATATGCGAACACCTCAGTTTGTTGGCATGTTGTTATTCCTCGACAATCCAAAAAATAATTTCGTACATTCAATCCAAGCAGTGTTCTAAAATTAAATTTCTTTCAAAATCGTGTTAATCATCTCAGGTTTGCTCAACATTAGTCTCATTAGTTAATCCACAATTTTTTTTTTGCACAGCCTGTAAAGGTCAAATAACCTAGGGAAGAAGAGGGGCAAGGATGAGGAAAGATATACAGTCTACTCCGGTTATAGTGAACTTCTGGGGACTTCTTAGTTCACTATATCCGATGATGTAACAAGATGATTAAACAGAATTTCTCCATAAAGATTAATTTTATTAACACAGAGAACAGCAAAATACATCAACAGCAGAACTGAAAATTTCAATATTTTTATTTGTCCTTAAAAATCCTTTCTTTTCAATCGTTTGCTTCGTACTTTTTCATTAGTAATTTCTCTAATTCTTCTCCAGAATTCGTGTTCTATCCATAATTGATTCTACATTGACCTCTGGTCTAAGTCTTGTAATGCAGTCTTGACACTCTTCAATGTCTCTTGCACTGTTGGAATTCAAGCTGCCTAGTGTTGGAATTTGTGGCACTGAGGAGAACTACTCTTTTCCGGAGGGAATTATTACCAGAACGTTGTATTTCCTAGGTTCACTATAGCCGAGGTTCAGGTTCACTATAACCGAGTTTTCGTATGCTTATTTGTAATGTAAGCGAAACGGGACCAGTGACTTAACTTCACTATAACCGAGATCACTATAACCGTAGTCGACTGTATATACCTCGCGGCCGTTGGTGTATTTGTGTTCGTAATGTACATTTTCGGTTTTGAGCTGATGTAAATCCTACAAACTCAGAAAATTATCGATCAGAGCAGCCGTCGGCTACAAGTCTCCTCCACACTGAGTCTGGATTCTCTGTATATTCTATGACATGAGGGATAAGAGCAAGAATATAAAGCTGATTTGTCCTTGAAAATATATTTTATTACATCGGAGCGAAATCTTATCAATTCTAGACAAAAACGCTTATTTCTTTCTGTATTCAGATTTCAACTTGTAAATGGCTTAGGGTAGGGATCCCAGAATTAAGGAAACGTACACAGAATAAACTTCTTCCCGTAGAACGTCACACACAATTTTAAACTGTATTTCACGGAAAATAATTAAAATAAATATTTAAGTACAAAGCCAATGTTGAAAATCCACCGTTTGACTCATCCTAAAGGCGGCTCCGCACTCTCAGCATTCGAGGAGCAGCGCACTACTGTTCGCCTAATCCCGAACTGCTGATTTGTTCGGCGAATGTTCGCTCCGTTTGTTGTGTTAAATTTTACTATTAATTTTCAGATTAATTTGCTATTTCGGAACCAATTGGAAACATCTGATATTGTACTATTTACGGTTTCTTTATTGCAAAGGATGTTCGTATCATCCGCAAAGAGAACTGGTCTTTCGTTTCGAATTGTCGAGGGCATATCGTTTACGTAAAGTAGGAAGAGAATAGGGCCTAAAATCGATCCTTGAGGAACTCCACGTGCAATGGAGAAAGAGTCGGGAAGGTGCGTTTTAGTTTACCGATTATTTTGAGAATTTCATAGGAAGAAGTTTCGGAAACGAACATAGTGTCTAAAATTTTGAGTGAACTGTCGGTTATTGAATTTTGTGGCTGAAGACCCTTAGTGAGATCGGCAGAAAATCTCGAAAAGTATTTGTTAAAGACACTAGCCACTGTTACCGAATCGTTCACATGTATATCGTTATATTTTAAAACAACAGTCTCTACAGGGTTTCTAGTTGAATTGGTCGTATTTTTTATTATATTCCACATTGCCTTTGTTTTCTTATTTGAGATCAAAATATCCTATCGTGTTACATGATTTTAGCCTGCTTAATGACTTTTCTTAACAATGATTTGTATTTTTTAAAGTAGATAAGAAAATTTTGAAATACGTTATGACGTTTAGAAATGAAAGAAAGAATTCACTTGTTTTTACAAGATGTCCTAATCCCTTGTGTTATCCAAGAAATACTTTTCCGTGAAATATTTAATTGGTGTGGTGTTGGCTAGCAGCGACATCCCCGCAATCGGCCTAAATGTGATGACGGCATTGGCTTGGACCAGCCTGCTGTAGTGGCGGTGTTGGTAGCACGACATCCCCCGGAATCGGCCTAAATGTGATGACGGCATTGGCTTGGACCAAGGCCTGCTGTAGAGGCGGTGTTGGCTAGCAGCGACATCCCCGCGGAATCGGCCTAAATGTGATGACGGCATTGGCTTGGACCAAGGCCAGCTGTAGTGGCGGTGTTGGCTAGCAGCGACATCCCCGCGGAATCGGCCTAAATGTGATGACGGCAGTGGCTTGTTCCGAGGCCAGTTCTAGTGGCTGTGTTGGCTAGCAGCGACATCCCCGGACAATCGGCCTAAATGTGATGACGGCAGTGGCTTGGACCAAGGCCTGCTGTAGAGGCGGGTTGGCTAGCAGCGACATCCCCGCGGAATCGGCCTAAATGTGATGACGGCAGTGGCTTGGACCAAGGCCTGCTGTAGAGGCGGTGTTGGCTAGCAGCGACATCCCCGCGGAATCGGCCTAAATGTGATGACGGCAGTGGCTTGACCAAGGCCTGCTGTAGAGGCAGTGTTGGCTAGCAGCGACATCCCCGCGGAATCGGCCTAAATGTGATGACGGCATTGGCTTGTCCGAGGCCAGCTCTAGTGGCTGTGTTGGCTAGCAGCGACATCCCCGCGGAATCGGCCTAAATGTGATGACGGCAGTGGCTTGGACCAAGGCCTGCTGTAGAGGCTGTGTTGGCTAGCAGCGACATCCCCGCGGAATCGGCCTAAATGTGATGACGGCAGTGGCTTGGACCAAGGCCTGCTGTAGAGGCGGTGTTGGCTAGCAGCGACATCCCCGCGGAATCGGCCTAAATGTGATGACGCAGTGGCTTGACCAAGGCCTGCTGTAGAGGCGGTGTTGGCTAGCAGCGACATCCCCGCGGAATCGGCCTAAATGTGATGACGGCAGTGGCTTGGACCAAGGCCTGCTGTAGAGGCGGTGTTGGCTAGCAGCGACATCCCCGCGGAATCGGCCTAAATGGATGGCTTGGACCAAGGCCTGCTGTAGAGGCGGTGTTGGCTAGCAGCGACATCCCCGCGGAATCGGCCTAAATGTGATGACGGCAGTGGCTTGGACCAAGGCCTGCTGTAGAGGCGGTGTTGGCTAGCAGCGACATCCCCGCGGAATCGGCCTAAATGTGATGACGGCAGTGGCTTGGACCAAGGCCTGCTGTAGAGGCGGTGTTGGCTAGCAGCGACATCCCCGTGGAATCGGCCTAAATGTGATGACGGCAGTGGCTTGGACCAAGGCCTGCTGTAGAGGCGTGTTGGCTAGCAGCGACATCCCCGTGGAATCGGCCTAAATGTGATGACGGCAGTGGCTTGGACCAAGGCCTGCTGTAGAGGCGGTGTTGGCTAGCAGCGACATCCCGTGGAATCGGCCTAAATGTGATGACGGCAGTGGCTTGGACCAAGGCCTGCTGTAGAGCGACCCGCAGGCGGGCGGCGTGCGCGCGGCGCGTCCGTTCCCGGAGGCCGAGCGCAGGGCCCCCTGCCTGCTCGCGCCGTTGCCAAGGCGGCTGGGCCGGCGCCAGCGCCCGCGCGCGCACCGTTAACACCAGCGCACGCGGAACTCTGCCCTGCGCCCCAACACGCGGACTGTGCATTCACTGACGATTCAAATGAAACGGCCTCATGTGCCGTGTGTAGTGCCTATTTTACCGTTAACGCCAGCGCACGCGGCACTCGCCCTGCGCCCCAACACGCGGACTGTGCATTCACTGACGATTCAAATGAAACGGCCTCATGTGCCGTAAGTGTAGTGCCTATTTTTACCGTTAACGCCAGCGCACGCGGCACTCTGCCCTGCGCCCCAACACGCGGACTGTTCATTCACGGACGATTCAAGTGAAAAGGTCCTTAGTCCCGTAAATGTAGTGCCTGTTTTTTACCGTTAACGCCGGCGAAGGGAACCTCTTGAAAAACGGAGAAGCCCTCCGCCCACATCAGCGGACAGATTCATTCACTGGTGATTCCGTCCGCGTCACTGATAAGCCCATTAGTCCCGTACGTGTAGTGCATGTTTTTATCGTTATCGCCAGAACAAGCGGAACCCTGCAAAACGGAGACGACCTTCGCGAACAGGTTAATTAATTGATGATTCCGGGCGCGTCAACTGATAAGGTCATTAGTCCCATCAGTGTAGTGCATGTGTTTTGACCTTGGAAGGTGGCCATGGTCTTCCCCCGCTAGATGATGAGATCCGGCGCGAGATGGGGTTTCCCCCTAACCAGGACTCTCCCACCAACGGGGCACCGCCCCAGCCGGGCAAGTTCTAAGCTCCCGACCGGTCTCTCGTCATGTGTGGTGAATGTAAGCGTGTGTGTTAGTAAAGGTTAGGTTGGGATAAGGAAGAGAATGGAGAGATCGTACAGTCTGTGGCCCTTTTGGAATGATACTGCTCCGGCATTTGCCTGATATTCCAACATTCGGAACCGCACGCGAATGCCCTCGAAATGGGAACGAAGCCTGTGCCAGCGGAATGGGATTAGGGGGCATCCAAAAATTAGGTGAGGGGATTTTGGTGATACTTCTGTTCCCCCTCCTCCCTTGGTGAGATGTCGTGAGATTTGGCTCGACTACCCTCCCTCCCCTTCGAATCTCACGTGAGATATTTTAAAATGCGTATTTTTAATGTATATACGTTAATTTATGATTGAGTGCATTGGAATTTATTTAAAAAACATAATGTGCTTAATTATATTTATTCAAGACTAGATATGACTAGTGTTTAGAAACTAGAGCGACTCAATTACAATGAATATTATTGCATTTCTAAAAACGCTCGGTAATTTTTCTTTAAAATTTTTGTAAACATATAGGTAATGAGATTATCTTTTAATGATAAAAAGTTTGTTAATTTTTGTTAGATTCTTTTCTCAGTATACTTGCTATTTTAGCATTGATAAAAAATATTGTGCAAGATTTAGTCATATTTTAGTATAGAAGCGTGTTTTACTTAAATTGTCTCATTTTGCTCGCAAATTAAAACTGTTTTTGGCAAACTAAATTACATGATATTTGCAGAAACATTCCTTCTCCACCCACGTATGATTAGGTGAGCTTCGCTTGCCCCCCCCCTAAAGACGCTCACGTAATTTCTTTGCTCCCGGTGAATAAGCTGATAAGTCATAAACACTTAGCAAAAAACAATCAACTGAAGTAAATCAAAGATTAATGATATTCAAACGAAGATGATATTAAAACGAAACTATTAGTGTGTAGGTTATGTGTGAATATCATTAATACCTGATTTACAGCATTAATTTAAAGTTGTTATTTGCTCTGCTGTAAAATGAAGTTTTTTGACTTAACAGCTTATTCGCAGGGGTCAAAGATTTATGGATGGCCCCTTCGCACCAGGTGTCCATTTAATGCACTAGATGGAAATTTTTCCTCGCGAAATGACTCACCCTGACTGAGGGACTGCACTGGGAGCGGTAGCTCAGAACATCAAATGATGTCACTCCAGAGCCTCTGACTAGAAAGTCAGCTTTTCAGCAGGGTGGAATTCAGTTGCTGTCTGGAGGAGAATTCTAGCAGCCGGCTGCTCTGATCGGTAGTTTTCCGTGGTTTCTCCGATCAACACCAGGCGAATTTCGGAGCAGTACCCTACCAAACGGGTCACGGCCCACGAGCGATCTTTCCTTTCTCTTCCTTGTCCCATTCTCCCCCTTATACACACACTTACACTAACATGCACTACACTATCACATATTCCTGGAGACCGGTCGGGAGCTTAGAGCTTGTCCCGGCTGAGGCGGTGCCCCGCTGGTGGGAGAGCCCTGGTTAGGAGGAAACCTCACTAACCGACGGTAGGTCGGCGCCGGATCTCGCCATCCAGGGGGGAAAGATCACCGCCATCTAAGGGGGAAAACAGGCACTACACTTACGGAACTAATGACCAACGCTGTTGACGCGCCAGGAATCACTAAGCAAGCAACTGAGGGAGCGCGCCTGTTGCGGGGCTTTGCGCCTGCCGAACGGTGCGATCGCTTTCCAAGCCCCAAAGGTGATGCGGAGGAGGCTTTCCCCGGAACTACGGCCGGAGGGCGAGGCCCGGGGCGGCCGGGCGGGTAAGCGAGTCCTTCTCCACTCCGACGCCTCCGCAGCGCACGAGCGAATGCGCTCGCTTCAGCAGGTGGCGGAAGGCAAGGACTCACCGCAATGAAATTATAGATAGATAGATACATAGATAAATAGATAGATAGATAGATGATAGATAGATAGAAATATAGAACCTACAATTACAAATAAAATAATAATATATAAAAAATAAATATAAACAAACAAATTGACTTTTTCATTTCCTATATATGCTGAGGCACTTACATTCCTATACTAAACATTAAAATGCATATACACTAACAATAAACATATTACCCAAATATACATACATACATACATACAAACATATACGCATGTATACATAGACGAAGGAACCCACACATCACTCCAAATGAAATCACTTCACTTCACTTCACTGCACTGCATATAACTTTATCTAAATATTAATTGTTCAATACTTTTTACTGTAGACTACGTCTGTACTCTAGCTATCGTCTCCTGTATTATTTCCATAGCATAGTATACTTTCACGTATATCTTTTGTGGCTCTCACACGCAACCAATCTTTATAAATGAGGTTTCTAAAGAAAGACAATTTCACGATGACGTGACGAATTGTACTTTTACGCATCTAAATATCCGTGCCGAATGCAACCCGCAACACTCGGGCAGCTACAACGTTAAATAACTCCTAAACTAAGAGCTTTAGGACCTTAAAAACTTTTTTTGGTTTAATTTCATTTTTCGCCAACTTCAACTAATACCTTTTCCTATAAATTTAAATGGATGTTTCGCGGATTACATCGATTTTAATATCAATTTAATTTTACTTACTTCAAATAATATGTACAACAAGCAAAAAAAAGTTCTCCACAGAATTTTTGAATAGCTAATTGGATTTCTTCGCCCAGAAATTGTAATGTCAACTGTTGTATGTAATCTAAGAGTACGGTGACGCCTGTCAGCGCCATGGAGGTGTAGCCGATTTCGACATAACTAAAGATATAGATTTCCTGGTAAAGAACAGTCCAAGAACCAAATTCCAAGTCTCAGAACCAAAAGTTTGCAGCTGATTGCCCTTGAACGAATAGAAGAAGCCTTAATTACATCAGTAACATGTCCAGCTTAAGGTGTTCATTTGAAGTGGTTTTTTATCACATTTTTACATCATTTCTCTCTGCTTAGAAAGAATTTTAAAAACATTTTACGAGCATATTATTGATCATTTTTGGCTATATTTTACAAAATCCTAGACACTGGTTGCTACGCATCGCCGCAGACACTCGCCTGCCCATCTCGCGACTGTGCGGAATAAGAGGCGATATTCCCAAGAGCTTTCCCCAATTCCATGCAACATTTCCCCATTTCCCCCATGGGTATTTCTCCCATGGGGAGCGGGTACCTTGCTGGAGAATCGCTGCTCGAAACGGGCTACATGCGTCTCGCACGGCGGCAGTCAGACAACTGATGTCTCCTCTCTGTGCTAATAGAGACAGTCAGAGATCCAACTGTTGTTGTGAACAAGCATAAGTACGATTCACGCGACGAATCGCACTGCGTGATGCGATGACATCGCCGGCGCGAAGTGTCCTGGGGTCGAGGCGGCGCACACTGGGCCAAAAACCTGGCCACGGTGGCAAAATGCAAAGTGCGCGTTGGGAATTCTCGTTCGGAAAACATTGGAGCGTACTACTTCAGCTCCAGAAAGTTATTTCCTTGGTTCCTCGGTCTCGTGAATTTATCGTTGCTCGAAACACGCGAATTCATTGATTCTTGTCAACGGTATTTTAAAAAAGCGTTTTCTGCGCATTATTTTATTATTCCGAATAGAAAACACTTTAGACTATAAGTTAGGTATATTTTTAAGAAAAAGTGTCAAATAATTGGACGTATATACTGCTGCATTCTAATTTATAGAGCGTAACAATGTTAGTCAGGTGTATTGCGGATTATATTTTTTGTCCTGCGTATTCCTCTTCAATCAGTTTTTTATTTATCAAGTAGAATTGTCCTTAATCAGAATAACACACATTTAGTTGTTCATATCTGCATCTTTTTGTTTTATAACTTCTTTACTGGAATGCTACGCAGTAAGATTTAACACTCATATCCCGGAATTGCCTTCTACGCCACAGGGAATTATTTTCTCTGTGTATTTTTTCGATTTTCTTCTCATATTAATTTAATAAATTTATGGTCAGTAAGCCATTTCCAAACCCCATTTTCAATTTTGAAATTTCATTATGATATTCCAAATCAGCTTCTCTCCATGTGTAATTTTTTTTTTAAAATTATTGATCCCCCATTTTGAAGCCACCATTTTGAATTTTGAAATTTATTTATGATATTCAAATTCAGCGACCTCAAAAACCCATTAATACCAATTTTTACGCAAATCCACTAGCGTTTGCAATAACGACCAGGTTTTAGGCCCGATTCAACCAGTGTGCGGCGCGAGGAGTGACGGGTGGGGGGCCGGGAGGGGGCGTGTGTGCGGCTGCCAAGCGGACGCTCCACGCTCGGCCTCCTGCGCCGCCTCGCGGTCACGGCCCCCTACGCCCCCGCCCAGGGCTTTCCCCGGAAGCACGCTCCTTCGCCGGCGCCCCCCCCCCTCGGCCCCGATCGCCGCACGGACACACTTCGGTCCCTTCGAGGCGAGCGCCTTGGCTTACGATCACCCTTCGAAAAACAAATTGGCCATTAAATTTTTAAAATAAACGTTTTTTGTGAAATAATTGCTTCAAATGTTTAGTTTTGGTTCATGCACTAGATACATATTTCAGAATTATAACAAAGAAATCAGAGAATTATTTTACATTGAACAGGAGATATAATGTTTCAAGTTTCCTATCATAGCCAAAAAGTCAACTTTCGGGAAAAAGTTTTTAAAGTCTGTAATGCTCCAAAAAGCTCTAGGGTTACAGATTATGCCTTCTTTTTCTATCTCTTCTCTTATTTTCTTTTTTCCTCTTAAATATATTCTTCTATTATTATTTTCTGGTGCGGTTGTTGTGGTTGGACCGCGCCCTCTTTCGAAAAAGGGGGCGTGGTTCCTCTAATGCAAGGCTACATAAATTTCCAAATAAAAAAACGAAAGATCGTAAAATAAAACGGGTTTCGTCACTACAAATAGAATATTTCAAAGGTACTGATTCTGTTGAAAGACAAAGAATTGATTTTCTGCGATTTTTTCTTATTTTGGGGGTATAATATACCTTAATAGGTTCTTGCATCGTAGACGCTCCTACCGGGAGCGGTAGCTCAGTGCATCAACTGATGTCACTGCAGCGCCTTTGACCGGGAGGTCCTAGGTTCCCACTCCCCAGGGCGGCAGGATTTTCGACACTAGCTTTTCATCGAGGTCGAATTCAGTCGCTGCCTGGAGGAGAATTCTAGCGTGCGGCTGCTCTGATCGGTAGTTTTCCGTGGTTTCTACAATCAACACCAGGCAAAAGCCGGAGCAGAACCATTACAAACAGGCCACGGTCGATCTTTCCTTCGTCTTCCTTGTCCCATCCTCTCCCCTTACACACACACACGTACACTAACATGTACTACACTATCAGGCATGTCGAGGGACCGGTCGGGAGCTTAGAGTTCGTCCCGGCTGGAGCGGTGCCCTGATCGGGGGAGATACCTGGTTGTGGAAAACCTCGCTAGTCGACAGTCGGCACCGGATCTGGCCATGCAGGGAGGGATGATCACCGCCCACTCCCGATCAAAAAACGTGCACTAAACTTTCGGGACTAATGACCGAAGCTGTTGACACCCCCGGAATCACCAACGAACCAACCAACAAATTGGCCGGCTTGCTTATACTGTGTCTTATCCTTTGCTGCAGCTGACATTTGACCAGCCGTTGCAGTGCCGCAAAATCGGGACCTTACACGTCACTACAGTGACGTCATAATGGTGAGGTTTAGCCTTCAGATTGGATGACACCGTAATAGCTTATTTACACAGAAGTATAGGAAAGGTCGTGAAGGATAAAGAGTCGTAGCTGCTTTGTCCCTCAAGGGTCGTGGGGTCGAATCCCGCCCGGGACATGGATGTTTGTGTGTTATCGTATACTGTGCGAATTCTGATGTGGTGTTGTTGACGTTCTTATGAGAAGAAATAAAAGAGAGCATCTTCGCCAACATATATGTTGACGAAGATGACCTCATTTATTTCTTCTTATCGTATACAGTTACCCTCACCCTATTGTTTCTTACACTGGATGCCACATGACCTTAGTAGTTAAGAAGCAACCTTAAATAAGTTTTAAAAACTGAAAAAAAAATGTTGATGGACGATGGGTAACACGGGAGATATTTCATTCATATCTCAAACGTTGGCTAACTCCCCTGGGAGCTTGTTATTCTAACTCCCCCAGGATATTGTGTATGTTTGTCATTCATCCAGCAGAAAAATGTTCACATGGAATCAACGTATTTATGTAGCCAGTATTCAATAAGACGAAGATATGTATTTATGTAGCCAGTATTCAATAAGACTCTTTAAAACGTTCTATTTAATAAAAATTAACATTCACTATTAATTGAAAACAAGTTTGTCGCTTGAGAGTTTAATTAAAACCACGATGCAAAAAAACAACACGGTAAACAACACTTTCGATTCGGCACATCTGTTCTTTGACACTCGTTTGATGGTTTAATTCACACGCATACATATTCTCATCTGATTTTCGACACGATTTGCATCAATTCTTCAAATTTTTTAGTGATGATACTGGAAAATGCAATTCGCTCGAGAAAACTGTCTCTAACCTCTATCTGCATGCACTGGATGGACATCTCGAGGTATTAACAGACTGGAACTCAGCTTATCTGGCAGACAGAATAGGCTAATTCTTTGCGCGATGATGTCTTCGACGATCCTCAACTGTTTTACTTGTCAGCTAGGTCGAATTCAGTCATTGTCTGGGGGAGAATTCTAGCAGCCGGCTGCTCTGATCGGTAGTTCTCCGTGGTTTCTCCGATCAACACCAGGCGAATGCCGGAGCAGTACCCTACCAAACGGGTCACGGACCGCGCACAATCATTCCTTCCTCTTCCTTGTCCTGTCCTCTCCCCTTACACTAACATGCACTACACTACCGCACATTCCGGGAGACTGGTTGAAAGCTTAGAGCTTGTCCCGGCTGGGGCGGTGCCCCGTTGGTGGGAGAGTCCTGGTTAGGGGAAACCCCGTTAGCCGACGGTAGGTCTGCGCCGGATCTCGCCATCCAACGGGGGAAGATCACCGACATCTCCCGAGAAAAAACATGCCCTACACTAACGGGACAAAAGCAGTTGACGCGCCCAAAAACACGATAAAATCAATCAATCAACTGTTTTAGGATCTGTAAAAGAATCGCCAACTGGGCTCAACATAGCAGATGAGAAAGGCACTGTGTGAGGGAGCAAGAACAAATGCGAGGGACTTTGAGCGGGGAAAGAGAAATTGTGTGGGTGGGACAAATGTCGGTTTAGATCTGACCACCCGTTCGACAGTGGTAGGCGTTGGATTCACACTGTCCTATTAAAAATGTTGGTAGCTGCTGTTTCTTGCGTCCAATGTTTCAATACGATAGCATTTCTTTTTTTAAAGCAGGAGAAATACTTCAAAAATACTTGGGTCATGAGTTCACAATCTTCTGAGTAAACTATTCTTCAAACTTCCATTTCCAGTTCCGGTCAAAGTGAAAAGGATAAGTAGTCTTGTGAACACTATACATCCTATTTTAACGACTTTTATTTTCAATTTATTATCTGTATTTATATGTGAAAATAGTCCAGTTGTACTCTAGATTGTGTTGTTGTTTTAATACACATATACTAATTACTTGTACTTGAGAGTTTTCCATTTAAAAAAACAACTAGTGGTGCTATAACAGTACCTACTTTCTTACCTTTAGTAATGGCTCTGTAATACTGTTTATACCTTAATTGCACTCCGAATTAATACGCCTCAGTCGTAATTTTTTGTAAAACTCATTACAAATGGTGGAACATTTGGTGTGAAAACTAAATACTTTCAAGCAAATATCACCACTTTAACTATTATAACTCCTTTTCATATAGCTAAATAATATCACAATGATTCGTAATTCACAGAAATTCGTGAGTCGCGACGCGGAATGTCATTGTCGTATATTCCATTCTGATATACTTTGAAGGCTAGCAATTATTATTTCATATATTTCTATTAGATTTTAAATACTTTCTAAAAGATTAATTTGTAAACGTATAACAAAAGCGCGAAGGTAAGAAACGAGAAAGAAATATGAAATAATGTACACATTCTAAGTTAGGTAGCATTCAACTGCCTCAAAATACTCCTAAAATTACGTTCACAAAGCGCACGGATTTCGGAGCCGGTGACTTAGTTTGAAACCAAATTACTCATATTTTCCAAAAATTCAGCATGACCTTATTTGAAGATCTGCTTTGGATGAACACATTTCATGAAGAAAATAATGTATCGTCACAACTGTAGTTGGAGGAAGGCGCCGATTTTTTTTTTAATTTTGGAAAAATCAGCATTTCAACAATATGAAACCTGCACCGTTCTCTTAAGCGTCCTTTACGATATCTAAGGTCTAAATTTCATCAAAAAAATTGGGGCCGGTTTTAAGAAAAAAAAATAGTTTCAAGGAAATAAAAATTGCCTATGTTTGACACAAATTTTTTGAAAAAACACTCATGTTTTTGAAAATTTGAACATAACATTATATTTAAATCTGTTTTTCATGTATAAATTTCATTAAGAAACTAATGTTTATCTTCGTAGTTGTAGTTGTGGGAAGACTCCGAAAAAATTAACTTTTTCCAATTTTGAAATATGATTTTACGAACATATTTCTCGCATTATTTTAAACGTCATTCTACATTCTACAAAGTTTAATTTGTTAGTTGAAGCCATTTTTTAGAATTGAATTTGAAGCCATTTTTTTAGAATTTTGAAAATGTCCCAGGGTCTTCGTGTGAAGTACCCCCTAAAATTAAAATATCGGTTGTATAGTCAAGAGGCCAGGACATCAGCTAGATCGATCGGAGAATATCAATTTTGGAGAAAATCGGCCGAACGGTTTAGGCGCTAACGTTGACCACAGACGGACGGACAGACAGACAGACAGACAGAAAGACAGACAGACAGACAGACAGACAGACAGACAGACAGACAGACAGACAGGCAGTCAGACAGGCACACAGCAAAGCAAAACATGGATTTTCCACGAGCCATCTCCAGGTATTCTCAGCTCATGGGCAATCACAGCTCTCAGGGCAACACACAGAAATGGTTGTGCGTGTGCGGGTGTGCTTTGGTAAGGAAACGGAAGTGACGAGGCTTTCCGACTTGGCGGCCAAGTGGCGAAGGAGGCCGCGCCTGGCGCTGCTCCAGGGGGCGTTGCCACCCCACACTCATCATCTCTCACACTCATTTAAGGGCCCGGATTTTAATGACAAGTCATATATTTTTTCTGTGCCTTCGGGTGAATTTCAAAACAAGTTATGTACGAATCCAGGTATTGTCGATTAGAAAAACGTATTTTTATTGGGCATATAAAGTCATATTAACACCGTTTTTAGTAAAAGGTCTTATTTCGGCCAAATTCTCCACAATTGCATATATTTTTAACATTTTTTAAAGGATCATATTTTAAAGGATCATATTTTGGAACATTTTGCTCAAAATGCATACATATTTCATATTTTTAAGGACACAAGAATAAAAGGATTGGAAATGTGTTTCGCATGACAACGTATCAGGTGATATTGTCACAAATAAACTAAAAAAATATACCACAAAGGATTATTTAAAAGAGAAGGATTATTTTAAACAAGAAGTATGCAGTAGTAAAGCAAGTCGTTTGGTTTGATGGGTTTTATTGTACTGTACTTGATTTGTTTAACAGACACAAGCATTTTTTTAAAATGCTAGATAGTTCCAAAGACTGCAAGCCCTATGTACCGTACTCACAATCTGTTGAGTGAATTTTTTGTTTGTTATACCAAAAAATTATCAGTAATTTTTCAAAAATAAACTTGTATAAAGTCATATTTTATTTTTTAAGGTCATATTTATATATATTTTAGGTCATAAATGCTTGCATATTTTACTGATTTTTAGGTCATTAAAATCCGGGCCCCAATCATTACGAGGCGGATTTTGATAACCTGAAACACCATCAAAAATGATCAATAAAATGCTTTTAAAATGTTTTTCAAATACCCTAAAAGCGAAGAAAAATGACGTAAAAATGTGATCAAAACCATGTCAGATGAATAACGCCCACCGTTGGATATATTACTTATGTAATATATCCAACACTTCTTCCTTTAGTTCAAGAGACCTCAGATTGCAAACTTTTGGTTTGGACTGTTCTTCGCCAGGAAATCTCTGTCTCTAGTGATGCCGAAATCGGCTGAATCGACAATGGCGCTGACACGCTCACAGGAACTATTACATAAAGCTGACATTACAATTTCGAGCAAGAAATCAATACACAACTGAAAATTTAAATATTATCTGAAGCAAGCCCATTAATTAAAAAAGTAAAAAATAGTCTTATATGAAAATCGACAAACATGCCGTATAAAAATGCATTTGCTTTTGTCGTAACATAAAATTAATGTCTTTACTAAAAGGCAGTTCTTAAGTGAAACAAATGACTTTTCATTAAAATCCGTCCCCTACTCGTCATTTTCTCTCACCACCCTACGATTCTTGAAAAAGCTGAAGGCGAACGCAAGCCACTGCTGTGATTTCGAATCTGTTTCGGAAAGTGAACGCCATTTACAAGGCCCTATGGTGCGCCTTCTCGAACGTTCCTACAGATCAGGGGTTCCCAAGTGGGTCGATATATACCTCTTAGGGGTTCTTGAAATGTTAAAGAGGGTAAATTATGTTAGTTAGTTAATGCCTTATTTCACGTGGCGAGACTCGGGCCATCAGGCCCGCTCTTCCGTCTAACCACGCAAATTTCGCTACGCTCCTTTCACCACCTAGCGGAGAAAGGAGGTATTATCTTCGGCGACGAAACAGGCGGATCTCAATTTTGCTCAGAGGCTTCTTTTAGGCTTGAGGATCTTTTACATACAGTAAATCTACTACATGGGACAGTCGGCTTTACTTCCCCTCCGAAGGAAGGCCTACGAGGGATTTTTTCGCCCTTAAAAATCCACGGCTTCCATCGGGCTTGAACCCGCAAACTCGGGTACAACAGTCCGGTACGCTGACCGTTATACCACCGAATCCGCTAAACCACCGAATCCGCTTATGTGGGAATTATCAAAGGGTAGTTTGGGGGTAAGAGCCGGGAATGTCATAGTGAGTGCGTGGTATAATCAATATGTTATTGGTTACAAAAACTATTAATGTATTTCTTAATATTTTTCTCATTTGAAATTTACAACTTTCACATGAATGAAAATCAAATGTTTTGTGTAATTAGAATCTTAAATTTGGTTTTGGTAACTAATTTATATTTGGAAAATTAAAAAAGATAATTTTAGAAGTAATAATAAAAATAAATTTAGTAATTTGCTTCCAAAAAATTTTGTTTATGTTTTTGTGTAAATTATCTTCAAGGCATCTGTGTCATTATCAGTGATACGAATATGATGTATAAAATGTGTATTATAGGAGATAACGTAAAGGGGTCGATGAAGGGGTCGCTCCATTCTTTTAAAAGGGGTCGATGAAAGAAAAGGGTTGGGAATCCCTGCTATAGACATTCCAGCCCCAGTCTGCTTTTAAGCGCGCTGGAAGTAGGTTTATGGGAAAGGCTGCGTCGACTGCGGAGCTCCTCAATCAGCCAATACAATACACAAAACCAATGCTTCGAGAAGAAGGGGAAGATTTTATTTCAAAGACTTTGATTCTTGTTTTAGTTGAAGCTTCTGACCTGGAACGGTAGCTCAGTGCATCATCCGATGTACACGAACCTAGGTTCGAGTCCCGACTGCGGCAGTAAGACAGCAAACTGTATGTCAAAACTGGTCTGGAAAGACCAACCATCAACTTTTCTTTGTTATATCTTAAATCTAACCAATCTTATATCCTAAATTCAGTCCAATGACATCCTTTAGTTAGTCCGGTTGATTAAATTGGCACTATCATTTGTACAATGTTCTGCTATGATGACTACACTACACAAGTTCAAATGGTTTGGTCCTCTTCAATCTTCGGAACAGGTGTTGGTTTTCCAGCAGGTGAAGAATTTCTGCATTTTCATGTAGGCAAAGCCTTTCTTCATGCCTCTTGACGAACCTTTTAATTTCTTTTTTAATTGTTGGTACTCCCAGATCCCTGTGGATATCAGCATTTCTTACATACCATGGTGCATTCACCATTTCTTTGTTTTGGTAAGTTTGTATTATTTTCATATTGCTATCTTTCGCACATCCCCAGAGCTGAATTCCATATAGCCACACGGGTTTACTTATCTGATTATATATTAGTGTTTTATTATATAACGATAAGCTGGCATAGCTTAGCCATTTATATTGACGAAATTTTATATTGAGTTCTTCCTTTTTTTCTTGCCATGTTCTTTCCATTTCAGTTTAGTGTCCAATGTCATGCCCAAGTATTTTAATAAGGTACTATCTTTCCGTTTACATTTAGTGCTGGTGGATTGTTTGCTTTTCTATTCGCAAAATGAACGTGAACTGATTTTCCTTCATTTATCTTTATAAAGCTAGGCTAGTTCAGATACCTAATTCAGCCGCTGTCTGGAGGAGAATTCTAGCGGCCGGCTGCTCTGATCGGTAGTTTTCCGTAGTTTCGCCATAGACTAAAGAGGCATACATCTTTACTCTATGGTTTCGCCGATCAACACCAAGCGAATGCCGGAGTAGTACCCTACCAAACGGCCCTATCCTCTCCCCTTACACACATACTTACACTAATATTTACCACACTACCACATATTCCGAGAGACCGGTCGGGAACTTACAGCTTCTCCTGGCTGGGGCGGTGCCCCGCTGGTGGTAGCATCCTGGTAAGGGGGAAACCCCACTAAGCGACGGTACGTCGGCGCCAGATTTCGCCATCCAGTGGGGGAAGATCACCGCCGTCTCCCGATGAAGAAATGCTCTACACTTACGGGACTAATGACCTAAACTGTTGACGCGCCCGGAATCAGATGAAGCTTGTGATGAAGATGTCTTGTGATGCCGTAAAAAGCACTTTAATGCGTCGAATGCGGAACAGCCTTCCCAAAACTGCTAACACGCAAAGAGTCCCCACATTCACGGAGACCCGAAAGTGTAAAGATTCTTTAAACGATTAAAAATAAAATAGATTACAAATTATGAAAGTGAAAAAGTATTTATTAATTTATTAATTATTTTGAAGGACGTGTAGGGTTTATTGGTGGAAATTCTCACTAACTGTTACAGGGATCAGGTGTAGTCCGGATTTTTGGATTCAAATTGTCTATTGAAGTAGTTGGAGTCGAAGTGCGCTCTCTACAGTACTAAGAGCAGAAGTCGTGTTCTTAACAAGTGCTTGTGTTAAATGAAGAAACTCCGCAGCAAGCCTTCTATAATTCATTCCAACTAAATATTCACTTGCGAAAGTCATTAGTTGGCCCGATGAATTAAAATATTCATTTCTATTTGCATATCTTAGGTAGGAGATTGATGGCTAAGTAAAGTGTAGACATTTTATTAGCTCCTTCCTACCTTTATTACTATGTGTAAAACAATTTTGTTCAAATTTAAAGAAACATTTTACTTGTTTTTGTAGAGCATTTTTTCATAATACATCAAGAGAACGCTTCAAACGCATGAATACTTCACATACTTAAAACATAGTCTTCATTCGAGTGTGTGGCCGTTCGTGAATTAAAGATGATCGTCTTAGTGAGTGATGAACACTCTTCTATCTCACTGGGACGCCCTTATTATCAAAATGGTATTATCAAAATTACCGGGTCAATGACCCCCATCTCGATCAGGTTTTTCGTCCAGTTTCCCTGATCCATTGAGCAAATGCTGAGATGTCCCTTTGTTTTGCTTCTGGAGATAAATGTAACTTCATTTTCTGTACACGTCTTCTAGAATTCAGTGGGAAATACAATTATTCAAATTATCGTTTCCATGTCGCGGCAAGAAGTATTATTCCGAAGGATAACATGGATAAGAGCCAAAATTTATTGCCTTTTTATCGTTGAAAATAGATTTTATTACATGAGAGCTTCTTTTTTTATTTTCAAAATTTATGTAGTATATGACTTAGTGTAGGGATCACAGAATTTTGAAAATGTGCACAGAATTCACTTCTCCCCATAGCACGTCATACGCAATTTTAACTGTTTTTTTTACGTAAAATAAATAAATCAACGCACCACACCAATGTTTTCTGAAATTCCTTCGCGAGCGTCGTGTTGCTGCCCTTTCTCTTTTTTCTTTCTTTTCATTTATTTCATAGATCGAGAATACATAGCTCAGTTTAAAACAACTCTACATATGATGAATGGCTTAATAGCTAACTTGAATTAAAATTTAAAACTAATACAATGATTGAGGTTACCCTAGTGAAGGGATTTGAGATATCTTTGAGAAGAAGTTGGTAGTTAGATAGGTGATGTGATGGTCTATAGTCTCTAGTTCGAATTCATTATGTAACTGTTTATTGGTGACATACCAGGGAGCGTTTGAAATAATTCTGAGAAATTGACTTTGTATTACTCGAAGTTTCCTTTGGTTGGTTTCTGCTGCATTTAACCAGATTGAACAGGCGTATAGTAGCAGGGTCTTATTATTGTTTTGTATATTTGCAATGCTGAATTGTATGATAATGGGCTGTATCTATGTATTAACGGCTTTATTAATTAGAAACTGGCTTGAGTGATTTTGGCATCTATATGCTGCATCCAATTGAGTTTTGTGTCCATGTTCAGTCCTGAGTATCTGAATGGTTTATTGAGAGGGAGCCAGTTGGATGAATGTATTGCCCTTTCTCTACGCCCGCTAGTCATTTGTTGTAAAATAAAAAACAACAACCTACGTATACGATTATTTTCCCCTTGCGCCACCCAAGTTCAAAACCCCCAGCGCGCCCAAAAGCGCATCCGGAGCTGTGTTCGCACGCAGAGACAGGGCCATCGGGGAGGAGGCTTGGCATCGAGCCCCGGTCGAGGTTGTTCACCCTTGGCGGCGGCGGCGCCTGCCAGCGCAGCCCCCACCCCTCCGATCGATTATTCTGTTTCCGGACGCGACTACTGCTTTGGGTGTTAATCCCGTAACTGTAGTGCATGCGCTTTCCTCAAGAGCTGGATGATCTTCCCGGGCAGGATGGCCGGGAGCGGTGGCTCAGTGTATCAGCTGACGTCACTACAGTGCCTCTGACCGGGAAGTCCTAGGTTCGAGTCCCAACGACGGCAGGATTTTCCACACTAGCTTTTTAGCTAGGTCGAATGCACTCGCAGTCTGAATGAGAATTCTAGCGGCCGGCTGCTCTGATCGGTAGTTTTCCGTGGTTTATTCGATCAACACCAGGCGAATGCCGGAGCAGTACCCTATCAAACGGGCCACGGACCGCGCGCGATCTTTCCTTCCCATTCCTTGTCCTATCCTCACCCCATACACACTCACTTACACTAACATGCACTACACTACCATACATAGTGGGAGTCTGGTCGGCGACTTAAATTCATCCCGGCTAGGGCGGTGCACGCTGGTGGACGATACCTGGTAGGGGAAAACCCCTCTAGCCGACGGTAGGTCGGCACAGAATCTCGCGACCCAGTAGAGGAAGATTACCACACATGATCCCAATGAGGTCTAGATTATCTCACACATGATCCTATTGTCACATTCCACTCCACTTAATCACGACGTCCGATCACTGACCATCTCTCCTTACAATTAACCGTAATGACGAATTCCCAATGTACACTATCCCCCACTGTACACTGTCAATGATGGCCTTAATGCCACACCATTATACGTACCATAATGCTCTCTTAAGGCAATAGAATACAAATTACATCATATACCACTCATAGTAATGTGCAGCTCATTTCAGTGTACTATCTACTCCGTTTATTTTTCTTTTTAAATGATTCGTTGGTTATTGCTTGCAAACGAACGCCACAATTGAGACAGTCAGGTAAAAGTAAATTTATTGATGTGGTCACGCGGAAGTGCAGCCCTTTTTATAAATAAATAAATTTATTATTATTTATTATTTTATATTGCCGACCTGGATGGTCGAGGTAGCTAAGAGCGAGTGCCGACTCAGCGCTTCGGTCCGAAGGGTCGCGGGTTTGAGTCCCGCCTTGGGCATGGTTGTTTGTCCCTTGACTTTGTATGTGTTGTCGCGGAGGGCCTCGCGTTCTGCTGACCCCAGATCAGAGGAGCCCGCAAGTGTGTTGGTGTCTAGTGTATGGTCGAATATGCGTCCCATCGGGACGTAAAGGGTAACCAGCTGTCGGCTGGATAAAAACCCTAGAAAGAAGAGAAGATTATTTTATATTAATAATAAGAATAGGGAACATCCAGGCAGAATAATCTGAAAAACCGAATATCCGATCATTCCCTTCCAGAAAAGCGCTCTTGGAGATGGGCCTGGAAGAAGAATTGCCATACGAGCGACGTTGCAGCGGGTCGGCGCCGGATCTCAGCGTCCTCAGGGGAAGATCACCCACCTCCCGACGAAAACTCGAGCCCTGCATAAGGTTTCAGAGCGAATACTCACCTATGACACGCGCCAGCCCTCATTCTGCAGCGGGCCCTGCAACAGAGCCAAAGATGAGCCATGCGCAGGGATTTCCTCTCCAGCATAACAGGTTACGGCGCTTAAAAATCGATACTGTGCACATGTCAACAACAACAATAAAAACGAACAAAAAAAGTACAATTGATTGATTGATTTTTTTCATGTTTCCGGGCGCGTCAACTGTTTAGGTCATTAGTCCCGTGAGTGTAGTGCATGTTTTTTCGGGAGATGGCGGTGATCTTCCCCCGCTGGATGGCGAGATCCGGCGCCGACCTACCGTCGGCTGGTGGGTTTCCCCCTAACCAGGACTCTCCCATAGCGGGGCACCACCCATGCCGGGACAAGCTCTAAGCTCCCGACCGCTTTTTCTGGAATATGTGGTAGTATAGTGCATGCTAGTGGAAGTGTGTGTGTAAGAGAAGAGGATAGGACAAGGAAGAGGAAGGAAAGATCGCGAGTGGTAGTCCGTAGCTCGTTTGTTAGGGCATTGCTCCGACATTCGCCTGATGTTGATGGGAGTAACTATGGAAAACTACCGATCAGAGCAGCCGGCGGCTAGAATTCTCCTCCAGACAGCGATTGAATTCGACCTAACTGAAAAGCTAGTGTCGAAAATCCTGCCGCCGTCAGGACGCGAATCTAGGACCTCCCGGTCAGAGGCGCTTCAGTGACATCAGTTGATGAACTGAGTTACCACTCCCGGTGAAAAATGGACAACTTCCTTATTTAGATACAACGAAATGTTATTGCAGCTGTCTAGCGCTCGGCGGCAGAAAGATGGTGTCAGCTGAGTTTACTTCTTTGTTATTAAAAAAACCTTGTTAGAGCCATCCAGTTACAGCGTGCTTGCGCTACAAAAAATCACATTGCAGAGAATGTTCAGCGCGTGAGCATGATGGTTTACTTGGAAATGTTCACCACACATCCCAAAAAGTGAAAGCAAAGCAGCGTTAAACCTCTGAATTTTGAAAATTGCTAAACTTTTTTGGAATCCACCCATCAACATTTTTGAAGATAGAAATTATTTTGTTATTAAATGTGTTCTTCAATTTTCATCTTTATGTAATATGTTACTTTCATGAGTTATTTTTGGCGGAAATTTGAGTATAATGTTGAGAATTTTAAAAAATTTCTAAAAAAGCTTTGGAAAAACGTTAATTTTATTCAATAAATTTTTTGCTCACACAGAGTAAGCTCAAAAATTGTGTGTTTGCTGAAAAATATGGCACATTTCCCGTTTTCAATCAACCTCTGGAAATTCGGATTTTCTTTCAATTTTAATATTTTTTCAATAAAGGAAGACCAAAATCCATAAAGAAACTTCACAAAGTAATGTCCATCCCAATTATCAGTTATTGCTCTGAAACTTGGACCTTCACAGAAAAACAGCTGCAAGACTTGAAACCTCAGAAATGAAATTCCTTAGATCGACTGCTGGATACATCTGATTAGATAAAAGAAAAGAAATACTGAGAGCAATTATAAGTACAAGAGTTAAACTCATTAATAAACACCTATAGGTCAAACCGATTTTCTCATATGCAAAGAATGACAGGAGATAGGTTTCCAAAGATGATGCTCAATTACCACCCTCAGAGACGTAGAGATCCTGGCAGACCGAGAAGATGGAGGAAGGAACAGCTCAACCAGCCTGAAGCCATCATGATCCGGACTCGACTAGATGATGAAGAAGAAGAAGAAGAAGAAGAAGAAGAAGAAGAAGATTTTTTCCAATCCTTTTCAATTCGATTTTCAAATTCAATAATTTTTTGTTTTAATTTCAATCTGAAACTTCCTTTTTGTTATTTAAGGTCACATCAACATGTAGGTCATTATCAACACTATTAGAGTTAACGTCATGGTAACTATGAAGATGAAACGAAATGGTGATGATAAGGGGTGAAAGGACGAACACAAATACATCCATGCCCGAGGCGGGACTCGAACCCGCGACCCTTCGGACCGAAGCGCTGAGTCGGCACTCGCTCTTAGCCACCTCGACCATCCAGGTCGGCAATATAAAATAATAAATAATAATAAATTTATTTATTTATAAAAAGGGCTGCACTTCCGCGCGACCACATCAATAAATTTACTTTTACCTGACAGTCTCAATTGTGGCGTTCGTTCGCAAGGAATAACCAACGAATCATTTAAAAGGAAAAATAAATGGAGTAGATAGTACGTGAAATGAGGCAGTAGTGTCTTAGCGATCTCGGCTGAAACATAGTTTACTGCCCAATTGGAAGCAGCCGCCCGCTTCCACATCCTGGGGAGCGAAGGCGCAGTGGGCGGTGGCCCACTTCCGGTGGGGCGGGGCGGGCGCGTGGCCAGGCCGGAAGCGGAGGTGGCGCGTGGCCCGGATCACGCCCGACCCCCTTCGCCCACTGGGCCACCAGCCCCACCCCGGTCAGCCGCTCTTCGTTGCAAGCAGAGGACGGGGAGGCAACGCTGAAACTATGCGGGGGTTTCTTAACGTGGCGTCTGAAGGTCTCGGGCGAAAGAGGGAGAGGGAAGGCAGACCCCAATAGGGAGCCGTAGTGACGTTGCAGCTTCCCATTGGAGTCTGCCGTCCCTATCACTTTCGCGCGTGACCATCAGACGCCACGTTAAAAAAAACCAAGTATATACTCCGATTTAGACATAGCTGCACTTCAAGGTCACGAGCTGGAAGGAGAGGGGGACATTTGTATCCAATAGAAAGCTCCCAGACCAAAATTAAACCCTAACGACCTTGAAGTGCAGCAATGTTTAAATGGAACTATATTCCGTAGGGACAATCACTACAGAGCAACAGACGGAGAGAGGTGGCTCAGGGTATCAACTGATGTCATTGCAGTGCCTGCCTTATGAGTTGAGTGAATTGTGTCTCGCTTAGCCTCCGATTGGCATACAGTTGGCCTACGATTGGCATATGAATGAACAGCAGTGACGGCAAGAACGGTAGACCACACGTATTTGCACAGACACGGGACTACGAGTATTGCGATTGTGTTCTGTCCTCAGAAAAAAATTGAATGACCCTTGCGACTTTGGCACACAGAGTGAATAAGATTGTGGAAATTTGTGAATTAGACAGTGGAAATGTGTTGCCTTTCATCTCGGCAGACTACAAGCATTTTTCTCAAAAGCCCTGTGGGTGTGAGCTACAAGCAGTGAAAGAACACCAGAGTGTGTAAAAGAGCAATTACAGGATCAAAAAGTTACAGTGCATTAAAATGATACGCATCTGTTAAATAGTATATACAATTCACGAATATCTGAAATTTGAAAAAAGAAATGGAACAATAAATATTTAATTTTTCTTCATTTGCATCTACTAATACCTTGAAAATCTATCTATTCGCTCTTATTCGCTGGGATTTCATATGTTTTTTATTCCTATTCATTTAACACCGAATAACTTCACAAAAACAACACAGTTCCTTAACTGACTTTAACTTTGAAGAACATAATGAATAATAAGATCACTTGTTTCAATTCACAGAAAACATTTAGAAATTTGACGATCCCTCCAAAAATGTTACGTCTTAGCTGGTTTCCTCTTGACGGACTATTGGGTCCTTTGGACACTTTTATAGAATATTGAATACTTATAGAATAACGTATTCCGCATTCGTGAAATCTGAAAAGAAAGGAGAAAACTTGCGATTCACCTTCAACTCTCAAAAATCTAAAAAAGAAAGTGTTACTCAAAAAGAAGGAGCAATTTCAAATATCCGTCACCAATGAACGACACTGGATTGAGACACGTACGTCACAGCACTCAATAGAGAAAAATTGCAAGTTTTAAGCATTTACCGGATTAGGCAGATTCGGTGGTGTAGCGGTTAGCGTATCGGACTGCTATACCTAAATTTGCTGGTTCAAACCCCATCGAAGCCGTGGATTTTTAAGGGCGAAAAAAACCTTCGTACGCCAACCTTCGGATGGGAAGTAAAGCCGGCAGTCCCATGTAGTAGATTTACTGCATGTAAAAGATCCTCAAGCCTAAATGAAGCCTCTGAGCAAAATTGAGTTCCGCCTGTTGCGTCGCCCAAGATAATACCTCCTTTCTCCGCTAGTGGTGAAAGGTGCGTAGCGAAATTTGCATGGTTAGACGGAAGAGCGGGCCTGATGGCCCGAGTCTCGCCACGTAAAATAAGGCATTAACTAACTACCTTTTAATGCAATTAAAGCCCTAGAGTGCGGCTGTAGTTTGTTAAAAGCGAGTGGCGACGCCAGGCGAAAAGTCGTTTTGTGTGCTGCAGTATGCAGAGTGAATCCATTCTTTCAGTGCAGCGTGCATTTCGTGGCAGGTTCAACAAAGACCGCCTCGTCATAAACAATTTACAAGTGGTACAAGAAATTTATAGATGGTTGCAGATGCAAAGCAAAACGTATTGGTCGCCCTCGAACATGAGATGAAAGTGTTGAACGTATCCGATCGGCTTACGAACTAGCCTTCCAAATCCACAAGAAGAGGAAGCAGAGAACTTCGAATTCCGTATCCAACGGTGTGACGTGTGCTTAAAAACGCCTGCATCGGAAGCCGTATAAATTGCAATTACTTCAAACACTGCGTCCTGGAGATTATGAAAAAAAGAAGTGAATTTTGCATTGCAATGTTGCAAGGTATGGAAGATGACACTTTCGCTGAACAACAATTTTTTCGGATGAATCAACATTTCATATCTCTGGTAAAGTGAATCGCCGCTATGTCAAAACTTGGGGGACTAAAAATCCCTGTATTGTAAAATGAAAGAGATTCTCCAAAACTGAAACCGGGAGCGGTAGCTCAGAGCATCAACTGATGTCACTGCAGCGCCTCTGACCGGGAGATCCTAGGTTCGAATCCTGATGGCTTTCCTGACTAGCTTTTCAGCTTATGTCGAATTCAGTCGCTGTCTGGAGAATTCTAGCTGCCGGCTGCTCTGATCGGTAGTTTTCTGTGGTTTCTCCGATCAACACCAGGCGAATGCTGGAGCAGTACCCTAACAAACGGGCCACGGATCGCGCGCGATCTGTCCTTTCTCTTCCTTGTCCTATCCACTTCCCTTACACACACACTTACACTAATATGTACTACACTACCACATATTTCGGGAGACCGGTCAGGAGCTTAGATCTTGTCCCGGCTGGGGCGGTGCCCCGCTGGTGGGAGAGTCCTTGTTAGGGGGGAAAACCCACTAGCCGACGGTAGGTCGGCGTCAGATCTCGCCATCCAGCGGGGGAAGATCACCGCCATCTCCCGAGAAAAAATATGCACTACATTAACGGGGCTAATGACCTAAGCTGTTGACGCGCCCGGAATCACCAATCCAAAACTGAATGTGTTTTGCGCCATTAGTATCAACAAAGTTTATGGGCTTTTTTTATTGAGAGAAATGTTACTGGAATTACGTTCTAGATATGCTCCAGATTGTTGTTTCCACAAATTGAAGAAGATCGGATGATTTTATCTCCGTGCAGGGCGCTTCCACCTACATTTACTACGAGATACGGCAATCTGAAAAGCACAATTCCAGGAGGATGGATTAGGAGATGTGGGGAGCATGGTCTTGTTCATCGTAAGTGGCCTCCCAGGTCACCAGACCTGACGCCATGCGATTTTTATCTATGGGGGTTCATAAAAGACAAGGTGTATGTACCACCTAAACCTGCTACTCTTCAAGATCTTCGAAATCGGATTGATAGAATAGTGAACTCTATAACCAGCGACCAGTTAATGCGTGCATGGCAAGAAATTGACTATCAATTCAAGATTTGTCGCGTAACAAACGGGGTTCATATTGAATGTACAAAATAAAACTTTGAATATTCGTCTATCAAATTATGTATCGTATGTGTTTCTATCTGTCCTCGGTCATTGGTAGAGTTATATGAAATCTGCTCTTTCTTTTTATCCAGTATTATGAGGTGAAAATTACAAATACGCCCTAGCTAAGTTGGATTATATTTTCTGTCACACAAAGATAGAATTTTCAACCTTGTTCGAGAACACCGATTCTTGCTTCTTATTTACACCATCCTTGAATTTTTTTACAAATTAACAAATTAACGTTCTCATTTCAACAAATAGATTAAACAGATTGTTCCTGTTTAATTCCCTTTAATTCCAACTCATAATTCCCATACACACATAATAATTTAACATCAGCAGTATTAAGAATTTGAAATAAATTTTATTCGTTATCATTGTAACTGGGCTCAGTAAAATTAGTGATAGAATAAAAAGAATCTACTATGAGGCTTCCTTTGTACCCCAAACCCAGAAAATCTTAAACATTTTCGGTAGATTTGTAAGAACAGAAATAAATAATTTACAAGTATAATTCCCAGGCAAATACAAACACACTTCAAATACATTTCCTGTTCTGCTTATTTCCATTTTTATAATCTGCCTCATACAGAAAAGCCTGACAAGCATTTCGTTTTTTAATATCGTTATTTAAACAGTCACGAAAATAATCTGTCTTCCATCCTGACGTACGTTTATGAATGGAGTATTTTTAACCACATCTTGAGCGTGCAAATATGTTTTCCTTCATAAATATCCTCTTATCCGCCTCATAAACATCAATTTGTGTACACCAGAGATAAGCACGCGCTATTTACAACTTTCCAACGTCTCCAATTAGTTGCCGTGTTCGCCACCAGATCGCAGGACCTGCTGGTTACCTAGGCGACGGATCGACATTCCACAGAGCGCGCTAGTGACCAAGGCAGTACCAGAGGAAAACGCAACCCAACACACTTTAATGCACCATGCTGGAAGCGTTGCATACCCACAGGGGCAGCGAAGACTACCTGGCATTCGACACTCACCAAGAGAAGAGGAGAAGAGGTTTCAACAATAACCTTTTCGAACATACTCGTTAAAAGAACTTGTTAAGCAAGTATAAGAATCCTTCTCCCTCATTCACATACCCATGAATGAATAACTGCGTCTGACCCTAGATTTCTGACGTCATACCGGGAATGATGATGTTACCGACTCTATCGTTTCACTGTTGATTCTTATTTTTAATTTGTATTAACTGTTTAAAATAAATAATTCATTTTTTGTTGACTTTTGATGCAATTGGTTTATATAAACTATTACTCTACAGAGATTGATTATTTTTAGCTCAGGCCGATTAAGATGCTAAATTAAAAAAAGAGTTATCCAAAGGGAAAACACTATTAACGCATTTCAGATGTAAATTTTGATTTACAATTGTGTAATGAATTTAACATAGATAAATTTATAATTAAATATGCTTGTTTTTTACACAACACAAATATTTATGCAACCAATTACATTTGTTTTCATCGGAGAAAATATCTCATGAATTTCTGAAGGGGAATCAACGAATCCCGAATAAATTGAACGCCATACAGCTACTTATTAAAATCACAGAAAGTGAACACGAAATATAAATGCTAGTCTCGTTTTCTAATACCATTATCAGCAATTCCACTATTCAATACCTACGGCAAGACGATTTTAGAGACCTGTATGCAACTTAACGGCAGACACGAACTGATCCTTTTGAAACATACATCCCATGTCATCATTCCTCATCTTAACTGCAACACGTTTCCTACTTTAATACTCTTCCATCGGATACAGTTGAAATAAATTAGTGTGTGAAGCACCGTACTTTCTCGCCCGTATTTTCATGCAAGCACTCAAATTTTCGAAACATTCTTATGTCCATATTTCTAATTATATCTTTAAGGAACACATTTCATTAAGAGAAAAAATTCTATCTTTCTATTTCTAAGAAGACTAAAAAATTTGAACTTTTGTAATTTTCGAAAAATCAGGGATCCTCCCAATCTTCTTGGATGTATTTTTCCCATTCTAAAGCTGTTCTTCCTCTTTTTCGCCTCTCAGGTGGTTGCCATTTTAAGATCTTGTGTGGCCATCTGTTTTCTGACATTCTCTGAACATGTCCATACCACTGTAGTGCTCTATTTTCCAAGGTCTTTAATAGAACAAATTATATTCATTCTTCTCCATATTTCTTCATTTCGTACTCTGTCCTTGCGAGTAAGTTGTAGGCATCGTCTCATGTAGTCCATTTCCACTGTCCTTATCTTATCTCTTATTTTTTGTTTGTGGCCACATTTCCGCTCCATATAGTACTATATTTTCTACTACACAATGGAATATCCTTCTTTTGACATCTTGGCGGATATTGTTATTCCATAATATGCTGTGTAAAGCTTTGGTTGCTTTAAAGCTGAATTTCAATCCGAAGCCCAGAACGCGAAAAATGTAAAAATCAAACATTTTTCGCCTTTAAAAACACGAATACGAAGGCGCAATTCTGACTTCGGATTGAAATTCAGTGCGTCGACATTCATAGAGAAACATGTGTTAACTCTGTGGATCTGACAACGCCCGAAAACAAATAATCTAATGTCACGGTGTTCTGTCACGATTTAAAAAGAACTGGAGAGTGGTGGCGAATTCGAGCTTCAGATTTGAGTTCGGCATGTCAACATTCAAAGAGATACATATATCAAGTCTTTGGGCCTGACAACGTTTGGTTTTTGTAGTGTAGAATGCTACAAGACACCAAAGGAAAGTGGTGTCGCAATCCTGGCTTCAGATTCGAATTCAGTACGTCGACATACAGAGAGAAACATGTGTTTAGTCCTTGGGTCTGACGTTTTTTTATTATGTATGATTGTGTTTATTCTTGTTATTTCAACGGAACTCTCTCGGTAAATATCTCTTCTTAAAGAGCGTTTGAGCAAATCTCAGAACGCTTGCGTACTCTTTCATTAATGAATTAATTACATTACTTCCTGAGGGAAACCTTAAAATTCTGGCAACTCTGCTTAGTTCCCGACGAGGGAAAAACTTTTCCTGCTTTTTATGCAAATACGTAATTTATTAAAACAACCCCTTTGTTCTCGTCTGGATACATTTTCTCACAACTTTGTAGCGCACACCCTCTTCTCGAATAAGATAGTAAATCTTGTAGGAGCTATTTTAGTAAAATTTTCTCTAGACTTTTATGTCCCCTCAGGCACAAGACATAAAATTTACATTGCTTCCCTGTATACTCTAGACGAAAGAATAGCTTCATGTTTAGATATTGAAATGGGTTTGAGGTACTACATTTTCACACTTATAGAGCCGTGGTATGAGTTTAAAACTCACCATGTATTTCTCAGTTGTCATGTGAAGAAAGTGACAAACATTTCAGATGTCATTCACTCTTCAAACTTTCTAAACTAATTTGTCATTTCTTATATTCATCTAATATGTGAGAACTCAAGGCAGCCTTTGGTTTATTGATCACAAATATCTTACGAAGTGAAAGGTTGGCTGAGTGAGAGAAAGACAGAGAGAGAAGAAAGAAGAAAAAGAGAAAGAAAGAGAGAGAAAGAAGAGATAGAAAGAAGAGAGAGAAAGAAGAGAGAGAAAGAAGAGAGAGAAAGAAGACAGAGAGAAAAGAGAGAGTGAGAAAAAGAAGAGAAGAGAAAGAGGAGAAAGAGAGACATGGTTGAGGCACATGCATCAAATAAACGCGGAAGCTCAAAGAATTAAAAAGTAATGTATAAAATACACATCAATATATTTGCATCGTTTAAAAATATCCCAATGACAACGAGAAATATTATATTTCAATGAAATAACGTTCTGTAATATCTAAGTACTACCTCCACTTTCATCAGGCGTGGAGATTGTGTTAAGCAAGGAAAATGACTGCAATTGAGCGTGGTTTGCGCATCCATATCAAACGTAAACCAATCACGACGTGGGAAAGTAGGCACCGGGCGCCTTTCGGTGGCAGAGCCACGATCCGAGACTGCCAGGTGAGTTGGCGCGCTGAAGGTAGAGAGGAAGCCCCCGGTCCCCGCCAATCGCAAGAAACGTCACGAAGAAGGTCTCAGGCAGGCAGCAAATGACCACGTCCAAAGATCTTCTCCGGCGGATGTGAGTGTACTACTCGCGCAACTTTTCTTGAACGATGATCTTGCTTCCCCCTCCCTTGAGCAAAAAAAAGTTGAAGGCGAAAGCTCGCAACGAGTACTGATGACAACTTTCCAAACATTAAAACTTTGTTGGCGTGAAACAGGCTAGACACAGCTAGCTGCTTCCATATCGAGAACTCCTGTTCAGCTTTATTATCTAAATAAATGGCTGAGAGACGTCCAGGTTCTTCAAGGGAGGCACCTAATACATAGTGTCCTTGCTGTTGACTACCCAGTGACGACCTGGCTACACGGAGCAGGTTTGACTTTCATTTTCCAGCGATTTGGTATTACTGTACATACTCTAGTGGCCGACTTTGTAACCAATACCCCCACTCCGCCATTTCTTCAATCCATTGTTCAAGAAACGTTGCGCGAGTAGTAGTGACGGCAATGCACCAGGAAGCCGGCCGACGCGACTCGCCTTGCCCCGCTTCCGGTGGTATGACGGTATAACGGTATCCGGTGGTATAACGGTATAACCCGCTGGTTCGGTGGTATAACGGTCAGCGTACCGGACTGTTGTACCCGAGTTTGCGGGTTCAAACCCGATCGAAGCAGTGGATTTTTAAGGGCGAAAAAATCCTTCGGACGCCTGCCTTCGGATAGAAAGTAAAGCCGGCTGTCCCATGTAGTAGATTTACTGCATGTAAAAGATCCTCAAGCCTCAAAGGACCATGGTTACGAAAAAATATGAAAACAGTTGAATGATGCTACATTTTCTCTTATGCAGGGAATTATGGAAGGGAAATATCAAAAACAAGTCCAGCCAAGTTACATCTATATAATTAGTAAACAGGTAAATCACAATCAATAAAACTAGGAAAAAATCATGTATATGCCACGGAAGTTAACTGGTTATAAAGATGTCGGGCGATAAATATCTATAACCGTATTCAGAACACCTATAAACACTTAAAACTGTTCAAAATATCCTCGAATATTCCTTCAGATCCCAAGCACGACATCATCTGGAACTGACTCCGTAGCCACTTCAGCTCATTGAATAAAAACGAGCACGTACTTACGGCAGCAAGACCGAGAACTAACATTCACGTGAGCTGGAACTGGCCCGTAGCCCCAAGACCGAGAACTAACATTCACACGTGAGCTGGAACTGGCTCCGTAGCCACTTCAGCTCATTGAATAAAAACGAGCACGTACTTTACGGCAGCAAGACCGAGAACTAACATTCACACGTGAGCTGGAACTGACTCCGTAGCCACTTCAGCTCATTGAATAAAAACGAGCACGTACTTTACGGCAGCAAACCGAGAACAACATTCCACGTGAGCTGGAACTGTCCGTAGCCACTTCACTCATTGAAAAAAATTTGCAGCAAGACCGAGAACTAACATTCACACGTGAGCTGGAACTGGCTCCGTAGCCACTTCAGCTCATTGAATAAAAACGAGCACGTACTTTACGGCAGCAAAACCGAGAACCAACATTCGCACGTGAGCTGTGAAGGATCTGCATTCTCTTACACGCGTTCAAGCCAGTATGATTTCCCTGATGAGCGGTACCTTCCAGCCAGCAGCGTTCACTTTATCTCACAATACTCTAAACATATTTCTTTGGCGCGCGTACATTTTTGCGTGTACAGCGTAATTTGTCTTTGTGGCCGACGCGCGGCGCTGCATGTCGCGGTAGCACGCGAAGGGTGTGGGGTGGGGTGGGTGGAATCGCCACACAATCGGCGCCGCCTTTCCCGCCACACGGCACGCCACACACTCGTTACGCACAGGGCGAACCGCCACAGAACAGCCCTTCCGGCAACAAACCAGCCCTCGCGAGAGGTAGTTTTGGATTGATTGATTGATTTTTTCGAGTTTCCGGGCGTGTCAACTGCTTTGGTCATTAGTCCCGTAAGTGTAGTGCATGTTTTTTTTTTTTTTTTTTCGGGATATGGCGGTGATCTGCCCCCGCTGGATGGCGAGATTCGGCACCGACCTACCGTCGGCTGGTGGGGTTTCCCCCTAACCAGGACTCTCCCTCCAACGGGGCACCGCCCCAGCCGGGACAAGCTCTAAGCTCCCGACCGGTCTCCCGGAATATGTGTGGTGCATGTTAGTGTAAGTGTGTGTGTGTGTGTGTGTGTGTGTAAGGGAGAGGATAGGACAAGGAAGAGGAAGGAAGATCGCGCGCGGTCCGTGGCCCGTTTGGTAGGGTGCAGCTCCGGCATTCGCCTGGTGTTGATCGGAGAAACCACGGAAACTACCGATAGAGCAGTCGGCCGCTAGAATTCTCCTCCAGACAGCGACTGAATTCGACCTAGCTGAAAAGCTAGTGTCAAAAATCCTGCCGCCGTGGGGAGTGGGAATCTAGCACCTCCCGGTCAGAGGCGCTGCAGTGACATCAGTTGATGCACTGAGCTACCGCTACCGGTCCCGAGGTAGTGATTCTTTCATCTCGCTTTCAATGTACACGAGGTCTCTGATTGATCAATTGATTGACTGTTAGTGCTTCCGGGCGCGTGCTGTGTTACCGACGTTTCGACCATCTTTTCGTGGTCTTCCTCAGGGGCAGACCAAGCTTCCAAGGGCAGACCAGCCCTGAGGAAGACCACGAAAAATGGTCGAAACGTCGGCAACACAGCCTTCGACGCGGCCTCACCCGGACAGCCAAGATCATCCACATGACTCCGGCCGCGGAAACCTACGACTTAACTAGTCATTAGTCTCGCAAGTGTACTGCTTGTTTTTGCTCGGGAGGTGGCGGTGGTATTCCCCAGCTGGATGGTGAGATCCTACCGTCGACTAACGGGTTTCCCCGACCAGGGATCTCCCACCAGCGGAGCATCGCCGCAGCCGGGACAAGTTTTAAGTCCCAGACCGGTCTCCCAGCACGTGTGGTAGTGTAGTGCATGTTAGTGTGTGTGTCTCTGTGTGTAAGGGACGAGGAAAGGACAAGGAGGAATTCGTGGCCCGTTTGTTAGAGTACTGTTCTCGCATTCGCCTGATGTTGATCGCAGAAACCACGGAAAACTACCGATTAGAGCAGCCGGCCTCTAGAATTCTCCTCCAGACAGCCGCTGAATTCGACCCAGTAACGTAGCCAGTGTCGAAAATACTGTCATCGTCGAGATTCGAACCTAGGACCTCCCGGTTAGAGGCATTACAGTGACATCAGTTTATGCCGTGAGCTCTCTCCCGCAGTATCTCTCTGTCAATATACCCATGATTTCAGAGTAGTATTGGCTACATTCTTCTACGAGATGAAAGCTGGTAAATAGTCACAATGAGCTTGTAGAGGTAGGAAATCTCATAAAATGATGTTGCACTTGCGACAATTGCTCCTTGAGTTGATAGGCGTATACAGGGTCATGTTCTAACGCAAAAATATTTTGTGTACCTGCCAGACATAAATACGACATGAATTGTATACATTCCACCATTTTTAGTCAGCCACCAGCGAATGTGTTTCCTTATGGATTTGCATAACGTGCTAAAAGTTCAATTTTTAACACCAGTGCTAAAAGTGAGATCATTCTAAAAAGAACAGATAAAACCGGGAATGCAACAAAAAATCGTCTGATCTACTACGTAATGTAACATGAATCCTAATTAAGTGATACAAAGAGTATTCTTGAATGAAAATAAAATGAAAGATAGTAAGGTTATCTAAAAGTTAGTGTATGACACATGTGGATAAAGTGATTTTATTTTGCTAGTAAGATTGTGACACGGCGTATCGGCGTGGCGTCGCAACATTTCCTTCTCGGAAATAAAATGTCACTTTTACCACTCGTATCATAAATAAATATTTGGGGAACCTCTGGAGGGAACCGCCGTCCTCTAACCATATAAACAAGGGGAGTGGAGCATCGCAAAGGCATAAGTGGTGCACCCTCTGAGAGCTTTCGTGTGTTTCGCTAAATGAAGCACATTTCTCTTTCTTTCTCAGTCTATCCCTTAGGAGCAACAGACGGCAAACTAGCGGTGCAAGTTCAGCCCGGCGACGACGATGCATCTTTGGCTCCGGTAAATAAGCTGATAAGTCAAAAAAACTAAATTTTTCAGGGGAGCAAAACACAACTTTAAACTAATGCTGTAAATAAGGGATGGATGATATTCGAACAAAACTTAGGCAAAAATAGTTTTGTTTGTATATCACCTTCCTTTGAATAACATTAATCCCTGATTTAATTCATTTAAACGTTGTTTTTTGTTCTGCTGTAAAATTAAGTGTTTATGATTTATCAGCTTATTCACCGGGGTCGACGATATATGAGACAGTGCAGTCAATATTTTGCAGATGGGAACATTCTCTCCCTGGCATGCAACGCGTCTTCTAAGAGAATTCTTCGTACTTGCATTGCGGGATTCGACATTGTTTATGCAGGATGTTTCGTGAGTGCCCATGGTTCATAACTTTTCGCACGTTGTGTGTTATTCTTTGTTTAAAAAAATACACTGAAAATAATCGACATAAAACTTCATTTTCATATCGTAATTTTCTAAATGGCTTTTCTAAAAAAAATCTGAAAACTCAAACAACCTTGACATCAGCCTCACGTATCTTTCAGATAGTTTGATGAAATTCCCAAGCAACCAACTATGATGCTACGTAACGAATATGAGAAAATCATACTTTTTCTCGTGAACGATGACGATTTTTCGTTATCTATGAAGCTTGGGATCGCCGGCCGGGATATCCAATGTCGCTAAGGCTGTAGAGCTGTAGCTGGGTCTTGGGTTCGAATCCCGCATCGGGCAAAGATGTTTGTGTGTGTTCGTGTTGTCCTTACGTGTCGGTTCCCTCTAAAGTTACCCTAACGTAAAGAAAGTGGTCGCTACATGACCTAGTAGTTAAAATGCAATTGAAAAGCTTCTGATCGGAGGTTGTGGAATAACCGATTTTCACATTCATTGGCGACGAAAACAGTTATTGAGAATTACAGTCAACAATACGAATTTTGGCAGTGGTTTATTCTGTTTTTTTTTTCTTGTAAATCTTTGACGATGGTCGGACGGACGGGCGGACGGGCGGACGGGCGGGCGGGCGGACGGGCGGGCGGGCGGGCGGACGGGCGGACGGGCGGGGACTTTCTCTAAACTATGTATACTTTCTGCATATACGAACGTGTACGTAAAGTAACAATGAAACAGTTTCTATTTTGACTAAAAAACGAAATTATTTCATTGTTATTCCGTCTATTACCATACTGTCCATTCTCACTGAGAGATAATACGTAGTGTGTTACTGATCACTAGGGAACGGACTTTATTGTAATAAAAAAAGCTAAATATGTACATATATATGTACTTATTTTTTCAAAAATATGTAAGAAAAATTAGGAAATATGTGAAATAAATATTCGTCGTAATGTTTACAATTCCATATTTCAAGCGTTTTCCGAGCAGACGTTTCCGATCAGAACATGGATTCAGAGAGGCTGAATGTAAGTTTTACATCTACAGAAGCAATTATTCGCTAGTTTCTTCGGAAACATAATACTTTCGTATTATATACAATGTTGTTTACGAGGAGCCGGAGCTCAAGTGAAGAGTACCGTGTAGCCTGTGATAGAAGGGGAGGAGGTAAAGGGAGCATACTCCCACCCCAGCTCCAGAAAAGGAATAAGACAATGATCTGATTTTTTTATCCAGTTACGCATGGGGCCTATGAAACACGAGTAAGCACGTGGTTGAAGTTCCTTCTGCTTCACATACTACATCCGCTCATCGTTGATCCCGACTACGCTGTTTCCAAGAAGCATGGCGGCAAATGGGGCGGCGGCCAAGAAGTTTGGCAATTAATAGCGATTGTCCGGCGTTAATACAAGCGCATTGCGTATTTTTTAAGTATTTCAGTAACTAAGTTAGTTTTCGAGTAACATATATTTTGAACATCACAAGTGAAATGTTCATTTTCGACCTATGAATATATTAAAATGTAACGAAATATGTAGCTATAGATACAATATGTAAAAATATGTCATTATACCAAAATATGTAAAATAAAAATGGTTCCAATTAGTTCGGAATGTCGTGTTAAGTGTAAAAAATATTAGTGAATGCAGGTATCTTGTCCCTGTAAAAATATGTATTTACATGAAAATCCATTCTCTACTGACCACACAGCTCACGTCATGCTCCAGAAATGTTCCAATAAAGAGACCGACCGCCACGAAATACGCGCCACTAATGTATAGTAGTCTATTATGTAAGTTTTATTTAATAATTTGTAAATTATGTAATATTTAATGATTGATTTTTTCGTGTTTCCGGGCGCGTCAACTGCTTTGGTCATTAGTCCCGTTAGTGAAGTGCATATTTTTCTCGGGAGATGGCGGTGATCTTCCCCCGCTGCATGGCGAGATTCGGCGCCGACATACCGTCGGCTAGTGAGATTTCTCCCTAACCAGGACTCTCCCACCAGCAGGGCACCGCCCCAGCCGGGACAAGCTCTAAGCTCCCGACCGGTCTTCCGGAATATCTGGTAGTGTAGTGCATGTTAGTGTATGTGTGTGTGTGTGTGAGAGAGAATAGACCAAGGAAGAGGAAGGAAAGATCGCGCGCGGTTCGTGGCCCGTTTGTTAGGGTACTGCTCCGGCATTCGCCTGGTGTTGATCGGTTAAACCTCAGAAAACTACCGATCAGAGCAGCCGGCCGCTATACTTCTCCTCCAGACACCGACGGAATTTGACCTAGCTCAAAATCTAGTGTCGAAAATCCTGTCGCCATCGGGACTCGAATCTAGGACCTCCCGGTTACAGGCGTGTAATATTTAATTTGCTGTTGTGTTATAGAATAGTATTTTATTTCTCTTTCTAGAGCACTGCCGAGTGGTTTTGCTCTGTAGTATTTTTTGTTGCTGCAGACCTCTAGTGTGAATTAAATTTCTAACTGAACGGAAGTAAGCTTAAGATCTTTGGTTTATAAATCTACTCGTTTTCTGCCAACCGCAAAAAGCTAAATTTTTCAAGAGAGTTCCCCGAGTGTAGAGTTTAGTGACCGCCTCAGAGGAGGAAATCGACTAAGGAGGAAAAGCACAAGCAATAAAAATAACCTTTCCGTTCCATCGTTGCTTCCTTGTTTGCTCGGTTACCTGCGTTGAGGATTGTACTCGACATTCCTAAAGCAAGTGCTGAAGTAACCCAGAACCACGTAGCCATAAAGTTGGTTATTGCGAAATAACTCTTGGGTGGTCTCACAGTCAGGCTGATTTCGGAAGGTGATTCAATCTTTTCACCACATCATGGCAATCCCAGAATACGTTTTGCTAAAAATGTATGAAAATATATTGTTTATTGTTCCGTACACTTCTGTAAGATAAAATGGCAAAAAATTTGAACGAAATCCTGTGATCAATATGAATCAATGCCCTGCATGTCATAGATTTTTTTATCTTTCATGAACACCACTCTCCGATGAGGTTCTCAGTGTTTACTTCCTCACATACTACTTACGTACTATAGAGAAAGTATCGCAATGCTGTGGAATTAAAGGACGATTTTGCGAAATAAAACCATTCATCTTGAGGTACTTTATGTAATCACAATGCTCGTTTTGAGGGTCCTTGATTCCGAAAAATTGACTGTCGACAAAACATCTGTCTACCCCTTCGTCCGTGTGCGTGTGCGTGTGCGTGTTCGTGTGCGTGTTCGTGTGCGTGTGTGTGTGTGGTCAACGCTAGCGGCTAAACCGTTCAGACGATTTTTTCCAAAATTTATATTTCCCAATCGATCCAAAGGGACTCGAGGCTCTGCGAGTTTGAAACGAATATTTTGAATTTTGGTGGTACATACATAACGCCTACACTACATTTTTGCTCAACAACAGCTCCGATATTTTGATTAACTTATTTCCTCGTTTACTGCAAAAGATGCTTTAAAAACAACACCGTTACAAATAGAGCGAAGAAATATGTGCTGCTGTGGCACCGCTGGTTTCTTCGTCACAGATACTCGTATCTTCAATCTGTCAAAACGTTAGTTAGTTAATGCCTTACTTTACGTGGCGAGACTCGGGCCATCAGGCCCGCTCTTCCGTCTAACCACGCAAATTTCGAAACGCTCCTTTCACCACCTAGCGTAGAAAGGAGGCATTATCTTGGGCGACGAAACTGGCGGATCTCAATTTTTCTCAGAGGCTTCTTTTAGGATTAAGGATCTTTTACATGGAGTAAATCAACTACATGGGACAGCCGGCTTTAGTTCCCCTCCGAAGGAAGACGTACGAGGGATTTTTTCGCCCTTAAAAATCCACGGCTTCGATCGGGTTTGAACCCGCAAACTCGGGTACAACAGTCCGGTACGCTGACCGTTATACCACCGAATCCGAACCCGAACGTCTTATGCAGACGTTAGTCTCCATTGATTGCTTAGTGATTCCGAGTGCGTCAACGGCGATGGCATTCCCGTAAATGTCGTGCATGTTTTCTTTTCAGTTGTCGGAAATCTCTTCCCGATGGATGGCGAGATCCGGTGCAGACCCACATGTAGGGTAGCCCCAACCAGGCATCTACCACTACCCAGGCACCGCCCCAGCCGGGACCAGCTCCAAGCCCCCCGACCGGTCTCCCGACATATGTGGTGTTGTAGTGCATGTTTGCGTGTCTGTAAGTAGGGGATGGTGATAGGTCAAGGAAGAGGGAGGCAAGGTTGCTCGCGGTTCGTGGCCCGTTTTGTAGAGTCCTGATCCGGCATTCTCCTGGTGTTATCAGAGGCACTGCGGAAAACTACCGATCAGAGCAGCCGGCAGCTAGTAGTCCCCTTCCGTAAGCAGATGCAGAAGTGTAGAGCTACTGTCGAAAATCCTGCAACGTCGGGACTCGCACCCTTAAACCTCCCGGTCAGGGGCCCTGCAGTGACATCAAGTGATGCCCTGGCAGGTATTTATTTATTTATTATTTATTTATTTATTTATTTTACGTCAAAAAAACAGTTAAAAACTGCGTATGACGTGCTATGGGGAAAAGTGAATTGTGTGCACATTTTCAAAATTCTGTGATCTCTACACTAAGTCATATACTACTTAAATTTTGAATTCCATGACTCCCATGTAAACATGACTCCCATGTAATAAAATCTATTTTGAAGGATAAACAAGCAATAAAGTTTGAATTTTGAAAGGGAAAAAAACCCAAAAAACTCCCATGTAATAAAATCTATTTTCAAGGATAAATAAGCAATAAATTTTGAATTTTGAAAGGGAGAAAAACTATTTTCAAGGATAAATAAGCAATAAATGTTGGCTCTTATTACTTCCTGCCGCGACAACATGGAAACGATAATTTGAATAATTGTATTTCCCACTGAATTCTAGAAGACGTGCACAGAAAAAGAAGTTACATTTATGTCCAGAAGCAAAACAAGGGGCCATCTCAGCATTTGCTCAATGGATCAGGGAAACTGGACGAAAAACCTGATCGAGATGGGGGTCATTGACCCGGAAGCTGTAGTACAATAGTTGTTACCGGTTATTTATACTCATTTATACAGTCCAAATGGTAAATAATGCATTATGTATCATTGTTAAAATTAATGTTACTTTTCTTGTGATGCTCAGTATAGTCTCTAATTGTATAGAAACAGTTATGCAGCAGAAACGATTTCACTTGGGATTTAAACTTTTCTATTGAATTTAATCGTTTAATGTCATCTGGCAAAGTGTTGTAAAATAATGTACATGTATTGTATGTGAATTTTTTGTAATGAGCTGTTGATACTGTCACCTGATGAATATGATTTCTACGTCGAGTGTTACATCTTTGGTATACATCTTTGTCGGGGGATTGCACCTTCCGTTGGGAGGATTAACACATGGACTGTCCCCTAGCGCGCTAAGGGTGGGGGTGGGGGAGGGGGCGAGGTAGAAGGGCGGCGAGGGAAGGCGATTAGAGCCTCATCCAATTTGCTCCACGCGCCATCTTTTGCTGAGCCGCGTAATTCGAAACGCACAGGTACTCGGAACAGGCAGCCGCCCCCGCCCTGCAGCGAGGCGTGTTCACGTTTTCCTTGTACGTTCATTTTTGTTACGTTTGAAATTTGTGGTTACTTAGAATTAGCTTAAATCCATAAATTTAAAACTTTGTAAAAAAACGTGTAAAATTGGGTAAATATCTCAGGTAAGTTATAATGAATAAAGAAAAAGGAAAATGCAAGCTACAAGTAAAACAAGACGCATTAAAAAACGAAACATTCACCTGTAGTAAACAGTATACGTACGATAAAGAACTATACGATTCCATACAGGTGACAGGAAGACCCGATAAATGGGCCCTAGACAGAGCGAAAGGCCACAATTGTTTAAAAAAATCTATAACACGATCTAAACAATAAGCGAAAGTAATATACGTATGATGCAGTGAAAACGTTTGTATCTTTGGAAATTCTGTAGAATTATTGACGTGTTTCTTTGGAAATTCTGAAGAATTATCTTCATCGCAATTAACAATACATTTTCCTAACCATTGAAGAGATCAAAATATAGATTTCATTAATGAAGCTCGGCTGAAACGTCTATCTCTATTAATGCAGCTCTGTTGTGTAAGAATGATCATAGTATCACCTTTCTTGGTGGACATTTTAATACTTAAATTTGCTGGTCATAATCCACGAGCACTAGGTGATTTCCACCAAGGCAAATTCCCCTGACCACGAGAAATGATCCTACGTAAAGGACAAAATTAAGACCGATGCTAGACGGGATGTTTTATTAACTTGCATTCTTTTCACTCAAGAATATTCACGTTCTCAATATTTAAAATTAAATCTGATGTAAATGTTGAATAAAAACTCAAATGAAATTAAAATTCTTGGATGCGTTTGACTTGGTAATTAAATTTTAGAATGGTATGTTTAGCATTCTTCCCTTCCCATTCCTAGTCCAATGTCATTCCTTACTTATACACACACACATGCACTATACTACCACACGTGCCTGCAGACCGGTCAGGAACTTAGAGCTTGTCCTGGTTTGGAACAATGCCCCACTAGTGGGAGATACCTAGTTAGGAAAAATCCTGGTAGCCTACGGTAGGTCGGCGCCGAATCTCACCATCTAGAGGGGAAGACCGCCATATCACGAGGTATACAAACACTACACTTACGGGAATAATGGCCGTATCACTACGTAATCAATAAATCGGCCCCACCCTGGTATTGCGAAGCGAAGCGACCACTGAGGCGTGCATTTTATCCACCTCGCATTTGTTAACGTGCACTCCACCCGGCTAAAGTTCGAAGATTGCTTCGAAGGTGTTCCTACTTCGGACCCATTTTTACAACGTAACCTTCAACCGTCTGATTCGCCGTCACATCGCTCAAGAAGAGGAAGAGGTGCATCAGGTGGTGGTGGGAGAACAAAGCGACGCGCGCGCCCCTCACGGCGGCGGCGGGAGGCTGTTCTCGGAGACAACGGCGGGCGACACCACGCAAGGGCACCTGGAAGGGCTCGGGGAAGGGAAGGGGATTGTGTGAGGGCGGGAGGCGGGGGCTAGGGCGGCGCGAGGGCGAGGGGAGGCGAGGGGGGCGAGGGCGGGGGCGATGGTGAGGTCGAGGGCGGGGGCGGGGGCGGGGCGGGGGGAGGGCGGGGCGGGGCGGGGCGGGGGGGGCGAGGGCGAGGGCGAGGGCGAGTGCTGGAGGAGGACGGGGCGAGCGGGGGGAGCGGGGGCGGGAGCGGGAGTCGGTGGCATCGGAGGGCAGCAGGGGGGTGAGAAGTGGCCTCACCACTGCGACGTCACTGGTGATTCCACAGCAATGCCTCAATACAGGCGCACGCCCACATCCGATTCGATGTTTCCGAGGAGTCAACTGATTGGTCCGCTAGTGTTCTCAATGTTCTCCATCCGAGGATGTGGCGCTGATTTCTTCCAGCCGGATAGTGACATCCCACGCCCACCTTCACGTTCCCTTCCGGAGATTTCCCTCACAAAGTATCTCCTTCAGCGGGACTCTACTCCATCCGCCACACGTTCTATGCTTCCGACATACGTGGTAGTGTAGTGTAAACTTCTAAGTAAAAGTGTGCGTGTGTGTGTGTGTGTGTGTGTGTGTGTGTAAGGAATGAGGATAGGAAAAGGAAGAGGTAGGAAAGAAAGCGCGTGGTCCGTGGCCCATTTGTTATGGTACTACTCCAGCATTCACCTGATTCTGATCGGAGAAACCTATACTAATCAGACTTCCCAGTGGCTGAAATCGCCACCGTCAGCACTCTAACATAAGACCTCCCCGATCACAAGCACTGCAGTAACAGCTATTGCCCTGAGATATGTGACATTTTGAATATGTGAATTTTTAAGGTAAAAATGTATTTAGTCCATCGTGTGGGCGCACGCTAATGTTAGCCACTAAATGTTTATTTTGCCAGCAAATATTTTATTATATCTTCCGGCCGCAGGACCAGGGCGTGGAGAAGCGAATGTATTCGAAACATACATTCTTGTCTGCAGCTAAGTATGCGGAAGTTATGCGTTTTACGTGACCCAGTGGGGTGTTTTTTCGTATAGAGGATAAGGATCTCCAGACACTTAGCGCCACAAGTAAATCGCCATTTTTATCATGTGGATCTCAATATTCAAATCAGCCAATCAGTCATAATCACGCATCGGAAGGGTTTAGCCAAATTCATAGGCCGTCGCAGTGCATATTTTGAAGAAATTTATAAACTTTAAGAAGCCAAAACTTTTTAAATTCGAATGTGAAAAGTTGTGCTGGGGAGAATCTTCAAAAACGTTGAAAAATGGCCCACTTCACAACACAGTGTGGCCAGAGGCAGAAAGCAAGAAGACAGGAGAGAGGGGTACCGAGAGCGATAGCTCAGTGCATCAACTGATGTCACTGCAGCGCCTCTGAGCGGGAGGTCCTAGGTTCGAGTCCTGACGGCGGCAGGATTTTCGACACTAGCTTTCCAGCTAGGTCGAATTCAGTCGCTGTCTGGAGGAGACTTCTAGCAGCCGGCTGCTCTGATCGGTAGTTTTCCGTGGTTTCTCCGATCAACACCAGGCGAATGCCGGAGCAGTACCCTATCAAACGGGTCACGGACCGCGCGCGATCTGTCCTTCCTCTTCCTTCTCCTATCCTCTCCCCTTACACACTACACTAACATGCACTACACTACCACATATTCGGGGAGACCAGTCGGGAGCTTAGAGCTTCTCTTGGCTGGGACGGTGCCCCGCTGGTGGGAGAGTCCTGGTTAGAGGGAAACCCTAGTAGCCGACGGTAGGTTGGTGGCATCCAGCGTGGGAAGATCACAGCCATCTCCCGAGGCAAAACGTACATTTCACTAACGAGACTAATGACCAAAGCAGACGCGCCCGGAAACACGAAAAAAAAACAAAAACGAAATCGCACTACTCTGAGCAAAGAGGAGGAAGGGCGGCTTGAAGGCGCCTTTCCGTCTCCTCACTGCAACCTCTATGCTATCGACGTGAGTACCGCCCGAACCTATACAACCTGGGAGGGGGTTCATGTTTTCCGTCTGCATTTCTGTATGTGGGATCTGGAGCATTCCGAAGAACTCCCTTCGCCCAATTCTGCCAACACGGCGCTTAGCATCACCTACTCACTGTTTCCACCTTAAAGCTAACGATGTGAGTGCCGCCGTGAAATTCTGGGTTCGGGTATTGGTTTACCACCAGACACCATCCCCACCTCCACGGTCATGATTCCCACCTGTGCGCTGGTAAAGGGACTTGAACACTAGGTCGTCCTGCCTTCTTTGCCAATGGACAACAGTCACCCGGTTAATCAACACATCAAGCACTGGTGTTCTGCAGGTACGCGAAATTTCTTTGACCGCGTCTAAATATGACCTGTCAAACAGCAGTGTATAATGAGTTTACGATCACTAATAAGAGGACAAATGCCACATGAATGAATTTCCTTGTGTGAATGACTACTAGTCTGTCCGGGAGACGCCGCCTCCTAGGCCCAGGTTTTGTCCACCATTCTTCCTCGAGGAAAATGCGAAATGGGAATTTGCCCTGAAGAAGGTCGCAGAATGGTGGACGAAACGTTGGTACCTGTGCCTGGGACGCGGTATCTGTCGGACAGCAAAGAAGCTACTGACTCAAGCCGCGCTCTCATTCGCTATGTGAAATGTCCCACCGCATGTTTATTGACAAAAAGTAACAATCTTCGCGTTGCCCTGGATAGAAGTTTGTAACCTTTATTCCGAGACGTGGCTCGTCTGCCGAGTGGGGCGCGTGGGGGTGGGGGGTGCGCGTACGCGAGGGGTCGTCGGCCGCCGCGCGCCGTCTGCGCATGCGCCGTGACCCCGCGGGGCGTCGACCGCGCCGCGCCGGATCGAAGCGGCGCCCTCCCCACGCACCGCCCAGACACCGCACGCACGCGCCGCGCAGCCCCTGCCGCACACACTCCCCTTCCGGCTTCCGGCATTGCGATACACCCCTCGGCATTATGGCACTACGTTATGGAACGACGATGGGTATTAATACTCGAGTGTGATATTACGATACGAGTGAAGTACGAACGAGTTTAGTAAACTTCACACGAGTGTATTAATACCCATTACATCGAGTTTCATACGGTACTTTTTCTACGACGTATGGTAACTTTTATAAATTATACTTTGACATTGAATCCTGGCAGTTGGCAGGCATGATTCAGCCAAGGTCACCTAGCGGCCAGCTACCTTCCTGCTGCCGGTGGCTTTGGTTCACCAGTCCGCCTGCGAGAGAACAAAAGTTGCGTCAATAATTTCGGTTTCGCTTTTTCTCCTATTTCTGGAGGTGCCAACTCATTCTCTGATTCACTAGACATTGCATACTAAAGAAATTGGCAGTTTTTAAGGACACGGCAGCAATATATAACACAAAATAACTCGCGTTCTGATCTTAACGTCAGTCAAATGTTCCCTCTACCACTACCACTGTGCTAGTCAAATAGGATCAAAGTAATATTGCGATCCAATTTCTTTTAATAATATTCCACGGAAAAATTTCGAATTATAAAATAAATTAAAACTGACACTCATAATATAATATTAAACGCAATTTTAATGTACACTATCGAACAACACATTCATTATAAAGATTCTCAAATATTAATGAAGTGTCAAAACTTGGTTTGTAAACTTCTCTGTGATTGGTCAAGAACCTGTATTATAATGAAATCTGTATCGTAATGAGTATCGTTATGCAACGGGTTGCAGCAATCAAATGGCAGAATTATGCAATGGAAGTAGAAAAATAACCATTTACTTTATTTGCACAATACTTATTAACAGACAAGCAATTCAACATTAATCACAAGTATTATAATTTTAATAAATAACTTTAATTAATATTTTGTAGAGCTTTTATTCATTCGACGTCAGGTTAGGCTTTGCATTTCGATAGGACCCATATTTGACCTTACACTAGGCACCAACACACTTGCGGGCTCCTCTGCTCTGGGGTCAGCAGAACGCGAGGCCCTCCGCGACAACACATACATACAAAGACAAGGGCCAATATGGGACTCAAATCTGTGACCCTTCGGAGTGAAGCACTGAGTCGGTGCACGCTCCTAGCCACCGCGACCATCCACGTGGTATAAATATTATAAAGTTTCTAAAGCGGATCGAGGAAATTTGAACATCTTCAGCTGAAATTGATCTGGGCTGTCCGGGTGACGCCGCGTCGAAGGCTGAGGTGCCGACGTTTCGACTGACATATCGTGGTCCTCTTCAGGGCTGTGTCTTCTTCACAGACCTCTGGCCGCGGAAGCCTACGATATCATTCAGCTGAAATTCCTGCGTTATTATGGATCGCTGTAGGAAGTGTTGAGGCGTCGGTAATCTAGATTTAGGAATGAGGATTCCGAGCGCAACATCGCCTCCTGGAAGCACCCGTCGCCGCAGTGTTGCCACCCCCCACCCCCAGAGGCCGTACCGGTAGCGGTAGCTCAGTGCATCAACTGATGTCACTGCAGCGCCTCTGACCGGGAGGTCCTAGGTGCGAGTCCTGACGGCGGCAGGATTTTCGACACTAGCTTTTCAGCTAGGTCGAATTCAGACGCTGTCTGGAGGAGAATTCTAGCGGCCGGCTGCTCTGATCGGTAGTTTTCCGTGGTTTCTCCGATCAACACCAGGCGAAAGCCGGAGCAGTACCCTACGAAGCAGGCCACGGACCGCGCGCGATCTGTCCTTCCTCTTCCCTGTCCTATCCTCTCCTCTTACGCACACACTTACACTAACATGCACTACACTACCACATATCCCGGGAGACCGGTCGGGAGGTTAGAGCTTGTCCCGGCTGGGGCGGTGCCCCGCTGGTGGGAGAGTCCTGGTTAGGGGAAAACCCCGCTAGCCGACGGTAGGTCGGTGCCGGATCTCGCCATCCAGCGGGGAAAGATCACTGCCATCTCCCGAGAAAAACATGCACTACACTAACGGGACTAATGACCAGAGCAGTTGACGCGCCCGGAAACATGGTATAATCTAAATGCAATTATTAAATAATTCACTAAGTTTGTTTTTTTTTAATTCAAATTGTATGTATTAGGAAATAAGAATTCATCGTTTAAACAATTTCTTCTATGGGTATTAGTTGCAATGAAGTAATTTTCAGTTCGAAACATTTGATTTCTAAACGGAATTTGAAGATTTCTAAGTTATCAGCGTGGTCTGAAGATCCAGAATCCGCACAGAGGTTAGTTCTAATTAAGTTACGATTTCCGGGGTTCATTCATTAGTCACCCGTAAGGTGGGTGTGGAAAACGAGCGGTCTGCCCAATCGAAATGGGTCATAGACGTCGACGGTTTCAAAACATCGACTTCTTTAGCAGCGATTTTTTGAAGCGGATGTATTTTACATCGATGTTTTCTGTTCGCGGCGTGGCCCGTGGTCTGGTGATCATTAGAGACCGGATTTTGTAATTACATATTTTTTGTCTTTCTACTTGCCGCTCTCAAAATGTTAATCTTGTCGAACTGTCGCCGTACTAACACAATAACCTATTTTTCATTACGTATTTTTACATATTTGGCATTTTTAAATTACAAATTTTAGATATTTTGCTGTTTTCACAAAATCTTTTTAATTTTAAATCAATATTTCTTCTTGATTGTCAATATATGTTTGCAAATAAAAGTATCCAAAGTTTTTAATGACAATCATTTATTTCAGTTATCCTAGTTTTGTAACTGTTAGAGAGTGAGTTAATTTTGTAATGTTTCCTCGATGGTTCTACTGCAGAGGTAATTCAATAGGATACTTGTTCCCTCACTATGCACCTGATGATGTAACAAAAATTGTTACGAAACGTTGTGCAATTGCTGAAATAAATGATTGTCATTAAAAACTTTGGATACTTTTATTTTCTTTTTTATTCTATCAATTTTCTTACATATTTTATGTAAAAAAAATATTTTTAAAAAATTCAGCAATTTTTCGTATATTATTTCTGCATGCCACTGCATCCTACTCGAGGTGCGCTCATGAAGACGCGGTCGGATATCCTCACAGTGCGGCGCGCCTGGTTCAGATATTTCAGTGTCGGGAAGTGCACGTCAGCGACAGATCATTGTCACCTTTAGGTATGAAAAGTGTCATTGACGCCGCGTTTATCGACCTTTAACCTTAATTTCCAAGCAACTCGGTGATTGCCGTCATGAAATACTTCGAAGAAAATATTCCATGCTGCAGTGATTGTTAGCTGGTTCTAAATATCGCCAGTGTGTACGATGGCTTCTATTGGTTCTGGTCTGGCTGCTTAACAACATTCTTGGATAACAATTTCTGATAGTTTTGGCAGCGATGGTGAAAGTTGTATGGTGCAAGTGCGCTTCAACTAGTGCTTTCGAAATGAAATTTAAAACGCTTGCATTGGTTTTAAAATTTGTTTAGGAAACTTTTTATAAAAGTAAGTTCGTATTATGTAAAAAAGTTCTATAATTAGAGAATTTTAATATTACATATTATGTCCGATTTTACATATTTATTACATATTCTTACTGTTTTCATTACATATTTATGTACGTATTTTGACGTTTCATACTGCATATTTTTCCGGTCTCTAGTGAACAGAGAGCGCGCCTTCCACTGCTGGCGGTGCCAGAGGCCATTTCAAGAGGAATTTACGGTGGACGAAGCGGGTACCCTGCAGGTCTACTGTCGGGCACTCTACTTTCCCCTGCCAACATGCATTCCTCTGGTACGCTCCATGTAGTCCTACCCCAATCCATCATGAACCATCACCCTGCTGAGAATCCGAGAAGCGATAACCGAGGCACTATTTTTTTTAAATTATTTTTTGTTATTTGATTGCTTTGGTACATAGATCAGTTCCTATAAAACTACACATATGCAGTGATGGTTTAACTTATTACACTTAACCCAACCTAACTCTAATACAGTGGTTGAGGAAACCATGATGGCACCTCGTAGATATTATTCTAGGTCTGAAAATATTTTACAAAATATGTGGAATGGATATTTATTTTTGATGCGTGTGGGATGAGTGGGGTTTTTACAGAGGTTGACGGGATAATGTTTAATATGGTGAATATTAGAGAAGAATTTATGGGATAGGTAAGTAATGTGGTGAATGATGAGGTCGACGTTGAATTCATTATGTAATTGATGATTTGATATGAACCAGAGTGCATTAGTGATGGTACGTAGGAATTGGTTCTGTACTATTTGAATTTTGTTGATGTTTGTTTTTGCAGCATTAATCCATGCTGGACAGGCATAGAGAAGAGGCGGTCTGATTGTTTTGTAGAGTATTGTTGCTGTTTTGTATGGAAGGTATTTATTGGTATTTATTGGAAGGTATTTTGTATGGAAGGTATTATGTAACTTCATTTTCTGTGCACGTCTTCTAGAATTCAGTGGGAAATGCAATTATTCAAATTATCGTTTCCATGTTGTCGCGGCAGGAAGTATTATTCCGAAGGACAACATGGATAAGAGCCAAAATGTATTGCCTTTTTATCCTTGAAAATAGATTTTATTACTTTTTTTTTCAATTTTAAGTAGTATATGACTTAGTGTAGGGATCACAGAATTTACTTTTCCCCATAGCACGTCATTCGCAGTTTGTAACTGCTTTTTTGACGTAAAATAAATAAATAAAAATAAATATTCCTATTAATTAGTGATTTTAGTTGATGAAGTTTGTTTTTAGTTTGAATTATTTTGGTGTCTATGTGTTGTTTCCAATTCAGTCTGGTGTCCAAGTGCAGTCCTAAATATTTAATGGGTTAATTTGGGGGGTACCATGGGATGGGCTCGTTATTTAACGTTAATATGTTTGGTGAAGTGTATGGCCTTAAAGAAAAAAAATTGCTGCCGTTTTGTTTGGGTTTAGTTTTATTTTTAATTTGGATGACCAACTTTCTATTGGGTTTAGATATATTTGTATGTTGTTTTTAATGTTAATTAGAGAGTGATTGGAAGCGAATATAAGGGTGTCGTCTGCAAACTACTGTTTTTACTGTTGGATGTTGGGGGATGTCTGCTACATAGAGATTGAACAGTGTGGGTGAGAGGGGGGATTCTTGTGGTAATCCTGCTTTGATTAACAACCGAGGCACTAGATGAGAACGGCAATGGCTAGCTCAGCGAAGACCCGCCTGGCGAACTAGAGAGGAGGCAAATGGTGCGAGGTGGGGACGCTCCCTCCGATGATTCTAGTTACCACGATAGGGATAAATGGATGCCAGGTGGGGCGAGGGGTCGATTTCCTAGGATTGATTGATTGATTTTTTGGTTTTTTTCGGGCGATCCAACTGCTTCGCCCATTAGTCCCGTTAGTGTAGTGCATGTTTTTTTTTCTCTCGGGAGGTGGCGGTGATCTTCCCCCGCTGGATGGCGAGATCTGGCGCCGGTCTACCGTCGGCTAGTGGGGTTTCCCCCTAATCAGGACTCTCCCTCCAGCGGGGCACCGCCCCAGCCGGGACAAGCTCTAAGCTCCCGACGGAGTATGTGGTAGTGTGGTGCATGTTAGTGTGTGCGTGTGAAAGAGGAGAAGAGAGGACAAAGTAGAGGAAGGACAGATCGCGCGCGGTCCGTGGCCCGTTTGGTAGGGCACTGCTCCGGCATTCGCCTGGTGTTGATCGGAGAAACCACGGAAAACTACCGATCAGGGCAGCCGGCCACTAGAATTCTCCTCCAGACAGCGACTGAATTCGACCTAGCTGAAGAGCTAGTGTCGAAATCCTGCCTCAGATCGAACCTAGGACCTCCCGGACAGAAGCGCTGCAGTGACATCAGTTGATGCACTGAGCTACCGCTCCCGGTGAGTTTCGTAGGAGATGACACCAGGAGCGAAAAACAGAGTTGAGTTTTCACTGATGAGACTAATTGCCACAGAAGCTGACGTGCACGGCAACATCTCTCAATAAATAAATAAATAAATAAATAGAGCAATAAATCCTTCCCCGCGCGATGATTAATAAGATGTTACTAAATCTCTTTTAAAATCATCGATGGTTTTGGGGGGGGACGTATTATTAGATTGGAATTTTTAATTCTGAAGCCGAGGAAGGTGGCTCAGGGCATCACTCCTTCCTTGTCCTATCCTCTCCCCTTACACACACACACACACACACACACACACAACACACACACACACACACACACTTACATTCGCTACACTACCACATATTCCGGGAGATCGGTCGGGAGCTTAGAGCTTGTCCCGGCTGGGGCGGTGTCCCGCTGGTGGGAGATACCAGGCTGAGGAAAACCCCGCTTGCCGACGGTAGGTCGGCGCCGGATCTCACCATTCAGCGGGGTATCACAGCCCCTTCCCGCGCTAAAAATGCACTACACTTACGGGAAAAATTCCCTTGTCGGTTGACGCGCCCGGTATCCCTAAACAAGCAACCAACCAATTAGTTGCGACCTCGGGTGTGCTGTAGTGAAGGGCGTCTATGGAGGGGCGTGGCGCGCCTCTGGCCGTCCGCCGCCCCGCCCTTGCCCTTGCCCTTGCCCTTGCCCCCCCCCCTCCCCCCCGGGCCCCGGCCACTCCACCAGACACATGCCCACCTCTCACTTCCCCACAAGAGGGACTCTCACGCATTTCAACAAGTGCTGCCACAACAGCGTATATTTTCTCGTATTGTTTGGAACTATTATCTAATACATAAAAGTCAATGTTTCTTGGTTTGTTCGTATTTTATGCGCTGACGTAACTCTCAGCTGATTGCGTTAAAACTTTGTCAACTTATTGCTTGCACTTGCGCGAAGAATATAGGTATAGCACAACGTGAATGTGCGTATGTCTGTCGCACACAGAAGCGCGTTGATAACTGTTTAATGCGTTTGTGATAACTCAAGCGCCCCTGAACAGAAACTCTACGCAACGTAGCAATTGATGAAGCGCTTTTTGAAAAGTTTCCACTGTGTTCATCATACACATCAGAAATGCAGGCATGAATTTGACCTCCTTAACTAATGGTATTCCTAACTAATCCTCCCTAACTAATTAACTAATGGTATTTGTAAACTTCATTAATTTAGTAAGTTGTATTATTATATCAGTTATTATTTGATTATTATTGATAGTTTTATTGCTATTATTATTGTGTTAATTACTATTAAATGCGTTCCGGTTCTAAATATATAATTATATTCAAAGTGGTATTGTATTGAAGTGTTGTGACGTGTTGTGCAATGTAGTGCAATATAGAAGTAGAAAGAGAAGTGAATTTCAAATGTTGTGAAGTGAAGTGAAGTGAAAGTGAAGTGTAATTAAAAAGTCGTGTAATTTTTATTTTTTAAAAAAATTTTTTAATATTATTATTATTATTATTATTATTATTATTATTATTATGTCTTTAAAGAATTTAATGTTACGTTGTTAAGTAATTTAAAGTTAATATTAGTAATATGTTAATTGTAGAGTTCTGCCACCAGGTTGTATATACCTATCTGCAGAATAATAAATATCTATCTATCTATGTATCTCTCTATCTATCCTGAGACTCCTTTCACTGTCAAAAAGGCCCTGCACCTCGCTGTTCCTTTCCCGACCACTGAGTGGTGTCGGATGCGCACAGACTTGTTGTCCCACTTCGGAAACGTCTAACAAACAGAAGAGCGTCGAACGTTCGCGCTGTTCTTTTCTGAATCCGAATAGAGAGCACTTCTATGCATCTACCAATCCGTTGTACACACTTCCGAGCCGTGCTTGTTGTACAGTCTGCCTCGTTTTCGTGTGACCCTGACCCTCATAGATGCAAGAATGCAAAACTTACGCCTATCTAAATTAGCTGCAATACGTTGAGAGTTCGAGTCTCGCGACTAGCATGCAAGAGTTGAAATTGCACACAGTGATGAGTATTAACTTAAATTACACACAGTATGGGCACAAACCACCACGAATCCCATTTAATGACGTAAATCGTCATTCCTCAGTGCGTAGAAACAGCAAACGCTTCGAGTCCCGAAGGTGGCATGTTCTTTTACTCTAGCCATATATATATATATATATATATATATATATATATATATATATATATATATATATATATGAGAGAGAGAGAGAGAGTGTGTGTTCTCCATGGTTTCTCCGATCAACACCGGGCGAATGCCGCAGCAGTATTCTAAGCAGTATTCCAGGGAGACCGGTCGGGAGCTTAGAGCTTGTCCCGGCTGGGGTGGTGCCCCGTTGGTGGGAGAGTCCTGGTTAGGGGGAAACCCCACTAGCCGACGGTAGGTCGGCGCCGGATCTCGCCATCCAGCGGGGAAAGATCACCGCCATCTCCCGAGAAAAAACATGCACTACACAAACGGGACTAATGACCAAAACTAATGACCATATATTTACACACCACACACACACACAATATATATATATATATATATATATATATATATATATGTGTGTGTGTGTGTGTGTGTGTGTGTGTGTGTGTGTGTGTCGGAGAAGAACTCTTACAAACGGGTATGGACGGCACGCGATATTTTCTTCTTCTTCCTTGTGCTATCCTCTCCCGTCCCTTACACTTACCAGCACTAAACTGCAGTGATATGTCTAAACTGTAATGCGTACAAGACGGAAACCATCCTTAATCGGAAAATGTATGTGGCCCGTGAAGTTAAATGGCATTTTACACAGCAGAAAACAGAACCTCTCCAACGCGGAAACTGATCGGCTTTTCATGTCCCGCAGAGAAAAAATCATTATAAAGCGGAATTCCTGTGCGTTTAATGCAATTGGTGGAGAGATGCGAGATGTTCTTAATAAAATGAATGCGTCTCCAAGCCTGTTTTAATCTCTCTATCCCTGTGAAACGCGATTTTGTCGTGGCAGCCGGACATTGAAGGAGCGGAGCTTTAGCTGTCAGTTTAGAATTCCACCTTGTGGTCGCTTGTCTCTCAAGGCGTAAGCCACAGTGAATTCCTCTTCCGAGCCGTGGGAAGGTGTACGGGCATGGCTTCAATTCATATGTCTCACTGCCCATGATGAAAATCATAACCCCTCGACCAGATACGCATTGCTCAACGCCATGCGAGATATCAAGTCATAGTACCGGGTTGTGGCGCATTGCGCGTTGAAAGAGTCAGCAAGCTGTCTGAATATAGCCACTAGGCAATACGGTGTTTCAACTCAGAAGAAGATTTATTGGTGATTTCTTCCATAAATACGTTAAATGCTAATGTATTTGGAAAATTATAGTAAAGTGATGTACTTTACTATTATTCTGGGTGTAAGAACGTCAATATCACAAGTATCATAAAATAGACAACCTTGCGTAAAACGGAATCCTCCCTAAACAGGAATCTTTTGCGCCCCGATCGATTTCGGATTAGACAGATTTTACTTACTACACTTGTCGGCGAGTAGGAAGACGGTCAATGAGTCGCAAGTCAACGAGTAGGACGGTCGATATATGAAATTAAAACATCCAAGAGAGCCAGTGCGAAAGCGAGGGCTAGAACGCGTTCCAGGGCGAGGACAAGAAGGGGCTGAGGCAGAACCCTAAGGGGCTGCAAACGAAAGTTGGAGTGCGGGTACCGGAGGCGGACGCCAGGGGGTCCATTGCAGCACCCGGTGGCGAAGTGCTCCCATCAACACCCACGCAAGCACACACTTTCTACCTCACGGGGCGAAAGCACGCTGCTGAGTTACGTGCACTGTCACGACCCATTTTCTAATTCCATATTTGCCCCTTAGGAGTGGAGATGATTCTTTGACCCCTGTGAATAAGCTGATAAGTAAAAAAAAACTTAATTTTACAGAGGAGCAAAAAACAACTTTAAAATAATGCTGTAAATAAGGGATTTATGATATTCAAACAAAACCTATTTGAAAATAGTTCAGTTTGAATATATCCTTCGTCTGAATATCATTAATCCCTGATTTGTTGAACGTTGGTTTTTGCTCTCCTGTAAAATTAAGTGTTTAGGACTTTTCAGCTTATTCACCGGGATCACAGAATTAATGGCGAATGTATCAAACGAGACCCTGGAGTCTTGTGTGCTTCTCGTCGATCGAAGTTACCGCTCTGCCTCCCCTCCCCCCTACTCCGAAAGGAATGAGAAGTATTTGGATGGGAGGGGCGAGAGGTGCCAGGATCGAGACCGGACGTTGGCAGGATTTTCGCCACTATTTACGTGATTTGGTCGAATTCTGCTACATGCCAAAAGACCAATTGAGAGCTAAGACTTGTCAGGCTGGGGTGGTACCCAGCTGCTGGGAGATACCTGGCCTGGATAAATTCCGCCAAGCCGACACAGATCGGCGCCGGATCTCACCACCCAGTGGGAGAAGACCATCGCCACCTGCCACGTACACCACATGTACGGGATTAATGACAGCAGTTGCGCACAAGGAATAACTAAAGAATCGGCGCCGGATCTCACCACCCAGTGGGAGAAGACCATCGCCACCTCTCACGTACACCACACGTACGGGATTAATGACAGCAGTTGCGCACAGGGAATAACTAAAGAATCAAACGAGTGGCGGAATCGAATGACTGATGTTTTCAGGAATGACTAGCCTTCTACAAAATGGTTCTGTTCTCAAAGTACAACAAAACATGTGTTATAGTAATTCAAGCCCCAGGCTTGCAAGGATCTGTAAGAGAGAAAGAGAGAGGAGGAGAGCGAGGAGAGAGAGGAGGAGAGAGGGAGAGAGGAGGAGAAGAAGAGAGACAGAAGAGAGGAGTCAGAAGAGAGGAAAGGGAGGAGAGGAGAGAGGGAGGGAAGGGGGGGAGGGGAGAAGGAGAGTGACAGATGAGACAGAGAGGAGATGAAAATGAGACAGAGAGGAGAGTGAAAGATGAGAAAAGAGAATAGTGAGAGAGGGAGGGGGGAGGAGAGGGAAGACGAAAGAGATGACAGAGACGAGAGAGAGGAGGGAGGAGTGATAGAAGAAATAGGAGAGAGAGGAGGATATATATATATGAGAGAGAGAGAGAGAGTCCCAAGACACCAATATTGCACAAATAATGGCACCTAAAATTTTAAGAGAATATCTCCTTTGTATTATATTTTATTCTCGTTTCCACTGCTTCGCATTCGCACTTGGAGCATATGTAACAAATTCTCTTCAGTACATTGCGCCTGGGAATCGTTTCATCAGTTTGTGTTTTCCTTTCGCCAGTTCCTCTTCCCTTTGGGCGCATTTGCAGAGGGCGAAAGTAACCGCCCCTTTCGCCTCGGGGTTGGGAACTCCCCTCCCCACGCGCTCGCGCGAGGAGGACCCGCACTAACGTCGACTTTCCAGTAGCGCTCCGGGAGAGGTGGCTCAGGGCAACGGATGTCGCTGCAGTGCCTCTCACCGGGAGGTCCTAGCTTCCAGTCCCAATTTTCGACACTAGATAAATAGCTAAGTGGAATTAAAACGTTGACTGGAGGAGAATTCTAGCGGCCGGCTGCTCTGATCGGTAGTTTTCCGTGGTTTCTCCGATCAACACCAGGCGAATGCCGGAGCAGTACCCTACCAAACGGGCCACGGACCGCGCGCGATCTGTCCTTCCTCTTCCTTGTCCTATCCTCTCCCTTTACACACACACTTACACAAACATTGTCTACACTACCACATATTCCGGAAGACCGGTCGGGAGCTTAAGCTTTAAAGCTTGTCCCGGCTGGGGCGGTGCCTCGCTGGTGGGAGATATCTGGTTGGAGAAAGTCCTGCTAGTCAACGGTAGGTCGGCGTTGGATCTCGCCATCCAGTGCGGGAAGATCACAGCCACCTCGATGAAAAACGGCAACGGCCCGCGCGCTATATCTCTCCTGCTTTCCTGTCCTATTCTCACTCCTTAAACACACACTAACATGCACTACACTACCACACATGCTGGGAGAACGGTTTGGAGCTTGTAGTTTTGACCCGGCTGGGACGGTGTTCCGCTGAAGGGAGATACCTGGTCGGAGAAAACCCCCGATAGTCGACGGTAGGTTGGCGCCGAATCTCGCATCCAGCAGGGGGAAGATCTCCGCCATCTTCCGGGGGAAACAGGCACTACACTTTCTGGACCAACGACATTAGCAGTCGACGCGCCCGAAATCACTATCAATCAACCAATCAATCAATCCCTTCCCCTCCTTTAGGAGGCGATGCACTAACTTGTTGCGCGACGTTCGAGCAGCACCCTATACGCACGCTCTCTTTGATTGATTGATTATTTTGCGTTTGCTGGCGCATCAAAGGCTAGGGTCATTCGCCCTGTAAGTTACTGATGGCAAATTTTATCAAACCATCGATACATGGATATTGCGATAAATCACCAAAACGTTTTCGATGTCGATAGAAAAGATCGATAATTAAAATATCGATGTTTTAAATCTAATAAAACAGATGGCATTTCCCATCCTCTTTCTATTTTTAATTAGAGTACTTAAATAATTTTTTCATTGTTTTGTAACTTTTACTTAATACGAGTAATAAAAATGTTTATTGAATGTAAAGAATGAAAATTTTAAAAAAAATAAAGGACATCATCCTTTTCTATTATTTCACTTATTCACTTTCAGGCACATCGCCGAAGTAAACGTCTTGTGACTACTTATTTTCCTTCATTTTGTGCTACAATCCGATGTAGCTCTTGGCCTGCGCAAGTATGGAAACGGAGACAAACGATGACATAATAGGCAGGCACATTTACTTCGCTCCTGAATGACAGAAACGCGCTTGTCTACGTCAGAGCTCACGGACATCTAAAAAACTCCAGCGTTATATACGGCAAGAAATGTGGGAATTACTCTATGAAGGGTAACATATGAACATCACTAAGGTGATGGCATTCCAAGAGCTAGTGATGAAGCAATTTACAAAGGAGCTAACTGCCAATGAACTCACAGACAAAAGGAGTGCATGGATGTAACCTGCAGTATTGTTATTGATTCAGTGGTGAGGTGTAGTTGACATTTACATAATTGGAATGATTGAAGGCGTTGTCATTGTCAACAATAGTATTTATTTCACAAATAGCAGCTTTCGATGGCTTAGCCATCATCATCAGTTTTCTGCTGTCTGGGAGCCACTTTTGTCACTGTCTGGGAGCAGTCCTGTTTTTGTGGCTCCCAGACAGCAGAAAACTGATGATGATGATGGCTAAGCCATCGAAAGCTGCTATTTGTGAAATAAATACTATTGTTGACAATGACAACGCCTTCAATCATTCCAATAATGCAGTATTGTTGCCAGCAGTGGCCAAGCAGTAGCTGCCAAAGCGGTATCTGCTTATAGAAATCTCTCAATAATTTAAGGAGTGGATTTCCATCTGTCCTGGCGAAGCGAGTGGGGGAGATGGGCGGTTCCCCTCGTAACCCAATCGCCGCAGGGGATGTGGGGGACGGAAGCCGTGGGCTGCATCTCCGGTTTCGCCCCCACCCCTTCACGCACTTGTAGGGCGCGTCGCCCCGCCCCCCAACACCGCACACACACACACACACACACACGCGGCCTACTTCGCTCCTCTCACCTTACGCCTCATTCACAATGCAGACTTAAACGTAACGTCATGCTGTAAACTTAGCCGCAAAATTTACACGTAAAAACAAGCATTCACAACGACGAACGTAAGCTAGAACGTAAGTTTCACCTGATCCAATCAGAATTCAACGTACTGAAATTTGATCGATTCGTTTCTAGCACGGTGGAAAAATCTTTCCACCATAGTTTCTAGCTTTGTCTTCGACATTTCTATCGGTTTTATATATATATATATATATATATATATATATATATATATATATATTGTGACATACCGATATGTCACGTTAAAATAAATTAACATTTATTTGGAGACAATATGGTGGAACATGCATTACGAAATATCACGAGAGCTAGAGCATAGCAACGACCGTGAATAAACAATGTAGTTTTTGTTTTTTCTAAATGCATTAAGAGATGGGTTGATGCCGAAAGTAGAAACTTTGGGATTGGGCGAAGAAGTTTAGACGGTCAAATGTTATGAAAAAAATGAAGGTAGTTTAATACGAAGTCTTCGAGGGATGAATCATGCAGGAAGATTTCATTCTGGTCGGAAACGCGCTTCTGAACTGATCGTAGATATTTTCATGTGGAAGCAATATTGAAGTATAAATAGGAACTTTGTCGGGAGTGGTAATCAAGTTCGGGACTATGTCATAGGACGTAATCGGGACTGGTAATTTTGGATAGTTTGAGACCAGCTTGGATAGGGCAGAAGAGGGTTTAGTGGAACTTTGGAGTACGGCAAGCTCGCAAGATATTTCGACTGGGAAGTCTACGAGGGACATCAACGAAGAATAGATAAGTTAACCGCGGTGTAAAATTGTAAATTGAAAGAGATCTTGATCAAAGGCCTAACTTAAATTCATTAAATTGTTTGATAAAAAGGTAGAAATAAACGTTGTTAAATATTGTTCTTTAGAAAAGAAAGTGATTTTTCATTTAGTCAATCCAAACAGAAATGAACTAGGAATAGAATCATTCTATTTCAGATTCCCAGCTGCGCTGTATAGTCGGCGGATCCTATAATCCATTACAGAGGTAATAAGGATTATAAAATATATCGTGACCCATTGACCCAGCAAGCCGGACGCTAAGATCTTTAGCAGATATAGATGTAGAGAGAGAGGAAAATTTTGGTATATCTCAATATATATATATATATATATATATATATATATATATATAATATATATAATATATATATATGCGAGTAGCTGTTGCAGAAGTGCTCGCATTTCCTTCAACGTATCAACAATTCTCTCGTACCAAATTCACCAGTAATTCGTCGAACATAGTTAATTCGCCCTGTCAAATTAAAGTCACAATAAAAATTGCCCAAATTCTTCTTTGAATTCCCAAAACGAATCAAAACCGTTTGCAAACTAGTTTTCTACATTACAATAACAAATTGACATAACCACAAACTCCTCAACACAATCTGGAATCGACCTTCCGCGCTGCTCTCTGATTGGTGTTCGGTAAATTCCGACGTAAACAACGTAAAAGCTTGTGAACTCATTAATTTACGGACTTACGTCACTTACGTCAAGGATTGTGAATGGTCTCGCTTAGTAACTCATTTGCAGGTTTTGCGGCTACGTTACGTTTACGTTTAAGTTTGCACTGTGAACGAGGCCTTAAAGCGTAGCGCAAAACGTCAACACACAATCGCTCGATCTGCGTAGGAATGGAAACTGGATATAGAAATTGAAATAGGAAGTAGGAAAATGGAAATTGACAATGGAACTGCAAGGATGGAGTGTGCTGCTAGCGTCGAATTACCGCAATGCCTAATCCCGTTGATTAGCATTTGTTCGACAAGATCTCACCATCAACATGTTGCGGCGTAGGAATACTGAGACAGCAGCACTCTCTGCCGCCAAAGTAGGGAACGAATTCCATTCATCCCGATAACGCGACTTGCATCGTGCCCGTTCACACTCTGTAATTGTGTGGTTGTATTGTGGTTTTTTGTATTCTACTTTGGTGTATTCTACCATTTTACATATTTCACAACTCAAAATTACACTTATCGAAAATACATTTTATTTCACTGAAAGCTGTGGCGAGTAGGAACAAGACGTAAAGAACAATGGCAGTTGCGTTCAAATGCCCAGAGGCGTCATTTATGTTGGAGGATCTTTCTCATTATGATCATTCACATGTTTTCCTTCTTGACTGACGATATATTTATTTATAAAGAGTTTAAAAAAAAAACAAAATGAAAAAACATGAGAACTAAATTTTTAAAGAAAAAGGTGAAGACCTCTAGTACATAAAAGTACATTTTTATCAATCTTAATTATCAAGGAAATTAAAATAAATTCACAAAAAATTGTATTTGTTACAAAAGCGTTTTTAACAAAACCTTAAAACCAGAGTTTTTTAAAATCCTGACACACTTGGAGTCTCCCCTGAGTTGGCTAAGAAGAGGCATTTGAAGAACGCACTAATTCGATGACTAGCAGAAAATTCAAAACACAGGTTACATTCTCAAGTTCGTAAACACGCAACGTAATTTCAGAAGGAAATGCTCCTTTACCCTTCATGACAAGCATTTGAAACCAGACTGGAGAGTTTCCTCAATGTGTCAAATGACAACAGGCTTTCCTTAACCCGTCGGCTTGTTGATATGCCACATCACACCACAGCGCTGACATTCAACTCCAGAGAAATAATGACTCGTACCTAACCGAACAGTTCACTGCGTAAGTAACCCGCCGACATTCAACTCCAGAGATATAATGACTCGTACCTAAACAAACAGTTCACTGCGTAAGTGGGGATGAGAGAAAATCACAAATTCTTTAGTAAAACGATCTCAAACTCCCAAATTTTTCATGAAACACCATTACATTAAAATTAGTTTATAAACATAAACGTTAATAGCAGGTATCCAGCAATTTTGGAAAGATTCTCGAATACCACAACAGACAAGCACATCATTAAAGCACATCACACATCCTCTGTATTTGGAACTAAAAATAAATTAAGATTTGCGATTTTAATAATGATAAGATCGCGTGAATGTGAAGTCTCAATCGTCTAATCTCAGAAAAGAACCTCCCACAAACGCCCTGCAAATATTCTTTCAAGGATATAGCTATTTCTATACATAGATGATCACACTTCTATTAACTAATTACAGAACTTAACTTTTCTTTATATGCACAGAACAAAGAAATACATAGTCAGCCCGGTGGCCGAGATCGCTAAGGCAGTAGTGTCGTAGTGATCTCGGACCGAAGGATCGCGGGTTCGAGTCCCGCCTCGGGCATGGTTGTATTTGTGTTCGTCCTTTCACCCCTTATCATCACCATATCGTTTCATCCACATAGTTACCATACCGTTAACAGCAATAGTGGTCGCTAATGACCTAGGATGTTGATGCGACCTTAAATAACAAATTAAAAAATAAAAAGGAATACATAGTGATTTTCTCATTTGGAACGGAAATACATAGTGCAATTTCCTCATATATCATCCGTAGCCTAAGTAATGAGGAGGGTACAAAACTAAAAATAATTAAGTTTATACATCGGCTAAAATATGCAATAATAATTGTAAAGAGTATATTATTATTACGTAATAACGCGTAAAGGGTGCATTACTTCAAAGGCAGGCTAAGTCAGGGCTTATGGCCCTGCTGAATTGACGCACCAGATAGCTTTCTTTAAACACTTTCTTTATTAACTCATAAACATTCAAAATATTCCAAAATTAGGTTTTAAAACAGCATATTCACATTATCATATTACTTTTGAATACATATGTTTATTATTTTATTGCTATTATTTATTTAATTTATTAACAGTGAAAACTGTGGACGACGTAGTATAGGGGGAAGTGAACTCTGTGCACATTTTCAAAATTCTGTAATCCCTACACTATCGTTTCGTCGTGCTCACAGGCTCTAAATTCATTGATCCAGCCCTGTATACACCGGTAACTTTTTAAAGAAACCCTTTCATACGTTTAAAGTCAAAGTGCAATTCGTCACGTCTGCGTGAAGTTCTCTTTCGAGACCTCATTTATGAGGATTAGTAGCGTGTGAGAGCCGCAAAAGGTATCTACTCTATTGAACAGAGTAGGAGGATAGACGATAAAGCTCAAACCGGGAGCGATGGCTTGGGGTATCAATTGATATCAGTGCAATCCCTCTGACCGGGAGGTCTTAGGTTCGAGTCAGGTTGTCAGCTAGATCGAATTCAGTCGCTGACCGAGGGAGAATTCTAGCGGCCAGTTGCTCTGATCGGTAGTTTTCCGTGGTTTCTCTGATCAACACCACGCGAATGCCGGAGCAGTACCCAAACCCGGACCGCGCGCGATCTTTCCTTCCTCTTCTTTGTCCTATCCTCTCCCCTTACACACATACTTACACTAATATGTACCACACTACCACATATTCCGGGAGGCCGGTCGGGAGCTTAGAGCTTGTTCCGGCTGGGGCGGTGACCCGCTGGTGGGAGAGTCCTGGTTAGGGGGAAACCCCACTAGCCGACGGTAGGTCGGCGCCGGATCTCGCCATCCGGCGGGGGAAGTCCACTGTCACCGCCCGAGAAAAACATGCACTTCACTTACGGGACGAACGACCCTGTTAGTTGACGCGCCGGGAATCGCTGCTCAATGAATAAAGCTGCAACTACCGCGTGCGAGTGCCGCCGTGGAGCGGGCAGGTGGGGGGCGGGGCAGCGGAGGCCAGGGCCGAGCGCTCGCCACTCGACGCGCCGCGCCCGAAATAACGCACGGCCACGGGCACGGCCGCGCACGCGAGCGTCGACCCCGCCCACCAGCGCTCGCGCCGCAGCACGTGCGCTCCACACACACACACACACACACACACCGGCGACGGCTCCACGGGGTTCCGCAGGGGTTGCGACACTGACCAGCTCCAACACAGCCGCTGCTGTCTGGAGCACAATTCTAGCGACCGGTCGTTTTCCGTGGTGTGGCCGATCAACACAACGCGAATGCCGGAGCAGTACCCTAACAAACGGGCCACGGACCGCGCGCGATCTTCCCTTCCTCTTCCTCATCTCGATCAGGTTTTTCGTCCAGTTTCCCTGATCCATTGAGCAAATGCTAAGATGGCCCCTTGTTTTGCTTCTGGACATAAATGTAACTTCATTTTCTGTGCACGTCTTCTAGAATTCAGTGGGGAATACAATTATTCAAATTATCGTTTCCATGTTGTCGCGGCAGGAAGTAATAAGAGCAAAAATGTATTGCTTATTTATCTTTGAAAATAGATTTTATTACATGCGAGTTTTTTTCTCCCTTTCAAAATTTAAAATTTGTTGCTTATTTATCCTTGAAAATAGATTTTATTACATGGGAGTTTTTTTTCTCCCTTTCAAAATTCAAAATTTAAGTAGTATATGACTTAGTGTAGGGATCACATAATTTTGAAAATGTGCACACAATTCACTTTTCCCCATAGCACGTCATACGCAGTTTTTAACTGTTTTTTGACGTAAAATAAATGTAAATAAATAAATAAATATAAATTCCTTGTCCTATCCTCCCCCTTACTTACACACACTTACACAGACACATGCACAGACCACACAGACGGGAGACCGGTCGGGAGCTTGTCCCGACTGGGGCGGTGATGGGTAAAATCTATAGGAGAGAAACTCCACAAGCTGTTGTGCAGATCTGCACCGAATCTCGCTATCCAGCGGGGGTGATAAAACGTAACACGTACAGGAGTAATGACCTTAGCAGTTGACGCGCCCGGAATCAGTGATAAACCAATTAATCAACGAGAATATTTACGTGCAAATGAGCTCAAAATTGAACTTATGAGAAACGCTCAAACGACATTATCTCAATTACGACTGAGAATTTTCCAATCAAAATTGGCGTATAAAAATAGGTTTCACTCTTCTACTGAACTCTTAAAGACAATTTCAATTTTACTATTACGAACCAAAAATTGAAATAAATATACGTGTTTTTTTTTCGATAAAACACTATTTCCTCAAAATGAATATTATTTAAAAGTAATCTCAACAGTTGATTTGGCTTATACGTGCGGCAAATATTGCTGTCGTACAACACTTTTTGTAGAGTTACTTGATTTCGATAAATCTATCGATTGGCGAGTGCTATGTTCATAGATTTTAATGGTAAAGTCACATTGCTTACGCAGCTCTAAGGTGACTGTGGGACAGCGCACTACCTTCCCATCGTGTGATTCCGGGTTCGTTTCCCCGTCGGAGCCAAAATAGACCCGTAGCCATCCTCTGCAATCGTCTCAGTTTCTGTAGCGTTGCGAGGAACTGAAGCTCAAGCTGGCGATGTTTGCTAGTTACCCTAAAGTACGTCACGCTCCCCTCATGTCGCTCTTAGTGAGCCCTCTCAATGAGCTCTTAGTGAGGGGTGCCCCCTCAAGCGTGACAATTAAACCAAATCCAGCCTTAGGGGACACCATTAGCTAGCAAGCAAAGTCAAACTGACGACCCAAAATACCTAATGCATACATGTACACTTTGTATACATTGTTGAGTTGGAAAAAAAATGGTGTTACAGTAATTAAAACATGTAGATTCAGTATAACAAAGCCGATTAAAAACCGCGTATGCATAAGAAGTTCAGTTTTAGTTATATTATCAGATTTATCAAATTATGTTACGTCATAACTCGTTTACAGTTGGTTGTTTGGGTGGGTAGTGATTCCGGGCGCGTCAACAGATTAGGTCATTAGTCCCGTAAGTGTAGTGCAAGTTTTTCCTCGAGAGATGGCGTAGACCTTGCCCCGCTGGATGGCGACATACCGTCGGCTAGCAGGGTAACAGTTGGTACGGTCAAGTGAATCGGCCTCGTATGATAGGGGCCCTGGGCAGATGGGCCAAAGTACGTGAACACTAAGGCTGTGGGTTCGAAACCCACACAAGTCATGAATGTTTGTTTTGAATGTTTCAGACGTGGGGGCATTCCGGGACCCTTTTGTATAATACAGTCTGGATTTGTATGCAAATCTTTTTTGCTTCTTCTAATTGTCACTTAGAAAATGATCATATTGTATATCCTTTCAGAGCATTCATGCTGTAAATCTGCCCATTTAGAGCACTCATGGCGAATTTCATTTCGCCTATTATGCTATATATAACTGTTATTGCATATTTCTGCATATTGAGAGCATTCTTTTGAAAAATGCTATTAATTTATTAAAATCAAAAATCTTTACAATTGGTGAAAACTATGGTTTATAGTTATCGTGGGTCATGGAACAGCTCACCAGTCACAATAAAGAAGTGAATACTTTTAGCTTCAAAACCGTTGCCAAGGGATGCAGACGAAGTGTACTTCGTTTGTACGGTTGATTGATTGATTTTTTCGTGTTTCCGGGCGCGTCAACTACTGTGGTCATTAGTCCCGTTAGTGTAGTGCATGTTTCTTTTTTTCTCGAGAGATAGCGGTAATCTTCCCCCGCTGGATAGCGAGATCCAGTGCCGACCGGGAGGTCCTAGGTTCGAGTCCTGACGGCGGCAGGATTTGCGACACTAGCTTTTCAGATAGGTCTAATTCTGTCGCTGTTTGGAGGACAATTCTAGCGACCGGCTGCTCTGATCGGTAGTCTTCCGTGGTTTCTCCGATCGACACCAGGCGAATGTCGGAGCAGTACCCTACCAAACGGGCCACGGACCGCGCGCTATCTGTCCTTCCTCTTCCTTGTCCTATCCTCTCCCCTTACACACACACTTACACTAACACTACACTACCACATATTCCGGGAAACCGGTCGGGAGCTTAGAGCTTCTCCCGACTGGGGCGGTGCCCCGTTGTTGAGAGAGTCCTGGTTAGGGGGTAACCCCACTAGCCGACGGTAGGTCGGCGCAGGATGTCGCCATCCAGCGGAGGAAGATCACCGCCACCTCCCGAGAAAAAAACATAAACTACACTAACGGGACTAATGACCGAAGCAGTTGAAGTGTCCGGAAACACGAAAAAACTCAATCAATCAAAAAAGCGACCAGCAGAAGTCCATGGCACGGATAGAAGGACGAAATCACCCCGCACCACGCAGTTGACCATCCTGCCACAAGAGAGCAGTATGGAATCAGTGAAAGTCGCCCTGAACGCTTTTATGTTTTAAGCCTCCCACAGACCGGCGCGGTAGATCCGCAGCGGATGCGGTCCGCGGAATTCGTGGCTAGACGCGTCCGCGGAATTCGTGGAACTGTTCACACCGGAGCGTCAATTATGAGTCAGCGGCGGTGACGGCTGGCAAGGTCGCTCGATCCAGAGGGGAGCGAAAACTCCCGAACACGGGCTGACTTCTCTATCTGCAGCGGAAGAAACGCGTCCGACTGCGTTACAAATTTCGCCGCCGATTAATCGCTGCCAATCCGTTGCCGCGATGCTCGCCTGCCGCGCAGGTCTGAATGTGCTCATAAGGCAACACGTGGCGCGAAACTTCCGCTGCGGCCAATCCGCGTGGGCTGCGGATCTTCCGCGTCGGTCTGTGGGAACCTTTATACATGAATTACAAGCAGGCGGGATTTAGATGTACACTGCCTGTTTCTCCTCACTGTGTCCCTCCACTATTAATAGCGTTTATCGACGCGAGGCTGACGTCAGCGAATTGCAGTTGTGTGTTCTTCGTTATCTCAAACGCAACACGCCCAACACTGCACATAGAGAAACAAGCATGATAGTCATGATTGAAGATGATACAGTCTGCATACTCTCCATGCAACTGAAGATACTGAATGTTTGTTCTCAACATGTCAATAGGAGTTCGCGTAGGTCCTGTAGAGTTGCTTTGCAGTAGCGCATACCAAAGTACATTTAACAGTATATTTATCGCCTTTCGGCTTGTTTGGTCACCTGAAGCGTCAATGCCGCTTTGAGGATCCTTAAACAAATGTCTGCAACTCTATACGCCAGTAAGGTCCAGAACCCACGTTTATCTCTTTCACCAAACTGAACCATTCCATTTAGTGGTTATTAAGTTTTGAGGTAAGAAAATTAAAAGAAATCACTAGCACAATGCCTTTTCCAGAAAACTTCGCGGGGAGTTGCATTTCAAATTAGAAACTGCGCATACTGTTCAGTTTGGGAGATTATAATTCAAATGACAGTATAAGGCAAGTTAAGACAAATTGCAGTGCATCTACACGATTTAGGAAAAGAAAGTATCACTCTCATTGCACCATTTTTCAGGAACGTATTTTGTGATTTTATTTACAATACTAAATGTAGCTATTCACAAATTGTGTCGTCTGCATCTCTGCATCGTCTGCATGTCAGTGGAAATAACACAAATTCTCTAATCGACTGCCTATTAAAACTCTTTTGACTGCCTAAAAAAATCTTTCATTCAAACCAAAAGATTTATGGAAAGTAAACAATGTTTGCAGGTTCCCCATTGTTTACAGCAAACCCCAACACATCTTTAAATCATCCCCGAGTTTCAAATATTATGATGAACCAGATAAGCAAACCCATTGGCGCTGTGTCTCAAATAAAACATCGGCTCTAAATAGTTTTCCTCCTTAGACAGAACTAGTATCGAAGATAACCGCATGCTAATTCTTGATTAGTGCACTGTTTCATTTGCTGTGATAATAACTGCTTCAACTATTTCTGCGACCATTGGGAATGCTTATTCCGTGTGCATTCTGTTTGGTCTAGAGTATATCCTGATACTTATGTCGAAATGAAATACAAAAGTGAGCGCCCCGACATTTTAAAATATTTGAAAGGAGATGGCGTGTCACGTGCAAATAAACATTGGGAGTGTTTGAGAACTTCGAAGGACTTCTGAAAATTCTTTCAAAATGTGCTGCTATCTATGAAAAACAGAACTAGTGGCGCTGGACACCAACGCTAGCATTTTTTCTAACTTTCATGATTTTCAAAACTTTAAAGTGTTGAACGTAAATGAGACCTGTGCCAGTTTTTAGGAATCGTTTACTTTATTTGTGGACAAAAAATTTAAAACAAAATTCGGAGCCATTTTGAGAATTTTAAAAATAAATTGCATTAAATTAAAAAAGAAGTTACGCAAACAATTTTTTTCCCAAAATATTCTTCAGCTTTAAAGATTCGATTTTTTAGATCAGATTTGATTTAAGACAAAAATCTTCATTTATCTTATATATTGCACTTTCAGAAATGTTGTTTTTTTGCAATTTTGAAAAATAAAGAGAGTTCACCGAAAATGGGAGCTGCACCAACTTGTTTACCGTCCTTTGATACATACGAGGAGACATTGTTTTAAAATTGGAGCGTTTTTTGAGAAATTATTTGTTTAAAAATTGTACATAGCTTGATTTCACGATGTCGTGGAACAAAAGATTTCATTAAGGAAAACTCTCCATCCACAATACTGTAGTGGTACAAAGACGCCGAAAAACTTTGAATTGTTGTAATTTTCAAAAACAAGGATTTCAAAGAACATGAGACCTGCGTGTTATTTTAAAGATTTCTTTATGCTCTTTAAAAACTCTTAATATATATCGATTTCCTTCTGATTCACTCTTGAACTGGTATGAACTGCTCCTCCTCTTCAACGGTAGTGGAGTCCGGTAAACTACGATCCAACCTGCCTGTATCTCGCGATCCGACAGCATTTTCGTCTTTTAGTTTTCCACCATCTCGTTAGGGCCTGTGCCCCCACTACTGATGAGTTTGCCCGCAGGCCATGTTTTCTCTTCACGGATGCCAGAGTAGCGCCCACACCGATCAGTGATGGTGGCGTCGTTTGAAATCCGTCTACGAGCTGTACTCGTGGCTCATTGCAAAGTCGCAAGCCTTTCACCACTGAGATCCGGGTTCGATTCCCGTCGAATCTCATGTGAAATTTGTTCCAACAAAACGAGTTCGGCTGCTTCACAAGGGCTAGTCCAAGCCCTGAGAAGTGTCCTAAACCCTACCCCTATCCTTATTCCTTCCTAATTCTGGCCGCTGGGTAGTGACGCAGGAGCGCGCGGTAGGAGGCGCGTACGCGGAGATGCTACCTGGCGGTCCTCTTGACAACCGACTATGACGAGACGCGACAGACAATGTTAACGGAGGATTACTCCATAAAACAAGCGCAGTAATGGGGAGGATTACTCCGAGAAGCGCAAAGCGCTCAACGCCCCCCAAGGGGCTTGGAGACGCGTTGCGTCGAAGTAGTCTCGCAGCAGGCATTGATTGACTGACCCTTGCCTTCTTCGATCTATTTTGGCTTGAATGGCCTGTGTGCCTGCTCTTGGGCTGCTTGAAACAGACCTTGAGGTCCCTTCCTTAAGGGAGCCGTCACGCGGGCAGCTGCACGTGACAGAGCCGACATGGAGCGCCGTCACAAAGCAACTTATTCCGCAATCCTGTACTCACTCTCTTTCTAGCCCCTCAGGCCTGTACACCAGCATATGCCGCCCTTCACGGCATCACTCTCTATCACACTAGGCACATGTCGTTCATGCTTTTCAATGTGTCGACAGGGTTACTCGATAAATCTCGCAAAGTCATCGCTAGATTCCTGCTCAATGACCCCCATCTCGATCAGGTTTTTCGTCCAGTTTCCCTGATCCATTGAGCAAATGCTGAGATGGCCCCTTGTTTTGCTTCTGGACATAAATGTAACTTCGTTTTCTGTGCACGTCTTCTAGAATTCAGTGGGAAATACAATTATTCAAATTATCGTTTCCATGTTGTCGCGGCAGGAAGTAATAAGAGCCAAAATTTATTGCTTATTTATCTTTGAATATAGATTTTATTACATGGGAGTTTTTTTGTTTTTTTTCTCCCTTTCAAAATTCAAAATTTATTGCTTGTTTATCCTCGAAAATAGATTTTATTACATGGGAGTTTTGTTTGTTTTTTTCTCCTTTCAAAAATTCAAAATTTAAGTAGTATATGACTTAGTGTAGGGATCACAGAATTTTGAAAATGTGCACACAATTCACTTTTCCCATAGCACGTCATACGCAGTTTTTAACTGTTTTTTGACGTAAAATAAATAAAAATAAATAAATAAAAGCTAGCTGTTCAATGTAGTATCTTAACTTCTTGTATTCCGATTTTCACGTTTTTCACATCCGATGTGGATTTTTTAAGAACGATAGTTTGGTTGCAGACGTAGAATTTTCTGTAGCAGTACTACAACGGCGGGATTGACAAAATAAATTTTCCAGATGTAAATTCAGGTACTAAAACCAGAAGTTTTTCTAAGGAAGTGAGTAGTGTGCTATAACAATAATAACAAAAAAAGAAACATCGTTGCAAAATTTATCATGGAAACCCACCTTTTGTTTATTCTTTGTTTGAAGTACTGCTCTGGAAAATATGGTTTGTTTTAGGTTATGTGCTATTATTGTGATCATATTCAATAAACTAAATGAAAGAACATACTTTCTCTATCGTGTACGACGCTATCCTAATTTTTTCGACATTTTCCTTTAATAGCGTAGAATATATACAATTTTAATGTAGATGAAAATCGAATTGTAACTTAGGCAAATTTAAGAGTCACGCTGCAGCAACTGACGGCGCGCGGCGAAAGTCACGTCTAAATGGCTCGTGAAGGATCTGACATTTAAGAAGAAATAAAAGAGGTCATCTTCGTCAACACATTGGCTTTATTAAGATAGCCGGCTTTCGACGGCTTTGCCGTCATCGTCAGTCACAGTCGTCCGACTTTTGCCGACAGCAGTGAGACTGACGATGACGGCAAAGCCGTCAAAAGCCAGCTATCTTAATAAAGCCAATGTGTTGACGAAGATGACCTCTTTTATTTCTTCTTATAAGAACGTCAACAACACCAAATCAGAATTCCCACGATCTGACATTTCCCAGTAGCTCAGCACTTCCTGACGTACAAGAGGCATCCGGAAAGTAAGTTCCGATGGCCGATAAAGCACTTAGCAAGAAATTTTTATTGGAATATTTATATAGTTTCGATGGCTACTTCTCAACCTAGTCACCACTACTGTTGAGGCATTTATCGTAGCGATGCACCATCCACTGTATGCCCGTGTCAAAGAAGTTGTCGCCAACGTCCGGAGCCACGAAGCAACTTCAGTCGTTGTGACGCCACTTCAGTCGTCTGCAGTCGTTGTGACGCGAAAGGTTTTCCAGCCAAAAACGCTTCACGACATGGAAGAGCTGAAAGTCACTTGGTACGATATTGATTCAGTGGTGAGTTGTAGTTGACATTTACATAATTGAAATGATTGAAGGCGTTGTCATTGTCAACAACACTCTTCGGGGGTGACACAACACAGCACACCGCACCCAGGCCATTAACCCTCCTCCTCCACCCCACACAGACGGTACTTAAGCTGCGAGGCACACCCGAGCCCGCGTAGTCGTTTTTGTGGCTCCCAGACAGCAGGTAAGAAACTGCTCAACTTACTTTTCGTATTTTCTCTCTCAAAATTGTACATGTACTATATTTCCATTCATTTTCTTGCTTAAATTTAAAAAACTACTACATTACTTAAAGATATAACTCTCCGTCCCCTTCTTTCTTTCCTTTCTTTAATTCTTCTTCTTTCATTTCTTAAGATGTTTTAAATTATATAAATTATTTTATATTATAAAGATCTAACTCTCCGTCCCCCCTTTCTTTCTTTCATTCTTTCTTTTTCTTTTCTTTAATTTTTCTTCTTTCATTTCTTAAGATGTTTTTTTAAATTAGGTAACTTGTTCATTCTAATTTTATATTTTTCTTGTACCAGAAAACTGACGATGATGACTAAGCCATCGAAAGCTGCTATTTTTGAAATAAATACTATTGTTGACAATAACAACGCCATCAATAATTTCAATTATGTAAATGTCAACTACACCTCACCACTGAGGCAGTCGTTTTTGTGGCTCCCAGACAGCAGAAAACTGACGATGATGGCTAAGCCATCGAAAGCTGCTATTTTTGAAATAAATACTATTGTTGACAATGACAACGCCTTCAATCATTTCACTTGGTGCGAGGTCGGAGGTGTCGGGTGTATGGTCGAAGATCTCCCATCGAGTCTGACACAACACATTTCATTTAGGGTTGGCTGTATGGGATCTTGCATTGTCATGCACAAGCGAAATAACTCTTTTCAACATCGTGTCGTGTTCACACAGGTGGCAAAGTTGGTGCTATATCTCTGCTGGAGATTGCTTCTGAACGTGCAAACATTGGATGGCTACACGAACCACGCAGTTGGCGTTGGACAATATCAGAGCTGCCATTTTATGCGTGTCCTTTGCGGTAACCACTGCCGCTACAAGAGTAATATTTCAATGCATTATTCCCACATACATTATTCATTATTTATTTATTTATTTTACATTGAAAACAGTTAAAGTTTTAACGTTATACGCAGTTGCGTATAACGTGCTATGGAGAGAAGTGAATTCTGTGCACATTTTCAAAATTCTGTGATCCCTCCACTAAGTTATATACTACATGAATTTTGAATTTAAAAAAAGAGCTCCCATGTAATAAAATCTATTTGCAAGGATAAATAAGCAATAAATTTTGGGCTGTTATCCATGTTGTCCTTCGGGATAATACTTCCTGCCGCGACATGGAAACGATAATTTGAATAACTATATTTCCCAATGACTTCCAAAAGACGAGCACAGAAAATGAAGTTACATTTATGTCCAGAAGCAAAACAAGGGGCCATCTCAGCATTTGCTCAATGAATCAGGGAAACTGGACGAAAAACCCGATCGAGATGGGGGTCATTGACCCGGAGGCTGCAGTACAATACTTGTTACAGGTTGTTTATACACTTTGTACAGTCCAAATTATAAATAATGCATTAAGTATCACTGTTAAAATTAATGTTACTTTCCTTGTGATGCTCAGTATAGTCTCTAATTGTATAGAAACAGTTGTGCAGCAGAAACGATTTCACTTTGGATTTAAACTTTATCTGGCAAAGTGTTGTAAAATAATCTACATGTATTGTATGTGAATTTTTTGTAATGAGCTGTTGATACTGTCACCAGATGAATATGATTTCTACGTCGAGTGTTATAGTAATAGACTTCGGCATTTTCTAAAAATATTCCCGCCCTTAAGCAAGTCATTTTTGACAAAACCACTGATTGTAAATCAACAGACAAGGTAATGGTAAAATTCCTAGATTAATAAGAAGCTTACAAAATCACGTGGGTGGGATTTGGTTATTATTCATACAATTCTTTTTTGTAATCTAAAAGTCTGGGAGCTATAAGATGTATTTCCCCAGAATATTATGCCATATCTCAAGCGGGAATGAACATTCGCGAACTATACACAATGAGCTTAATGAAGGCTGACAGAATTTGCAAGAGTTCTGAACGCGTAGCATAATGAACTTAATTTTGTGTTCAATTCATTTAAATGGACGTTCCATGTAAGGTTTGACTGAATTGAGAGACCTAAAAATGTTGTTGCCTTAACATCAGTCAATGGTACACCGTTCATTTTCAATGGAGCACAGAATTGTTTATTTGAAATGGAAAACTGCAATAAAACCGTTTTCTTTTCGTTTACTATTTATTTGTTATTTCGGAACCAATTTGAAACATCTGATATAACTTCTATTTACCTTCTCAATTTCAATTTACCTTCCCTCAACTCCTGCTCATATGCATTCCTATTCGACGACTTCTACTGGACTTTCTGGATGTACTACGTACTTCAACGATCCACATCTCCTTTGAAGTTTCCTGAAGGAGCTCGCGTCTCTATTTGAGCATTTCCTTTATCTGTCGAAGTCCACGGCCTCCAGATCTGCGGGAGAGATACGGTCTGTCAACATCACCGCCCACATGGAGAGCATTGAGCAGTCATTCATTTTCCAGTTCGGCAGTCATTCAGCTCCGCCTGCATTGAACGGCATTAAAGCTACTGCTGCTAGTTTGGATGATATTATGATTATGATTATTACTTAAACAAATGTCTTAGTTAAATTACTGAGAATTACTGTTCACTGGTCCTTGTTCTTATTCCAAGATTGAGAGTCGACATTTTTGTAAGTTTCTACAACGACTCGATTTGAGTCAATTGTGTGTGTTTCAGGATTATCCTATCGCCACTTTCGTGTTCGCCAGCGATATTGTACTATCTAAGAGATAAGCTTTACAACGTGGCCATTCATTTCCTGGAACAAGTTTCCCAGACTTTTCCCGGTTTTCCTTTCATTTTTTTCACTGATAAGATTTTGACAGTATTTCAAACTATTTTTTAGTATTACAGGAAACCTGATACTAATTTGTCAGCTCTCTCATTTCATCGTGATAATGTACAAATTAAAAGAAAAACTGAACAAAAGAAAACTGAGTCAGAATTTTCTGCACAACTATTTTTTAAAAAAGAAATTATGTCTAGTTATACAAGCGTCTAAACAAGTTCTAACGATTCTTCTACAAATTCCCTGATTTTCCCAGGTTTTCCATATTTTCCAGAGTGGTCACTCCGCTTTGCCAAATCACGAAATTCACAACTATAATTATAACTAGGGAACGAAATTTATTGTAATCAAAAAGCAAAAATGTACATATTTCTTACCTATTTTTTCTAAAATATGTAAGAAAAAATAGAAAATATGTGAAATAAACATTTGTTATAATGTTTACAATTCCATTCCTCAAGCGTTTTCCGAACACAATAATTTGCCGAGTAGATTTTAACATTCTACATCTAGAAAGTTCTACATCTAGAGAAGCAATTATTCGCTAGTTTCATCCGAAATATATAATACTTTCAAAGTATATACAATGTTCACGCGGAACCTGTACCGTGTAATCTGATAGAAAAAGGCGGGTAAAGGGAGCATACGCCCCTCCCGACTCCAGAAAAGCGATAAGACAATGATCTGAAAATTATTTGTTTTATCGAGTTACGCATGGTGTCAATGAAACATGGGGGGTATGAAACACGTGGCTTCTTAAGTACTTCACTAACAAAGTAACATAGTTTTCAAGTAACATATATTACGAACTCGGATGTCAACTGTTCATTTTCGACTTATAAATATATTAAAATGTAACGAAATATGTGGCAATAGATACAATATGTAAAAATATGTAATCATATCAAAATATGTAAAATTACAAATGGTTCCAATTCCTTCCGTATGTAGTGTGAAGTCTAGAAAATACTCGTGAATGCAGATGTCGTGTTCCTGTAAAAGTATGTACTTACATGAAAATCCGTTCCCTACTTGTAACTACTCTCACGTCCCCTAAATTCAACGCAAGTGCAATAAAACGCTGCCAAGAGCCCTGTGGATTGCTTTGGGGCCGCGCGGCGGCATTCGTCAGTGATTTTCGACTTATAAATATATTAAAATGTAACGAAATATGTGGCAATAGATACAATATGTAAAAATATGTAATTATACCAAAATATGTAAAATAAAAATGGTTCCAATTCCTTCCGTATGTGGTGTGAAGTCTAGAAAATATTCGCGAATGCAGATGTCGTGTTCCTGTAAAAATATGTATTTACATGAAAATCCGTTCCCTACTTGTAACTACTCTCACGTCCCCTAAATTCAACGCAAGTGCAATAAAACGCTGCCAAGAGCCCTGTGGATTGCTTTGGGGCCGCGCGGCGGCATTCGTCAGTGATTTTCGACTTATAAATATATTAAAATGTAACGAAATATGTGGCAATAGATACAATATGTAAAAATATGTAATTATATCAAAATATGGAAAATTACAAATGGTTCCAATTCCTTCCGTATGTAGTGTGAAGTCTAGAAAATACTCGTGAATGCAGATGTCGTGTTCCTGTAAAAATATGTATTTACATGAAAATCACGTCCCAACGCAAGTGCAATAAACGCTGCCAAGAGCCCTGTGGATTGCTTTGGGGCCGCGCGGCGGCATTCGTCAGTGATTTTCGACTTATAAATATATTAAAATGTAACGAAATATGTGGCAATAGATACAATACGTAAAAATATGTAATTATACCAAAATATGTAAAATAAAAATGGTTCCAATTCCTTCCGTATGTAGTGTAAAGTCTAGAAAATACTCGTGAATGCAGATGTCGTGTTCCTGTAAAAATATGTATTTACATGAAAATCCGTTCCCTACTTGTAACTACTCTCACGTCCCCTAAATTCAACGCAAGTGCAATACAACGCTGCCAAGAGCCCTGTGGATTGCTTTGGGGCGGCATTCGTCAGTGATTTTCGACTTATAAATATATTAAAATGTAACGAAATATGTGGCAATAGATACAATATGTAAAAATATGTAATTATATCAAAATATGGAAAATTACAAATGTTTCCAATTCCTTCCGTATGTGGTGTGAAGTCTAGAAAATACTCGTGAATGCAGATGTCGTGTTCCTGTAAAATATGTATTTACATGAAAATCCGTTCCTACTTGTAACTACTCTCACGTCCCTAAATTCAACGCAAGTGCAATACAACGCTGCCAAGAGCCCTGTGGATTGCTTTGGGGCGGCGGCATTCGTCAGTGATTTCGACTTATAAATATATTAAAATGTAACGAAATATGTGGCAATAGATACAATATGTAAAAATATGTAATATACAAAATATGTAAAATAAAATGGTTCCAATTCCTTCCGTATGTAGTGTGAAGTCTAGAAAATACTCGTGAATGCAGATATCGTGTTCCTGTAAAAGTATGTACTTACATGAAAATCCGTTCCCTACTTGTAACTACTCTCACGTCCCCTAAATTCAACGCAAGTGCAATAAAACGCTGCCAAGAGCCCTGTGGATTGCTTTGGGGCCGCGCGGCGGCATTCGTCAGTGATTTTCGACTTATAAATATATTAAAATGTAACGAAATATGTGGCAATAGATACAATATGTAAAAATATGTAATTATATCAAAATATGGAAAATTACAAATGGTTCCAATTCCTTCCGTATGTGGTGTGAAGTCTAGAAAATACTCGTGAATGCAGATGTCGTGTTCCTGTAAAAATATGTATTTACATGAAAATCCGTTCCCTACTTGTAACTACTCTCACGTCCCCTAAATTCAACGCAAGTGCAATACAACGCTGCCAAGAGCCCTGTGGATTGCTTTGGGGCCGCGCGGCGGCATTCGTCAGAGATTTTGTCGCCCAGCGCCGCCGCCGCCGCCGCCGCGCCATCTGATTCCTGGTACGCACGGGCGTGCTCGCGCGCAGCCGAAATAAACTCGTGGGGCACGCGACCCACGCACGCGCACGGCACGGCCGACACCCTATCGCCCATCGGCAACACTCGGAAGCGCACGCTTCACAGAAGCGATGCGACGCACGTCGACAACAAAACATCCATGTGTCGAAACATCGATGCTCAAAATTAAAACATTGATGCTAAAACAACATCGACCCAAATCTATCGATGTTTCTAAACATGGATGCTCAAAATTAAAAAAACCAACGATGCTCAAAATTAAAACATTGCTGTTAACAAAATATCGACCCAAATCTATCGATGTTTCTAAACATCAATGCTCAAAATTAAAACATTGCTGTTAAAACAACGTCGACCCAAATCTATCGATGTTTCTAAACATCAATGCTCAAAATTAAGACATCGATGTTAACAAAACATCGATCCAAAACTATCGATGTTTCTAAACATCGATGCTCAAAATTAAAACATTGATGGTAAATAAATAAATAATTGTCTTTATTGGTGGCGAGGCTCAGGCCATTTAGCCTGCTCTTCCCCCTGACCACTTTCAAAATTTATATTACAATAGTGCATTATAAAAAGGAAGTCATTCAATGAAAAATACGTACGAAATTTGGGTGAAGGGTTTCTTGCATATAAATAAGGAGTGAAAGCGAACGAGGAAGAGTTTGATAGAAAAGGCATGCTCACACAGCATTAGTGTGATTAAATTTATTAATTTCATGTTAGGGATATATTAAAAATTAATCACAAAATATATCAGGTTGACCACTACAAGATTTTACTCAAATTTAGATATATTATCTTTTTGTGATCCAACAAGTTATGTATAGAAGAGGACTGGAAAGTAATCAGTGACATATCTTTATGTATCTGTATGAGTACTAATGTTTCAGAGGTTTTGAAGAGGCTAAAATTGCGTACGTATTGTTCAATTACCCCTAAAAAACTATAAAGGAGAAAATCTCGTCAGCATACATGAAAACACATCAAGTCAAGACTTCAAGTCTTGAGGGAAACTGAAAACACTGAAAGACAATGGTAACTGATTTTACGTGTATTTAATAATAATTTTTAGAAATAAATATAATAATAATAATAATAATAATAATAATAATAATAATAATATAATAACGTAATGGAAATCAATTTGGTAATTAAATTAAGAAAAAAAATTCAACGTGGATAATATCAATTTATTTTTGGGAAATGTTTACCATTTAGAATATTCAAAGGACTTGAAAACACGACCCAACATCTCTCAACCATAAGTCAACGATTTGTACTACGTTTATTCCTGGGACTGCAAGCAAGGGACCATCTCGGCGTGCGCCGTAAACGATTGAGTAAACCCAGGTAAACTTCAATCAGGAGGCTTACGGCCAAGAGATGATAGTAAAACACCGGCCCAAAAGTATCGATGGTTATGTTTATAAAACTAAATTTGGAATAATATGAATGAAGAATCCAAAAATAATATGGGTTTCTTATTGACGAATATTCAATTTTATTTAATTTTTCACCCTTGGTCACATTAGCCTGAAAAACATTTAATTTACAGAGATTTGAAAATAGTACTAGGATTTATTTATGATTTGATGTTTTCATTAAAAAATATCGACCAATAAAAAACATCGAACCCAAAACATCGATGTTAACAAATCAAACATCGTTTTAATTTCTTCAAACATAAAAAAATGTCAAAAAATCGATGTTAAATATTTCAATTGTTTTATAAAAACATAGACGTTTTGAACACATCTACATCGATGTGGCATTCCTACTTCACAGGAACACTCGCCGCATGTCCTCGCAACTGTTGGCGGACAAAATTTCGTTTTTGGGTGCGTCAATTGCTATGCAGATAAAGGCGTGCGTGGGATCTGGGTGGACGATTAAAGTTGTTTTATGGAGGGAATATTTCGAGATTTTGAAAAAATGAACACGTAAGCAGTTATTCAAAGTTTTACAGACAGTTGACTTTAAGTGTACATAATAAGGCTTTTAGGAAATTATATCCGAAAACAAGAATAAACGCGTGCAGTGATAAAACCGTTGTATACAAGATCGGAATACGTTTTTATTTTTATTTTATATTATTAATATAAATATGAATAATAATAATAATAATAATAATAATAATAATAATAATAATTTATTGATTGATTTTTCCGTGTTTCCGGGCGCGTCAACTGCTTTGGTCATTAGTCCCGTTAGTGTAGTGCATGTTTTTTCTCGGGAGATGGCGGTGATTTTCCCCTCGCTAGATGGCGAGATCCGGCACCGACCTACCGTCGGCTAGCGGGGTTTCCCCCTAACCACGACTCTCCCACCAGCGGGGCACCGCCCCAGCCGGGACAAGCTCTAAGCTCCCGACCGGTCTCCCGGAATATGTGGTAGTGTAGTGCATTTAGTGTAAGTGTGTGTGTAAGGAGAGAGGATAGGACGAGGAAGAGAAGATCGCGCGCGGTCCGTGGCCCGTTCGGTAGAGTACTGCTCCGGCATTCGCCTGGTGTTGATCGGAGAAACCACGGAAAACGTGCCGATCAGAGCATGGCCCTAGAATTCTCCTCCAGACAGCGACTGAATTCGACTTAGCTGGAAAGCTAGTGTCGAAAATCCTGCCGCCGTCAGGACTCGAACCTAGGACCTCCCGGTCATTGGCGCTGCAGTGACATCAGTTGAAGCACTGAGCTACCGCTCCCGGTAATAATAATAATAATAATAATAATAATAATAATAATAATAATAATAATAATAATAACAATAACAACAACAATAACAACAAACTCGGGCCCGGTGGAGTAGGCAGTTGCGGCAGCCCTCGTCTGCGCCGAGGAGGCTGCAGGTTCGAGTGTGCTTAGGCACAAACGTATTTGTTATTGTCCCTTCACCTTTCATTATCATCGTATCACCTCATAGTTCATAATTCAAGGATAACAGCCATGTCTGGACAATAGATGCAGCCGAAAAGGCTGTTCCTCATAGCGAGTAAAAGACCTGTTAATATCTCCGAGATAAATGTGACTGAGCCTAGACGAATAACGTGGTGTGTGGTCGGCCGAGATGGCCGATATTGACAAAGAAATAATAATAATAATAATAATAATAATAATAATAATAATAATAATAATAATAATAATAATAATAATAAATGGTTGAATTATTCCTGTTGATCCCTTTTTTAAAAATTTATGAATTTATATTTAAAAAGATCCATCTTTCTACAATATAACAACAATTATAATAATAATAATAATAATAATAATAATAATAATAATAAGCTTTACGTAAAACGACACAAATCGGTGGTCAATCAAAAATAAAAGAAATAGAGAAACAAGAAAGGAAAATTCTCAGAAAAATTTTTGGACCGGTACAAGAGCAAGGGATTTGGATGCAGCGGTCCACATTAGAAATTTATAAGCACACTGATAAGATTACGGACACATTCAGAAAAAGAAGAATGCAGTTCTACGGACATATTCACAGGATGAATGAAAACAGAATTTCAAAACGGATTCTCATAGTCATCAACTCAGGCAGGGGAAAAACAAAATGGATTAAAGAAGTCGAGGAGTATCTCAGACAAGCACACGTTACAATAAATGCTGCAGAAAATAGAAAAGAATTCAGGAACACCATCAAAAAACATACATTTGACACCGAAAGCAAGAAGAGGCCAGGATGTAAATGGACAGCAGAGCGGAAGAAACAACACAGAGAACACATGAAGAAAATATGGGTCCAGAGAAAACACAAACAATCATCATAAAGGAATTCAAGTTCAAACGCTCTATTTAAATGGGAATAATCGTGAATAATAATAATAATGATAATAATAATAATAATAATAATAATAATAATAATAATAATAATAATAATAATAAATAATAATCTTTACGTAGCAATCGATGTACCTGCCTCCATCTGACACTCACATCTAGATCCTCCCCCCCCCAATCCGCTCCACCAATCGAGACACCTAAGATGTCGATTGGAGCATGCCGGTCTCCTGGTGGGGAATGGGCATTTGTCTGCGGATCAATCCAGAGATCCTAAGAAATTTCATTAAAAAAGCTTCTTTTTGGACACATCCGGCACTTACAAAAGAGGTAATACTTCATTTGAATCCTCTCGATAAGGCATACCGAGTGGTACAATTCTTGGCCAGTGCCGTCTAGGATGTTCTGGAAGAATTCTAGAAAGAAAACTGTCCTGTTTTCAATGCAGGAGTACACTGGTAAAACGTTGTGAATTATTATTTCCGACATTTAGATGAATGATTTCATTTATCACGTTGACGATAATTAAACTACCTTCTGTAATTACGTACAATTTTAAACAAATATTTTAAGCAATACATTTCCGTGTAACTTTCTAAGTTTGAAAATGGGAGAGCGAGACAACTTGTATGTTTAAAACATATTTTTATTAAGAACTTGTAAAGAACAAAAGAAACATTTTAATGCCAAAATATTCGCCGGATGCGCCATGCCAAGCTAGTAAAACAAAGAATAACTACGTTTTTCTCAGATTTACTGAATGCCTTAATCTTCAATTGCAAGTAATTGTACTACGAGATTTCAAACATCAATAACATTGGCCTACGATGAGCAATGATTTCATTGCCGCCATCTTGTACTACTTTTCAAGATTACTTTTACACCCTGAATCAGGATCCGACGTTATTTTATAATCTCTATTTCATATAGTTTTCAATTAGGTTTTAAATAATTTCTAAAAGGTTAATTTGTAAACATATTACAAAAGCTCCAATGTAAGAGACGAACCCAGAAATATGAAATAATATACACATTCTCAGTTGCGTAGAATCCAACTCCCACAAAACATCTCAAAAACTAAGTTTGACGCCCAATTACTCAAAAAATACTCACATTTTCGAAAAATTTAACATGACCTTATTTTAAGATTGTTTTTGATAAACACATTTCATTAAGAAAAAAAATGAATCTTCCTAAATATAGTTGTAGTAAAACGAAAAAAAAAATTTTTTTTTCAATTTTCGAAAAATTTCGGTATTTAACGAACATGAGACATACGCCATTCTCTTAAACGTCCTTTACACTAATAAAGTTTAATCGAACACGTTGGAGACATTTTTTTGAAAATTTTGAAAATGCTCCAGCGGCTTCATGTAAAGTACCCCCAAAATGAAAATATCGGTTTCAAATTCAAGGGTCTGCGACATCATTCACATCGAATGACGCATATCATTTTGGAGAAAATCGGCTAAATGGTTTAGCCACAAGCGTTGTTCACAGTCAGACGGACATTATACCGTCAATCGTTATTTCACTATCAAGGACCCACAAAACAAGGATTCTGACTATAGCACGTGTTAGTCTAACCCAAGTTATCATCGGGTTCCTATCATCGGAGACTAAGTTCGATTATCATTGTCCGCTTAATAAAATTTATGTCCCACTTTTGGCATTCCCTGTTCACTTCGTATAAAACAATTTCTGAGTTCTATCTTTTGAATACTAACAACGACAAATCATTACGTCTGAACTCGCGTAAATTTTCAGTTCAAATAAACTGCTATACGAGTATATCTAGCACCCTGATCCGATCGCTATCGTGTCGAGAGCTCGAATGAATCTCCTTGTATCCTTCTTCAACATGTCAACTTTTTTCATCTTTTACTCTCTTGTTTAAAACAAAATTATGCGAACTACCTCGCGGCGTCATCTACGTCAAATTTTTTACCAATATCTCACGGATGCTACTTATCGTCCGCTTTTGAACTAATGGACATTGTTTATATCTTGCACTCAGGTACCATGGCAACCAGCGTCTTTTTGCTAATAAAGTATTATTTCTATGACATTCGCTGAATTTCATATTGGTGACGATCTGGTATGTCACAGTATAAGAGAAGTGGAAATGGGATATGTTCAGAGCGGCTGATGACGGTGTGTCCCACACAGATTAAACCGCAACAGCAGCGGGTGAAGTGCTTTGAAATTCTGCGGAGCCCACCGCAACATTGGCTGCGCGACCGCAGGATCGACATCTGCGTGTCATTTCCTTTCGACAGCTACTGATAGATCGGAGCTATGCGGTAAAAACCAATTTGCATTGTAATTTTAATGTTTCTGATTTTAAAAACGTCCTTGTGCACCAAACAAAAACATTTGGAAATGATTGATATAAAATATGAAGTAATGCACTTAGAGGTTTTATTACATATTTTCAGGAACAGTTGAAATTTAATTCATCAAGAAACTGCATTTATAGACATTCACCTTGCAATAAGCTTCTTTTTTGTTTCATTCCAATAGAAAATCATATTTTATAAGATATTAATATGCTACAAACATATCAATTATGATTGAGTATAACTAGGTGATGTGACTTTCATCTGTTTATAATTATAAATCCTAAGTTGAGGTGGGTTTGAAGAATTTTGAACGGTATCTACATCGCTTTAATTAGAATGATTTGTTCCTTTTTGAAAACTAAAAGAACTAAAAAATAATCTCCAATGAACTACTAACTGAAATGACCACCGAAATCAGCAATGAAATATAGACGAAAAGGACGTTGAAGCCTTACTATTTTTGGAGAATTTAGGAAGGAGCTCGACGACGGAAGAGAGACGATCGACCAAATGCTTAAATCTTGAAGTAGACAAGGGTAGTAAAAGTAAAAAGTATAAATAACGTTTCCATGTAGTAGATATGCTCCTTTTTTATTTTTTTCTATACGGCGGAGGAAGCTCTTCGTAAAAAACCCAATATCTAATGATCACATTTTCGTTATCGTATTTTGCAGCCGAAGGGGAGCAAGAGCGTAATTCCATGCTCGTGATGTGGTTGTTACGATATGAAGGATCAGTGATTTATTATATGTTCATTGTTATTTCTGTAGCTGCGGGTAACCCAGGTTTTAAGATTATTACTAGCGTACTCGTGTGAGAACTCTCGCATTCTAAAACCCCACCCCTTTCCCTATTTTCCACTTCCATATTAAGCCTGCGATATATCTTTTTCTTCAAAACCTTCTTATCCTACGTCACTTGTTAAATATGTCTCCTTGCAATTGATAACAACAGCATACACCCTTGTCAATACAAACTATTCTCATTTAATATTATTACAGAGCAGAGAGTAACCCGTAAGAGTAGAGCCGTGCCATTCAGTCGCGTAGAATATCAAGTAATTAGTTTAATTTCACATCCAGTTGCAGATTCTACAGGCTCTGAACAGGTGGGGTAGAATCCAGAAGCGTCGAACCAGCGAAATACAATAGAATGTTAGTGTTCTTTGAGGGTGGCCTCAAAATTTTAATTTTTAATGCCCTAAAACGCTTTGTTTAGGAGTTATTTAACGATATATATATTGAAAACAAAATGCGGTCGAGTGTTGCGGGTTGCATTTGACATGAATATTTCAGCTTTTTAAACAAATCCTTCATATTTTTAAAGTCAACGTACAATTCAATACGTCTCTGTGAAATTCCCTTTCTTTCGAGACCTCATTTATAAAGATTGGTTGCGTGCAAAAGTCGCGAAAGGTATTTATACCACTGAAATAAAATAGGAGACGATAAAGCTAAAACTATTGTGTGCAACTACCCCCCCACCCCCACCTGCGACGCCTGGAGTGAGCAGGTGCCGGCGATGGCTGGCTCATCCAGTAGATTACATTGTGAGGATGGTTCGTCAACTAATGATACAATACTAAACATTGTTTTAGTGTGTCTTTGTAAATTCATGAAACATTCACCAACAAAAACACGGAAAGAAAACAAAATGTGTTAAAATGACAAAAATGATGGAAAGGACAAAAAAAGGAACGTACAAATTTTTAAAATGCCAAAAAAGTACCAAAATTGCTCAATAACTATACATTTCTATCATCTATATGTTGTGATAAACATTGATTTGCAAGCTAGCTACGTCTAGAATGCATTAATGCAAAGATGACACGTCATTAGAACCCGAGCTCTATTTACAGCCCATGCTCAAAGGACCTCAAGCAACCAACGCATCGACAAGACCACTTTGCTTTTGAACACGTCGATGGGAACGCAGCATGAGCCAGATTGTTTGGGGGAATATAAATTGTGCTGAAAATTCTACGTACGGTACTGTTTAAAATGTTGTTCACCGACAGATAGACATATTGGGAAAAATACTTTCGCGGTATCGAAGATTATCAAAATGTACGAGTACATTCTCACTACATTTCATACTCGAAAATTCTCAAACCGTATATTCTCACTATATTTCGTACTCCAGGAAGTAATTTCCTCCATCTACCAGCAAGAAGAAAAACAATTCAAAAACCTCTTTCTCGGTATCCGGAACGCAGAAAGCGTGTTTTTCCGTGATAAAAAAAATTCTCGAAAGCTGCATTCCATTTTCCCTGTCCTATGAGGTAGGTGGAGGAAGCAACAGCGAGCGAGGGGGGGGGGCGTGTGTGTCGCTTATTGCGAGCTGTCATCGCCTCCGGGTGACGGAGTGCGACAGCAGCGCGGTGCAGCGGCTGCAACAGGCACCCGTGCGCCGCCCACTCTACCATAACTGCCTCCCCGCACGCGACGCGACGCGATGCGGCGGCACAGGGCGCGCGGGGGGTGGGGGCGGGCGGGTGGGAAGGGGGCGGGGCGCGGCCGGGAGGAGCAGGAGGAAATCCGGGGGTGGGGGGGGTGAGGGGGGGGGAGTGGCAAGGGATTTGAGGCAGGAGCGGAAGTTGGTGCGGGATGGGTTGATTCACTCATTGATGCAATGCACGGTCTGCTACGTCCATTAGTTCCGTACGTTTGGATATTATATCGTGGGAGGTGGTGGTGTTCCTCTTCAGCTAGAACCGGCGCCGGCAGCTCTGATCGGTAGTTTTCCGTGGTTTCTCTGATCAACACCAGGCGAACGCCGGAGCAGTACCCTAACAAACGGGCCACGAACCGCGCACGATCTGTCCTTCCCCTTTCTTGTCCTATCCTCTCCCCTTACACAGACACACACACTTACACTAACATGCACTACACTACCACATATTGCGGGAGACCGGTCGGGAGCTTAGAGCTTGTCCCGACTGGGGCGGTGCCCCGCTGGTGGGAGAGTCCTGGTTGGGGGAAACCCCACTAGCCGACGGTAGGTCGGTGCCGGATCTCGCCATCCAGCGAGGGGAAAATCACCGCTATCTTCCGAGCAGAAACATGCACTACACTAACGGGAGTAATGACCGAAGCAGTTGACGCGCCAGGAAACACGAAAAAATCAATCAAATCAATCAATAGAACCGGCGCCGACCCATCGGCAATCTTTAGAAGTTCTCTCTCTGCACGTATCGCCGCCAGCGGGGCATCCTTCGCAACAGGGACAAACACCTAGCTTCTGAGTGCGCTCCCGTCACGTATGGAAGAGGAGATCTTGAAAGTAAACGCGCGCGTGTGGTGTGGTAGTGAGTGAGTAAGTGAGTGAGTGTGAGTGTGTGTGTGTGTGTGTGTGAGAGAGAGAGAGAGAGAGTGTGACAGAGACAGAGAGAAGAGACAGAGAGAGAGTGTGTGTGACAGAGAGAGAGAGAGAGAGAGAGAGAGAAAAGATTGTTTAGTGAGTCGCTAAGCTGATTAGTCCCGTAAATATAGTGCATGAGTTTGCACGCGAGGTGGAGTTGATCTTGCCCCCCTGGACGTTGGAATTCGTCGCCGACGTACTATCGGCTTGCACGGTTTTCCTCGACCGTGACTAGCGAGGCACCGCCCCATCCGGGACAAGCTCTAAGCTCTCGGCCGGGCTCCCGTGTTAGTGTAGCGTAGGTTAGTGTAAAGGTGTGTAAGTAAGGGGTGAGGATAGGACAAGGAAGAGGAAGGAAAGATTACGCGCGGTCCGTGGCCCGTTTGTTAGGGAACTGCTCCAGCATTGACATGGTAGCTACGGTAAAGAATCCTGTCACCGTCGAGACTCGAACCTTGGACCTCCCGGTCAGAGGCAATGAAGTGGCATGAGTTGGCCACCTCTTTCGGTGCGCGCGCGCGTGCGCGCGGTGTGTGTGTGTGTGTGTGTGTGTGTGTATTGGAAGAGGAGGGATCAAGGATAAGGAAGGAAAAATCGCCCGCGGACCGTGAACCGTTTGTAAAGATTCTGATCCGGCATTCGCCTGGTATTTATCGGGGAAACGACGGAATACAACCGACCAGAACAGCCGGTCGCTAGAATTCTCGTGCAGTGTGGCTGAATCTGCGACTGGAAATGTCGAAACTTCGCCGCCGTCGGGACTCGGACCCTAGGACCTTCCCGGTTAGAGTCGCTGCAAAAGAGAAAGTGTTGCCCTGAACCAACTCAGCCGGAGCGCGGTTGGAGAGGAACTGGGGTGGTTGGGAGGGATCGCGTAGGGACCTCAGAGCCGACAAGTGATGGCTGAGCAAATGCTACGAGAGGACGTTTTGCCATCAGGCGGTTGCACTGTTGTTAGTTGTCTTGGGTCAAGTGTGTGTTCGCCTGTTCATAGTAGGAATTTCCTTCAGCTGGTTCCACACATTCGGCATTCGCCGAGTATACAGCGATTTTCCTAAGGATGAGCCAAAGTGACAGCTAATGCTGGCAACATAATTGAAAGTTCTGTGTTCGTCGTGCCCTCGATCCCAATGGACTCCCTTCCTGCATTTGTTCGTTTGCAGTTGGCTAACTTGTAAATGGCTTCGACTCTTCCTTCGTGACGTCCTCGTCCGACAAAGATATAGTGCTCCGCGAGAAATAATTGATAATAAGGAATGCAGTGTTATGTGCTCTTCTGTAAAAATTATTTTTTCCTTTATATATTACATTGAACTTACGTTTTGTGTGATAAATATTATGTTTATTTTAAAACAGACTTGAATGCGAGATGCGTACCGATGCACGAGCTTCCGGCCTTGTGCTGTTGTGTGGTGAGCTATGATTGAGAGCTTTCTATTTACATTACATTATTTACATTATCTTTTACTGGTTGTGACAGCATGTTAAGAGATTTTCCACATATGTAATTAAATTTCCCGTACTCGCGTACGTGCATATACACCAGCGAAACTCTTAGACTTCTGGATAGTGATGTCTTCTCAGGAGCCATAACCAAACACTTCGGCATTCGCCGAGCAGCAGCTAGCTCGCCCAATCCCGAGCAGCTACGTGTTCGGCGAATGTTCGCTCCCTTTGATGAGTCCAAAAGACCGACACGCTGTGGGTAGGGCGATCCCCGAATGTTCGTCACTCGGCAAATAGCAAGCAGCATATCCACACTACTCGGGATTCGGCGAGCGGTTGCTCGCTGTTCGCCCAATAACGCATGTGTGGAGCCGCCTTAAGAATCAGCCTAAGTGACAGCTGGTGCTGGCAACATAACTGAAAGTTCTGTGGTTGTTGTGTCCTTGAGCCCATTGAATTCCCTTTGTGCATTCGTTCGTTTGCAGTTGGTTAACTTTTACTTCGATGCTTCCTTTTGTGATGTCCTCGTCCGACGAAAATATAGTGCGCCACGAGAAATAATTGAAATTAGGAAGTGCAGTGTTATGTGCTCTTCTGTAAAATTTCTTTTTTCAATAAACATTACACTGAATTTACTTTTTATGAGATAAATATTCTGTTTATTTTAAAACGGAGGTTTGAATGTGATATGCGTACTGATCCATGTGTTTCCGGCTATTGTGCTGTTGTGTGTCGAGCTGTGATTGAGAGCTTTCTATTTACATTCGTGGCAGTTTTCTTTTACTGAATGTGAGAGCATGTTAAGAGATTTTCCACATACGTAATCAAGTTTAAATATTCCCCGGACGTGCATATACCTTAGCGAAACTCTTCGACTTCTGCATAGGGATGTTTTCACAAGGGCCATAAACACTTTCCGAAGGGGCGTGGCTGAACGATTGTCGCGGCGGAGGGATACTTGTCTGAATTACAAGTGACGTTCAGCGAACTCTCACTTTTTTTTAAATTGGTTATTTTAAGTCGCATCAACATCTAGGTCATTAGCGTCCACTATTGGAGTTAACGGTATGGTAACTATGAAGATGAAACGAAATGATGACAAGGGGTGAAAGGATGAACACAAATACAACCATGTCCGAGGCGGGACTCGAAATCGCGACCCTTCGGTCCGACATCACTACGACACTACTGCCTTAGCGATCTCGACCACCGGGACGACGAACCCTCACTTGGACTCATTCTTAGGAGAATCCTGCTTTAATTGCCTTCTTCTCAGTCTGACCGACTTGGTTCCCGCCCGCGGGTTTGTTGCCCATTGTGTGTTTAGTTCCCTTTCCACTGTGAAGTCGATAGGTGCGTTGTCATCATTTTCAGTACTGGCACGTGTGTTTTAATACGACAAAAGACCATATTTGCCCAAAATTCACTTCAACATATATAACAACAGCCCAACGGCAGCGCGAATCTCTGATCAGTCGCATGATGCAGAGTAGCATAAAATCCTCTTCACTTTGGATTTTTCCAATTGTCGAGTTTTCCTCTCATACACTTTCTTTTCAAGACTTACGATTATTCGTGGAAGTATAGAACATGGAGCTCAAGCATTATTATGAAAATATTTTTGAAACCAGTTGTAATATAATATTTAATACAACAACCTTCAGTTGTCATTCTCACCTTACAAGGTTAGAAAATTATAATCTTTTAACCCCAGAAAAGACGGTCTCCCTGTTAATAAATTGGAAACGCAGGAAACCCATATTTTCTTTAAAGGCTAACAAATTACCTTATTTTCGCTCTTTAATGATAATAACTCCATTCTTTCTTGTAATGTTAGTTCAAATATCACAGCTACGTGGTGGCGTTTTTGTATGTTGATAGGGAATGTAGAACTTTTCAGCTGTAAAATTTTAATTCTGTAAAACTTTAAAAGGTCATTAATTAGTGGATAGCACTCGTGAAATCGGCCAACATTCTTCTGAAAGACTTTAAGTAAAACAGTAAAATTTTCTATCTGAATAAAAAAATTAAAATAACACACCTGGTTCTAATTTCAGAGTCTTAAAACGAAAATCAGAATGGTTAACTGTTAAATAGTTCAAAAATATTATTATTCTTGACAACATTGAAACTTCTGAATTTTCGTTTCTTTACAAATAAATCAATAAAAAATCATTAACTATACATAGTACCATGTTCCCAGAAATATTAATTAAATATTTTGTTTCCTCCACATTTCAACTTAACTTTAAAAAAATAATCTTCATAAATACAAAGGGCTAATTGACTGAAAAAACACGTTATTCAGGAAAGGGAGCACAAGAGGATGCTTTTCCTCTACGAGATCGATCAATCCCACATGCAAATGTCGCTTCGGGGGAACTTCTATATTTTACAAGAATTGAGGCAGTCAGAACAGGGCACGAGTAGTTGGCGTAAAGGGAACAACACGAACATGTTGTAAACTGACATTCAACAAAAACATGATGATTAAGTCTAAAATTACCTATCATTTGAAGTATTGCAATTTCAAGCCAGTTTTTATAATAAATTCTAATTCAGAAACGTAAATTCCCTGTAATTAAATCCCAAGAGTAGGAAGGAAGTTAATTGGTCTCTACGATGCGAAATTTCAACACTGCTCACTAAGCATCAAAAGTAAGGCTAACTGTTTTGAACCCTAAATAAGTAATTATTAGCAGGAAGTTGAACGTGCAACGAAAAGACAAATGTGTTCAGTTCTGTAAGTAACTAAAATTCTCAACTAAGAGAAAGTTGCCTGTTGATCAATTTGGAAGGTATATTTAACGACTGGAAGACAATTTTGAAAAAAAAATGAAAATACAAATTGTTCAAAGCATCTGTCATCCCAACCGGTAATCAAACCGGGAGCTCCTGATTTCCATCCACTACGCTTGAATCACTAAGCTACCAAAACCTCTAATGCTTCGAAAGAAGATATTCACAGCGCATTAAAGGACGAAAAGGTTGATTTGTGTTTTCTCTTAAAGCGAATGGATAAGGAAGAGACAGTCGTAAGTCATGATTCTGTGTTTTCGAGTTAAGAATAACTCGAAAACTCAGAATTATGAAAACATTCATCTTCCCATTGAGTGATCTAGGTTTCCATTTTCTTCTTAGATGGTACTATAACACCCAGCTGCTTATTTGGTCCTACATTAGCACACATTGCACGAACTAAATTTGCGTTGGTGAAGCATATGATTATCATTTCCTTTTTACCTTTTCCTATCTGAAAATCTTGAATGACAAAAGAGGAATACGGCAGAGAGAACAATACTGTAAACGTAAAAAATGGTGAGACTTATCACGCGGTGAAAAACTAGCAAAAGAGTTTGGGCGAACAGTGAACAACAACACGAGACAGCACCTACTGGTATACCGCAGCGCAACAGAGCCGTCGTTTATATACTCGGAATTTTCTATAATGGGCATTTTATCCCTTCTCATGTGCCCACTGTTTGGTTGTGACCATGTAGAGGCAACGAACACCAAAAATAGTTGCACTCGTGGCTCATTGCAAACGAAGTAGTTGCACTCGTGGCTCATTGCAAAGTCGCTAGCCTTTCACCACTAAGATCCGGGTTCGATTCCCGTCGAATCTCATGTGAAATTTGTTCCAACAAAACGAGTTCGGCTGCTTCACAAGGGCTAGTCCAACCCCTGTGAAGTGTCCTAAACCCTACCCCTATCCTTATTCCTTCCTAATTCTGGCCGCTGGGTAGTGACGCAGGAGCGCGCGGTAGGAGGCGCGTACGCGGAGATGCTACCTGGCGGTCCTCTTGACAACCGACTATGACGAGACGCGACAGACAATGTTAACGGAGGATTACTCCATAAAACAAGCGCAGTAATGGGGAGGATTACTCCCAGAAGCGCAAAGCGCTCAACGCCCCCCTAAGGGTTGGAGACGCGTTGCGTCGAAGTAGACGCAAAAAAACACACACACAACAGAAGCTCGCAGTCACTGCCGGCAAGTTTCGAATGCTGAGAACAAGTAGGTGGGAGTCCTCGCAGATGAGTCCACTAGCCAGTAGTTCACATGGGGATCGCTTTCCGCTGGCATCACACCGCTCTCTGTTGCCTGCTCTCAGAACTGTGCTCGCGACCAAGCAACGCTCTCAACGCGCTCCGCGAGGGCTTCGCTCTCAAGTGGACTCGCACCCTTAGACTGGTTTGTTTTTTTCATGTTTCCGGGCGCGTCAACTGCTTTGGTCATTAGTCCCGTTAGTGTAGTGCATGTTTTCCCTCGGGAGATGGTGGTGATCTTCCCCCGCTGGATGGCGAGATCCGGCGCCGACCTACCGTCGGCTAGTGAGGTTTCCCCCTACCCAGGACTCCCCCACCAGCGGGGCAACGCCCCAGCCGGAACAAGCTCTAAGCTCCCGACCGGTCTCTCTGAATGTGGTAGTGTAGTGCATGTTAGTGTAAGTGTGTGTATAAGGGGGAGAGGATAGGACAAGGAAGATGACGGAAAGATCGCGCGCGGTCGGTGGCCCGTTTGGTAGGGTACTGCTCCGGCATTCGCCTGGTGTTGATCGGAGAAACCACGGAAAACTTCCGATCAGAGCAGCCGGCCGCTAGAATTCTCCTCCAGGCAGCGACTGAATTCGACCTAGCTGAAAAGCTAGTGTCGAAAATCTTGCCGCCGTCAGGACTCGAACCTAGGACCTCCCGGTTAGAGGCGCTGCAGTGACATCAGTTGATGCACTGAGCTACCGCTCCTGGTCGCGCCTTTCGAAGTCTTTGCATTGCACACCCCATGTCTTCGCTTGAGGTGTGTACCACAGTTACTTCGCAGCACTGGGGGCGAGCAACAAGCCCTGCTTTCCCTCCCTTGCTATGTGCACCAGCAGTGAAGCGAATTCGAGCTACCAACCTCAATTAAAGAGAAGCAGTACGTATGATGAGTAAAGACCGTAAAAATATGTGGTATGAAACATCAAAAATGTAAAAAAAATAAAAAAAAAATAATATTATGTAAAATTAAAAACCTAATTCGAAATTAAATTTAAAATTTTCCAAACAAATTTTAAAAATAATACAAACGTTTTAAAAATCATCTGAAGAGTACAAGTTGATAAGTAATAAAAGCTTCATATTTTGATATCCAAAACGGTAATTAAGCAGCCAGACCAGACGAAATAGAAGCGCTCGAACAAACCGAGGTCCTCGTACGATGTCCACCACCGACAAACAATCACTGCAGCGTGCTGCATTCTCATTGAAGGGTTAAACATCGGCGATAGCCAAATTTTCTCAGAATTTAAGGTTAAAGATCATCAATCCCGGCGTCGAAAATGGTCACAGTCGCTGACGCGCACTTTCCGCCTCTGAGATGACTGAAGAAGAGATGGGCTTAACAGCTTTTCTTCAATAGCTGTCATCACAAAAACAGCTGACTTCAATGGCTGTTATTAATAACAGTCAACTTCAATAGCTGTTATTAATAACAGTTGACAAATAACAAGTCCATGACCAGCAACCTAACATGGCCGACTGCTAAGAGTTATACTCGTAGCTGTTGTAGCGACTGATAAGAGTTAAACCACGCACAACGAATAACGTTGGTAGCACCGTAAAGCTTGTGCAGCTACCTTACGGCGCTTCTTTGCACTACTTTCCCTAACATGTTTGGACAGAGAAGCAGATGATATGAACGAGACTGGATTAACTGCCAAGGATGAATAGTAATTCATATAATGTGTAGCGAATGTGTATAGAATATTACTAAAATGAAAGTGATTCGGGTTCAGATTGCAAATATTCTTTCAAATATGCAACTTGTGCATCGTGAAGTAACGAGTGCCAAAAATAATGAGGAGAAACAGTGTTTTTGATTACCTATAGCTAAAGTGTTACTGACTGTCGAATATCAAGTATTATAATGTGCGTTATTTGATCGTAACTCATTTTATTTTATTCGACCTAGGGCAATATTGGTTGATATCACATAAACAGCAATGGGACAGAAATAAGTTAACATATTGGACGACTTAATGTAAAGGACAAATTTCTTATTGTAGTGTATGCAATGAATATAAAATTATAGTGGCACACGGTGGTAATAATGACGAACTATGTATTAATGAATCTATAATTTGAACACTGGCAAATCATTATTGATTAGCTGCAGTGAAGCTGTTATCGTAGAAAATGGTTGCCCCAAAAGCTTGTAGTAGTTCGGATTAGGCCCAGTAGGTTGCAGTTCTATGCATTTCAACCGATAACAGCCAATAACAGAATAAACGAAATAACTGTTATTTCGCGTAACAGTTACGAAACTTTAACGGCTAAGAAATAACAGTTTAGCTGTTAAGGGCACAGCCCTAGACTGAAGCAGACGCGCCGGAGAGTAAGAACACCGACCGCCTCTTAACGAAGCGCATCCATATTCGACAGCACTCAGTAACAACGTGAAAAAATACTTCTTTTCATAAAAAATATATAAAATTGATAAAATAAAAAATATTACGTAAAAGTTACAAAATATGTAACATATGTAATATGGTACTAAATGTGTAAAAATATGCACTAAAAAAATTGGATATTGTATTATTGCTCTACCACTCTCAAAAAAACCTTCCACTGCGCATGCCCGAACGTGGCCTCTACCTCCAAAGCTCCTAATATTTCCCCGCCTGCCTGCGCTCTTTGTCACAACATAGCTCTCCCTCTGTCTTCCTCTCGTGGGTCGCACCGGGAGGGGTAGCTCAGTGCATCAACTGATGTCACTGCAGCGCCTCTGACCGGGAGGTCCTAGGTTCGAGTCCTGACGGCGGCGGGATTTTCGGCACTAGCTTCTCAATTAGGTCGAATTCAGTCGCTCTCTGGAGGAGAATTCTAGCGGTCGGCTGCTCTGATCGGTAGTTTTCCGTGGTTTCTCCGATCAACACCAGGCGAATGCCGGAGCAGTACCCTACCAAACGGGCCACGGACCGCGCGCGATCTGTCCTTCCTCTTCCTTGTCCTATCCTCTCCCCTTACACACTCACTTACACTACCACATAATCCGGGAGACCACAACATTCACTACACTACCACATAATCCGGGAGACCGGTCGGGAGCTTAGAGCTTGTCCCGGCTGGGGCGGTGCCCCGCTGGTGGGAGAGTCCTGGTTAGGGGGAACCCCACTAGCCAACGGTAGGTCGGCGCCGGATCTCGCCATCCAGCGGGGGAAGATCACCACCATCTCTCGAGAAAAACATGCACTACACTAACGGGACTAATGACCAAAGCAGTTGACTTGCCCGGAAACATGAAAAAATCAATCAATCAATCAATCGTAGGTCGCGCGGTAATTCAACACTGCGAGTTTGGTGATAACAAACTGATGAGTGAGAAGGATCAGACGAAAGGCAGCTTTCGTGTTTCTACAGTAGGGGTTGTCCAAACGATCAACAGAAAATAAGGCGTGTCTTGAAGAGTTTCGGTCTCCAGTCCCTGTTTGACCGTGGCTAGTGAGTAGTGACAGTGTGCTTTTACACAGTAGCTGCTGTTATTCACAGAAAAACAATTATTACAAATAATTCAAAGAATATCCACTGAAAATATAGGTCGTTGAGCAAATAATCATTGAACACGGCCACATTCCTCTCCGTCTTCCACCGTACCATCCAGGTCTAAATCCAATAGAACTTGTTTGGGAATTTATAAAAGGGCGTGAGGCAGCAGAAACAATTGGTGCATCCTTAAAAGAAAAGGAAACATTTTGCAGAGAAGCGTTTGCACAATACAGTGCTGAACAATGGAAGAAATCCTGCGAGCATAGGTAGGGAATAGAGGCGGCATAATAATTCAGATAATGTGATGGACCAACAAACGATGTATTCATTTCTTTGGACACTCCTGGGAGTGCAGTTCCTCTTTTGACGAAGAGGGTAGTGATGACGAGTGGCGGTCAGCGCGATCGCTGCGTCTCGCAGTCGCCTCTCCTTGTCGCCTACGCGCTTTCTTATCGCCGAGGGGGGAAATCTCAGATGCCACAGGGTGGGGGCAATCTCCGAGACTTTACCAAAGGTCCGCCATGATGGGGTATTTTTGCGAGCGGTTCAGCTATAGTATCGTAACGATTCGCCAAGATGACAGTTTTGAAAACCGTAAGTAGAAAGGCAAACAATATGTAATTGTCCGGCCTCTATTCACGCTGAGCGCCGCAAGCGAGCGTTCGAGTGCGAGCAATGGCTCCGCTGTGAGCTGGCGGCGAGCGAGCGGGGCAGGGCGCGAGCACGTGGCTGGGCCCAGCTGAGCGAGGTGCCCGCGCCCTCCGCCCGCAGCGCATCGATCGCCCTCGCGCCTCCGCCTCCGCATCGACCCACGGGGGCGCTGCTGCTGCTCATGACGGTTCCGGTGTCGGTGGTGATGTGGTGATGGGGCGGCGCACAGTGTGTAATTTTGACGATCTAGGAAGAAAAAATTAATAACTCCCTTCGAAATGAATTTCTCCTAGTTTTTGGAAGTCTGTTGTGTAAACAATGTACAAATAAACAAATTTGCTTGTAGAACTTGAATTTTTACGAAATATTTTTTAAAATATTTAGGAAATTTGAATAATTGTATTAGCCTTCATGAGAGTATACGTTTGTCAAACATTGCATTTGTTGAATATTATGGGACATAATATTTGAATTTACAAACATACTCTGCAAGAACAATAAAATGAAAGTATACAAGAATAAAAAGTCGAAAATTTAAACATTATAACAAAAAAAAAAGAGGAATGTACAAAAATACTCAGAAATTAGTTTGAATCACTACTCGCGTATTCTTCTGTTGATGATTCTTCTGAGTATATTTCTTTTGCCTCATTCCTTTATTTTCATAACATTAAGAGTTCAGGTTTCACTTTTTTGGGTACAGTTGCAGGTTTAGCCCCTAAGATCGAAATGAATCAACGGTTCAAGGTCTCTCACTTGCTGCTCTATTTTCCCAACTTCTGAAGTTCTACAGTTTCTACAGTTTCTTTGGCAAAAATAAATTTAATTGGTCTGCAAAATCTTGTTGAAAAAGGTGCTGGATTTTCCCGAACAATAGTTTTAATCTCATCAGCTCCATTGTAAATTTTTATCTGGACCATTGAAATACTAAATAAACTTTCGTCAGTGTTGTTCATCAGAAAATGTTTGTTTATATCTGTTTTGTTCAGACCTATCACATCCCCACTTGATTATAACGTCAAAAGATGTAGTTTGAAGCGAATGTACATTCTGTCACTTTTTTGAATTTTAAATGTCCAGCCACGGTATGGTCAATCAATGCTTGAAGGAGAATTTCAGCTGATTTTTAAGGAACTGTAATTTCCGCTGGATAGCATAACAGTTTCGCTTCTTCACTTATGATAGGGGATAGAAAAACAATTTGAGTCTTTTGCTTGTTGGCGTGTGCGAACATACTGGCGGGTTGAACATTGGTATCCACCATCAAAGCAAGTGCGTGATCAACTGACAATGATGGCGGTTTTTGAAGAATGGATCTTCGGGCTTTCTTAATTGTAATTCCCCTGTTGGGGGGCTTCAGAGAGCTCCTTAACTATAGCTGCCGAATCTCTTTTGCCATCCTTCCTTAGTTTCATTTCAGTGGCCATGGATAATTCTTCTGAACTAATAGTATCCAAAAGAGGTTTCAATTTTAGGGCTTTAGCTTTATTCCCACAGCTTTGAAGGGCTTATTAGGTCTTCCAGCTCTATTAATTTTTACATTAATTTCGATGGGCCTGGGACTGCCTCTAAAATATAATCAGGAAGTGAAAGGGTTTCTTGCAGCCGGACGAATTGTATTTTAGGAACTGTTTTTTTTCACGGTTTTTCCATCTGGTTTAAATTTTTACAAATACATCTAACATATGGCTTAATTTTTCCAACAATGCCTTTTAGGTTCTATAATACCTAATTCACGCAAAAAACAGTTAATACACCTTCAAATTTTTCAACAATTGATTTTTTTACCCATGTATCAAATAACGACATACGGGTAACTGGAGGAGCCATTCTCTAAAAAAAATTATATTCGTCAGATAAGCAGGTAGGATTAGTAGCAGCTGCTACTAATCCTCCCGTTGCATCCCCCCTTACCGTTTTTGAAATTTTATCTATCTGTAACTAAATATTTTAGAGTTATCCATCAATTGTAATTTAATTAATTTTTTTCTATCTTATTGTGTATTTATTTATAAATTATTTTTTTTGTATCTTTCTGTATTCTGTAGACTGACGATGACGGCAAAGCCGTCGAAAGCCGGCTATCTTAATAAAGCTGATATGTTGACGAAGATGACTTCTTTTATTTCTTCCTAGCCACAATACTGGAATGGACGATTTCACATAAATTCTTTAATGAATAAGTCTACCGCTAGAGGCAATTCAGTCAAAATGTACGCTTTCAATAAGGAAAAATATCGATCACGCTAAAAAAAATTCATCTGCAACTGATGCACGCTGAACACGTTTTCTGCACGTACAAACTCAAAATCAATAAAAAATAAGAAAATATGAAGTATACATTTTTAACCAAAACAATCTAATATATTTCGTTTCGATTTAATTGTATTCGATTAACTGGAGCAACAAATATCATTCATTTAATTGAACTTTTTTGCTTCTAATTAATCGATTAAAATGGTTCTCATTACTTGATGCCATCAATAGCGTCGTGTAAGATCTTGGGGTCATTTAAGAATTGAATCCAAATCCGGATAAAAAAAACAAGCATCCAGACGGGCCCACAGGTCACCTTAAGCATTACAAGTAGATTCACGGCTGAGAATTGTGTAAAGGCTGTGTCCACATAAGGTCCAGGAAGTGTGTTATTCATTGGATAGATGAGCTCAGAGAGCAGTTTGATGCCCGATAGGTCCCTTGGACGCCAGCTGACGGCAACCAGAAGGGAATCGAACAACCCAAAAAAAGCCCCGAGTATAAATTAAGGATACTACGCTACAATCGAAGCTTTACACAAAGACGGAACCTTTACACTAAGATACTGCATTATAATCGACGTTTTACTCATTGAAGCAAAGGAATTCACACGGCGAAACAATTTCTAGGCGTACACACAGTTTTTGAAGATTCGAATTGACATCTGCAAACTGAAATATTGTCAAGTTTGTCATGGAACTGACAACAGACCGCAGAAAACCCTAGAAAACATACATGCTTGAGCAAATGTGGGTCTTCTACAGTTTGAGATGTGACAAAAATGCTAAGGAGTCTTCCCACTTCATAAGAAAATCTCCCAGCCCTCTGTAGGACTAGTGTAGCGTCGTGTCGTTAAAAACCAGCGTGGGCACGCGGCGTGGTGTGCACCAGATGCGTAGACAAAGGCAGAAGCGATGACGCACGGGCTTTTCTGACAGGGTGTACGCATCTCTTGGGCGGAAGCAATGGGGGCGGCGGGCAGCGTCGGGAGGGCTATTTAAGGGCCGTGAGAACAATAGCTCTTCCTTCTTTGTGATCCTGGCAGCGTAGGTCGTCCGTGATAGGTGCGAGCGTGCACGCGACGAAGAAGCCGGCAGTTATTGTCGTGACTAGTGAGACATGTAGTCGGTCTCAGAGCAGGCGATACTACACACGGCGAAACATTAGGTAGTATGTTGCGGTGTGGTAGCCGTTGTAAATATCTCTCCTAGCAGTGGGGTCTATTTAGTTAGTTAATTGTATACAGTGCATTGGTTATTTGTGACGACGGTCTAAATTGTGAATAAACCTGCTGTTATTACAACCCACTCTCGTCTGTGTACTGATTACACCCATATGACGCCACGCTAGGTTACGATTCTTCAACTAGACAACTAAATTGGGTAACATGAAGCAAATCCCAAGTTACAACCAAACAAGCAGGTTATCCTCATTTCCAAGTGAAGCAGATGGGAAAACAGAAAATAATTTACTGCTTGAGTGTTGTGCAACGTTTCCACTGTTTGTCTTACAAACACAATATTTACTAATTTATGCGTACCTATCGAGTGAAGTTGCTAATATATTCTTAAATTTATTTTAAAATATTCTCATTTCTAGAGTTGATTAAGCATTCTATTCAGAGAACTGCGTTGAGATAACTCACTGAAACACCATTCCATCAGGCGAAGAGCGAGACACTCACCTGAAAGAAAAAAAAACATTTTAGACACATTTTTACGGTTTTTTACGACAGATACCTTACGATAAAATTATTGGCGAACGACTTAAGTTGTACATGTAATTATGAAAGTCCATCAAGGATCGTTTGGAATTATTAAGAAATTTTACTCTGGAGGATATATAGATTTGTGTAAAAAAGCTACCAGACGCAAAGACAAAAGAAGTACCCAATGAGAAGGGATCATTCAAAAAGGGAAGCAAGAAACAAATAGATGAGGTCGAATATTATCTGCGCCGTATAAAGGCGAAGTGACATGCAAAATACGGACAGTAAAAGAAGATAAAAAAGGAAAAATATCATATGCAACTGCATAAAAAAAACAAAATAACAAAAAAAATTGTAAGAAATTTTTTTTATTCTGGCACAACAGAAAAATAAATGCCAAAAATGAACGGCACTGAATTAACAAAAAAGATTAAAAAAATAGAAAAGTGATAGATATAAAATATCTGTTCACCGAGAAAAAACAAAAAACTAAGGTATTCCTACAGATAAGGAATGTGCTACATACCGACGCAACAAATTAAAGAATATCGGGGGGAAAGGAAACAACTCGACGTAGCTCATAGCTGGTTCTAACAAATACATAAATAAATATTAAAATAACATAATAATAATAATTTATCGCTGCAAATAAACGGACGTTCGGTTGCAGTTAATAAAAAAGTATAAAAATAAAAATTAGTACTGCAATGCTTACGAATATGAAAAATTGATAATACAAATAAACAATCAAGAATGAAATAAAATTATGGGTGTAAATGCCACCATGTAAATACGTAAAACTGCTCGCGACGGGAAGTGTGGGTGTAATGTCAGCTCACCCTTTCTCCGCCCCCCCCCTCCGAGCGCTTCGTTTGTTGTTTGAGCGCGCGTTTACGAGCCGCTGCACCGGAGGCGAGGGCGCGGCGTGGGCGGTACAGGGGCGGGGGCGGGGCGGAGTGGAGGCGGGCGAGGGCGGGGCGAGGCGGGGACGAGGGGGGCGGGAGAGGGCGAGGGTGGGAGGGGCGAGGGCGGGGCGTGGGCGGGGCGTGGGCGGGGCGTGGGCGGGGCGTGGGCGGGGCGGGGGCGGGGCGAGGACGGAGCGGGTGCAGCGCAGGGCGGGGACGGCAGGGAGAGAGCGGGGCAGGGCAGGGGCGGTGGGCGGGGCGGTAGGCGGGGAGGGAAGGTCGGGGCGGGCGAGGGCGGGGCGGGGGGGCGAGCTGGGGCGGGGCAGGGGCGGGCCTGGGCAGGGGCGGGCGAGGGCGGGGCAGGGGCGGGGCGAGGGCAGGGGCGGGGCAGGGGCAGGGCGAGGGCAGGGCGGGGCAGGGGGCAGGGGCGGGGGCGGGGTGGGTGCGGGGCGAGGGAGAGGCGCTATATTTGGCTTCGCAGAGGGCGACTTGCCTCCGCCCCACACCACACCACACCACTCCACGAGGTGACCGCGCATGCGAAGACATCTGGGGCCACACGCAGAACCAACTCATCTTCCATTCACTCATTCTCATTCATTCTCAGTCGTTCTTCCATTGTCTGATTCATTCTAATTCATTCCCAGTCATTTATTCTTTCTTGTCAATCTATATGGGTGAATTATAGGGTGAATTACAAGACGGAAGTCATGTTTTTAGTGAAGGAAAACGAACAGCATACGTTACGTTAAAGACGAATTGCTTACTGAGTAATCGATTCCAATATTTATTTGCAGTGGCGTAGCTTTCTATTTAGGTGGAAAAGCGGATCTTACCCAAACATTTAATGAAAAACACGAACTGTTTTCATTAAATTATCATGTGTTTATTAGTAATTTTTAATTCAGTTACCACGTTTCACGTGTGGGCATTGTATAGTTTTTGCATTTCTTACTTCTCGAAGACAATGAAGGCTCTTTGTGGCCGTCCTGAGATACGAGGGCCGGAGAGAACGTTTCTTCCGTTGTGGTCAGAAGGCCAAAAAGTCTCAGTTTTTCAGTGCGCTTTTGCGTCTAAACCGTTTTTGAGAAAATTAAAGTTAATACATGAATTTTATAAGAAAGTTTATCAACATTAATTTTGTAAATAATAGTTGTTTCTACGAAACGCATCGATGTGGAATAAACGCGAACACAAAATATGCAAATTTGCACTTTTTTGCACTTTTCTCGTGGTCCTTCGAGTTGGCAAACACAAAATTCGAATTCATCACCCCCAAAAAATGAAAATTACGGACGTTTTACATGGATCATTTACGTGGTGTCTAGTCAAGCAATATCTTGCAAATAGTGTATAGAATTAGCTTAAAAGCAAGATCAAATCGATTACAATTAACATTTTCATTATAAATTTTAAAATATATTTAAACGACTTATAAGTGAAAGTAAAAGAGTGTGGGAGAAATTACAGTCGACTACAGTTATGGTGAACTTCAGGGGACTAACATGTTTGGTTCACTATATCCGATGATGAAAATAAATAGAATTTCTCCACAATGACTGATTATTATTAATATACCGCAAAATGCATTAATCGCACGAACTGAAAATTTCAATGTTATTATTTGTACGTAAAAATATCAATTATTTTCTATTGTTTGCATCGTACATTTTTCGTTACATCCTTCTTCAGAGGTCGTGCTTGTCGACATACAGTCGACTCCGGTTATAGTGAACTCGGATATAGTAAACCCTCGGTTATAGTGAACCTATAATGGTCCCGTTTCACTACATTACAAATAAACATAAGAAGATTCGGTTATAGTAACCTAACCTCGGCTTAGTGAACAACAAAGAAGATTCGGTTATAGTGAACCTGAACCTCGGCTATAGTGAACGTGGAATTAAGTTCTGGAAATTAATTGGATCTCGTATGTTATTAGACGATTAAAAGGACCTCCGGAGAGTGGGCTGGCGTTCCAACAGTGCACAGGGCATTGAAAGGTGTCAAGACTGTATTACAATACTTAGAGACAGAGGACAATGCAGAATCAAGTACAGTCGACTCCTGTTAGAGTGAACTTCTGGGGACTAACATTTTTGGTTAACTATATCCGAGGTTCACTATATCCGATGATGTCAAAATTAAATAGAATTTCTCCATAACGATTGATCCTATCAGTATAGAGATACAGCAAAATATATCAACAGCATGAACTGAAAATTTCAATAACTTTATTTGTCCTTAAAAATCAATTGTTTCCTTCGTACTTTTTCTTTAGTAATTTCTCTTTCTTGATCCGGAGTTCGTGCTCTCTCCACGCATGAGTCTGCATTGTCCTCTGTGTCTTTGTAAGTATCGTAATGCAGTCTCGACACCCATCAATGCCTCTTGATGAATTGTTGGAACACCTTCCCACTCTCCGAAGGCCTTTTAATTGCCTAACAACATGTGAGATGCTTTCAGCAGCGGGATGGCACAAGCGGCTAATGCTTTTCCGCGCGGCACAGCGGATATCGTCAGGCTGTCAATCGCGTACGTCCGGACGCTTACGTAGAGCCTATGCGTTTTATCCCACAGAATATCACGTAACATCAAGATTGAAACTGAAGCTAGCAATGAATGAATGAATGAATGAATGAATGAATGCCTTATTTTACGTGGCGAGACTCAGGCCCACAAGTCTCTCTTCTGTCAAACCATGCAAATTCCGTTACACTCCTTTCACCTACTAGGGGAGAAAGAAGATATTACTTGAGCGACGAAACAGGGAATTTGAATTTCACTCAGAGGCTTCATTTAGGCTTGAGGATCTTTTACATGCAGTAAATCTACTAACACGGGACAGCCGGGTTTACTTCCCCTCCGAAGATTTTATTGCCCTTAAAAATCCACAGCGTCTGTCGGGTTTGAACCCGCAAACTTGGATACAACAGCCCGAAACGCTAACCGTTACACCATCGCCGCCGCACGATCACGTGTCGCCGACGCCACTAGTAGCCCACGCAGAGCCTTTATTTCCGCAGTGAAACCATCACCTCTGGGGAGACTTCATCGATTACGAACATTGGCCGACGATATTGTTTCAAGCAGCCTAGTGTTGGAATTTGTGGCACTAGGGAGTTTGTGCACCCTGAAACGTTAAAACACTATCGATCTTCTGCGCATGTGTCGATCAAGCTTCACACCATTGTAGTGCATCTGCGCATGCGCACAAGATCGATAGTGTTGTCCGCTATGGCATGCACGAACTCTATTCTTTTCCAGGAGGGAATTAATTTTCAGGGCATTGTATTTTCTACGTTCACTATAGCCGACGTTCAGGATCACTATAACAGAATCTTTTTATACTTAATTGTAATGTAAATGAAATTGGACCCGTGACTTAAGTTCACAATAACCGAGGTGTAACAAAGACCTCATGACACGGGCACTATAGAGAAATCGAAGAATAGTAATCTCCCTCCCTCCCTCTCCCCCTCTTTCTTTCTCTCTCTCTCCCTCCCCTTTTTTCTTTCTCCTTTTCTTTCCCCCTTTTTTTTCCTTATTTTTTTCTATCTTTCACTCTCTCACTTTTTCCTTTCCCCTTTCCTTTTTCCCTTTTCTCTTTCCCCCGCACATTGCCCCTAACATTTCTCCCCTCTTTTCTCTCCTCTCACTTTCTGTCTTTACGTCTTTGTGGTTTTTTTTCCCCCTCCCTCTCTCAAAATTATCTGTTCGATGTTTTAAAGTTTTTTTTATAGAAATCCTGTCTTGACAATAACGAACACAAACGAATTATCCAATTTGGTGCAGTCGTTCGAAAGTTATGCGCTTGGATACATTTCGGCGATTCATCTTTGTTTATATAGAAGAAATGGGCGCTGATCCCCCACCCTCCGCGCCCAACCGCGATCAACGCGCACGCGGTCGCTCGCACAACCTGACACCGGACGCGGCAACGGGGCGGGCAGGCACCGGGGTGTAGGGGGAGGGGTGGCAGGGAGACGGGTGATGAAGGGGCTGAGAGGCCGGAGGAGGAGACGAGGAGCAAAGGTCGAGATGGCGAGAGGTGGCGAGGGGGCGAGGGGGCGAGGCGGCGAGGGGGGCGAGGGGGCGAGACGGCGAGGGGAGAGGGGGCGCGGGGGGCGAGGGAGGAAGGCGGCGAGGGGTCAGGGGGCGAGGGGTGAGGGGGCGGGGGCGAGGGGGAGGGGGCGAAGGAGGCGAGGGGGCGAGGGGGGCAGGGGCGAGGGGAGGGGGCGAAGGAGGCGAGGGGGCGAGGGGGCGAGGGGAGGCGAGGGGGCGAGGGGCGAGGGGCGAGGGGAGTGGGGCGAGGGCGGGGGAGGGCGAAGGTGGCGAGGGGGCGAGTGCGCGCGAAGCGCCGAGCAGCCCCCGCGCGTGGGCGGTAGCAGCCGTGCGTGTGGTCGTCACGCAACAGGGCTGCGGCGCACGCACGAAACCCATCAGCCCCGCCATCACACTCGCAATACCAGCTCTCTTTTGACTTGTTCATGTTCCCGTTCCTCGCCTCATCTCCGTCATCTGTAAAACTCTTTCCCACGGACATGGGAAATAGGGACATTAGAAGCAGTAATCAATTCAGAACAGCATTAAGTGCGTGCGTATTAACAACCATAAAGCAAATTTCGTAACATCATCAACCGCAACAGGATAAGTGGAGCGGTGGCGGGGTGATGTGGGGGGGGGCGGAGCTGTGTGACAGCTGCGCGACCATGCGGCGCTCCTCCTTCGCTCCTCAGGGGGCGACAACAGGGCCCGAGGGCAGAAGCAAAACTCACGGACTTCCCTCCCTCCCTCACCCACTCTCCCCGCGTCTCTCGTAAGAGAGACACATGCAAACTCATACACACAAATCACATTCTCAATCTCATACTTCACAATCACATCGCACACATCAAACTCTGCGTGCATTGTAAATTAGTAGCATAAACGAATAATTCGTATTGCCATTATCATTATTATTATTATTATTATTATTATTATTATTATTATTATTATTATTATTACAGCCAATCCGACTCTTAAATCGAAGAACTGACATTGCAAAAATAAAAGTACTTCATTTGAAGCCGAAGCTAAAATACTATAGATCTTCAATAGGCATATTTTTAGCTTCATGAGCCATCCAAGCTTTGGTAAAAGAGATGACATGTCTCTCCGTTATTCTCAACCTCTCGTGAAAACACAGTTGTCAACCAGCCTTTGATAAATGGACGGAGGCGGGGATGAGTGCAAGGTAAACTGAGTGGATGAGAAGGGCCTCGCTTCAAAGATCTGTCACTCCACAAAAATGAAAAATAACATTATCTCCTAATGCATTCAAAAGCTGGCGTTCATCAGCGACCCATTGTTCAGTAAAAAAAATGTGACGTAAAACAGGATTACCTTTAAGTTTACAGTAATATTTACGTCACAGTATGAAATATTTGTGGAAGTGGCGACATAATTAAGTTGCAAACTTCTGTTTTATGTTTACACTGAGAAAAGAATTTCTCAGAGAAATCATAACAAGAAACACATCATTATACATCATAATGAGACACAAAACGTTGCCACAATAAAGGGATTAAGAATTTTTTTTATAAGGAATTCAGTTAAATTTATCTTAACCTTGATCTGAGATGCTGATGATCTTCGCAGGAACGCTGATTATTCGTTACATTCTCTAATGAAAGGGCCTGGAGCATCCTTGTGCATTAAATCTTCAGAGTCTTAAATATTTGAAACAGCCATTGATTGAAAGTGTTCAGTTGGCTAGTGGTCACTTCTCTTTGTTCGATCGATCAATCCTCCCATGAGAATTGGAGACCCCTAGTTGTAAAAGGGAACATGTTTGAAAAAGAAATATTTTTGTATTTATAAACTGAATATTATTGTATGTTTATATTCCAAGGAAAGTTAAAAAAAACATAACTAAAATTTTTTTGTTACACAAATGTTATAAATTTTTGTATTTCATATGTTCAAAAATACTTTCTGATCGTTTTCATGATTTTAGCCTGCCTTATGACTTTTCGTAACAATGTTTTGTATTTTTTAAAGTAGATAAGGAAATCTTGAGATACGCCATGACGTTTAGAAATGAAAGAAAGAATTCGCTTGTTTTTACAAGATGTCCTAATCCCTTGTGTTATCCAAGAATTGTTTTTCCGTGAAATATTTAATTTTCGTTTTTGAAGAGGAAAGCAAGTGTTAAAATGAAATGAAAGAGTTGAAAAAAAAAGAATTATATTTGTCGTTTGTATCAGCAGTATTATAAACCGTTTCCCATGATTCCTGCATCAACTAATCAATGAATAATTTAATTTTACTTTTAGTAAACAATCTAGTCATACGTGTATTATTTGTGTCAGTGGTCGCATTTCTTATAATGGCAAGAACTTGTGCATCGTGGTCACTGTATCCTAAATCTTGAAATTTTGAAAGGGAGAAAAAAAAACTCCCATGTAATAAAATCTATTTTCAATGATAAATAAGCAATAAATTTAGGCTCTTATTACTTCCTGCCGCGACAACATGGAATCGATAATTTGAATAATTGTATTTCCCACTGAATTCTAGAAGACGTGCACAGAAAATGAAGTTACATTTATGTCCAGAAGCAAAACAAGGGACATAAATATAACTTCATTTTCTGTGCACGTCTTCTAGAATTCAGTGGGAAATACAATTATTCAAATTATCGTTTCCATGTTGTCGAAAGTAATAAGAGCCAAAATGATTGCTTATTTATCTTTGAAAATAGATTTTATTACATGGAAGTTTTTGTTTTTTTTCTCCCTTTCAAAAATTCAAAATTTAAGTAGTATATGACTAAGTGTAGGGATCACAGAATTTTGAAAATGTGCACACAATTCACTTTTCCCCATAGCACGTCATACGCAGTTTTTAACTGTTTTTTTGACGTAAAATAAATAAATAAATAAATCTTTTGTTTCAACTTCATATCGAGTAGTAGTTTTGTTAATTATAATTTGATCAATTGCCTTCATCGAATGTTGTGTGATCCGTGTAGGTACATTAATTGTAATGTCTAAATTGAAGGAATTAATTAAATTGAGAAACTTTTCTTTCTCGCAAGATTCGACCAGAAAATCAATGTTAAAATCTCCGCATACAACAATGGATTCAAAAGAGCGATTTCTGACTTTGTTAAGTGTTATATCCAGGTTTTCTAAGAACAAAATATAATCAGCAGTTCTCTTTGTTGGAGGTCTGTAAATGCAAAGTATTATCACTTTTAGTGAAGTAAGATGTTCAACAGAAATTTCGAAAATATTTTCAATGGAGTACACATTTAATTCCGCCAAGGGGATAGAATCAATATTATTTCTAACGTAAATACAGGAACCCCCATACGTAGGACCTTTATGGGATTCTCTCCCTCTCTCTCTGCAATAAAAGCCTGCGAGGTAAAGGTTGGAATTTGGAAAATGCTAAGTTCATTAGGAGATAACCAATGTTCTGTAAAGCAAAGAACGTCCGTTTGATTGAGATCGCTCTGTAGAGCTGCCTCGATAAACTCAGTTTTATTTGAAAGGGATTGAACATTATGGTGGAGAATGTTTATTTTTTGCAAGTACCTACACGAATGTTTTTCTGCTGCATCTGACTGTAGTTGCTATATATTTACTCCATTTTTACCTCGAGTGCGTGGTCGAAGGTTGTTCAAAACTTTAGTAGTTCAAATTCCACATGCTTCTCATGATTGATTGATGATTCCGGAAGCGTCAACCACTGAGGTCCTTAGCCCTGTAAGTGTAGTTCATGTTTATTCCTCGGAACAACTGATGTCACTGCAGCGCCCCTGACCGGGAGGTCCTACGTTCGAGTCCTGTCGGCGGCAGGATTTTCGACACTAGCTTTTCAGCTAGGTCGAATTCAGTCGCTGTCTGGAGGAGAATTCTCACGGCCGGCTGCTCTGATCGGTAGTTTCCCTCAGTTTCTCCGATCAACGCCAGGCGAATGCCAGAGCAGTACACTAACAAACGGGCCATGGACAGCGCGCGATCTTTCCTTCCTCTTCTTTGTCCTATCCTCTCCCCTTGCACACACACTAACATCGACTACACTAGCACATATTCCGGGAGACCGGTCGGGAGCTTAGAGCTTGTCCCGGCAGGGGCGGTGCCCCGCTGGTGGGAGAGCCCTGGTTAGGGGAAAGCCCGCTAGCCGACGGTAGGTCGGCGCCGGATCTCGCCATCCAGTGGGGGAAGATCACCGCCATCTCCCGAGGGAAAAAAACATGCACTACACTTACGGGACTAAGCTGTTGATGCGCACGAATTCACTAACCAACCAACCAACCCGGTGCTTATGGCAAGAAGAATGCTAGGCGGGGATCAGTGATCTGCCAGGCGGTGCCAGTCCGCGTGAGGAGGTTCGGAGGCGGCCCTGGAAATAGCGTCGTCGGCCTCCTGCACGCCTGCCCCCGCCCGCGGAATTCCACGCGCGCGAAACGCCTCCCCCCTCCCTCCGTCCCTCCCCCCGGTCGACAGCTGAAGCACGTGCGGCGTTCCTTCGCCGCTGCCGTCCGGCGTCCGCCCTCCCGCCCGCGCGCCGCACAGGGCCGTCGCCACGAAAATAAACGGCTGGACCACGGGCAGCGCCTTCATGAGCAGGGAAGCAGTCAATAGCGTACATTACATCCAACCAAACACTACGCGATTGATTGATTGATTGATTGTTTCGTGTTTCCGGGCGTGTCAACTGTTTTAGTCATTAGTCCCGTTAGTGTAGTGCATTTTTTTCCTCGGGAGTTGCCGGTGATCTCCCCCCGCTGGATAGCGAGATCCAGCATCGACCTAACGTTGACTCGCGGGGTTTCCCCCTAACCAGGACTCTCCCAACAGCGCGGCACCGCCCCAGCCGGAACAAGGTCTAACCTCCCGACCAGCCTCTCGGAATAGTGTAGTGCATATTAGTGTAAGTGTGTGTGTAAGGGGAGAGGATAGGACAAGGAAGAGGAAGGACAGATCGCGCGCGGTCCGTGGCCCGTTTGGTAGGGTAGTGCTCCGGCTTTCGCCTGGTGTTGACAGGAGAAACCGCGGAAAACTACCGATCAGAGCAGCCGGCCGCTAGAATTCTCCTCCACACAGCGACTGAATTTGACCTAGCTGAGAAGCTAGTGTCGAAAATCCTGCAACGCAAATGAGATTGCATGCGTCGACTTGTGATGGTATATGACAGAACGTGTTATACCATGAAACCACGAAAATTAACATATGGTTTTTGCGAACGTTTCGAAAAATCTTCATGAGGCTTTGGAAACACCAAAAGAGAAAACGCCCACACGAATAAACTGCTACATCTTGACTCCATTAACCCCTCAACACTCCATCATTAGTAATCACTAGGGGGTGGATTTTAATGAAATCTTTTTTTTTCAATTTAAAACAATGGCATTTAGCTTACAATAATTTTATGTAATGACAAAGGGAAATGACCCATTTTTATAGGTAATAATTTTGCTTTTTTTGTCGATATCGACTAATAAGTCTTTTTTTTACATTTTATGTCATTTTTAATGCATTTTTCCCTCATTTTATCGATTTTAATTACATTTTGAATTCTACTTACTGCAAATAACATTTACGAAATGCAACAAATGTACTTCACTGAATTAGTTACAAATTCGATTTGTTCGCTCAGAAATTGTTTTGACAATCGTTGTAAGTATGTAATTTGTGTGACGTATATCAACGCCATTGCCGGCGCGGTCGATTTCGAGATAACTAAAGAGAGACATTTCCTAGTAAAGAACAGTTCAAACCAAATTTTGCAAGCTGAGTTTACTTGAATGAAAGGAAGAAACCTTGATTACAGCAGTAACGTATTCAACACCTTGAGGTGTTCATCCGAACTGTTTTTGAGCATATTTTGTACGTAATTTTTCTTTGGTTTTTAGGGAATTTTATTGATCATTTTTGACGATGTTTTAAGTCACCAAAATCCGCTCCCTAGTAAACACGATGTGTGTTGGTGTGGTAAACGTGTACTTATTCCTTACATTCCGTAAGGTCTCCCACTTCAAGGACATGTGTTTTTTTTTTTCCAAAATTTTTTTTCACTTATTCCTTACATTCCGTAAGGTCTCCCACCTTCAAGGACATGTGTATTCGTTGTTCTTTTCTCCGAAAACGACGACACTTTTTTCGTAAAGCCCGCCTCCCCCCTTGTTCCTTACATTGATTTCCCTCTGAAATTTCGCTGTGGTTCGCGTCGCAGTGGGCATAATCAACAGGCTTACTCGGACGAAAATGCTTGTGGCCCGGTTGGGTACACCGAATCAAAAAGTAACCATGAAAGCAAACTGCATATATCCACATTCACATGATTCGAGAGTATCACAGTTCACAATACCTGTTCTGTAGTGACCAAGATCCAAACGCAAAACGGTTCCAATTTGCTATTTCTTTTCGTAATTCAGATATGGTACGTGGTTGCGCCGTTGTCCAGAACTTCAGATTATCTTCCTCCGAACCGTTCATTGTACGTGAGCACTACGTGTGATCTTGTGAGATGACACTGCACATTCAAATATCCATTTACTATTTTCTGTCATATATTCGTAAAAGTATTGTATTTGTTCACGTATACCTCGTAAATAACTCCTTTATTTGATTTCTGCACCAACTTTCTCTATTCCCAATATTTTATTTCGGAATAATTCTTCCCATGGGTATTTCTTCGTACCCATTGAATTTTCTTGTTTCTTTCCATTTATTCCCAGTTCTTGTAATTAACCTATTTTCTTTTCTTCGTGATTTTACCTATTTCGTTTACTTTCAATTCCCTTGCTAAGCACTTTCTCTTACAGATAGTTGTATTTCCGTATTAGTAACTCTTCTTTCTTTTTTGTCTTCTCATTAAACGAATAAAATCGAAAATTCACAGCAGTAAACGTAAACGAATACAATTATATTTTCACATTTTCCATCTCTTTTCGTTATTCAGATACACCTCCTTAAAGAATCATTAATTTGGAAGACCGAACGATGATGATAAGCAAGATAGCATAGATAAGAAATATTTCCACCTGACTGTCGAAACGTTGGATCTGTAGTCTTCTGAAGCTACCTTCGACCTATTCCGCAAGTTGTGCTAGTATCACTGGAATTCCACTGATAACATGGTAGCAGCGTTAGAAGCTCGTCGCTTCCTTCGTTTCATTGATACTAGTGATTTCGGGAGCGTCAACGGATAAGGCCACTACTCCCGTAAGTGTAGTGCATGTTTTCCGTCGGAAGATGGCAGTGATCGTCCTCTGCATAATGATGAGATCCGGTGACGTCCTACCGTCGGCTAATAGCGGGTTTCCCTCAACTAGGTATCTCCCACCAGCGGGGTACCGCCCCGGCCGGGACTAGATCTAAGCGCCCGGCCGGTCTGCTGGTATGTGTGGTAGTGCATGTTAGTGTAAGGGTGTGTGTGTAAGGGGTGAAAGTAGGGCAAGGAATGGGAAGGAATGATCGCGCGCGGTCCGTGGTCGGGGTGTTAGGATACTGCTCCGGCATTCGCCTGGTGATGATCAGAGAAACCACGGAAAACTACCGATCAGAGCAGCCGGCTGCTAGAATTCTCCTCCAGGCAGCAACTGAACTCGACCTAGCTGACAAGCTAATGTCGAATATTCTACCACCGTCAGGGTTCGAACATAGGACCTCCAGGTCAGAGGGACTGCACATATCAGTTGTTGCCCTGAGCCACCCGTCCTCGTGCTTCCTTCGTGATCTGGTTTCCTATTGGTGCACAGTTCTCATTCTGCAGGGTTTTTTTTTCTCCAGGTAAATTTATTGCACCCGAGAAGTGGGTAAACCACTTTACAGGGGTGAAATTGCATACAAACACTAAACAAAAATACAATATTCAATGAAAAGCACCGTGGTACTTGCAAATGAAACTAACTTAACCCAATTTTATCTGTGAGAGGGAATCCCCTCTGGGATCGTCATTTATTGGGATTTTATGCACAGGGCAGTGGGGTGGTGGGAGCGAGAAAGGGGGAGGGGGAGTGAGCTTAGGAATACGTGTTTATGATGGTTACAGAGGTCTGAACTGATCTTTCGGAAGGCGTGATTTGATTCTGGTTGGACCATTACTATATTTTCCCAGGTGGAAGAGTCTGGCACCGGGAACTAGCTTGAGGTAGGAGAAGTTTTTGATAATGTTGTGAAGTGCTGAGCAATGGTTTCGATGTTCAATTCTCTATGGAATAGTTTGTTGGATACATACCATAAAGCGTTAACCGACGTTTCCAGGATTTTATTTTGAAAAAATTGAATTATTTTTGGGTTTGTTTGTGCGGCACCGCCTCACACAGGACAGGTGATGGTCTTAATGCAGTTTTATAAATATGCAGGGTCATGTCAGTTTGGAGCGCGGTTGATAATTTACGGTTTATAAGAGGATACAGTTTGAAGAGTGCAGCATACGTTTTGTTCAGCCTTCAGGTTCTGCAGACGAAGTTCAACGGTCAAACGCTCGTAATAAATGTTTGAAAAGCCCTCAATCTCTATCACGCGAAATTTCCATATCAACTAGGTTCCATCGTTGTTTACATCTACAAGGCCGTCGGGAGCATCATCTATCGCGCAATCGCATCTCGGCAGATGCGCGTCGGCTGAAGAGGCCGGGGCTTATCGCAATGATACGCAGATATTCAGAGCAGACGAAGCGCTATCTCTGGGGCTTCAGCGAATTCCTTTGGGACAAAATGAAATAATTACTGCATGCCAAAGATCCGTTCAAGATTTTTAATGATCTAACGATTCGAAAAATTAGAAGTCGCGACCGAAACCTAAATTATTGATTGATTGATTTTTTCGTGTTTCCGGGCGCGTCAACTGCTTCGGTCATTAGTCCCGTTAGTGTAGTGCATGTTTTTTTTGCGGGAGATGGCGATGATCTTCCCCCGCTGGATGGCGAGATCCGGCGCCGACCTACCGTCGGCTAGTGGGGTTCCCCCTAACCAGGACTCTCCCACCAGCGGGGCACCCCTCCAGCCGAGACAAGCTCTAAGCTCCCGACCGATCTCCTGGAATATGTGGTAGTGTAGAGCATGTTAGTGTAAGTGAGTGGGTGTTTAAGGGGAGAGGCTAGGACAAGGAAGAGGAAGAACAGATCGTGCGCGGTCCGTGGCTCGTTTGGTAGAGTACTGCTCCGGCATTCGCCTGGTGTTAATGGGAGAAACCACGGAAAACTACCGATCAAAGCAGCCGGCCGCTAAATTCTCCTCCAGACAAGACTGAATTCGACCTAGCTGCAAAGCTAGTGTCGAAAATCCTGCCGCCGTGGGGAGTGGGAACCTAGGACCTCCCGGTCAGAGGCGCTGCAGTGACATCAGTTGATGCACTGAGCTACCGCTCCCGGTCCTAAATTATTGCTCCCCATTACTTCCTTCCACACCCAGAGCGGTGGCGACGGGCAGTCAGGCAACGCCATAGTACTCGAACACAGTTGGTGATTCGGAGGGGCGGGATTCGAATTCCGCTGATTCCTTTGGCAACGGTGAGTCTGTGGGATTGAATTCTGCTGGGGTCGAATTTGTAGGCAGACTGCACTCATCACTTCCAGACGAATGCTGGAGTAGCATCCCAGAATGGATGGCCATGGACGGCACGTGATCCTTCCCCATCCCTCACCCATTACCAATCCTCAGGCCAAGCGATGGACTGATCACCGTCCCTCCCATGGCCCATTATCAATTGATGTCACAGCAAAGGTGAAGGGACAATAACAAATACGTTTGTGCCTAAGCACACTCGAACCTGCAGCCTTCTCGGCGCAGACGAGGGCTGCCGCAACTGCCTACTTCACCGGGCCCGAGTTTGTTGTTATTGTTGTTGTTGTTGTTATTATTATTATTGTTACCGGGAGCGGTAGCTCAGTGCTCAACTGATGTCACTGCAGCGCCTCTCACCGAAAGGTCCTGGGGTTTCACTCCCGTCGGTGGAAGATTTTCAACACTTGCTCTAGTTAGTCAAATTCAGGCGTTTCTGGAGGAGAATTCTAGCGGCCGGCTGCTCTGATCGGTAGTTCTCCGTGGTTTCTCCGATCAACACCAGGCGAATGCCGGAGCAGTACCCTAACAAACGGGCCACGGACCGCGCGCGATCTTTCCTTCCTCCTCCTTGTCCTATCCTCTCCCTTTACACACACAGAAACATGCACTACACTATCAGTGCGGATCTCGCCAGTTAGCGGGTGAAGATCCCGCCTCCACCCGCAATGAAAACATGCACTACATTTACGAGACTAATGACCTTAGCCGTTGACGCGCCCGGAATCACTAATCAATCAATCGAATCGCCCAAATATCTGAGAGAGGGCAAGGCAAAACTGTGATGTTCAGCCAAAAGAAGAAGTAATGTGCGTGTTCAATAATGTGCGTACGCTCCAACTGAAAATGTCTGGTGCAGTAGATTTATTATTTGCACAAGGGGACAGATAAACATACGTGCAATTTCTCGCAGTTGATGTTTTTTAGTCAATTCAGAATGAATTTGCCGCCTGGAGCGGCTCATGGACAGCGGGCTGGCTTTCTGTGAGGCGGTCCCAGGTTCGATTCGCGGTGAAGGCCAAAAATGAAGCTGTAGCTTTCTAATATAAATCGTCTCAGGTTCTAGAGCTCTGAGGCAAAAATGCCCAATAAGCTTGGTACGGTATTGGGAATACTTCTTGCTCGCCGCATGTGTCCCTTACTCCCAGCGTGGATAATAAATGAAGGACCCAGTCCAGAAAACGCCGTTAGCGGGCTAAGTAGGATTAATCTGAACCTAAAATGCCGAAAACATACCTGCGCGATTAAATTCTGCATCCAAAGAGGAGCTGAAGTTTCATTTGCTAATATTTCATCTCTGTTTCCATCATGGGTAGTTTAATACCGAAACCAGGAGGTTTCTGGCACAGAGCGACCAACTTTTATTAATAACCGAAGACTGCAAAGTAGTAATTATGTATTGTCTCATTTCACAAAAAAGGTACGATAAAATAAAATGAACCCACTCAAATTCATTGAGTCCGAAAAGACATGGCAGACCCCTAGGATAGTAAAAAACAATCGTCCGCAGCTCAAGAGCTATACAAAATAATGCTCTATTTGTCACTGCAAGAGGTGTGTCACGTAAGGTTGAACAGTTAAAATACAAGATCAGCACCTTAAAAGGGCTGAAAAAACAGGGTATATGGAAAAAACGGTGCCTGTCTTGCATCTTTTACTCCCTGAAGTTGTTCTTCCAAAAATTAACGTGTCCGTGGTAACGACGATAATGTCCAGATTTAAAACACACCCTTTCCAAATCGGAAACTCTGAAAATGTGTTATTCTCTCAATATGTCAACATCGATAATAAGCACAAGATCAAGCAAGAATGCAATACTCACATTTCACAAAGTATACGAGAAAGTAAAATTTGTCTCAAGTGCCTCTTACCACTGAAGGCGAGTGTGTCACAGTGAAGAAAATGTTTGCAAGGCGTTCCACACAATTGAATTACTTACAAGCGCCACTGTTGGAGATGTCACTCTTAATGCCAGCCGCTACTTGCTCAACTCACACTTATGCGCCTCGGAGACAGAAGAGAATGATAACCGCAACAGCTTCTCCAAGATCAACAACCTCTGAATCGTAAATTACTCTCCTTCAACGCGCTGGCTACACGGCCAGCGGTGCTGATGGCATTTATTTTTTTTTTATTTTACGTAAAAAAACAGTTAAAAACTGCGTATGACGTGCTATGGGGAAAAAAAAAAAAAAAAATTTTGAATTTTGAAAGGGAGAAAAAACCCATGTAGTAAAAATTTTATAAATAAGCAATAAATTTTGAAATTTTGAAAGGGAGAAAAAAAAACTCTCATTAACTTCACCTTCAACTCTCGGTCCCATCAATTCGATTGTAGCTACCCCGCGCACAAGTCTGCAAGGATGCGATGCTGATGAAACCCACAGGCTATTTACAGTGTGCTCTAATTTCATCAGCGTTCTATGGCACTGCGAACATATTTGAATCCATTCTCACAATTTCACGTTTACCCAATCATTCATTATCTCCAGGTCCAAAAGTTGTGCGATTTGGTCTTCTCGTTTTGGTATGATTAACAAATTCACAATCCAATTAAGGAGATAACAATGCGCATTGTAGGATGTCTTATCGCTGCAGAAAAGCAGGGAACAAGAGGCACTTGCCGATGGGAGACAGCTTATCGCACTAGCAAACGATCCGGATCTTATCCAAACAGTAGTTCTTGAATTTCGAACTGACATTTATTCATTTCTCGTCGTCATTTCAGCTTGCTCTTCTTGCAATTGTCCTCGGGTCACAGCATCCCCTTTCTCAATCCCCACCATTACTTTTCACCTTCTCACCTAGTACAGACTTATGATTGACTCTGGGCGCGTCAACGGCTAAGGTCATTAGTCCCGTAAGTGTAGTGCATGCTTTTTCCTTGTGAGGTGGCGGTGATCTTCTTCCGCTGGATGGTGAAATCCGACGCCGACCTACCAGTCGGTTAGCGAGATTTCCCCAACCGAGTATCTCCTAGGAGAGGGACACCGCCCCAGGCGCCACAAGCTCTGAGCTCCCGACCGGTCTCCCAACATGTGTGGGGATGTGGTGCATGTTAGTGTAAGTGTGTGTGTGTATGGGGAGAGGATAGGGCAAGGAAGAGGAAGGAAGATCGTGAGCGGTCCGTGGCCCGTTTGTAGGGTACTGCTCCAGCATTCGCCTGGTGTTGATCGGAGAAACCACGGAAAACTTCCGATCAGAGCAGCGGCCGCTAGAATTCTCCT